>OW964557.2:2546666-3820000 GCA_943138885.2 Tholera decimalis | reverse complement strand
AACTTATACCATAATAAAGATCGTAAAAAATTTCATATATGTCTGTCGTCATAATGTGAAATTTGAAAATATTTATACCACTAATTTCAAAAATAAGTGTTTTCCTATTATTTTCATGCGCGCGGCCACGCGCCCCGCGTCCTTTAGTCCCGAGCGGAACGTGTTGGAGGTCGGACGTATGCCAATTTTTAGCGAACCTGCCACCCCCGCTAAGTTTGGTTCCGGTCGAGCCAATAAATCATTATAAAATAATAATTCCTATCGTTTAGTTTTAAATAGTTGTAATATAAATTGTTTTTATTAGGTACTTTAGTTATAATTTTGGTCAGTAAAACTAATGGACAAAATTAACAAAAAGAAGTGGTCATCGCTGGCTCTACGAAGGCTGAACAAACAAAAAAGTAAGAAGGCTTTGACAATATATAAATATTTAGACCTAGGTATATACATAAATATTTTTCTTTACTAACTAGGTTCTTTTTGTATTCTGAGGTACCTACTTAGCTACGCGGAATAGATTTCGAAACCACAAAATAATATATGTGACTATGTGTAAATAAACACGCCACGCGCGCAAAAGCTGTAATAGTTTATTTTTCTCGCGGAATAGATTTGCCAACCGCAAAAAGTGTGTGAAACAATTGAATTTGAACCCTATGTCAAAGCATATAAAGCCGCCACGTGCGCAAATGTTATAATGCTCTTTTCAAATGTCAGACTCAAAGGAAACTTTGACAATATTATTATAGGTACCTATAATTATACAAATTAATATTTTACTTTACTAAGTAGATAAGTACCTACGCAGAATAGATTTACAAAGCGCAAACATGTGTGTAAAACAAAAACATTGTTGACTTTCTTTCTCCTATAAAAAAATGAAAATGTTTCTTATTTTATTCAAAAAAATATTTCCAAAAATATCTAAATATAATATAAAAGTACTTTCAATAAAAAAGAAATCACAAAAAGATGTGATTAGAGCCTGGGTTTGATCCAGAATACTGACGGTTACCAATCCGATTCTTTACTAAACGCGCTAACAGAACGTCAGGTTGAATGAATGAAAAAAGGACGGTTGAAATAACTGACCGTATTCGAGTGTATTAGGTTTTATTTTCGTAAATGTAATAATGGATAAATGGTACAGTCGATCATTCGTCGCTATGACCACAGTATAAAGATCATACAGTAGGTCGACGCCTTTGATCTTGTGGAAAATGCCGACAACGTCTAGCTCTAGACAGTATCGCAACGGCCAGGGTTGTCACAAGTCAACAATATTTATTACACGCAGCACACTCGTGCCATAGTGTAGAAATATACAACATGACCATTTCCTACGAAAATATCATTTATTATTTTCGGTAAACTTCGGTAAACTTTATAACTCTCTGTCTTCGGTGTTCGTATCAACTTTACGCTGATGATCTGCAGTTGTATGCATCTACGCGGGTGGAAAGTTTGTCAGACGCTATAGGAGATGTAAACCGAGATTTAGATGCTATAAAACTGGTCTGATTGATTTGGGGTGACTGTAAGCCCCTCAAAGTGTCAGGCCATTGTGATCAGAAGCTCACGTATGATCATTAGAGTGGCAACTAGTTCACTCCTTCCTATCATTTTCAATTAAAGATCTCGGTTTGCATCTTGACTCTGCTTGGCTGGCAAAGTTTGGTTTGGTTTTGACTGGAAAGGGCTTTGCGGATTTCCTTAACATGAAATGTATTTTCCAGCATTACGGAGCCAAAGTGAGGTATTTTATGTGGTAAGTTAGACGCCGTGTCGAGACGTAAACTTACCGCAAAGACGGAGGCATTTAAATTTGCTTTTTCTTGTGCGGTGTGAGCCAGTGTTCCATTCAGTTTTATCATAACTAGGAGGCAGCGAAGGACGGTAAAAGTTCGAGTTTCACTTCGCAGTTTCGGAGTCTGCAAACCCATACTTCCATACTCGCCATATGACCCTGGGGCATGTATCTGGAGGAGAAAAGGTAGATACCGTTTTCACCACTAGGTCCAAGTAATTGGGCGTGTGGCCGTCGACTTCTGGAATGCAGGTTGCTTGGTGAACCAGCTGGTCGAGATCTAGCGATAAAAAAACCTGCGGGCCTCTACCAGCGTGCTCTGTTTGTTGGTACGGGAACAACCATTCTTTATGGTGGGCATTAAAATCTCTTAGAAAAACAAGCTTTGCCATCGGATATTTGTGCTGGGCCATTTCAGCTCCTGCAGCTGCCTCCGTAAGGTGGTCGAAGAGCCTAGTCATCTCCTGTTCACCGTTGTGCAATCAGTAAACAACACCAACAACGAGCATAGATGGTCTTGAGAAAAGTGCTTACATTTCTTTTTCATGAAAATGATTAATCAGAAAAAGTTTCACATCTTTGTGTATGTCTACTTTTTTAAGTTTTCCAATAAAGTATTCATGTACCAAAGGGAAACAGATAATATGTTGTAAAATGTCAAAAATGTGATATATCTTGTCAGGATGTCATGTATGGCTTTTTACTGCATTTCGAATCACGCGCACCCCCTAATGTTCCCCGTCCAATCTCCATTAAATGCCTTATCCCTCTTGTATTTACTCGATTTGTTTATGATCTATGTAGGTTCATTGAGATAAATAAAATAAAGCTGTAGCGTACTGTATTATCGTTTTAACATTTCTATGCCATATTTCTAATTTTCTCTAGCCACTGGTAAACTGGTAAAACATTGAGTGGTAACACATTTGACATTGCAAAAGCTGTCATGTCATGTTTGCGTACAAAATAATTTTGTTTTTTTTTTTACTTCAATTTTAATACTTTTCATCATCCAAAATACTTTACCAAACAACCTCCAGCGTTTATGAAATTGTGGTGGGTCCTCCACAAAAGCCGCAAGAGTTGAAGTTGAAGTCGAATCACGGCATTAGCCAGTTGTGCATAAATGATTGTAGTTTTTAGAGAAAAAAAAAGTGTGCGGTTGACCCTCGTCGTCTCTCTCGTCAGAAGACAGTCGTAAGTATTAACACTTTTGCGTTACAATTTCTGCCAGTTTAGAAGCCGCGTAAAATAAATACGTTCCAAAAAGTGTTTGTGTGTTGCTTTTATTGGTATAACTATTTAATTGAAAAATATTTATATTTATTATTTTTTAAACATAATATTTCACACAGAATACGTCTAAGCCCTCTTTCAATATAACAATTGAATTGTAATACAATTCTCCTAATGTAAGTGTGCCTACCTAATACTTGATTTTTTATACTGTGCCATGAAGATTTCGCACCCTTTGGGAAAGTCGAATAGCGCGCGGCGTGTAATTTTGAATCATACCCGTATTCATGATCTACGTGTCAGTCAGATTTTTTATACACCTTATTCACAAAAATAAATAAATATACTTATTTTTAATTATTACCAATTAGGTTCAAGTTTATACAATACGTACCTATTCTATCTTGAAAATACTTACTATTAAAACAAAACAAAATAAACATAAACTAATCAATTCAAGTTGATCTACTGAATTGCTCTATTCTGTGACGCATCTTCGTACCTACTTGAGTTCGTGAACTCATGAGCGGTGCGCTTGGCGCGCGCGTCTCCCGCGCGTCGTAATTTGTTACGTTTTGCTATTCGTTGCGGGGGCTGGGGTAAGCGTCGAATACCTACGGTGCTCGGGACAAGCCGGCCGATGAATAGACTAATCAGGAGAAAGCGTCATGGTCAAAGGGAAAGATGCCCTACTTAAATTTTATATATTTTTAATTTAAGGTGGGGATATTTATACCCCCCGCACCCCGCGATCCCCTCAGCCTAATTGGTGGGGCTCGTCTTCGTGGATTGCACTATCTATAGTAGTTCCGGAGTTTAGCGTGTGCAAACAAATACAAAGACAGACATTTTATTTTAAATCATTTTATAATCTTGTTCTGTTACTGTTACTAGATCTCTGTCAATTATTTTTTGTAAATATTTTCAATGGTACATACAGACACAGTTTTTTCACCGTTTTGGTATATGTTTTTATTATCATATAAATCCAATAAACGATTAACTCTTGATTCATAAAAATAATTGCTATCAGTTCCACCTTATAATATCGATTACTATCAAGGCCCATTGGTAAGTATGTTGTACCTACTAACCACTAAACTAATTTTTGGGTCAACCTCGTAATCTTCGGACAAGGTTAAAATAATTGAACCGGCTATATAATTTTGCAGACCGGTGTTATTTGCTAATCCGAAGATTTTTATTACGTACCTGTTGTACATTATAGATAGCTAGAGATGGCAAAATATTATCTGAAATAAAGAATTTTAATTTGAAAATATCAGGACAAGGAACGATGTATAGATTATCCTATTTCCTCATTATTGCTGTCCCCGACAGGGTCCATATTGATCAAAATTGTCTGTAATTACCCATGTACCTATGGAATGCTATAAATGACTGCATTAAAGGTATGTCTTATGGTTTTTTATTTTATAATTGATAGGCATACGTTTGACCACCATCTCACCTGATGTTAAGCGAGGATGTGGTCGAAGATGAAGCACGCTTTCCTAGAAGTATCCTATTCACTCTTGACTTAAAGACTCCCAGGTTATAGCTATCAGGAAACACAGACTCCGGCAGAGAATTCCGCTTCTTAGCTGTACGCACGATGAAAATATTCCCAAAACGCACATCGCCGAATTAAATTGTGCAATTCCATCGCACACTCCCCGAATTGTAACCGATAGAAAACTGATGACTAACGACCGATAGGCTTGCAACACGCCACCGATGTTCAAGGCTCTGGAGCTTTGCTTCGGCCAGTTTCTGGTTGCCAATGAGCCTCTTGGCCCGTTTCTCGATAGTCTCAAGTGCATCAAGCTGGTTTTTCTTCTGGTATATCGATATTAGAGATTCTGGTAGTTGATGCTGATGCAAATATAATGATTACTGGTCATGAAATATTAATTATTTAAAATGACAGGCCATTATATAAATAAATGATTTATTTTTCACGTTATATTGAAGTATCAAATCTGCCCCCTGTTGTAAAATTGTTCGAAAGAGTTACCGCGGCCTCGGAACACAAAGGGCAAATTACGGAACACGGATTCGTTTTAGTCAGTAAAAGTCTGAGTCACCCTCACGCTTCCCCCAAATCGGGAGGCAGTCATTGGATGATTGTTGATCCCATCCTTAAAATGCAAGGCATGTTTGATTAAATCGTTATAGTTGATTAGAGTATCTCGTAAATTATTAAGACTTTCTACATTATCATCTGCCTATCACCACTTACGTTTGTTTACCTCTGTTAAAGAAACTATTGCTCTGTCAACTTCCTTATGACACTACTCTTTAGAATTCTTGAGAACTGAACTATCCATCACCACCAATTAAGACGAAGGTTCAATTAATCTAATAGATGTTCAAGATGTTCCAAGAACTAGACAGACAAACAAATACTGTGCAAGCTATTATTGGCAATATAAACAAATCTTTCCCGCTAAGAGCCGATGACAGGGCAGTCGTAAATTGGTCGTTTCACTACCTGATGACTGCTGTTAGTTCTGTTCTTATTTATTACTTGGCAAAAGTTAGATACGTATCTAGTAATACACTGAAATGTATACTTACATCTCAAATTGAAGTGTCTGTCTGTAATTTCAAAATAAGCGTTTTTTCTCAAGTGCTAAATAGACTAAAAAACAAATTTAAATTAAAAAAGGAAACTCTAAACTAGCTTTCAATGGGCTTTCACTAGAAGATGCTTCCTCAATCTATTAGCCTCCTCTAAGTTGATAAGATTGTGGAGGCATCTTATGCGCTTATTTTTTTCTCTAAAATATTTGCATAAAGTAATGGAAAGAGGTTTTTTAGACTTCTCGCTAATTTTAGCTGTAATGCTAATCACTATTCAATATTTCTTGCCCTAAAAAAAGCTTTCTCAAATCTTATAGTAACAATAGAAAGTTGCAACAAAGAAAGTCAGTCACTTTAAGAGTGATTTCACTAAACGCATCTAACGGTAGATATTTACAGTCGTTATTTTATTAGAACTAAGATTAATAGTCTGAAGTCTATCGGGCCAAGTGTCGTGGGTAGCTATCAATCATCTAAAAGATAGTTCCGTTTCTCCAACAGTTATGATCAGGGGCCATACCATGACGTCCGAGCGAGAAAGAGGGATGAAGCTATGCACGCTATATAGCTCCATCTCTCTTTCTCGCTCGAACGACTCACGCTTGGTATGGCCCCAGGACTGATTTAATCGCTTGCAAATAATATTTTTTTTGTAATATGAGCTAGATATTATGCATTTGTGTTTTTATTTGTCAGCAAAGGACTATTACTTGAAGTTAGTTTTTCTGCCCTTTTTTTTTTTAGCGTGGTAAAATTATCAAATAAGTCCTCCCACCCCGGGCAGGTGGGAGGGACTGTCAGACTTTTACTGACTAAAATCCACGGTGTTCCTTCAATAACCCTTTACGTACCGGGGTCACGGTAACGGGATGAGTCCCACGACCCCGGCAGGCTTCGGCCCTCTACGGGGGGGCCTCGTCATATTGCTGACGCTCTTTGAGGCGCGCGTGGAACACGACGCGCCGTCGACCCGGGCATGGTCCATGGTCGGACAGCGAGTTGCCCTTTATTCGCTGTCCGCATGCCCGCGCCTACGGTGGCCGGAGATCGTCGGCTGACGTCCGACGCCGTGGGCGTCTACCACTGCGGCTGGGCTGGAGGGAGGACGCCATCCTCTCCCTCACGCGGCCCGCCTCCTCCTTCGGAAGCATGACTGCTTCGCAGAAGGAGGCGACCGCTTCCCACTCCCTCTCGCCCCGCAGCATGGCCTCGACCAATGCCGGGCGCGAGAGGTCTCCGCCTATTGCCGCCGTGAGGACACGTCGGTGCTCTGCCTAAGCGGGGCAGTTTTTCTGCCCCTTGGGGCAGATGTTATATTACGGTATATTACAAGTAATCGTGAAACCCACGTGCTGTATCATGGTGAACAGATAGGCAGTCGCTCCATGTAAAACTACTACTCACATGTTTCCGGTTAGACTGAAAGCCGAAAGGAAAACTCGATGATGAGTATGTAATATAATGTGTAACATATCGATTAAGTAGGTAAAAAGCGAACTTAAGTAATAGACTATACATACAGTTATTATTATATACATTTATTTCAGACAAAAATTATCCACATACACATAATTAAACACAATACAAATGACATACAAACAAACACAAATTACACATAATACGCACACTACACAATGAGCATATTAATTCATACCCTATCTGCTCCATGACTTATACACGGGGGCATGTAGGGCCCGCCAATGCCGCAAAAATGGGCCGTCCAACCTGTTGGCAACGACGACGGTAAGGAGACTATTACCGCTGTCCCGCACTCTACCCGCTATCGAGGTCGCCCTATTCCGCATTATTGTATAGAAACAATTCACGCGCATGTTTGCGAACATTCCCGACGCGACGCGCTGCAGAAGCGAGGCAGACGCAACAGTGCCCTCAACGCGTTGTTGTACTGAACGAATATTGTACAATATTATGCAACTTACAATATCATAAATTGGGATCAGAAACAGATTCTAAAACAAGAAGTTGACAACATGCTTGTAAAATAACAAAACAGGTTTTTCTACTAAATCGTAAATTTTGCATTACAAAAAACTTGACCTTGATCATGCCAGTGTTGCAACATCTATACAGGTACAGGTTTCTCATTTTATTTTATTTTTACTTTATTGGGGAAAACAAACGATATTACATTATATATGCTTCATAGAGTACATTTTAACAAATAAATTATTAAATGTAATAACTACTACATTTTTCACAGATTACTATGCGGTGGACGTGACAATAGTATGCCCAAATAAATAATGTTGTAATATTGCCCACCAAATATAAATAGGAAACATAATGAAGACGTAGGATAGAAGGAAGAAAAAATTAACTATCAAACCATTCATCAAACTTTAAGATAGGATACTAAAATAGCAATACTTGAAAACTTACAGCAACTATGAAAATCAATCATGATTTTTTACGGGAAGCATATGGTTAGTCGATATTCTTCTCTACGTGTCAATTGACTTAAATCAAGTTTTGTTCTATCAAGGACACGTATAAATCTTGGAAAGTGCTGGTAGTTGTGCACGACAAGTAACTAAGGAGGTGAGGCATTACTTGTGATGGGGCTACACACTCACTAGTATAGCATTTGAATGGATGCAGAATGCCCCATTTGGCCACATTAGTTTCATAACGGTCAACCTGGGTTCTGGGTAAGATAATCTGATGGGAAAATGAAGTATGGAAGAGTAAGGTGTTCTAGATTCTCTTCAGAGTGCATCTTTCATCTACCGCACTATTCTGCGATGATGTCGAACTAGGTCCAGTCGTATCGTCACACTGCCAACATCTTTCAGCGGAAATGTTTATTTAACAATTTTATAACATCAAGTAAACAACTAAAAAATATCTGATTAAAGCAATCAACACTCGATTAAATCAAAGGAGTAGTTCACATCCGTACAGTCGATGATGTAACGAACGTCAACGACCGTCAAGGGCCACAGAGCCAAGGTTCGCTTGACAAAAAACAAATTGTGCCAGCGTGCCAACGCATGATAAACACTAGTGTCCAGATATTGTTGTTAATTATACGGCTGTGAGTCTCCTAAGTGATTATAGTACATTCAATTATGACAATGATTTTGATGAAGTAGCCCTGGGAAGAACCATGAATTGGCCTATGGTTGAAAGTATTTTGTCATCTTCCACAGCTCTGTTCCGATCAAATTTAGTATTTACCGGCTCCAAAATTAGGTGTTCCTGTGGTATCTTTCCCATATTTGTTTATTTTTGTTTTTGTCATGCAGTAAAGCAGTGTTGCAGCTTTACTCTTCAGTTAAACTGATGATGTCAACTTAAAGGAAGGAAGATCCTCAATTGCAACAAGGATGTGCTCACAGTCTGTGACCTTTGCCTAAATATTGAATACAATATATTTATATTCTTGGAATACCACTTTCCTCGTATATGTTTGCATTTATCATTCACTAGCTTGTGCCAGCGGCTTCGCCCGCGTGGGAAGTTTTTCCCGTGTAAATCCCGATCCCGTGGGAATTTCGCAAAATCCTTTCTTAGCGGATGCCTACGTCATAACATCTACCTGCATGCCAAATTTCAGCCCGATCCGTCCAGTGGTTTGGGCTGTGCGTTGATAGATCACTATGTCATTCAGTCAGTCAGTCAGTCACCTTTGAGTTATATATATTTAGATTGCTGTAATGTAATTGTGTAATTTATAGAAGTGAATTTATAAAACTGATTAACTATGCCAGTAATTTTAGCTAGCTCAAAATATCGCCTCTCAAGTGAAATACTTCACCGCAAAGCGGGAACTTTCCAGTGTTATGCTAACATTTCTAAACGATGTTGTCGACTACCTCCAATGACCTATTTCCTATTGTTATAACCTGTTCTAAGCAGATATTCTGTTATGCATGTTACTAAATGTTAATTTAATACCTAGGTAACATTGCAAAAAAATTAAGATGATGATCTCGGACCAAAAAAAAACAAATCTTCTGACAGTCTTAGCTTGTTCTTTTGTGAATGTTGCACATCAAGTATAGGTTGTATCTGTTATTAACTATGATTAATAGGGTTGACTTTTTCGTAAAAAAAAAATTCGTAACTGAATGAAATTGATCACACGTAGTTGAGTGCAGCATAATATTAATAAGTTTCCTCAAGCCGTTACGTGCCAAGGCTGCCGTTAGATCATCGTCTTGTGGTCGGCTTGTTTACTTGTAGTTTTTATTTATTACCTACAAGAAGGTCCAGTGAGATATGAAAGGTCTTTTTTATTGAATTATAATGTTTGAGAAGATTGGCCTTAATGTGTCTCTGCTATAATTTATAACATGTGGTTGCTATGATATGATATCCGGATCTGTAAATCACTTTATTATTTATATTTTTTTAGTGTAAAAATCGTTGTTGAGGGAAGATACTGATCTAATACATGTTCATTAATTTCAAAAGATTTAACGTTTACTTTTATGAGAGCAATGGTGGCCTGTGGTTACGGGCCCCACTTGCGAGTTGTAGTGTTCTCGAACCCAGTCAGACACATTGAATTGTGTGGATTATATTCTCACCAATGCTGTCAAATTGGTAAAGGGTAACATTGTGAGGAAAGTTACATGTCTTAGGACCAAAATCTCAAAGACATGTGACATCTACAAACCCATGGGATTGGGCCCGTGTAATGGATTACTAGCAATTTCCTCATAGATAGGCGTTTGGCAGTAAGAACGTAATAAGAAGAATTGTTTTTATTATTAAACGTTTATACGTTTTTAACCGACTTCAAAAAAAGGAGGTTTAAAATTCGTCTTGAACTTTTTTTTTTTTTTTTTTTTTTTTTTATTTATGTTACCTCATAACTCGGAGATGGCTGGACCGAATTGAAATTTTTTTTTTGCGTTTGGATGGGTATACTTTCTAGTTGGTCCCATTGTTACGAAATCAGGATCTGATGATGGGATCCTGGAGAAATCGAGGGAACTCTTCAAATATTATAGGCACACCTATAGCGTTTTGGGTATTTCTTATAGTACCTTGAGCAGTTGCTTTCGAAAAGTACCATTTGAGGAAGTTGAACTGATGATGAAGACTACAGATGGCCATTGAAACTACTCAATAATAAGTATTTCGTGGATTGCGATTCGATTACTTGAGGATGAATGTTAAGCACTTTATGCTCATCACAATGCATAATATGGTGATGTAGAGCTGATAGTCAAGTACCAGGAGAACTCCTCAAAAATTAACGGCTATGCATTGGGAAAAGCAATATTTTGTTAAAGGTGATAAGTTGTTGATATTATGGCTTTTGTAACTAGGTAAATTATAAAGCGACCCACTAAAAAGCGTGAAAAAAATTTTTTTGCAAAAAATAGAACCGACTTCCATATCAAAACACTACAAAGCCAAAAATAACTTTAATTTTGGAAGGCGGTGTGACAAAAAAAGAAAATACAAAACCAATAACACCGACTACCGAAATTAAAGTTATTTTTGGCTTTGTAGTGTTTTGATATGGAAGTCGGTTCTATTTTTTGCAAAAATTTTTTTTATACAAACGTGTCAAGCGTTAGTGAAAAATCAAAATCTTTAGGTAGGTATTTAGTTTTTTTAAAAAGCGCACTAGCGGTATGAGTAGAATTCACATTACTAGCAATATTTTTAACCCTCCAACTAAACTAAATGGGTATGCTTGTGTCTGGAGTGAATTCACGGCAATAGTGGGTGGGTTTCGTTACCTTTGGCTAAGGTGTCTAACATGTGAATTAATGGTCATCCGGGCCAACGTGACTTGCTAGCCTTATAGGTATTGACGATAAATAAATAATCAGAGTGGTTTAATATGAATTTTTAACTTGAACTTTCAGCCCTATTTGTTAACCCTGAATTTCCAGCTTTAGGTCTCGTTACTAATGCTCTAATGCTGACTTCAAGCCACCTGTCACTACCTTCACTACAAAGAAAGACATAGAAATAGACTCATCTCGCGGCGTGTTTACATCGGGCGACCTTGGCATCGATTCGTTTTCGTCTGGTAGTAAACGTGTAGACACATCGTGCGGGTTTTCATTTTAATTTCGTGTTGATTGAATTCTTTTTCTTGGAGAGAAACAGTAGTTGATAATGGATTGTGTATCAAGGACGGACTATACATAGATGTCTTGAATTTAAACTATTTGCTAATTAAAAAAAAACTGATTAATCCATCTGTGCGTCAGCGGGTGTCTTATAAACTGGAATAGATAAGAGGAGTTGAAATTTTCGTAGACTAAATAAAAAAAAATGTTGGACGGAAGTACACATATGCGAGCCCGGCGAATTTTTTAATGACACTGAAAGTTTTATGTTTTGCTTTTGAATGTGGCAATCTACTAAAATGATTAGGTATACGAATCAACAATTTGGTGTTATTATGAAATCCAACGGATAGGTGACATTTTCCATCTGATGGTTTTGTTAAGTTAGCAACCGACACGTTCTTTTTTTTTCAAGAATATTAATATGTAGTATTGTGGTGTTTCCTTGAATTATTCATGATACCTACGACGAATAAAAGAACCAACGGCTTTTTTATTTTCTTCCATGGTTTTATCACATTGTGAACGTGCTCTAACACATGTAGCGTTCAATTACCACGTTCACCTTGTCAAAGATATACCTACAATTATGTTGTAGATAAGTCTGAACTTAATACGATTTTTTGAAAATTAACCTTGCTACTAGAACGTCTGTAGGATCGTAGTATGAGAGACCATTAGTAATTATGAGGTCGATCTTTCAAGTTATATCATTTTGAAAGTTATCCTAAGTATCGGTACTATAGGTGCGTTGGGTTCTATAATACATGCTTCTCTTTGAGTCATTGCCTGTTGTGATTGCGGGACTGTTCTAACGCGCTCCGGATGCCAGGGAAACTGAAATAAACGAGTTCATTTAGTCTAACACTCCCTTCAGCTCCACCCAGGGCGGGAAGAACTTTTAATAATTTCACCTTGAAGAAAAATACAAAGGATTCCATAGTTTAGTGTTAAGCAGTAGAATTAAGGACTTCATTTCGGAAACAGATGTTACAAACGATCACAATCTGAAGGGGGACTCAACAGCTACCGTCATTACCATCCTAAAAGAGGTACACCGGTCATCTTATCATCAACAATATTTTAATAGTGCACCTATTGTGTCATAAAGAAATACCTTTTTCATAACAGGTGCAAGAAAAACACTCATGTTATCTATGTAGTTTACTCAAACAATCAACCTACTAAGTCCAGTGAGACAGTGTCAGGGCTATGCATATTTGCCCATAGATAGTGAGACGACTGTTAATGGTTACAGTAATGGGAGTGACATCATCGGCGTCGGCACAATGTCAAATGGGGCTTACGTGTGTAGGGTGAATAGTTTGCTTTTAAGATAGGTTATGGGTGCGGCAGTTTCAGTGTTAAAGGCTATTTTTTAGTAAAATGAAAGCTTTTGAAAACAAGAATATATGTCAAAGTATTTATGAAACAATTCATTGTTTGAGATTCTCGTCATTGCTGTTGACTACTCTTCCGAGCACGCGTGGAACCCTGGAAAGCAGTACTTTAGGTTATATTAATTCACATTGCGTGAATAATTAACATAATTACACAAACAATCTGTAACTTTCCATAAAAGTAAAATTTTTCGTAAAATTTAAACAATTACTGTTAAATTGTTGGTTAGTAAAACAATGGTTAATGTACTTTCATTGGACAGGGAATTATTCTGTTTATTAGAGTACTTTTTACGCAAATATTAAATAAAATCGTACCTAAATCATACCTAAACGACACGAATGGTAGTTATAATATTACCATCATGTCTAAAAATGTGTAGTATTGGTTGAAAAGTTTATGTTTGTTCCTTTCCAAAATATCTGAATGATTACACACAGGTTACATACTCGTAAATGAACATAACAAAAACTCTTTCAAAAAATTTTAAAAAATTATTAATTTAAAATTAATAATTTTTACCAACAGGCACACATGGTAGAATACGGCCCAATCCCTCTTATAGAGACGAGGCCTATGCTATGACCTAACTTATAGGCTGATTATGTTATGTGATATACTTTCGGGCTTCAAGGCTTAAAGAGTATTCATTTTAAAGATACAAGTATATCTGTATTTACTTGTACTACTATGTATATACTTTATAAAGAACACCTTGTTCAAGAAAAGCCGTAATACAACAATTCTCTTTGTTTTACGATTTCGAAGTTGTAATTGTTCCATAATTATATTTGGTTGGCTGCCCTTAGGCTGTGCCCGTTGGGAATCCGGCCAGATCAGATTGTATGATATGGCAATTCTTACCGAGTTAGAAAGGGTTTTAATTGAGATCCAAAGATTTTATTTGTGTGTAGTACTATGTAGGATGCCAACGAGTTATTTATAGGACGCCTTTTCACGCTCCCGTAACAAGGCTTTTTTCATAGAAATTAAAGTAACTTATGTTACTTGCTGGTAATGTAGCTCTGTTTAAATAATTTTCAAATAGGTCCAGTAGTTTTTGAGTTTATCAATTATTAACAAACAAAGCTTACATCTTTATAATATATATAGGCTATACTCTTTATTGTTCTTCTGGACACGGATTGCGAAGAGGTCGGACGCATAATTGGTGGCTTGAAATTGGGTAGTAGCACTGGATGTGACGGTATCTCTGGCGAACTGTTAATAAGTATAAAAGAGTATTTGGTATCCCCTTTAATAAGACTTTTCAATAGTTGCTTTAAGCTAGGTGTTTTCCCTGATGTTCTCAAGCAATCAATTGTAGTGCCTATTCACAAAAGTGGGAAGAGAGACTGTGTCAATAATTATCGCCCAATATCTGTCCTGCCGTCTTTGTCTAAGGTCCTGGAGAAAATTATTAATAAGAGGCTCGTGAAGTTTTTGGAAAACAAAAACTTAATGTCCGATGCTCAATATGGTTTCAGACGGGACAGATCTGCAGACGATGCTGTAAATTCATTTACAGAATTTATCGCGAAAAATCTTGATAAAAAGAGAAAATGTCTTACAATATTCATAGACCTCGCAAAAGCTTTTGACACAGTCTCCCATCCTAAACTACTGATGAAACTTGAAAGCCTGGGTATCAGAGGAGTTCAATTGCTTTGTTTAAAAGTTACCTTTCGAGTCGTAAACAGAGGGTGAGAGTGGGTGACGAAGTGAGTGAAGAGTGTTCTGTTAACTTTGGAGTTCCACAAGGAAGTATTTTGGGCCCTTCATTATTTCTTTGTTACATCAATGACTTATGCCAACTAAACCTTCCGAATTGTAAGATTATCTCCTATGCAGATGACACAACTCTGACCTTTTTTGGAGACTTATGGCCTCACCTGTTTAACTATGCTCAA
Source organism: Tholera decimalis (assembly GCA_943138885.2). NCBI lineage: Eukaryota > Metazoa > Arthropoda > Insecta > Lepidoptera > Noctuidae > Tholera > Tholera decimalis. The sequence goes on along the minus strand of OW964557.2, from coordinate 3,805,001 downwards.
AAAGGTTTTAATAAGGTGTGTCATTGGTTAGCTACCTATTTGCTTACCTTAAATCACAACAAAACTCACTTCATAATTTTTTCCCTTCGAAATATAGGCGCTCCCCAACATACAATAATAGCACACTCATGTGACCAATTTCCGACTATAGCTTGTAACTGCCCTCTTATTACTAAAACAAATTATATAAAATATCTAGGAGTAACTATTGATGAAAACTTCAAATTCATTGAACACATAAGTAATGTAGCTAAGCGAATACGTAAACTCGCATATATATTCAAACAGTTAAGACTTGTGGGCGACTCCAGGGTTATGAGATTTGTTTATCTGATGCTTTGTCAATCCGTTCTCACCTACTGTATTTCTTCATGGGGTGGGGCAGCTAAGAGTCATTTATTGGAACTAGAGCGGGCTCAAAGACTGATACTCAAAATTTGTCTATTAAAATCAAGACTATTCCCAAAGTCAGAACTATACAATCTGGCGGAGGTCTTGTCGGTTAGGCAATGTATATTCTCTCCGTTATCCTCAAACAGCACAAACTATTACAGTACAATTATAATAACCCAGTTTTAACCCGACGCCGCAATTTCCAAGTATGTCATGCTGCACCATCCAGAACAGCCTTCAGCGGTTATTTCTCCTTCTTTCAAGGACCACGGCTGTATAACTTGGCTAATGAGTTACATAATATCTATCCAAATACGAATAGGGAATGTAAAGGGAAGATCACTAAATGGCTTCTTGGGCTTAAGTATGAGGAGACAGAAAGACTACTTAATAAACACAGAGACTTTTGAGGTAAAGGTACACACATACTAGCACATGACACACACAAACACACACACACAAACACACTCAAACGCACATAAACACACACATTCACACATGCACGAAAACGTTTTCAAAACTAACACGCTCCCTTAATTCTAATTTTCCAATTTGACCTGTTCTGTAATGTGTCTGGGTTAATGTGACCAGGAGACCCATAACACAAGTTTTCTTAGTATCTATATAGGCTCCTGTCTCCCTACCAAAAAAATTGTTTAAAGAAATGTTGTTTTATGTATTTTGTGGGAGAAAAAAAAAATAAAAAAAAATTGTACCCCATAACAGAATTAAACAACGACTTAACAACTACAAATATACATCTGGTATAAGTCAAACCAGAATGGGAAATGCTCCTCCGAAAAAAAAACTTTTTAGCAAAAAGTAAAACCGACTTCTATATCAAAACACTACAATGCCAAACTTTAATTTCGGTAGTCGGTGTCATTGGTTTCGTTTTTTTTTCACCTCCTCCTTTTTTGAAGTCGGTTAAAAAAGGAACAAATGGCATGTAGAATGTAAATGACGTGCTCATGTTCAGCCATAAAGATGAAACAATTCGTATCGATAATAACGTTGACAAAAATAAAAACATACCTCCCGATAACATTTCACTAGTAAAGTAATCAGACACGCAATCACTGTTATGAAATTGATCGTAATAATATAGGGCTGCTTCGGCCGAATCTGAATGCAAATATGTAGTTTTCTATTTGTTAAAAAAAACTTTTAAGAATTTTATACATTCCAGACTTCAAAGCAAGAGTGAGTAGACATCTTCTGGGCTTGCTCGTTCCATCGCAGACCTCACCTATCGCTTACAGTAAAGCAGGATCGAGGTCAAGATTGAATAAAACTAAACTTAAAATTTAAATTTCTCGTCAATAATATTTTCTAAATGTCAAAAACAAGAATGCAAAAAATCGAAGCATAATAGCTGTTCCCTTTATGCAAGTAAACTCTTTGGAGACAAATAAAACGATAATATAAAAATTATACACCTACAAATCTTCAAGATACGTAGATCAGGATATGGAATCCAATAACAGAACACAAAAGGTTATCAACCCTGCTCCAACTTTGAAGATAGGCCATTGTCCGTGTCTGGTTGTGCCATGCGTGCGCTTCTCCGTTTCGGAGTTACAAGTGACAGCCAGATATGCGTGACTGATAATTGACAGAAGCCTACAGGAACCCCATGGCAACAATGCGTTTACAGAAAATTGTTCAGAATCCATTATCGTCCGTTATAGAATTTTATTACTTTCTTATAACAGAATTATCCAACCTTATGAAAGGTTATACACTCGTTAAAGTTAACATTTTCTGTGCTTGTGCTGAATTGCAATACATTCTTGTGATAAATTACAAATCTTTAACGAAGTCATTCTGAGCTTATAATTAGTCGCATCTAACTAAAGAAACTAATTATATCCCGTAATTACACTTCTAAAGCTTCAATCAAGCTTGCTTATTAAGCTGTTAATACTCAATTCACTACAGTACCTGCTTCAGTCAAAAATAGATCCACTAACGTTTAGCCAACACTGTAAGAATCTATCAACATCCTTATAACGCAATCTCCAAATATTTATTCTCCAGGGCAGGCAGAGTCTATGAACTCATAAACTAGAAATAGAATTCTGATAATTTTGCTGTGTATGTAAGATTGGCTTTATTTCCGATATGAACTTCTTCTACGATTGAATGGAGGTGATCATATAAAAATAGGGATTATTATTATTTTTTTTTGGAAGTCTAAACATAATTGTCTGAAGATGCCACCCCAATGAAAAACTAATAGATATGCCCCTTCTTAGAGCCATTTTAGATACGGATAGATATATCTACAAGGAAGATCTAAACGCTTCGGCTATTTCAGTCAATACCATTATCCTAGCAGACAACTTCCAATACTTCATCTTCTGTTAATATTACTACTATTCATAGTCATAACAACAACACAAGTAAAATTAATATTTACTCTTATCGTAACAGTATCCTTACTCCTAGTGCATTGAACTTGGCAGATGTAGCGTCTGCATTAGAGAAAGTGACTCAGACCATTGTGATTTAGTTGGTTAGTCTGTCCGTGCCAAATCTGGCGTTGGAGTCTCATTAGACATCGTGCCAAAAAGGTTTTATGGTAGTCTCAGCTATTCTTGCCAATATATTTGAATACTTTTATGGGTTTGTTTAGCGTTCGGATACAATTTTTAGCAACTGTATTGAGTTATAGGCCATTTGGGGCAGTTAAATCTAAGTTTTTAGCAATTAGCCGTTATTTTTGTTTTTATGATGTTTTTATTCATAAGGGTGTATGATGAATTGATGACGATAAAATAATTAATTATGACGATAAGGTAATTCCTACGTTTGTTAAGGATGTACCTATACGAATAAATTAATTAAAAAAACCGTTTCAGTTTGTTGATTTCTAGAACTCACACTGGCATTCCCTGTGTCGTGAGTTAAGGCCTCCTTCGTACCGCTTATATAATATTTTTGTATTTTAGATTAACTGTTTCTAAATCGGTTATTATTTAACAACAAATATATTGAGTTAAAAGCCCGTGGTAAAACATTATATTTCCTTTGTTACAGATGAACAAGAAAGAGTACAGAAGAAAACGTTTGTCAATTGGATCAATTCACATTTATCGAAGGTAAGAGAGCGTAATAAGTAGTAAACAAAGTACCAACATTTTGAACAACTTTAGTAGGTACATCGCAGCGAACAATTTCTAAGATTTATCGCAAGGAAAGATTGCGAAGAATTTCGTTTGAGTAGTAATGACTACCTGCCCTACCCCAATGTAGACGATACAGACAAGCAAGCAATTACGAAAAACTTCCCCTGCAGTATGAGGGAAGTCAGTTCAGTAATAATGGGTTATTTTGAGTCGATCCTAGTAGATAACATTTATTGACTTATTACGGCCTCCTTTAATACGACCGATCAATTAGTGTAATTGCAATTTGTTTACAAAATATTGCTCCATTTATGAATATTAGCGTCTATTCCATCTAGATGTTTTCTTTGATTAACTTAATAATTAACTTTTAATGTTTTTATAACGTAGGTACAGTAGCAAAAGTCACGTCTGAATGCCTTTTTACCGTTTTTTTTTTTGTGTGTGGCATCTCGCAGGTCAACCTCTGAGGTTGTCGGCTGCTTAACCGGGCTTGCCTGTGGTTGCCTTAATTAATAAATTAATTAAAGCCTCCAGCCAGGGCTTATTAAAAAAACTTACAAACTAGGCGACTACACGCTAAGGGCACCCCATGTGGGGTACGGACCTCGGCTTAGGGCGTCGCAGGGGGAGGGCAGCTAGGGACAGGCTGGATCATATCATTATTATTATTAATAAGGGAATTTAAAGCTACTGGCTCAGCGTCGCGGGCTGGCTCTGGCAAGGGTCGGGGTGGACTATTACGGGGACGTCGCGGCGAGCCTCGGCGGCGAGGACGGAAGGACGGTCGGTTTTTGTGTTTGTGTGCCACTGTACTTGTTTCCCTACGGCTCTCTTGGAGCAGGGTGATTGCGTCATCGGGAGTGACTAGGGTATGCCTTGGTCGGCGAATCTTAGAGATACGCGAGGGTTCGTATTGGGCGGCCGATACGATAAGGGGATTCCTATGTTGGATTGAAGTTTCAAAGAAACGCTTGGAGACGCGTTTCATGAACTGTTGGATGGTGAGCATCTTGAGGTCTACGTGAAGAAGTTCATTTCGAACATAAAAGGGGGCTCCCGTGACTCTACGGAGGAATCGGTTTTGTATGGAGGAATCGGTTTTGGACGCCTTTTTACCGACTTGAAAAAGACTTTATATAAAAAAATTAACCGACTTCAAAACAAAAATCCCTACTACACTAAATACCGCAAAATAATCTTCATTGCATGCATTGATTTACTATTGTAAAGATACGGTCGTCAAAACATTTGACGGACGCGGTCGCCCTGTAGGGCGCAAACACTTTAACGCCATCTATTATAATTAAGATATTAATCGGCGTGGTCTGTTCCTAGACGTAACCTTGTAAGATCTCTTATTTTTCGAGGTACAAAGAAATAAAAAAACCTCTTATTTTTCGAAATTTATATTTGTTGTGCATAAAAATACATTTTAATTTGCTCTTAACAAACAATAAAAATTAATTTTGTACATAATTTAATCTTATGGTAATATTATTAAATCCATTAATTTCAGTGGCTATAACGCGCGCCGTTCCAAAGTTATGTCGCACTTTTATGCGGTTTCGCTTCATCTTGGCCAAAGGTTGAGACAAATAAGAAAGAAAATTGTTTTAAATAATGTTAGAAGTTGATTTAATGACATATTTTTAACTTATCGGTGATATAATTTTTTTTATTGTGCTATGTGTCATATTTCACGCAACCCTTCACGACACAATTCGGCATTTTTGCTTGTTAAACTTACGAACGCTCCCGAAGATAGCCGATTGCGTTCTAGTTCACTTCGATAAAGGGAAGACCACTTTGGGACCAAGTTCGAGGCGTCATTATAACATGCTGTCCGCCCAGTCCTTACGCAGTAATATATTATGTCAATGATTGCATGACTAATTTTATTTATAATAAAGTCTAGGTACCTTATCATCTGGTTGAAGTCGATGCCAAGCTAATAAATAGTTTTGATAGATTAATGACGCCGAATTCCGAGGCACGCGCGGTGTGATTAATCATATTCTTCGATTTCCCTGGGATCCCATTATAAGAGTACTTATAGACATTTGATGAAAAAAAGATTGTTGGAAATTGGTCCACAATTGGCGGAAAAATCCGTGAACACATATTTAAAAAAAAATATTTACACAGCCGATGGTATGCATGGTACCTTCTCCTTTTTGAAGTCGGTTTGGCATAGAATACAACCAGATGAGTAAGTACCTAGCTCTTATTATAAACGAAAGACAACACACAGCCAATGAATCAGTTTTTAAGATTTTATTTTTCCCTTTTTTGTGCTGTAGGTTTTGTTTGTTTTTAAGTTGGTTGTTTTTTTTTGTAAAAAACGTTTTTTAGTTTCATTTTGAACTCTTTACCTTGTTAGCTTGGTAAGTCTGGTCAAGTTTGTTACGTATCGTGAAGTATAATAAAAAAAAAATATTTGAAAACTTTTAGTTCCGCACATTATCCTTGTTAAAATTAATTTTAAAAATTAGTAAAACCATTTTTCAATTCTGTATGTATATTCAATTTTAATCTTCACTAATATTATCAAAATTAATCTATTGGATTAATAAACATTACATCCCTTCATGTTGCGAAAACAGCCATGGACTGCTAAATAATTACAATGTATCTTCCAGCGCATACCGCCACTGCGCATCGATGACCTTATCTACGATCTGCGCGATGGAACCAAACTGTTGGCGCTGCTCGAGGTGTTGTCCGGGGAGAAGCTGGTAAGTACAATATAGATATATGTCCTGCCCGTAACCTTAGTCATTTTCCATTTCACAATTGTACAATCTAATTCCACCAAGCCCGTTCCATCATTGAACTAGAAAACGACCGGCGATGCGCCATCGTTACATGGCGGACATTCCACCTATAACCACAAAACGTTTTGGGAAAACTTTCATTGTGGGTACAGCTAAGGAGTGGAATTCTCTGCCAGAGTCTGTATTTCTTGGTAGCTATAACTTAGAGGTGTGTCTGCCTGGGTTCGACCCCATTACCTATAATTCGTAATTCGTGCCATTAACCGCTACCTAAGTTACGCCATGAAGTGGTCAATCCCATCCGGCTCATGAAAACCCCTTATGGTTTACACACTGAAATTTTATCGGCGTAAGTTACGCTGCAGATAAAGTAGATCTCAATTTTGTTTCACGGCATTGACTACCATATTCTAGATAGAGAGAGAGAGCTAGGCCACTAGTGCACCGTTAACCGTGCACAAATTTTGACCTAGATCCTATAGGAAATTTGTAATGATAGACTACTTATTGTACACGTGGTCCCAGTAATGGGAACATTATATTTTGATTGTTCTTTTTTATAGAGTAGAAGAGTAGTCAGAATAGAGTTGCAGCATCTTGCTAACACAATTACATAATAACTTGTATCCTCTTTTCCAACAGCCTATGGAACGCGGCCGTGTCCTCAGACGTCCACACTTCTTGTCCAATGCTAACACCGCACTGCGCTTCCTAGCCGGCAAAAGGATCAAGCTGGTCAACATCAATGCAGCCGACCTAGTGGATGGGCGGCCTGCAGTCGTGCTCGGCCTTATTTGGACCATCATCCTCTACTTCCAGGTAGGGAGACGCTCTTCTTGGCTTGCGTTTGAACATCGAGCTACGATAATCTTGATTCTCATTTCTCGGTTATATAAAGTACGCTAAAACATCTATTTGGCATCAAGCACACATATACAAAAATTCAGAAAAAAGTGTAATAGACAGTATGCACCTTACAGCTGCGCTAAAAAGGGCCATTTCAGCATTAATGCCAGCCATAATACTGTCCATCTGTCTGCTGAAGTTCGAATATCATGTGATATATAAACTAAAACCAGTAGTAAGTGAAGATTATTTTATTTCCAGATTCAAATATACTAATTATAGAAGTCCAAAATGTTTGCTCGTTGAAAAGTTGATGAAACGCCATTGCGCCATTCATTTAACTAATGTCTAATATCGGATTGCAAAAAAAAAATGTTAAACTAACTTTCTCAAGAGTATAACATTACTACACCTTCAAAAATCTCTAATTACTGTAGAAAGTAAATCAGTATTGTATTTCATAAATATCACTATAGCGGCTCACTGTTCACTGACTCAGCACCGTGTGGTACGGAAATAGATTTCAATTAGGATAGACGATAGAACTTCCACAGTATTATGTAGGTAGAATATAGCTGTACACTTTCAGAAAGTTTTACTACAACCGTTAATCTTATAGAATCATCAATGTTTATACGATCTTTACTAATGATCTCATCTGTTGTATTTGCGTAGTCACTATTATGATCATTATAAATATTGGAAGTTAGTACTTCGTTTATATTTAGATTGGCACAGTCTGCTTCATTATTTTTAATAAGACTGTAGTTAACTTCCATACTTGGTTTCTCTTAATTTTCATTCATAATTGGATCAAAATTATTTATTCCAAATTAATCTATTACCTATCTGAAATGAACAGCCAATAGCAGACTACTACAAGGCATCATTATACTCGTATCTATATTGCCTATCTTTATTTTGAATGTTTTCTAACCCCCTGTGTATATCTATACTATAACTTTTAATCTTTCTCAATAACGGTTTTCGTTTCTCCCCTCTTACTGATGTAGTCGCACTATCCAGTAAATTGTATCTAATATTATTTCTATGTCTACCATTAAAATGAGGATTTACTGTATTGCCTGTTACTTATAAACTTGTTTATTTATAATCTCAGTCTGTTCTCATTTTAATTGGCTTGAACTAATTTTGTTTGCGCAAGCTTCGCTCAATGTATTGGACCCACAGGATAGAGGACCTAAGGTAGGTAACGGCATCACGGCTTTTATAGTAGTCAGGTCTCTTGGCATTGTATATCGATGACAGTGGAAAGGTAAAATTACTGAATCGCCATTTTAATTACAAAAACGAAAATTAAACTTATTATAGTAAATTCGTAACTCGTTTTCTATGCGGAGTATAAAGATGAAAAATATAAAAACTTTTTACCAAAAAATTAAACCGACTCCCAAAAAACACTGCAAAGTGAAAAATAACTTTAATTTTGGTAGTCGGTATCTTTAGTTTTGTATTTTCGTTTTTGGCACCGACTTCCGAAATTAAAGTTATTTTTCACTTTGCAGTGTTTTTTGGGAGTCGGTTTAATTTTTTGGTAAAAAGTTTTTATTTCACTCTTTTTAGTTGGTCAGTTTTTAATTTACCTAGTTACAAGAGCCTAAATGTCAACTACTTATAACCTTTTACAAAATATTGCTTTTCCCAATGCTGGGCCGTTAATTGTTGAGGAGTTCTCCTGGTACTTCACCATATGCATTGTGACGAGCATAAAGTGCTTAACATCCATATTCAAGTAATCAAATTGCAATCCACTCAATACTTATTATTGAGTAGTTTCGGCGGCCATCTGTGGTCTTCATCATCAGTTCCACTTCCTCAAATGGTACTTTTTGAGAGCAACTACACAAGTTACTATAAGAAATACCCAAAACGCGATAGGTGTGCCTATAATATTTGAAGAGTTCCCTCGATTTCTCCAGGATCCCATCATCAGATCCTGACGTTTATAAAAATGGGACCAATTTCGAAGTATACCCTTTCAATAAAAAAAAGAATTTTCCAAATCGGTTCAGCCGTCATCGAGTAATCGATGATCATACATAAAAAAAAATATATACGCGTCGAATTGAAAACCTCCTCTTTTTGTCGTCGGTTGAAAATGTAACGTATAATATCCTTTCGTCAAAATTTCATGTAGTGCCTTTTTTTCTAAATTAGATGTCACTTAATCCAAAATCACTTTGAAATAAAAAAAGGTAAATGTGATTTTGACTTGAAATTCAGAGATTTAAACAAACTAGGAAATTAGCGTCGGTTCAACGATATGAAATGTAAGAATAAATTCGGTCTCTTAAGTGCCAAAATTGATCTGATTTAACCGCAACCTATACAAATCCACGCAGGTAAAATTATTGCTCTTTCTTGTGATAGAAAATAAGTGATAGTTATATTTCACTTATTTTCTATAAAACTGGCGGTTCAACGATTTTGCCTTTCCACTGTCAATATTGTTTTATTACCTTTTACGTTATTCTATTAAAAGTTGTATCAGCTGAGCATACTAATTTTACTGCATTATTTAGAACTTTATGCATACTGAGGCTTAGCTTACTATTTCCATACATACGTTTATATGTAAAATATATATATTGTTGTACTTCTTATATTTCAAATAAGCTGTAACGTATTAAAAGCTTGATTTTGTAACAATAACTTTTGTTATATCTCCGTATTTTTATGTTACACAGTACTGCTATTGGTTGACCAAATTGGTATTATAATTGGATTAGAATCATAGAGATCACTTATCAGAGCCACTTCACATCACCTTTAGATTTTAATTGTGTAATTGCCATCACTTAAAATCACTTAGTGAGTACAGCGTGGGAGGAGTGACTTGCCAGAATTTTATTGTTGATTACGTAATAAAAATAGGTAGTGATTGGCGCTAATTTTTGTAAAAGTTTTCATTGTTGCCAGTTTCCGTTGTTTACCTGTCAGTTCGTTTTTTCTTTAATCGGGAAAAAAGGATTAAAATACGTCAAAACATATTGCTCAGCGGTTTAATTTAAGATTTGGTAAAGCTGTGTCCAATGTTTGACGTCTTTCCTTGCCGCTCATTAAATTCAGCAAACACATTCAATTAAACCTTGGTAGCACTATTAGCGCCAGTATTATCTGTTCATTTATGTAAATCAGCATTTTATTTATCATCAGACGTTATTGATGTCATTACATCATATTTCAATAAAACAGGTTGTGTATCCAGGGTCAGGACTCGGTATGGCTTCGTCATACGGTTTTCAGGTCAGCTTTTAACTTCGGAATTTAAATTTGAGATGACTTTTGGTATACAGTGCTTATTTGCAATCAGAACTTGTTTGATATCGGCTTTCTCGGAGAAAATAACGATCACTTTACGTTATCGTTACTGCAGATGTTCGTTCCTGTGACCCTGAAATCCTAAATTGAACTCAAATTACCCAGAATCGTACTTAATTGGCCCGTTTCAGGTGTACCCTCGGAATTTTATTTTTGCTGCACCGGATTTTTGACCCCACCACCAACATTTTTTGCTGAACTTGTCTTCTTCGCTAACGACTCAAGAAAGAGGACTTAAATTCGAAAATGATATCCAAACCGCTATACAAATACGACCCAATAATGTTTTACCCTTGCTTTAAAATCCAAAATTACCAAATACAAGTTGCAAATACCAATTTATTTCTGTTCTTTTTGATCAAAGTGATATTACAAACTTTGTAATTGCTCTACAAAATTTCGTCACAGATCGAGGAGAACAGCCGGGCTTTAGAGTACCTAGGAGGGTCTCGATGTGCGTCCGTCATGTCCCATGAGTCGGGAGCCGCCACTCCCACTCAGAGGGCGGAGGACAAGTGGAAGCAAGGCGCCAAGAAGACCCTGCTACAGTGGGTCGCCAATGCTTTGCCGAAGTAAGTAGTGAACTGGATTCCTTAAGATACTAATGTGTGATCCAATGCCTTATTGATTGAATAAGATCAACAAGATAGATAATAAGGACAATAGGAAAGTTTGCTGTACCGGGAGACGGTGGAAAAGTGACACTAACTTTATTAGCATTCTTTAAAATTGTATGAAATGGAATAGAACTTAATTCATTAATTTCCTCATAGAGAGAAAGTCTGTGTCCCCAGCAGTGGGATTATTATAGGTCGAATTAGTATTATTATCAATTGAATTCATACGCTAGGCATGAGTCAATTGAATAATATATTTTCATGTCGTCAAAAGGCTTTACAACCAGTGTACTCCAAGTGTACTATGAATCCATCAAATAACGATGCATCAATTAAAACTGAAGAGTAATCAACATCGGTCATTGTACAAACAAGAGTTGAAAGCTTTTTAAAACCACTGAATTTTGTGGTAAACGCATCGATAGGCATCATCAAACTCTATTGATTATCGATTTGTTTGCCTACGTAAATGTTTCTGTATCGCGGAACCCACTGACCCATATAACATTTTGATGGCTATGACGCCAATTGCAATAACGACTGAGCAGATATTAATTCCATCATTAATTTCGCCTAACGCTGCCAAGTGGTCCGAGATATCCGTCAGCCTAATTTTATTGTAGTTATTATATGACCTCTTCATTAAGAGATCAAATGCACTAAATTGTTTGCACGTGGTATTTTTTGGAATTTTTCTTGGATTTGTGAAATTGGTGATTGGTTAGGCCTACTTAAGAGAAGTATGAAATAGTGGGTACCTATCATAATTACCTTATTGTTTTTATTTCATAATGAACAATATAAGATCAGAATGTTTTAAGTAGGTAGTCTTATGTGTACAACTAGGAATATATTCCTAGTTATCTATAACAAAATAAAAAACAAAAGTCATTTATAAAACTAAACTGATTTACATTCTTGTGTTTATAATAACCCACTTTCCTATCTCCAGGGATTCAAACATCCAAGTAACAGATTTTGGTCCTTCATGGCGCGATGGTATCGCATTCCTGGCCATCATTGACGCTATTAAAGCCAACCTGATCAACCTGGCCGAGATGAAGAGGAAGACCAACAGACAACGTTTGGAACATGCGTTCGACGTAGCAGAAACTGCTCTCGGCATCGCAAGGTTGCTGGATGCTGAAGATGTGGATGTCGACAAGCCTGATGAGAGGTCCATCATGACTTATGTAGCCCAGTTCCTGCACAAATATCCTGAACCCAAGGTGAGTAACTTAATTAGGTAGCAGGAATTTTTATGTAAGGCGTAAAGATAACATTTGTATTAAAACTTAAATCGATAACAGAAGTGATTAATATGAATCACTGTGACAGTTCATTACACAACTTGATTGCTTCGGTTATGTGTGCATTGTTATCACAAGTGATCGCTCTTAAATAATATAAATGCCATGTTTTGCCAACAGACGACAGGACCGGATGCCGTAGCGGCAGTGCAAGAGGAGTACGAATCTCTTAGAATGTGGCTGACGGAACGCGTCACCACAGTTCAAAGACAATACGACTCGCGAACTCTCTCGCGACACTACGAAGACTACGTGCGCGCCGAGAACGACCGGCTCGCGCGGGAACCCATCTACCAGAAGTTAGAGAAACTCATGTACACACAGAGCCTCGTAGCCATCGCGCCAAAGTCCTGGCGCGAACTAGTCTCCCTCTGGATAGAATTAGAAAGACTGCACAGAAGATGGCTCTGGCTCCTGGACTCAGAACTCCCCGGAGACTTTAGAAATGTCGGTGAATGGTTAGCGAGGGCCGAATACCTTTTATACTTTGACGAAATCCCCACTAGCTTAGACGAGAGAACCGCTGCTATCATCAGCGAGAAATTAGAAGAACACAGCGGATTTTTCGCTGGATTACCAGAAGTTATCGACAGATTCGAAGCAGCTTTAAGATCACCAGACGCTGCTAGAATCCCTGGTGAACGACTCCAAGACATGAAGGAGCGTCTCGAGACTGTAAGTCGAAGAGCGCCACAGAGGAAGGCTAGATTAAAGTACTTGGAGCACAAATGTTGTATCGTCGCCTTCACAGAGCTGACTAAAGCCAAGCTTGCCGCATGGACCGGCAAATACGGTCGCATCGACCACGTACGTGCCTTATTAGAAGATTATGATAATTTCGTGACTAAGAATAAGATTTTCCAGGAGTTTGATAGAGCCTACGTTGATATTAAGCAAGTAGCGGAAGAATACAAGAGGGTTTGTGAAGTAGATAGGACTGAAGCGAGAGATATTGATACATTTTTGAAGGATGTCGCTGAAACCTGGAGAAGAGTAGCCTCAGACGTGAGGTGTGCAAGAAGTGTGCTAGAGGAAGTCATCGCTCACTGGGAGCGTTGGAACACATTGGCCGATGACTTTACTACCTGGCTAGACAAAGCACAACACATGCTAAGAGTATCAGAAGATGAGAGATTAGAGTTTTTCCAAGACCTGACGGTGTGGAAAGAGAAGCACCAACTGTTGGGTGACGCAGCAGGCTTCCTGGCTGCGACCTCCTCCGAAGAGATCAGTCAGGAGGTGAAGAGGAAATATGTAGAGATTACTGAACGTTGGGAAAGAGTATGGGAAGAGGCAGAGCGGTGAGTTTCTAAACAAAATATCTATTATTGCTGTAGCATTGTTTGTAACACATTTCCCCGAAAAGTTGCCATAATCTGATAATAGAATTATTTATCGAACTCGTTCCTAGAAGTGGTTTATATTTAATATCGAAGGAATTTCAATATCTAGGTCTCAGGATAAGCCGGTAGATAATCTGTGGCTTTGATTTTTGACATTACAAATAACTGAAAAAAAAATACGGCATTGTTCATTAAGCCATAACATATTTCAATTGCTTCAATAAGTCAAATACACCTACTGAATATACATATATAGCTGTTAATTTAATTGACAAACCCTGACTTATGTCAATTTTGTTTATGCTAGCCTATATGCTATTTGTATGGGGCAATTTTTCTGAATTATAATAAAATTGTAAACTAATCACTCTTTCTAGGTACGTTCGCGGTGGAGATGCTCTCCGCAACCGTCGTGAGCTGGCCAACGGAGTCAGAACTCTGGACTCTTGGCTGGCGTCAGCAGACAACCTGCTCAACAGACAGCCCAGAGCCAACACTGTGGACATACAGACATACATTGATCAGCTGCTTCAGCTCAACTCCGAGATAGAGCACCATGAGGAGTTGTTCAAAACTATAAGCAGGTAAGCTGAGACGGCCATTTACCTGTAGAAACGATTTTCATCAGTGTAGATATATTCTTGAGCGTAGGTGTAAGGGATGGACGTAATTACCAAATTATATCGAAAATAAATTAATAGTTTAAAAAACACTATAAAACACGCATTTATAAATGCACGTAAAACAAAAAAATGTTAAGAAAATCCGATAACGGATTTTCTTTGGGTTTTTTATAACCTTGAAGCCTGATCGTGTTCAAAGTCCATTACGTGGCCTTTCTCACAAGTGCAAACACGACTATGATACGATATTCCATCATGGAATGCCAGTGCCTATCTTCCGGCTTCATCATTAGACCTTGAAACCTAATCGTGGTCAAAGTTCACAAGACTTTTCTAAGAAATCCAAAACAGCTATGATACGATTTTCCATCATGAAGTTCCAGTTCATATCTTCCGGCTCCATCATCAGATCAGTTCGACAGTACCATATTATTGTATTGTCATCAGAACTACATACAGTTGCCAGTTTTCATTACGCTACGACCCTTGGAAGATGGTTAAATTAGTTACCTTAGATTCCATTACATAGTTAGTTACATACAGGTCGACCTAATAAAAGCGTATTAAAAAATCAGGATAACAGGCATTATTAATTATATTAGAATTTGTACAATTTATTTTTCTTGTACCTAAGTGATGTATAATTTTTTGTGTCAATATTTTAGAAACGAAGGATAACAAGTATTTCTTAACTTAACGGGGCTGCCTAAATTTTAGTGTTGCATGGCATTTTGGGCTGCATAAGAAGTCCAAAACTATTTTTGTTATTTTTGATATCAAACCTTAACTTTATTTCATCAGCCTGAGGACGTTTAGTTCTTTTTTCCTTTAGACTAATAATGAAACCTTGACTTTTCTAGAACGTTCCAAAACGCGATCGCCGAGATGCCGCGCGACGAGGTGGAAGCGAACATGGGCAAGCTGAAGCAGCAGAAGGAGGCGCTGGTGCGCGTGCGCGCCTCCGTGCCCGTGAAGCTGCACCAGTACCGCCAGCTGCTGGTGCAGCACGAGTCGCTGGAGAGCGGCCAGCGGGAGCTCGGCGCCTGGCTCGACAGGGCCGAGGATGCGCTGAAGACTACCGGGGAGACTACACGGTAACGCAGCAGTTTTGGCACTAGAATAGAATACTGTTACGAGCTGGGGTTCGGGATAGAAATAATTAACGCTAATTAGACCAAAATTAACACTAACCTCTAGAGCCCCAGCGGCACAAAAACGTGCCAGTAAACAAGTATTAGTTGAGCCCCGCTGGCACAAATTTGTGCCACCAAACCCCGACCGATTTAAAACTGTATTTGTAGTAAAGATAAGTCTTAAAATCGTTTGTGACCGGGCTCAGATTACGCTTACGATAAGAGCCCGCCCGCGATGCTTGACGGATGGTTGACGTAAATAATGGCGGTCCTTGAGAGGTTAATTAAATAAACACCAAATATAAATTAACACAGCTATTCACAGTACAATACTTGTCACTCAACACTTAAATCGCACCGAAATTCACTTGTAAAGCTTCGATTATATCGCCTCGTATCTTGAAATAATACTACCGTCTGCGTTCCTCTGTGATCTATTTATACCCCAGTCTATGAGTTCTAGAACATTCTTGTAAAATCGACTCACTGCCTATACTGCTAAGAATGTTCCAGAAGCTACTTGAGATACTCAGTACTGCTACTCGCCGCTTGATGGCGTTAGTGTCTCAAACGTATTAGAAATCAGTCGAACTTTCTCGATATGCTCAGTACTGCTACTCGCCGCAAGGTGGCGTTTGTGTCTCAAACATTCTAGATGTCGGTTGAAGTTTCTCGACGTACTTAGCTAAGCGACTGGCGTAACAATACTCTTTATTTTGTACATCGTATTTTTCTATTGTTAAAAGAGTTCTGGCAATGTGGGCAGAATTCACATTACTAGCAATTTTGTTAACACCTCTATCTAAGCTAAATATGCTTGTGTCTAGAATAGGTTCACGGTAATAATGTAATTGGTAGAGTTCATAAAATTAGTATTTTGTTATTATTATTTACTGTATATATTTTTAAATAACTGAAATTGGTTACACAACTATACAAGGCGTAACAGAATAAATGCAATTCCTGAAAGTAGTTGGTTCAGAAACGGCTCCTGAATTGATTTCCGTCATAAAAAATAGGTGTCACATTTTGACGGAAAAATCTTTCATTTAACTTAAAATGGAAACGACAGTATCATGAAAAATTAATACAATCCTTAATTCAATGAAATGCACCCGTGTGCGTGTCGGCCGCTAATATTGCATGAGTGTATGCGTCTGCGTAAGGACATTGTATGACGCACATACGTTTTGCGTTTAGTAAGGATAACTATTTTACAAAAAATGTCTAGGTTTGGTTTCAATTTATTTAGTTACGGATGTTGTTTTAGACTTATAATTTAATATTCTTGGGGTGTCTGAGGTATTGCGCTTAATCTGTTACACCTTGTATAAGAAATAATTCATGTTCATTTTTTTTTGTTGATAAGAGGCTTGCGTTTGACCACAATCTCACCTAATGTTAAGTGATGATGTGGTCGATTTCAGATTAGGCATTATCTATATAATGTTAGTAAACTTGCCTAATGTTAGTATTTAATTCATTGAGTTGTTCGTTCAATCGTACACTAGTTTATTTGGGTAAGTATGTCTCTGAAATTCTGAACACTTACCCATATTCGTAAGAATGGAGAGTCCTACCAGTCTGAAAAAACACATATACATATAATATTTAAGCTATGAAACTAATCATGACTTGTTCCCCACAGCGAGGTAGTAACGGAGCGCTACGAGATCCACCGCACGTTCTTCTCGCGCACCACGTACTACCGCTCCATGCTGGAGAGCAAGAACAAAGTGTTCCAGAACATCGTCAAGTCCGCCGACGCAGACCGCAGCGCCGACGTCAGCGATCAGCTGCGCCTCATGAGGGACCTCAATGACAGGTCACCTGATGTTTATTTACTACAGTAGTACCCAACTGATATGGCTTACCGATGTACCTGCGCAGAATAGTACATTGTTCATCGAGGGGAGATAGTGACCGATTACCAACGAGGGTGTAGTTTGAGGTCTTAATACACACGAGTTGAGAATCGCACTTTCTTCCGAGTGCTTTATACTGTACCTATGTGGAAAATAAAAGAGAATAATAATAATAATAATCTGTCTCATGTCTTTTGGCATTATAAGTACTTTTAAGTTAGCTACTGAATTGGTATAAATTAAAAACAAAAAACAGCGCGTTAGTAATGGATTTTCATAAACTTTTCCCTCCCTCACCAGTGTCTCCAGCACGTTAGTAATGAATTCTCATACACTTTTGCGACCCGCACATTTGTACTACAGTAATGACGTTCTTTCTGTCAAACTTTTTAAAAAGTAATAAGGCACTTTCCGAGCAGGTATTCTTTTTAAGAAAGTATGTACTTACATATATCTTGGAAATAAACTTATCTTATAAATCTACTCGTCAGGTTTGCTCACGTATCATCAGAAGCTACCCGACGTGAGGCTGAACTGCAGCGGCTGGTACGTGCTTGGGAGGAGTTTGACAGCAAGAAACGTGCCGTAGAGGAATGGGCCTCCCGCGCCGAAGCCCTGCTGTCCGACACCAGGGTAGACTCCAAGCAGGCTGTCGACTTCCACAAGAGGTTCTTCCAGGGAGCCGACGAGAGGGCCGTCTCCGAGCTGGTGAGGTCTGGCCGGGAGCTTATTGAGGTGAGATACTGAAATCATTATCCAAAATATACCAGGTTTCTGGTAGTTCTGAAATTGAAATTCATTGAAGTATAATGAATATATATATTCATTATATTTCAATGCATTTCAATTTGTAGTACCTGTAAACTTGTAGCGGTTTCGTCCGAATTAAGATTATTACATTATTACATTAATTTAAAAAGCTGTGTTACGTAACAGAGTTAGTTATCATCGTCCTCTTCATGACCGCCCGCTTTGGACATCATAAATGCGCGCGTGATCATTATTTTGATGCGTAGTTATTTTAAAATTATGATATCTCCTGAAATATTCAATTAAATCAAACGATGTCAAGGCAATTTTGTCAAAAAAACAATATTTATGAAAAATAACGAATTTATTTAAAAAGAAGCATTATATTCGGACAAAGATTACCATTAAGAAGGTTAAAGTGAGTCAATTTCAAAAGATGAACAACTCCGTCATACATAGTTTTTGTGTAACCTTAATCGTTTATGCAGCGTATGCAACGGGAGATGTCAGAAACAACATTTCTCATTCTTGCAACATTTTTCATTGATGCTCCGCACCTATCGGTCACAGCGTGATGAAATGAAATGAAATGAAATGAAATATTTATTCTGTAAATTGGTTATAAATAACACTTTTACACATCATGTTTTTTTGCGTGTTTAGTTTAGCTAGATGAGGCCGGTATTTCCTAACTGACTACTCTGAGAAGAAACACCGAAACAAACTCAGAGGTCAAAGTCTCTTTTAAAGTCCAGACAATTTGTATTTGTATATGAGAAGCATGTAGGTTCATGTCTGTGGTATTCTTTTGAGGAAATAACCACGCAAATTTGAGCGGACCTGTCCAGACAGTGCAAGCATTTGTCAGTTATCGTATTTTGTATGTTATATAAACCCATAGCTTCACTCGATAAATTCACTATTAGTAGTACCCAAGATTAACACTTTCACCTAAACGAACAAACTTTTCAGCTTCATAATATTGGTATCTATACCTACTAATATGATAAAGCGAAACTTTATTCGTGGTGTGGTGGTTTAAGGTGGATTTGGATGAAAGCTTACCAAATTAAAGCCGATTGCAAAAAGAGAGGGTAATGTTTTTATCTTTATAAAGTCTACGGGCCCGTAGCCCCGTGCGACTGTAAGTATATTATAATATCATCAGGCCACATAAAGCCTGATTAACCCACTCACTACAGCCGACTCCCATCTATCTCTACAACAATCCTTAATCATCTTAATCAGTTACATTTCGGGGAGTGTGCGATGGAATTACACAATCTAATTCCGCCAAGCCCGTTCCATCATCGGACTACGAGACAAACGGCAAAGCGCCATCGTTACATGATGGACATCCCACCCATACGCACAAAACGTTTTGGGAATACCTTCATAGTGCGTACGGTTAAGGAGTGGAATTCCCTGCCGGAGTCTGTGTTTTCCGATAGCTACAACCTAGGAGTCTTTAAGTCAAGAGTGAATAGGTTACTTTTAGGTAAGCGTGCTCCATCTTCGACCACATCATCACTTACCATCAGGTGAGATAGTTGTCAAACGCGAATCTATTTTCAATTTTAAAAAAATCCAGCTGGTGAGCGAGGAGGACCGTCCGCTGGTGGTCGCGACGGTGGAGCAGCTGCAGCAGCGCTGGCGCTCCCTGCTGGACCGGGCGCCGCCGCACCTCATGCGCCTGGAGTTCCGCCTGGACGAGGCCGTCTTCATGCACTGCATCAAGGACATTGACAAGGAGATCGTCTATGAGGAACAGGTCAGTTACCTTAATGTGCCAGAAAATCACGATAAAACAAGATATGATCCGATCCAACTTGTCCCTAGCTGATTTCTTAAGCCAAGGTCCGTACTTCACAGGGGTGCCCTTAGTAATCTTGTGAAGATAACGAAAAACAATATACAAAAGTAAACTTAATGTCTTCAGCATTCTCTTCCAGCCTACCAAGGGTGATATACCTACTGACATATGTATAATTGTTAGTTATGTAATTTTTACAGCTTTTTACAGCACTATTAAATAAATAATTAAAGACAATGCACCAACATGTATATATTACATAAACGTCATTTTTGGCGACCTTGATAGTGTATAACTTATTAATACCGTTCAATTGTTTCCTTAAGTCTATTAAATAAAACATGTGGCCTTGACCTAATAAGGGAACATACATAAGTTTATCACTGTTAAGATGTAAAATATTTATTAAATTTTCACTGTATCTATAGCTTTCATTGAAACCTTTTTTCCATTACTATTTGCTACTATATTTATTTATTTGTTCCATAGTTCACACACATTATTTACATTTAAGTTGGCGCCAACATAAACTCAGTAGAGTTTTACCGTGCACTAAAAAACATCGACTACATAATTTTACAATCTTAAAAAAATACTTGTTCAAATATATAAATTACATTGGGGGTATAAGCTAAAAAAGTAACAGTTATTTACTACAACTAACGAGCACACATGGGTGACCATTCTGGCCGGCCATCTTTATAACAAAAGTGGTGGTAGAATGTTAGACGATACAGGTTGTTCCCAGAAAGTAAAATGTTTATTATTAATAGTAAATTTTTTTTCTTAAATAAGATTTTTGTTTTGGTGTCAGGTGTTATTCTAGATTCTTATAATATATTGTTAGGTATTTATATTTTGTATAAAATATTGTGTTAATTTGTTTTTTATGTTTATAATATTATAAATGCGAAAGTAACCTGTCTGTCTGTTTGTTACACTTTCACGTCTAAACCACTTAACTGATTTTGATATATTAAATACAGAAGTAGATTTTTTGCTGAAAAATCCAACTTTTCGCGCGAATAAAGCCGCAGGTAGGTAACTAAGCTAGTTCTAGATATATAGTGCTAAAATCTTCTAAACTTTGAGCCTCAAATGACTCAATTCTTTTCTCCACGCAGGCATACAACCAAAGCGACGATGCCGACGGCATCCTAATCCGAAACGAAGAATACTTCCGCAATCAAGGCAAGATCATGCAGGTGGAACACTGTCTCCAAAACCTGCACAAGATAGCCTCAAGCTACACGCACCAAACTAACGACACGATCCTGGAAGAGTCTGTGCGCAAGTGTGAACAGATGTGGGAGTCTACCGTGCACAGGGTGGAACACTTCAGGCAGCAGCTGCAGAGGATCCCCGCCAAGTGGGACGCGTACAGGGAGAAGTTCCGGGAGATGGAACGCTGGATGGACCACGTGGATACGACCATGGATAGCATTGTACGAGAGGTGGACTCGGCTGAAGCGTTTGAGAGAGAGAAGACTATCTTCCAGGTATGTTTACCACATAATTCTAATACGACTCTCTTAAACGTTTTAAAATTTTCTATAAACGTAGTATTTTGTATTAATTATATTCTTTTCTCTAATGCTTGCTATGGATACAATTAGTTGAGGGAACTTATGGTAAATATTTGTTATAACTGATGTTGTCTTGTCTCACGTACAAATTGTAAATAGCACACACAGAACACAAATGTATGTGGTAATTATTAGATATTGCCCAGTGGTCCTTTGAAAATGTAGTTTGTACGGACAAATGACCGTAATTTCTAAAAATTGCTGTGTGCACTCCATGGCTAAATAATGCTTAAAAGTGTGCACAGTTTTCATTTTGCATATAAATAATTAAGAATTTATAATCTTACTTGTGTTTACTATAATGTTCTTAACTTTCCAGAACATCTGCCGCGAAGCCGACAAGAAACGCGAAGATATGAAATGGCTTGTCCAAACTCTCGATATGCTCACAAACCACTGCTCAGAGGGCGAGGCCCAAGAGGAACAAATCCGCCTCGAAAGCCTTATCGCGAGATACAAGAACTTGATACCGACCATCGAGATCACAATGATCAAGACTGAGACTTACACAAGATGCTATACATACCGTAGAGAGGTGCACGAGGTAATCTGTGTACTAGAAAATGCTAAGGAACAAGCTATGGTCGCACCAGAGCCTCAATCGCTACAACACGTTGAACAGTTGGTTCTCGAACAACAAGCTGCCGTTCAAAAACTCGACCGCCATCGTCCTTCAGTCATGTCCATGCTCCAAAGAGGCAAGGACTTAATTAAGGATGCCAATGCACCTGCTTTCGTCAGAGAAGACGTTAGAAACCTCGAGACTGGCTGGAACACCGCCTATGAAACCTCAACGGACCGTCTGCATAAACTACGTGACACTCAGAAAGTCTGGTCTAACTACGAATACCAGAAAGACGAGTTACTGTCAGACCTTGACAAGTACGAGAGCTATGTCGTACACCCAGGTCTTGAACTTGGAGTTACCAACATCGGTCGCGAGCTACAAGAAACTAAGATCATCAAGACTGATATCGAAAAAGCCAAGGCTGAAAGGTTGCCCCAACTACAACAGGCATACATTGAACTGCGTACTCTTACTGCAGATAAACCTAAACCTGTAATTGAGAAAGATATAGAAACCATCGAACGGAAACTGGTAAGAGTGCAAGATGAAGTGGACTCTAAAGTCGTGCATTTAGAAAAGTTCAACGAAGAATGGGTCAAAATTGAACACAAGTTGGAACATGTTAGAGAATGGATTAAGAAAGAAAGTCCGATCTTAATCCAACAGATTCGATCAGAAAATATTACTCCTGAAGAAAGAGTCATCAAGTCACAGTCGTTGCAGAAAGTTATTGCTGAAAAACTTGAGACTATTCGAGGTGTTGCTGATCAAGGAACTAAGTTAGCTGTAGAACACAGAGTTCAAGATGCAAACAGGCTTAAAGGCGAAGTCGCGTTATTAGAGAAGATGATGGCCGACCTTCAACGCTCAACAGAACATCAGACAAAGGTAGTCGAGCATGATCTAGCAACCTACCAGAAATACCAGAAGGGTGTTGCTGAAATCAAACCATGGATTGAAGAAGCTGAGCTTAAGTTAGGCAACGTACCTAAACCTACAACTTTGCCTGAAGCACAACAATTACAGCAACAATCCAGAGCTTTAATCACTGACTGTGACAAACAGCTGACGAACTTACAAATTCTGTCGAGTGTTAGCCACCAACTGTCAGGCAAGACGAGTGCCCCTGATGAAGTTGACGCTATTCACTCCCGATGGGCCGTCGTACACGATTTGGGGGACCAATGGAACAACAAATTAGACAAACTCGTCAATAATTGGGAGAACTTTGAACGTGAAGCCGAAAAACTTGAATCTTGGATTGAAAACGGTGAAAAGTTATTAAGTAGCAGAAATGTCTCCATTGATTCGCCTCAAGTGGAAAAACTAGATAGGGAATTAAATAAACTCAAGTCCTTCGGCAACGAAATCTCACAACAGCAAGCTAAAATCATCAGCTTATCACAAACATGTGATAACATTTGCCATAACATTCAACCCGAAGGCGCTACCACACTCAAGAACAAGGTATCAGACATCAAACAACGCACAAATGATTTAGCCGAGACCGTCAGGTCTAGAGTTAATGAACTCTCAGACAAAATCATCGTCAGACAAGAGTTCATGACTAAACTGCACAACTTTGACAACTGGATCACAGACATCAGAAGGAAGACTGAAAGTTATGACCAAATTGGAGCTGACAAAGTTGAACCTACTTTACAATCAATGCACGTTCTGTTACAAGAGCATGCGGCAAAGGCACCTGAATTCACTGAAATTTACAACGAAATCAAGAACATGACGCTCGCTTCACATCCAGACGAGTCCCGCTCGTTAAGCGAAACTTATTCAAACATCGCTGAACACTACCAGATCATTGAAAACAACATTCAACAAAACAAAGGAATCTTACAGAAGTGGTCTGACTTACTGAACTGGTACGATGAGTCTAAGCAGCAGCTGAATCACATTCAGTATCAAATTGAAGGTCCGAAACTAACTCCTGAAAGCTACGAAATTCTCAGACAAGAGCTTGTGAATGTCATTACTAAGATACCTGAATGGAAGAGCAATGTAGCTCTTTTAGACGGACCTTCCAAGGTCAAGGTTACTGACCAAAACACTGGTAGAATCATGTCTCCTACTAGTATTGTGAAAGAGATTGAGATGAAAGCAGAAGCTTTACTCAACCAAGTGACAAACAAGAGAGATCTAGTACAGAAAGTTGGCGCGAGATGGGACAAGTTCAACATACAACATAATGCTTTGGGAGAAGTTTTATATAACGTCCAAACAGTTCTTAATGAAATGGCTCAAAAACCTGTGCCTTTAACAGAAGCTACCATCCAGGATATGACAGATCAATTAGACCAATTAGATGCAGAAATGAAGGAGAAGCAGTCTATTCGTAAAGAACTAAGAGAAGAAGGTCTTCATTTAATGAGAGAAGATCAACCAAACATGGGCACTATTCAGAATGCCCTATCTACTGCTGATAACAACTGGGACCAAGTCGTGAACGCTGTACGTGATACTAAGAACAAGTACATTTTACTATCATCGACACTTCACGAACTGAAGAACTTCACAGTAGCGTTTGACAGAGAAATGAGCAGAGCTGAGCAGTTGTACAATGACTGCAAAGATGCTCCCAATGATTATGTGCAAACTGGTCAGGCTTTGGAAAAAGCTAAGAAGTCGTATGAAATCCTGAAGAGATCTAAGGGTCTATTAGACCAGATGGATGTTATAAAGCAATCTGTTCTCAAACAAGCGTCGACATTAGGAGGATTTGACACAAGCCCTCTTGAAGACGCATTCTTAACATCTCAGACGCATTGGGAGAAAGTAAATGATGCTGTTATCAAGAGAATACAGGATCTGGAATCTCAGCTGATTGTCTGGAGACAGATTGATGACACAAAGAACCAAGTCATTGCATGGCTGAGTGAAACTGGTCAAAACTTGGCCAATGCTTGTGATAACTTAGAAATCAGATTTGGACAAAGTCATCTTACAAAATACAAGGAAGAACTCCCCATTTACACCGGTCTTAAGAACAGTATCAAAGCTAAATGTGAACAGATAACTAACTTGAATAAGAGCATTCCTGTTGGTCAAGTTTCTTCAATAATTGATTACTTAGACAATGAGTTTTCCGCTCTGCAGTCGTTAGCTGATAATTTAGAAAGCGCAGTATCATCTCTGGGCACCAAGGAAAGTAGATTAAAGGACCACATCAAACGACTTTCAGATAGTGTTAGCAAGATCCGCGATGACATTATCAAATGCGATGACATGACAGGAGATAACACTAAGATTCTCGATCGTCTTAAAAAATGTCAAGCCTGCAAAGCTGAGCTCCAGAACTTGAATGATGAAATCGACAACTTATCGCAAAATGTATCGGAGATGAACGATAACTACCCAGGATTCTACGAATCGCTAGTGCCTAAAGAACTGAGCACTCTACAAAAGAGATTCGAAAGCGTTTTGGTACACGCAAACAAAACTGAAATTACTCTGCTTACGTTCTTACAAAAACTATTTACTGACAAGTTAGCAATGTTCAACAGGAACCTGAAAATCTTAGATGACAAAACAAGATGGTGCATGCCAGACGTCACTAGTGATAAGTACAACTTAGAAGTTAAAAGTGCCGCGCTTACTGACGTGGAAAATGGTATTGCTGACTGTAAAAACAAGGTTGCGGAGTTGAAAGAAGCTCGTGATATTCTCAAAGTGGTCGCAGAGCCCGCATGTGCGCAAGAAGCAGCCCAACAAACCGAAAAAGCACAGAAGAACTTAGAAGTCCTAAATTCTAACTACGAAGAAATCAAAAACAGACTGAAAGAAAACATTGACGCTTGGCAAGAATATGAAGTACTGTTAGAAAATGTTTCCGAGTGGCTGAAAGAAAAAGAAAACAAAGTCAGACAAGAAGCTGCTAACCTACTCAATCTCGATGAAATTGACGCTAAAATTGCTGAAATTGAGTACCTCGATAAAGAAATTAAAGAATATGGTGTAGAGGTCAGTAAACTTACAGATATTGGAGAAAAGATCTTATCCCGCAACCCAGATTCACGCGTTCTCCAACATATCAACCATTTGGTATCCAGATATCAAACCATTGGCAAATTTATGGAAAGCCATCTTAACAGACTCAAAGACTTGAAAGACAACAAATCCAAATACGACAAATCAATCGGTGAATTCAAGAACTGGCTTCAAGATGCCAACGGTAAGATAAAGGATCTTGCTGTTATGAGCAAACACGCTAAACCATCAGCGGCTGATTTAGCTCAAGTGAAGAAACTTAACGAAAACAAGGAAATTGGTCAGAAACTGCTGAACAACGCTATCGGATCAGGAGAAGCACTATTTAGCGGCATTACTCCTGAATGTCGTGAGCAGGTCAGAAATGAACTCAGAGCTCTTCGCGACTACTTTGAAGATTCTGTGGATTCACTCAACAATGTGATTAAAGACATTGAAACGACAATCAACAAGAGATCTTCATTCGACGACACTTTCAACCAAGTTCAGAAATGGATCAGTGACAAAGAAAAGGAACTTGGAGACTTCAAGCTCTGTCCTACATTACCCGAGAAGAAGGCTCAGCTTCATGCAAACAAGATCTTGCACCAAGAAGTAGAATTGCATCAATCGATGCTTTCACAACTAACAGAGAAGATCAAGCTGATGCCGGATGAAGAGGCTGAAAAAAGCCTTTCCAAAACTATTGACAGATACAGGGACATGACTAAGGAACTTGAAAAGAGAATTTCTACAAGCGAATCTCACGTCGCCGACCACGAAAAATACGTCAACATGTTTGAAGACGTCCGCGACCGTCTTAATCACATTGTTGCTGAAAACAGCATGCTAAACTACGGGTCTGTCACTCAAAAAGATGACGTAGATGCTAAGATTGCTGCAATCGAAAAAGTTACACTAAAGGCTAAGGATATCCAAAATAACTTGGCTGGTCTTAAGTCACAATTAGAAACTGTAATTGAAACAACAAGTCCTAACGGACACCCAGTGCTCATCAGCGAGTACGAACAGCTCAAGGCACAATGGGACCAATTAGTAACACAGTGCAAGGATCAGGACAAGAAACTTAAAGATACACTTAAACAATGGACCGAAAGTCAGAAGACTTTGGATGAGCTCGAAGAATGGTTGAAGATCAAAGAAAACCAGGTCAGAGACCAAAGCCTCAAGAGTAACCTGGAAGCTAAGATTGCTCATCTACAGAAAGTTAAGGAGATTCAGAGTGAACTTGCTTCAAGAAGTGCTGATTTTGCAGCACTGACCGATACTAAACAAAACGTAGCTACTGAGTCTGAACTAACAAACAAAACATCTAAGTTGGCAACGAGATACCACACGCTAAATAATCTAGTGAATGAAATCATTTCCAAGTACGAAGTATTCGTATCGGAACACCAGACATTTGAAAATGAATACAACAATATGGAGAACTGGCTCATGGGCATGCTCGGTGAGCTTGGAGATCTCAACGAAATTGTTGGAGACTACGCTGTCTTACAAGAAAAACAAAACAAGGCTAAAGAACTTTATGAAACCAGAAACAAGAAGACACCTGCATTTGAAGAGTTTTTGAGTTTGGGTGAAAAACTGTACACACATACTAGCCCAGATGGCAGAGAAGTGATTCGCCAAAAGATCCGTAAGATAAGAACGCTTTGGGATAGCTTCGGTGATAGTTTCCAAGAAACTGTAAACAAATTGGATCAATGTCTTCTACAATTCTCAGACTTCAGCCTCGCACAAGAACAACTCACTAAATGGCTTAAGGATGTAGAAAGGGCGATGCAACGACACACAGAGCTCAAGGCTTCCTTGGAAGAGAAGAAGGCTCAGTTACAGAACCACAAGATCATGCACCAAGAGATTATGACTCACCAACAATTAGTCGAATCTGTTTGTGATAAAGCCCAACAGTTAGTCGACCAGACACACGACGCTTCTTTGAATGTTTACTTGCAATCTATCAAGCAGTTGTTCCAAAACATTGTAACTAAGTCACAGAACCTTCAAGATAACTTAGAGGACTGTGTGAAGAGACACGAAGACCTTGTACGTCTCATTCAACAGTACAAAGAATGGCTGGGTTCACAGTCTGAGAAACTTCTTGATATTGAGAATGCAACCGGTGAAAAACCTGAGATCATTAGGAAACTGCAATCAGCTATTGCCTTAAAGGATATTGAGAAAGTCGGCTCAACCAAGTTGGATGAAATAAGAGCAGTGTTCGCTAATGTAAGCAAGAGTACTTCTGAAGCTGGTAATACTGCTATCAAGGCTGAAATTGACAACTTACACGACCAGCTACGTAATGCTGTTGAGAATATTGCCATCTCAGAACAAAAACTTAAGCATACATTGGAGATATGGAACAAGTTTGACTCTTCAATAGAATCTATTACAGAATGGCTGATGGATATGGAATCAAAATGCCGGGACCAGAGTCTTTGCTCTACACTTAAAGACAAAGAAGCTCAATTGCAAAGGTATGTTGACTTACGCAACAATATCAACGCTAAAGAGAAGGAGATTGATGCATTCGTCGATGAATCTCACAGCTTGATTCAACTTAGTGGCACGGAGCGACTTAAACCTTTGGTAACCCAAGTGAGCAGCCGTTACCAACAATTACATCTCATCTCTAAGGAAATTGTCAACCACTGGTCAGAGTTAGTCGCTGATCACAGGAAATACGTGCAACTTCGTAGTGAATTTGATGCTTGGCTGAAACCCTTAGAAGAACAGCTATCGCAGATGGTAACTAAAGAAGACAAGCTTAGCATTGAAAGCAAGGGCAACAAACTCCAAGTGTTCTTAATGGAGAGAGAAAATGGTGAACACAAGATTGGAATACTTACCACAGCAGGAGACAAACTGTTACCCGAGACAGCTGCAAATGGTAGAGAGAACATTCGCGCTGAAATAAGAGCGCTTAGAGAAAGATGGGATAAACTCAACGATACTATCTTACAACAGCAAAAAGAATTCGAATCACAGACTCTACAATGGTCAAGCTACCAAGATGTTTTACAGCAGACATTGGCTTGGTTAGATGAGAAAGAAAAAATTGTTGATGGCGAAGAAAAGGCTGTACTGAACTCGGCTCAGGAGATCAAGTCTAAGTTACTGAAAAACAAGACACTGCTACAAGAAATATACTCACACAAGCGAGTTATCGAAACCGTAACTGAAAAAGCCAAGAGTGTGTCTGCTACGCTTCACTCAGGAAAAGAAGAGAGCGATGAAATGACCGCCATTATCAAATCCGTGTGGGATAGATACAACGCTTTGACAAACAGGCTGACAGGAATCATTGACAAACATGAAAGCACATTCGATATCTACCAACAATTCGCCGACCAGCAAAAGTCACTGCAAGATTACCAGAAGCATCTTTGGGACCGTCTACATCTGTTATCAGATTTCAGTGGTAACAAGGCTGCCTTGCAAAGCAAACTGGCTAAAATCCAGGAATTATTAGATGCAATCCCGACTGGAAACAACAAATTGAAGATGTTGTCTGACCTGATTGAGAAGAACAATGCTAGACTTTCTCCAAGAGGTAGAGACGGTATGTCTCGAGAGTTGAGTCTACTCCGAGCTGATTTAGAGAAGTTTACCGCGACAGTTCATGATGTCAAACGTGGTATTGAGGACAAGATTCAACAATGGATCGAGTTTGACAGTGCCAATGAGCGTTTGCAACATTGGTTGAGTGACACGGAGATGAGTTTGAAGACCTACACTCCTAAAGCTACCCTGGAAGAGAAAGTGGACCAACTGAACAAATATCAGGTACGTATTATTTAATACTAACATATTTACTCCACTTTATAATTACTCTTATTTAAATATTGAATTTTGAAACAGGATTTATGTAAAGCGATTGATAATCACGACAATGATTTGAGTGCAGTCATTACTTTGGGCGAGGCTTTGGATCAAGTAAGAGTTGCTGAAAGAAACAATCTTTTGTCGTCAGCACCGTAGGATATAGCCTAATTTTCAGTAGAAATCTAATTACACGAATGTAATAATTTATAGAACTCCTAACAACAAAATTATATTTTATACTTACATACTCGTATGTTTTGTATGAATCCGATACTTCAAGTTTTGACTATAATAGGGTAGTTTCCTGTGGTGAAAAATGATAATTCTATTTAATCCGTCACTAAGATAAAAAAAAAAAATTGTGTAAGTACTTTTAGCCTTTTCAAAACTATACTTTTTGACGAAAACCATAAGACTTCAAAGCTCGGGAGTTGGGGCTGCTGACGTCACTTATCGTCAATAATATACGACTGTGTGACTTGAAATTTCAACTTCCTAAATCATCTAAATTTTTTAGTTACGTGAGAAGAGAAAAAATGTATATCTAATTTCTTTTGTTAACATAAGTGAGCAAAATATAAATCTTATGTTGATATACAGAAGATCTGTATTTTGTATACCTATGTTAACATTTTTAATATTTTGTATTTTTGTTAATATTTTTTGGTAAACTAAGTGACGGACTAAATATTTGATTTCAGGGAAATACCCTATTCTATTCCTATTTTATACTAATATAGAGGCATTGGTGATTGGTACTTCTAATGCTGACAAAAAGTTTATTAAAAAACGTCTAACTATCTCGATGATGGTACTAATGGTAGTTGTCGTAGTTCAGTTTAAACTTAATCGCTCTTTTATACTATTTTAATCAAACTAACTGAACAAAACTTTCAGGCTATCTTGGCAAACCTGAAGAAGACGGAGAACGATGTCGATAAATTAACAGACGAATTCAGTGACCTCATTGAGAACTGCAACGATACTAGAATTACAATGAACTTGCAACAGATGACGTCACGATTCCAATCGGTACAGTCGACTGCAAAGGAGCTTGTGAAGAAATGCGAACAAGCCGTCAACGACCACAACGCCTACCAAGACAAGTATAACCAATGTACTGATTGGTTGAAGGCGGCGCAACTTAAGTTTGACGAATGCAATGAAAACTTGTCGAACACTCCTGAAGGCATCAGCGCTAAACGAGAAAGCCTTAATGACTTGCTTAGTCAAAGACGTAACGCTACACTCCTTGTCAATAATACCTTTGAGCTGGGAGAAAAACTGTATCCTTCCACATCACCCGAAGGCAAGGAAATCATCGAACAACAGCTTCAAGAAATTCAACAAGCTATTGACAACCTGTACGACAACATCACCAAGGCTGAGAGAGACCTTGATTCTGAACTTAACAAATGGTCCTCGTTTGAAGACAACCTCAAGACGGTGCAGTCTTGGTTGACATCGGCTGAGAAGACTCTTCCTAAAGAAATCGAGCTCAAGGCTACTTTGGATGAAAAACGTAATCAACTGAATGTGTACAGGACTTTCTTACAAGATGCCATCACTCATCAACAAGATATTGCTGATTTAGAAACCCGGGCTCAAACACTTCCGGATGTTAGCAAAGACATAGCTAAGGAAATCAACCAACTCAAACAAAGGCACGAGACTATTTTGGCAAGAGCAAAATCGTTCGTTGAACAATATGAAGCTATTGTAAACAACCACCAACAATATACTAAGGCTGTTAAGGACTTAGAAGAGTGGGTTGAAGCAACACACAACACAGCACAATTGTGGGGTGATGTCAATCTTGAACGTGTAGCACTAAGCAGCAACTGCGAGAAACTCAAATCACTTCAACTAGCCCTGCCCGAAGAAAAGAACCGAATTGACAAAATACGGTCTCTTGGTGAGAAGGTATTGCCAGGAACCATAAGCACTGGACAAGCCAATATCAGGAACCAGATCGATGCCTCCCACCAAGAATGGGAGGGCCTTGTTTCTTTCATCAATAAGACCATAGAAGCTATGGAGAACAAGATCCAACAATGGAATGAATATGAAAACATGAAAGATCAGTGCTTGGCATGGATCAGAAATACTGACAACCAAATCCACGCTGTGGACTTGAAAGCTACTTTGCCTGAAAAGCAAGAACAGTTCAAAAATTTCCAGGAATTGCAAGGTGAAGTGCGCGCTAAAGAACTCGAGATTGACAACATTACTGAAAAGGCTCAGCATTTACACACCGGTGTCTTTGGACCACGTGCGTCACAGATCTCAGATCTTTCCGTGAAATACCAAACCCTTTCACAGAAAGTTAAGGACCTCACCAACAGGTGGCAGCAGTATGTCAAGACTCACCAAGAATTCGCCAGCAATGTTACTGAATGCTCGCAATGGATTGAAGAGCTAAGAGATAAGTTAGACTTTTGTGCTGACTTGAGCTCTTGCTCGCAGGATGATTTAGAAACCAAACTAGTACTGATCCAAAACTTGTTACTTACCAAGGATGAAGGTTTCACAAAGGTACAGTCACTGGTTGAGTTGGCACAGAACGTAATGGCTAACACTGCGCCAGCTGGTCACGAAGCTATCAACAACTCATTAGTCGCTTTACAAGAACAGTGGTCGGCATTATTGTCTAGAATGATTGAAACAAAGAACATGTTGGACGATTCAGTCACCAAATGGGCTGGATTCCTCGAACAGATACAACTCATTGAGAAGAGTAACGCTTATCTTGAGAACATGTTAGCTGAACTAACGCCCTATGAAGCATCTATGACAGACAAGAGAGCGCAGCTTGAGAAACTCAAAGAAGTAGAAGAAAAAGCCCGTTGTGATCGTCTAGAAGTAGATACGCTGAAAGCTAAAGCAGCCGAAATGATCGCAAGTGGTCAACAAAACCAAGCCGCGTCTAAGGCTCAAGAAACATTGAACAAATTTGACAACTTGTATGACAAGATCAAGAAGTTGCTTGCTGACCGCGAGGAACAATACAAAGACCACAGACTGTACAAAGAAGCTCATGATGAGCTCATCCAATGGTTGGGTAGAGCTCGTGAAAAGGTGCCTTCGCTCAAATCTAAACCATTAAGCGACAAACTGGCCATTGAGAATTCAGTAGCACCTCTTGATGCATTGATCAACAAACAGGCTCAAGGTGAACTTTTATTAGAACATCTGCAACACACTGGTGAGGTCGTGCTTGCTAGCACGTCGCCTGAAGGCCAGACAGTCATCAAGAATGAAATGAAGGCTTTGAAGGAAAGCTTCGACAGTCTGTTTAATGAAATCAAGCAACAAAAGAGCCAGCTGGAAGACACTGTCAGCCAATGGCGAGAGTACAAAGATGAGTACGAAAGACTGTCTGATTGGCTACAACAGAAGGAGATCCTTATCAAGAACCAAAAACTGGCTCTACTCGGAACTGCAAAGGAAAAGGGTGCTCAAGTTAACGAAGTCAAGGAAATTGTTGACCAGCTGAACAAAGGTAAAGCAGACATTGAAAAGTTCAACGCTTCAGCCTCTGGTCTCCTAGCTTCACACTTGGACACCTACGTCAACAATCAATTACGTCACCTAAACTCCAGGTATCAAGTATTAGTGAACATGGCTAATGATGTCCTCAAGAAGGTGGAGACCAACTACGAACAGCATCAGACCTATGATGACAACTATGCCAAGACTAAAAAGTGGATCGATGAGGCCTGGGAGATCACTCGCAGTGGCAGTGAGGCTGGCAGTAACAGCAGCAAGGAAGCCCTGCAGAAGCGTCTTGAACAGATCGAGGATTTACTCAAACGCCGCGAAGAAGGACAGAATCTGGTCCATGCAACCGTCAACAGCGGAGAAAAGGTCCTCAGGAACACAAGGTCTGACGGCAAGGACAGGATCAACACCGAACTCAAAGAACTGCAAAACGAATGGGATCGTCTGGTCAAGAAGATGAGTACCGCCAAGGTTCATTTAGAGACAGCATTACTCCAATGGGCCGACTACAGTTCCAGCTATTCACAACTGCAACAATGGATATCCGACAGAGAAGCAAAACTCCAAGAAGTGTGTGAACAGAAAGTCGCCAAGTCTAAGAAGGGTCAAGACCGCCTCGCCGGACTCACGACGGGTCTTAGTCTTGGCGAGAGGAAAGCCACACTCCGTCAAACAAACAATATTGTTCAAGATATCGTTTCGTTTGAGCCCATGATTCAGTCTGTAACTTCTAAGGCTTCAGAACTTATGCAACAGGCTCCGGCGTCTGAGATCACCAGCAAATACGAAACTCTTTCGAAACAAGCCAAGGACTTGTATGAGAAACAAAGAGAGACTGTGGAACAACACCAAGCGTTCATCGATGCTGGCTCAGACTTCGTCCAATGGATTAGAGCTGCTAAAGAGAGGTTAGGAAAGTGCTCTGATGCAACCGGAGACAAAGAATCGTTGAGTAGTAAGATATCTCAACTGAAAGTGCTGGAAAGCGAACTGCCTGAGGGTCAGGCCAAGCTGCAGAAGGCCCTGGAACAGGGTGAGATCTCCTGCGGCCTGGCTGACCATGAAGATAGAGAAGATATTGAAGAAGAAGTAGCTCTTATGCAAGAAGAGTACGATACCTATGTGTAAGTATTTATTAAATTAGCTGAGTTATCTAAAATTGTCAATATACACTAGCATCTTTTAAACCGTTTTAAATTTCAAATAGTGGACTTAGGCTCAAAGTTAAATTGAGTTTATTTTTAGGTAATTCTTCTCATATCATATCATAGATACGTAAACTTTAATAGCAAAGCCTTGATACTTGCAAAGATCACTCAGATTTTAAAATTTCTATATATATTATGTTTAATATGGTATTATTAGGATAAACATACCATTATAAAGTATGTACATATATTCTCTTTTAATAATAATGAAAAATATGGTTATTAATATCATTAGAACTTATTATGCATTACTTATTAGTGTGGTTAATTAATGTTTTGCATCATATCACAGTGAACAGCTAAACAACACCAAGGCTCTAATCGAGGGAGGTATCGTGAAGTGGACAGAATACGAAGAGCAGTACAAGGAAGCCTTAGACTGGTTGTCCAAGACTGAGAAATTAGTGCAATCTTTCAACAAACTGCAGAATAACTTGGAACAGAAGAAGGTTGTTCTTGAAGAGTTCCAGGTAAGATTTTTTTCCATATAAAGTTTTAATCGTCAAAATTTACTTAGGACTAGATCACTACCTCACATTGAGTTCCCCGTGGATGTTCCTTTGGCGTGGGAATCGATAATATCAAATACAATATAATAATATAATATTAAATACGATTTCTCCCACATAAATCCTGAACCCGTGGGAATTTCGGTACAAAAGTTAGCCTTTGTGTTGCCCTTTAAAATTGGTTCAGCCGTTGTAAATTCGCCTAAAGCAACAGAAAGACACACATTCCTTTTTTGTACTGTTACTTATTTATTTTTTATATTAATTTATAATAATTTAATCAATCAAAGATGGACAAAAAAATAATAATAAATGTATTAGTTAACTGTTACTGCTTTATTTTAATATAGGAGAGAACAGATGTATGGTATTGCCAAATCCAATTCCGCCCATAGTTTTATGAATCAAGATCAACTTCTTGGTATCATAACTAGTTTAAAGAAATGCGACACTAAGACGCGTCTTTACTGATGTATTTTATTTACATTATACATATATATCATATATATCATACATTCTCAAGAATAAGTCGCAAAACTTTACTTGCCTCTAATGTGTTTATTTTTTGTTTAAAGATATCTAGGAATGTGGGTAGAATTCACATTACTAGCAATCTTGTTAACCTCTCCAATCACGTTAAATATGATTGTGTCTGGAGTGGGTTCCCAGCAATAGTGTATTGGGTGGGGTTCGATCCTCTCGATCACAAGACCGACACCTTTACGCTATTAACGCTTCATATTTTCATGTATCATTAAGTTCTCAGGGTCCTTAAAGCTGTATATTGTTGCAGGGCCACCTCCAAATGCTGTTCGACTGGCAGGCGGAGCTGGACAAGTTGAACGTGCGCGCGCAGACGCTGCTGGAGACGTGCGCCGACACCAGGATCTCCAACGGCATCACGCAGCTCACCACCAAGTACAACGCGCTGCTGTCGCTCGCTAAGGAGGTCATGAAGAGGCTGGAACTGCACTACCAAGTAAGTTGTGCTAGTGTGAGGACCTGCGTCATGCGGTAGGTCAGGACGCCGTGACGCCGATCTTTGAGGAGTGGCTAGATCGGCGTCACGGCGTCCTGACCTACCGCATGACGCAGGTCCTCACCGGACACGGAAGTTTCGGGAGGTACCTGTGTCTGATGGGAAAGGAGGAAACGCCTGGGTGTCACCACTGCGAGGGTCGCCCTGAGGACACAGTCGAGCACACGGTGCAGGACTGCCCAGCTTGGGCAGAGCACCGACGTGTCCTCACGGCGACAATAGGCGGAGACCTCTCGCGCCCGGCCTTGGTCGAGGCCATGCTGCGGGGCGAGAGGGAGTGGGAAGCGGTCGCCTCCTTCTGCGAAGCAGTCATGCTTCCGAAGGAGGAGGCGGGCCGCGCGAGGGAGAGGATGGCGTCCTCCCTCCAGCCCAGCCGCAGTGGTAGACGCCCACGGCGTCGGACGTCGGCCGACGATCTCCGGCCACCGTAGGCGCGGGCATGCGGACAGCGAGTAAAGGGCAACTCGCTGTCCGACCATGGACCATGCCCGGGTCGACGGCGCGTCGTGTTCCACGCGCGCCTCAAAGAGCGTCAGCAACATGACGAGGCCCCCTCTGCAGAGGGCCGAAGCCTGCCGGGGTCGTGGGACTCATCCCGTTACCGTGGCCCCGGTACGTAAAGGGCTATTGAAGGAACACCGTGGATTTTAGTCAGTAAAAGTCTGACAGTCCCTCCCACCCTGCCCGGAGTGGGAGGACTTATTTGATAATTTTACCACGTTAAAAAAAAAAAAAAAAAAAAAGTGTACAAGCTGAACGTACGCGCAGACGCTGCTGGAGACGTGCGCCGACACCAGGATCTCCAACGGCATCACGCAGCTCACCACCAAGTACAACGCGCTGCTGTCGCTCGCTAAGGAGGTCATGAAGAGGCTGGAACTGCACTACCAAGTAAGTTGTGCTAGTGTACAAGCTGAACGTACGCGCAGACGCTGCTGGAGACGTGCGCCGACACCAGGATCTCCAACGGCATCACGCAGCTCACCACCAAGTACAACGCGCTGCTGTCGCTCGCTAAGGAGGTCATGAAGAGGCTGGAACTGCACTACCAAGTAAGTTGTGCTAGTGTACAAGCTGAACGTACGCGCAGACGCTGCTGGAGACGTGCGCCGACACCAGGATCTCCAACGGCATCACGCAGCTCACCACCAAGTACAACGCGCTGCTGTCGCTCGCTAAGGAGGTCATGAAGAGGCTGGAACTGCACTACCAAGTAAGTTGTGCTAGTGTACAAGCTGAACGTACGCGCAGACGCTGCTGGAGACGTGCGCCGACACCAGGATCTCCAACGGCATCACGCAGCTCACCACCAAGTACAACGCGCTGCTGTCGCTCGCTAAGGAGGTCATGAAGAGGCTGGAACTGCACTACCAAGTAAGTTGTGCTAGTGTACAAGCTGAACGTACGCGCAGACGCTGCTGGAGACGTGCGCCGACACCAGGATCTCCAACGGCATCACGCAGCTCACCACCAAGTACAACGCGCTGCTGTCGCTCGCTAAGGAGGTCATGAAGAGGCTGGAACTGCACTACCAAGTAAGTTGTGCTAGTGTACAAGCTGAACGTACGCGCAGACGCTGCTGGAGACGTGCGCCGACACCAGGATCTCCAACGGCATCACGCAGCTCACCACCAAGTACAACGCGCTGCTGTCGCTCGCTAAGGAGGTCATGAAGAGGCTGGAACTGCACTACCAAGTAAGTTGTGCTAGTGTACAAGCTGAACGTACGCGCAGACGCTGCTGGAGACGTGCGCCGACACCAGGATCTCCAACGGCATCACGCAGCTCACCACCAAGTACAACGCGCTGCTGTCGCTCGCTAAGGAGGTCATGAAGAGGCTGGAACTGCACTACCAAGTAAGTTGTGCTAGTGTACAAGCTGAACGTACGCGCAGACGCTGCTGGAGACGTGCGCCGACACCAGGATCTCCAACGGCATCACGCAGCTCACCACCAAGTACAACGCGCTGCTGTCGCTCGCTAAGGAGGTCATGAAGAGGCTGGAACTGCACTACCAAGTAAGTTGTGCTAGTGTACAAGCTGAACGTACGCGCAGACGCTGCTGGAGACGTGCGCCGACACCAGGATCTCCAACGGCATCACGCAGCTCACCACCAAGTACAACGCGCTGCTGTCGCTCGCTAAGGAGGTCATGAAGAGGCTGGAACTGCACTACCAAGTAAGTTGTGCTAGTGTACAAGCTGAACGTACGCGCAGACGCTGCTGGAGACGTGCGCCGACACCAGGATCTCCAACGGCATCACGCAGCTCACCACCAAGTACAACGCGCTGCTGTCGCTCGCTAAGGAGGTCATGAAGAGGCTGGAACTGCACTACCAAGTAAGTTTACATGCTTAGAGGTAGAAAAAAATAAAAGAAATCAATATGAATTCAGTCCAATTTGACGAAACACATGGTTGGCGTAGTGGTTAAGCGATCGCCTGCTGCGCTATATATCGCGGGTTTGATTCTCGGGCCAATGTTTGTACGGTGACAGATGTTTGTGGCTAGTGGATAATTATTCGAGTGTGGACCGTATTTGCAAAAATTCACCCACGTTACAGCCAAAATTTGTAGTATGGAGAAATGTTTTTTTAATATAGTAGTATATATATATATAATACTAGCTGACCCGCCATGACTTCGCGTGGTATCCTACCCCTACCCAACCGATACCACTACCCCTATCCTACCGATACCATACCCATACCTTACTCTACCCCTGTCTCCTACTCTACCCAAACCCTACTCTACCCCTACTCTACCCTACCCTACCAATACCCTACCCCTATCCTACCCTACCCTACCGTACCGTACCCTACCCCTACCCGTACCCTACCCCTGCCATTGAGACCTTTCCTACTTTTTTATTTTTTTTCATAAGAACCTTCTCCTGACAAAACCAAACACAACAAAAAAAGAATCAGCCAAATCGGTCCAGCCGTTTTCGTGTTTTGCGCTTAGCAACACATTTAGCTATTCATTTTTATTATATAGATTATTTAATTCAGCCTATTATGTTCCTTATTCTGGGACAGCCTTTTCTCTAGAAGAGAGAATGATATAAATGGGATAGATAATATAATAAAGAGTTCGTATATCTATCTGGTTTTTTAAAAGATTCTGTTTAAAATATTTAAATATGATGAAGGTTGTCTGTAAAAGATCGCTTTTAGCGATAAGACCGCCCCTTGTATCACCCTTTTTAATTGTTAAGTCCATAATTTTATTTTACTGTTATGGTGTACAATAAAGAATATATCTATCTATCTATCTATCTATCATAAGTTTAATTGCACACTTTTTTACGTATCATGCATACATTGTTTTCAGGAACACCAACAACACAACGCTCTGTACGGCGAATGCCAAGACTGGCTGGACAGGACGCGCGAGAAGCTCAACCAGTGCGCCGAGATACCCAACAACCTGGCCGAGGTCAACAGCAAGCTCAACACCGTCAAGTTGTTGAGGCAGTCTCTAGAACAAGGACAGAACAAACTTAGGTATGTTGCGGGAGCTTCTCCTTCAGTCTGTTTTTCTTTCATCCTATGTAAAGGAAAAATTTAAATGAATTGGTGAAATTACAAAAATATATTGCATTACATTTTGGTTAGAAATAACACTTTTTACCGTTTCAATTTTTTTGCCGTTTTAAGTTAGAGCTGATGAGGCGTGTATTAATAACTGACTATCCTGAGAAAAATCAACTATTTTGTATACTATATTATTTTAGTACAGTGACGATACTACGCAGCTATGTAAAACATGTTATATTTCTTTTTCTATAAGTCTGTTACTTGTATAGTGGTCGTACCTGAGTATAGATGTTTGGGACTGTAACGGAGAGAGAATGGAGTTGTATATTTTTTACCCCCCAGGCCATTAAATCTGGAAATAGAAAGAAAATTTAAAGTAAAATCCATGTACTAAAATGCATAATTATTTTCACGTACTTAGGTTTACACACATAATAAGTAGGTATTAAAATTTCATATTTTTGTGAAGCCGCAAAAACCGGCACAAAATTTCAAAATGACCAATTGCAACCACAATTTTTATGATGTGTTACTAAAATGTGTTTACTTTCTTTTTAGGTATCTTCTAGAACTTAAGGAGAAGGTCATAATGAACACAGAACAGACCGGAGCTGCCAAGATACAGGAGGACACTGATAACTTGAAACAGGAGTTTGACAAGCTGATAGCAGACTTGCAAGACGTCAGGAACAAGCTCACGAGCAGAGCCTCGCAATTTGATGATATTTCTAAGGTGAGAAACTACATGAGCACTTTTTTTAAAGAGATTAAGCAATGTGGGTTGAATTCACATTACTAGCAATCTGATTAACCCCTCCAACTAAGCTAAATATGCTTGTGTCTGGAGTGGGTTCATGGCAATAGTGTAATAGGTGCGGTTCAAACCCGTGACCTTTTTAAGTAACTTGTTAGTTTCGTTAACTTTTGTGTCTATGTTGTGTCACTTATTCCCACAGAATAAGTGACACAGCACAGACACAAAAGTTGGCACAGAACTAATAGTGGCATGGAGTAGTGGTGGCCTTGTAGTTACGGGCCTGACTTTCAAGTTGTAGATCATATATCCGTTAGATCCCAGTCTAGCTTTTAAAATTACTTGTGACTATTTTATATAATTACCTAAACGGTGAAGGAGAACATCGTGAGAGAACTGGCATGTTCTAGAACAGCCATATAAAGATACATTGATATCCACCAACCTGCACTCAGGCGCGGTCTGAAGGGGGTGGGGGGTCACAGGAGACATGACCCCCCCCCCCCCCCCAAATCGTACACCCCAAATAAAATTCATCACCCGATTTGCTAATAAAAATAAAAGACTTCCATTTGTGTTATAATGTGTGCTATAAAATTTGTATTGTGCAATAAAGAAAATTTCTTCACTCATTTACTCGACATATTTTATTGTTAGTGACCCCCCCCCCCCCCCAAATTCCAGGCTGCGACCGTAACTGCCCGCACTAGGCCTATGTGGTTGATTATGGCCCATTCCCTCTCATAGAGAGGAGGTCCCAGCAGTGACTATACAACAGTAACAGTAGATCCTTCGTTGTGTGGCGAGCAGGCTCGACTGTGTGTTCGTGAATCGCTGCTGCAAGCTCTCCACGTCAGTATTGAGCTTGTAGCTTCTATTCACAAACCAACCTTGTAATTTAGGCTAAGTACTAACATCATTAAGGAATTTTGTCACTAACCAATTGAGTCATGTAACTTGATATAAATGAAAATGAATTGTAAGTACAAAATGCCATGTTGCATATTCCTTTTTTTTAGATCCACAAACTCCTAGTAGAATGGCTGGACGATATCGACCAGAAGATCCAATCAGACGATTCCCTTCTCCAAGACCTATCGGAGAAGAAGGCTAAGCTGGAGAAGTTCAAAACCTTCAACAGGGATATTGACTCCCACAATGACTTGGTGAAGAGGCTCAATGAGAAGCTAAAGGAGGATGCCTCTCTCAAGTCGAAGGGTATTGAGGACACCCTGAAGAGGTACGATGACATCAGGAAGACTGTCAATGAGATGATTGCGGTGAGTACTTTTGTTTTGTTTGTTAGAAATTATTGATAAATTCTAGTTAGAATCAGTTCAAAATCAAAAGTATTTTGTTTCACAAAGGACTTTATGAGTACCAATAAACGTCAGAATTTAGTGCACGGTTCAAATTGGTCGTTTTCTATGGAGAAAAACCTGCAAGAAACATAGTTATAAAGTTAACTTTCTTAAAGGAACCTAGCTATGTGGATAGAATTCACATTACTAGTAATCTTGTTAACCCCCCTAACTAAGCTAAATATACTTGAATCTCAAGTATATAAACGACAATAGTGAAATGGGTGGGGTTCGATTCCACGACCTTTCGATCACAAATGCAAGATCTTAAACATCAGGCTATTGACGCTT
This sequence comes from Tholera decimalis, assembly GCA_943138885.2. Lineage (NCBI taxonomy): Eukaryota > Metazoa > Arthropoda > Insecta > Lepidoptera > Noctuidae > Tholera > Tholera decimalis. The sequence continues at coordinate 3,762,869 of OW964557.2, read as the reverse complement.
AGTTCCTTTTTTATTTTATATAAACCGATAAAACATCTGGGTTAAGTAAGACTCACTTTGCTGTACAGGATTTGTCGCTTGCCCTGTTACCATAAATCTAATCACATCAAAAATATTATTACACGTCATAAGTGCCCACGTACTTAGGCTTGTAAATCGCCAGAAACTCGTCCGTTAAATATTATCGAATGACCTCACCACCACCGGCGTTTGACTTGATAAATATTTGCTACAAAGAGTATTTGCTTCAAGAGATATTAACCAGTAAATCCGTATTAAGTCTAGTTCTTTTTTTCATACAAATCTTTTTTCAGAAACTGGAAGACTACGTGAATTCCCACATTCAATACAAAGAATCCTACGACCAGTTCTACGACTGGATACGTAACTGCAAGATCGAGATCCAACAGTGTTCCGACTCGCACGGAGAAAAGGACGCCGTGCAAAAGAAACTACAAAAGGTCAATAAGATCATCGAATCCCTACCTAAAGGAGAGGCGCTATTGAAGAAAGCTATAAGCTTGAGTAACGCAGTACTGGAAACGACTGGCAACGAAGGCAAAGATAACATTAACCAAGAGATCAAACAGCTGAAAATTGAATGGGAGAATCTCCAACAGATTTGTAAGGATACGAAGAAGTTGCTTGAGAAGTGCCTGTCGGCGTGGTCTGACTACCTGGAGACTTCGGAGAAGATGAGCAAGTGGGTGAAGGAGTTTGATGATAAGTTGAAGACTGTGCAGAAAGTGGACAAGATCACGCCGGAGCATCTCGAAAAGTGTCGCGTGAGTATTTTTGATTTATCTCAGTATTTATCAAAATGCTTGAGGAAATTGTCGGAGTATTGTTATAAATAATAAAAACATTTATTATTACAATAGCCGTAAAAGTTTTCATAACAATTTTTCGGTAGTATATTCTCCCACTTCCAGTACAATTCTGCCTGTCTCTTATTATATCTTATACTTTGTTTCACTTAAGCATATCAAGCTATATAAATAGTACAAAGTAGGTTTATGAGATAGAAAAGTCGCTTTTGCCATTGTAACTGTTTTATGTGTCTATTTATATAAAATAATAATGTTCTTGTACACTCAATTTAAAAAAAAATATTTTATAGGAACTTCTATCCGAAGCACTAGGTCACAAACACGTTCTAGAAGAACTGAACGACAGGTGTGAGAACCTAATGGAGCAGAGCGCATGCGCCTGGGTGCGCGACAAGACTGTCAACCTACAAACTGAATACACTACCCTACTCACCAAGATACAAGGCTTAGTTTCCAATGGCGAGAAGAACTTATCCGACCACACTGAATTTATCAAAGCTAAAGAAGATCTCCAACAATGGTTGGAGACAGCACATGGAACTGTCCAAGATTCTATCGGAGTTGGTGATATTGATACAACTAAAGATAAGCTAGAGACTGTCAAACTCGTCAATAACAGAATGACTGAAGGGCATCACTTACTCGTTGTCTTACAAGAAGCTTTCAAGAAAGCCCTCAACAACACACCACCTGAAGAACAAGACGGTCTTCGCAACGACGTCAAAGTTCTACAGGAGAGCTGGGACCAACTGAAAATAGACCTCAACTCTATCACAGCACAGCTCAAAGCAGCTATCGGTAAATGGGAGGACTTCGAAGAATCCAAAAAGAAGATGGACCAATGGATTAAGGATACTGAACAAAACTTAGACAAGGTTCCTCCTACCGGTGGAGAATTGGGAGAATTGAAGACTCTGCTGGAGAAATACAAGCATATCGAAGAAGAAATTGATAACAAGAAGCCTGAATTAGACAGGTTAAAGAGCGAAGCTGCTGAACTAAGCTCTTGGGCAAAGAAACCAGCCATCAAGGAATCTGTCACAGAAATTGAAAAGAAATGCAAAGCGCTCCGAGCTAAATGCGCCGCTAAGAAGGCAGACCTTGAATCTGAAATCAAAGATTACAACAATTACCATCAATCATTGCAAGACACTGAGAAATGGTTGCTTCAAATATCCTTCCAACTTATGGCACATAACTCCTTATACATCGCGAATAGGGAGCAAACAGAGGAGCAGCTAGCCCAACATGCCGTCTTACTCGACGACATACAAAAATACAGATCAACATTAGACGAATTAGAAGGCAAGGGACAAGCCCAGATCGAACGCTACGAAAAGACAACACCATCTATTCGTGAAACCGTTGGGAAGCAACTTAAGAACGTTAATGACAGTCACAAGAGTCTGTTAGCTACGGCATTACAGATTGAAAGACGTCTACGGGAAGGTTTGGCCAAGTTCAAGGAGTACGAAGATACGTTGGAGAGTATTCTGAACAACTTGGATGAAATGGAGCCAGCTATCACTGAATTGGATGTGCCCGTTGATGGGTTGTCTCACGGACGCGACCTGCTGGATAAGGCTAGGGTGAGTTGACATTACCATTTTATATTTTTTATACTGTGTAGTCGTCTTGAATACCCGTCTGTCTCTTGTGATAATAATATTGCAATAGATTGAAGGCGAAGAAAAAAGATTAGTTAGAAAAGTATACTCCAAGAAGCAAGATTTTAATTTGTATTTAAAACTTAGTATCTGAGTTTTATCTTGTTAAGCCACCAGTAAAGCATTTGTTCGGGAATTTCGTGCGATTATACTCAAGTATGTATGTACGTATATTGGTTGATACTGGTAGTGACAATGAAACCTTTTTAAAAGGGGTGTCCTATCAACCACTCAGCTATACATTAAATAAAATTGAATATTATGCATGTCTTGATATAATTTTACGATTTACAAACAGGTATAATATGATTACCTACTCAATCAGATGGTGACACAGGTGGCAGGTGTCGTTAGTTATGCATTCTCTAGACACAGTCATCCTAATTTACATAAGTAAATTGGCAAATGATTGATAGATTCCTTATTATAAAAATTTCTTAAGTTGAAGTTGTTACGTCGTGATTTGGTGTCTTAATTAACGCGGTATTAAAGCAAGTATTAGTTTACCTATGAGCAACTGGTTGATTCAGTTCAAACTGATTCCCGTATGGAGCTGTTGCTGAGTTGCAGTAGAGTAATGAGGTAGTTTTGTTTTCATTAGAAAAGACTACAATATACCCAGTTTATTAAAGTGTTGTACCAACATAATTTTACTAATGAATAATTATTATGTTTTTTTTATATATTACAAAGGCAATTCAATTAATAGTAATATGTTTAGATTTTGGAACAAGTATATTTATTTATTCCTGAACTTCTTACTCTGAATCTAGTATCTGTATATTTTAAAACTCTGCTATATTTTGAGTGTGAAATCGTTTAAAATGTCACTATTTATCGAGACGCGGGGCCTTTGAAGATATGTTCCCTTGCCAATAAGATGCTCCTAGGCTATACGGGGTTTTTGTACTTGAAGGACGGCAACGTCACAATTTATTTATAAATGCGTACGCGTGTACAGAGTGTTTGTTTTACGTATCAATTTAACATTTTTAGTAAATATTTTAATATTTAAAAAAATAAAAACAGTTTGTTTTCGAATGGTAATATTTATTTTAGCATGTATGGATGCTATGCTATTGCGGGTTAACGGGAACGCCCTCTGTTAGTTAACATACTGTTTAATCCGACACTAAGTACGAGGTTATGTCGCACAGACGCTGCACAACCGCCTGCAGACAGAAAAGGGTCGGCTGTGCGCGGCCGTAGCGGCGTGCTCAGCGGCGGCGGCGTCCGTGTCGCGGCCGTCGTCGCCCGCCGACAGCGCGCCGCTGCCCGTGCCGCCGCAGGAGCTGCGCGTGCGCGCCAGGCTCGAGGACCTCATCGACCAGGTACTGGCCTACACCTCCCGGTTACTCGCCGACAGAGCCTTTTCTGATTTCTGATGTGCTTGTTTGTCGTGTTCGGTTGACTCGTGTTGCATTGGATGTTACAGCATCATCTGTGTTCTTAGGTTTTTCATTAGTCTAAGCTGAACATATCGCACCTTTAGAATTGAAGTGGCTTGATTAAAAATTTTAAGAAAATTGCTTTTATACACAGAACGACTTATAAACATGTATTTTAGTCGTTCTGTGTTTAAAAGACATTTTCTTAAAATTTTGAATTAAGTCACTTCAATTCTAAAGGTGCGATAATACCTGCTTAGTTTTTAGCTACAGTTGTTGACACAACTGGTTTTAATGAAAATATATTTATTATGGAATTTTTACTCAGCATTTTTACAATGTAAATATCTATTTTATCTATATCAACTACTTTCCCGTAATCAAGTAGACCAATCCCTAACCGGGCATATCTACGCAACTTGACCTTGAACTGACCAATTGCAGCTCTGCATTTCTCTGACCCCCCGGCCCGGAGTAGTGAGACGTGTTCTTCAAAGAAATCGGCCCATACGCTCTCTAGTGGTTATATACTCTCTGGTTTTACCAGACTACTAATTCTTGCAAGAACACGTTTTGGTATATTCTAAGACTTGAAGAAGTCTATTTATTAACAAAGTGTTCGTTAAATTAGTATAGATTTATATAATTAAAATTATTAGTTTAAAAGTTAAATTAAACGTCCTTATACTCGTATTAATAATTATTATACTCTAAGTAGTTGTATGTACCAAAGTTTCTGAAACTGGATAAAGATAACCACAAGGCTTGGCTTCGTCCAAGGTCAAACATTTCGTAATTCCATAATCTCTTGAACCATAAGTTAAGCTGATAACCTCGGCTGTCATTTACATATTATATACTCTTTGTGGTACACGATAACAGAAAACAAATAACAACATAACAACTAAAAAAAATGACTACGACCTATGATATAATAATCATTATGGGTATTCAGAAGCCAGGAAATATGGCTCCAGTCTTATCAAGAAATTTTAGTGTTACGAGGTTGTAGAACTTAGACAGGTCGTCACTCCATGTAAAATACATACTTATACTCAGCTAAATTCGTTAAACTAATAATCATCACTAACACATAAATGGGTAATACCTGAAATAAATTATAAATAAAATAAGCCAAGCCCAACACAGGAATAGTATAGACAGATAATGATGAACCACTCCAATGCAATGCGATTCGCCTCATAGCTTTAAGAAACTGAATGATCTGCAAATAATATACCTCTGCTTATTAAGTTCGCCAGGTCGACAAAACGAACAGAACCAACGTTTTTTATGTAAGATAAGATCTCTTCTCTTATTAATATAATTATTAATTATTACGAAATAGTTAACATTGTTGTAGATAGACCGTAGCTAGACTATAATGATGTAAAGGCTTTATCGTTGGCAATGTAACTTTTGTGCACCTGGTTTGTCTGACTTGAGATTATTAATTAACCTGGGGGATTTTAAGTCAAGAGTGAATACGTTACTTCTAAGTAGCGTGCTTTGTCTTCGAACATATTATCACCTACCATTAGGTAGTGGTCAAAGAGTCTATGAATGTTCCAATTTAGTGTGACATGACACAAATTCTATTCTTAAATTACACTGAGTAACAATCTGAACTTTTAATAAAATTGCCAGCGTATTCAGTAACTATTTCCTTTGAAAACTAGGGTGGCATGATCTAGAGCGTAAGAAAGATCTTTTTTACAGTGAATTACTTACAGAAACGACAGGCTGATAATGGTTTTCAATACGACCACTTTTTCAATACCTATGTGGTAGTTTTGACAATATAACGAATATTGAGAAATTCTTTCGAAACGAAAATGTTTTCAGTATTTGGCTCCTTACTTTGAGGGGTAAAAGTTAATATGTATTAAGTTAAAATGTATGAATCTTCACGACTATAATTTACTTTTATGTTAAAAATAACATCAAAAGTAAACCATAATCCGAAAAGCAATATGTTTAGTAAAAGAAACGTTGAAAATCACTCTTTTATCAGGCGCTTAAATTTAACTTCTCTTCCATCGTCAAGTGTTACACTAAATACAAAATTAAACAACACAATCGAGTGTATTTACAATATTGGTGTATAATCTCAAGCCAGACTATGAGAAGTGAGCACTGTTTGTATAAAGTACAATTAGCACGTATAATAATAACATTGTAATTCACTGTTAAGTACAACATGACCACTATAATATCACACCTACAATGTTGTGTTGAATGCTTCTGCTACATGTCACGTTTGTACTGAGAAATGACAGAGAAAATATTATAATAACTGTTAAGTATGAACTAAAAAAATATAATTTTACGAAGAAACTGAAAGGTATACTGTACTAGGATTCTCAATGGAGCAATATGGATTATAAAGCAAAAAAGGTGTATTTAAAAGTCCATCTTCAGAAATTGCGACCTTTTAGGGTCGACTTTTATTATCCTAGACCTACAACAAATTGAAATTCGGCCTACAATCATTAATTTAATGGGCTATCTTAGTGAAGACAAGGAAAAAGCGCTACCCAGTTCAAAGTGTTACGTAGACAGTCAGAAATGACATGCCATCAAAATGAAGGCATTTCAGTTCTGACTGCACTGTACAACTGCTATTGAAATGACTTACAAACTGGCCATTCTGCAGCCAGCAGCCAATTCTGTATTTTTGATCCTCCTAATATTTTCTCTGTCACCGACAACCAAATAATCTGTATATATACTAACCTGCACTGTGTTGATGTCTGTGTGTGATGCATGGTTTGTTCATAGAAGCAAGTGAGCGAGGTAGGAAGCGCGCCACGAATTGATCTAATACTAAGGACGCTTGAGGCGCCAGAGTTCGGGCAAAAGCTTTCGACTTTCGAAACCAAGGTAAGGAAGGATGCTTGTCTGTTGACTTACTGTCAATACGTATACAGTATGTTAACTAACAGAGGGCGTTCCCGTTAACCCGCAATAGTATAGCATCCATACATGCTAAAAAATTATTACCATTCGAAAACAAAATGGTTTTATTTTTTTTAATATTAAAATATTCACTAAACATGTTAAATTGATACGACAAAGAAACACTCTGCACCCGCGTACTTGAAGGACGGCAACGTCGCAATTTATTTATGAATGCGTACGCGTGTACAAAGTGTTTCTTTTACGTATAACAACATAACATTTTTAGTGAATATTTTAATATTAAAAAAAAAAAAAAAAACATTTTGTTTTCGAATGATAATAATTTTTTAGCACGTATTACGTTTTTAGCGCTAAACTATTGCGGGTTAACGGGAACGCCCTCTGTTAGTTAACATACTGTATTTGTCTCACCCAGTTACTGGATTGTATGGGTGGCATAAGTATAGTCGCTCCAAATAAGTACTTTCATTTGCGGTGGGAAAATCATCAATTAATTCCTCCGCCCTAGGTGGAGCGGAAGGCAATGATAGACTTTTACTGACTGAAAGCCTTCTCTGCTCCTTCAAAAATACTTGGTACTAAGCTGCATTCAGCTACACTGTAGAGAAGAAACAAACTACAAACAGGCTATTTATATGAGATTTTACAACAACAAGGAACAAAATTTTTGCCATTAAATATTAAGGCTGAAAGTGGCAACTTCAGCGTTTTATCTTTGGCAAATAAATCATCTTGGTTTATCACAAATCCCACAACATCTGATTAATAAGATGTTTCTATTATTTTCTTAAATCCAGATAAACCAGGTATAATTCAATCAAGAAGACTTTTATAAATACCTAATAGTAGTAATATAAGAATGTGGTAGTTATTTGTAATTATCATTTGTTGTAATTAAATTCTCATTTATAAATCTTAAAACTCACTGAAACCCATTAACCGAAGCTTTAAAGCGGTAACGTTCAGCAAGCAAAGATCAATGTAATCTGCACCAGCACAATCATTTTATTCAGCCATTTTATTGCAAAACGATCTAACACTTATAACATACTTCAGGTACAAAGTCACTTAGAAGAATTAGGAGACGCAGTCCACGGCATGGAGGAAGCCATGAAGCAGGTCTTGGAAATCCAGGAGTGGATCGCGGTCCACAATGCGCTGGCCCGTGACTGGCTCGCCAACCCATCCAAGTTGAGGCCTGAGGCAGCTAAGCAGGACATGGCAGCGATGAACGATGCTCTGGCATCTCTTAGCGAGAAGAGGAATAGGCTGCTTACTGAGATTCCTACTGAAGGTTGGTCAATAATTAATATTTATAAAGGTAAATCTAAAATTGTTACATATTATTAGATGACGCTCAACAGTGCGGTATGGTAGCACAAAATCTCACGAAAATCAACTGGAAAATCTTTTGCTTTTAGTTATCCTGTATCCTGATGCGTGTGGGGTGTTGTAGACTAAAGACAAGAGATTTTGTTAAAGCACAATTATGTTCGGTATATGTATTATACCTGAATTTATTTGTGAATATTTACTTGATTGATTTCCATAACTTATATATATGTACTTTGTATATTATGCTATCTATGTTATGACTATTGAAAAGCATTTTTTTTTCATATTCTTGGCATTCAACCACTAATTATATTGTTCAGGACTTGAAGACGAAATCAATCTAGAAGAAGAGCTCGATGACCTCGAACAAGCTATCCTCAAGGCAATCGAAAGAGAAAAGGGCAACCAAGCTATTATCGACGCCTTCCGCAACAAATGCCAGGATATTCACGACTTCTTCGACTCCACACTCAAGAAGATGTGTCTTGCTGATAAGGGATCTGGTCTTCCATGCCCTCAGAAACTCAGTGCACTTCAAGAACTATCTTCTGAGTTCGGACAGGCTGGTAAAGAGAAGGTTGACAGCATCAAGTCTGTTGGATCCCAAGTCATCAACATTGTCAGCAATTTGGAGTCGCAACAGGTCGAAGAGCAAGTAAGTAGTCATTGAATAGATAAGCAAATAGCAAACGTGCCTGTGACAACATTAGTATATTATGGTGACCTCACCGTGAAATTGGTCATTAAACTATCGTTGAACCGGAAATTATAGTGTTTTACCTACAAATGTCTCATGCAGATTTTTTATAAAGCTGTTTAAATGTTTTACTCAATCGGGTACTTTTTCACAGATGAAATCAGTGGAGCGCAGGTACAATGACATCGCTAAACGAATCCAGCGCAAGCTACAAATGCTTGAGATTACCTACAAGGCTATCGATGGCACCAAGAGTGAGGTCAACGCCCAGAACGAATGGATGCAAAAAGAAATCGACAGCATCCTCCATCCAGAACCTCTTGGTTATGAGAGCAAGTCCGTCAAAGAGAGACAGAAAAAGGTAGCCAATTTACTTAAAGAAACTGACGGTAAGAAGACAGTCATTGACTCCTTGGAAAAGAAGGTAAGCAACATTCAAGCTGAATTAGAACCTTCAGAACAAATGCAATTGGAGTCAGAACTAGCTGAACTGTCCTCAAAACAGAAACAATTAGCTTCGCTCATCAAGCAAGAAATTGAAAGATTAGGCACTTGCGCTGAAGATAGGAAGAAACTTGAAAACGACATTGAAAAAGCCAAGAACTGGCTCAAAGCTAAACTGGCTGAGATTAAGAAACTTGGTGGCCCAGTACCATTGGAGGCCGCTAAGGTTGAAAAGGAGATTGCAGTTCATAAGAAACACCAGAGCGAGTTATCGGACTTCCACAATGATACTCTGGCTGAAGTCATGCGTCAAGGCAACGCGGTATCCAAGGACTGTTCTCCCGAAGATAGAGCTAAGTTACAGGCTATTCTTGAAGACCTGAACAAGTCTTACACTTCAGCAAAGGTTGACATTGATGACAAGCTGGCTGCACTTAACAAACGCTTACAAGGCAGGAACGAATTCGAATCTGAAGTAGCTAAATGCCAAAGCTGGTTGAATGAAGCTGAAGTAGCTGCCACTCCTGAACTGCGAACCACCAGTCTTCAACTCTTGGAAGAACAACTTGCCAAGTTCGAGAAACTCAGCAAAGAAGCCGATGATGTCGAGAAAAACATCGGTAAAATCAAGGACAAGTCTAAAGAACTCATGGATTCGCTATCAGATTCTAACAAGCTTCAGCTCAAAGAACAAGTTAACATTTTATCTGATAGATTTGCAAGGATCAAGGCTATCATCAATGATAAGAAGAGCATTCTTTTTAAACACATCAAGGAGTATAAGGATGCTGCAGCCAAGATCGCCGCTGCGCTTGAATTCTTGAACGAAATCCAGAACAAACTTAAGGCTTTGAACAAACCTATTGGAAGCAAAGTTGAAGATGTGCAACCCATCATACAAGCATACGAATCTATCTTAGCTGATCTGAAGAAGAACAAGGCAATGCTGAACGAACTCCAAGGTGGTAACCTACACGACCTTCAAGACATCTTAACGCAACAAGATGACTTGATGAGCACTATTGAAGACCAAATCTCCAAACTAAAACAACTCCTACTTCTGCGGGAACAATTCTTTGCTCTTGTGAAGGAAATAGAAGAGTTCATCGCCAAATACACAGACCTTACTTCCGAAATTGAGAAATCCAATGATTCATTGGAAGATAAAATCAAGCGTTACGATGACATAATCGTCAAGATCCAAGGATGTGAAGCTTTGCTTGCTACAGCTACTGACAAAGGTCAACAGATTGCTGCTGAAGGTACTGTCATTGATAGAAACAACATCACTGAACTTCTGCAGTCGCTGAAACAACAGCTGCTCACACTAAGAAGAACTGTAGAAGCCAAACGTCAAGAGCACGAAAGAGCCGCCGCAGAACATAAGAAACTCGGCTCAGATCTTTCAGAGATCCTTCAATGGCTTCACGATAACGAAGCCGCGGTACACTCCCGGCCACTTCTCAACAGAGATGTCGCTAGCGTCGACAAGAAGCTCACAGAACACGCCACACTGGTTAAGAACATTCAGTCATACTTAGACAAACTGAATAAGATCACTGACGTCATCAAAAACGACGATGGAGTACCAAGCACACTACTTGAAATGATGTCAGAAGCTAATTCTCTGAAGACATCTCTACCAGCAGAATTAGCAAACAGAGAGAAATACTTACAAGATAACAAGAAATACAGGCAGCAATACCTGCAACTGGTCGAGAAACTCAACATCTGGGTCAACGAAGCGACCATTCGCCTAGACATGGGCAAGAACGGCACAGACTTTGAGAACATCGAATCTGATTTAGAAGAACACAAGTCTTTCTTCAATGCATCAGAACCTTCAATGAAAGATCTTGTTGGAAAGCGTATGCAAGAAATTGTCGACAAGATTTGGCCGTCTTTAGCAGCTTCTGAACAAGAGGAGCTGTCTAAAGACCATCAGAAACACAACCAGCTGTTGAAGAACACTCTCAACTCTGCCAAATCCCGTCAAGCTCAACTCGAGCAAGATTTAGAGATCTGGAAGGACTTCTGCCAGCTTGTGGACAAGATTAAGGCAATCTTAGACAAGAACGATATTCAAGATGAGCCTATTACATCAGTGGACGCGCTAAGGCTGCATCTTGAGAAGCTGAATCACGCCAAGAATGACCTTGAGGTAAGTGACTGATATTTTAGTCATGACAGGCTTGTATAACAACGTGTATCGACCTCATTTGATTAGTAACATTAATGGAACTTAAGGAACATCCTTTGTATGTCTGACTAAACGAGTAAACATCTGGCTCGGTTCTTTTAAACAGGCAAAAACTTAGCGTCTGTTATTGATTTTGAAATACAGTTACTATACAAGTCTGAAAATGTATTTAAAGTAATTTTCACATTTCTTAGTCGGCTGGCTGATTTACCTACATTACTTTTATACCTAGATTAATTATTGACAAATTATTCGTCAAAACAAAGATATTGGTGAGTAATCAATTAATCAAAAATTACTGCAATGATTTCCGTTATCGTGTTTTGGCAAACATTTTTAATTACTACATAAAAACATAGATAATTTGATCGCCTCAAACTTCCTTATTGAGGAAACTGATTTTTTATTGCTATTAACTACATACATTGACATTTTTAAAGTGCAATGCGAACACGAATGTCGCTCGCAAATTAAATAAATCATTCAATTTCGATCAATTTAGATTACAAACGGCTCCTCAATTGATATTGTGAGTCACTGTCTGAAAATTTGTAAACCGATGATTTCCATACTTCCCCACCTATAAGATTGAGGACCTAATACGCGTTCTATAATGCTCTTTATTATCGGGGGGAGTCCCTAACTTTATGATAGCCATCTATCGAGGTATCGAGTGTTCGTACTAGTACTAGGAAAACAAGCTAGAACACGTGCGTTTTCAGAAAACAATAAGCATCCGCTCAAACTATAAAATAATAGCAATGATTTTTAATGGAATTGAATTAGCTCTGTTACCTACCGCTAGATGTCCCCACAAGTAGCACAACCAACGGTTATTTCAAAGATCACATCGATATCTTGCGATATACTTCACGACGGTCGATAAAAAAGGAACTATTAACCAATAAAGCGATACTGAATGCTCAGACACACAGCAAAATGAATAAATTCCCATATTAATAGACATATTACAATTTTAAATGGAGTCAGAACCGTTGAAAATTCTTGTTGAGACTTCATTTTTTGCTGGATGTCTTTGTTTATTTTTTAAGGTAAATAGTGTCCATATGTGTGCAATTATTTTGTGGATCCTATTTTGAAGGGGACTAAATAAACACGAAGTTATTCTGAAATGAATATGGAACTTAGGTTTTCTTGTTTTTACTGAACATATTTCCCTTTTCTGAAAACATTACATGGAGGCTTAAATTGAATGATATATTTCTTCAAATGCCTTAAAACATAACTTGGTTATTTTGCAGGAATTATAGCTATACTTAGGTAAGTACACCTTACCACGTCATGAGTAGGTACTCATGACGTGGTAAGGTGTACAATAAAGTATATAAGTAATAAATAAATATGATTTTATCAGCTTACTTAATTCGCGTAAACATCCTTTATTGCAATTTGTAATATCGATATGTTGTAGTATCGCTGCACTGATAAAGTAGATAACGGTAACTATTTTCACAAGTCGCAGTTAAAAAGTCAAATCTAACTTCTAAGAAGAATAAAGAACAATTGATCATTTTCTTATATTATTCTCCTTTATTAGCTTATTACAATAAATTGTTGTTTCTTTATTCATAAGATTCATGGTATACTCGTATGATATGGTTTTTCATTTCTTAGGCGTAGAAAATTCTCAGGAGTTACTGGGATACCGAAAAAGTCACGTATTTTTTTTAGCTATTTAGCTACTGATTAAAAATCTAAATTTTCAGATGTAGATAAAATTAATTCATTATGATGGATTACGCATCATAGAAAGGAGAATGTTAAAGGCTGATTATGCTATGCTATGTTTTTTTTTTAATTTATTCAATTATTGTTGTTCTAAAATACAAGTTAAAATAAACCAAATCATATATAGATTTATAGACAGCCAGGTTTATAATCAATAACTTTTTGAACTACAGATTCTCCGCTTTTAAACCACAATAAGACATAAATCCAGTTTTATAGACTGAAGCAATATTTTTCTTTCTTTCTGAGATTTACGTTTACCTGGATAACCTGTGTTATACATCAGTTAGCCAGGCCTTATTTTTAGTTTAAGAACGACTAGGTTAATGCACTTTATATCAAGGCCCATTGTTGTGTACTTAAGGCAACGTTACTTACCAAGCGAGTTAAGCCTACTGCGAAAAATATATAATAGTGGTTTTATTTTAATTTATTTTTATTTATTTTATTTTATTAAGTACAGAGACAGACTACAGACTCAGTTATAACAATATATATTACATAAATCTGAGGTCCAGTTATTACTGTACACAGCATTCATTGTTTAATATACCTCATTAGTGACGGTTGGGTTCAGTTAATATAAAGTTATAAAATTATAATTATGGTTTTAATTACATTTTATACAGCAAATTTCTAAATTCGTTAAAACTGTTCAAAAACAAATCTAAATTAGAGCCTATTACATTATATTGACATTCTGGACAACGGAATGTTTTCAGAAACATGAGGCAATACTGAACAGAACAGAACTAGAGGGAATATAAAACGGCTTATAATAAATACTTCTGTAATCCTGCTATTATGAAAATAAAGGAGAGATTAAAGGAACAGAGAGTGCACCTGTAACTTGGCACATACTTGTGTACTATTATAAGTCTAATACTATAGTACACAAGTATGTGCCACACTATAATTATAGTACAATTATGAGATTGTTCGCCGTGGCCGAAATCGGTTAGGAGGACTATTAATATTATTATGAAAATACTTCTACGATCCTGCTAATAAATATACTCCTTTAATCTTCTATACTTATAATAAATCTGTAGAGAGGTCAATTCTGTACATGAAATATATTTCCAAAATAACTATCAGGGGGTGATTAAGGATCGATACTCATGCCAAAAATGCAATCAGTTAAATTTTTGTCTGTCTGTCTGTCTGTCTGTATAACCGTTATAGAAACAAAAACTACTCGACGGATTTTAACGAAACTTGGTACAATTATTTTTCATACTCCTGAGCGGGTTATAGTATACTTTTCATCACGCTACAATCAATAGGAGCAGAGCAGTGAAGGGAAATGTTGGGAAAACGGGAGAAGTTACTCCATTTTTTAAGCTTCCGTCGCGTGTGCAACCTTAATGGTTAAAGCTACACAAATCATTTCATGACGAAAATGTTCTCCTTAAAATTATATAAAAAATATCCCACGACAGCATATGTCTAACTTTTATGGTTGACTCACAATAACACGTGTAACTCCCGATAGCTTAGCAGTTCGAAGCTTTCTGATTATAATATTTGTCTACTCTTACGTTTATAACACTCTCAGTCACCCCTAATTGAAAAAGTTAACATTATTAACTATTCCATAAAAAAATTGGCCAAGTGCGAGTCAGACTCGCCCATGAAGGGTTCCGTAGTAACTATAATATAATATGCAAATTTATTTGACGAAAAAAAAACCTTACAAATTTCTTAAAAACCAACCTTATAAAACCTTATAAAACTAGCTTATTTACATTTTTTACAACTGCGCCAAATAAATTTGTTTTGAAAAAAAAAACCTTACCTACAAATTTCTTAAAACTGGCTTTTTTACATTTTTTACAACTGCGCCGAATAAATTTGTTTTTCATAGTGTTTGTATGAATTACAAAGTTATATTTGCGGTTTTAGAAAATATGCTGTATCTCAAAAACTGCTGAACTGATTTCGTTCAAACTAATTTTGGTTGAAAGTTTATATTAAGATCTACAGACATATATTTTTTTTAGATTTTTCACTCCATTATTATAGAAGTTAGAGGTTGTGTCCGCCACACACACATTTTACCACTTTGGAAGCTTATATCTTTTAAACGATTGACTTTATGGAAAAGTGGTTTTAGAAACCCCGATGTCGTTTTTAAAGAACTGTCTATAGATACAACACATGCATCGATTTCATGAAAAAAAATATTTTCAGGTTTAGTTCCATGTATGGGGAGCCCCCCTTTATTTTAAATATTTTTTAATTTTTTTCTCAAAATCGGAAAGCGGTTCACAGAATACATCTACCTATCAAGTTTCACATGTATAGTCCTAATAGTTTCGGAATAAAATTGCTGTGACAGACGGACGGACGGACAGACGGACAGACAGACAGACGGACAGACATGTCGAAACTATAAAGATTCCGTTTTTTGCCATTCGGCTACGAAACCGTAAAAAGAATCATATAAATCGGTATAGAAACACCAAAGTTATACATGAAATACGCTTATAATAATAAGCCATCGCGCGTGAATACTGAATTATGCTATAAGGATTATTTTTGAGAATCGGTCGCCGCGCTCGACGCGTCTCGCGGTCGAAGCGTTTTCTAGGTACTTAAGCCTCATGTGAACGTGATCTAAACAATATTACCAATACATTAACTTTACGCTGACGGAGTCGCGGGCACAGCTATATTGTATCATTACGCTAAGGCCAATAGGAGCGGAGCGCCAATGAAGAATGCTTCAAAATCGGGGTTAAATTTAACGTTAGCCCAAAGTAACTATTCCACGCGGACGAAGTCGCGGGCAAAAGCTAGTTCAAGTAATAAAATAACATAAATGTTACTTTGGATGTTTGTATAGATACTTGATTCAATCACGGAGAAATAGATTAAGGGATTTAAAGTTTTGAAAGTCCTTCCAAAACCTTCCAAAGGTTGTCTGGAAGATATCGCTTTTAGCGATAAGACCGCCATTGTAACTATAGAATTAAGAAATAATGTTAAATAGGTGTGTTTAAATTTTGGTGTACAATAAAGTATTTTCTGTCTATCTATCTATCTTGCCATACATATATTGCCATAGAACCTAGGATAATACAAATTTATTTGTATTTTCACTGTAAGTCACTGGTAGTAAGGTGCACTATTTGTGAGTGATTATAGCCTATAAATTATTTCGATTATTTGATGATGAGCTTTCGAGTAGATCCAACTGACGTATCACATAAATTGCAAAGAATCAATATGAATTCATAACACGATCTTAACTTTTAAGGAGAGCTATAAAAATGTATGAACTACGCGAGCTCAAGGACGGAATTCTTTATGCTTCGAAATGAGTTAGATACGCTCCGGATTTTAATGGGTAGTTTTCATGGAAAATATATTCTGCTTTGGTACTAATTCTGTTTCTGTTCACGAGTACTGCTAAGTCTATTTTTTTTTCGGGGGTAAGTCATCTTATGATTCCTCCGGCTCTGGGTGGATCGCAAAGGAGTGCCAGAAAAATTCTGACTAAAAACCTACCCTGTTTCTTCAGTTGCCTATACGTCTGGGGCCGCGGTAACTTGTTAGTATATCTCCGCAAACCCGGCAGGCAATTCTCTGATCAGACTCTGTCATCGTTGCTGACTGCTCTTTAAGGCCTGGCTACTTAGAATTATTAAAATAACGTTGTTTGAAATGAGAAATTATTCCTAATATTTAGTACCTACTTACGTTTTTGGGAAAACTTAATCTAATTATTAATATTTTTTATTTATTCAACGTTCCCTAGGCTTGTTTCATTCAGGCCAACTAGTAAATATAATGCATTGATTGATCTTTCCTCTTAATGGGAACTATGTTCGTAGCAATATTTTTCTTTATCAAACTCATTTATGGTCTTATGGTAAAACGTTCTACAAGAGAAAAAAATCAAAAGAATTTAAAACGCCAAATATTGCAATATCTCTCAGGCTGAAGGGTAGGGTAGGGCGGAAGGATTAGGGGTTTATTTTTGACATAAGCCCTTGGCACTTTTGCGATCAAAATCATTATCATCAAGTTATCCCTTTCTCCATAACTGTCGTTCATTAAAGTATTGCACAACACTTATGACTTCACCGTATTCGCCTTAACAGCGTGATGTCACGTCGCGCCGCCGAGCCGCGCGCGCCAGTCTGTGACTGCATAGCATCGCAATGAGAACTGTACACAAACACACCACTTATTGCCTTGCTTTCACATCGTACAAGTGTTATATCCACGTGCCCACTTAGTTTACTATACACTAAATAGTTTTGTTCTACAATTTTCAATTCTAGTCAGTAAGTAGGTATTAAAAATTCCGCGAAAAAGGAAGGTAAGTCAGTGATATCGCGATTGTTTTAATAGTTCGTACAGTTGTGTTAGTTTTGTTGTTGTTTTTGGAGTTAAGTTCAAGGTCACGGTCTGACAGTTTGGGTTCCATCAAGTTTTCACTTTCCTAATGTCGGCTTGTGTACATAGATGATGTTGTTTGATTGGATTCCGTGCTCGAAGGTCAAAGCGCCGGTGTACAAAGTGTTTGCGATTTTTTATGATTTTAAAACGTGATCTCACGGCTAATTACCATTTGCATGGCGAGTTGAACCACCAACGCATTGCTTGAAGCGATTTTCAGTGGACTCTTAAGTTAAAGTATCTGCAGTTACCGGTTATTAGGTATACCGTAAACGGAGATGCAGTTAACTTTCGTAAATGTATTTTAACTGTTTATTTCTCCTTAAGTGGATGAGCCGCCATGATTAAAGTTTTCCGGTCTGATGAACCCGAAATTAAAATTGGAAACGAGGAGTTAAAAAACCAAGATAGGTACTTGAACCAAAAGCTGTTGTTTCATATACAGATTACAGATATAAAATATAACAGATATAGTATTTTTATGATAGGGGTGTCTCCAAACATGCATGACCTTGAGGGTCAAGGGCGCGTTATCGAGCCGACTTTATGTAATCTATCGATTGATAGCTGCATGGAAATCAACATGACAGCTTGCTATTTAAATGCTAATCGAAACCGAAGCATAGCAAGCGGGTTCCAAAAACCTTGAGTTATTTTTGATAATTTCAATAAAATCGTGAAGTAGAGCGAAGGAGTGAGCACGTTATTGTACCCTGACCTCTGAGTATGTTTTGGTGTGTCAGACAGGAAACTAATAATGTGAATTCTACCCATATTTTGGTCAGTGGGTCGTCTTAGGGGCGGAGTTCATATTTTTTATAAATAAAATAAACACCATCATCATCTAGTTTAAATTTATGATAAATATTAGGAGTATAAGTGTTATTTAATAACCAATTTGCAAAATTAATATAATTTATTTACTCATTTTTATATCTTCAAATACTTTACGCTCGATAAAAAATACAATACTTTTGGTTAAGTAATTTTAAGGCCCAAGTCATGACAGTCCCATAATTGGTAAGGCCGACTGACTCATATGTGATTATTATCCCACGTTTTCGTCCAATGGCCATGATACTGCGAGTTAATATTTTATACGTACATCATTACGTCACTGTTTTAAATTCAAGGGAAGTCACTTTTGGGCCATCAAAAGGCGGCGAATTTTTCATTGATTGCCAGAGACCATGAATTGAAAATTCGCAAAAGTACTTTGTATGTGTGATCTGTAGAGTTAAATTTAAAATAATTCAATTTTATTTATATGTATGGATAAATGTCTCGTATAATATAAATTCAATGACGATAATTTAATTTATAGAATTCTAATTTATTAAATTTAAAGCATGCAAGCGGTGTCATTAACCTTTTACGTAGACTGCACGCTTGCAGAATATATTAAATCAGAAACATTATGACACTCAACGATCTACAAAAGAGTTCACAGAATCCTTTAGGCCGTGCGCGCACTGCGTTGCGTTTTGGAAACGCAAAATTTGTGAAGTATGGAGTGTCATAGAAGTGCGCGCACTGCGGTCAGTCTACCGGTGCGGTAGAACTACCGGAATTGCGGTCACCGCAAGGCAGTGCGCGCACGGCCTTATGATACATACTTAGAGAATATTACGTAGGCATTTGTAACGTAGATATGTACTTACGTAATATAGGCTTTAGTTTGCCCAAATTCTGTACCGTTCACGTCATTTATTTATTTATGTACACACATGACAATTAAAAGAGAAAAAAAGACAAATACAGATAAAAGAGCACAAAGTTGCATTATAGCTTCTTAATGAAGACCTAGCTATACCTGTGACTTTATTCGTGTGGGAAGCTTTTCTCGTGTAAATATTGATCCCGTGGCAATTTCGGGTTAAAAGACAGAGAGAGAGAGAAAGTGAGATCAGATTAGTCCGAACAAACAGAAAGACTGACAAACAAAAAAAAAATACTGTTAAACTGTAAGCGATTGAGTAAACACAGTTATTTGGAATGCATAGACAGACACTTCAATTTTATTGATTATATAGATGTCACATGGCATGCAAGCCACGAGCGCAAAAATAAAACGTAACTTGCGCTTCAGTTTATTTTTTTATTGAAAATAGGTTCTAAAATCTAAAATGGTTTGACCACCATCTCACCCACAGAACATAACCCTTGATCTCACCTGATGGTAAGTGATGATATTATGGTCGAAGATGGAGCGCGCTTGCCTAGAAGTAACCTATTCACTCTTGACTTAAAGACTCTCAGGTTATAGCGATCATGAAACACAGACTCCGGCAGGGAATTCCAGTGCGCAGTTTGTGCATATACTATATGCATTTGCAGCACAATGCGTACTTTACGGAGAGGTTGTCTGAAAGACATACTTATGAAATGAAATATTATTTTGTAAATTGGCTATAAATAACACAAACTACATTTATACACCATAATTATATTGTATAATAATCGCATTACCTGTGCTATACAAAGTTGATACAACCGAGGGGCTTTCCTTTAAACTGCGTATATTAGGTACCATTTTGAAGCTTTGTACCAAAAATCAATTAAATAGGAGAATTAGTTTAGTCGCAAAGGATTTTGATGAGATGCACCTTAAAGCGATAAATCTGACCAAGACAAGAGATAACACACGCCGCAGGTCAGTCACATTTATTTACAAAGGGTGGTTGCGTTTTACTTTGATTTGTAAGCTATTAAGTTTGTTTGAAAAAAAAAATGTTTTTTGGCTCTTTTTATTTTTTAACTGTATCAAATTAACACTAAACTCGTATAGTATACGTAGTGTAATTTAATGCCCCTCTGTCGTATCAACTCTGTATAAGAAAAGTGTATACCCAGCTAGATATCTATACTAATATTATAAAGCTGAAGAGTTTGTTTGTTTGTTTGCTTGAACGCGCTAATCTCAGGAACTACCGTTCTGATTTGAAAAATTCTTTCAGTGTTAGATAGCCCATTTATCGAGGAAGGCTATAGGCTATATATCATCACGCTAACACCAATGGGAGCGGAGCAGTAATGAAGAATGTTTCAAAATCGGGGGATTTTTTTTTCCACGGGGACGAAGTCGTATATAATAACTCCGATAAATTCAGCCCACATCCACCGATTTCAATCCGGTTTACATAGGCCTGCCACATATATTTGTTGAGGAGTAATCTTAAAATAGTCTTCTATTTATTACACCACTTTGTATGTATACTATTAGCCATTTTACTAGCTAATGCCATTCATGTAAATTCTGACCCGCTTTATTATTTTTCTTGGTGGGAAAATCATCCTCTTCCAAAATCGTCAAATGATCTCCCGATCTCGGTGGAGCGGAAGTGATTGTTAGACTTCCGCTGACAAAAAAACTCACTCCCGCAGTTGTCCTCGCGATCCAGGTATCGGTATCTCGTTAGAACATTCTGCTACCTCGGTAAATAGATAGATAAATAATTATGCTCTTTGTTGTACACCATAACAGAATTAAATGTGGACTTAAAAACTAAAGGGTGTTACAATGGGTGGTATTATCGCTAAAAGCGATCTTTTACACCCAACCTTTGGATGGATTTGACACAGCAGGAGAAAATAAATACGCGGGTGGTCCATAGTGTACTATTCAATTATATACATGACATAAGTAATAACCTACATAATAACAATACACACACACATATATATATATATATATATATACATAAAAAAACTGGGATATACATAGTAACAAATTAAAGAGAGAGAGATAGAGATCTTTTACCATGTTTAAATACTCTGCCCTAAACACCTATTTACCTGCTCGAAGATTTCCACCGGTATTTTGATCATAATCTAATCTTTAATCAGTAAGATATAAATATAACATCACAGAATGTGGGCTAGCAGCGCAGCGCAAGCGCTGCAATCGTGGGTAATGGTTTTTTCTCTCGGCTAAAAATAGACACAATGAGTCGAGGTGTCAAGGCCGGCCTGGTAAAGCCAACATGGGATACTCGTTTCAAGAATGACTAAGGATAGAATGAAATAATATTATCGTCAAATAACTAGGGAATACAACTTATAGTAGTCTCTAATGTGTTTTTTTAACCCAAAGGTGGACTTGTAGAGAATGCCTTGCTGTATTAAATCCGCCCATGTACATAAAGTTTAAATAAATAAATAGAAAACTTGATTGAAGCTTTTGATAAAGAATCACGGTGTACCTATAATTAATTATTTATTTATTCGTCAGAAAAAATAACTATAAATTTGTTAGTAGTTACACTAAAAAATAATGTTAACATCATAAATTAATAGAAATAACGCAACACTAAATGATTTTAAAACTTAATGAATCCTAAATTAATTAATTCAAATACAATTATGGCAATGTGGATTTGGCGGACCATGAAATAAATTAAATACAATAACGGCAATGTTGTTAAATACATGTCTACATTATTTAGTATGAAATATAATTTAGACCTACTTAAATGACTGAAAACGGCTAGTGAGTAGGTAAATAGGTGTTACAAGGAATTTTCTCATAAATATCTGGCTGGCATTTAATATGGTTGTTATCAATTTCCTCTTATCAGTCATCAGTATACAGCGGTGATAACATTGTAAACACTCATGCGGGGTTCGCAGTCGCTATTTCAGACTATTCAAGCGTTCAGAATGAATAAGAATATTTTACATAATCATACAAAAGTTAATGGTAATTGTAGAATTTTAGCTATAGCGGTCAAGTTCAAGCTTAAATGTTGTTTATTTTGCAAATTGGTTATTATATTATAACACCTTTACAAGTTTTATTTATTTACTAGCTTTTGCCCGCGACTTCGTCCGCGTAGAATAGTTACTTTGGGCTAACGTTAAATTTAACCCCGATTTTGAAGCATTCTTTATTGGCGCTCCGCTTCTATTGGCCTTAGCGTAATTATATATAGCCTTTCTCTATAAATTGACTATTTAATTAAAAAAATATTTTTCAATTCGAACCAGTAGTTCCTGAGATTATCGCGTTCAAACAAACAAACAAACTCGTCAGCCTATATTATTAGTATAGATAGCTGTTGCCCGCGACTTCGTCCGCGTTTCCGTCGTTTTTCGTAAAAAAAAAAGTAGCCTATGTCCTTCCTCGCTGTTCAGTGGTTTTGATGTAAGAAACAGATTAACTTTCGTAATTTAGTAAGGAAATATAATATGTCAATCTATAATACTGTTGAAAAATATCGCAATACGGTACCTCACAATATTATTGTTAATAGCTGTGCCCGCGACTCCGTCAGCGTGTAACTCCTTGTGTGTTATTAAGTTAATGTATTGGTAATATTGTTTAGATCACGTTCACATGAGGCTTAAGTACCTACCTATAGAACGAAATTTTATACCTTCGGGCGAGAGACGCGTCGAGCGCGGCGACCGATTTTCAAAAATAATCCTTATAGCGTGATTCAGTATTCACGCGCGATGGCTTATTATTAGCGTATTTCATGTATAACTTTGGTGTTTCTATACCGATTTATATGATTCTATTTTACGGAATAGTTAATAATGTTAAATTTTTAGGGTTCCGTAGCCGAATGGCAAAAAAACGGAACCCTTATAGTTTCGAAATATCTGTCCGTCTGTCTGTCTGTCCGTCCGTCCGTATGTCACAGCCATTTTATTCCGAAACTATTAGGACTATACATGTAAAACTTGGTAGGTAGATGTATTCTGTGAACCGCTTTCCGATTTTAAGAGAAAATTTAAAAAATATTTAAAATAAAGCATAGCCGAATGGCAAAAAAACGGAACCCTTATAGTTTCGAAATATCTGTCCGTCTGTCTGTCTGTCCGTCCGTCCGTATGTCACAGCCATTTTATTCCAAAACTATTAGGACTATACATGTAAAACTTGGTAGGTAGATGTATTCTCTGAACCGCTTTCCGATTTTAAGAGAAAATTTAAAAAATATTTAAAATAAAGGGGGCTCCCCATACATGGAACTGAAACTGAAAATATTTTATTTCATGAAACCTATACGTGTGTGGTATCTATAGACAGGTCTTTAAAAATGAGATTAAGGTTTCTAAAATGACTTTTTCATAAAGTTAATTGTTTCAAAGATATACGCTTCTAAAGTGGTAAAATGTGTGTCCCCCCCCCCTCTAACTTCTATAAAATGAAGTGAAAAATCTAAAAAAAACCATATATTGTAGATCTTAATGTAAACTTTTAACCAAAATTGGTTTGAAAATTGAAAATTGAAAATTGGTTTCTAAAACCGCAAATATAACTTTGTAATTCATAGAAATACTATGAAAAACAAAGTTATTTGGCGTAGTTGTAAAAATTGTAAATAAGCTAGTTTTAAGAAATTTGTAAGGTGTTTTGTTTTTTTTTTTTCAAATATATATTATATATTAAGTATATTATATTTATTATAGTTACTACGGAACCCTTCATGGGCGGGTCCGACTCGCACTTGGCCAATTTTTCAATTAGGGGTGACTGAGAGTGTTATAAACGTAAGAGTAGACAAATATTATAATCAGAAAGCTTCGAACTGCTAAGCTATCGGGAGTTACACGTGTTATGTGAGTCAACCATAAAAGATAGACATATGCTGTCGTAGGAGTTTTTTTATATAATTTTAAGGAGAATATTTCCGTCATGAAATGATTTGTGTAGCTTTAACCATTAAGGTTGTACACGCGACGGAAGCTTAAAAATGGAGTAACTTCTCCCGTTTTCCCAACATTTCCCTTCACTGCTCTGCTCCTATTGATTGTAGCGTGATGAAAAGTATACTATAACCCGCTCAGGAGTATGAAAAATAATTGTACCAAGTTTCGTTAAAATCCGTCGAGTAGTTTTTGTTTCTATAACGGTTATACAGACAGACAGACAGACAGACAGACAGACAGACAAAAATCTATCTGATTGCATTTTTGGCATCAGTATCGATCCTTAATCACCCCCTGATAGTTATTTTGGAAATATATTTCATGTACAGAATTGACCTCTCTACAGATTTATTATAAGTATAGATTTAAAACTAAATGAGGCCAGTGTTTCCCAACTGACTACTCTGAGAAGAAACACCGTAACAAACTCGGAGAAAGTAATGATATTGCTAGATTCCGCAAAACGATTGGTTAATGATATTTTGTTTTCAACAGTTAAACAAACAAAAACTTATATTCTAGTATTAGTAATGAAGAGTAGCTGCATAGATTTTTATTTTGCTTAGAATATGATATGCATATAAGTAGAACTGAGTGTACAAATGTACCTACACACTGTAATTTACTTTCAAACAAGTGTAATCTCAGTCGCAATAGGTGTGGGCTCATACTGACAATAGTGCAGCGGATGCGATGTGAACTCGCGACCTTTCAATTACAAGTCAATGCCTTGTTAACTCTATTATCGCTTGAACATCATCAATCATCATCGTAGATGTCGGTATAAATTCGCACGCTTTTCATATTGTGTTCAAATCGAATGAACATCATACAGTAAGGTATACTTACGTAGGTAATATCTGTTGGTCGATGAAGACAGGGAAGAAAAATAAGATTGTTTTAGAAAGTATTTTCTGAGATGAAACATAGAACTTAAACATGTAGCGTCATCTATCTCGCAACATACAAACTAAAGATTGAAATCCTGTATCGCGCAAGCAAAGTTTACCGCACAACTAGCCTACATACAAATCACCCAAACATAAACATCGGGCAATTGCCCACCAGTGGTGGGCAGCCCACCAGACAAAAACACCTGTCTGGTCGGAGGATCCTCCCTTTTCAATGGGATTGCGGGGACTTTACACCCTGTTCCGCATATCCTCAAAAACATATCCAGCTGAATCCAGTTAAACTTAATCGTCATGTCATGTATTCAGGACTTACGAGGGTTGTTAGGATGTGAGTAGAGGGAAAGAAAGTAGAGAGGAGTGAAGGAGCGCTATGATTGACAGGAGAGAAAGGAACAGTAGAAATATGGTTTTGAAGAATTGGCGTTGTTTGTAACGTAGCCTTATGTTGTAATAAAAAATAAACTTTATTTCGGATAAATAAGAACCACGGTAAGATCCATAGTTCGTTAGTTACAAACAGAACACCTTATTATATAGTTACTGTTATAACTGGCAGAGAGCATTCATCCTACAAAAACGAGCCATAAGGACAATGGTTAGAATTTCCCAATGTGTCTCATGCAGGGATTACTTTAAAAAAATGGCTATATTAACAGTTCCTTGTCTATATGTGTTGGTACTCCTTACTCATTTTGCTAAATATCTACACGAATTTGAAACACAAGAGCACCGTGAAATTAGGAGAAAGCACACGTAGGAAAATTTTTAAACAACAAATAGCACCTAAATTTAACATGGTAAAACATAGCTGGAAATATCAAGCTGTAGAAATATTTAATAAGTTACCCTGTGAGTTAAAGACGCTGATTTATAACACCCACTTGTTTAAAACAAAATTGAAGGCCTTTCTGTTAGAAAAATGCTTGTATAACATATCGGAATTAAAATGACACAGTAATAATTGAATTCGTATTTCTATTTTTAATCACTTGACATTATATAATTTTGACTTTTTTTGCTGACATTTAACATTAATTTGCATTGACATTATATTTAAAAACTTTATAGATTAATGTAACTTTTTGACATAATTTTTAGTAATGATTGACACAAATGTTATCTTCACATTCGTTGTATTTTGTATTTTTCTTGTATATAACTTATTATTAAATGTATATTCAACACAATGTAAATTGTTAAGGAATAAATAAATGAAATGAAATTATAGCTAGTAAAAATAAATTATAATATTTAGTACTGGTAGCCACAAGTTCGCTGTTGGATATGCGACTTCCAACAATGTGACATATTATAAGAATATCGTACTTCCCTGCTGTGGTTTTCAGGATGGAATTTCAAACGTAAAATGAGCAATTATATGTATATATACAATTGTACGAAAGCTTAGGCTTATTATACATACATTTCAAACATACACTGAATATATTCAAGTACACAACAATGTCGCTGCATTTTAAAAGCCATGATGTCAGATCCGGTGCCTTTTGCATCCACAATGAGACCATTAGTGTTCTTGGTCAGCAAACCAAGGGCTAAGGTCAATTGGGACAAAGTTGCAATAGAATAGAGCTATTAAAAGTTGACACTATAAATGCTTTGACTGTTTCTTTAGAAACTTACTTTGTAACAAAATAAAGCAACAGCTAAGGCCGCTAAAAGTTGTAAATTTTCTTTACCACTTTGTAATCGTCTTTTCACCAAAAGATTAGGCTATAAGGTCAACATTAACTGTTTTGTAACATCGATGAACCTTTTTGGGGTTTGCGGGAATTTTCTAACAAGACACAGCAGCCCCGGACTGCAAGCGCAATATTAACGCTGTCTGACCTAGGAGACATTATTAAATATTATTTTATTATTCATACGTCAGTGATCCTAGTCTGAAGAGACTATTATATTCATCTTAATCTTCTAACTGTCAATATCTCGGTATTATTAACTTCAAATATGGTAAGAATACTTAAAATAAGCTTAACTGTTTTACAGTATTATTATGTAACCTCACAATGCCTCAGAGTCATTATTCTTTCAGCCAATTGACATCCACTGCTGGATATAGGCCTTGCTAAAAGTTCCATTCAAACTTTATTCTTCCTATAAAAACTAAAATTCAGATGACATAATTCTACATTATTACCGGATATCGTAATCCACCAAGCATGACGTCAGCATCATTAGTCAATAAAATTCGAAGCTATTTTCTTTTTGCGACGAATCAATACCGTGACCAATTACATTTATAACTAAAAAATTCAGAATTTATTTTAAATATCAACAGCTCTTTCACAACTTGTTATAAGAACTCAAATATGCTTTTACAAAACATTAATTATGACTGTGAAAGGTATTGCAAAATGCTCACTTTACATGTAAACGTAAACGATTCTTCTTTTTCATATGAACAGGTTTCGAACCGGTCCGTAAGTATGAAAGCAATGTCGTAATCAGCCAGTCGACGTCGGTTTAATCAATGTGGAACATATGTATCATTTTCTGATCGACTCCTTCCGGAATGAAGTTATTTAAAGTAGAAAATGATGTAGCCAATCGCTGCAGATATCACTTTGATGGGCTTTGATTTCTATCCATATTGTCGTACACTTCTATATCTATGTTATTTACTCATCCGTGTTCCTACCATCAAGCTTGATTTTGCTTTTAGGTATCGCTTCTGCATTTACTAATTATCCTCTCATGAATCCTTTCCCTCATTATGTTTCTGATAATATGAATAGAAATCACTGACCCTATCTATTATTATTATTGTCTCAATGGACATTCCGAGCTTCATTTTGGAATTGTTTGATTATAAAATCCTCAAACGTCACTTAATTTTAAGCAGTTTTTGGAGAATGTTTAAGCACTACGGTAGATATATCAAGGCACAGTTGCTAAAGAAAATTTATCTCAGAATGAACCGAATATTAAATCCAGTGATTTGTCAGGCTGTGGTTTATTCTACCAATAACATATTGGAATGTTTCTGTGCTGATTCTCTCTCTGGGGTCAACACTTAATGGCTGAAGATCGCAATCACCATTTTTCACCCAGCGGTCTATCAGACTTTTCCATTGCTTGCGGTCAGTAGCCAATCAGACCACTTCCTCAAACCTATGGGAGCCGCTCTGCTTTCAGTTGGTCCGACCCTCTCAATGGGGATCTTTTGCCCTCTACATTGGCAGTTTACGAAATAGCTGAAGATCTGGTTAAAATTAACTTGCGTTTGAGAATTTGTTATATTCGTTATATGATGTTACCACATGGATTACTACTGGACCTAGGTTTTTTGTACCGTCTAAGCTTTATCCTTCCTAATCTGTTACGCCCTGCATCTTCAGAATCAGCAGCCGCTCTTGGACGTGGTCCGGGAGCGGGCGCGCGAGCTCTGCTCTGGAGCTGACGCAGCCAGTGGAGAGAGGGTTGAGCAAAGGACCCGGGAACTTGCAGACAGATGGAATGTAGCTTGCGAAGGTATGTATCTAGATGATTTATTCCATATAAGATTGACAGGTTTTACAAACAAATAATTTTCAGGCTAAAATATTCAACGTATGAGGCATTTATCAATGTACAACATATTGTTATTAAAGTGCTATGGCCATAATGTCTACCAATATTTGAAAAATAAAAGTATACTTAGCTAGATACTATCAGAATCGAACAATGCCTGTTCAACAATTGTGAAGTGTAAAATAATGTCAATCGTTAACTGTGCTTTAATGACAATATAACATACTTATAAATATTTACCTGGCGATTAACTCATGTTTTTGGCCTTATCACAACCCTCAGTCACTCAGTTATATTGTAGCTTTCTATGTAAAGAATTTCTGTAATCAAATCCGAGAGATTACCTTCAACAAAACAAACAGTTAAAATTGTGACAGCTACTTCATTTTACATATTTTTTTCCACCTCAGGCTTAGCCAAACGCTCTGCAACAGCTGACCAACAGTTGCACCGCTGGAACCAACTCCTGGACGTCCAGAGGAGCCTGGGTGCAGCCATTACAGCAGCCTCAGATCGTTTGCGGCAGCTGGACGCCAACCCCAGCACCAGGCGTCGTGCTGTGGACACCAGGCATGCGCTACAGGTAAGATATCAGATTATCAAGTCCAGGATCGGTCGTGTATGGAGTACTGCTCTCATCTTTGGGATGGATCTGCCAAGTACCAGCTGGACGCGCTTGGGTCTATTGAGAAACGCGCCAAAAGACTTCATTGGCAACGATACACTGGTCGGTCAAAGCTCCAGAGCCTTGAACATCGACGACGAGTTGCAAGTCTATCGGTTTTCTATCGGTTACATTTCGGGGAGTGTGCGATGGAATTACACAGTCTAATTCCACCAAGCCCGTTCCATCATCGAACTACGAGACAAACGGCGAAGCGCCATAGTTACATGGTTGACATCCCACCCATACGCACAAAACGTTTTGGGAATACCTTCATTGTGCGTACGACTAAGGAGTGGAATTCCCTGCCGGAGTCTGTGTTTCCTGATAGCTATAACCTAGCCTCCTAGGGGTCTTTAAGTCAAGAATGAATAGGTTACTTTTAGGTAAGCGTGCTCAATCTTCGACCACATCATCACTTACCATCAGGTGAGATGGTGGACAAACGCGAGCCTATTATCAATTTAAAAAAGTTAAAGTACTTTTTATATAATAGGATTCGTCATTATCCTTATGGACACCATTGTGGACCATAGGGGAAAACCCAGTACACTATTGACATGAACCCACTCCAGA
Source organism: Tholera decimalis (assembly GCA_943138885.2). Taxonomy (NCBI): domain Eukaryota; kingdom Metazoa; phylum Arthropoda; class Insecta; order Lepidoptera; family Noctuidae; genus Tholera; species Tholera decimalis. The sequence continues at coordinate 3,732,885 of OW964557.2, read as the reverse complement.
CACAAGCATATTTAGGTTAGTTGGAGGGGTTAACAAGATTGCTAGTCATGTAAATTCTAGGCAAATTGCTAGTTCTTTTAAAAATCTATCTATATATATAAAAAAATCAATTGCAGTACGTCAGTCTTGCTAAAACTCAAGAACGGCTGGACTGATTTCATTCATTCTTTTTGTATTAGATTTTCTCTTATACAGGTAAAGTTTAAGTTAGGTGGGAAAGACAACGTCTATGTATATATCTAATATCTGTATATGTTTAAACTATACACTATAGCGTTAGGCTAAGTATGGGCATATCTTAGTAGAAACTTCTAGCATCCAAACTAGGACCTCTCCGTTTTTGGTTGTTATTCTTCTTACAACAGGAACGTATTTGATTGACCAATAATATCCCTCCATAATGTTCACTGTTAAAATTCAGAATTATAACTGTCACCTTTTGATTATTTAATTCTTCCCAACAAACTCAATAGATGGTGTTATAAAACTAAATCACTACGGTGAATCGCGCTGTTAATATTTTTCGTTATTCTATGACATGCGGGGCCATGTTTATTTATCTATACAAAAATACAATATACATCAATTGCTGTTCTTTAGTCTCGCTAAAACTCGGGAGTGGCTGGACCGATTGAGCAAATTTTCTCGTACGCCGCCAGCTTAGTTAGTTTCATTGGGGTAACCCATTAACGCCTTGCAGGTTCCTCAGGCTTTTGGAAATTTGTACCATCAGTCTATAGTTGTTGTTGTATCTTAAAACTATTTACATCCGTTTGTCACCGTCGATCAAGAATTCTCAATCTAGTGATTTATACCTACCTCAATTCATCGGTTAGTCTCAAAGCTAAGCCTTTTAATCTTAAGATTTCAAAGCACTCATTGTTTTATAGTCGATAAGAAAAGTGTGCTTTGCAATCATGAATACTGCATGCATTAACACCTACACTGAAACAATGACCACGCTATGTAGGCCATACAAGTAACTGTTCTATGAGTCACTTAGTACTGAGTAATGAGTCACTTGGTACTTTAGTCAGTCAAAATCTAAAAGATTTTGACTGACTAAAGTACCTATATATTCCAAGGCATATTCTCTCCCAGTCATTCTCATATGATTTGTCTAATTGTGTGGACTTTAAAAGAGACGTTGACTCCTGAATTTGTTTTGGTTGGTTGTTCCATATCAAGGTAATCAGTTAGTAAACACCAGCCTCATCTAGTTTAACTTAAAACAAAAGGAAATGACGTTTAAAGGTGTTATTTGTAACCAATCTATATCTATACTTATAATAAATCTGTAGAGAGGTCAATTCTGTACATGAAATATATTTACAAAATAACTATCAGGGGGTGATTAGGGATCGATACTGATGCCAAAAATGCAATCAGTAAAATTTTTGTCTGTCTGTCTGTCTGTCTGTCTGTCTGTCTGTATAACCGTTATAGAAACAAAAACTACTCAACGGATTTTAACGAAACTTGGTACAATTATTTTTAATACTCCTGAGCTGGTTATAGTATACTTTTCATCACGCTACAATCAATAGGAGCAGAGCAGTGAAGGGAAATGTTGGGAAAACGGGAGAAGTTACTCCATTTTTTAAGCTTCCGTCGCGAGTGCAACCTTTATAGTTAAAGCTACACAGAAATCATTTATGACGGAAATGTTCTCCTTAAAATTATATAAAAAGTATCCCACGATAGCATATATCTATCTTTTATGGTTGACTCACAATAACACGTGTAACTCCCGATAGCTTAGCAGTTCGAAGCTTTCTGATTATTATTCTGCTCCGAAATTTAAAACCACCACAACTTTACAATGGAACTCGGCTAAAAGTAACCCAGTTGCAACAAAATACAATCGAGGCTCAAATTTTAATAGGTTGCGGTGCAGGAGAAACCGTCTTTATTCTTAGAATTGCCCATAATACCAAATAATTTTCCATTCCAATTTAAAAGAACGCAATTCCCAGTATCGGTGTGTTATGCAATGACAATTAATAAGGCTCAAGGGCAGACTTTTCGTGTTGCTGGAGTAGATCTCGGTGTCAGTTGTTTCTCGCATGGTCAGTTCGTACTCGTACGTCACGTCATTACGTCAGTACGTCGCTCTTTCCCGGGTTAGCAGTTCTAGAAATCTTTATGTTCACGTGCCGGACGGGTCAACTTTCAACATAGTTTACCCGGAAGCTTTGAGCTGAAGTATTTTCGTTCTATAGGTAACAATAACAATATTACCAATACATTAACTTAATAACACACAAGGCAAACAATAAGGCACAGCTATTAACAATAATATTGTGCGGTTCGATATTGCGATATTTTTCAACAGTATTATAGATTGACATATTATATTTCCCTACTAAATTACGAAAGTTAATCTGTCTGTTACATCAAAATCACAGAACCGTGAGGAAGGACATAGGCTACATTTTTTTACGAAAAACGACGGAAATCTGGATGAAGTCGCGGGCAACAGCTATCTATAATTATAATATAAGGCTGAAGAGTTTGTTTGTTTGTTTGAACGCGATAATCTCAGGAACTACTGGTTCGAATTGAAAAATTATTTTTTAATTAAATAGTCAATTTATAGAGAAAGGCTATAGGCTATATATCATTACGCTAAGGCCAATAGGAGCGGAGCGCCAATGAAGAATGCTTCAAAATCGGGGTTAAATTTAACGTTAGCCCAAAGTAACTATTCCACGCGGACGAAGTCGCGGGCAAAAGCTAGTTTGCTAAATAAATACAAATCTTTTTTTTTTGTAGTTCATAGGCTTACGTTTGACCACCATCTCACCCGATGTTAAGCGAGGATGTGGTCGAAGACGAAGCACGCTTGCCTAGAAGTAACCTATTCACTCTTGACTTAAAGACTCTCAGGTTATAGCTATCAGGAAACACAGACGCCGGCAGGGAATTCCACATTTCAGCTGTATACCGTTGCTACTTACTGAGTCGAAATTCACACTTGTATTGAGAATTAAAAGTTTTGCCCATCTGAGAGTCGAACCCAGGACCCCGAGCTTAAACTTCTTGCCACTTGATATATCAAAAAAATTATTAATCACTAGCTGTGCACGGGCCTTCGGTCACGTGGGTAATGATTATTATCTACGCGGTTATTCTTGCGTAAATCCTGATTCCGTGGGAACTCTGCGTTAAAATTAAGCCCTATTACCAAATTCGTCATTTATATATTAAGATAGGTAAATAAATACATATTTTATATTTATGTACAGATCGCTATAGCTCAATAACCTCCTCTATCTTCCAATAGAAGTCCCATTAATATCGGTTCAGACCACTGATTTGAAAACCACTTGATCGCACATATGTTGCCCCGACGCACGAAAACTATGCGAGTTTTTGCTCTTATATATTGGCTACGATACACGAACCATTTTAGTTGTGACCAAGTATTAGGCCTGTGTGCATGCTAAACAATTACAAATTTTAAATTTTTGTATCCAATTTATAACGAATAATAATGCTTTCATGCACGTTGAAATGGTGTGGAAAACATTCCCAGACATCTAGATCCCAAATGGATGACATAACTATTCATCAGTAATGAAATAATATGAAAATTATTTATCATTTAATCAGATTATAAGCTACCGCAGAGGTCCATTTAAAGTGGTGGTTTGGGTGGTCAAGGACAAAATTGTGTCGCGCGTTGATGTCATATCTCTTTCTTACATGAAGAAATTCTAATTCTTTTATCCCTATCTTTTCTTTCGTATTTTTATCGTAAAAATCTGTGCTGTTACCTATAACGGCTGAATACGATATCGATAATTATAAAATTAAACTTATTTTTTTTTTAAATTCAATTCAGATAGTTGTCATAAAATACCTATCTACATTAACCGACTTTAAAAAAGGAGAAGGTTCTGATATTTTTTCTTCTGTGTGACATGCATGTTTTCATTTTAGATTTCCTAAGATTCCAGATTAAAAAGAAAAGTGGACGGATAAGGTTACTAGGGAATATTGTTATCTAGTTTGGTTTTTATTGATATAATGTTGAGAAAAGTCAAAATAATATAAGATACCTATATCCAACCTTTCTAGGCTTCAAATAGTATGACGGAGTCTAATATTAATTAACTTGGACCTTTGCATTACAATATCGCCCTCGTAAGTTACTTTGGTTCCGGGGTAGCGGTAATGTTCTAATGAGATACCGCGGCCCCGGAACTTAAGGGCAGCTGAAGGAAAAGGGTGGGTTTTTAGTCAGTAGAAGTCTGACACTCCCTTCCACTTTACCCAGAGCGGGAGAAGTCATTCGATGATTTTCCCACCCAGGAAAAAAAAAACAGGTTACTTTGTTTCGATGTCGAGTCCACGGGTTAAGTGTATGTAGGAGGGAGGAGTCATTAGATAAATCATCTAATGACTCACCACCAAATAATAATTATTACCGAGTGCCTGCTGAAGCTACGGTTGTTGACACAACTGATTTTAATGAAAATATATTTATTATGGAATATAAAATAAATATAAAAATATATATATATAAAAATAATATATGGCCGGCTACATTGTCCATGCTCTGATAAAGCAAATAAAATGCCTAACTTGTGTTGGAGCGTTGATTGGTGTTACAAATCAAAACGCCTTACAATTTCAAAAAGACACTAAAAACAAGTTATTGTGCGGATCCACTACAGTAATAGAAATTTATCGTCGTTGTGAAATTTATATTAAAAGGGCGATCAACGAGAGTGGTTTGAAAGTGCTGTCTCAGAAATATAATTCCAATTATTTTATGAGATCGGTTTTAAAATCACTGATTGGGTATAATTTATTCCCGGATATTAATTTTCATCAATATGAAATAGAAACTACCAATCATTTGATTGAATTAGCAAGATGCATAATTCAGAAATATATAGACGCTCGGTTATCATTTTTTAGCAAAAACAATCAGGACCCTAAAACTTTAATTCGAAAAACATTTACTAAATTAATTCATTTTAAAAATCAATAATAACAGCATACTTGTTTTTCTTTTTGTAATTGAGACTGATAATGATTAAATATTATTATGTGATTTTATTGAGTATTTTTTATAATGTTAAACTTCATTTTATCGTTATTGATAACTTTCCCTCAATCAAGTAGAGCAATCCCTAACTCGGCATATCTATGAAGCTTGAACTTAAACTGACCAACTGCAGTAGTGCATTTTTTCCTCGCCTCCCAACCCATTTGGTGAGTTGTGTTCTTCAAAGAAATCGGCCTATAAGCTCTCATACCAGAGGTTTGCCCTTACAAACAAAGACAGACGGACCGACACCAAGACACCAATTTAAAAAAAGTTTGTTTTTAGTTTTAGTATTATTAGCGCTTGACAAAACACAGTTATTTGGAAACGACAGCCAAACATTTCATTTTTATTTATATGAATATATTAGATTAACCATTTCTATATTTCTATTCTCCTAGGAGCTACAAAGCGAAGTATCAAGCTTAGAAGACAGTCGTGACGAACTGCTAGAACACGCTGACTTCGTAATCAGCATCCTCAAGCCCCACTCAAAGGACGCAGCCAACGAAACGGAGAAGAACGTCAAGGAACTTGTAGAAGCCTATGAGAAGTAAGTTGTGTTACACTATGCTTCTGAGTGTCTCGCTTTTGTAAGTATCCTGGTTGTAGCTGGAAAACGAGGTAAGTGTTATGTGATGGGTTAGAGGTTACTTGCATTAATAGATATAGATCTATGAAGCTAGATCTAGCTCACAGGAAGTTTAAACTAAAGAAAAAATATGCCTTATATGCGTCATGTGAGAAAGTGCTTTATTTCTTGAGAACATGCAAATTGCTCACAGTAAGGGTGAATAGGTATTGACAGCAATAGATGTGTGTAATTTGTATGTCAATACGCCCACATCAAATTTAATCAAAATGAAAAAAATCACGAAATGTTATTAAATTTTAACCTAAAATAAAACTCTTCATAAACCTGAAAGCCTGTCAAAATTTGGCAAAAGACTAGGGTCACATACTTCTAACTACAAATAGGTACTTACTTCAGAATGAGTCCTAAGTCCAAGTAATCAGTCATGTTTTTCTAGCGAATTAACATCGGCATTGTTAATGCAAGTAAGCTTTAAACCGAGACGTGCTTGTATTGTTTTTTCAGCATTACAACAGCAAATTTTAGTTGTTTTCGCAGTCGATCCGTATGATTTCAATCAATTTTATCCGTCCACACGAGGTGCCAAAACAAACAATCGATGATTTACCGACGCGCTCAAAATTAATGACCAAACTGTGATTTTGCAACACGTAACATTCGCAGGAAAGCATTAAAAGCAAACGTTTGGATAGCCTTGGGATCTACAAATAGTGTGTAACAATGAATTTGGTAAAAAAATAGGAAATAAATACGTATAGATCGTGATCGTGACCAGAACAAACTTTGTCGTTAGGTATTTAATATTCCCCTGCCGAGGTTGCGGGAATGTTCTTACGAGATACCGCGGCCCCGGAACTTAAGGGCAGCTGAAGGAGCAGGGTGGGTTTTTAGTCAGTAGAAGTCTGACACTCACTTTCGCACCACTCAGAACGGGAGAAGTCATTTGAGGATTTTCTCCCTGAAAAAAGGTTCCTATTGACATTGCATATTTTAGCTGACTGGTCTAAAATCTGCCCATTTCTTCTTCGGTCACCGTAAATTGTGAAGTTAGTGGCTTGCTTAAGTGCCTAAAACATACCGCAAATACTTGAGAGTCAGCAACATTATTTTCTCAATTGTATACAATGTGTAACGGAAACCCCATATCTATCCAAAAGGGCTGAAGACAACATCTGGTATGGAGTCTCTATGCACAGTTTCAGCTCAAAATAACTGACTCAAAGAATTGATACCAAATTATCGGTTTTCATATATTTCTTGAATACCAATCATAACAAACGTGTCACAGCACTATGAGGGTCAATAACTTTCCACGTCACTTGCCAATAACACGATAATTCTCTTCGTTCTTCTTAATTTGAAAAATTCGGTCTCTGGTATCAGTGTATTGGTATTTGTAATAAGTTCTACACACGTAGACTTAGGATTACAAAACCCTTGCCGTATCGTTTGTTATCATCCAAAGAAGCCATGCACTTGGTATGTATAGGTATACCCTTTAAATTACACGTTGTATTTGAATTATACTTATATTTTATCTATTGCCACACTGCAGTGTAGGAGTCTTCCTTAATGGATTATTTTACTATTAATGTGACGACCGCCTATCTGACGTATACCCAGGCAAGACTGGTGCCAAATTATCTGGCTTCTACAATCCGTTACTTCTGTCAAAGTTATACAAATTTCACCAACGGCCTAACGTGCTTTTTTATTGATTCATCTGCGTTGATATCGAAATAATTTGTAGCTAAATTAAATAATTTGTAAATAATGCACATTACTACCAATAAATAATGTTTAGAATTGGATTATTAGTTCGTGACATATAACCTCTTTGTAAAATTAGTATAGATCCGGGGGTAGACATATTGGGCACGCAATCGCAATCGCGGTGATAAGTCCCCTCTTTAAGGAGTAGTAGTGGCGGGGTCCCATATGGCCATTGCCGGCCGAGTTGCGGGAATGTTCTATCGATATACCGCGACCCCGGACCATAAGGGCAGCTGAAGGAACAGGGTGGGTTCTTAGACAGTAGAAGTCTGACACTCTCTTCCGCTCCACCCAGAGCCGGAGAAGTCATTCGATGATTTTTCCACCCGGAATAAAAGGGGTAGAAATATACTTGTAGCTTGTTTCATATAATCGGCTTTTAGTTGGTCGATTGACGAGCCAATTGAGACAAATAGGCTAAGTTATTACGCTTCCAGTGTGTAGGTAAGCGTTTATTGGATTACATTGTAACCTGCGTTATTCATACATTACAGACTCAGTATCCAAACGAGTAACTTATGTACAATTTGACCTACTCTCTTTGTATCGTAATAATAACTCAGTTTATTACGTTCCTGCTACTGGACACAGGCTATCTCTCTATGAGAGGGAAATAACCCGTGATTCACCACAGGGACCCGGAGCAGTGGTGATGGTAAATCATAATCATAATCTTTATTCTCTCACCACAATATTTATGTACAATTTTAGAGTTATTAAGGACACATTTTATATAATAAACATTGTGGGAGACTGGTGCCTAAACTAGGCCAGGGCCTGTATTTCAGGACACCAGGTCTCCTCCCTTTGGGTTAACATTTCAAGTACTCTATATATTAGTGGTATAAGAAGTCATCTTATAATTTACATGGTTTTAAAATTTAAGAAATAAAAATGACAAGATGTACAAAAAAAAAAAAAAATTGGCCAAGTGCGAGACTCGCCCATGAAGGGATTCGTGGTTTAACTATAATAATATAATATATTATGTATATTTATTTGACAAAAACCCTTACAAAACTAGCTTATTTACATTTTTTTACAACTACGCCAAATAACTTTGTTTTTCATAGTGTTTGTATGAATTACAAAGTAATATTTATGGTTTTAGAAAATATGCTGTATCTCAAAAACTGCTGACCCGATCTCGTTCAAACCAATTTTCTTTGAAAGTTTACATTAAGATCTACAGCATATATTTTTTTTTAGATTCTTCACTCCATTAATATAGAAGTTAGAGGGGGCCCGGGCACACATTTTACCACTTTGGAAGCGTATATCTTTTAAACGATTGACTTTATGAAAAAGTGGTTTTAGAAACCTCAAGGTCATTTTTAAAGACCTGTCTATAGATACCACACACGCATAGGTTTCATGAAAAAAAAAATATTTTCAGTTTTAGTTCCATGTATCCCATAGCTTCTTCCCTTCTCATCCTTTATTTTAAATATTTTTTTTATTTTTTTTTCTTATAATCGGAAAGCGGTTCACAGAATACATCTACCTACCAAGTTTCACATGTATAGTCCTAATAGTTTTGGAATAAAATGGCTGTGACATACGGACAGACGGACGGACGGACAGACAGACAGACAGACATGACGAAACTATAAGGGTTCCGATTTTTGCAATTCGGCTACGGAACCCTAAAATGACACAATGATGAAAAGTGCTTTACTGGGTTTGAATTGATATATAAGTTAATATTTACACAGCTTCTCCCTCTTTCTTTTATCACTAACGATAATAGACCTTATTATTCAAGACCACATTAGTATCACGAGTCAAAGCCTATATTGCATTCAATCAAGCAAATTAAGAAATTCAAGAATTCGGCAATACAAGATGCAGTCAAACATGAGTAGTTAAAATGTTTCTCTTCAAAATGCGTCTACTTGGAAACTGAGAAAGCATACTCTCAAAATAAACTAAAGTAGGTCATTAGTATTATGTAATGAAAACAAAACTATTATTTTCCTTACTTTCACCCGCCAACTTTTATTAACAAGTTCGTTTCGGTCTTTCGCTGAATATTACATAAAAACCTCATGTCGGTAAGTAGGGCAGTTTGTCGTCGATCTCTGCCAATGAATTCCGGATGAAAACTTCTGGCATAACATCAACGAGCTGACAGAAGAGCTCATACATTCAAAACAAAAATATTGGCTATTTCTCTCACAAAATCACTTATTATTTTGAACCTTCTCACTTCTGCTTTAGGTTCAGATTCGTTTGCTTCGATTTCGTCATCAACAGCTATAGTCTGTTGAAAAAATTTCGGCGCATGATGTTCTGGTTGGTTAGTTTTATATTTGGCAAGTTTTTTAGGATTGAGGTTTCTGGCGTTGATTTTATGATGGATAGCTTTTAATATGCGTGTAATATTCTTTGCCATTTCAAATTGTCTCTGTATTTTAAAATCTCTCTGTTTATAATGAAATGTAGGTAAATTCTTTGCCTCCGATTTCATTGTTGACAGTAATGACCAACACTTATCCATAATTGGTCTGAATCAATCTAGGTTTAAAAACAAGAATCTCCACAATTCCTCCGTCCCCGACAGTTAATTTTATTTTCCCTACATTAAAATTCTTTACCAAACACCGCCAAACAAGTGACCGCCAGACTGGATCGCAAAATTATAGTTACTACTCAAACGAGCTAAAAATTACTTTATGTATCAAGCCATAGATGCCACAATGAAAGCGTGTAAAAGTTTTTAAATTGAGAAGAAGGTACTGCCAAATATATTCCGCTGCTAGCAAAAGTAATTCCAAGCGAAATTAGACTCACAATGTTCAAGTTTAAAGATTATTTTCTTTTTGTGCATATGACTAGCCAGGCTGATACGTAGTTGGTAATGTGAATATATGGGACATTCAAGGGCGATGGTACATTCATGTCTGTCTGTCTTAATTTGCAACCAGTTCAATGCATTTACAACGCAATATGGTAGTCGTCGTACACATACCGTAGAATTTCATTTTGCGTTTAATCTTATCATAGCGAATTATCTTCACAAAGGATTACCCTAAACAATTTTGCATGCCGTTATCTAAAACTGCAGAATTATGATATGAACGACCTTATTCATAATATTCGCGCTATTGGTAAAATTAACGATGTTTATCAAACGTTACATGTAGAAAAAAAGTGAAGAGAAATAGCGTGAGAGAATTAAAGAGAAAACTCAAGCAATATATTTATTATATTATATTAAGTTGCGTGATAATTAGGGTAGGCACAAGTGGCATAAAAATCTTAAACAGTCAATTATAATTCCTCAAATGTTTTCCCAACGTGTTTAAAATAAAAAAATGTTAAGAATTAAAGACACTGGTTATAAATGTCTCGTGACTTAGGCCTTCAACGACTTTAAATAACAACAATTCGTACCTATAATTTAAACATCTAGGCATCTGATGCATACATGAATCTTATAAAAAATATGAAATCGTTGTTAAGGTTTTAAAAATATAATATAACCAGCCTATAAAATCCTCCGTTGCTGGGACACAGGCCTTCCATCAAACAGAATCGACCATGCTGATTTTAAAAATAATTAGCATGATAAAAGTAACTAAACTCATCAATCATTCATAACATGCGTAGGTGAACTTAGGTACTATTTTTAAAACCTGCAATATAATATCTACTTTGAAGGTATGCATATTTTTAATGCACCTGCCATGTTATCACTTCACCACACACACACGTTTGACTGGTAGAGAATGTCTTTTTTACGGAAGGAATGTCATTAAATTACTGCTCCCACTCTCGGTAAAGCGGAAGGTCAGACTTCTACTAACTAAAAACCCAACCCAACTCAAAGGAACAGGGTGTTCCTTTAGTTGCCATTACGTTCCAGGGCCGCGATTTCAGGTTAGAACAATCCCGCAATTTCAGGTTAGAACAATCCCGCAAGCCATGCAAGCAATGGCGATCCCGACGCCCGGGCACTTATCCGGCGAAAGCTTTCGTCATTGTAAAAAAATTTATATGCCCCATACCAATGAGCACCACACAGCTTAAAAATAAAATAGATATTATTAGCTCAAGCAAAATAAAACCATGTCGCCATGACCACCAATAATATCCCGCTGATTTAACGTACAGGAATTTGTACGAGAAATAAAAGAAAATAAATGGAACTAGGTACTTATTTAACAATAAAAAGCCAGTGGAAAATGTTTGAACGATTGAAATATTTTATGAATATTATGTAGAATACAATTTTGAAATGATGAAAATACTCCTGTCTGTATTGAGCATTGAACGAAATAAAAGATTATAAAAGCCTCAGACTTGAGATAATGAGATAGATAGATAGATACTCAATATAATATAATAAATACATTCTGCTCGCGGCTTCGCTCTCGTGAAAGTTTACTTTCCAGCAAAAAAAGGTAGCAAGGTCTAATCTATGTCTGTAGCAAATTTCAATGAAATCGGTTGAGTGATGGGATTATAGATTTTATGCCACGTTCTTTATTTTCTACCTTCGATTTATAGTAGTTAGGTAGGAGTTCGAATACCTTAAATTGTTTGGTCAAATAAATTTATATTTAGCACGCTTTTGCTAACTTCATTTTGATAACATATGTTAATTAAAATTAGTAAATCTTGAGCGGATCGGACGTAGCATAGACACTACGAAAGATACCTTCTACAAACGTGTTAAAAACGCCCGGCCCCTTTGAAAAATTCGCGTTACGCAATCAATGACACAGGATCTTAAAATGATTTCGCTTTTGTGAAAATAACATCTTCAAACTATCGTAGACTGTACGCTTCAGAGATTAGAGTACACTTTGCATAAGCTAGTATCGTGTCCTCTACTATGATATCATCGTTTGCTAAGAAATCTCGTAGTTTATTAAAATAACCCTTAGATCTAAGTGAAGTGACGTCAGCTGCTTATTTAGTCGTTGACACCATTAGATGCTGTTTGTACGAGTAAGCAATGGTTAGTTTAGATGGAGCTCGTGGCTTAATAATAATAGCCTCACGGGTTAAGCAACGCCTGCCAAGATTGATACGTGGATGGGTATCCATCCTAATATTTATATATAGAGAGTTCAACGTGCCTCAGAATGATGTCATTTGCACATATTTGACAGTCGTTACAGGTAGTTAAAAGGCAAGGGCCAAGGGTATCCTGTTAACCTGCTTCTGTTTCAAGTTCCTCCATGACACACATGCCAAATTTCTGAGGTCATCAGAAAACTTGAGGCCTCTAGCCTCAAGTTCGTACCGAGTCACTCCACCAATTTCTTTGGTAAGTGTTCGCAGCTCAAGCAGTACGACTGTGGAATACTCTTCCCGTGTCAGTAAGACAAGCACAAACCCTTCCTTCTTTCAAAACCATGGTAAAAGATCTCTATCTCTCTCTTTAATTTGTTATTGTTATAGGCTAGGCTAGACTGGACTGGAAGCCAATCCCAATATATTTTGGAAAAGGCTAAACATATGACAAATCATCGCTTAGGACATGTTTCATCACTGTAATTTCTTTTTACACGTACTTACATGAATCTGGAAGCAAACAAAGCCCTCTCGAATGTTCTTTGTATTTTATACCAGTGAATGATTCATCAAAATTTACCCTCATAAATAGCAGGTACCTACTTATTCTTGTACGAAAGTTCACTTTAAATTCCCTCCCTCTCTCTCTAACTCTTCAATTTCAACAATATAATTTAGGCAGCTCATTTTCCGCTACACTGATTAAAATCCTGTAGTCGACATGACCATGGCCTTGAAACTACAAATACCAAGATTTACTGAGCAGAACGTCTTGATGGATCGCGCCGACCGCGAAACCTTGATACACGAACACCATGTGACTTTGAAACCAATAAAGTCATGATTTAATTGTGTCTAGACGAGATTATTGGTATCTTTGACACATTATACTCTCTGTAATAGTTTTGATAATGGTGCTAAAAAGGGTTGGGAACCCTTTTGCATATATTGTAACAGTTAACATGTTGAAAAGGGGTGATTTGTCTGTGCCGCATGGGGGAGTCCGATTTATTTGATTGAGTCATCATTTCTCTTAATTGTACATATTTTGCGATAATCATAATGAATGATTTAGAATTGTTAATAACATATTGGAATTGATCAAGATTGACCGTCCTATCTTACATATATACAAATAAAATTAAAGTGTCTGTCTGTGACTAATACTCTTATAACTGTGTTACTAAACTATTTCTTTTTGAAGTTTTGGTATTTTGTTTGTCCAGGCTAATCTCTGAAACGTCTGAACCAATTATAATGGGACTTTCATTGGAAGATAGAGGACGTTATATGGTAAAATATAGGCTACTTTTTATTCCGGGATTCCCACGGGATCGGCATTTACGCGGTAAAAACCTCACATGTGAAAGAAATCGCAGCTATAGCTGGCAGCTTAATAAGATTTAACGTATTACGTAATCTGTCCTTCAAGATTAAAAAGTTCAAGTCGTTTATAAATATCAAAATGTTTTCATTTAAGTTACGCTTTGCACTTTATGGCTCAATAGAGTCTCTAGTGTTCTTAACCAGTTGGTTCGATATATGTTTTGTGGTCAAGTGCATTAAAAACATTACTTATTGCATTAATAAAGCCTGAAGTATAAGGAATGACAGGTATAGACCATGGCCTAGTATAACCCGGTTCAATAAATATCAATTTCTTGTAAATTGAGTCTAATCTATTCACCACACGAGATCTAATACGGCTTGTAGAACGGGTGAGAATTGAATTTGAATTTAACACATGGGACTAAATGAATGAATGAGATTTATTTGTAAATTGGTTTTAAATAACACCATTACACGTAAAGTTTTCAGCTAAATGAGGCAGGTATTTCCTAACTGACTACCCCGAGAAGAAACACAGAAACAAACTCAGACGTCTACGTCTCTTAAAAATTCGTAGTGATCAGTCTGTGGTGCTCTTTAGAGGAAAGAAGCACACAGATTTAAGTGGGTCTGTCTAGACAGTGTTAGCATTAGTCAGTTATCGTGTAACTCAACTGCTCAACTTAGAACACAAGGAGCTCAACGACTGAATACGTACCTAATCTATATCTGCAAATATAGGTATTACTATTGTAAGTCTTGCGTCCACATTGTTCGAACAACACAATTGATTATACAGGAAATTAATTTTCCTTATAATTTCAATTTCCCCTTGTCAGTGTGTTGTCGTTATGGAAACCATAACAGCTGTTATTTTTTTTATTTATTATATACTTTATTGTACACCTCACAATATTTCTATGAATACAAAAATTTAAACTAGTGTACAATGGGCGGTCTTATCGCATAGGGCGATCTCTTACAACCTTTGGATGAACAAAAATTAAAGGAGACAGATTAAAGGCTCTCAGTGTACAAACATCATAAATAATATTAATTGAACATAATAATATAAAATACATACATACAATACAAAAACTACTAAAATAATTGAGAAAGAAGGGGGAAACTTCCCGTTAGTTGAATATAGCTCCCCTTCAAACTGTTACAGGCAACGGTTTGACTGTATTACAATTTAATTACCACGTTTGGCAGGAAAACATGCCTTTATATCTAAGTGATTACTGACTCAGACTGCAATTTACTACCTAAAACGCAACCCTTTTTTAAAATCGGGTAGTGGCGCCAATATTTACATTTTCTGCAAGAAAACGCTGTAGCTGACTCAAGAAAGACTTGGATGATTTTACATCAATATTAGATGAGATATTATGGAGTAGTCAAATACAACTTAAAACTTTTCCCGTAAAGAACGCAGTTTTCTAACGTCCTACTATCCATACTAATATTCTAAGTGCGAAAGTCTGTATTTCTGTCGGTTTTGCTTTCAACCCTGTACGGCTGTATCGATTGTCGGGGTCAAACGTAAGTAAGGTTAGGGTAGGTCAAACGGGTTAAAAGTTACGTTCATATTTTTATAAATATCGATCTCTAAATGTCTGTTATAAGGGATGAAAGTAAAAATATAAATTGTTTTATTTCCGTACCAAATATGATTTACGTTAGTTGAAAGTGTGTATAAAAAATTGTGCGACCATAGCGGGCATCAACTAGTCGAAATATAGGTAAAAGAAATGCAGTTTACTCGAAACATTAAAGTTCGTTTCCCATAAAACTGTCTCCAGTCGAGTGCGCATGGTAGCCGTTACCCGTTCCTTCGGGTTATGGAGTTATGGTCCGTCGGCGACGCGTGCCAATCTCCGGACACACTGCCAACGAGCAGTTTGGCAACATTGCCATTTGCTGGGTCGTTGACTTCTTATCGGCATGTCTGTTTATCAACTGTATTTATATATATCTTCGTATATATGTGAGAAGTACCGCACAGTTTATTCTAGGATCTGAATTTTGTTCATGTGATTTCAGATGATTTCCATTCTTCATCTTGTTTGTTATTGCCAGATTTTAAGTTGCCTTTCTGTCGACATGTATTTTGTGTGATTATAATAAGATGTTTAAAGGGGTGATTTTCTTCATTGAGTAGGCACACGTTTTCAAGGTTCCGTAGTCAAGAATTATCTATAACATTATTTAGAGATTTGATATAACCATTACAATCACGCCTATAAATAATTAAATCTCTTTCTCACTTTGTAATGTATTAATTGGTTTTGCACGTTTCATTGTCAAAATACGGAACCTTACAAAGAGCGTAGTCCGTCACGCACTTGACCGGTTTTTTTTTCTTTCTATTTATTAGCAGAGAAACTTGTTAAAAGTAACACGATCTTAATAATATTGTACCAAACGGTATTTATTTTCTTAACCGTTACTGTTCCAGCCAAACCAATTAGTAACATAATCTATATTCACAATTGAAGGTCACTAAACACATCTATTGAAATGAGGATAAATACTTTTAACCGAGTGAACTTCAAACTGAAATCACAAGGTAAAACATTGTTTTACAGGATACACAATTTTTAGCTTAACGATAGCTCTATCTGAACCATGGACCATGCTAGTTGCCTTTTCAACCGTATTGCTTAGGAGATAGAGTGGGAAGTGCTCTACCACACTTGTAACACAGTTATATTTAACGACAAAATAAAGCATTCACAGTTCTGTAACAATGTAACCGCGGAGGACTTCCTGCTCATGAAATAGCGATGACATAACTCACCCAATACTCAGTAGGTATAGGGTATTAAAGTATGATGACAACTCAGTGCTAATATTAAAGTTGTTACTACAAGTTTCGATTGTAACAGAAACAAGTTTTTTAGATAGTATACTCTTGAATGTGTTTTGGTTTAAGTATTGGTATGTTTTTCTCTTGTATGAATATTAATTTAATATAATAATCAGCCTATAACGTTTCCACTGCTGGGGGGTAGTATGGGTGCAGTATGGGTCGGTGGATGTCGCATGCCTTTAGATTTTTGGTTTCCTTCACTTCCATTATAATGAGAGGTCGGAATTGGGTTAGGTAGGTGTAGAGTTATTTATGTACTTGCATCGAAATGTTGATATAAATACGGATTTTCCCGGGATTTCTAATAGACAATCCCGTGTGACCAACAATATTACAAATAAATAATAATAAAAACCTCAGAGATGGATAAGACAAATAAAGCAAAGATAATTAACATACAATTTTTATTAGTATTAAATTCACGATACAAATTATTTAATAAGTCCTAAGCAAATTCTCATACTGTAACTTCGCCTTTTTATTAATTGTGTAAAAGTAAAAAACTTTTCATTTAATAAATCACGAGATTTTTTGCTCTTCAAAATAATTAATCCCGGTATTTGGGGCAAATCCACTTTATTCTTTCGTTATATGAAATCAGTGTAAGTACATAAATAACTCTAACTAATACCGACCTCTGATTATAATACATATGTATAATTAGCCTATAAAATTCCCATTGCTGGAACACAAACATAGACACAATGACATTAGGCAATAGTTAGTGGTACCGTCCAGGTTGCGTCTGACGTGTCAGTAGGTACCATGCAAGCCAGTGCCGAGAAGGCTATTTCAATGCACCCTTGGCGATGATGACGCAAAAATCCTTCGGCAACTATTCTAGATCCAGTCCCTCCATAGTCACTGCAGTCTGAATATAAAATCGTATTTTTAGGATCTTGCTCATAGCTGCGAGAAAGAGATGGAACACTTCAGTATTGACCTGTGCACTTGCTTTTTATTTTTCGCTGCGCACAACTCAAACATCGACGTTTAAATTGCAATGGAGATATCATTTCTGCATTCCTTTGCATTCATACCATGCCATTTCCAAGGAGATATGGGGCATTAAACGAATGAATGTGTGGCTAGGCGCTTGTATATTAAAATACCTACATTCAATTTGCCTGCGTACATTTTCAGGGAGGGGGGTATTGCGGGAATGCCCATGCAATATTCACTCCCTCATAGCCTAGCTTAATAATACTGTTCGTACCGTATCGATGCGTGAGTCCGCGATTTATTGGAAAACACTTTAGATGCCTATTTTGTGAGTAACCTCGGGTAAAAAGGTACAGTCAAATAGTGGAAAAGACTAGAAATATTATAAATTATAATAACGAGATAAAAATATTCAATGTAGTTTTTTTTCGTTGCTCTTCAGCGGTATTGATTTGCTCAGAAATATTATTATTGCTAATAGATGGGCTCTAGAACCGAACTTTAAGTAGAAACTTCACGTGTCTGAGAGTTTCTCCGCAGTTACAGACTAGAATAGAATCAATCAGAAGACTAACTCCGCGAGCGTAAAGCCCTACGTCATGCCCTTTCTTATGCCAAAGTAATGCTTACGCCACAGTATATAATGTTCATTTTTCACTGAAACAAAAGCCAGACAATCGACAGGGCATGGGGAGGCCTGTAATCGTTATTCAAACTGGCAGACTAGTATTTCCGAACTTAGTGCGCATGCGTGCGATCGCAGCGCTTAATAGGTCACGGCCTCACAGTCTGCACTGGAAGCCGGCTACACGGATATACTTAGAACGACACGCCATTATAGGAACAAGAAAATATATTTGCTTCAACATTCAAGTTAAAATAACGCTATGAAAGTGTATCTCTGTGAAACTTTAGGTTGCGAAACGAGTGCCCGAGACAATCGCACGGTCCCCTTCCGCGGACCAGCGCCGCTGCGAACGGTCCAAAAATAAGCGACGCAATCTGTTTTTACAGTATCAAAACGAATTTTTATGCTATAAGGAGACTGGGACGTGCCTACGCCGCCGTGCGGCCGCGACATTGGCGCTTTTATCTGAATTATGTGATACAAATGTGACCGTGCTTACGTGGACCGGCGGCGATGACTCACGCTCACAATAGTGCTTCAGCGGACTGGGAACACTGTCCCAAGGGATCTTTTGTATAATTGTGTACGTATTCCTATTTAAAAGTGTCTTGTTTGTGTATTTACTTGTACACAATAAAACCGGCGCTGCGTCAGCCAGCCATGCTGCATGCGGTTGCGGTCGTCATTCAACGCGACTTTCCTTGTGTTGCAACGAGGACCGCTTCCGTTCGCGATCGTGGTCACCGAGCGCTTCACTCCAACGATTCACCTCGCATTTAGTTAACATATGGCAAGCGGCCGCTGAAGGTCGCGCGGCTCGCGTCACCCTAACATAAGGTAAACGCGGTCGGGCGTGTGCGTGCAAAACGTAAACACTGGCCGGCGAATGCACCGAAAAAACTCGCGCGCTATGATGTCACCGTGCAAACATTAGAACGTGGAATTTAAAATTAGATGCGTCCAGCGAATCTATCGAGATCGGTTCATTGAGCGACGGGCGGGCGACGCGAGCGGAGCGCCGCGAGCGAACGATCACGAACGACGAGGTAGCGTAGCGCCGCCGCGCGACCTTGCACCGTCACGGGCGCAGCGTCACGCCGCGCCGGATTATTTTCGTCGCGTTTTGGCACCTACACCTCACGCGCGCTCCCCAAATCACAATCCCGTGCCGCTCGGTGCGAACTGTACGTTTTTAATATTGCTTTTATTTTGCAGATTGCGACAGACTCTTGCGGCGCGGCTTGCGGAGATCGACGACATTGTGTCCGAATTCGATCGCGTGTCGGAGAGAATCGACGAGCTCCGACAGCAAATAGAAGTGTTGACAGCGAAAGTTAGAACTTTCTACGTATTCGGCGAAGACGAAGCGGAAAGTGTACGCGCTCTGACGAAAGAAGTGTCGGACTTGGTAGAGCGTACGAAGAACTTCACGGAAGAAAGCAGGAAGAGGTACGGAGGATCGGCGCCGGCGGACGTCGCTCAGGAGCTGTCCTCCTTAGAACTATCTTCTGAGGCGCTGGCAGCAGCCATGGAAGAGAAGGAGAGGGAATGGAAGCGTGCGCGCACGGCGCGCTCGGAGTACGCCACAGACGTAGAGGACGTGCAAGCTTGGGTTCGCGCAGCCGAACTCACAGCGAGGGACCGCACCCTGGCGCCCGAGCCCTACCGCGAGCGCCTCGTGGCCACCCGGGCCGAAGTGCCGAACGTTGCCGACCGCGTCGAGAGACTGACGCGCAACGCTCGCGCTATTGTAGAGGGCAGCCGCGACGCCACGGAGCGACAGCTGGTGCAGTCCACCGTGAGCGCTCTGACGGAACAGTTCGCGGCCGTATGCAGCGAGCTGGAGGCGCGGCAGGGCGCCGTGGAGGACGCCTGCGATGCCGTCGCGCGATTCCTCACTCTCCTTGAGAAAGTCCTACTTTGGGTTGAGACACAGCGAGCATTCCTTGCGCGGCCACTCCCATTGGCCGACTTGCAGGAAGCGCAACAGAAACAGACTGAATATGGGGTATGTGCCTATCGTCGGTGGTCAAATATAATCAAGTGCAATCGTTTACTTAAATGTATTTATGTTTCAGAACGCGCTCAAGAGCTGTAAGCAGCAAGCCAAGAATTTAGCGGATATGGCTAAAGAGATAGAGGCAATCGAACGGGTCACAAGCCCGGGAGACTTGCCATCTAGGCTAGAGGCAGCAGAGAATGCAACCGTCGACGTCGAGAAGAGATTAGCGAAGACAGTCAGTACAACTATTGCCTATGAATCCGGGATTATTTATATAACTACATACTAATGAACTTTGATTATTTTTACAGAACGGTCTACTACAGGAACTAGCCGAAGAATGGGAGCGATGCGAAAGAAAATTAAAGGAAATCGGGCATTGGCTCGAAGCGACCGCAAGGACGCTAGAGACACCTCAAAATTCAAAGAAACCGCTCAGGGATCGTCTCGCCCTGAGGGAGAAAATAATAAACGATATCTCCACGCAAAAAACGAAGATCTCATACGCCGTGGAAAAACTGAACGTGAGTGACGAACGCGGAGCTCACGCTCGGGGTGTCGGTCGTCGACGGGGTACAGAGTGTGACGTGTGCGGTGTTGCAGGTTCACTTCGGGCCGGACGGCGTGGCGGCTATGTCGGCGGGCCCGGGCGGCGTGCAGGCGGCGGCGGACGCGCTGGGCGGCGCGCTGGACGCGCTGGCGGCGCAGGTGGCGGCGCAGGCGGCGGCGCAGGCGGCGGCGCTGGCGCAGCTGGAGGCCTACTGCGCCGACGTGGGCCGCCTGCGCGCGCAGCTGCTGGCGGCCGAGCAGGCGCTGCGCCACGCCGCGCAGCCCAACTACAGCCCGCGCGAGCCCGAGCGCGCCGCGCGCCAGCAGCAGGTACGCACTGTCCCCACACCGACATGCTGGCTAGCGAGTATTCTAGTTTTGTTTATCCGACCTGGAGGCTCTCAGGGCGACCGACCGGGTGGCGGGCACGCTTCCTCTCACCCGCGAGCCCCGATGCTCGATCATCTTTTATTTATCTTTTGTTTTCTTTTTGTCACCTTCTCCTCACCCTCCCCGCTACTAACACGTCGAACTGATATCCTCCGCTAGGAGTGTCGCGAGCGCGTCAAATCGCTTCAGAGCAAGATTCAGGCGCGCAACGAGCGAGTGAAGCTCTTGGTACAACGGGGCAGCCCCGACGCCGAGCCGCTTCGAGACGCGTAGTCCGCTCTCACCCGCGATTAGTTTATAAGTCGATTCCTTGTCATCTCGTCCCTGTAATTTTTATAAGCATACGAAACGTTAAATATACGAGACGCATCGCAGCCACCGTCGTTTCCTTTCACTCGACCTCTCATCACGTACGTCCGCTGGTCTGAGAGACACCCTTGTAAATCATGTGTTTGTCCGTACTTGCGTATCAGGAGATCGGCCGGCGTATCGAAGAGCTGACCCGAGCGATCTACGCGCTGGACCCGTACTTCGTGATGCCGGCGAGCGACGAGCACGTGGCCACCGTGAGCATGCTCGCGGCCAGCGCGGCGCACGCCCGCTCGCACCGCGCGCGCTCGCCGGCGCGCCGCGCCCGCCTGCTGGCCGCCCCGGGCCCCGCGCGCGGCCGCTCGCCCTGCTGGGCCCCGGGCGGCATCACCTACGCCGAGATAGTCAAGGGCTCCGGCTCCCGCTCTAGCTCCCGCGGCTCCTGCGGCTCTCGCGCCTCCCGCGCCCCGCCCGACGAACACGAAGTGCCCGCGGAACCGTGTGTGCTCAGTGAGAGAGGCGATGAAGGCGCAGTGTCGCGCAGTGACACCCGTGTTACCGAGTCTATCAGTGTCAGTGAGCCTTATGGCGGTGACGTGATCGTTTACTATGATGACTATGTCCCGCGTGCGGAACCGGAACCGGTTCCCGAATATTATGCAGAACCCTCAGTTGACTACCGGGAGATGCCCATTGATGTGCCGGCACCCGTGTATCGGGAATCACCCGAGCCTGTGAAGAAGTTGCCGGATCAACCGATGCGCGAACTACAACCCGAAGACTTGGAAGTATCGGAAAGGGCTTACAGCCCATCTTCAAAGCAACGCTCGCATGAACTATCTTATGCGGAAATATTAGCACTTGGGCTACGCAAGCAACCGCGTACTCATAGCGTTACGTCCTTACCGAAACCACAAGTGGCACACGTAGAGCTGGTTAAGGAGATCGTAGTAGAATGCGTCGAAAGATCTCCGCCGATTCAGCAATATGAATCGAAAGTTGAGAAGATTGAACCGCCAAGGTTCAAACCCGATAGACCCGAAAGACCGGAAAAAATGGGTAGATTCGAGAGGCCTGAACGTTCTGAACGACCGCTTCCTAGAAGTAGGTCAAGAGAAATGCCAAGACAGAGGCGTGGGCCTGAAAAACGGCCAACGAAGGCCCATGACGTTCAAGCGCTGAAAAAGAAGAAGACTATGAAAAAAGTCATTGAAGTTCAAGACTTTGATGAACCTGAACAACCCGTAGAAGTAGAATTAACACCTATTAGAGAAACATTGGTTAAAACTGCGACCGTGGAGCCAACTTTAGAAGTTGGTTACAAAGAAGTCACTAAAAAGTTACAGCACAGTGCAACAGTTGTAGAGACTGTTACAGAGCTGGTAGCAGAAGATTCAGAGCCTGAAACTGTCGAAGAAATAGAACAAAAGAAAACTAAAAAGAAGCAAAAGTCTAAAAAACCTAAATCACCTGAAGACGAAATCCTGAAAGCTCTAAAAGAAATTGAAGAGCTAGAAAGAAAGAAGAAAAAGACAAAGGAACCTCGTGATAAGAGCAAAGATAGCATCACTGAGGTAATTGCAGTAGAAACTACGAAGGAACCTGAACGAAGTGATTTGAAAAAGCATCCTAAAGAAACTGATGTACAACTTAAGTCTAAGAAAAAGAAAGTTCATAAGGATTCACCTGTTAAAACTACTGATATTAATACTGAGTTCATTACTGTCGAGTCTACTGCTCCAGTTGAATTGGTAGCCAAAGAAGCTAAACCTAAAAAAAAGAAAAGTCATAAGCAAGCGTCCTTAGATAAATCGGAGAAATCAGATCGCAGCTCTGTTGGTAGTATAACTGACGTTATGTCTATTGTTGATTCCGGCAAGAGTACAGAAACTCTCATTGAAACAAAAACTGTTGAATCAGAACCTGTTCCACAAGTTACAGAATATGTTAATCAACCAGAAAGAGATGACAAAAAGCAACAAGCTTTGTCGATTGATGTTCAATCTACGGATAATATTGTTCAAAGTTTAGACGAAGCACAGAAAAATAGTGTCACTGAAGTTATTTCTACGATAATATCTAATGTTAATCAACATGTAGAATACAGAGAAATATCTGAATCTGTAACTGGAACCACATCTGTAAAGTCGACACGTGAAAATAGTGTCGAATATGAAAGCAAACCATCGCTGAACGAGACAGTCACAGAAATAATTTCTCCACAACCTCTTTTTGAAACAAAGCAAGATAAAGAGCAGATTCCGGAAAAAATACAAGAGACTAATGTTGTTGATGGCACTGTGATATCAGTATCTCAATTAATTGACACTCAAGAAAAAGTACACATTGAACAACCTACAGATACTAAAGAATCTGAATTATTATCAAATCAACAGCAACCTCAACAAGAAGAACCAATGAACAAAAAAGTTTCTAAAAATAAGAAGAAGAAAGCTAAAGCATCAACCGATGCTGAAATTGTTTCTAAATTTATGTCTAAAGAGTCTGAGCAGACACATCAGGAACAACAACCTGTTGAAAAAGTACAATTTCAAGAAATTCAGACGGCAGATAAACAACCAGGTCAAAGACAGCCGGAAATACTTAAGTCAGACCTATCTAAGGTAGAAAAGCCACAACCAGAACAAATTGAAATGGTTCCTGAGCAATTAGAACAAAAACTGCTAGATTCGTCGCTGCACCCTTTGATGCGGCTTGTACAATCAGAAGATATGAAACACTTTTTGTCAGAAAATGTACAGACAAAATATGTACAGCTAGAACCATCACAAGAACAATCAGAATCTTGCGAACTGGATACTCAGGTTAAATCTATGTCTCACAAACCTGAACAACTGCAATATCCAGAATTAGAGTCTGTACAACCAGAAGTGGTACAAATAGGACAAGTTCTCTCGGAGGCCATTCAAGATGAAGGTAAGACTAATGAAGTTTTGTCTAAAAACAAAAAGAAAAAGAAACAAAAGAAACATGAGACGACCCCAGAACCAATAGTATTTGAGGTTAAACAAACTGTTGAAATTGTTGAAGAAGACATAAAAACGACGCCATTGGAGCCCATTGTAGTAGAAGTACCAAACGTAGTAGAACCGATTGAAGAGCCCAAACAAACAAAGAAAAAGAAATCTAAAAAAGGAAAAAATGTTGAAATTAGGGAAGAAATAACTGAAAAGATAACAGTTGAACAAAAAGAAATAGAACAGCCTACTGATGTGGTTGAGGCTAGTCCTAAGAAAACTGAGGTTTCACAAACTCTTCTAGAGACGAAGCGATCCAAAAAGAAGTCCAAATCAAAAGCTAAACCAGAAAATGTGGCCAAAGAAGTACCAGTCGAAACTGGTACTGAGCATTTAGAGGAGGCTGCTTCTGAGCAAATTCATGATCCTACTCCTATAACTGAACCACTTATGGAAGAAGTGACAACAGACGAACCGGCTTTTGAAGAAGTCAAATCTCATAAAAAGAGGAAATCTAAAAAACAAAAAATTGACGATGACGATATTGAAAAAGCTCTCAAGGAGATTGAACGCACAGAAGGTTCTAAGAAGAAACCTAAGGAAAGGATACAAAAAACAAAAACCAGACAAGAGCAAACAAAGTCAGTAACAACTTCATCTCAAGTAACTGAGCATGAAATTCAAAAGGATATCTCCTCGATGACGGTTGAATACGATACATCACCTGAGGAAGATGTTGAAAATGTTCAACCAATAGAACATATTGACTGGAACGCTATGCTCGAAGAAGAAGAAGGTGTAGCGGAAACTACTTTGGAATCCATCAACATGCCCGAATCAGACAAAACTGTTACTGAAACTGCTTATGTTGCTAACCAAGTAACAATACTAAAGGAGTCAACTAATACGTTATTAGAATCAGAACGCACGGTTACTACTGTTGAATGCTCAGAAGAAGGCATTGTTATTCCTGAAAAAATAACCAAAAATACTTTTGATAATGTTAAAGATGTAAAATTAGTAAGTAAAGACGTTCAAAAACAAATAACACCTGTCACAAGTCCAGCAAACGAACAGAATAATAATGATAAGTTCTTCTCAACCGATGTGTTGAAAGAAGGATCCTACAATATTGTGGAGGAGATAACACAGTATGAACCTATCACGCAAGATGTTGAAACTCGGACTATATATCTAATAACACATGAAGAAAAGAAACTACCTCCTATCAGGACTGTCAAAGTATTTAGCAGTAAGAGTAACTCTTTAGAAGAGTCTCCGCCTGTTGATGAAAACGTAGTTTTAAGTGAAGGAACGATAAATAACAAAATCACTGATGAAATGTCTTCCATTAATGTTAGTGATAATATTTTAGACAGTAAGATTTTAACGGACGAGTTAATCGATCAAGAAAAAATATCTGGGTCTGAAATTCATATTGTAAAAACAGGAGCTGAATTTAAAGATTCTAAAACGAAATCTGTTGAAGCATCCATTGAAACGTCTGAGTCCTTGGAGAACGATGATGTTACAAGTGCAACATCGAAAAGTTCAGAACTGATAACGACACAAAGTGTAATGAATGTTGTTACTCAAGTTAAAACTTCAGAAACTTACGTAAAATCTGTTGATAAAGAAGAACAATTTGAAAAAAATGAGGATTTGAAACAGACAGAACTTGAACAATTTATATCAATTAAACCTGAAAAACCACTGACTGAAGAAGATTTCTCCGAAATACTTGAAGAAGCCATTTTCGGATCGGTACAAGATCGAAACAGACCTTTTGCTGAAAAGACAAATAAGGAAAAATATTCCAATATTCCCTATCAAGAGTTAGTCAACGATGTCAAGACATATTCCGAGAATTTAGACACCTATAAGTTAACTTATGATTATTCTCAATTAATGTTAAGCCAGCGTAACTCTCAGATTTCACAAGGAAATGACGTAATTGTTGAACAAGAAACAACCTTGCCTCCACAATCATTTGAATCTAATGAACCTGAATCTAAAGAAGAATCCGAAAACGTCTCTGTTGCGAAAGAGGAACCGCCAAACGCAAGCTATCAAAAACTTAAGGATGCTGAAGACGTAATGGTAACACAGGAAACCGATATTCTAACCACAGTTAATGAAACTATACCAACGACTCAAGAAGTGTTACTGAAAACTTTTGCTGAGGAGACAACTTTGAAAACGGATATTCAACATACTGCTGATTTTATCACATCAGAGAGCTACTACAAAATAAAACCTAAAGACGAAATCGATGCTTCCCTTCCGAGTAGCCTGACAATCACTGAAGCAAACATTATCTTAAATACTGATAAACTTAGCTTAGAGACTCGAACAGAAGTCTCTGATAAGAAACCGATTGATATAAAACCAACAACTCTTGAAACACCTGCAGAAGCTACGGAACTTTTACTTGTATCCTCAGCTAATGAAGAAGCGCCAGGAATTAGTTACCATGAGATTACAGACGCTGAAAAGTTATTAGCCTCTCAAATTTCTAATGAAACGGGTGAAATAACAACATCTGCAAATAAAGAAACAGTTTCGTCTTTGAGTGTCTCTGAAACTGTTTCAAAAAGTGAAAGTACAAGTCAGATTCTGGATGCAACAAATAGAGTATCTCCCGGAAAAGAAGAAGCACCAAGAATAAGCTATCATGAAATCAGAGATGCTGAAATAATCTTCGCATCCCAAGTAAACCCTAAGAAAGAGTCAAACATTACAGACGAGTCCAAAATAGTAGTAGTTACTCCAAGTCATCAAGTTGAAATGTCTAAACCAGAAAAACTGTTAACTGAAGAAACAAAAGAAGGTGAATTCACACAGGGTAAAAATGAGAAACCAGTTTTAGCTCAAGATATACTCCTTCAAGCATTTGGTAAAACTTCAACAACAACCATCATAAAAGAGGTCACTGAGCACACCGTCGATTTTATTACCGCCGAAAGTATTGTTTTGATGCCTGTCGAACCAATGGCACACACGGTTACTGAGAAGGAGCCTATTTCTGTGACAGACAGTATACCTTTTGAGATTAAAACTCGGCCGTTGTTACATGAAGAGACGCCTCGTCATAGCTATCATGAAATCGTTGATGCTGAGAAACTTTTGGCTCATTCGAAAGCTACACAGAGTGTTGTAGAACCTATCATAGAAAAAATAGCTGAAGACAAACAAACGGTGACAGAAATTGCAACTACGGAAATAGTTGAAAGTAATGTAATTAAACTAGCACCAGTTATAGAGCCACCAAAGGAAATACTATCTAAGCTTGCAAGTGAAGTACCAAATGTCATTTATCATGAAATTTCTGATGCTGAACGAAGCTTAGCTACCGCAGATGTTAACAAAACTGTTGCCAAAGAAATGCATATATCTGACAGAAACATTCAAGGTACTGTTCCTGATGAAACGTCTAAAGAACCTGAAATCAGGTTATTTGAAACACCACGTTTCAGTTACCACGAAATTTCTGATGCTGAATATAGATTGGCTACAATAGTAGCGCAGTCAGGAGAAACAAGCAAAGAACCTTCTCCATCCAAAGAAATAGAAGAAAAGCAAGAACTGGTGACAATAGAAGAAACGAAAGATGCGCAAAATGTTCTAGATGTTTTTGAGGTTGCTGCTGAACCAATCTCAGAAACTGAACGAAAAGATGGTAATCACATTAGTCACAACGATAACCCTATCAGTAATGGAGAAATAGAGGGTCCAAACGTGGAAAATGTTCCACAAGTGGCTCCAGAAACCGAATCAATTCGACAGTCGATTTACGAAGTGCCAAGGTTCAGTTACCACCAAATAAATGATGCTGAGACTTTACTTGCATCGACACGCGTTTCAGTTCAAGAGCTAGAAGTCACTGCTGAAATAGTGGATACTACTCTAACACCAACAGCACTTACAAACCAAGCTGACAAAATTGAGTCAGTTATAGAAAATGTCCCTGGACACGACAATGAACAACAAACATCACCAGTTGTAGAAACTGTGTTTGAACCACCACGTCAAAGTTATCATGAAATTCAAGATGCTGAACGCGTTCTAGCATCTACAAAATCGGTTGACTGGAATATTCCTAAAGAGGAACCTAAATCACCAGTCAAAGAAACTACTTCCAAACCTACAACTGAAGAAATAACTTCTAAGCACGTTGAAGACACATTGTTACAAATTGTTAATAATCAGCAGATGATAACAAATAAAACGGATACTGAACATATTATTGACTTCATAAATAAAGAAAGTCTTGCCTTGGAATCAGTAGAAAATAAACTCCCTCATGTAGAGCTTTTGTCTCCACTCCAAAAAGCTTCATTGGCGAAGATTGAACAGTCATTTGAAGTAGACGATCTTAGCAATACTCCTATATTGGTAGTTTACGGCAATACTGATGTTGGAACACCCACACTGGAACTTAAAGTACCAGTTTTCGAAAATAAAACTAAGGAACCAGAGCCGATAGAAATTTTAGATACAGTTGATGAAATCCAAGTGGTTACTAAAGTAGAACTTCCGGTCAGTCAAGATGACACCTCAATTGAAGAAGATACCTACGAAATTATAGATCACAGTGAAGTAGCAGGTATTGTTGCTGATGTAAACCTTAGTGAACCAAAGGAAATTGAACCAAACGTTTGTAATGCTGCAACAGAGGCTTCTGAAGTACCAAAACTTGTTTCACAGGCTGTTACAGAAATTACTTCTACTCCCAGTGATATTATTACGGAGCAGCCACGATCTATAACTCCTAAAACTAATGACGATCACGCCGTAGTCCAAGACCTCATTGAAGAAGCACTCCAAGAAATTGAATCGCCAGCTGTTACTACTACTACCGTTGTTACCAGAACCAAACCAGCTTACGAAACTTTCGTTATTGACGATCTTAATGAAAGTCTTGTGCCTGTTGTATTCGGTGATATTAAGGACATTGAACGTTCTATCAAATACAAGAAGCAAGAACTTTTGCTGCAAACTGAACCCCTTCAACCTGAAAAAGATATCGTCAAAGAAGTTATCGTGTCTGAAGCGTCTCCATCTCCTTTAGAAGATATTGAAATTGTTGAAACTACTGAAGATTTTACTATCCCGCATCCAAGTGAATATGTGGAGTTAGGTCCTACGACAGATCTAGAGCTGGATGCTAAGCCTGACACTATCTCGGTGGACACACATGCTAAAGTTTTAGATTCGGTCATAAACCTACCAGAACCCAAAATTATTAAGCCACCCGTCATGGATGCGCATAAACATACGGACGTCAAAACAGATAATATCGTTTCAGCTGATCTTAGGGAAACAGAACTAACCAAAACAGAAACTAATAGCCGTGTAGAGAAGTCTCCTATACATAGCTTGCATGACCTCCTTCCCGAAATTGACTCCATCCCTGAATTTAAACCCTCTTATTCGAACACTGTATTGTATTCAAAATTATCGGCTGATGCACCTGAGTTTACACCCTCTTACATGTATCAGACTGTTACTACTGTGTCTGAGAGTAGATCGGATGTAGTCGAAGATGCACCTGCACCTCTTTCTATGGAAGAAGAAACTCTCAGAGTCGTAACGGAAGAAACACCAACAGTGCCGCAAATTTCTTACTCTACAATTTTACAAACGAAGAAAGAAAAAGCGGAAATTGTGCAATCAACACCAGCAGCAGTAGAAACAGAATTAGATGTTGAAGTTCCCAGCGAAGAAGTACTTGAAGAACATGTTGAAACCAAAACAAAAAAGAATAAAAAGAAAAAGAAGAAAGAAAAAGATGATAAAAAGGAGGTTACAGTAGCCAAACCAACTGAAGTGGCCCCACAATCAGTATTGGCATCCTCTGTACACGAAGTTGCTTCAGTTTTACCAGAACCGATAAATGTATGGGCTAAAGCCGCCGAGGAAGGCAAGTCATATGCTGATGTCCTGGCCGAAGGTTTGGTTCCAGAACATAAGGAATTTATACAGTTAGTTACTGAAAAGCCAAAAGAAAGAGAAATATCTGAACAAAAGAAACCAAGGAAAGACAAAGTTCAGGTGATTGAGAAAGTAGAAAAAGAATTAGTAGTCCCACCAATACATAAAATTCAAGAAGTTGTTGAGGAAGCGCAGGCTGTTACAGAAATTGATCAAAGCATTGGATCTTGGGCTAACATAGTAGCTAAACGATCATCGCCTGAAAGAGTACATAAATATGAAGAAATCCAATACAATTCACCAGCGCACCTACCTGTTTCTACTAAAGCTCCAATAATTTTTGTTGATGAATCAGATAACGATCATCAGAAACCTGACATAGAGGTTGATGCTGAAGGATTCATTACTGTTGATAGAAGTAGACGATCAAGATCTAAATCTAGAGAAGCACGTTCCCAATCAAGTGTATCGCAAAAACGTGAAACTCGTGAAAAGTCCGAGAACCGATTTGAGCCATTAACTACTACACTCAAACCAGAAGATGCGGAATCTACACAAAGCCCTTCTGATGACGAAAAGCAGACAAAAAAACCGAGCAGAAAAAGCCGTAGCTCTAAATCAAAGGAGAAGGAAATAAAGCCCAAGGCTACTGTAGCTCCAAGTACATCAGATGAAGATAAGCAACCACCTAAGAAAGACAAAAAGAAACGCTCTTCTAAGTCAAAAGATAAAGTTACAAAACTTGTGGAAGTAAAGATAGAAACGCCCGAAGAGAATAAAATCTCCGAACCACCAAAATTGGACGATAATAAGGAAGAAATTGTAAGTCCTCTACCTGCTCAATCAGAGACTAAAAAGAAAAGTAAGAAGAAAAAGAAGGATAAAAAACCCGTAGAAATTACTGATGCCACTGACACTTCTTCTCCTGTAGAACATACTTCCTCAGAGCAAGAAATTGTTACAGCACCTAAAGTATTCACAAAATCGCAGCAAAAGAAAATAGATACTCCTGTTTCAACACCTGAATCCATTCAAACTCCTATCAAAGATAGAGTCTTTTCAGAAGCTCAGTTCTGGAAAATGGATCCTGGTAATTTGTCGGAAATAATATCTGTTGAAATACAACACACGCCTTCGGAGACATATACAATAGAAATGAAAGATGATATTTCAGCGGGAAAACTGCTTCCGAAATCACACGAACTAGTAGAAGATGACAAGCAAATCCAATCTACAACAAAGCTTATACCAGAAGAAAAATCACCTGTTGAAACACACAGACAAGAAACCAAGGATACTATTGCAGAAGATCAGTCACTTGAGAGCAAAATGGCTGACTTGCAACGAGAAATTGAGGAAATGTTGTTACCAGAGAATGATTCTTCTCTCAGCGACGGTTCCCCCAGGGAATTGACCGATACCCAAACTTCAATTGAATATCAATATGATGAGCTACTGGATAATATGACTCCATCGCTAGCGAGTCCAGAACTTGAACTTAAGTCAGTTGAAGAACCCGTGCTTGAAGTACCACCAGAAGAAATACCTTCTACACACGATGAAGAACTTGATGATAAACATATAAGCATGAGTATGATTGATTCATTGCTAGATGATACAGAACCATTATCTATGACTGAAACTCATTCCTTTGAGCACTCAGAAAATATTCAAGTCACTCAAGAAGATATTACTCCCAGAGACTTCGGTTTACCAGATTCACGAGTAGTAACTAGAATTACTCTCCAGGAAAAACCTCAAGTTGTATCGAAAGAAGTTTTGGATGAAACTATCAAGCAAACGATAACTAAACAAGCTGTAACAACAGAATTTGAAGAAACTGATAAACCGACTCATAAAATCGAGTCAGCAAAACCAGTAATAGAACAAACAAGAATTAACCCACCTGCATTTGAAAAACCAGATTTAATGGAAGAAATTGAAGAACAATTACCAGAACAAGTCGTCGCATTTATTGAATCAGAAAAAACTCATGAGAACTTGAATTTAAAACCAGAAGTTACTAATGAACTTACACAGAAAAATTATTCGCTGAAGGAATCAGTTATTTCTTTCATTGAAAATGAACAAGATAAATCGGTTCCTTTGGAAGTAATAAAAGCACCATCAGGAGAAGATAAATCACAAGATATATTGAAGGGCACAGAAGAATTCACCACTGAAGAATATTCCGTTAGAGTCGATATTGTATCTAATGATCCACTTTCTAACATTGATACCATTACTAACAATCTCACAAATCTAAAAGCGGACACTTTCTGGACGGACAAACACAATGTTCATGATGCGGAAATACTATTAATTGAACGTAAATCTGTTGAAAAAATAATGATACCTGTAGACTCTGATGAAACTCATGTTGACGAAGGCATTAGCGTCGAGGAAAATATTATAAATGATAAATCCTTCTGGCCTGAAAAACACTTATACCACGACGCTGAATGCCAATACTTC
The DNA here is from genome assembly GCA_943138885.2 of Tholera decimalis. Classification (NCBI taxonomy): domain Eukaryota; kingdom Metazoa; phylum Arthropoda; class Insecta; order Lepidoptera; family Noctuidae; genus Tholera; species Tholera decimalis. Next base: position 3,700,022 of record OW964557.2, on the reverse strand, counting down.
CTCTCATTGGCTCGAAAAACTAAAACACCCACAAATGACACCACGGAAATAGAAATTAAAGATCAAAACGACAAGGATAGAGACCAGGGCGGAAGCTCTGGTCATTCTTCTGAAGGTGAAGAGTCGAAAGACTCATCTAGTTTACCTTACAATCCCGACTACATATCCATGGACTTACCCGGTGGCATGTGTAGTTGGACAGACAAATCTTCTTACTTGAGCATCGAAACACCTGTTGTTGATGACGTCATGGACGTGCCTGTGTCTAGGGAGGATATACTAACCACCCTGCCCATAGCACCAGCCCCATCCTCATCCAAACAGGAGCCGGAGGAGACGCCACGGAGGACAGCAAAGGTGACTGACACACAGTCGTATTGTACGATTTTTAAATATATACTCTATGTTTGGCATGATATAATTACTAAATTCTTAATTTCACATATTACGAAGCTCTGTATTGTGATGTATGTAGCCACGCCGCAGCTCGTCTTGTAGTGCCACATCTTGGCGTGCACTGTACATTATACAGTAGTTATAGTAAAGCATTTTATTAGTCGTTAATTTTTGTATTGTGTGAATTATAATACTCTAGTCAACTCTAGTCAGATTTGAACTTTTTCTAGTCTTTGTCAGTCAACTGATATTTTATTGTAATAAACCTGAAAAATAATGTGCATTGTTTTATTTATAAATGATGATAGTTTTATTTTTATTATTTCTGATAATCAGTGTTTACCCCCGTCAAAATTTGGCTACTACGAGACGATAGATTATTGCCGCTTTAATGAGGATCGTTTTATAGCGAGTCTATATTTGGGCATTGAAAATTGATGAATATTGCAGCCCAGAACAAACAAGGCTTCAAAATCTGCAATCTTAGTAATTTTCAAAGAACTATGACGAAGTCTGCTATTTAATTTGTCAATTTTACTAAGGTCAGTCATATTTTTTGCTACATTTTCAATTACAGTAGTTTAGTTTTGCAAGACCTTTCAATCTAATATTTTAATGAATGATAATTTTCAAGTTTTAATATGCGTTTTTAATGAAAAATTAGACTAGACGTGATACTGAATTATCCTCATATCAAGTGTTCCGTACCGAATCCGCCCACGGCTTATCGATGTGAACGCGCCACACGCCTCACCTGCTGCTATTGACAATTAAAACTAACATGAGGCAGTTGAGGGGGACTTAATTTGTAAATATCTACATTGTTCCTATTTGTAAAATTCTTAAATCACTTTCTACAGAGATATCAGTTTTACTTGATAAAGTTAAATCCTCCACATAACTGTCATATTATTTTTCAAAATTATTCGACTCTTTCCAAATAGCCTTGAATATAGTTTTCATTGCGAATGATCAAATTCTTTAACCTCACGCGACCACGGCACGAAACACTTGGTTAGACTGACCATCTTTTGGTTATCGATTGTCCAGTAAAAGACCCAGTCTGCTGACTTCTAAAGGTCGCATGTCATGCCAACATTGTTATGAACTAAATCGAGTTTTTTGTTATTGTTTTGTTGTTGTATTGTGCTCCTAACCTGATAGTCCATCGGAATGATCATGTGGACTGTTTGACCTTTCAATTTATGTTTTTAGACGATATGGAATCAAAAGTTTATAAAGTTTGAGAGAATATACAAATATAACATCTTTTTGATTAAAAATAGATTTGGATTACCTGACTCAGAACTTTAAAAAGACGGAAATTATTTCACGTAAGAAACCCCCCAATATCGTAATATTTATATAATAAGGTTAATTTTGCTTTTACGCTCATTCCGCATATACCTACCAGCCGTGCATTAATTCTGGTTAAATTCGTAATAAATGCCTACATTCGTTTCCTAGAGTATGCGAACTCATAATTTGTGTTTTGGCAGTTATCCAATACTATTGAGAGATGTATTTAATCTTGATTTATTTCCACACATGAACTGATAGTGCATGTTGTTTTACTTTTTAAAATACTACAGGATGCACGTTTTTTGAGATTTTTATGAACCTCATAAACTTAATGTATAGTGCATATTAGAATGGCCAAACTGAAATGCAATTGTGACAATTCCTTTGCTCGCAAACGACAATACACTATTAACATTAGAAATATTTGTATTTTTGCTAAATACAATCTGAACCTCTTAAACTAGTCAAACAGAAACTTTTGATTCCATGTCTCTATTTCACAAGAGTGATTTGCTAATAAAAGCGTGTGTTCTCAGGATGAATTATCTAACGATATAGAAACTCTGCTAGAAGAAATAAGAGATGTACAAACACGGCTATCGGACCTGCCCGATGAGAGCCTGGAAGCCATGGAGGACGGTCTGAGGGTAAGTTTCACTGTATATAAACCATTGATCAAAAATAACAGACCCAAATTCCCACTGACGTAGATGATGCTAAACATAGATTCACTATCTCGTAATACAAATTGGTTTAGAGCAGACTTCCAATGAATCTTCATTCAAAATTGCCCGATAGCTGCCTTATAAACAAAACTAGATTTCGTTAACATGACGTTGAGAGCAACAGTTGTAAGATGCAGCATCAGCTGTAATTTGGCGCGAGCCGTGGGTGGTGAGTGAAAGAAGGAGGTTACTGAGACTTGTTACATATTTACTGTAACTCTAATTTGTATAAAGTCCTTTTATATGTGAGCTACCAGTTTTATAATTATATACGCCTTAAATTCCTATTTTCATTTTAAAACTTAACATAATAGCATATATTGAAAGAATTATTTAAGGAGGTAATTATTTTGTTGTTGTCCCTGTTTATCGCTGAATGACAAAGCAAGTTTAATTAAACACAGCGTTGTATCTTTTATCAACATTCACGACGTGACTGATAGCTGCATATAATTTATTGTTCGTCAACAAAATGCGTGTGTCCTGTCATCTCCCAACAATGCTGTGACCTTGACAGTGAATTAGTCCATATATTGTGATGTTTCACCAAATGATGTCACCTGCGTTACGACATAGAGTTAATAATAATGTTAGTGTTTGGCTTCTCGCAGGCACTAGTGAGTGAACGTTCGCAGTGCAGTCGATACGAATACGAAATATCCGAATGAACATCATTTTACGACGGAATCGATTTAATTGATTGTGTTTTCGTGAAGTGTATTTAGTGCTATAGTGGTTTTATTTTGGAAAGGTACTTTTTTATTTACTTAGATTTTTTAGAATAATATATAGCCTCTCAGTGAATTAAAAAAGATATTGAACCAGCATAAGCTACAAAAGCTTATGCTGGCCTGATATTTTCAATTTATGTGACCTAATTGAACCTTTAATAATAGAGTATTTCAAATCAAATAGCCGTCTTCTTTTCAAGTTGTATCCATTCAATCCTATTCAACATCAGGTCTCCTACATTTAAAGTAAAAATTCGCCGGTCTTAAGCTACCCGAATTTAATTCTTGCCTTGTTATTTGATCAGTTCGTTCATCTGGTGCGTGGCCCTGTTTTTCTAGATCATAGTTATTTATCTCTTTCATCAGACCTGTACCCACAATGCAGTATCCGTCGTCTGTTCAAAAATCATTGAATCCTATTCTATTTTACTTGCTTCAACAGTCCCCCTTGGGTTGGTCATTGTCAGTCAATCAGCATAACGGTCTCGGTATATAATTTATTGTAAAGCCCGGATTCACTATTCACTGTGGTCAACTAGGCTTGAATTGAAATATCCTGAGTTTTGACCTGGAACCAAAACTAATGACTGCGGCGTAAGACGTAAAATTCACTTGACTTTTACCTTTCTGAGGAAATGAACCAAATGGCCAGGATTTGACTTTTTGAAGAAATCCATTAAGGTTTGACTTTAACCGAGAATCAATATTCAATTATTGCACTATGCAAATAGAACTGCAAGCAATTGCCAAACGTCGTTGTCACTGTGTTTGAGTAGGTGCCTTGTTTACCGTCCCACGCAAGTAAAGTTGTAAGAATATAGTAAACAAAAATTGTCATACATATACTATCCCATACCTATATTGCCTACACGAGAGTTTATACTGAATACAATTTCTTAAACAGTTCCCAGAAATCATATTTTTCGTTGAAAAGTGACATTGGCATATTAGCATTGCAAATATAAGCTAAACAATGTTTGCATAAGCTATATATTTGTCCAAGAAACACTGTTATTCCGTGTTTTCGTATTTTTGGAACTGATTTATTTCACAAATTCTGTAAGCAGCGTCCAAGTTTCTACAAATCAACTATACATATATTCAATTCAGTACTTAGTCATGGGTATTGAAGCGTTTCCAAGACTGGCTATATCATCAGCTACTGATAATAGCAATGACGGAATTACAACCATCATTTCCAAAAACAAAGTTACCAATTTGATTTGAGGTTGCTCCGGTCTGTGTGACTGAACTGAATGACATCAGATCATTATCTATTGTTGCTCATTTGTATTTTGGGTGGCAGATTAAGCATGTAATATCTATCTTGAAGGTACCTTGTAAATGGTAAATCAATGATGAATAGTATTTATTAATTTACTAGCTGATCTGGCGAACTTCGTTCCGCCATACTTTAACCCCTTACCAGGAATGTATCGTATTTTCAATCATCCAGTATATAGATGGGTATTATAGAAGACTAACAGCTATAATAAAACGTTATAATGATAAAGTAGTAAACAGCGATTAATTTTTCACGTCTTCACGTTCAGAGACAGAAAAACTTAAACATACATTTTGTAAACGACAAGCAATAGAATATTGAATATATCTTCTTACAATGGAAAGCTGTATGTCCATTTTATTTGTATGTGATGGCTATAGTGAATATATTTATTAGTTTACATACTAGTACTTTAACCTGAAGGCCCTACTGGTGGTTAGAAATCAGACATGTTCCACTTTTAAGTGCAAAAGTTTGCAAATTCTGCACTTACATATTTGTTCATCATTCCTTGTCTGTGTATAATTTTTTCTTTAGCAAACAAAGTATGCACAGCTAAGATAATTTTAACTGAATCGTTAAAACTAATGCGCTCTCTTTACGTCGTCGTATAAAATTTACGAGTTTCATAGTTTACCTTCAAGTAGAAAATAGTTTTGAAGGCACATAGATGTTGGCTGAATCATCTTGATGAGCAAGTATTTCTTGCAATTTGCATTGATTGTAGGCAAGGTGATGACTGTATTCTCACGTTGACCTTTGCTTGTCCTAACGAAGTATTGGAATTATTAGAATTAAGTGATTTGTTTACTACTTTATTATTATTTTATTATTATTAACAGTATTGTTATTGTACCGTAATTGTTATATTTTATCCTCTTATAATTATGATGTGGTGGCTACATGAATCGCCTGTATGCTATTTATACCTGCCATGTTTGATGTATATTTCCTTTGGGAATCACTTAGGTAGGTCGAGACAAAGACGCTTTTAGCGTTATATGTATATTCTTCGTTTTAAGTCAAATTTTGATTTGACAAATCAACTATAATTGAAGGTCAAAGAATTTATTTTTGTGTTATTAATTTTTTTTGAAAAAATCAAATGTATTTCGTATAAAAACTCTCATATTGCTATGTAAATAAATAAATAAACGTCACGTGAGCTATAGCTACTTATGACTCTGCCGACCCCACAGGTCTAAACTGAATATGAATTATAAACACATTGTGTTTTTAATTTTTATTAGCCTGTGACATAATACATATGAGCAATAGCATGTTTTCCAACTCACATCACGTTTATAATTAGATTTTTCTTAAGAAATTGTGACGCCATGTGTATTTTTGGTTTATCTCTTTTAGTTAGTGATGCAGTTTAGGTAGGTATTACTGCAACAATGTATAAGTATGCGATATGAATGCATGACGAGCTCGTGGCTAACACAGCTGCACGGGTTGATCTTTCAGGTTAGGCAACACTTGTCTAGGTGGGATCGGTGACCATCTTAATATAAAGCGTGTTAACCTGCTGGTACCGGCAGTCATTTTTACATATTGGACAGTCGTTACGGGCAGTCAGACGCCAGATAATCTTACCAAGGGGTATCGTGTTACTCAGCTATTGGGTTATGGTGTGGCAGTCGCTCCATCCTAGACTTTAGTCTTTTAGGGCTTTAGCCCTGATATAGTTAGGATAAGACTAAGCAGATGAAAATGATTACTGCGACAACGTTTCACACCTGTAACTTTTTATTACCTTACTGCAGAGAAGCAAGGAGGAGGGTTATGGCGTATGTATGTATGTATGTCCGTTCCTTTGTTCCCTCGTAAACGGACTCTACTAAACCCGTGAACGGATTTTGATAAATGATACGTCGTTGAATTTTTCTTGATGGCGCGTTATAGGATATAGGATATGATGTTATAGGATAGATTAAAATAAAAACAAATCACCACAACGACAACCAGGCGCCATATTGTCAAAAATAAAAAAATCAACAAACTATGACAAATGGAGTATCATTAAATAGATCTTTAAAAATTATTTTGAGTTTTCTTTAACCATTTTTTTATTTTTAGCAACCGTTTAGGAAAAATAACGTTTTAAACGGAATTAAAACCATATTTAATTGCAAATAAATCTTTGACTTTGAATTTAAATACTAAAAAAATGGAAATAAAAAAACTTATTTAAAAAATCTAAAAACCCGACTGCTCGACTGAAATGGAAGAAACAAGCACATTTTTATCTTAAAAAGTGACAAGTGACCCATCCCATTTTATTAAATTAAAATTATATTAGGTTAATTGGGTCCCGCCTGCTTGTCACTTTTTAAAATAAAAATGTGCTTGTTTATTCCATTTCAGGTGACAGTCGGGTTTTTAGACTTTTGAAATAAGTTTTTTTTTTGCAATAAGTAAGCCTCAATAAGTGGTTACTTATCGTTCTCAAACTCAAATCTATACTTAAGCAAATGCGTTTTGGAGTACCTGTGCTTGGCCTTCGAGGTACTCATTAACTTCGTTAGTGCCGACCAATTGGTGCCGTCTGCCGTCACCTTCAATCCACTAGGCACATTTAGATTTTTACTGCTCATGTTATTCTTCACTGTTTATCTTCAGTTAAACCCTGCTATAAATTGTATAAAACGTGCTCGTTTAAAAACAACTTCGTTATTTGTTATTCTTTGAGTCATATGATACCCCACATCTGTGTAGTAGTAAGCTCTTTTTTTATGGCTATTTTAAAGTTTGGGATTAGTTACTTAAAATATCTTTGACTGTAAGAAACGGCAATGTTTTAACTTGTCTTAAACTTTCTGTTTTATTTCCACCTACACCTATATTATAATCACAAACTTAAGATAATTTACTCGTACAATTTTATTATCTTTTTGGCCCCTTTACTTAGTAGTAAACCACTATTCTATAATTTCCAAATTTTTCAACTACATGCAATTTACCAATTTCGACCAAAAATTCCAGGAGGGGATCACAATTCTAGTCAAGTGCGAAGAAGCAGCCGAGATCTTGGAGTCGAAGATTATGGAGTACCGGCAAGAGTCGGAGGTGCAGGTACTCATCAAGGAGCTGGTGGTGATGAAGGCCAGGATTCAGAAACTGCTGACCCAGGCGAGGGACGGCATTAACATCATCCAGGTAAGAAAGGTAACTCTTTGAATTTTTTTTCTGTTGTTGAGACTAACTGGTTTATTGCATTTTTATTATTAAAAAATTATAATTATGTCTATTTATATATGACTAGCTTATGACCGCGGCTTCACATGCGAAAAAAAGTTTTGATAAAGTTTTTTCAGCGTAAATAACATACCCTATGTCACACTCCAGCTCTTCAACTATCTCCATACCAAAAACCACATCGTTCAATTGCTCTGTTTTGACGTGAAAAAGGGAAACTGACACACTAGCGCATTATTTTGTAATAGTACGATGAATCTGCTTTTAGTAAAATTTTAATATTATCATCTAAAATTCTTTACTGTCTGCATAGACGAAAATACTTAATAATAATATGTAGATACAGTTGGGTTGTAGACCACACTAGGGTAGTAAAGCGACATCATGATGTGCAGTTTTACCTAATTAACACACGGCAATTCTATTTAAAAGTGTAGAGTTTACTTTTATTAATCCAGTAACAAACATAAGATAACTTAAAAATTTAACATTTCAGGACGCCAAAGTGGAGGTGGCTCGCCAAGCGAGGGAAATAGAAGAGCACAAAGAGAAGATCGCCAAACTGGACAAGTGGCTTGAGACTATCAACAACGGCCTCAAAGAGACCACCGTGCAGTCTGACGTTCTTACTGAAGAGGACATTGTCAGATATATTGAAGTGTACGAGCGCTACATAAGGGAGTACGAAGAGTACGAGATTATATTGAAGTCTATAACTGTGATAAGTCAAGATGAATCTAGTCAGTCTTTGAGAGTGAGGTTGAGTGCGACACAGAAAGCGTTAGAGGAAACAAAGCATCTAGTCATTATAGAGATAGAGAGGTTAAGGCAAGTGTTGTTGCACATGAGAACTGCACCAGAAGTGGTCGAAGACGACATCTCGCAGACTGATAGGACCATCGACTCCACGTCGATGCCCGAAGAAGTCGTCTCGCCAAGAGAAAGTCAAATTATCAAAGAGAAGGAATCATTACAGAAAGTCCCAACAAAGCAACCCTCTTTCGAAGAGAGCGTAAAGGTTACAGTACACGAAAGTAAACCTAGTCAGCCGGAACCAGTACAGATCCAGGCTGTGAAAGAAACCATGGCAATGGAAACTCAAACTGGTAAGAGTCTAATGTCAGAACCTCCATCAGTGTCTGACAAGTCTGTAATATGCCAACCTGATGCCATCATCACACATGACGTGGCTATCACATGCGCTCCTCCCATGGAAATGGCAGTACAAACAAGTGAGCCGCACTCTGAAGAAAGAGAAATTCTCGAAAACATCCAAGTTAGACAGACTATCTCTGACGGCCATGAGACCATTGAAATTGCCAGTCGACCCGTGACTAGAGAGCAAAAACTTGATGAAAAGTCGCTTCTTGTTGATGCTAACTACAGAGATGACAACTTTAGAAAAGATTCGCAACTAAATATAACACATAGCTTGCCTCAATCCTTCGAGACAGTTATGGTAGAACCTGATGAGACAACTACAGAAGTCGTAGTAGATGCTGACGGTACTAGAAGGATTATCGTAAAGAGAGTCCGAAAAACCCTGGTTACTAGGCAGCAAATCATGCAAAGCCAACAACATGAGTCTCATATTTTATCAAGTGATCTCCCGCTCGACCAGGCATATTCTCAGATAGCGATAAAGGATGAGAAAGCCGGGACATCTACTACAATGGAAGATGGTGGAGTACAACACACGGAATATCAGAGTTATGGAGGTCAAGTTTTGACTCGCTTACCTGGAGGTGAAGTAACTATTCAAGAGTTTACATCTAAACCTAATATGACAATAACTATGGAGAAGGATATGGATCCAGAACAAATTTTCTTACTAGCTGAGGGTCAAGAACTACCTCAGGTTCAGACTTCGACATCAAGTGTTACAGCGGTAGTACAACAAGTCACCAAAAGGATTGTGAAGACTCGAAGGCGTATCATCCGTCGTGTTGTTATCATTGACGGTAAGGAACACGTAACTGAAGAAATTGTTGAAGAACCTGACAATGTTGAAGAAATCGTTGAACAGATCCCGAGGGTTTCCATCAATGTAGGAGAAAGAGGCGATGTTCCATTCACAACACACGAAGGTGATGATGATGGTAAAGAGCACCCTGCGGTTCCACCTCGTAAGGAAGATGATTCTTTACAGGGTGAAAAACCAAGAGATGACATGCCTACAGATAAAAAAGCTGATGATGACAAACCTAAAGACGACAAACCAGATGATAAGCCAAAAGATGACAATGATCAAGTCCATCAAACTGACGCGCCAATTGAACTTACTCAGGCACAACAACTTGAGAAAATGATGCAAGACTTCATTCAAAAGGAAAACAGTAGCCAACGTACGCAAATCACAAAATCTACCACCATGCGATCCTCACAATCACGAGAAAGTACTCCAGTTAAAACTGTAACTGTTTCGGAATCGTATGAAATCTTACCTGACGATCACGTTCATATTCAAGAACCTGATGAAACTACTTACATCGTGCAGGAACCGCATGAAGGTCAAACTACGATTATCACCGGAGGAATTCATCATTCCACTTTTGAATCTTCGTCTACAAACGTAGCAACTGTAGTTCAAAAAGTCACTCGAAAGATCACAAGGACCAGGAGACGCATTATAAAACATATAACAATCATTGATGGCAAGGAACATGTCACTGAAGAAGTTATTGAGGAACCCGATGATGTTGAAGTCATTGAAGAGGAACCTAGAGTATCGCACAGCATCCAGACTGAAGGGGTCAAAACCAAGCGCATTAGAGTTATCAAACAAGTACAAATAATTGATGGTAAAGAACATGTTACTGAACAAATCGTTGAAGAACCAGATGATGAGTATGTTCCAGATTCCACAATAACAACAGAAATTGATGTTAAATTAGAAAAACCTGATGTATTGGAAGTTATTCAAGAAGACGCAACAGGTGAACAGCCAAAAGTCAAGAAAACGACAACTGTTACAGTACTACCAACACAAAAAGATACCACCATTGTTGATTTAACTAAGAGCTTGATTGGCAGTGAAAGTGAGTATTTCGCTGACTCAAAACCTGAAGTTCAACAGATTGTTCAAACTGTTACTAGAGAACACGTCCCTCAGTCAGTAGACCAAACAAGTGACCAACCAGATACGTCAGTCCAAATTGTGAAAGAAACTGTCCAGTTTACTGAACCTGAAATAACTACCATTACAACGTCTGAACAACCAGATATATTTTCAACAACAACAACAACAAAACATTTTACATCCCAGTTCACAACTGTGACGTCTTCTGAATCACAGAAAGATACAAGTTTGATTGACGTCACTAAAAGTTTAATTGGCAGTGAAATTGAGCATGCATTGGTTTCCAAAGATTCTTCAAAGAAACCTGAAGAGGAGAAGCCTGGCCTTGGAACTGGTCCTGAAGCAACAGTGACTACCAAAACTGTAACTGTAACTGGACCAACTGAACAGTCAAGGACGATAACAACTATTACAACTTCAGAAACATCACTTCCTGAATACACTCAAAAGGAAACTGTTACAGTAGTCAGTTCTAGTGAATCTTCTGTAAAACCAAGCGAAGTAGACAAACCACAAGTCGTAACGCTTGTACCTAAAGAAAAGGTTTTAGAACCAGAAACAGTGATGAAAATAATTCAGGAAACTGTCCAATCTACTGACCCTCAAATTACTGTAACTAAGAAAACGACTAAAACAAGCAAAATAACCGAAGTTGAGAGTAGTAAACCTGACATCACTGGAACAGTCACTACGACTTTTGTCACCAAAACACGTGAAACAAATGGATTCAAAGATACAAGTCTAATTGATATTACCAAAAGTATGATCGGAAGCGAAATGGATCATTCTGCAGTCTCTAAAATACCAGCATCGCCTGTCCGAGTACCAGAGAAACAAGAGAAAGTTAAAGACATACCACAGCAAGTAGAACAAATCGAACAAGTACCTCAAAAACCTGAAGAAATTAAGGAGATTCCGCAGGAATTGGAAGACAAGAAAGTGGTGCAACCAAAAATAGAGCCAAATGAGCCAAAACAGGAACCACCAAAACCTGATGAACTCAAAGTTCATTCAAAATCAGAAAAGATTAAGAAAGCAAAACAAAAACCAGAAGAACCGCAGAAACTTCCAGAAAAAGAAAACATAGTTCCTAAAGATGAACCAGTAAAACCAGTCAATGAAAAACCATCGGACGCAGAAGATTTAAAAACAAAAGTTACAGTTGAAATAAAATTAACTGAACAACGTTTACCTGTGAAAGAGGTCGTTTCAGAGCCTCAAGTGGTTGATTTCGTACCTAAGCAACCATCAACGATAACAGAGACCATTCAAACTCAGAAAGACACCTCTGTTTTCGATGTAACAAAAAGTTTCCTTGGAACTGAAATTGATCATTCTGCAATCCACAGAAGTCCAGAAAAGAGTGAAAAAGAAGATGTAAAACTGGAATCACAGAAAAAAGATCGCAAAAAGAAGAAAAAAGATAAGGGCGCTCCTGAAAAACCAAAAGAGCCAGTGGCACCTAAACTTCAAGTAATAAACCAGATTAAAACCGAAACTACAAGTCAAGAAGGCATAACTGCAACAACCAGTATTCAAGAAAGTAAGCCTGCAATTGTAGAGGTAATTTCTAAAGTACCTGAAACAGTAACAATTATCCAGGAAACTATCCAAACTGAACCTTTAACTACAATAACTACTGAGGAAATTGTTGTGCCTAAACCTGAACTAGCTCAAGCTGTTGAAGTGACTGATGTCACTCCTAAAGTGCCTAAAGACACTGGTCTAGAAGATCTAAATAACAGCTTTATAGGCAGTGAGATGGACCATACGACTGTATCCAAGATACCTGCAGTGCCTGTAACAAAAGAGGAGCTACTTGAAATGGCTGAGGAAGCTTTAAAAGAACCGGAGTTGCCTGAAACTTTGACAGAAGTTAAGGAAAGTGAAGATATTATTCCTGAAGTTGTGACTACAACCAAAGTTAAAGAATTTCTTGATGATACTAAAACTGTGGATGAGAAATTAGTGTCTGAACCTATACCTAAAACACCCAAAACACCTGTACACACCAAAGTGGATGACAATATGTTTGAAGAAGTGCCTGTTCCTTTAGAAGATCAAAAACTTACAGAAAATGTAAAAACTTCTGCAATAGATATAATATTGGAGCAGAAACCTAAAGATGCTAGCGTACAATTCATCACCCAAGAAATTACAGAACAAACGGGCGTAACACAATTCAACATTTCACAGCTAACTAAAGAAATGTTAGAAAAAGAGAGCATTCATGCTGGTTCTATTCATTCGCCTGACAAAATTGAGATAAAACCTTCAGAAAAAATACCGTCTGACGTTCTAAAAGACGTGTCTGAACCTAGCATCAAAGAAGTGGCCCAGGTACCTTCTGATATTGCTAAAGAATCTAAAGAACCTAAAGAATCTATACATCCCGATGAGAAATCGTCATCAGTATATATTTCTATTAAAGAACAGCCAATACTAGAAAAGACATTAGACGTTGCTTTAGTACCACGGGATGTGAAGCCAGACGAACCAATCTTAAAAGAACCTACTCCTAAAATGCCTAAAGACGCTGGTCTAGAAGATCTAAATAACAGCTTTATAGGCAGTGAGATGGACCATACGACAGTATCCAAGATACCTGCAGTGCCTGTAACAAAGGAAGAGCTACTTGAAATGGCTGAGGAAGCTTTAGAAAAACCGGAGTTGCCTGAAACTTTGACACAAGTTAAGGAAAGTGAAGATATTATTCCTGAAGTTGTGACTACAACCAAAGTTAAAGAACGTCTTGATAACACTAAAACTGTGGATGAGAAATTGGTGTCCGAACCTATACCTAAAACACCCAAAACACCTGTACACACCAAAGTAGATGACAATAAGTTTGAAGAAGTGCCTGTTCCTTTAGAAGATCAAAAACTTACAGAAAATATAAAGACTTCTGTAAAAGATATAATATTGGAGCAGAAACCTAAAGATGCTAGCGTACAATTCATCACCCAAGAAATTACAGAACAAACGGGCGTAACACAATTCAACATTTCACAGCTAACTAAAGAAATGTTAGAAAAAGAGAGCATTCATGCTGGTTCTATTCATTCGCCTGACAAAATTGAGATAAAACCTTCAGAAAAAATACCGTCTGACGTTCCAAAAGACGTGTCTGAACCTAGATTCAAAGAAGTGGCCCATGTACCTTCTGATATTGCTAAAGAATCTAAAGAACCTAAAGAATCTATACATCCCGATGAGAAATCGTCATCAGTATATATTTCTATTAAAGAAAAGCCAATACTAGAAAAGACATTAGACGTTGCTTTAGTACCACAGGATGTGAGGCCAGAAGAACCAATCGTAAGAGAATCTGAAAAGGATGTTATTAAGACACAGACACCAATAGTAAAGGAGTATGAAAAAGAAATTATTACACCTGATGAGCCAGTTAAAGAGGAAACTCAAATAATTGAACTGAAGCCCACCTCCATTCCTGAAGAACAGAAATCAGTATCTATTGAAGATGATTTCTTACAAACAGCAGTCAAGCAACCACGAATTGGTATAGTCGAATTGACTAAAGAACTCATAATCCAAGAGGGCACAGATAAGTATGAAAAAGTTCCCGAAGTTCCTGAAACTATCACGACAGAAGTTGATAAAATCGTTAGTCATAAATCTACTGAAAACGCACCAACACAATCGACTGTTGAAGTAGAAACATTAAAAGTAGGAACAACTATTTCCGAATTTGATGTTACTGAAGTTCCTGAGGCACCAGAAATGTCTTACATAAGACAGTACGAGCCCCAAGTCCAAGGCTCCTCTGACAGTGTCAACAAACTATTAATGTCATTTGGCCAGTCTGAAAAACAGGATGTTCCTTCGCAAACAACTGAGTTCGTTGGTCCTACTCAACCGTTACCAGATCGACCTGGTACTAAATATGGCGTGTCCATGTTGTTGCAATCGGAACGCCTTGATACTGATCTTAGAGGTTTTAAACCTGAAAATCAAGTTGCACAGACAAATAAACCTGAACAAACAGTTGACATTGCACTGTCTTTGACTAAATATCGTGAAGCAAAGAAAACAGAACCTAAAGTACAATATGATCTTAAAGTTGAAACTTTCGAAACTGAACCAATAGTGGTCAAGAAAGACATTGAAGTTATACTGCCAAGTGAAGTTAAAATTACTAAAGAAAAGGTTAAAGTCCCTGTCGCTGACGTAGTTGCAGAACAACCCAAAGCTGAAGTGACATCATTTGAACCAGCTCAAGAACCCAAAAAGAGTAAAAAGAAAAAGAAGCATAAGGCTGGGTCTACAACAAGTGAGTCAACTGAAATTGAAACGGAAAAGAGCATTGCAGCTTCTGATAGTTCATCTCTCAGTCACTATGTGGAGCTTCCAACATCACCTCCACGCGAATCTCCCACACCAACAGAAGAAATATTAGAACCAGTTTTAGTACAAGATATTGTTCCTAAACCTATCAAAGTGCCTACACCAGTCCTTGAACTCACTTTTGAACTTCCTGTGCCTGAGGAACCTCAAATACCCGAAAAGGTTGAGACGCCCGAAGATCTTTCTATTCAAGAACAAGCAATACCTGTTATTGAAGACTCTTATGTGGAATCCGAATCTTTAACCATCTCAGAAGGAAGAGGATATGAAGCTGAAGACCTTTCCTTAGAACCAGTAGCAACTCCTGATAAGAAGAAGAAACATAAGAAACGGAAGCCTCATGGAGTTACCGAGGAAACCGCTTATCCAGTAATCACTACCACAGAAACTGATGACACAACTGTAACGACTCCAGTAGAAATGCTCGAACATGCAAAGAAAGGCAAAGATAAGAAGCGAAAGAAAAAATCTGCTAAGTCTCCTTCAGAACCTGAGGTAGAACTTGAACCTATGATAGAACCGGAACCAGAACCAGAAGTTAAACCTGAAAGTCCCAAGCAAGGAACGGAAGTCGAAGCGTTGTCGCCTAAAGAAGAATCATACCACACAATAAGTGAAACTTCTGACATCACTACAGTGAAAATTGTTGAAGAATGTGTTCATAGCAGTCCAGAAACTGCAGATAGGGAAGTCGGAACTATACTCAAATTCCCTGTGCCAGTTGTCGAAGAAATAATTACTCAAGAATATTCTATTCAAACATCACCTGAGGAAACTGAGTCAATTAAGGATATTCCAAGACCTGAAACTTCAGACATTGAACTACAGACTACACCTACTTCTGTGAGTGAAGTTATTACACAAACCATACCAGTAGAAGACAAAGAAGCCCACACTCAGACGATTGAAGAAGTTACTACCATAGTGGAGAAACTAATGTCAGATACCGAAATACAGACAAGTCGCTCAGAAACACCTGAAAAAATTGTTCAACTTGAAGTCATGACTCAGGTTATCCCACATGATATCAGTACTCCTGAAGAAAAGTTTTCACAGACTTCACCAGTTGTAGAAGAACCTGTTGTCATTGAAAAGTCAATAACACCTGAGATTATTACAGAATCACGAGAAATCCAAACATCTCCTTTACCTGTGGTACAAAAAGATGAAAAGAGTACTGAAGTCGTTGTTGAGACTACAGAAACAGATATACAGACGATTCAACAAGAGATTACGGAGCAAGGAACATCGACTACACCTGTCAAAGAAAAGGAACTGACTGAAATGGGAATGCAAACACCTGAAGTTCCTCTTGTAAGTAGTTTCACACAGTCCGATACACCTGATCCAGAGCCTATCAAGGAAATTGAACCTGTACCTGTAGAAGTACCATCGCTTCCTTCACTTGAAATCAAAAAGGAAACCATCACGGTTGACAGCACGCAGCAAACGACACCAAGAGAGGAAGTTGAAACTTCGAAACTTGAACTTAAAGAGGTGGAAACTGTTGAAACTTCGCAGCAGACTACTCCCAGAGAAGAACCAGTCGTGCCAGTATTGGTGGAAGAACCTAAAGTGGAAACACCACCAGCTGAGCTTGAACCTATAATGGTTGTTGAACCTATCATTCAACCTGCGGTTGAACCGCCCAAGGAGGAAGTTACAACAGTAGATAGCACACAACAGACTTCACCAAGATCGCCAGCACCAGTAGAAGTTGCTCCTGTACCAATCCCAATACTTGAATCAGAGAGGAGAGATGTCATCACAATTGACAGCACACAGCAAACATCACCTAGGGCTTACTCAGAAGATTCCATTTCTACATCCACTGATGAGCCTTATGAAGTTCATTTGCGAGCTCAAATCTCCATTCCACAAGCGACTACCGAATTTATCGAAAGCGAACGGTCGTTCGAAGAACCTCCTCAGTCTATTTTGGGTGATAAATACAAACAAAGGAAACGAAAAACTAAGAAGAAGACAGAATCGCCTCTATTACAATCACCTGAGAGTCTATCGGACCCAATCAACACTGAACTATCCCTGTCTGTAACACCGACTAGCGAAGATATGTCACTTAGAGACTCATCTTCAATTGATGAGGGTATCTCTCAATTAGCCAGTCCCATGATGCCCAAACATAGTCACCACAAACTAACATACTCTGATGTTGTACAGAGGTCAAAGTCAAAGTCGCCATCTCCTAGCAAGACTATCATACCTCAGAAATCAGAAAAGGCTCGATTACTCGATGCATTAGAAAAAAGAACACAGTCGGTAACGGACCCACACAAGACCATGCCAGATGATTCCATGACTGTTGCGTTGTTAGAACCATCGGTAGAACAATCCTACAGCCTTGTCGTCAACAAAGAACTAGATGAAGTGAAGAATTCCATTGAAAGTAACGATCCAACTCGAACCGAAAGAAGTGTTATCATAGTAATTGAAACCATTTCAATATGGTTGGAAGAAATACAATACAAGATCCAAAGACAAACTGTGAGTGGCATGAAGTCAACGGAAGAAACCGAACGACTTAAGTCACTTCAAAAGCACGTTCAAAATCTGAAGCACATCATTGAAGTGACAGAAGTGAATGAAGAAATAATTACTTTGATCGAAACGTTAACGCGTCAAGTCGACGCGGTTAATACTTTGAGTAGTCAAAGCTCGGTCAAAGTGAAAGAAGTGGAGAGAGAATGGATCAAATTCTTAGACGACACGGACAAACTCAGTGACGATGTAGAAGCAGTGAAAAATGCATTAGACGATATCATACTTTCAGAAATACCAACGCAACAGAAATTGGAAAAGTTAGATGCTATCGAAACCAACAACTTGGATAATTTCGTTACCATCAGGAAAATGTTCAAGAGATGTCGCAGTCTTGTCGAAGCTAACCCTAAGAGGGAATGTCCAACTAAACTTTACAACGTCGATGACGACACCAAACAAGTTGAGAACACCATAAACACGGAAAGAGACCGTTTGTTACAACTGGCATCTTTGGCAGAAGAATACGAACAAACTCTGCAAGATTTTGGACAGATCACTGACGTGGCTGAAGCGTTGCTAGACGGAAAAATCATTGTCTCAGATTTAGACCATCTGCACGAAGAAATACAAAAACACAGAAAGTTCTTCGTGAACTTGAGCCACTGCAGAGCTATTCTGGAATCTTTAGAAGACAACCTCGACAGTGAAACAAGAGCTAAATATTCGTCTTTGCACAATTCCCTTCACGATAGAGCGACAGTTATCATCGATAGGGCTGCGAGCCGAGCCCAACAAATGACATTAGCAGCATCGAGATGGTCTTTACTTCAACATGGTATGAAGGAGGAAAGGCAATGGCTGGTTGTAGCTCAACAGAGAGTTCCAGATCTGAGTAATGTCACTTCACGAGACCACGAACAATACATCAATCTGTACCAGTCTATAAGCCTGGATATTTCACATCACTACGCTAAGATGTTGCGACTACTTTCAATCACTGAAAGCTTACAGAACCTAATAGTATGTTCTGGTTTAGAAACAGAATGTTCCGTAGCACTGGACACATTATTGAAGCTACAGGAAGATGTAGACTCTAGGCTAACAAGACTGACTGCCTTCAAAGAAAACTGGGTGACATACGACCTTCTGATTGACAGAATCGAGGGATGGATGAAAATTGCCAATAGGGAATTGGAATTCATTACTCCAGAAAACATTACAACTACTGGCAACCTTAGGAGATTCTGGGAATTGAAGGCACAACATGAAGTTCACAATAACTTGAAGAACGAGTCTGGAGTTCAATTTGAAAAAGCTCTAGAAATTCTTCCAGTTTCGGATGAAATGGTACAGAGGCAATTCTTCTCTAAGATCGAGGACAAATGGAGCGATCTAGCATCCAAGATTGATAATATCCACTCAACTGCGATCCAAAACATCTCAGACCGCGATGTATCTTCAGGTGAAAAACTCAACATTCTAGAAGAGGAACTTAGAGAACTTCGAGCGTCTCTCGAAAGTCTTAAAGGCGTCATCAAAAGCGAGGACGAACTCAACTTATACATTGAAAGGCTACAAGTCATGACTGGCCGTATAGACAGAATTCAAAACGAACTAGGAAGACTTAGCTTACTACCAACAGCTGAATCTGAACGCCTTGGAGCTTTGCTAACGCAGTCAGGAAACCTAGATGATCAGATAGCCGAAGAGCTAGAACGAAGCATGTTGTTGAAGGAAAAGATCATGCAAGTTCAGGCTGGTATTCTCAGATGCCAGAAGTCTCTGCGTAGAGCAAGATTAACGCTTGAGGAATGTGAAGCTGCTGAAAGGTTAGGCAGTGACGTGGTGGAAAGGGCTTCAGAGAACTGTGATAAGTTGATTGAAGAGCTGGCTTCGCAATGGAGGGATATTCTAGTGTTGAGGCAGTCACTGCATACGCTGCCGACCAGTCTGAGGGTCGTCGTGTCGCCGACAGGCGTCGAGAAAGACATTTCAGCTTTGCAGGTAAATATTATTATAAAAACTCTATTATATAAGTGTAGATACACCTCATTATATTTACACTAATCGTACATAATATGTATTTATTTCGTAAACAATGTTTTTGTGGCTGCTAATTCAATATAAAATAAAAAAGACTTTATTTCCTGCACTTTACATGTACGTGTCTACTACATTACGTTTACTTTATGATACCTAGATCCGATTACACTGGAAGTAACAATCTTTCAATATTGACTGAACACCATTCTAACTATAAACTGTCCATCAAAAGGAAACCCACGCGGAACTTGAAGCAGCTTGCAGCGAGCTGAGCGCTCGGCTGCACGCCAAGCTGCACCTGTGGCGGCGCTTCGAGCGGCAGCTGGAGCTGGTGCAGGGCGCCGTGCGGGAGGCCGACTACATGGTGGAGCTGCTCTCCGTGCAGGGCCAGGTGGACTACGACCGCCTGCTCAAGGCCACCGAGAAGCTTGAGGTGAGAGACTACTTATTCTTCTTCTTCGCCATGCCCATTACGGGAATGCTTGGTGGGAGACTTGATGAGGTACCTCCACGCCATCCTTACATCAAGTTTCCTGAACGCAGTCGTCACATTCAGCCTCCTGAGGTCCTTTGATTTAAAAGCTTCGAAATAATTTTGATTGCTCCGTGCCGCAAAGCACGTCAAACCTTTGATTCCGGCTGTCATTTATACATCTTCAACAGTCATTACAACAGAAGTCAGTAAATCTGACAATAGTCTTACCAAGCGGTATTATGTTGCCCGGCTAACGGGTTGTGGAGCTCAGATAGGCAGTTGCTTCATGTACAACGTTAGCTGCATTCTGTTATACTGAAATCCGACCCTGATATAGTTGATTTATGAAATAATTATGTTAATTTTGCAAATAGGTTAGAAATAACACTTTCACACGTCTTTTTTTTTCGTAAATGTAAACTAGATGAGGCCAGTGTTTCCTAACTGACTACTCTGAGAAGAAACACTGAAACAAACTCAGAGGTTAACGTCTCTTTTAAAGTCCAGACAATCTGTAGTGATCAAATCATATGAAAGCCATGTAGGTTAATGTCTGTGGCGCCCTTTAGAGGACAGAATCAAACAGATTTGAGCAGGCTCGTCCAAACAGTGCAAGCATTTGTCAAATATCGCGTAGCTCAACTTAGAACCTTAAGGAGCTGGAACGATTTGACAAACAATACCAAAGTAAGGACATTTGGGTGGGCCGTATAAAGGCACTCAAATTGCCAGACAGTGTGGTAATCTATTAATAATATTTGTAGTTATCCCACATTGCTTCTATATCTTCCGTTTCCTCCCCACAGACCCTCAGCGAGTCACTGTCCCGTCGCAGCGGCGAGTTGGTCGGCGAGCTGAACGCGGCTGCAGCCCCTCTGGAGGCGTCCACTGAGCCCTCCGTGGCCGCCAGCCTCCGGAGGGAGCTCGACGATGCCGCCGCGGCTTACGAGCACACCTGCACCAACCTGAACCAGCTGTGCGACAAGTAAGTAGGGGATGATGATTCCAACCCTTTAACCACCAACGTAAAACTAGGCGTAAAAAATAATTAATGTAAAGTATTAAATGATAATTCGTCCCCATTAAACTTAAATAAATGGTAAAGCATTTATTACAACAAATTTATTATTATGACGTAGTTTGAAACATCCTGTTGTGGGCGGGAACCGAGCCTTGGATTTCCAATACATGCATGCATGCATGGAAGAGCGGTGACATCTTTATCAGAGGTTACTTACCCTAGCGCACAACAATATCATAATAATAAATATTATTTTCAATTTTAAATAATTCAAATGTTCATAAACATGTTTTTTTTTATAAATGTTTACTTGTCATTGGATACATGAAGTGGGCTGTTGTTGTAAGACGACTAAAATAACATGGTGTATATAGCACGGTTTTATTCTACAAATTAACACAAAAACTTATACATTATACACTACAACCTTCCTGGTGTAAACCGCATGAGAATTTGTTCTGAAGTTTTTGAGTTTATCGTGAACATACAGACTGACAGACATGGTAGGAGATTTTTTTTAAAGAGAACTAGTTGTGTGCGTAGATATCACATTAATAGCAAGCTAGTTAACCCCTCCAACTAATCTAAATATGTTTGTGTCTGGAGTGGGTTCACGGTAAGAGTGTTCGACCTCTAGATCACAAGGGCTATTGACACTTCTTTTGCATAATTATAAATATAATACTTATTGGTATAGACTATAAGATGCTCTCTACTTAGCATTCTAACCCATTTCCTCGTGTTTACCAGGTACCACAAGGCCGTAGAACTGTGGAAGCGTTACCGCGACGCAGCGGCCGCTGTGCGAGCCTTCGCTGACTTCCAGGAGGCCAGGATACACGCGCTGCGACCCGACGACGCCCCTAATACTGCTCAAGTAAGTTATAGACTTTAGTTTTACAGGATCACTGCCTATCGAATTGGTATAGTTTGTTGTAGGATGTATTGGTACTTACTAGCTGTGCTGTCTCGATCCCGTGGAAATTCTGGAATAAACAGCCTATATATTGCCGGCTATATGGCAATATATCTCCACGTATCTTCCAGTGAAAGTCTCATTAAAATAAGTTTAGTCGGTCCAGAGATAATCCTGGACAAAAAAAGACAAACAAATTAAAAAAGTTCTTTGTGTATTAGTATCGCGTAAATAACTATAAATATTTAAGAAAACACAGTTATTTTGAAATCACAGACAATTTGTGTTCAAATTTAAACAGTTCCTTATTTTAACGTGTTAGAAATTACCTTCAGCTGATTATTTTTACATAAATAGTATACAGTATGTTAACTAACAGAGGGCGTTCCCGTTAACCCACAATAGTATAGCATCCATACATACTAAAAAGAATATTACCATTCGAAAACAAAATGTTTTTATTTTTTTTTATATTAAAATATTCACTAAAAATGTTAAATTGATACGTAAAATAAACACTCTGTACACGCGTACTTGAAGGACGACAACGTCGCAATTTATTTATGAATGACGGGCCATGTGTGCGGCGATCTAATTGATGTGCTTATAGTTACTATTGCGGGTTAACGGGAACGCCCTCTGTTAGTTAATATACTGTATTATAGAAGAGTAGTACTCATCTATACTGCTAGATGACGTTAGCATTAATGAATAAAGAATTGCAGTAAGCTTTTTATATAGCATAAATTGCTAAAACTATAGTTCTGAACGAGACAAGTATTTTACTGTGTAATATGGATGAATAGTAAGTTTCGATAACTTACATTATTTAGTTTTAACCTGCACAATTATGTCTCGATGAAGATCAATTCAATTCGATTCAATTTATTGTTTATTGTAGATACATTACATGCATTACCTAAGTACGATTTTCAATTATACTGTTCATCAGAGTTTAGAGGCGCACTACTGCCTGCTAAACTCAAGAGACTCGAGAAACTCCTAAAGATCATTTATAACACGTAAAAAAATATCAAGTCGCAACTTCCGGAGTAAATACGACAAATTTAGGCTTATGGATATAACCAAACTATGGATATAAGCAAATAATGAACAAAGTCTACCTACTTAACGTTAAGAAAATAAACCATTGAGATCAAGTAACGGTGTGATGTAGTAACTTCTCTAGAGCCTAAGTAAAACTTTCCGAATCAACTTGACATTTACAAGTCTTTACGGACGGATTTATTACTGTGATTGTGATAGTGTTTGATAGCATCTTCACCGATTTATAGATAACTAGCTTTTGTCCGCGACTTTTGAGCACAATTTAGTCATCATAGATACAGACTTTCATCCCTTATCCAAGCCTCTTAGAGGTTCATTAAAAAAAAAACTTTACATAATTATGTTTGACTCCGGGACGTCAACTGCCACCATGCCAAATATTTTTTTAAATCTTAGGTCTGTCCCGCCATAAGTACTTCAACATTCAAACTTAACTGTGAAGCCAATGTTAAAGTTTAGATACCAAACGCCACGAGAATGGAATAGCACAAAACGGATAGTATTCAGACTGTTTTTTTTTTTCACCCAAATTGCAATAGCTGGTTTGATCATTAAACTGAAAAATCCGCCAGTTAATTGGGATGTAGCACTTAGTCCTACTAGGTCAGATTGGTAGTCCCTAGTACTTAGCTGTATATGTTAGACTGGAAACTGGCCTTAACTTAGTTGGGGAAAGGCTAAGTACTAGTCTTACAGACTAGGAACTCATCATCTCAATAAAGGTCAATAAAGGAACAAAGTGATGCTTCATCGTCATAATTTCAGCTCCAAATCATCCACTGCTGGGTACAGGCTTGTCCTTGATTCTGTTCATCTCTCATTCAGGTGCTTTCCGCAACTTTAGCTAGCTCAGATTCATAAAAACTTTAATAAATTAACTGGCCTAAAGTTATTTTAAAATATTGATTTAACATGCTTTGTATAGACAGCAAACTATATAGTATTCTAAATGTTTACTTATAACAGTCTAAAAACAAACTCCAATCGTAACTTCTCTCTGACTACCGATAGCTACCCGTTAAGCACTCAACTTCGGACACAGCAATAACTAAAGCTCAAACAAGCGTCGAACCAGCGACCAATACTTACGGCCATGACTCACGCTGACCGCACCTAACCTAATGAATTAAGGTCGACGCTCTTAAACGTTTCAGTTGTAAAATACTATCACGCTATATCTCTGGGGTTGGACACATAGACATGCTGGCTAAAAACAACAAGTTGCACTTTTCTTAATTAAATGGTATATTTGCACGAGTTTTAGCAGATTTATTAGCATGTATGAGTGTTTCGAAGGCCACACCGCTTTAGCGAGTAATTTAGTAAACATCACCAGTCTCAATGCTGGGACACTGATCCTGTCTATGAGGGGGAGAGGGCCGTATCTAATCCACCACGCAGGCCTACTGAAGGTTGGTGGAAGTAGCATGTCGTCGGATTTTCGTTAGAAGCGGGCCAATAGACTCATTAGCAACGATGCACTGGTCGAGTCAAAGCTCCAGAGCCTTGAACACCGACGACGAGTTGCAAGTCTATCGGTTTTCTATCGGTTACATTTCGGGGAGAGTGTGCGACGGAATTACACAATCTAATTCCGCCAAGCCCGTTCCATCATCGGACTTCGAGACAAACGGCGAAGCGCCATCGTTACATGGTGGACATCCCACCCATACGCACAAAACGTTTTAGGAATACCTTCATTGTGAGTACGGCTAAGGAGTGGAATTCCCTGTCGGAGTCTTTGTTTCCCGATAGCTATAACCTAGGAGTCTTTAAGTCAAGAGTGAATAGGTTATTTTTAGGTAAGCGTGCTCCATCTTCGACCACATCATCACTTACCATCAGGTAAGACTGTGGTCAAACGCGAAAAAACGCTCTCAATATTACATTACGCCTGTATTTTTGCCTGCGTGCCAGTTGTGTTTAAGTTCTAAGTAATACGGGCGAGTCTGTATACCTACAAATTCTTTACAAATAGCAGCATTTTCATGCGTGAGTCATGTAAGAATGGTTTATATAAACCTTTTGTGAATTAGAAATAAGGAGTGTTTGCAGTAGGCACCGTATACATTTGCAATAGCGGTGATTAACTTTAAACTTCAAATGAAGTCGGTGATAAAACGCGTTTTAATATGTTCCCTGTAATCGCGTAAGATCAACAAATGGCCTTGTTTGAAACTAGCAATTCAGCCAAATTTGAATCCATCACTTTTTGTGCACTCTATTGTGAAATTTATGAGTAGGCGAGGAGGAGGCCATAGATTTTTTGTGCAAACTGAGAGGTCTATGCACTTAGCACTAAACTTTTTTAGATCTCCTAAGTCACGTTCATACCCATTTTTTAGTATTCATAATTTCTTCTAAGGAAATAAAAAAGGGGTTTATATTTTGTTAAGACATTTTATATTTTTAATTTATTTATTTATTACTATTTATTGTTCTACAATAATTCTATGGATACAAAAAGTAAAACTAGTTTACAATGAGCGGTCTTATCGCACAGGGCGATCTCTTTTTTAATACTTTTTTTTATTTGTTCCGTTTAGTCCTTATAATAATGCATAAATATATTTTTTGTTAGTCTAAAATCACTCTTATAAAATACTAGTACTCACGCGGGGCTTCGCTCCCGTGGATTCTATCACGGTAAAACATAACTCTCCTTTTTTGCAGTCGCGTAAAAAGTAGCCCATAACGTTCCTCAAGCTTCAAGCTACTTCCATACCAAATTTCATCCAAATCCACCCTGTACTTTCGAAGATTAGCGCGTTCAAGCAAACAAACTTTTCCGCTTTATAATATTAGTATAGATTATTAAAACAGGTGCCATTAATATTGTTTACATTTTTATAAATGCAGATTCATATTCTCAAGGATATGTTGCAGGCTTACCTACCTATTTTATTTGCATAATACTTGTCTTTGCTAAATAAAAACAGACACACGGGTTGACTCCCAAGGTGAAGCAACGCTTTCCAAGGTCAGTCCATGGATGCGTATCTTACCATATCCAGAATCTTTCGTGCCTAAAGCCCGATTTACACTTAAAATAAGTACAGTAGCGAGTTAACTTGCGTCATCGGCGAGTTAAGTTGTTATTGTAGTTTGAACGGCAAAAGCGAGTTAAATAGTAAGTTGTTGATTAAGTTGAGTTCAATAGATCGCGATCCTATTTTTCGGCGAGTCCAGTGCGAAGTAGCCCCCTCTCTCGCGTCTCCCGCACCCCTCTAACTTAACTGGCTGGCATGTAGACGGGCGAGTTTAGTACAGTCCATAAAGTAGGTTGCGGCCGCGAACACGTGTTATTTTCTTTTCTTCTTCTCGGGCAACTTATGACTACTCACTCGCCTACGTTTGGACGCTACTTACAACTTACTACTTAAGTGTCTGTGTCTGAGTTCTTAACTGGCTACTGTACTTATTGAAGTGTAAATCGGTCTTAAGAAAGCATGTTCAGCCGTTGGACCCGGCTGCCATTTTTACTTCTTTGACAGTAAATTACAGATAGTCTCAAGCCAGTAGTAAGTCTGACACTAATCTTGCCAAGGGATATCGTGTTACCTGGCTATAGGGTTGTAGAGGTCAGATAGGCGCTCCAGTACCCAGCTGCATCCGCTTAGACTGCTAGCCTACTCCAGCATAGTTGGAAAAAGGCTAAGCAAATTACTTATTTATAGTAAACTAGCGACCCGGCCCGGCTTCGCTCGGGTAATAAAGTTTATATTTGCTTATATATGATTTTGCTTAATCAATTTCTCGTCCGGTAATTTGCCACACTCATATATCGGCGATAACTCATAAGGTATTAATTTTATTGATATAGTGTAAATATCAATTTTGATCTACATTGAATCCTCAACATATCTGACTAATAATACTATACTGTTAAAAAAAGATTCGTAAATAACCCATCATTTAAATGTAATTTGTAAAAGAAAAAAGTGTTTATTGTGGGTTATTCTATGCCATCGCGGACTTTTTTGTAGATCTATAAAAGAGAAACAATCCCGCCATACATTGTATTTTTATAAATCAAAAGGTTTTGGCAGCGTTTTCGATTAAAGCTCCCGATAGGCTTAATTCTTTCCGACATGTTGAAGTAATATCGTCGTATTTCATTCAGTCTACACAAAACCTTAACTTATTATACACTAAAACCTTCCTCAGGAATCACTCTGTCTATTTAAAAAACCCGCATCAAAATCCGTTGCGGAGTTTTTAAGATCTAACATACAAAAGGACAGACAGACAGGGAAGCGACTTTGATTTATACTATGTAGTGATTAAAACGATAAAACACTAATTACATTAATTAACATAGAAATACATAATATGATGATGAATAACTGGCTAGTTAAAGTTGTGTTTTAAGACGCTCTTACGTCTTTCAGTTGTATTCGTTTCAATTCCTGTAGTACAACTGAAAACAAATTGGCCAAGTGCGAGTTAGACTCGCACATGAAGGGTTCCGTAGTAACTATAATAATATAATATAATATAAAAAAACCTTACAAATTTCCTAAAACTAGCTTATTTACATTTATTACAACTACGCTAAATAACTTGGTTTTTCATTGTGTTTGTATGAATTACAAAGTTATATTTGCGGTTTTAGAAAATATGCTATATCTCAAAAATTGCTGACCCGATCTCGTTAAAACTAATTTTCGTTGAAATTTCACATTCAGATCTACAGCATATATTTTTTTTTAGATTTTTCACTCTTCCATTATTAGAGGGGGTGGACACATTTTTCCACTTTGGAAGCGTATATCTTAAACGATATACTTTATGAAAAAGTCGTTTTAGAAACATCGATGTCATTTTTAAAGACCTGTCTATAGATGCCACACACGCATAGGTTTCATGAAAAAAATATATTTTCAATTTCAGTTCCATGTATGAAGTCCTCAATTTCAAATATTTTTATTTTTTTTCTTAAAATCGGTCAGCGGTTTACAGAATACATCTACTACTAAGTTTCACATGTATAGTCTTAATAATTTCGGAATAAAATGGCTGTGACATACGGACGGACAGACAGACAGAATGACGATACTATAAGGGTTCCGTTTTTTGCCATTCGGCTACGGAACCCTAAAAAGACTAAGCAAATGATGATGAATAACGGGCTAGTTAAAGTTGTGTTATTAAGACTCTTACGTTTTTCGGTTGTATTTATATCAATTCCTGAGGTACAACTGAAAAAATCGTATGAGCAGTCAAGTCACGTTTACTAGTATATGAAGTGATTGAGTATCAGTATCTAGATCCACACGATAGATATGACGGATAGATAATTACAAAAAGCCTGATAACTGATAGGAAATATAAATAATACCCATTCATTGAGATTACAAATGTCTACTTCGAATTGTAGAGTTCTGGTGACACAGTAGTGGTAGTAGTTACGGGCCCGACTTGCGAATAGAACGTCGTAGCTTCGAACCCAGTCAGATACCATTACTTTGTGTAACTTATATCATGACTACCACCTCTAAAACTGACCTATGAATGTCCTAGAACCAGAAATTCCAAGACCTCCACCAACCAACAAGGTTGGCGGATTGATGATGAGTAGGTTGGTGGGATTACGACCCATCCCCTCTCATAGACAGGGGGCCTGTGTTCCAACTAGCCTGCATTTATTTATTTATTTGTCTCAGACCATTGATCCATAGAGTGTTAGTAAAAAACTTAACCTATTGTTAGTACAATAAATTAAACCATAACATTATATTATTATTATTATTAGCATTATCTATACTAATATTGTAAAAGTTTTGCTTGTTTGTTTGAACGCATTAATCTTAGAAAGTACTGAGTGGATTTGGATGAAATTTGGCATGAAAGTAGCTTGAAGCTTGAGGAAGGTTATAGGCTACTTATTACCCGACTGTAAAAAAGGAGGGTCATGTTTTTATCGTGATAAAGTCCTCGGGAGCAAAGCACCGCACGACTGCTAGTTATTATTAAACTTGAGTATATTATTACGTTATTATTTTACTTTATTATATTCGCACACCACATCACTGGTTGAATGATGGGTTACAGGACCGAAAATTGTCACTTTATTCAGTGGCTGCCAAATATGACGGCGATTTATTGTAGCTGCGCGCGCGCATGATGTCATATCATCAGTCACGCCAATGACATTGAGCGTGCAAGTGCGATAGTGCAGCAATGTATTGTAAGTTCAGTGATTGTGTTTGTGATTAAGTTTTAGGATTCCGCGGGAAATGGCAAGATCATGGTTTTCTTTTTATTGGAACTTGATTATGATGTGTAGACTGCAGTATCAGTGTGTTGCACTGATGTTTATATTATTTAATTATTTTTTAATTAATTAATTAGCAGTTGCGCGGATCTTCGTTCCCGCGGACTTGATCACAATAAAAACATAACCCTCCTTTTTTTGCAGTCGGGTAAAAAGTAGTTTATAAGTTATAAGCTTGTTTTTACCAGAAAGGAAAAATATAAACCTTTCTCAAACTTTAAGTTACTTTCATACCAAATTTCACCCAAATCCACTTAGTACTTTCGTAGATTAGCGCGTTCAAACAAATAACAAACAAACTTTTCGGTTTTATAATATCAGTATGGATGTTCCAAAGAAAATTTAAATTAGTTTATGATACCTAGATTATACCCAGTCTCATGTGGACTATAGTCATTAAGTATCTACTATCTATTTTGTCACTAACTAGTTGTTGTCATAAACCGGACCGATACTTTCCCAGAATTCATTAGGCTCCGCGTTAATTGTTGATAAACAAAACAATTACTTGAGAAAATAGAGCTTAACTGATTGTAGCAATTACTTAATGAATAATGAGAGTACAATACTTATAATTATTGAATTTCTCTCGCTCTCATTTTCAGTACTACTGACATGCCCGGTGACATTTGGTATAAAAAAATCATTATACCATCTTTTCTCTAGTACCTAATATGATTGATACCTAAGTGCCAGTGCCCAGGTACAATATATTGAAGAAGTAGTCTTACTCTTGCCTCTTTAAACCCTTTAATGTATTTCTAGGCATTTTGAACGTACACAATGTGCAGAGTCATGGTGTGAATGTTAATGTTAAGATAAATAGATTTAAATACTCGATTAGCGGTTTTAACGTAGTAACACACGTGTTATGATTTGTTTATAATTTTCCGGGCAGTTGTATAAAATGATATTGATTTTGGTTTCAAGTAACTAGTTCTCAGGATGTGAAATTAATGATGAATGACTCATCATCATAGTTCTTAATTTTACATATCTTCGTCTTCGTGAATAAAAAAGTTTGTACACGCGCGATTTCAATTTATAAGTAGAAACCTATCATGTTCTTTTCACATTAAATGCCAAACGATGGTACGGTTTATCCTATAAATTTTGTAATATTTAGGTACCTACCTACAATACCCACGAGCCACAAGTCTGTAATGTCCCACACAATGCAAAGTGAAAAGAGGAATTATTATAAGAATATAGGTAATAGGGATTTATTCCACTTTTCCCAGTCTTCATAGCTACTCTTTCTTCTTCTGGGCCATTCCATTGAGGTGTCCAGCCCATACAGTGTAGGTACCGGCAGAGCCGGTTTTTTTTTTTAATTTGTGTCCGTACGTACTTACCTACTATATATATACACTTGAAGAAACAACGGTCTTAGAACCGCTAAAATTGCGTGAAACAGTTAACTAAACTGTAGACCGTTATTAAGATTGTAAGAAAATAATGAAAATTTTAGGAACCGGAGAATTTACAAAAAAATAGGTATAAGTATCAAAAAACTTAATTAGCTATAAATTAACTAGCATTGTTTTATTTTGTCGTTTTCTACCTCAAAACAAGTCAACACTTATATTTTTAAATACAATCGCGTGTTAGATACCGCCACAGCATTGAATAAGTTATTGAAAGCACTCTAAAGTTAAAAGTTCAAACAACTTTGGAACAAGTTGATTCTGATGGGAATTTACTGACAACAGCTATTTAAATTCACTCCTAAGTTTCTGTTTCAAAAACGCTCCAATTTCAACATATTGACTGAAAAATTCAGCGGAATCCGGTTATTATAATGAGTTGCCTTCGTAGTGCAAAAACATTTGATAAGGCGAGTTAATGAAGTGAAACT
The DNA here is from genome assembly GCA_943138885.2 of Tholera decimalis. Taxonomy (NCBI): domain Eukaryota; kingdom Metazoa; phylum Arthropoda; class Insecta; order Lepidoptera; family Noctuidae; genus Tholera; species Tholera decimalis. The sequence continues at coordinate 3,668,778 of OW964557.2, read as the reverse complement.
TTGTGAACAGTCACAATAAAATCGCGCTGATAACGTGTGATAATGTGTTCAGCCAACGGCGAGCAGTCGCTTCGCGGGCGTCCGGCACGAAGGACGTCTGCAGATACACGCGAGAAAACAAACGAACAAACTCGAAAACATAACTCGAATAATCGAAATAACCGAAGTGTCAAAATCGATAACATCCAAGGTCACTCGACAAGTGAAACAATGCTCAAGTTGTTGACTATGCATAATTTCATTTGATCATTAGGCGATAAAAGCAGCAACTGCATACAATGCCGACCTTGGAATGCGGCCGTGACTCCATTGCAAGCGATGTTCCAAATTTGAAAATTTGAATTCCGCATTCGAATTGAATTTAAAAGTGCCCAGTGTGCATGGGAAATGGCGGGAAGTCGTGTGTTTATTTTGAAAAATAAATATTAACGAACAAACTAATTAATCAAACAATAACACTGTCAGCCAATGTAAATAAAGTAATTAACTAAATATTTATTTCAATTAAGTGCGCTTATCGAATAGCTTAACATTCGATTTTTAACTATTTATTTTTAATCATCGTTAGTGGGTACATAACATTTATGTAAATAAGTACATTAACGATTTAAATGAGTGTGTTTAAATGAATAAAGTAGTAATAGTGCAGTGCTAATAAATCATTAATTGGTGCCATGATATTGTCAAACGATCGTGCTTTTTATTGTGATGTGATAAGAAATATGTGTCACGGGATCACAGTGTGATAAATCTGCTAATATGTCACTTCAGGAGGTAAGATTATAATATCAATCTGTGTTAAGTACCTTATGTACAAGGTTTTATTCGTATCTTTTTTAAAATATTGAGATTTTATATTCATAAACTGAATTTCCTTTTTTTGCTGAGTGAGAAAATCATTGAATGACTTCTTCCGCTCTGGGTTAAGCGGAAAGGTGTGTCAGACTTCTACTGACTAAAAACCCACCCTGTTCCTTCGGCTGCCCTAAAGTTCTGGGGCCGCGGTATCTCGATAGAACTTTCCCGCAAATCCCGGCAGAAATTGAATTCCCTTCTGTATTACTTTTTTGTGAAACTTTTTCCAAGTACCTATAGATCGGCGTCACGGTGTCCTGACCTACCGCATGACGCAGGTCCTCACTGGACACGGAAGTTTCGGGAGGTACCTGTGTCTGATGGGTAAGGAAGAGACGCCTGGGTGTCACCACTGCGAGGGTCGCCCTGAGGACACAGTCGAGCACACGGTGCAGGACTGCCCAGCTTGGGCAGAGCACCGACGTGTCCTCACGGCGACAATAGGCGGAGACCTCTCGCGCCCGGCCTTGGTCGAGGCCATGCTGCGGGGCGAGAGGGAGTGGGAAGCGGTCGCCTCCTTCTGCGAAGCAGTCATGCTTCCGAAGGAGGAGGCGGGCCGCGTGAGGGAGAGGATGGCGTCCTCCCTCCAGCCCAGCCGCAGTGGTAGACGCCCACGGCGTCGGACGTCGGCCGACGATCTCCGGCCACCGTAGGCGCGGGCATGCGGACAGCGAGTAAAGGGCAACTCGCTGTCCGACCATGGACCATGCCCGGGTCGACGGCGCGTCGTGTTCCACGCGCGCCTCAAAGAGCGTCAGCAACATGACGAGGCCCCCTCTGCAGAGGGCCGAAGCCCGCCGGGGTCGTGGGACTCATCCCGTTACCGTGGCCCCGGTATGTAAAGGGTTATTGAAGGAACACCGTGGATTTTAGTCAGTAAAAGTCTGACAGTCCCTCCCACCCTGCCCGGAGTGGGAGGACTTATTTGATAATTTTTCCACGTTAAAAAAAAAAAAAAAAAAAAGTACCTACATTAACTTCGGTTGGATTTATAAATTCAGAAGGTACTAGAATGAAAAGAAGGTATCAAACAAACCTACTTTAATTTTTTTTTATTTACTTTACTACTTTTTACAAAGTAGACACATCACTTACCATCAGGTGAGATAGTGGTCAAACGCGAGCCTATTATCAATAAAAAATACGTTCTGACTACCCGTAACATGCTTTCCGAGTCACGAAGGAATCTCGATAAGTTAGTATGCTCACCCATCCTCAGGCTGACCTCGGCAGGCATTGCTTAACTTTGATCTGTGCAGCTGTTATTATTTAGTCACGACCTCTTCATTGTTATTGATAATATATTACCTATAGATAAACAACAGTTCAAGCGTCATACAGTCTAGTCTGTCTAGATTTAATTAAATATCTCCGCACACCCAAGTTTATCCACACGCTTAACTGCAAAATGCAAAGTTCATTGTAATCTGTGCAAATAGCACGCGGTGAGATCATCGCGCGATCAATTCAGAGGAAACACATGACAAAAATACATGCTACTTATATTTCTGTCATTTTCCGTATACATATAGTTTAATAGAAGTATGGCCAGGACACTTTAGGACTATACAGGATGTTCTGCCAAAAGGGGAACGGTATTTCCGCTGAATAACTACAGCGGATCGCATTCAGCGAAGGGGTACCAAATAACTATGATAATAATTTATACTATAATCTTTTTCTCTTAAAAAAACAACTCAGCGATGTGGGTAGGATTCACATTATTAACAAGCTTGTTAACCCCTCCAAATAAGCTTAATATGCTTGTGTCTGAAGTAGGTTCACAGCAATAGTGTAATGTGTGGAATTCAAACCCATGACCTCTCGATTACAAGTCCGACACCTTATTAGTTAAGCTATTGCCGATTCTATAAGATGTTACAAAATTCACTAATTGACTTATTCAGGATTCTCGCATCAAAACAACGCGTTTGCATTGCTGTGAAATATTTACATTGAAAACTCTTAAAGCCCTTAAAATACTGATCGCATTCACTTTCATTGTTGAAATTGGCTATTAATGTGTGTTCCTTCAGAGGTTATTCCAGCCATAGACAATGTGCGTTTACATATTCACAAGGTTTTCATGATAACATCAATTAATTCCACAATCTTGCTAATGATAATTGAATCAAATCTATGCACGGTTTGAATTGGTTGTTTTGTATGGAGAAGAACCGGCCAGAAAACTTCACTGTTGCCCTTTTCAAACCTCGATTTAAATTTAAAATGTTTTCATATTACAGTATTAATAGGTTTGAGAGGGTAATATAGAACATTAATCATAGTAAGATAACATAACAAAAGCTAAGATTAGACCGAATAGATTTTACAATCGATTGAAAACTCTGGTAAAGTATTAGTTACTGATATTTATAAATATGACTATGTAATCTCTAGTCACGCTCACCTAAAGGTACCTACAAAGGTTACGTCATTATGAACTGGGTTAAGGATCTCAGTTGTGCATGAAAAGAGACGGGTCTCTAATTTGAGACAGTCACAACAAGATAGTCCGTGAAAAAAGGGTTTTAAAGACAAATTCTGTGTGAAAATTATCAAATTACTCGTCCCGCGAGCGTGGAGCGGAAGGAAGTGTCAGACTTTTACTGACACAAAACCCACGTTGTCCCTTCTCTCGCCCATGTGTCCGGGGCCGCCCGTCATTAGAGCTGACTGCTCTCGAAGGCGCGTGTGGAACACAAGCCTACTGACTCGGGCCTGTTCTTTACCGGACGGTGAGCTGGCCCTGTTCGCCGTCCGCTTTTTAAAGAAAATCCATATTACATATATGATAACAAAACGAAAGTTTTCACCGGTTATCGTAATGAAAATAACATACCACAGTAATCGGCCTTAGAACATCTGGTACAACCTGCAATTGAATCGTCTCCTACATAGCTCTAAGATACACGATAAAAAAACAATGAATGAAAAAGTACTCACTGAAAAATAAGCTTTCATTGCAAATTAAACCGATTGACGTTAGCTTAGTAAATTGCTTTACAGTAGGTTGTATTTCAGAAAATAGCCTTATAAATTAATGTACCCATCATTTGTAGTAATTACAGTAAGTCTGGCTAATTTGTCAGCGCCAGCACACAAGGCCGTGGTTTGTGGTTCTGAATTATATCTGCAGTTGCAATTAGCATGTTTTCGTGGTCGCAGTCTTGCTATGTAAAGTTTTCCCAAAACCCTAATTGAATTTTTTAATAGTTTTTTGTTTCAGCTGGCAAAGTGACAAGTGAATTAAATGTTTGTGCGAATTGCCTTCTTAATATGACTATGTATTCCTGTAATTTAGTAGCTAAATTTGGTTAATTCACTATCATTTAAACGGCTGTTCAAGTACTTCAAAATATTATGAAAATTATCTATTTTATAGATCCCAAGGTAGACAAATTGCTACTTGTCAAGATCCACATGTAAATTGTAACACACGACAAAATGTTGACTAATTGATGTGAATGGTAAGATTATGGCATTTACCAAAACTACCTCCTTGTGTACCATAAAATGATAAATACTTGCAAATAGAATAATAAATACTTACACGCGTGACTACATTCCTGCTAAACTATTCAAAATGAAGTTTTCAAAGTCAAACAAATAAAACATAATTAAAAACAGACATTTGTAGCGATGCCATTGTGATTATCGTGTTGTTAACTTGTCAAGGGCGAACTCTCCTAACCTGAGATAGAACTTGGAACGCCAAGACTTGGAAAAGGAAAGTGTAATGTCAAATCCAGGATTCGAGATTTAGAAAGAGACATAAATATGGTTGTCTGAAACAACGATATACAAAGCAAAACGTTTTTAAAAATCATAAAAGTATCTTGTTAAAATTCTCAGGTTCGCGTCGGACGATAATCTCACCCATCACCAATTAGGTTGCCAAAATAACACGATAGCCTTTTCGTTGTTTTCGAAGGGAACCATCAAAAAGTAGTTGTATTTGGTTTACTTTTCGGGAGTTCGAGGTTTTTACCTAACTAAAACCCATCCCGGTGGTTCCACCATCGGTACCTAGAACGTTACCTCTTGAAAAACTCTCCCGAAACCCAAGAAGTAACCTTCTTCATCTTGACATATAGGTTAAAAAAGAGCCAGTGTGATCTAATACCTTATTTATTTATATTTTCGGGAGAAATCATCCAATCCTACTCTGAGTGGAACAGAGAAGATTCAGAGTTCTACTGATTAAAAATCCACCTAGTTCCTTAAGTTATGTTCCGGGACCGAAGTTCATTGGAACATTCCCGCAACCCTAAAGCACCATAGCAGTTTTTTTCTGATACCTTAGGGTTCTACAAGTATCAGGAAACACAATTTCTATTGCATAGATTATGTAATAAAACGTCGAGATCGTTGCACGATCGTAGCACTTCAGTAGTTAACTGTTGCAATCGTTGTTGTTTTTTGTTTTTACAGCAGTGGATTAATCAATTTGGTAAGGTGGTTCTTTGTAAACGGATCAGCTGTTATATTATGTCATAGAATTAATTGGCTTTAGGTTTTTTGGTTGTTAATATTTAAAGGTGATGTTCTGTGTCCAATCGTTTTACTGTGTCTATGTTGGCTTTTGGGTTTTTTGATAGGACACTTTAGTTTTGTTTTGCAATTATTTCGTTCTTGTAAATTCGATACAGGGTGTGCGCCTTAAATATGGGAACACTTTCACAAAACAAGATTTTTGTACTTTGTGTCGTTGTGTAATATTTAGTTTCGTCAGTTACGTCGTATAGTATTCAATTTTAACCTAGTCAAGCAAGAATTTTTTCAATAAACCTTATTCATAGGATAATTCATTTCCATATTAATTAATCGCGCACATTTAAATGACACATTAATAGGAATGTAGGTATTTATTTTTATTTAACTAAAGTGCTAACCAAATCTAAATTCTGTTAAATAGGTATGTTGAAATGTATTACGTCAGGAACAAAAATGATAAAACTTATCCGGTTATGATAAGGGTTCTGTTAATATTTTCCTAATTAAATATTTATATCATATGGTACATACATATTTTGTCATCTCATTGCTAGTTGCTAATTTTGCTATGTAGGTTTGTTTGTACGGCTCGATGTAGGTCGATTTTACCATTCTGAATAGTTAGCAGTAATTAGACTTGTGTAAGAAGGTAAATGTAGTGTGGTCTATTGGACTGAAGAACATCAAAGTGCAATGGCGCTGATTTTTTGTTCAATAACAAATATATTTCGTTATGCCTTTGTCTTGTAAATTAGACATTGTTAGAGAAACATTGAAGTATTTCTTACGTACTGAAAAATCATTGAGTATTGTTATTCAACCACAAGGTTGAATATCAATACTCAGTGATTTTTAAAGACTGAATTTTAAAATTATTCAGGTGTTAAAAAATATTATTTCAAATATCAAAACTTAATTCTCTCAACATTTTGAATCAAAATGGAACCAAAATAAATACAATCGTAATTAAATAATTTTCAAATAACAAAGCTGATGCATTATCGCAGCCCAAATAAAGCTTCGCGATTATATTCAACTGCCTACGCGCAATGTATAATCGTCAAATTCCGAGGACCCGAACATTGCCGAATCATATTTTGACAGAAGATCGTCTGCCCGATGACGCAAGAGTCGCTAAAAGTAACGCTCCGCCATTGGTTAGCGATGCGTTCTAATTTTGAAACTTTATTAATAAACAACGAAATCCTTCGAAGGTTATTTCAAAGATTATGGACCTGCAGAATTTTAAAAGTATTTAGTACTTAGTTTGCAGTGTAATATTTAAAGTAAGCATAATACAAATACATAATACTAGATTTTTTCCGTAGCTTCACTTTCGTGACCCTACCCACAAGATGCAGAGCTGTTTTTCTTGGACACACCTAAGTATTCTGTTATGTCACGGACGCCACCTTAAATAGACTCTTACTGACTTGTGATAACCATAACAATAAACTACATGGTCTATTACAAAGCTCTTAGGCAGAAAGCCAGACCGAGCCACCTGTGCACTCTTTTCATCTTCATACCAAATGTAATTAGGTGGGTATTCGTGATTATAAACCGGGCCAATGTGATCGGTACTAGGAACGGTTAAGATTTCTCAATACCTTATGAGAAGGATGCGCAGGCGATCAGTATGTATTGCCTTAACGTTAATATGAGCAAAAAGTGTAATACAGCAAGGTTTACTGCTAGAAACGGTTTGCTTACCACTGTGTAACAAAAAGTTGTCATTCGCCTCTAATCATGATTGTAGTAATCTAGAAATTGGCTTTCATTTACACTCGCGAACTACCAAATCGACTCAAAGCTCATTAAACAAAAATACGTAACTTGTTTATAAATATCATTCATGGTTTAAAAGCTTGACCTCAACTTTGTATCGGTTCAGTTCAGTTAGCATAAGTTATAAAAGTACCCACTGAATAAATATTCATACTTTATTATGATGCCAATTTAGGTTGCTCGCGAGTGCAGATAATACTAATATTGCTCTCTGAAAATAAAATTTGATTCACTTCAGTTGTCTAGGATGCATTATATTTTTAAAAGGGTAAGGCCAATACTCGAATAAGGCAAGACACGACTCAATTCAGTTCCTTCATCCAAATACAATGAGAAACTCTTAAAACTAGCTATGTTTATTTAATTTGGTGTAATCTGACTCATCGCTAGTTCTGACTGATCACTAATTACGTACAAGTAAGTACCAACCAAAAAGCCTTCACACTAAGATGTTAAACCGTTATGTTTAAGGAGCCTTGAGAAATTACAGTTTAAAGACCGAAACTACCTCGTATCAAGTTAATCTAAACCATAAATAACTGGTATAGACCATTAAGTAACCAAAAAATCCTATATTTGTATGTCTTTCTCGGGAAATGCGCATTTTATGTTAACTGTTGTGTCATTCTTAACTACTGACCTTAAAAGGTACCTACATACATGCCTTTAAATTGTGACAATGAGACAAGCCTCTTACGGAACTTTAAGCTGAAAGTAACAAAAACAACGTGATAAAATCTTTTTCAACTTTTTTATTTTATTAGTTACTGAATTTATTGCAGGTCCGTTACACATAAAAAATAAAACAAACCTGCTGGGCTAGCTAAATTGTAAATATCAGAATTACATCAAAATATTATAGAATTAAATTTAAAAAGTGAGACATTTGCGAACAAGACTTGCGCTATCACATGGATTTTTTGGATATGCCAACAGTAATCTTGCGTCGTCCTTACAGCACAATAGAATTAAAGTAATTTTGCCACAAACAGAAGAATTATATGTGTGCATATAAATGCTGTGTTAATTAATTATATGTATTGAAACATGTCTCGCTCAGGAACCGGTTTTATGGATGCCATCATCGTTCAGTTAATTAAAACCTGCGATGCATTGTCGGATTTCCGTCAGAATCGCATTTATTTAAGGAAAACACAGTTTTACTTGCATAAGTTACTGGAAAACATTTTATTTGATTGGATGAATTACAGTGATCGATTGAAATAACAAACAACCATGTGTTTTGCAAAGCTGGTTACTTAATTAGTATAACGCATTAATTGAAATGCTTTGCCAAACCAATCTATCATCAGGATCTACTTTCTGCTTGATAGAAATCAACATCAAACCAAATACACGTATGTATTTGGTGCAGCCATGAGTCACATAGTAATATGTGTTGGTATTTTATTTTATGTAATTATTGTGTGTGGCATGTGTCAATAAACGTTTTTTCTTTATATTTTCTAAATTTCTTATAATATATTGAATCGTTTAAGCCTAAAGCGCAAGCGATACTGAGAGCGAACTAAGCTAGCCATAAAAACCATGTGAACTAAGCAAAGCTGTGGCGAACTAAAGTATTTGAATTCACGGTTCATTTACATAGTCGTTAACTTAGCTCTGTAGTTTGTGGTGAGAACCAATGTATATAAAGAGGTGAAACGTTCGCCAGGAAGCCCGCCCACCGCCTGCTCCCGGTATGACCTGTGTTTTAGCATTATTCATTGTGTTTCCTTACTCATGCAACTTACAAATACAGCATGTAACGTCGCCTAGTATACCCAAATTTATATAGCCATGGCCTACCGTTAATTCTTACTAGTCTATCCTTCTCGAATTCTATGGTAAAAACATAGGAACGTCTTAATTGCGGGCGTGATACGGCGCCCTTGCGTTGTGTAAACTTCGCGGTGGGCACGCGGCGCGGTAATCAATCAATATCACTTACATTAGTAGTAGTGGAACGTGAGGAAGCCGGCAGATTAGTGTTAAAGTTTCAGGGTAGGAAGTAAATGACGTGTAGGGTTTTAGGTTCCAGTTGGAGTTATGGAGATCATAATATGTTCGATATGGAGAATGGGAATAAGTTTATTAGTAATGTTTGGAATCCATGGTAAATAAGTAATCGTTGAAAACTAAGACTAATAGAGGCAGATTTGATGATCAGACAATTAAACTCCTATTGCTAGTCATTTTTACGAAACGATACCTTTTGTTCGTTCATAAAATTGATAAGTAATTTCCAACGTGAGTGAACAAACGTCACAATCATTTGCAACTTTTCCATTTAAAGGGACTTATCTCACGTAACGTTATCAGCCTATAACATTCCCACTGCTGGGACACAAGAATCCTCCCTATGTGAGGGAATGGTGGAAAATGTTCCACCATACAGGCTCAGCTCAGGTAGGTGGATGTTGAAGTTGTTTCGATAGTCAGTTGTTCGTTCCTACGACATGCCTTTTTCAATACATTGTTTTCCTTCACCATAGAAACACTCAAACCACGAGTTATTCCGTTCGGATCCCCCTGATCGAATGCTTGTATTTTTTTTTGTTTTTTCTGGTCTGATCCCCTACAAACTTTGACATTCCTGTCTGAGACCCTTTCTCTTTTTGAGTGCTAAGTACAGTCAAGATAAAAATAGTTCATGTAGTAAAATATTAGTTTTTATTTGTTTAAAACCATCACTGGGAGTCAGCCACTTGGTCTTTTAATATTTGACCATCTTAATTCAATAACAAATAACCTAAAATTACAAAAAAAATAGTCACAAATTGTGCCTTTATTATATGCATTACTAAATAGAAAAAAATAAGAAACCTACCTAAAACTATACCAATTATTAAAAGAATATCTCTCGAAGATGAATATCTATCACTCCAGACATAAGCATAATATTTAGCTTAGTTGGAGGGGTTAATACTACCCACATTGCTAGTTCTCGTTTAAAAAAATCCTTTATAGGTCAAACATACATATTATTAACTACAATAGCTTAATATAAATGAGAGTAGTAGCACGAGTGATTATATCATAAATATATTAATGAACGTGAATATCAGAACAATGCCTAGTAAGTGAAAACCATAATAACAGTACTTAATAAACAATTCTTTGATTTCCCCATTATAAATCAATAACCAGCCTTTAAATAACCAGGCTTAAAATAACAGGAAATAAAATATAAAATAGAACAGATTCCCTAAGGGATCAGATCAGGGTATCAGATCGGAATAACTCGAAACCACGACCTACATCTTGTAAGTCGTGCCCGGATCCACCACTGCTTGCTACAATATTAATAATTTTAAAAGCTTTGCCCCAAGTTTTCAATAGATACAAATACGTGTATGCCTCGCATGTCTGGGTTGTTTCAACCTACCCGCCATTAAGAGAACTGGCTGCACATGCTAAAGGCACGCCCGTACCATTAATATATTGTGATACCTACTTACTCTTTAATGTAATTTAGGACGGAACGATTACTCATTAGTAATGACTAAGCAGACGATCAAAAGTGCAGTTTATTTTTAACTCGTTACGGATTTGTAAGTCCCTTTTTAAACTGTCCAGTCACGATCTTTTTTAATGTTGCGAACTGGGTGCAAGATTTGAGTCAATGGTTTAGTTTGGTTTGTACGATTTATCTGAATAGTTTTATTCTACTTTATCTGTCCCACTACCAAGGGTAGATCCAGCTTTGGTGCCAGGGGGATCACATAATCGTGGTCAAGTCACAAGAAGTTATAATTTGTATTTCCTGACTCCGCTGCCACTTGGCCATCCACTGCCGATATTCGTTTACGACAGAAACTGAAGTATTATTTAGTAACAATGTTTAAAAATTTTAATTAGTGGTCCACCTAGTTCCTGGACCCACCCTGGATCCGCCCTTGCAAACTACTTGGTAAGGCCTTCCCTAATTTCTTCCAATCGATTTTAGGTCTTCTCTAGAATAGGGGACCAAAATGATAATATGACAGTGAAAACAGAATTGAAATTGATAAAAAACTACCTAGATATTTATCAATGCATCTATTCTACCAGTGAACAAATATCTATACAATTTTCACTTTTTACTACTAGTTCTAATAGAATTCGTGTATTGTTGAACGTTTACTTTTTGTCGATGCTCTTGTTATATTCTGACAGAATAATATATCGAACAATATATTGTTGATGCAATTTCTCTATCAGCCGGATGTCAAGTCGGTTTGATGAGAATTTATTGCAAGCGCCATCCGTTGAATGAATCGAATGTCAATGCAAAAAAGATAATGTAACTAGGTAAACTTTCATTACAAGTTGTGTATTTCTAAATTGCTATTATACAATATCTATGTGCTCAATTGTTTATCTTTGCTGTACCATAATAACGGATTATTCAACACGTGTAACTCACGGAAAACCTAATAACATTGCACGGTCATAGCTACATCATTATCATTTATTTGCGCGACTCCGTTCACTAGTTCTCTTTAAAAAATCTTTTATACGTCAAACATACAGTCATATTATTTAACTACAATAGCTCATAAATAAGGGTAGTAGCACGAATTATAGCATAAAAAAAAGACGGCGTGAGTTAATAAAAATAATTATCAAAACTATGTCTAGTAAGTGAAAACCATAATAACAGTAATAAACAATTGTTTGATTTCCCCATCATAAATCAATGATATTGCTTTCGAACTATTACAAGTCGTGTCAATAAAACACGCCATACACATGGGTGCATAATTTCGGTATCATTAAGTTGATTCTCACGTTCGGTGCCTAATATCGTGGAGAAAGTACGAAAGTATAATAATGATAGTGATGCAACGGGCTGCGAACATCACTTTTACTGTTGCACAGTGATGTATGAAATTGTTCGGCTAATAATTATACTCGTATGTACACACACTCACTCACACACTCGTATGACATGGCTTTTATGTAGATAACCAACGAAGTATGGTAACTTAGGTAACACAATTTTGAAAGTGAATTACGCAGTATTTCGAATGGACGTAATGAATCTTGCGGCACAATCAATTGAGAAGAATATTTTGTAACGTGTCTTTCAATCAAGGGGACTGCGATTAATCATCTATCTGTTAAGCCTAAATGACACCTACAACTCAGTAGCTGGTTAACACGATACTCTTTTTTGTTATCGGGGGAAAACCTTCCAAAGGCACCAGGACTTTCGGAGTAAAGACCAGGGAGTGTGGGATTCGTACCTCACTTAAACCAACCCAGTGATCACCATTAGCACATATAAAAGGCCCCGTTACCTCTAAAAAGACCACACATAGCTCTCACTACTGGCAGAGACAGGTCTTGCCCGATTTTCGCGACCAAGATTCGCCGCTCAGAAGCCCACGCAGGGCACTTCTCCAACGTGTGCTGCGCGGAATCGAGGTCGCTGTTACAGTGGTGGCAATTCACTGCGGCCTCTCTCCCAATCCTTTTCAAGTACTCACCGAAGCAACCGTGCCCGGTGAGTACTTGAGTGAGCCGGTACGTGATGCGCTCTCCTCTCTTCAGCCAGGCTTCGAAGTGCGGCAGTACAGCTTCGACAACACGTTCGTGCGAGAACTGCGGCTGCTGCAGTCGCTCGCGCCACTAACACGATACCCGTGGGCCAGACCAGTGTCGGATTTTTCTGGCTTCTGATTGACCCTTAACAAGTGTCAAAGATGACTAAATAACAGCTGGGACCAATGGCTTTCCGGAACACGGAGAAATCTCGATGTAATAAGATGATCACTCATCTACAGACTGACCTCGGCGACTTTTATAAATTTTAATATTTGAATGAAACATCGAAAGAAATAGACGAAAGGTCCAAAACATTTAAGGAAATACAAACAATCACTTGTAGCGCTGAGTTAGCAGAAATTATATTTGAGTAAGCATTTATATCAAACAACAATCGATTTATACATAGTAAACGTCGTTGTTTGTTGTTAAATCGGACCACAAATTAATTCACGTCGCTATTTAATTACATAAAAAGTAGGCATCTATTAATTACTTAACTTTAAATTAATTACGTGTGTTTTCCACAAGGGTTAATGTTTCCTGTTATAATCTGTAGGTATATACTGGTCACACCCCAGCATTTCCGTATAAATAATATTATTTATGGCAGTGTTACCATCCGTGCAGGACAGTAGGTGATTAAAACGACAGTTGTATTCTTAGAACAATAATGTAATCAAATGTATTAATGGGTCTTTTGGAATGAAATATGTTTTCCTTTGTAATTGCTTGGTGCTACTCAAGCTGATTAGTAAAAAAAATTGACATTAGCGTCTGCCCGCGGCTTCGTTCGCATGAAAAGGCCAATAGCATGCATGCGATCTTTAATTAAAAATGTTAGCCCTGCACATAACCATTGAGCAGCGCACCTACACAATCGTTACAATTACGTGCTTTACTATATTTCACGCCAATAGAGAACACGATGACATAAGCCAATAATATTTAGTGCCCATTCTATTTTACATAATAGTATGTACATAACTGACTATTTACCTAAGTGTGTCGGTAAATAACCTTCACACTTGTTTATAAGGGTTTGATCAAGCTCAAAATGGAAATCATTTGAGATCGACCTAGGTATTTATTCTTAACCTAGTTTTATAGGCTCGTGCTATAAGAAAAAAAGTACTGTGTCGTAGATAACATTTTTTTTAACAGAACTAGTAATTTTTGCGTAATCTTGTTAATCCAAACTAAGCTAAATATGCTTGTATCTGGAGTGGGTTAAATTCATAATTTTGCATACAGTGCACAATCTTGTCAACTAAAACAATCTTGTTGAAGACTCAAAATCAAAAATATTCTCTATTAAGTTGAGAATAAATATTTTCCGAACGTCTAGATTTATTTTTGTAACAGTGCCTTGAAACGCCCGTCCGACACCATTAGCTGGGCAAAACTAGTGCAAGAAACTGCTTGCCGAGCAGTTTCTTGCACTCTGTTATTTCAAGTAAGGCATAGGCAAGGATCTTAGAACGGATTTTTGTAAAAATCTCATAAGGCACACGACTTGTTGTATAAACTCTCTCGAATCCAAACAGGATTTTCCATTATTTATATTAAGAAGTAACACAGCTACACATATTGCATCTATTTCGATCGCTATCGTAAAACATCGCAGATGCGTTACGGATATGAGCTAACGCACAGGAATGCTATGCGCACGCGCCGCGCTCGGGCCAAATTAACTTAGTACAGTCAAGGTCAAAAGTATGTTTACAATTAGAAAAATTACAAGTAAATTCTTTTTTAAAATAATATTGTTTTAATACAAGTCAAAAATATTATTATAATATAAATGATAAATGATCTTTATTTTGCAAATTGGTTATTAAATAACACTTTTACACGTCATTTCTTCGTAAATATTAACTAGATGAGGCCGGTGTTTCCTAACTGACTACTCTGAGAGGAAACACCGAATAATATAATATGAAAGTCAGCCATGCGCATATCTCATCTTTGCGTTGTCAGTTCTATTAGATTCAAAAATATGGTAGACCATCTTTTCAATTAGAGGAAAGGATATTTTTCAGTGATCATTTCATACATGGTAAATTAATTTTAGACTCGTTGGAATTATGATACCAAAATCGTTGTTGAATTTCACATAAATTCATTCATATTTTTGTCCTTGAATGTACAATATCCCTGCATTGTAATTCGTAGGAAGCTGCGGAATTTCGTGACGCTGATGATATCTTAGTGTGGATTGCATACGTGATGAGCGTGAAGATAATTAATTATGAGAGAAATTAAGAGATGTGAGGGAAAGACATTCATGTATAAAATCATTGATAAAAAATCTAATACATCGTATTAGTTCCGGTACATTAATTACTGAAAATGTCCACGATTTGAATGATCTTACGCATTCTAATACATGCTTCTCGGTATAATGGCTCTATGTTCGATGTCTACAGTTCTGGTTTCGATCCGGGGTCGTAAGTTTGATCTCTGCGTCAGGCAATCTGTTGATAGGGAAACCTGTCGGAATATTTTCAGTTAATCGTTAATGGTACTCTTCATTAGTAGATTGCTAAAATAGTTAACGTTACTGAAGAAGTTTGTGTTTAATCATTTTTATATTATTTGTACCATCAACCTTCTGACCTATCTCAAAATTTGTTTGGATAAGATTAGGAGAGAAATATATTAAGTGCTTACAAAAATTACTTTTGCTGAAGACTCATATACATAATGAATGATTAAATATAAAAGTACATCATAAAAATAAAAAATGACTAACTAAAAGATATTTTCCTAAAATAATGAAAGGAAAAAAATGTGTCCAATGTGTTTTCAAATGTGTTTTCGTGCTAACGAACAGAACGAACATAATAATCATTTTGCAACATAGGTAACTACCCTTTTACCGGGTAGGCTGCTCAAAAGTATTACTTATACACGTATTTTGCTTTAAAAGTATTAAGTACAGTAAAGTAAAGAAAACACGTAAAATCATAGTTTACGATGATCATAATATTTACCGTGGCGACATTATCTAGTCCAAGGCCGGATTACACAATATTATCACTTCCGTATAGATAGACATATCTCTTTAAATAACCCGTGTATACGAAGTTTTTCAATGTAATGTAGTAAATACGGATATTTTTTTAGTAAATTTTCCGCGGCTCGGGTGCGTCATTGGAAAACTTGAACTAGAAACCTATTAATTAATTCCTACTTGATTTTATTTAGCCGAGTTGAGAACTTCCTTTTTTCCGTATCAATATAACGTTAGCATACATCTTCCAATATATTGCTTATTTATATTTGTAGTTAGCTGTGTCCCCGTCTTCATTCGTTGGTGGTTTTAATCCCGGTCCGAAAATCTCATTAAAATCAATTCAGCTGTTCCAAAGAATAACCTAGACAAACTGAAAGAAGATAAATCGTCTATTACCACTTACAATCTCTGAATTAGTCAATTTACCTGTGAGATAACTTCATACAAATACTTACATATTTATATCATAGTTAAAGAAATAAACGAATGCCTACTTAAAATAGACCCCCACAGGTCCTAATATGGTTTAGTTTAGCACAACAACTATTAAAACAACAAGTCTGTAAGAAACTCGGTAATTAGTATCCAATTTCTTTTCGTCTAATCACATTACAAAGCGGAAGCAGGCCGGAAGCGCTGCCGGGCCGGTTTTCTACCGGAACTTTCTCATCCAGTAGGTAATTTTCTTTGGAAAAGTCTCGTCTCTAGTGTCATGGCGATAGAAAATAACAGTTTTGACTTTCTGATTTGATGCACTATAATTATGAATAGTGTCTACTGAGCGTCGTAATGTACTAAATGTTACTGATATTTAGCTACGGTGAAGAAGCAGCATCTTGAATTAAATGAAACCTGGCCGCGTTGTTTATCCATGATACCTAAACTCGTTTTCCAGCCATACGTAATCTACACTAATATTATAAACAGGAAATATTAGTTTTTTTTTTTGTATTTTTGTTATTGTTATGCAGAATTTTTGAAATCGGTTCAGTAGTTTTAAAGTTTCTAAAATTACTGAACTGATTTCAAAAATTCTTTCACCAATATAAAGCTAGATTATCGCCGAGTAACATTTATGTATCCGCCAATTGTGAACTAATTTACAAAATTATTTTTTTATTTGAAAGGTTTACTTTTGAGGTAGTTCCATTCAAACAGTAATACTAATGGGCTGTATTTCGGAAATCCACGTGGGCGAAGTGCTAATTGAGTAGGTATATATCGATAAAACAATTCTCAAAATGTTTGCTCAAGCAACACAAATTGGAGTATCAAATCGTATCTTTCTCCAAATAACGTGCATCCTCGATCAGAATGCAATACGTCTCTATCATGAACACAATGGCCGGCGAATACATTACACGCTCCATTAGATAGCTCTCTAGACGAACTAATTCCGACCATTTGAGTGGTTTCCGTTTGCCGCAAGTTGCGAATGATAAGCGTGAATGACATGCGGAAAATGTGAGCAAGTCTTGCGAAATTGTGTCTGTCGAATGATATGGTACCGTCTTTGATCGCTGTTGGGCTATGAAAGCTTTTATAATATTCTTATGTAAGACTTCTGAGTCTAGATTGAATTTTCGACAAACAGATATAGCGACTTGGTCATCAATGGAATCTGCCGGGGCTGCGGGAATTCATGAAGGGATTCATGGTACCGGAACGCAATGGCTATTAAAGGAACAGAGTAGATTATTAGTCACAAATGATTGTCCCCCGAAGAAAAGGCAAATTTAAAGAGATTAAATAGATTGTATAGTGATTGATGAATGAATGCATTATGTAGGTGTTTTTATATAGAATGATAAGAAAAGGATACTATATATTAATATTGTAAATGTGAAAGTTTGTTTGTTATAGTCTGTGTGTTGAGCATAGATTATAGTCTATTATAACACTTAGGCAAATTTTTATCCCGGGAAAATCAGTGGAAAATTTACAGTGTGTACACGAATGAAGTCACGAGTAACAGTTAGCTTAGCAAGACAAACGGCGATGCGCTATCGTTACATGGTGGACATCCCACCCATACGCATGAAACGTTTTGGGAATACTTTCATTGTGCATACAGCTAAGGAGTGGAATTCCCTGCCGGAGTCTGTGTTTCTTGATAGTTATCACCTGGGAGTCTTTAAGTCAAGAGTGAATAGGTTACTTCTAGGCAAGCGTGCCTCATCTTCGACCACATCATCGCTTAACATCAGGTGAGATTATGGTCAAACGCAAGCCTATCAAATGTAAAAGAAAGAAAGAAAAGAGCTTTAATATTTTACACTTCGTCAAGGAATTCCAAAATGATCTCAAATATTTCTCAACTGCGATAAGTACATAATGTAAACACCCACTTAAGACGCTTTGTATAGATAAAGGCACTCTGATTAAACTACATGATAACCCTTCATCTTGCTCAACCTTAGGCACACCGAAATCTGCTATATTGAATACAGGACTATTAACTTTCGACGTAAATTAACACCTGACACTGCGTTAGTACAAAACAATACAGCATTTCCTTTTAAGAGATACACCTAGTAGAAAGTTAAGTATTTCTTCTGTTCATAAATCCATACTCCCTACTAGTATTAAAAAATGCGAAAGTGACTGTCTGTCTGTTACACTTTCACGTCTAAACCGCTTAAACCATTTTGATAAGATTTAGTACAGAGATAGATTAGACCTTGGAGAAGGTCACAGGTTTCTTTTTTTTTGTAAGTAACCATCGCAAAGAGAGCAAAGTCTCGCGCGCAGGCTGCACAATAAATATCAACAGTTTATTATTTAAGACTAGTACTAGCACCTATTGTGCAAAATCTAAATTACAAGCGCACAACGAGCATTGAGTAAGCAGGTCACGAGGTCCACACCGATGCTCGTCCTATGAACCGACACATACTAATGTGCTCATTATGTATATTGATCACCGAATAATACAAGCAGGAATGTCACAAAGTTAATTTTAAAACTTGTCTATCGATGTTCATGTTTTTAGGGTACCTCTAATACGAAATCTATGTGTGAAACCATTATAGGATCACTTCGTTGTCCGCCTGTCTGTGACTCTTTTTCTAAAAATCAGGTGATATCAAACTGATATTTTTAATATCTAGATCTTTTCGATATCTAGTAAGTATATAATTTTAGTTAGCGTAGTGTCAATTGGAGGTATCAATTTGGTACTTGGGCCTAAAATCTAAATTGTTAGTCAACGTCATCAAAAGATATGACCGTTTATGTCGCATATTTTGCGATTTTACATAGGAATCAAACCCAAGCCTATAGGGTACTTCCCGTTGACCTTTTGTTTTCAATAGGAAAATCATCAAATGTCTACTCTCGGGTGGATATTCGGTAATATTGAAATTGTATAGGTACTTAAAAAAGTTTTTCATTTTACGGAACCCACGGTACGCGAGTCCAACTCACACTAGGCCGGTTTTTTTCCTGTCCAATTCGACTAGTTTTTAAAATAAATAATGTAAATTCTATTTGATTTAAGAGAATCGGTCAGAAGATACTTTATCACAGAAAAATAAAAAGTTCCGTTTACGAATTGCAAATAAAAGACTTACAATTGCATTTTCGTGAATGACGCGAAGACGAGTTGATAGGATCTCCGAAATGGAATCGTGAACTGAATTTCACCACAGGCTTATTAGCAAAAGCAATTACATTGTCCTTGTTTGATAGTAATGGAAATTACACATTACTAGGGCTAAACCTAGTTAGAACTATAATAACTACCTTGACGGAAGTTTAATTAATTAGAAAACATTAAAGAACGTAAACTTGATATTTGTATTTCATATTAGTTTCTGTTTTCATAATATTTAGTATTGGAGCCTGAATAAATTCGTACCTATCATGATTTGATTTATTCATTTGTCTACGTGTAATATTTTAATGAATAATTTTGACAACTCGGCTTCGGGATCTTGTCATGTTTTAATTTGACAACGACCCCTTCAAATGAGAAGGATAATTTAACAGCATCCCTTGGAAACCGTTACTCTGATTTCAGGCGCGTGCATAGGATTATGACAGGGCATGCGGCGGAGTAAAAATACACAAAAACTTCTTCTTTTATAGATTTTTAGCATAGCCACAGCCACGCATCGCCACCATGCTACGATGCGTGGCTGTGGCTATGCTAAAAATCTATAAAAGAAGAAGTTTTTGTGACCGATTACTCACAAAAACTTCTTCTTTTATAGATTTTTAGCATAGCCACAGCCACGCATCGCCATCATGCTACGATGCGTGGCTGTGGCTATGCTAAAAATCTATAAAAGAAGAAGTTTTTGTGACCGATTACTCACAAAAACTTCTTCTTTTATAGATTTTTAGCATAGCCACAGCCACGCATCGCCATCATGCTACGATGCGTGGCTGTGGCTATGCTAAAAATCTATAAAAGAAGAAGTTTTTGTGTGTTTTTACTCCGCCGCATGCCCTGTCATAATCCTATGCACGCCCCTGTCTGATTTGTGTTCAACTGATACTCAGTAGTTGATTAGCCGGAAATGGTGAAGCATCGAGAGAATCGGACGGATATGGCTAACAAAGAAAAACTAAAAAAGACAATCCATAATATTCTATATTTCAGACAATTCCATCTTTATAATAAGAACTTAAAATACATAGGATATTTACGATATGCATTTATTGTTTCGTATTTCCGGTGATCATGCCAAGCTGTGATCACAGATGAACTAAAGTTATAGTCGGCATCAATTCCATCCTTTACAATATATTACAACGATCCTTTTTCTTCTTCCTCAGGCATGTCTAGAACAAGAAGCCCGCGTCGCCGAGCTCAGGTCCCTAGCTGCCCGAGTGGCCGCCGAGACCGGGTCGCGAGCTCTCCAGGCCGACGCCGATGCGCTGGCTCGCAGGCTGCAGCTGGTGGCCGGAGCCGTGCAAGCGTTAGCAGACCTTGGGGAGGCCCGCCAGGTGGCCAGGGCCAAGGCCCAGCACGCCAAGGAGAAGTTGTGTGATATGCGACAGGTGAGCTTTGCTGTTCATTTAACTTTGAAGCTATAGTGACCTACAGATTGTCGCTGGAGTAGAAGCGGGTAGCACAGAACGTGTTTGGAGTACATGATAAGATTTTTATCTTATTAATTTATACAAGATTATTAATTTATTTTTCTGATGAATTTATACAAGAAAAGGCCGGTTTTTCTTAAGAAGAAATACCGAAACAAACTCAGTAGTCGAAGCCTGTTTTGACGTCCATTCGGAGTTCTATTTCAGTGATTGTTTGTATCTAACACCCCTGCTTACGATTTAAGGTATACAGACATGTTGTTATGTACATGTATGTTAATCAAATGATTTCTATTACGTTAGTGGAAGTTCTTTAGTGGAAAAGTACTCAGTTATGTTTCAAACTTAAATCTTAAAATATATTTTATTTGCTCAGTTGCGGCACCTATACCTAGGACCCGTTATACCAATCAGCATAATGCATCATTCCCTAAACGGCTTGCATTCGGCCCATATTCGCTATGAACACAAACTAACGGATAAGACGCATGCCTTCTGAATTTATTATGAACATAACGGCAATATTGATTGTTCTGGACTCTGTACCGGTCATAATACTCGCGACACGTTTATTGATACCTTGTTAAATGGTTTAGTTGAAATTGTAGAATATGAGAAATAATATTTCAGTTTGGTCTTACTGGAATCTAAACAAATTGGCTTTTTTTCTTCAAGTTACTGCTAGCAGGCTAAAAATCTAGTAGACTATTTCGGCTTCTAAACCTTGATATTATACATACATATATCCTCAGTATAGTAAAAAAGCCTTATAAGGATTTTTTTTTAAAAGAGACCTAGCAATGTGATTTGAATTCACATTACTAGCAATCTTGTTAACCCCTCCAACTAAGCTAAATATGCTTGTGTCTGGAGTGGATTCACGGCAATTGTGTAATGGGTGGGGTTTGAACCCGCGACCTCTCGATCACAAGTCCGACACCTCAGCCACTAGGCAATTGACGCTTAAAGGATGATTATAGAATATAAGTAAACTAACCAAATCTACAGAAAAACAATAAACAGTCTATAAAAAAAAACTTTATCACAGATTGTATAAGTCAACTAGGTCAATGACCGGCAAAATTTCAAGTGGTCGCGATCTTATGATAAACTGTAGCAGAAATCAATTGTCACGCACAGCTGCCTAGATTAACAACCGATTGATCACGAGACAGCGTAATGCAATTATTGGAAATCAGATTCTTTTGAAGATTTCATGGCTTTATCATGCAAAATGCATCAGTATGAGGAAATATTCCATTACTCTGTTATTTCCTGAATCGACGGTGGAGTAAAAAACGCAATATTAAACATTTTTCTTGTTCTTCTCAGGATCTAACCCCTGTCCAGGAAGATGGCGAAATAGTCGAAGACAAACTGATCGCACTTCGTGACAACTTAATAGCTCTCGGTAAGAGCGAAGCTGACATCGCCCCGGCGAAGGCCGAGCTCCCAGATATTGACCGAGACGTTTCTGACGAACACTCCATCGTGAGAATCCTAGAACTATGGCAGGCCATGTTCAGAGACACTTTCCTTCACTACCACCGGTTGTCTACCGCACTAGTCAGGTCAGGAGACGCGGCGACAGCACTAAGGCTATGGCACGAATACCTAATAGATCTGCAATCGTTCTTATCTGGCTCGGTACCAGCTGACTATGAAAACCTCACAGAACATAGAAGGCTCTGTAGGGTACACAAGAATCTGCTGACGTCACAAAGGTCGGTCCTCATGAATGAGAATAGAGAAACAAGGAACAGAGACTTAGCAGACAAGTTTGACACGCTGACAAACCTACACAACGAGACATTAGCCAGAATCGTTGAAAGACACGATGAAGTATGTACGAGGATAGCAGCATGGGATGACTATAGAGAAGTTTACACGGAACTACTTAGTTGGCTCAAAGAAATGGAAAGAGAGAAGGAAAAACTTCAACTCAGATATGTTCATATTAAGAGGATACAAAAAGTACTGGCCAAGATACAGAATCTCTCAGACAAGGTACCTGAAGGCAGGAGACAATCGGACAAGCTACTAAAGGACCTAAAGAAAGTTCTCGAATTCACTGAAGAAGCGTACGGAGCATCTGTAAGGATGGAATACGCCGGCATGGTCAAGAGAGTCGACAATTTACAGGCAAGTCTTGACACCTGGAGAGATTTCCTCAATAGGATACTTGGCTTGATCAATGAATATGAAAACCTGTCGAACAATGAACTTCACAAACTGTACTCTAAGACTCAGGATGAAATCATGTCGTACTCAGATGAAGATAGGTTATCTAGGCCACAACTTAAGAAGGCAATTGATAAGTACTCAGACTTAAGAACAAAGATCGTGAAGACTGAAACACAAATTGAAGCACTTAGCGTCATTCAAGAACAACTTAAAGAGTGTCTCAGTCCTCAAGATATAAGGTTAGTGAATCAAAGGGTATGGCAGCTGCGGCAACAGCGCGCTGACTTGGAGCATCAGCTGTCCATCATCATCCACCGATTACAGGAGAGATTAGAGGTCTACACAATCTTCGAGTCACGTCTGACAAGATTTATTGAATGGATCAACACACTCGAAACACGCCTTGAAGCCTCAAGCCAAAGCACTGAAATTGGAGCTATTGACCCTCAGGACCTAATCAGAAGGATAAACTCTGAAGTACAAGCCGAAACTGCTTTGAAAGAACGAGAGTTCGAGTGGCTCACAGAAACCGGCTCTACTTTAATCGACCTATCTAAGAAAGATGAAAAGTCTTATAGTAAAACTACATCTAAACAACTCAAGGACATTCAAGAACGTTGGCATAAAATGCAAGAGACCGGAAGGTCGAGAATAGCAAAGATCAACGAGCTCTTGGAAACAATATCACAACTAGAAGAACGACTTACTGAAATTAGGTTAAAACTACATTCCATAGAATCTAACTTATGTACGTCTGTTGTATTAGAATACCTAACGACGAAAGCTGTTGACGAGAAATTCAAGGACCGTGATGACATCCACAAGAATATTGAAAACGAGAGCGGAGAGGTAGGGGAGACCCTGAACCTCTGCGAGCTTGTGTTCAACGACTCTGACGTTCTCAAAGGAAACTTTGACCTCCGCAACCTCCATACCGGCGTCGATATAGTCGAAAAGAAATGGAAGAATATCTGCGAGATGTCTGAACAACGGAAAAATGCACTCAAAGAAATCCGGAAATCCGCTGAACTAGCCAACTCACTACTACCTAAAGTTGAGAAGAAACTTGACTCTATTGAGAAGAGAGTAGAGAAGATTGAGACGAGGAAACAACGTGGAGAACCGGAGGACGAGAGTGTGTCTAGTGCTGTGATTAAAGACTTGGAGAGTATAGAGGATGATGTGAAGAGATTAGAGGATGCTTACAGCAGGATAGCTTCAGCCCGAGGAATTGAACTCCGAGGGTCTGGGGCAGATGAGGCTGCAAGGTTGAGGGCTGCTGTTCGTCGCTGGCAGCAGCTTCGGGGTCGTGTGGACGCTGCTGGTGCTGACGCCCACAGGCAGTTCGTGGCGGCGCACGGGAAGGCTGTGGTGGCCCTCGCTGAAGCCGACGTCCGGCTCACGCGAGCGCTGCACCTAGCGCCCACGCCGCTCGACAAAGACAGCACTTTGAAGGAGCTTGATGTAAGTGATTACCCTTTATTTTAGTCATTAGATAGATAGATAGATAGAATACACTTTATTGTACACCAAAATTTAAACACACCTATTTAACATTATTTCTTAATTTTATGGTTACAATGGCGGTCTTATCGCTAAATGCGATATCTTCCAGACAACCTTTGGAAGGACTTTCAAAACTTTCATTAAATATGTGCATTCCGGCGAAGTCGGATAGGCAGCCACTTGAGTTTAACGCGAAACTCAGAAACATGATCATATTTGCGCAAACCAAATATGAATCTGATACAAAAATTTTGGAGTCGTTCATGCTTATCTAGCTGCACTTCAGTAAGATCTGGATAACTTGCATCAGCATAGTCGAGAATAGGGAGAAGAAGGGATTGGGCAAGCGCAATTTTACTGGCAGAGTTATTCTGTAAGTCTCGCTTGAAAGTCGAGAAGCTTGCGACTAAATAACTGCTGCATGTGTTGATATTCAAAGTTAAGCTATGGTTATCGAGGTCGTGCCATGCATGGGTAACCATCTTACAAATACCAAGATTCTTACGAGCCTCGGAAACCTCGTTAATGTTGGTAGCATTTTTGACAGTCGTTACGGGTGGCAGTAGCCAGAACAGCGTGCTACTCGGGTTCTTACTCAATATGTTTATTGCATTCTACCATCTTTGGGTAAATATGTAAATAGGTGCAATTGTGGACCCTTTAGGGCACAGAAAATTACTGTTTAATCTTACAATCTAACTTAATACTAATCATTTTACGCATTGTATTTTATCTTCTAGGTATTCATTCACGCTAAAGTAACATTTAACAAAAAAAAAAATGTAATCATAATTATGGGTCTTTTTTAATTTATTAGTGACTCAGGTAGTTTATTATACACAGATTATGGGGCTAGATGAATGCTGCTTCCAGTTAGACTGGAAGCTGACTTCAATATAGATAGATAGATATACTCTTTATTGTACAATCAGCGTCAGAGAAAGGGAACCCCCCAAAGACTAAAAGAATATCGCCCGAGCGATGGCGGGCGCGACACGAAGGGGTTCCTTTTCTCTAAAGCTTACTGTACACCATAACAGAATTAAATGAGGACTTAAGAACTGCAAATGGGCGGTTGTTGGGTAAAATTCCTTTGAATGGGCAGAATTACATTGGATTTGTGACTTTCCACTTACAGGGCGTGGAACAAGAACTCGTAGAGTGCCAAGCCCTGGTGGAGGACGCCGATAGGCTAGCGAGCGCGCTACCGGCGGGGGGAGTGGCGGGGGGAGTGGCGGACATGGCGGGCGAGTACCGCGCGCTACTCGCCGACGTCACCACGCGACTACAGCTCGCACGAGCTGAGGTCGTGGGCGACGTGGACTCTGCTGTACAGGTGAGGAAATCATAAGGGCTTAACATTGCAATTTTCATAGTTGACAAGCAAATAAATTATTAGAACAACTTCCTGCATGATTTTCAACACAAATGTATACTTCCTACCACAGGTGGACACCCTCAAATGGGAAACGGACGCCTCCCTCCAAGTAGACACCCTCACGTCTAAGGAGACCTACAGAACAGAACTAGCCATCGCCGTCAAAGAGACCTCAGAGTCTTTGGAGGCACTCCGAGTCTCCCTTGAATCACAACCCAACGACAAGGCAAGCGGTGAAGAACTAGCCACTGCTGCCAAGGAAATTGCCAAAGCTGGTGCCAAACCTGGACAAACATTAGAGCTGGCCAAACATTTGTCTGAACTTCTATTAACAGAATGCGATGCAACTGAAGATGAGGCCATGCTCAAAGAAGTAGAATCTCTATCCCTGACATACGAAGACTTACTCAGTCAAGCGAAGAAACGGGAACTCCAAATCAATAACTTGAGGTGAGTCTCAATTCAAAGGTCAGAATTCACGCAATTATAGATCTTGTTCATCTGTAAAAAAAAAAAAAAAAAAAAAAAAAAATTATGTGCAATTTTGGCATTTGGTGTAATTTGATATGTAAGATTTAAATCTAACGGTTTTTTCGGACATTTCATGTAAATGACGGTACATAAAGATGCTGAATGCTGTGTTTGATCTTTATACTCTGGAACACTTCTGACTTGTTGTCTTTGAATCTGCTTTTCCCTGTTCCTAGGCATGAAAACCGAAGAGCCTCTATTCTTACTTTCCAAATTTTTTAAGAAAATCTCTGCTCGAAATCCCCATTATTATAATTGGCGTAACTCATAATTAAAAAACAGTTTTCATAATCTTATGTTTAAATACATAATAAATTTTCTATGCGATTGATCATTATTTTTGAACAGATTTTTTAAACTGGTCCTGTGTTTTGTCTCTATCACGCAATAGAATGCTGCATTTTGAGTTTGGTAATCCCTTATATGAAATGTCCTTGTATTTAAGTTTTCAATGTTGTTATTTGATGATTGTTATATGGTAGCACTTATAGCACTGTTTGGCAACTGGTGACGGGGCTTAAAGCTGTTATAAAACAGTGGATACTATATCGGTGGTGTAAAGTTGGCAACACGGTCCAACAAACATAAAATAAATATGGACCAAGTAAACTGGAACCACTTTTGATATGAATTTGTGTGGCTGACTGTACAATATATTGTTGCATTTAGAAACGGTATATTATTAATTATATTAATTATTCGATTTCATGATTTTAATTAAATAAGATAATATATTCAGTAGTTGTAAATAAAAATTAAAAGACTGATAAATCTAAGTTTTACTCAAAATGCCGTGGAGTGCACAGACTAGATGATAAATTCTAGATACGCCATGTTTTACAGTCATTTTTTATTTTATTATTGTTACTATTTGAGTTAGACCCGCTTGGGGCACCATAGGTAAATACGTCTAGCCACAAACTTATTTAGATCATAGATTACTTTCTGTTATTCAAAAGAAATTTTTAAGGTTCTTCTTTTCGTTTTCAATCGATCGATGATAACGAAGACGAACGATGATTTAAATAAATTTTAAACAATAAACATATTTAGTTACTTGTGGTGCGGTGGAGATTCTTCTACAACTCGAGCACATACATTCTATTCTGTTTCTCCCAACTTCATTCACTGTAAACTGTAAGCACTTGATGTTATCACGCCGTAAGGCAACGTTCACACTGGCGTATCAGTTTTATCACGGGTCGTGACACGTGTGTAACAGCTTCCTAACCCGGCATGCTCTAAACACATGCGTTTTTGGTTCCTTAGGTTGCCCCACTCTGCGTCGTACGCGCTCACGTGCGAACAGTGAGTATCGCTTACCTAATATTTGTAGTTTTTTTTTTTTATATTATATGCGTTTCATTTCTGCTACATTATTAAAATATCATTCAATCTCTAAAATAAATATGGCGGTTTGACGGCTGTCAAACTGTCATATTTATTCTTTAGATCAAAGTTTAGCTGGTTGTTGAAATGACAGCTCTGTTTTCATACTTGGACTTGTTCTTTGTGTAGATTTTTAGTAATAGTTGTATGTATAATTTTAGTAGATTTTTTAATTTTTAATTAGTCTTTAACAAGTGCCCTATCTGTTTTAATTTGTTGATCACATATATTGTAGCAGAAATGTATACGACATTGCATGTTGTGATATTAATCAGTATTATAGTAGCTAGTGAAATAATTACACGTTTTATTTATTGTTGTATCTGCACTGCACTATTTACACAAAATTTATGTTATTAGCTTCATAATTTGGGAATATATTCTATATTATGTAGTTGCCTGTTTGATAAAATTATTTTATGTTTAAAATATGTATTTAGTAAACTTTGATACAGATTGTGATGTTGACATTTTTAATTAGCTTAGATGCTAACAAGCTGTCCATATGATTTTAAAATGATCTATGGTAGAAAAAATTCAACCACATGTAAAAATCTAATGCAATTTAAAATATAATAATGCTTAATATGTAATCCCCATGTAACTGAAACCATTTGTCTGTTTTAAATTAATCAATCAAAATGTCTCGCAAGCACAACTTGAAGTTTTTGGTCTTAAATGACGCCTATAAGAACCTAGAAAGACTTCCTTGACCCTGCCGCTGCCGCTTTATCTACACGTGATACCTGTCCCCCGTAGCGAGTCTGGGCGGCTGACGTGTCCGCTGTGCTCGGAGCGCAACTGGAAGCAGCTGGACAACGACCTGTGGCGGCTGGAGCAGTGGCTGCAGTTCGCGGAGGCCACGGATGAGGCCCGCACCGGCCCGCCCGAACAGTACGACGCGTTGGAAGATGTTATACAGGTGAGCTAGCGGCTCGAATGGTACTCTAACATGTAAAATGGTGATTAATGAGTTAATGGTCCAAAAGTGTTATGAATAAGAATGAAGGACACTGCAACTCACTGAGACTACGTTTCGAAGACTAGACAATAGCAGGATTGATAATAACAGTTCGTTTTGATTAAAAAATTTATAAGTCTGGTGACAAGGCCAGTATCTGCAACTACATGCCAGCTTCTGTGTTCTCATTATATTTCAAAATATTAGAACAACTAATGAATATCACACTAATAAATTACCTCAACAAATATAAACTAATTTCTTCAAATCAATACGGCTTTGTATCAGGGAAATTTACAGAGGACGCGGTAATAAAACTAACAGAACATATTACAGGTAAATTAGACAGAAAAATTAAATGTGTAGAGGTCTTTCTAGATTTTCCAAAAGCATTTGACACCATCACTATCCACAGGCTCGTGGATAAGATAGAGAATTATATTTTCCATACTATACGAGGAACGCCTCTGAAATTATTCACAGACTATGTTACTAATAGATCTCAGATAATAAAAATTTACAAGTACATAAGTAATAGTATAAATATAGACATAGGCGTGCCACAAGGAAGTGTGTTCGGTCTTAGTTTATTTGTTATTTATATTAATGTGTAATTTAATTATATAAAATGTCTGGTGCTTTTAGTATAGGAATCCTGTAAGGCTAGTTGTACATGTTTTCTATTTTGCCTCAACATATATATATAATATTTTAAGATACAATAATTGTATGGTTAAATCGTGAACAAATAAATATTGTTTTTTTAACATTTAGACAATAACAGTTTGGGCTAAATAATAATAGCTGTACAGGAGATGCTTACTGAGGTCGGTCTGTAGATGGGTGAGCATTTTAATATATTGGGATTCCTTCGTGTCTTTAAAAATATGTTAAGCTCTTGGCATCGGCTACCATTTCTATACATTAGTTAGTTGGTACGGGTAGTCAAAAAATATGACAATGGTCTTTCAAAAGGGAGTCGTGCTATTCAGTTATGAGCTATGTTCTATCTGCTTACCTAGTGACACACGTGTCGCTCCCTCTGCGCAGGACCACCGCGAGTTCCTGCTGGACCTGGACTCGCACAAGTCCATCGTGGTGTCGCTGAACGTGGTGGGGTCGCACGTAGCGGCACACGCGCGCTCGGGCGCCGCCGCCGCCGGAGTGCGCGCGCGCCTGGCCGCCGCCAACGCGCGCTGGGTCACCGCGTGCCGGCGCGCGCAGGCCTGGCAGGCCGCGCTGCAGCACGCGCTGCTGCACAACCGGCAGTTCCACGACATCGTGCTGGAGCTGGTGGGCCAGCTGGCGGCCGCCGAGCGCAGCGTGCGCGCGCGTGAGCCGCTGCGCCTGGGGCGCGACGCGCGCGAGCTGCAGCGCGACTTCCGGCGGTTCGCCGAGCTGCGGGACGAGCTGCGGCGCGCCGAGCCGCGCGTGCTGGCGCTGCACGAGGCGGCCGCGCTGCTGGCGCCGGGCGCGGGGCCGCACGCGCGCCTGGCCGAGCTGCGCCTGCGCCTGCAGTCGCTGCGCAAGCTGTGCTCGGTGTACGCGCTCAAGCTGGGCGCGGCGCTGGCCCGCCAGCCGGCCGGCAGCTCGCACGCGCTGGCCGCCGCCGCCGCCACGCTGGCGCCGCAGGTACGCACCTCACCACCACCTACACACCTATCACACACACCTCCAAAACTATTTACATAATACGATAAACATTCTACAGCGTGAAATTTAAATGGTTGTTTTCCCGCGGCAGGACGGTTACCCATCAGTAGTAGTAACGAAACATACAGTTAAACTTATAAAAAACGAATGTGTTCCTTTTTCAAATTATTAAAAAAATATTCATAAACTCAAAAACGCAAGAATCACAACAGTTCAGTAGACGTAACGTAGGTACCTACACGAAACACGCACCGCCGCGCGCTGCCAATAAAGGAAAAAGTGATTAATAAATTTTCAAAGCAAAATAAGTTCTCACGCATGGTGATAATGCATTAACTACACGGCGCCATTTTTTGTTTCTAATATTTTATTGTTTATAAAACGATTGTATTACCAAGACAAAACCATTTCGCTCTAGGAAAACAACCATTAAAATTTTACGGTGTATAAGCAACATGATTGAACACACAAATACTTCACATGAAAACACCTATAACTGAAAGTTAATTAATTACCACTTATTCGAGCCGATTTTATAAAGACATATGAAGTATCAAAATCAGAATAATGAATTAAGTCTAACATAGTATTTAGCCTCACCCACGCTTACCTGCCACAGCACAGTACGGCAGACACTGAGCAAGCTTTGATTTTGTTAGAACACAACATGTAACACAACTGTAAAACGAGCTGTAACGCGTAATGTAACTGTTACTGTAACAGGTTTTTTGACAACTGACATAGAACAGAGTTCCAATAGATTTGATATTTTAACAACATAGTTGAATTATTCTTACTAGGATTTGAAATGCAGACACTATACTGATACCTGATATGTAATGAGAAAAATATTAAAAAGTCATTTGAAATTAAACACAATAAGCTATTTAACCATTTTCAAAAGTTTTAATGAAACACTGAATTCAGTGGAAAAGTAGAAAACTTACAAGTTTTAGTTGTTGTCACAAAAAACACTTACTAGTGACGTCACAGACAGTTAGTGTTGTCTCTATTTATCTCTGAAACGCTCAAAACTCCATCACTAATTGACATATTAATGTTGTTAAGTTTTGTAGAATATAATCAAACATCCTACTGGCAATAATATATTCGCAAATCCCTAATTTACCAGTAATAAGAAAGACAAGCAAGTATTCCGTGCAGTGTCTGGCACACGTAGGCCCTACCACGAGTAGTCGCTTCGCACGTATGTTGACGTATTTTGTTATTCGTAGCTAATGGAGGACGACGAGGACGAACTGTCGAGCTTACAGCTGCCGCCGCTTGACGAGACGCAGTAAGTACTCCTGCCTACACATACTACTGGCGGCCCGTACACTGTTGAACACTTTAAGTTAGGCACAATAGGGAATACGTATGACAAAAACATTTATTATGCAACAAGTTTACCAAATATTAAGTTACTAGTACTCACGCGGGGCTTCGCTCCCGTGGATTCTATCACGGTAAAAACTTAACTCTCCTTTTTTGCAGTCACGTAAAAAGTAGCCTTCCTCAAACTTCAAACTACTTCCATACCAAATTGCATCCAAATCCACCCAGTACTTTCGAAGATTAGCGCATTCAAGCAAACAAACAAACTTTTCCGCTTTATAATATTAGTATAGATTACAATTTTAACGAATAAAATTAGCAGCACTATAGACTTGTAAAAGTTCGAAATTGCTCACTAGATGTAATAAGTTGTTTATTAAGTAAAATATTTGCCCAAATATGTTTCTGTAAGAAACTATGTTGTTCGATATAATATTATGTATTTGAATTTATCAAAACTTAAAAGAAACGACATAATTAACTCAGTCAATTTTACCGTGTGAAAAGTCTACTTAGAATATATTATTATTTTTTGTAGTAGGTATTTTTTTTCACTTCAACAGTGTATCGTCGCCGCTGTAATATTGGTTTGAACGCCTAACCACCTCTTGTTTTGCGTAACTGTTTTCTAATGTAGTTAGCATAGAGTTTTTCATTTCTATTAATTTTACATTTTTCCGATAAATTACTTCTCTTCAGTGAATGCTGCGTTCATGTTCTGTTTTCTAAGACTTTTTATCTATATTTTCTACTTCTCATATGTGTTTCAAATTGTTCAGGGTCAAAATGTCAAATTTTTAAGCCATCCAATTCCTAAAATGTTCAATTCTGAACATTTTTTGTTCTCAAAATGTCTAACTTCCAAAATGTCAAAGAAGTCGGACATTTTGGGAATTTGTCGTCTTAGTAATTGGAAATTATGTGAATTGTTTTTTTATTTGCTTATTTTGAGAGTGTAATAAATTTTGACCCTGAATGCTTTAAAGTTTCTTTCCTATAAAACGAGCACATGACAACAACATTCTGCAGTAGAAGTTTGTGTAATACAAACTTGAAGTGGCGAACATTGTGTAAGCGTCCGTTTCCCTCTTGCAGAGCGGGCGCGGATGAGGAGGAGGGTCGCGAGGAGGAGGGCGCGCTGTTCGGCATGGGGCGCGGGCTGCGCTTCGTGTGCCGCGTGGCGCGCGCGTCGCTGCCGTTCCAGGCGCTGCTGCTGCTGCTGCTGGGCGCCGCCGCGCTGGCGCCGCACGCCGCGCCCGACTGCCGCCGCAGCCCGCTGGCGCTCGACCCCGTGCTGCGCTACCCCGACGGCCCGCCGCCGCTGTGACCCGCCCGACGCCCAGCCATCCCACACATTCCATCGACACACATGTATCCGCAGCATCAGCGCCACCTTACTTAATTATTAGCTAGTAAGGACTGTTTATAAAACGTCGAAAATAAAGCCTTTGCATTGATTCCATTTGTGCTTTTATTTTACATATACACTCCTATGTACACAGCTTACGTATTAATTCACTGACTGATATAGTTCGTCTTCGTCACAGCACTGTTCTACTGAAGCCTCAGATATTTTCCAAAACTAACTATAGTATAACGTACGGTACCTCGTACAACAACTATAGTTCACACAATGTTACTGTCCCTCCTTGAAGCGTTCGTCGATGCCTGAAACAAATTATTAAGAGTTATTAATTAAATATAATTGTGACGCTTGAAAGCCAGTCCAATTTAAGAAGAAACAAAACACATTGTGTTTATCTCAGGCTCACCTAAACCACAAATCACTAAATACGACCAGCGCTAAACATATCATTAAACAATGTTTCGAAGATTAGGAGCACAATTGATTAGATAACTACATTTCATGATCTGTGGTACAAGTGGAACTCAAGCCCTGTTATGTCAATATAATATATTTACATCTACTAATAAAAAATAGAATAAACTGTAGGTAAGAGACAGGGGCGTGCGCTCCTTGAAGGCATAAATGCAGTGTAAATAAATGAATAAACAAAATATAATAACTTAAAAACGCCTAATATTTTATAAATAGCACCTATTTGCAAGCACACAAACATTGTTTGCCAGGCGCTGCAAATTAACGTACCTATTCTCAAGTCCTGCCGCCCTCTACCGCAGGATTTTTGTTCGCATGTGTGCAGTACTTTTGCTATTTGTGCACAATTCGCCTACGCACACACCCATGAATGTCTAAAGCCGGGCGGCCTGCCGCATGATACCACAGACTACATAGAGATACTACGTATGCATGATACAAACGTTCGGAAATGTTCGTTGCGTTCCGAGTAAAAAGAATAGGCTATTTGACTGGTTTCTAAAAACCGTCTCATATTATTTATTGGTGTATAAGAACCCTACAAATAATATTTATTTTCATATTTTATAAATATTTCGTTTAAAAAAAAGCATTAGAAAATATAGTGATTATATAAGCTGTCAAAACCAGCACGCTCCGCTAGGAGTACGACACGTTTGTATATCAACATTGGAGAAGTCAAAGTTAAATCGAGAGTTTTGTCGTTCTATATAGTTTAATAGAGTTTCTGGCTGTAATTTACTGGAAAAAAAAATGAGTTATAAATAGTGTACCAGGTGCACAAATACAACGATAAAGTAATAATAAAGAAAGAGAAGCTATTTATAACCGTTCCAAAAAATGTTAAAGTTCGTAATAAGTACAACTTGCACGCAGAAATACTAAAGAAATAAAGGATAGTTCGGTAATTTTCTTCTATCAGGATCATTTTGATGTAAGTAAACATGTTATTATTACTAACTTAAAACATTTACAATATAGTTATTCTACTGTTTTAAGGTTAGATAACTGAGATGTTTTTTTGTATTATACCTAATTAGCCACAAATATTTCAATATTCAATGATATTTATTACCACTAAATACATCAACATTTATGGCTTTAAAATAACATTTAAAAATATTTTAGATTGAGAAAGATATGGCTATCAATATAATATGGGATTAAGCAAGAGGATAATCATGGTAGATGGAGTTGTGCTTACAAAATTTTATTGCCAGGAAGACCGCAGAAAAAGGATGAGTGATACTAGTACTTCTAGACATGTATTTGTTAAAAAACAAAGAACCCAACTCATTCAATTGAGTGCCAAGACACACTGATGCAGGAAGTGTTAAGTGAACCCGGCCCATCTAGCACCCAACCGACTACAACACCTGTGCAAGAAGTAGTTTTAATGACAACAGGTATGTAGACGTATATCTTTTTCGTCAAAAAAAGTTGGCCACCCTAGCCGCATTACCAGTGTCATAATCCTGTGCTCGCCCATGGTAAGAGACAGACAGATAGTTATGATACTGAGATGATAACAGCTTTATTATTGTGGCAGACTGGTGCCTAAGCTAAGCTGCAAGCCTGTCTTTCATTCAGGGCACCAGGACTGTAGTTACCTATTATTATCGATTTTTTTACTTATCAGTTATTTCTTTATTCAGGGTTTCAGAGTTATGATGAGTATTACAAGTCTTGTAATTTATTATTACATCCATATTATATATACCATCGACTGACCTACAGTAGTGGGACACTACAGACTAAAACAAAAAAACAAAAAAAAACTCAAAAATATTGCCTTACTAAGACAAATAAGGGTAGCTGGTCTTAGTCCGCATACACGACTGTGTCCGTCGTCGCCGCTGTGTCCAGTTGGCGCAGCAGGTGCGCGTCACGCCCGCGCTCGTGCTGGACCCCGCCTGTAACTCTTCAGGACTGTGAGCGAGGCTCGGCTGGGAACAAACAAGGAAGATGAGAAGTTCATCTCTTAAAGATTATATTGAGGACAAGAAGGATTGGGAATGAGCTGCTTCAGTGATATACGAGGGCCTTTTTTATTTTTTAAATTTTAATTGATGATTTATTTTTTATTGATTAAAATATTTTCTTTCTTAAGTATTGTATATACCTATTTATTTTGTTTTTTTTATACTTCATTTTTCATTATTGTAAATGTCAGGGCTATGTAGGTTATTTTTCTTCATTGTTTTTACATTCACTATAATTTTTCTAATGATGTCAAGCAGTTTGAGTACTTGTGTGGCCTACCCAAATGTCCTTATTTTGGTATTGTTGGTCAAATTGTTGAGCTCCTTAAGTTCTTAGTTGAGCTACACGATAACTGACAAATGCTTGCACTGTCTGGACAGGTCCGCTCAAAGGACATTGTTCCGGCTCCATACATGTCACGCCTAAGAATCGTTTGAATCGAAAATGATTTAGATAGACTCTAAATATTTTATGGAATCATAGTAAATAAATTTTTACTAACGGACTCTTGAAAATACAAAAATAATTGCGAGAATAAAAACCATACTAAAACTACCATTACTACATAAGAATCATAAGCCTAAAAGTTATAGTAAGATATATCAATAAGAATAAAAGAGGTTTTCTAGCATGGGCAATAAAAACAATACGTATATATCAATAACAATTTTTTAATCATCAATATTTGTCACCAATATATCATCTAAGAATTGTGCAGGGGGTACAAAATACCCGAAATATTCCGAATTTTATCAATTTCTGATTTAATCCCGACAACCTTCCGTATTTCCCGAAATCGGGGAAAAATCCCGTAAATCGGTAACACTATTTATTTTATTTTATTTATTTAGACACAAGATGGCATTCTTACTACCTATTGACATTATATTTTAATATATAAGGCCGCCAGGAACAGTCACAATACCTCCCGTACTAGTTGTTACTGTATTACGGTGAGGTATTAATTACCATTGCCGTGACCCATATTCAACAAACATAATTATTTATGGTTAAGTTGTAACTTGTAACTAAGCTCCTTTTGCACAGGAGAAAAAATAAACAATAGAAGATAGTCTTATAACTAATTTTTCTTAAACTTAACATTATTCTGGCTTTGCTGTGATTTCGTGTGTATATATGAGAGGGTGTGTGTGTGTGTGTATAATGTGTGTTTTAAAGTATGTAATGTATGAAGTTTGCTATTGTAGAACTTTAAAGGTGTCTTCAGTACTATTATAGTTTAAGGTGAGTAAGTATTTACGTAAGATATTTTTAAATATGTGTGAATTGTATCTTCGAAAACTTAAGATGACATTAAAATTATTATAAATATATGGCGCTAGGAAGAAAAGAAATCGCTGGGCAAACTTTGACTTATATCTAGGCTTTTTGTAGACTTTGTGAGCTCTTCGTATAGCATCTGGAAAATCCGGTGGTTTGATGTGTTGTACTTGAAAAATTTTTTCAATATATAGTTGACGAATGCTTAGAACCGCAGTTAATTTATATAGTTCGTCGG
Source organism: Tholera decimalis (assembly GCA_943138885.2). Classification (NCBI taxonomy): domain Eukaryota; kingdom Metazoa; phylum Arthropoda; class Insecta; order Lepidoptera; family Noctuidae; genus Tholera; species Tholera decimalis. The sequence continues at coordinate 3,631,759 of OW964557.2, read as the reverse complement.
TCGGGAACCTAAATTTTTTAAACATCATTGTTTTTAAAATAGCCCGTTGAGCTCTCTCTGCTTTCATAAGATAAGTCTTGGCACAGCCGCCCCAAATGGATATACCATATGTAATAACCGATTGGCATAAAGCATAGTAGGTTGTAGTAAGTAGTTTTGGGTCACATACATATCGCAGATTTCTGAAAATGTACAATAATTTTCTCACGCGCTTCGATAGCATTGAGATTTGCATTTTCCAATTCAATTGTTCATCTATTTGAACTCCCAAATACTTAACTGATGGAGTTACATCAAGACAATAACAATCACAATTTTGAATGAAGTTACATGTGTGGGCTCTTATATTTATAATTTCAGGAGATGGTCTAGAATTTTTATTTATATAGTAGGTAATTATTTTTGTTTTTGCAAGATTGAGTGTCAATAGATCTAGCCACTTAGTAACAAGGTGGAACCCCTTTTCAGCATCATGGTTTACTTCGTGCCAACTACTACCAACAAAAGTAATTACTGTATCATCTGCAAATGTAATTATGACTCCGTTTTGTAGCATTAAACTTGACAAGTCATCGATATAAATAAGAAACATGGTGGGCCCTAAAATACTGCCCTGTAGTACACCATACTCAATAGACTCTTCTGCACTTGTGTATTCGTTAACCCTAACGACTTGTTTTCTGTCGGATAGGTAGTAAGCTATCAATTTTAGGGCCAAACCCCTTATACCTTTGCATTCTGCCTTTTTAAGCAGTATGGGAACAGAGACAGTATCAAAGGCTTTAGCCAAATCCAGGAAAATACTTAAGCACTTTTTATTTTTATCAATATTGTTTACAACGTTTTCCATAAGTTGTTGCATAGCGTCATCAGTAGATTTGTTCTGTCTAAACCCAAATTGATTCCGTGACAATAGATTATACTTTTCTAAATACTGTTTAAGTCTAATATTTAATGCTTTCTCAATTATTTTTGAGAGAGAAGGCAGCAAAGATATTGGCCTATAGTTTGCCACTATGTCTCTATCCTCAGACTTGTGCAAGGGTACTAATATAGATTTTTTTAATGCTTTGGGGAATTCCCCAAAAGTAAAACAGAGATTACAAATAATTGTGATCGGCATAGCCAAAACGGGCGCAGCCATTTTTAAAAAGCATGCAGTAATACCGTCCCAGCCACAAGAGGAAGTATTTTTTAGAGATCCAATAAGTCTTAGGACTTCCATTTCGTCGACTGGAAGTAAAACGAAAGAATTGGAGCATGATTTTAATTGATCTAAGCTCTTAATAAGTTCGCTTTCGTTTCGATTTGTTCTGCGCATTATATCGGTAGCTAGGGCTTTCCCAACATTCACGAAATATTTATTTACCTCATTCAGTGAGTCGATCGGATTATTCTTTAGTTTTAGTAACTCAGACGCTTTAGCATGTTTTTTTTCGTAATTATTTAGTTCTTTAATTATATCCCACTGTTTTTTAATATTATTTTTATGTTTTGTTATTTCTGATCTGTAGTATGCACTTTTCAATTTTTTAAGCAGTTTATTACACGTGTTTCGATATCTTGTATAAGTTATTTGTAATGTAAATGACCCCTTAAGAAATTTCGTGTATGAATAGATAGACCTAATATATATTTATGTACCTTTAAATTATCTAAGTGTAAATATTTTGGTTTGTATTCAATCTATAAAAAAGAGTAAATATAAGAATTTTAGTAGTTTAAAAGTGATTATTTTCAGACTAATTTCAGTAGCAATTACCCTTGCCTCGAACCTTGTTTTAATTTACTTAATTCTAAATATTTTAGATATTATATTGTTTGGGTATTGTACCTACTTAATTATAAATATTGTACTTAAATTTTGGACTGAATTGACTATGTGCATATAAGGTCTATCTGTTCATACACGAAATCTCTTAAGGGGTCATTGTACTCATCATTATAATCAACTTTTACTGTGGGACCAAAGCCTGAATCGCGAAAAAAAATCAGCTGTTCCATACATTTTGACGAGTTAATGCGAACATATTGTAGGGAACAGCTGATTTTTTTTCGCGATTCAGGGTTTGGTCCCCTAGTATAAGTTGTTCTGTTATTGATAATATGTATCTTTAAATTATCTAAGTGTAAATATTTTAGATTGTTTCCCATTTATTTTGCAGTACCTAAATATTTAAAAAAATATAAGTTTAATACATATGATTATTTTAGAATAAATAAACGTCTCAAAGAAAAAAAAATATGTATTGTTTTCGCGATTTTTCTTTAATTTCTGATTAAGTCGGTCTCGATTTCTCATGCAGCGTATTAAACCTGGTGTTACCCATGGTTTAATAGTTATTTTTCGCCGTGTTACAGGTTTTATATATGTATATTTATTTAAGGACTGAGTAACGATATGTATAAAATAATTTGTTGCTTCTTCAGGGTCAGTGGCGTGCCTAGGGTTTCAAAATAACGCAAGCCCAATAAAATTTTAACCGATTTCAAAAAAAGAAAGTTCTGTTTTCGACTGAGTATGTAGGTACCTACGTATGTATCATCGCAATTTTCTCATAATCATAAACTACTGGTTAGGTACAATAAATTAAAAGTGAATTCATCCATCTTCTTCTTTCCTCTTCTTTCTTCAATTTCACTCTTGCTTGTCGTGCGGTGAATGAGGTAACCAAAGCACACTGAAGGCATGCTAGTGCTAGATTGAATATAATAAACATATCAGCAATTGCATACCTCCGGTGGCTTTGAAAAAAGCCGTTTGGTTTGCTTCATTGCTTGAGGGAACAAAGTTATAGTAAGTAGTTGCTTCCTTCGTAACAGGACCCAGGTTACAGACAAAAAAAAAAACAAAACAAAAAGTTACAAAACGAAAGTTAAAAAATAGCTAGATAGAATGTAATAAGGAATTTAAATATATTATTTATATTCTAATTGGAATCGTCTTTCTTAAGAAATGATTTAATTACATCAGAGTAAAATGTTGGTGATCGTTTTAATTCTACCAACAACTGTTTTTCAATAGCTATCATTGATAATTCGGAAAGACGCTCTTGACCTTGTGTATTTCTCAGATAGGTATGGATACGTTTAAGAGACGAAAAAGCATTCCGCGTTCCGCGGAAGAACTTGTAGCCGGAATAGTTACAACAAGATACGCTAACTTTAACAGCTCGGGAAAGGCATCTTCGAGGTTATTCTCATGAATGAAATCAATTAATTCGAAAACATTACGATCTTTCAGATCAGGACTAGAATACAAGCAAATCAATTGGCTTTTTAATGTTTGTTTGTCGAAATAGTTTGCATAAATGTCAAATAATGAATCTAATTCCTCTGTAGGAAAATGTGAGTGATAATTGTCAAATTTTTTGTTGTTGAGCATTTGGAAAAACTTTAATTTATAAATTTCAGAATATCGGTCAGTAATTTCGGTATTAATGTTATCAATTACTTCTACAAAAAGTCGTCTGTATTCCGTTTTTGCACAGCGACGTTGCGTCTCAAACGAGGAGCCGAGTTATTTTGCAACGTGTTACAACTAGTTTTATACACTGATCTATTAAATTTTCGTTTATGCGATTTACTAGTCTGAGAAATACACAGATTAGGCGTCGGTTTTAATGAAGAAATTAACTGTTTTTTCTGAGCAAAGTTTAAAGATTTTACCTTATCTTCGCCAATCAAAACTTGAACGCATTTTAAATCCTCACAAGGTACAATTACCTCCATTGCTGTAGGTAAATCACCAAAACAATTGTATCACTGAGGAAATCTTAGAAAACAAACAAAAAACTTTAATAACAAAACCTTTTCCCACTCAAGCAAATGAAACTGAAGTTAGTTGCACTCTCGGATGTCGGTAACTACTCAGTGTTGTCATTTAGGCAAAAAAAGTCGCCAGGTATATGAAAAATCTAGCTAATTTTTTTTTATTTTTAAGATATTGCTTGAATACAGTCAAAATCTGTTATAACAACATCCAAGGGACCACTCATATTTGGTTGTAAAAACCGATAGTCGTAATAACCGGTGATGTTTTCAAGGTACAAAGTATTTTGTACCTATGATTTTGGTCTATATAACCGGTATGTTGTTCTAAATGATGTTGTTGTAAACGGTTTTGACTGTATTTAATTTCGTTATTTTAAAAGTCGCTAGCTTTTATTGTTGCTAAATGTTAAAAAAGTTTCCAAACTCGTTAAAAATCTCCAAGATCTTTCAACGTGTGGCTAAAACGGCAACACTGCAGAGTTGGCAAGCTGACAAGGTCACGCATACGCATGCAACTTCATACCAAAAGCACGGCTTAAATCTGCCATAGTGATCGATTTGTTCTATGCACAAGGCCTAACTCGTTATACGGCACATCGCTATAAGTGCGAAAGTGACAGATATAGTATTTGAAAGCCCGGTAAAAGCCGGTGCGTGTAAGCGAGATAGCAATATGTAGATCATTAGATGCTACAAATGCGAAACTCTGCGCGCGAACAATCGCGATGTGTAGTAGTGTAGCAGGCAGTAGATACATTGTGTTATTTGATAAGAATTAAGCGCGCGAACTTTTAAATAGTTCGGGTTTGACATTGATTCTCTATCGAGCATTTTTTAGTAAGGCATGCCGGGCTTTTGGGCTTATATGAAGGTACCGCCACTGTTCAGGGTTTTTGTTGTTTAATGTAGTTAACCAGTCTAACATGCTCAGTTCATTTATAACAGCTTCAAAATCAGTTTTGGAGTAGCTTTGAGGTTCGTGTTTAAGTTGTTTTTGTTTTTGTTCTTTTATACATTGTTAGTATTACAGTTGAGTGGTCCGTGATACTAGTTTCACAAACAATAGTTTTAGTATGGAGCTGAGTTTTAGTAAAGCTGTGATCTAGACATGTTTTGGTGTGAGTTGGTAGTACATGTGTAGGTGCTAGACCATGCGAGGCCAATAATAGGAGGTAATCATCTGGTCTTTTATCATTACTTTCAGGTACTATGTCTATATTAAAATCTCCTACAATAACGATATTTTTTAAATGTTTCAATTTTGTTAAAATATTGTCTAAGGATTCAAAAAAACTATCTGCGTTTGTAAAGGACGGTGGTCTATATATACAGAGTACAGCGAGATCTTGTCCTTTGGTCATAAGTAGACCACTAGCTTCATTCAGCTTGAGTTCTTCAACTTTACATTTTATGTTCTTTTTAACGTATAATACTACTCCATCGTTTTGATTTACAAATTTTGATGTGGCGTAAGAATCGTAATCATTTATTTGCGGAATATTTGTGACTTTCGATAGCCAGCACTCAGTCAATGTTATTAAGTCAATATCTGCGTGCAATCTTTCCAACATAACGAGCATATCATCGAAATTTTGATTTAAGCTTCTTATGTTCTGTTGCAATATCTTCATACAAGTTGTTTGTTTTGTTTGACTTAAGACACTATTACACTCCTCGGGAAGGTCCACTACTACTGCTTCACTGGCATTAATGTGAGTATCAATATCCTCACTCAGTGATATTATCTCATTCATTGTTGTTTGAAATAAGAGTACTGATATTACTATAGTACCAGCGATAGCCGCAGACGAACCAACCCGAAAAGTGTAACAATATCTTCTTGTGCCTGTAAAAAGTTGTGAGTATTATGTTTGTGTATGTTAAAAGCCTGTGTATAACTAAAACTAAACTAACTAATAGCTTAAAAGTTGCATGCAAATCTAAACATGAATAATAATGCAAACAAATATGAATATATCTACTAATTAAATCTAAATATGGAGCGATAAGCGATAAGCTGTATTTAAGAACACAATTAACAGTAGTGTTATTTGACAAAGCTAGTCATTGCAACATAAGCAAGTCATTAAGACATTGTTCAGTTTTAATACAGTAAACCTTTCTTGAGTCTTGTTCTTTCTTCATATAAATTCTTCCTGATTTAGACCAACAGAAAGACCAGTTATTTTTCTTCGCAAATTCTTTAGCTCCGTGAAATAATTTTCTCGCATTTCCTGGTAGATATTCTGACACATAAATTGGCATTTGCCTATCTTCAATCCCAATGTGCTTTGTATTGAGCTTCTCCTCTTTGGTTTTATGTTTATTGAAATCTCTAATATGACTTAAAGTATCAGTTTTTAGTGACACTTTAGAAAACTCGACTATTATAGGCCGTGTCGTATTTTGCTTGCCTGGAAGTCTATAGATATCTCGTATGCAGGAATAATCTATTGGCAGATTAATTGTTTTTCCCAATTTCGTGATGAAAGACGTAAGTTCTTTCGGAGATTCTTCGGTTAAGTTGGGTACATTTCTGATTTCGATAGATGATGATCGTGTGTTTATTTCAAAATCATGCATTTTATTCTCCAGTATTTTTATTTTATCCGAGAATTCCCTTCGGCCATTTTCTAAGGCGTCGATTTGAACTTTGACTTCAGTAACAGTTTTAGTTAAAGACCCTAATGTAGTTTCAATTTCTATATTCGTGGCTTGTATGACATTATTTTGCGCTTTAATCTCAATGACATCATTCACCAATTTATTCAATAACGCTTCCTGTCCGTTCTTCCAGGAGTTAAGCATTATCTTAACTTCATTGATATCTCCTTTGAGGTCATCATATTGATTTACAGGAGCAAAATCCAACTTTGGCCGTTTATTATTACGTGAAGTTACGTTCCGAGCATCATTCAAAAGGGTTATATCAGGCTCTGATAATGACTGAATCAGCATTGAGGATGAGGCCGCTGGAGGAGCAGGCATGTTGGGCTGTTTGAATTACACGTCTCAAAAACCTTGGTTTTAATTTGAGGATTGTATATGGCAATTACTAATTGCCAAAAGACTTGGTTTCAATTCAGTAATTGTCTATGTTAGTTAGTGAGTTAACAGATGTCATTTAATCCGTCATTCATAATTATGTGTTATTTCCACGTAAGGTAAAATTAGAAATGACAATTTCTCACTTGATCCTTGTTATTATTGTCTTCTTTCTTCCACAAAAATGTCACAAATACTTTATTCACTGTTATTGTAAGTGTTAAGACTAATGAGTATCGTTTAACATTTGTTTTTAGTAAAAAACTGAGGAACCGTTAGTAGCACTTCTTTACAGTTTGTTGACGTTGACAGATGATAAATAGACAATTTTTACGGCACCATGCATTCGTCAATCGTGACCCAACTTTTTATTTTGAATTTATTTATTTTAAGTGTCCATGGAATACTAAAATATGTATCAAGCAGTATAAAAAGAAATGAAAATTATCATGTAATTTATATTCACATCGGTTATATAGGCCAAAATCGAACAATATCTTTTGTGTGGTTATTTCCTCAAAAGAACATCACAGACATGAACCTACATGCTTCTCATATACAAATACAAATTGTATGGACTTTAAAAAAAAACTTTGACCTCTGAGTTTGTTTCGGTGTTTCTTCTCTGAGTAGAATACCGGCCTCATCAAGCTAAACTAAACTTAACACGCAAAAAAAACATGACGTGTATAATTTTTATTTGTAACCAATTTATAAAATAAATATATCATTTCATTTCATTTCATAGAATAACTAAAAAATGGTGTAGACTGTGTCGGCAATCTAAAATTTAAAGAAACACTATAGTTAGTATAAATAACATGGAATATAATAAAAATAGTATATTCATTCAATATAATAATTAACAATACAAAAAAAACTGGTATAATAGTTCCCCAACCTCCCCTAACGTCACGTGACTGACTTCATTCATACGCTAGCCGCCATTAGCCGTGTTGAAAAATTAAATAAAATATGTGTTTCTGTTGATATTTACCCGTAGACAGAGAAACCTATAGACAAAGTGATATCTTTTATCGCAGTCACACAAGAAAAAGAGCAACTTACGCCGATGTAGTGTAAAGAAATGAAACAGAACGATATGATTTTTTGTTTCACGAAGCGTGCCACTTTTTTCAAGGTTAGCATACTACTTTGCTAAATAAAGTTTGACAGCTAACGTGTAGCTAGCTATCGTCTTCATAAAAAATACAGTTTTTACGTGCTTCAGTATAGTAATTCGTGTTATATTTTGTTGTGAATTCTTTAGACTTGAGTGTTTCGACTATTGTTTAAAAAAAAATGGTGCGGTGTTGCGTTATACGGTGTAAAAGTGATAGTGGAAGGAAAATGCCAGGATTGTCTTTTTATTTGTAAGTATACCACTCTTCATCAGTTACTAGGCATTCAGTAACATTTTATTAGGTTCACAAATTGTGTATAATGTACCCTAGATGTTAATTTATTGTTAAAAAACGAGAAAAATACTATTGTAAATTCTAACCGCAAATCTTTGGTGTTGCCAACTTTTCTATAAATTATTACCCTCCGTTATAGGAAATAATATTTTGTGATATGTAATCTGAAAGATTTATGGCTTGTTTCAGTTTTCCTCAACATGATAATTTACGCCGCAATTGGATCGAAGCTACAGGATGAACAGATTGGACATCGAAACCATCATCAAAAATTTGCATCAGACATTTTGAGAACAAAATGTTAATCAAAAAGAAGAAACTGACTCTGCTCTTACCTAATGCTGTACCTATTCTGGTAAATATTCAGTCAATGACATATTAAGTTTCGACTCAATTTTTATAAGATTTTTACTTATGTTTAGTGTTTTTAAAAGTGTTTAGCATAATTACCGTGGTAGTTGCAAATAAAATGCACCAAACATTATTTGGTGCATTTTATTAGCAATAAATGTCTGTGACAAGCTTCTATTAGATTGAACGCGATTCAAGCTTTAATAATCAATATAACTTGAATCTCGTTCTGAGATTAAAATACTTAGAACTTAAAATTATATTTTTTGTAAACATCCCCAACTAGCACAAATGGGCTGCATTAGAGCTTTGGAGCGTATCCGATTATTACTTATGGTAATAGACGTAAGCGCTAGAGCATCTACTGCAGACTTAAAGCAGCCGCTTTAGCGCTATTTGGGCGCCATTTTATGCAACCTAAAGTTCCATTTAACCTGCACAACGGTTGCATAAAGGTTCCTTAATAGCTATAACGATTTATTAACGCTATACTAAAGCTCTCATAGCGCTACTTTTGAATGATTTTGAACTACTTTGAACGAATGAATTGATTATAGTTCTTTATTGTATATCTTCAGTTGACATTGTTTGTAATATTTTGGTAAAGTGTTTTCGTCGCCATCATGAAAATAAAACAAAAAGAAGTAAATGTTTGTATTCTGTATTAGCAAGATATATAAAGATACTTAAAACGCTGTCCAGTTTACTGTAGATATATAAGATAATTTTCGAGTAATTTTAACGCGCTTTTATGATATTTAAAAAATCAACAAAAGATATGTGATATTTTTATTTGTTATACAGAATAAATTTTATTTCCGTATTTTTACGTGTCGATAACTTACTATTTGCAAGTGGCCGATTGTTTACCGGTACATTTAATGCACATTTAACTGAAAAACCAATGTATATCAACTCAATTTTGCAAGTGAATTAGAAGTTTTCTTAAAAAATCATGGCGTCATTGTACTGTAGTCATAACCTGCAGTTTGAGCTCTAATAACTCCCTTTTGAGAATCATAGCGCTAATTTTCACCCTTCTAACGCTTCCAGTGATTTTTGTTCCCCTAGTGCAACTCACAGCCACAAAAAGCTCCTATTTTCCTGTTTTTGAGGTTATAAGATTAATTATTTGTATCCTTAAGTGTATTGTAAGGTGTACAATAAAGTATATAATAAATAAATAAATAAGATCTAGTTACGTACTTATTCGTTTAGCATCCATTTTATTAAATGTTTTATAATAGTTACAAAAGCGGCTGTAAAATGGCGAATGGATTGAGCCTGCAAGGAATGACTATTGCTACTAAAGGCCTTAGTTACACTGATGTTTTTTTTGTAACTATAGTATGCATAAGAGTTTCTATTATTTCTATAATGAAACTTATAGTAGTATAATAGTGGTTACTATAACTATAACCTATACAAGTAACAATGGAAACTACTATGCAGCTGTGAGTGGCAGAATGACCTTCGTAACTCTCATATAAAGGTGTAAGTGGTAAATGAGTTCTACCGTGGACTACTGTGAAGGCTAGGGTAGTATTTGATTCAGCTTATAGCACCTTAAGTAACTTTTATACCTATAGACGTTTACGGATGCAGATATGCAACTCTGAACTGCTTTTTGAACCCTTAAAGCGCTATTTTACAGAACAAAGTAACAAAATAGGCTGCTATTTCCACTAATGTGCTCGTTGGGTCACTTTCCTACACCTGTTTTGTATTAATTAATGTCTTAAAGATAATTATCTTTTACAGGAAACCATGGCCTGTATTCCATCATCTTCTTCGATCAGCTTACATGAAGAAACAATTATGGAAATTGAAGATAATTTAAACATTCATAAATATGTTGTATTATTTGCTCACAAAGCCAGTGCATACTATCATATAAAAAATAGCAGTTTAAACTACATCGTCATCACTCTCCTACTCTAATAATAATACGCACACACTACCACACCCACCCACACTCACACACATATATTATTACAATTTTATACACGTTTTCTTTTTATATTATTACAATTTTAAGTGTACATACTTACATAGTTGATACTTCGACAGATCTCAAGCACATAATTTATTAACACTAAGAAACATTGTTCTGTAGGTACTTGTTCTTATATTGTGTAGGAGGAAGGCGCCGGTGTCTGTCACACAGTTATTACTAGCTCAGACACCGTCGTTTACTCTATCTGTACTTAATTAATACGTTAAGAAAGAAATTATCTGTGTTTGTCAAAGATAGAAAAATTATGTAAGCACTATTTGAAATAAATACTTGAACTTGAACTCTTATCGCAAATAATTTTAGTTCGGCAGCATGTCTTCCCCATCTCGTGTCTGTACTATACCGGTCTATACCTATTATAATCGATAAAGCAGTGTTCCTGTCCAGGATTAATGTCGTTATTTTTAATTCTGTCACTAATTCATTCATCCATCTCAATTTCCCATCCGATAAAACCCGTTTCTATTCCCACTCCTTCTCCTTTCATGCAGTAAGACTGTGAGAACTCACTTCCCGCTAAAATCTGTGAAGCTAAAGCTATTAGTATTTTCAACCGACGACCAAAAGAGGAGGTTATCAATTCGACGCGTATATTTTTTTTTTTTTTTTATGTATGATCATCGAGTACTCGAAGACGGCTGAACCGATTTGGAAAATTCTTTTTTTGTTCGAATGGGTATACTTCGAAATTGGTACCACTATCACCAAAGTCAGGATCTGATGATGGGATCCTGGAGAAATCGAGGGAACTCTTCAAATATTATAGGCACACCTATGGCGTTTTGGGTATTTCTTATAGTAACTTGTGCAGTTGCTCTCAAAAAGTACCATTTGGGGAAGTGGAACTGATGATGAAGACCACAGATGGCCGCCGAAACTACTCAATAATAAGTATTAAGTGGATTGCGATTCGATTACTTGAATATGGATGTTAAGCACTTTATGCTCGTCACAATGCATATGGTGATGTAGAGCTGATGGTGAAGTACCAGGAGAACTCCTCAACAATTAACGGCCCAGCATTGGGAAAAGCAATATTTTGTAAAAGGTTATAAGTAGTTGACATTTAGGCTATTGTAACTAGGTAAATTAAAAATCATCCAACTAAAAAGAGTGAAAAAAAACTTTTTAACAAAAAATTAAACCGACTCCCAAAAAACACTGCAAAGTGAAAAATAACTTTAATTTCGGAAGTCGGTGCCAAAAACGAAAAAACAAAACTAAAGACACCGACTACCGAAATTAAAGTTATTTTTCACTTTGCAGTGTTTTTTGGGAGTCGGTTTAATTTTTTGTTAAAAAGTTTTTTCAAAAAGCTGGTCAAAGATCATTACCTATCTAACATCACGTAATTTTATATATTTATTATAGGTAGGTATATATTTGTGTAGCATTAATATAAATATGTATTTTAACTCTATGTATGTATATATTTGTTTATTATATCATTATAATTTACTTTATTAGCTATGTATGTTTTATTTATCGTAATTAGTATTTATACACAATGGTCTATCATCTCTTCTTCAATTCTCCTGTCGCAGGTCTGCTGTAAGAAATTTCTTAGGAAATAAGCAGCACCTATGTGCTTTTTTGTCTGTATTTATATTTTTTCTGTTGTGTCATGTGTGTACATAAATAAATAATTATGGGGTAAATTATTCCTTACATGGTAACCCTTAATACGGTGACGTACTTATTTTTTGTCTCTTTTTGCGACACGCTCTGTCGTTGTCTATAGCATTCTCTGTCTACGTATTTACCTATGAAATGACACATTTTGGCCACTCACGGAAGCAGTATAATTAGTGCAACGTCTGAAAACACACAAAGGCATGTTTTTTTTCCTAATTTTCTTTTAAAACCCACTTTTTCTTAAGATGTGTATTGTCGCGTTCGCGACACAGATTCGTGCGTAACTAAACAGATATGAGGCACTTACCTTGATTTCAACTTGCCATTTCAGACGAGAACAACGCATCTATGGTTTATTATATCTTTGGGTCAAAGTCACTTTTAAAGTCCTTACAATCTATACTGGTTAAGTAAAGATGCAAACAGATATGAGTGGGTTTATCGAGACAGTGCAACCATTTGTGAGATTACGTATAGCTCAACTTAGATTTTTAAGGAGCTCAACGATTTGACGAACGTTTTATAAATGAGTGGTACCTTCTGCGGCGCCTGCACAGCCAGGCTGCCAAAAAGCACGCCGCGGCCGGTGCCGCCGCAGTCGCCGCGCAGCACAGCCTCGCGCGCACTCGTGCGCAGCAGCTGCGTCAGGACCACTATCAGTACCTGAATAAACCACTTTTTTCTCAACAGATATTCATGAGTTTCTTTTTCTGGTTTTATTGCAATTTCTGTCCTAGATTAGAACCAGTAACGGACTAATTACGACTAGTTTCAAACTAAATACGACTATTCGTAGACTAATTACGACTAGATAGAACTATTTTCAGACTAAACACAACTAGTTTGAAACACCTCATTACTGTAATGAGGTGTTTTCAAACTGTTTTCAAATTTGTTATCGAGTGAATTTGAAACTAGTCACAGTACATCTAATTGGTAACAACTAGTAGTAGACCTAAGACCCCTTGTACAAAAATTATGTAACTATAAATTACCTACCAATTATAAAGTTTAAAAAAGTGAGGGTATCAGGCACAGGAGGCTAGATTTAAACTAAAAACGAATAAAACAGTGTTTTTCTGAAAAAAGTGTTATTTGGGACAGTAATAGTTACTTGGAACAAGCAGACGAGCATGTTGAAGAACTGCAGCGCCAGCAGAGCGCGGGTGAGCGGCGCGCGCACGGCCTCGACGCAGCCGCGCGTGTGCAGCGACGCCGACAGCAGCGGCGACGCCTCCGACCACACTTCGCGCCATTCTGACTGCAGTAGATAGATAGATAGATAGATATACTCTTTATTGTACACCATAACAGAATTAAATAAGGACTTAAAAAACTACAATGGGTGTTACAATGGGCGGTCTTATCGCTTAAAGCGATCTTTTACAGACAACCTTTGGATGGATTTGACACAGCAGGAGAAAATAAATACGCGGGTAGTCGGGGAGAGTTGGATAATACCGAGCCCCTAAGTACTTGAGTCCATAATTAGGAAAATGTTTGATATTAAAATAAACAAAATGCAGTAATTAGTAGGACATTTATTCAGGTACATATACCGTATAACAAAAAAATCTAAAATTTAAAGAGGAAGTAATTATTGTAAAATTACAAATAACGTTAAAGGCGTGGTATTGTCAAACTGGTCTGATAATATCGTGCCTGGGTTTGATAAAATCTTGTCTACATTAATTGCTTGCTTTTGTCCGCTTACCGGGTTTTTGCACAGTGCTGATGCAAGTTTTATCGATATTGAAGATTTGATTGGCTGAAAATGACTATTTCGGATTTGTTAAATCCCAAAACCCTGTCTAAGCTTGTTGGCTCGGGTAGCATCAAAGATATTCCAGGATTCCTTTTCAAAAAAGAATACACGCAATATTTTCCAGCCATCTTTTTCTCGGACGAAAAAATATTTTTGATATTTTTTGCAACGGCAAAGTTGCTGAGTCATCCCATAAAACTTCTTTGCCATTAGAGTCATAAATGAGACCATTTCTTTCTTTTATTCTTTTGTAAATGTAGCCTTTCTTCCCATGGGGGGTCATAATTTTCTCCCAATTTAAGTCGATATCTAATTGTTGATTCAGGGATACTGAAGTTTCTAGCAGCTGTCTTTATTTTACTTTCGTTTCGTATAGCTGCAAGTGCAGCCTTCATATTTTCTGGATCCCATGACTTCTTTTTTTTCTTTGGCACAGATTCATCCATGTAAAACGAAAATAAAATTAAGTTATATTATGTTATGTTGATTTATATTATTTTATTTTAAATAGTCATATTAATCACAACAATCGATATCACACACAATTGTTAATCTTAAACTCAATTAATGACTCAAATTAAATCGAAATCGGTATATTCATCTAGGAGCTACAATGACACGGACAGACAAACAGACGCACAGACAGACACATCATACGTAACTTATTTTTCGGGGGGAAAAACAAGTTAATGTAAATAATACACTATTTTTCATAGTTTACAATTTTGCGTCCTCGTCTGATAATATCGCGCCCGGGCGCGAAATTGTCAAACTTACTCATTTAAATTTTTAACCTCCAAATAATATAGAAAAGTTTATAGTATGTAAAAAAGTATTTTAACATTAATTCTACATTATACAAGCATTAAAAATGTATGGTATCAAATTATTATAATAATACAGTATCACTTACCTCTTATCGAAAGTATGTACGAAATTTTATAAGGAGTGACGATAAAAACTTCTCCAGCACTTGCTGTCTCCGTCGTCGCGTGGAACGTACTGGCTATGCATGGGAAAGGGTGTAGGCATGTCGAGCTTCGATGTTTACGCAATGTATCGCAGAACTAGTGGATGGTTTTTGAAATATGCTGATGCGCGGAATTATCAACCGCGCGGTAATATCCAACTCTCCCCTCCATGGTGTACTATTCACTTATATACAATAAATAAGTAATAACCTACATACTCAATACACATATACATATATATACATAAAAAGAACAAAGCTGAGTTATATAAAAAATAGTAACAAATTAAAGAGAGAGATAGAGATCTTTTACCTTATTTTTGAAAGAAGGAAGGGTTTGTGCTTGTCTTACTGACACGGGAAGAGTATTCCACAGTCGTACTGCTTGAGCTGCAAACGACTTACCCAAGAAATTGGTGGAGTGACTCGGTACTCTAGCCTCAAGTTTTCCGATGACCTCAGAAATTTGGCATGTGTGTCATGGAGGAAATAAAACGTTCTTTAAGATAAGAGGGGGTCTTAGGATTGAACAGAATAGGAATACTGTAGAGCAAAAACAAGATGTGTAAGTTCCGGCGAAGACGTATAGGAAGCCACTTGAGTTTCGTACGAAATTCGGATACGTGATCATATTTGCGCAAACCAAATATAAATCTTATGCAAAAATTTTGAAGTCGTTCAAGTTTATCAAGTTGTGCTCTGTGAGATGTAGATAACTGAGATCAGCGTAGTCTAGGATGGGATGTAAAAGAGACTGTGCTAGCGCAATTTTAGTGGCAGTTGGCAGAAAGTTACGCAACCGTCTTAGGGAACTGGCAGAAGCAAATAATTTGCGACTCACCTCTTGTAATTGGGGACCCCACGAAAGATATTTGTCCAATCAAACCCCAAGGTTCTTAACTTTCTCGCTTAGTGGAATAGCTGTGCCGTTGAAAATAACCTGAGGTAGCTGAGACCTTACATGCCAACCTAGAGCTGCCGAATGCTGCAGTATGACACATGCTCAAGCTTATAATACTTATGTTTGATGGAGAATTATCGTTTTGAGGTAGAAACAAAACTTTACGCAAGTTATTTCGATGCTCAAATTAACAGTAATCAACATCTTCAGGAAACCAGTCCTAGACCGAAAAAAGCGAATACTAACTAAACTATGGATCTAGTGATCTGCAATTAAATAATTTAATGTAATTTTTAATTTTATAGCCGAATCCTAGCCTAGCCTAGCCTTTGGAAAAAGGACCGAGTACCGTTAAAGTTTAATACAACTTCAAACGTTTAAACAATAATGTGTCTCAAGCGAAGGACTGTGTAATTTTGTATCAAATTTTTATTTAGTTTCATCATATCATCATATTCGTGGCGTGAGTTAAAAACATAACATAATCAGCCTATAATGCTTCCACTGCTAGGGGATAACCTAGGAGAGCGAATTACCCGTATATAGGTAGCCCATTGCGGTTTGGCAGATGTCGCATATCTTTGAATTTCAAATCTTAGGATATGTCAGTTTATGTACAACCAGTACGTCATGCCTTTAACCACTGCATCATCACTGGTCATTTAAATAAAGTCGTAATATGGTGCAAATGTGCTTCTAGCTCAAAGTACCGTAAAATCATAATATTACAACTACGAATTTAGTCAAGAATGAAAAAATATACAATTAGGGTAAGTGAGGCCCGTGTACCAGGGTGTTACGGGGCGATGGCCTATATGTGGGCATGGTAGGATTTAATTTATTTATTTTTATTTATTTATTTAAACTTTATGTACAGTCGGCCAAGAAAGTGGTGTACCACCCTAAGGTTGAATATCGCTTGCAGATTCATAGGTGATAAAGATTAGTTTCGCTTGCAGATCGATCTGACAACTTCTATTGCTGTCTTTATCTGATTATTGATAACGACTATTACTGTTTGTAACGTGACAGCTGTTCTTAGTTTGAACTTGATGGAACCAATGACGTCGTAAAATCAACGGCGGGGGGCTGTAGATTTTGATGACAAAATTGTATCTACAAATTCAGAATTGTAATCAACAAGTTACATAAAATTGTAAAGGCACAAGGCGAGTCCACAAACCTACAATTTCTGTAAACTTGTAATTACAATATCAATAAAAAACAAGCTAAAAATAGATTTATCCTTTTATTAAATTTCTACAATCAATTTTAAAATACTTATAACAAACAAAAACATAGCATATATAGTAATATTTAGAAGATATTGAAAATTTTTAAAAATTAGAAACGGGTGTAACCGCCGTTGGCCTCTATAACCTCTAAAAGACGAGACCTCATTGAACCAACAAGCCGTGAGCAAATATCGGTTCCCCGCATTTCCTCCCAGATATAATTACAGTGACTAATAAGAGCTTGTTTGGTTCTTTCATTTTGATGCGACCATCGTTGGACCATAAGGCCCCAAAGATTTTCTATCGGGTTGAGGTCCGGCGATCTTGAGGGCCACTGAATTACCCTTACGTCAGTGTGTGAACGAAACCAGGCTCTTACGATCCTCGCATTATGAATTGAACAATTATCTTGAACAAAATCAAATTGTGGCACTTCGTTCTCCGGGTAAACATTACGGACTGTCGGTAGCATTGCATTCTGAAGCACGTCGATATAATTTACAGCCGTCGCTCGAGGAGGTAGAGAACACAATTCTCCTACACCATCCGTACTCATCCAGCCCCAAATATTTACGGAAATTCGACCTGATTCTCTATTTGGGATTACATGATCATCTTTATACCGTGTTGAATTATATCGCCAAAGGTGAAGACGTCCATGCTGACTGGATTTAAACGTTTTTTCATCACAAAACACTGTATTAGACCAATCAAACTCTAAGTGCTCTCTGGCGAAGTTCAGACGAGCAAGTCTGTGAGCATCCGTCAAATATATTTTCTTGGCGTAATGCCTGTGGTGCAACCCCATGTAATGTAGATGATTCCTTATTGTTTGGGCACTCACATCGAACATCTCCGCAAAATGTTTTGTGGGCCTAAAACCATTGATTTCATATTCCCGTCTCATGAATTCTCTATCGTTATTGGAGAGTGCAGGCCGGCGACCACTTCTTCTGTGATCCAACAAACTTCCCTCCTCTCCTTCACGACGAATCCAAAAGCGGACAGAACGCCTCGATATATTCAAATTCCGGGATATCGCACTGATACTGCTTCCCTCATTAAATTGGGCAATTATTTGTGCTCTTTCGGCAATGGTCAAGTTGGCAGGCATTGAGATGATTTTATATGCAGTTGATTGAAAAATAACACGGAAAATATATCGATTTTTTGCATATATTTGACATAATGTCAATTGTCAGTTTTCTTTTTCAAATGGAATTCGGTTGTCTAAATAGTTTTTATTACTTTTGTTTGGAAACATTTCAATTGCTTTGTAGAAACTAATGTCCTTTTCATTTATACTAAAGGTTAAAATGTCATGTACTTATATGTGACATATGACAACCAGTCAACTGGGGATCTTCTAGCGTATGCCATTCATATCTGGAGTGAGGCCATTGAGAGGCAAGGGGAAGCACTTGCTGTTTCCCTTGACATCTCCAAGGCTTTTGACAGGGTCTGGCACGATAGCCTTATTGCTAAGCTTCCTTCTTTCGGGTTACCCACCCAACTTTGCGTTTGGATTGAAGACTTCCTGAGGGATCGGTCCATTCGAGTGGTCATTGATGGCTGCTCGTCTGGCCAATTGGCAATTAATGCCGGGGTCCCTCAGGGGTCTGTTCTCTCAGCAACTTTATTCTTGCTGCACATTAACGATCTGCTAATGCCCGGTACCTTTGGGTATGCAGACGACAGCACAGTTTCTGAGAGATATGTGTCCAGCGCGCGAGCTGGTGGGTCACAGATCCAGTCTCTCCGTGAGGACATGGTCGGGCGCTTGAACTTGACCTTGAAGGCTGTTTCCGAATGGGGCGATGCCAACCTGGTCAAGTTTAATGCAGCTAAGACCCAGGCGTGTCTCTTCTCCGCAAAAAGGAGCCAATTTGAACCGGCTCCTACTTTCCGAGGTGTAACTGTGCCGATAACTGACCATATCGAGCTTCTGGGGGTAACATTAACTTCTACCCTCAATTTTGGCCCGTTTATCGAGGCTAAGGCTCAACTAGCATCAAAAAAGTTGGGAATCCTAGCAAAGGTGAGACGGTACTTCACACCCGAACAGTTGCTCAATCTCTATCAAGCCCAGGTTCGGTCGTGTATGGAGTACTGCTCTCATCTTTGGGATGGATCTGCTAAATACCAACTGGACGCGCTTGAGTCTATCGAGAAGCGGGCCAAAAGACTCATTGGCAACGATGCACTGGTCGAATCAAAGCTCCAGAGCCTTGAACATCGACGACGAGTTGCAAGTCTATCGGTTTTCTATCGGTTACATTTCGGGGAGTGTGCGATGGAATTACACAATTTAATTCCAACAAGCCCGTTCCATCATCGGACTACGAGACAAACGGCGAAGCGCCATCGTTACATGGTGGACATCCCACCCATACGCACCAAACGTTTTGGGAATACCTTCATTGTGCGTACGGCTAAGGAGTGGAATTCCCTGCCGGAGTCTGTGTTTCCCGATAGCTATAACCTAGGAGTCTTTAAGTCAAGAGTGAATAGGTTACTTTTAGGTAAGCGTGCTCCATCTTCGACCACATCATCACTTACCATCAGGTGAGATGGTGGTCAAACGCGAACCTATTCTAAATAAAAAAAAAAAAAAAAAAAATGACGTATGAATACTAAATACATAGGTTTACGTCATGATAATGTTGTCTCTTTCAGTAATATCTTTTTATAACGAACCTTGTTGTAATTTTCGATGACCGGGAAACTAAATCAAAACTGGTACACCACTTTCTTGGCCGACCGTACAACCATCTTCTGCCCGCGACTTCGTACGCGTGGGAAGGTTTTACTGTGCAAATCCCGATTTCGTGGAAATTTCGGGATAAAAAGTAGCCTATGTGTTATTCTAGAATGTCAACTATCTACTTAATAAATTTCATTCTGATCCGTTCAGTAGTTTTTGCATGAAAGAGTAACAAACATCCATCCATCCTCACAAACTTTCGCATTTATAATATTAGTAAGAAGTAAGAAGTAAGATAGTAAGATTAGTAAGATAGCAAGACATTCTCTACCATTCAACCCTCACAGTCAACCTTTGAGTTAAAAAATACACATTAATATATAATTATATAATATAATACTTATTAAGATCAAAAATAATTATACATGTTAACACAATTTTCTAATAACAGAAGGTAAGCTTAATAACAAAAACAATTGTGCCTATTTAATAGCATCTGCTGCCAAACTAGGCTTATAGCCTGTGTCTCAGCATGCAGCGCATTACGCCCTACCCTATATGATCTTACATACAAATTATAAAAGTTTTATTTAGCAATGTACATAATATTTCTGCAGTTAAACAATGACGTCGTTACCTGTTGCAAGGGGTCGTGGTAGCAGGGCGCCAGCACGCGCGGCGTGCAGCACGAGTACGGGGACACGGGGGGCAGCACCTTGCCGTCTGCACCTGCTAACCTGCCATGAACAAACCTTGTTGAGTGCCCCATAGGTACTGTAACGGGGACGTGTATGTACTCGGGAATTTCAATATAAATGCGATAGGTTTTATACTTTGTATATAATTATGTTTACATTTATGGAAGACTAATCTAAATATATTTTTCAAGTTAAAACGATGTCGAGATTGCTATGCCGCTGCCGGTGGCGTCCCCAGCGGTCTGTTCATGTCTTAAAACAATTCCTTCGCATGTCCAACATTGCGATCTAAATTCAAACTATACCAGCCACGGGGCTAACCGCTCGCATAGCTGACCTCCACAGTACCGTGGCAGTAAGTGCAGCTACCACGCAGTAACAAAATTTGGTTATAATAGTTACGAAATTAAATCAAATGAAATATCTATTTTGTAAATCCCACTAATATTATAAATGTGAAAGTTTGTGAGGATGTACCTATGTATGGGTTTTTCGTCGTTTCGGACCGCGGTGTGAAACGCAGAAGAGCTCTTAAGAATGGGCTGTTTCGCATCGCGGCGGTCCTTGGAGCGCCGAGCGGTGTGAATCGACCAATAACTCTTAGAAATGGGCGATTCAAACCATTATGTTTAAGTACAACCTAATTTCAAAGTCTGTATGTAAAGTCGAGTAGAAAAGTGTTTCATGAAATAAAACAGTTACGACTTGATATTATGTAATTAAAATTTCAAAATCACAATCGCGTACTAAAATTTAGTATAAGTGGTTGAATTAAAATCACAGTTTGGTTAGTAATTGCGAACAAGTTTAAATCACAGTTGAAACATTAGGTACACATTCTGACTTAAAAGTTTAAAACTGATTGAAATTTCGATGGCGTACCTACATAACAAAACTTTACTTACAAATAAGTATGTGTGTTGCTATTTCACGCGAAAACTACTCAACAGATCTGAATGAAATTTGGTAAGTAGATAGTTGATATCCTAGTTGGCTATATAATTGACACTTTTACACGTAATTTTTTGCCGTTTTAAGTTTAGCTTGATGAGGTCAGCATTTCCTAACTGATTACTCTAAGAAGAAACACCGGAACAAACAACACACGAGTTTGAAACTTGATGAGATCGAGATGAGATGACTAAATAATAACGGCCGAGTTGATCTTCGAGGTTAATGAATTGCGGAGGTCGGTCCGCGGGTGGGTGACGAACATGGTCATACATATTGAGATTCCTCCGTGCCTCGCAAACCACGTAAAGCCGTTGGTCACGGCCGTCATATGTACATCTTTGATAGTAGTTACGAGTACTTAGAAGCCAGAAAATCTGGCACTGGTCTTCTGGTATCGTGTATCAGTATATACAGTATGTTAACTAACAGAGGGCGTTCCCGTTAACCCGCAATAGTATAGCATCCATACATGCTAAAAAAAATATTACCATTCGAAAACAAAATATTTTTATTTTTTTAAATATTAAAATATTCACTAAAAATGTTATATTGATACGTAAAAGAAACACTCTGTACACGCGTACTTGAAGGACGGCAACATCGCAATTTATTTATGCGTACGCGTTTACAGAGTGTTTCTTTTACGTATCAATTTTACATTAGTAGTGAATATTTTAATATTAAAAAAATATATACTATTGCGGGTTAACGGGAACGCCCTCTGTTAGTTAACATACTGTAGAACTGGAGATCTGACAGGCAGTCGCTTTATGTATAATACTACTAATCGTCTTTATTCGGTTAGATAAGAAGCCGATCTCAACATAGTTAAAAAAAACCTTTCCAGAAAAATAATCTTTTAAGGCCAATTGCGTATTCATAAGTAGCGTAATACTAGTAACCCAATTGCCTCGTGAAATTAGAAAACTTACTTCATGACCAGGTCTGATCCTTCGTTGAGAAAGTCCATATTGATCCAGGGTATCTCGTGCCAGTCTGTCGGCTTCTCCGCGCCGCAGCAACTCAGTTCCACCTGGATTACAAAAAGGATTCATAAACGTAATATTCAACACGATAGACAAACATCATAAAAGCCGTCGTACTCGAATTTAACGAAACGATTGCTCTTAGTCCGCCAAACATAGGGCTTAATTTTTTTTTCGTTGGGTAATTCCTCTAATGACTCCTTTTCCGCTCTGGGTGGAGCGGAAGGATGTGTCAGAATACTACTGACTAAAAATCATCCTGTTCCTACAACTGCCCTTAAGTACCGGGGCCGCGGTATCTCGTTAATACTTTCCCGCAACCCCCACAGGCAATGGTGCTGTCGGGCTCCTTCAATGCTGCTTATTGCTCCTTGAGGTGCGAGTTGAACACGACGCGCCCTCGACCCAGGCCTGGTTCTAACCGAACGATTCCCCTATTCCCTATTCGCCGCAAGCCCGCGGTTATGGTTGCCGGAGATCGGCTCGCGATCCCCAACGTAGGGGCGTCTCCCGCAGCGCTTGAGGCATGAGGAAGAGAGTAATTGTCTCTCTTCCACGCGTTCAGCCTCCTCCGACATAAGGCTACATGGAGATGCGTCTGCTGTTTTCCGACCGATACATGACTACGACTACTTTGACAGAGTACCAGACTACGAACAAGAAACATAATTCTCAATAAGAAAAAAATATGTTATGTATATGTATATTAAAAATGCTACTCCATTTTATCTCTCTCTCTCAATTTCAGCCGTGGAGTCGCACAAATAAGCTTCTTCTGCTACTAACTTACGAATAGCAACGGTGATAACTTCTACCTGCATTGTATCCAGTAGAGATTTCCACGTCGGTTCTGTCAGATACTGAGAGATTCCAATTCGTAATGATGAAGACAGCTCCTTCATCAAAGCCTGAAATAAGACCAATGTAATTAATCAACGATGCTTTTCTATACAGACTACTTTTAAACAAAATCTCTTTGTACTTACAAAAATTGAACAGTACTTAATGGATTTTCAAAGTAAATTATGAAATTCTGTGTTGTTGTATTGTGTTAATGTTTCGACTAGCGCTTAAATAATAACAAAATTTAAAGTATTAAGTATTTTAAAAAAATATTAATAAATTTCATTATATTATTTTGGAACTTCGATTATTTGCGCCATCTTTTAAAATCACTTTCCATAATAGCGCAGGTACCTGTACCACTGTTTTCTTACAGGATAGGATGGCAAGATAAAATGGAAAATTAAATTAGAATTAAAATATTATTGGTATTTAAGCTGCAGTAATTTAACTACACTCATTATTGCTCAAACAATTTATATTCAGTGACGATGGAAGACGTTCAATTCTACCAACTCCATTATTAAATCAGACTTGAAACAACACACCTTTAAGGTCCCTCTACACGCGAGGTACACCAGCATCCCATTGGCCGCGACCAGGGACCCACTGACCATCCACACACTGCTGACTAGGGTGGCTCGCTTCCAGTGTGGGCACTTGAGGAGTACGGCGATGAGACGCAGGCCTCCTGTATAGTGCAGCTTCATGCCGTACGCTTGAAACAGGATCAGACCGTAAAGGAGGACAACTGTCACCTGCAATATTGTTTAAAAACCTGCAATACCAGCCGCTAAGGCTTGCCGAGGTTGATCTGTAGATCGGCTGTCATTTGTACATTTTTGCCAGTCGTAGACAGTAGCCAGAAAATATGACACCAGTCTTGACACCAATCTTGTCACACTTTACTGTAACTGGATTACTGTATTACTGGGTTGTGGAGGTCAGATAGACAGTCCCATGTAAAGCACTTAGCTGCATCCAGTAAGACTCGAAGCCGACTCCAACATACGCCAATTATAATATCTGGAGCTGCGGCTTTTAAGCCTGTGTATCATGTATGTTCATTGCGCTGCTATAAGTAGAGAGTATTGGGAAAAAGCTTAGCACAAGATGATGACTTCTCTACTTTTTACCCAACTGCAGCGAAGCAGGGTTATGTTTTTACAACGTATGTATGTATGTATGTCCATTCCTTTGTTCCGTCGTAACTATTAAGCCAGTGAACGAATTTGGATAAATGATACGTCGTTAGATTTGTCTTGATAGCGCAAGTGTCATAGGATAGATTAAAATAAAGCCAAATCACCACAACGACAATCAGGCGCCTTAGTGTCAAAAATAAAAATTCTAAAATCGACAAACTATGTCAAATAGTGTATCATTAAATAGATCTTTAAAAAAATATATTGATGTTTTTTTTCATTTTGAGTAATCGTTTAGGAAATATAACCTTTTAAAACGGAATTAAATACTAAAAAGCTGAAAATAAAAAAAACTTATTTAAAAAATCTAAAAAACCCGACTGCTCAACTGAAATGGAAGAAACAAGCATATTTTTATTTTAAAAAGTGACAAGCAGGTGGGACCCGTCGTCAAATTTTTTAAATTAAATTTATATTATGATCAATTAGGTCCCGCCTGCTTGTCACTTTTTAAAATAAAAATGTGCTTGTTTCTTCCATTTCAGTTGAGCAGTCGAGTTTTTTTAGATTTTTTAAATAAGTTTTTTTTTCTTTTCGAGTCGATGCTCAAACATCTTTAGACCAATATGCAGCTACTTGCACAGCTCTTGTATTGGCCTAGTTAAGATCCTGCAAGGTGCATGTGATTATGCACGATGGACATGGCAAAAGCTGGACCATATCTTGTATAGAATCCATCGCAGAATGCCAGTGTGGAGCCACCACACTGGCATTTCGTCTGCGATGGGTCAAGGATAACCTATTTGGCCAGATTATATTTACAATGATCAACCTGGACACGCAATCGGTTAAGTGACTTCCAGAGGGGCCACCGCAGTTAGTGTCCAGGTGGTAGGTATTCTCTTCTTCCAAATTGGTAAAGGTAGGCGAGATGTGGTGTTTGTGCTTCCGCAGTTCACGTCTCTCCGGTGATGCACCATCTATCACGGAGGTCGTACCTTATGTATATGCTTCAGCAGCAACATGACCCTGAGGCTGGTGTTGTAGCAGAAGATGACCATGCACAAGGAGACCACGAGCTGGGCGATCAGCAGCGCACGCAGCACCCCCGCCAGCCGCGCGCGACCGTCTCTACTGAGTGTGAACACACCCCACGCCATCCAACATTTTGTTGGCGCATGCTAGCTGCTTCTACGGAAAAGAGTTCGAAATTTATTTTTATTTAATTTATTCAACACACACAAGGTAAAAGACGTACAGACATAAAATACAATACAAACAAAGTTACAAGATAGAAACGAGTTAGCAACGGGCTACAAACTAGGCACAGGCCTTGGTCGTGGTCATGGACGTGGCCTCGGCACTGGTCTTGGCGGCTATTGGGCTATTAACAACATAGGTCGACTTACCATCAAGTCAATCTCTGTTGTCCGTCCACATAGTTCCACGCTCTCAATTCTCCCTACAATTAAGGATGTGGAACTGGTACCCACATCCAGGGCCGGATTAACCATTAGGCGGAGTAGGCAACTGCCTAGGGGCCCCGCATCAACTAGGGGCCCAGGCCCAGTGCACGCACCAAAAAAACATGTTTCTTCGAACGAGAATTTGATGTGCGTGTGAACTTAGGGACCTCACTGTTATCTCACAAAATAAAAATCGTTAGATTTAGTAGGAAAATTAAAACAATTTTGGAACAAATCTGGGAATAAGTAAACAAATATATTAAAAACCACAGCCCTTAATGTGCGTTTCCTCAGTTTACACACGATTTGATCAGTCAAAGTAAGAAAAGGGGCCCTGAGAATGCTATTGCCTTAGGGCCTCTGACAGGGTTAATCCGGCTCTGCCCGCATCAGATTCTTATATCTTCGATTCGTTTTTATTTGTAACTAGTTTCTGCTCGTGACTTCGTTCGCGTAGGAGGGTTTTCCCGCGTAAATCCCGATCCCGTGGGAATTTCAGGATAAGGAATAAGGATAAGTATCCTATGTCCGTCTCCTGGTTCTAAGCTACCTCCCTACCAATTATCAGCCAAATCGGTTCCGCCATTCTTGAGTTATAAATAGTATAACTAACACGACTTTCTTTTATATATATAGATTACATTGTACTATGTTAATTGGTCAGCTATCCTCTCATACCTATAAAACTGTAATATGGAAATACTGTGAAAATCAATTAAGTTTTGAAAAGAGTTTACACGGATTTTCTTGCGTTTCTTCTCCATAGGAAACGACTAATTGGAACCGCGAATTACCAAATTTCATCAAAATCGGTTGAGTGGTTGAAACGTGAAAGTGCAACAGACAGACACAGCTACTTTCGCTTCGATAATATTAGTAGGGATTTCAAGAAGCCTCGAAAATTTACTAAGATCGATATTAGACCGATACTTGGCGCGAAGTTGGAACAAAACTTGAAAGCGATGTGCCACGAAAGTCAGCAGTGAGGGACCGAGGATACAGAAAAGCCTCACCTTTGATCTAACATTCCGCAGTAATTAAAATTTCCTTCACAAGGAGCACTGGTAGTTGGTCACACCGTTTGGTCAACTGGCCTAATTCCCGTAATGGATATGGCAATGAATATTAACAACTCGGCCCCGCAACAAACTAAATAGTATAAATACTTGGGCTTTTGGAACTTAGGATGCGAAACTGGCACAATCTTTACAATTAAAATAACATTGCAAGTTTAGTGTTTTCTCCGTAAAATGACACAGGGTTGACGCGTGACGTCAGCCGTAACTGAAGTCCTAATTTGGTTTAAAAAGGTTTATTGAGAAGTTCCTATTTAGTACATATTTTATAAAAAGTATTTAAACTAAACTATAAATGAAGCTAGTCTACCTTTCCCGTGACGTGTGTGCTGCCTATTACTTTGGTATAAGCATTGCCATACAACGTGGCAATGCCGCGAATCTCTTGGGTATTGTTACGAGCTGAGGTTCGGGATAGAAATAATTAACGCCAATTGTACCAAAATTAACGCTTTAATTAAACACAAAATAAAAATTTAACACAATTATTCGTACCACAACACTTGTCACTTAACACTTAAATCGCACTGAAATTCACTCGTAAAGCTTCGTCAGCATCAAGATGGCGGGACCAACTCCCCAATAGAAAATATATCAAATTAAAGTGTTTGTACTACATATGTACTATTTGTACGCTAAACCAGCAATTTGTACCTCTAACGGTAAAGGAAGTACGTCCAGACGAACCTGGTCCCGCCACTTTGACGTCAAAATGGCGGGATCATCTGAAAGCGCTACCGAGAGACAGGTAATTAACACACAAAGACTTAGTACTACGCATGTACTTGTATAATTATACTCAATTTCCAATACAATTGTAAGTGCCAAACTAAAGTTATGTTATTAAAACATTGGTCCCGCCATTATGATGATTCATGTTATCGCTGATTTCATATGAAAATCGTAAAAAATTCGTGCAAAATCTAATGTGAAAACTTAGTACGTCCTATGTACTTATACGTTGGCAATTTTCGTATTCATAGCTTTAGGTAGTACATTAAAAGTTTTTTCGTTTCTAGTCTATTTTTATAGAACTGGACAGATGTATAGTAAGGAAATAAACATCACAAACAAACATTTAGCTTAGTTCATATCACTAGCTCCCGTTTTCGAAAAATATAAACAAATTTTATGGAAAAGAAAACAATATGAACATTTTCATAGAAATACAGATCGACAAAATCCCCTTTTCTTTTTCCGGGAGGGAAAATTATCGAAGGACTGCTCCCACTGTGGGTGGATCGGAAGGGAGTGTCCGACTTGTACTGACTAAAAAACCCACCCTGTTCCTGCACCTGCCCTTGAGTTCCGGGGCCACGGTATCTTCTTAGAACATTCCCGCAACTCCGGCGGGCAATAGCCCTATGGGTATGACGACTCCGTGAGGTGCGCGTTGAACACGAAGCGCCGCCGACCCGGGCCAACTGCTATTTTATCTGCTATTTATTTATTTATAAAGACTTTATGCAACACAAAATTAAAGTTAAATCATGCTATAAGGTTTATAGCCTACATCTAGCGGCATCGGACATTGTTGAGCTCATATTTCTCGAATAATTGGTCAGTGAGAGTACTACGATGACTTAAAGACGAAAGTTATGAAGAATCAAACGTACATAGTGCCTAATTGTTTAATATATGCGCAAAAATAATCGTCACCTTTATTTTAATTGATTTAAAAAAAGAGGAGGTTCTTAATTCAATGCGTATATTTTTTTTAAATGTATGATCACTGATAACTCAAAAACGGCTGAACCGATTTGGAAAATTCTTTTTTCGTTTGAAAGGGTTTTCTTTAAAAGTGGTTTCATTGTCATCAAATCAGGATCTCATGATGGCATCCGCACTTTCCGCCTGACGCAGGTACTGACTAGACATGGCTGTTTCGGGAAGTACCTGTTTGAGATACAGCGGGAGGATACGCCCGGGTGTCGTCATTGTGAGGACCATCCGGAGGACACGGTGGAGCATACAGTGGAGGTGTGTATCCTGCTTGGGCGGAGCACCACCGTGTCTTCGTGGTGGCGATCGATGGCAGCGACTTCTCGCGCCCGGCCTTGGTTCAGACCAAGGTGCGGAGCGAGAGGGAATGGGATGCAGTCGCCTTCTTCTGCGAAGCAGTCATGCTAGCGAAGGAGGAAGCCGAACGCACGAGGGAGAGACAACTCTCTTTCTCACGCCCCAGCCGCCGCGGGAGACGCCCCGTCAGCATCAAGAGGACCAAGTCCCCAATTTAAAATGTATCAAATAAAAGGGTTTGTACTACATATGTACTATTTGTACCCTAAACAAGCTTTTTGTACCTCTAGCGGTAAAGAAAGTACATCCAGATTAACCTGGTCCTGCCACTTTGACGTCAAAGTGGCGGGATCTGCTGAAAGCGCTACCGAGAGACAAGTAATTCACACACAAAGACTTAGTACTACATATGTACTTGTATATACTCAATTTCCAATACAATTGTAAGTGCCAAACTAAAGTTATGTTATTATAACATTGGTCCTGCCAATCTGATGATTCATGTTATCGCTGAATTCATATGAAAATCGTAAAAAATTCGCACAAAATCTATTGTGGAAACTTAGTACGTCCTAAGTACTTATACGTGGGTAATTTTATTTTATTTTATTATCATATTCATAGCTTTATTACATCGAAAGTTATTCTTCATTTATTATATATCGTTATCTTTGAAATGGGTACGTTTATGCAGAAATGAAACAACCCAAAATGCTATTGCAAATTATGTATATTTTTATAAAAATCCGTTATAAAGACCTTTAGTGTTTTAATGATAAAAGT
This sequence comes from Tholera decimalis, assembly GCA_943138885.2. NCBI lineage: Eukaryota > Metazoa > Arthropoda > Insecta > Lepidoptera > Noctuidae > Tholera > Tholera decimalis. The sequence continues at coordinate 3,601,974 of OW964557.2, read as the reverse complement.
ACTTATATTAAAAAAACTTGAATTGAAAAATTGTAGGAACATCATTGAATGACTTCTCCCGCTCTGGGTTAAGCGCAAGGGGGTGTCAGACTTCTACTGACTAAAAACCCACCCTGTTCCCTCAGCAGCCCTTAAGTTCCGGGGCCGCAGTATCTTAAGATAAGATAAGATAACTTTTATTTGTTTCATGTTGTTTGTACGAGTATACACACACTTGGCATGCAAGATGTTATATAAAATTAAACCACAGTCATGTTTTGCCTCAACGGCGCACAAATACATGTATGCTAAATAACAATAATAAGTCAAATAATTATTAAATTAATAGGCAATTAACAATAGAAATTAACATTAAATTCAAGATAAAACACAAAAAATAAAAGATAAATTACAAAATGTCAATATTAATTATTACAGTGTCTTACTAATAATTAAATGTTTACATAAAATTGAAGTCCATTTTTCAGTCATAAATTCTTCAGTCCTGTAATATACCTTCTCTAACAAAAGGGATTTTTAATCGATTTCGCAATTGTGTTATTGTATATTCCCTCCAATGTTTTGGCAACGTATTATACAAAATTGGCGCCATACAGAATACACTTTTGCGCAATAGAGCCGTCCTGGCCCGAGGGATACACAGCTTGCTATTGTCGCGCCTATTTCATACTATCTTATCAGACACTAAGGGAAATAGGTGTGGGTTGGATTTTACAAACATAATGGTCTCTAAAATGTACATTGAGGGAAGCGTTAATATTTTGTATTTTTTTTAAAACGGTTTGCAGCTTTCAGTAACATGAAGTCCAAACATAGTTCTAATGCACCTCTTTTGCGTTTTAAAAATTACATTTCTTCACTTAACCATATGCATTGTGACGAGCATATTGTGCTTAATAATCATATTCAAGTAATCGAATCAGAACTCATGAAATACTTAATTATTGAGTAGTTCCGGTGGCCATCTCTGGTCTTCATTATTAGTTCCAATTCACTAAATGGTGCTTTTTAAAAGCAACTGCACAACTTACTATGAACAATACTGAAATCGCTATAGGTGTGCTTATAATATTTGAAGAGTTCCCTCGCTTTCTCCAGGATCCCATCATGAGATCCTGATTTGATGATAATGAGACCACTTCTAATAAAAACCGCTTCAATCGAAAAACGAATTTTCGAAATCGGTTCAGCCGTTTTCGAGTTATCGTTGGTCATACATTAAAAAAAATATACGCATCAAATTGAGAACCTCCTCTTTTTTAAATCAATTAAAATAAAGGTGAAGATTATTATTAAAGGTGAAACCACACATGCATAAAAGCACGTGCGAAGGCACATGTATAAAACAATTAGGTACTATGTACGTTTGACTTTTCATAACTTTCGTCTTTAAGTCATCGTAGTATTCTCACTGACCAATTATTCGAGAAATATGAGCTCGGTAATGCCCGATGTCGGCTATATACGGCTATGTAGGCTATAAACTCTATAGCATGATTTAACTGGTAGACTGGTAACTGGCCTATGGCATTAAGTCCACCTTTGTACATTTTGTGTTGCATAAAGTTTTTATAAATAAATAGCTGATAATATAGAATTTGGCCCGGGTCGGCGGCGTTTCGTGTTCCACGCGCGCCTCTCGGAGTCGTCAGCACGAGTGATGGGGGACCCATAGGGCCATTGCCTGCCGGAGTTGCGGGAATGTTCTAAGAAGATACCGTGGTACCGGAACTTAAGGGCAGCTGAAGGAACAGGGTGGGTTTTTAGTCAGTCGAAGTCTGACACTCCCTTTCGCTCCACCCACAGCGGGAGCAGTCATTCGATAATTTTCCCTCCCGGAAAAAAGAGAAGGGGATTTTGTCGAGCTGTATTTCCATGAAAAAGTTCTTTTTTTTTTTTTTTCATAAAATTTGTTTATGTTTTTCGAAAACGAGAACTAGTGATATGAACTAAGCTAAATGTTTGTTTGTGATGTTTGTTTCCTTACTGCATACATCTGTCCAGTTCTATAAAATTAGACTAGAAACGAAAAAACTTTTGATGTACTAAAGCTATGAATATGAATACGGGCCTGTTGGTCTAGTGGTCAGTAGCCCTGACTGCTATGCTGAAGGTCGTGGGTTCGATTCCCACCCAGGACAAATGTTTTTGTGATGAGCACGATCATTTGTTCTTTGTCTGGGTGTAATTTATCTATAATATGTATGTATTTAGAAATATATATGTATATTTATCAGTTGTCAAGTACCCATACCACAAGCTTTGCTTAGTTTGGGACTAGATGGCGTTGTGTGAAAGTTGTGGAATATTATTATTATTATTATATAAAAATTGCCCGCGTATAAGTACTTAGAACGTACTAAGTTTCCACATTAGATTTTGTACGAATTTTTTACGATTTTCATATGAATTCAGCGATAACATGAATCATCAGAATGGCGGGACCTATGTTTTAATAACATAACTTTAGTTTGGCACTTACAATTGTATTGAAAATTGAGCATATACAGGTACATGCGTAGTACTAAGTCTTCGTGTGTGAATTACCTGTCTCTCGGTAGCTCGCTTTCAGATGATGCCGCCACTTTGACGTCAAAGTGGTGGGACCAAGTTCATCTGGATGTACTTTCTTTACCGTTAGAGGTACAAATTGCTTGTTTAGGGTACAAATAGTACATATGTAGTACAAACCCTTTTATATAATACATTTTAAATCGGGGACTTGGTCCCACCATCTTGATGCTGACAAAGCTTCGATTATATCGCCTCGGATCTTCTAATAGGTCTGACTCTCTGCGCCCCTTTGCGATCTAAGTATTTATACCCCGGTCTATGAGTTCCAGAACATTCCTGTAAAATCGACTCACTGTTTATACTGCTTAGAATATTCCAGAGCTACTTGAGATACATAGTACCGCTATTTGCCGCTACATGGCGTTAGTGTCTTGACTCGATATACACAGTACTGCTATTCGCCGCTAGATGGCGTTAGTGTCTCGAACATTCTAGATTTATGTCGAAGTTTCTCGACGTACTTCACTAAGCGACTGGCGTAACAGTATGTTACCAGCCAACAGCGTTGAGGATGAATTTTTAAATGATTATGATGAATGAATGATTTTAAAAAACAAGCCTATTTTAAATTAAATAAAAGTTAGAAGCAGGCGGGACCCATTTGAGTTTGAAACTATACTAATGGTATAGGCCCCGCCTGCTTCCAACTTTTATTTAATTTAAAATGGGCTTGTTTTAATTAGCTTTTCGGTTAGTTTTAGTATAAGGTTGCAGTCGGGTTTTTTAATTTTTTAAATTAGTTTTTTATTTCCAGCATTTTAGTTTACAAATGTGAAAGATTTCGCAGACGATTTAGTTCTTGATACGTGTTTTTAACGATTTGTCACTTTGAATTACTTTTAACCATATAAGTTGGTTATATTTTTGTAATCACCTTTTAAAACCCTTTATTTTGATACCCCACTCGATAGGTTTTGAGAAAAAAAACTTTTTTGAAGGCACAATATGGCGCCAAAAATCCGCCATTTTGGTTTTTTTATTTTATTTTGATATACCCAGTGTCACTCTCACAGTCAATACGAATCTAACGATACCTCTCAAGCTAAAATCCGTCGAGCCGTTCAGGCCACAGAGCGTGCCAAACAATTATACAAACATACATACTCTCGAAAAACATAACCCTCCTTCTGGCGCAGTCGGGTAAAAATAGGTCAGTAGTAGGTGTTTTACTTACATCAAAATGCGTCATCGTTACATGGTGGACATCCCACCCATACGCACAAAATGTTTTTGGGATTACTTTCATTACGCGTACAGCTAAGGAGTGGAATTCCCTGCCAGAATCTCTATTTCCTGATAGCAACAGTCTGGTCGAGAGTGAATAGCTTAGTATAGTGGTCGAACGTGAGCTTATTTTGAATAAAAAAAAATGATTGATGGATTTGGTATTAACTGCACCATGCACCAGCTTGAAATAACAACGTAACACAATGATCCAGACCGGAATTTGTCGAAGCTTATCCATCATTGACAGATCTACAATTAAGCTGCCTGCTTCTGCTATGTTTAAATTTTATTGGGTGGCCGTTGCTCAAGTATAAGTAATAATAGTTAACTATCTATAAGTACTTCTATACCAATATTATAAGGAGAAAAAGTTTATATTTCTGTTTGTATCGAATCAACTCAAAAACTACTGGCCGATTTTATAAATTCTTTCACTAATAAATTGCTACATTTTTTTTTTAATACTGTTACTGAAATATTCTTTCCAGGCAGAAAATATTACTTAAATATAATAATAACAATCTTCGCTCTTTTAACGGCGAACACGTAGCATGCAAGCAAGAATACATAATAAATGCTTATTGATGTTAATTAAGTGGCAAACCCATGGATCGTATTCGTATTTTTAAACAACGCCAACACCGTAACCTAGCAACATTTCATCGATATTTGAATTGTATTCAAACTATTTCGGACTCTTACACTTTACTGTGCAAGTTACTGGCCACTCATAAAAACATAAAACTAAAAATCTGATATAAAAAGCGGGAACCAAAAAAAATAGTGTCATTCTATTGTTTTCTAGGGAAAACATAGAATGTCAATGAATTGATAAATATTAAGTTTATCGTAGTTTTGGTGTTAATTAAGTTGCTAATTAGTATAATTCAGTGATTAGAGATTGCCAAAATGGCGGACGTGGCGCAAGAAGACGTCCCGCCAAACTTGACGCAAGAAGAAGCCACGCAAGACGCCCCACAAGAGGCCGTGCAAGAGAAGCAAGAGCCAGAAGTGGTGGAGGAAAAGATTATAGCGCCAGTTGTGGCTAAGAAACGAGTTAAGGTTGCATGGAGCGATGACTTGAGTCATGATTCTGAAGAGGACAGAGGTAATAACTATATTATGTAATTATCATTGTACTATAACATTTAGATGTAAAATAAATTAAGCCTTTTTGTAGATAGTCATAATCTATACATACATATATATAAAAGAAAGTCGTGTTAGTTACACTATTTATAACTCAAGAACGGCGGAACCGATTTGGCTGATAATTGGTAGGGAGTCAGCTTAGAACCAGGAGACGGAAATAAGATATTTCTTATCCCGGAATTCCCACGGGATCGGGATTTACGCGGGAAAAACCACCCACGCGAACGAAGTCGCGGGCAAAAGCTAGTATTAACTAAAATCATACCAAAATGAGGCCCATCTAATAAAAAATGCTTCAAAAATTTGTGTCCTAGTAATGGAAGACTTATGAAGAGAGTTCATGTGTTCGTTTCTGTAATTTTTCATAAATAACTATAACCGTTGACCCGATTTAGACGAAATTTGGCTTGGGAATAGTTTAAGACACTGGGAATGACATAGGATAGTTTTTATCCCGGAATTACCACGGGACCGGGATTTACGCGGGAACACCTCCCATGTGAACGAAGTCGCGGGCAGAAGCTAGTAGAACTATAGGTATGTCATGTCATGTGTGTGTTTAGAGCAGAGAGTATTTAACTTAGAGAGCGTATAGGCCGATTTCTGTAGCCGGCTCTTCACGTTGGTCACTACATTCGCCACTGTGTTGGCCAACGTGAAGAGCCGGCTTAAGCCGGCTCTACACGTTGGCCAACACAGTGGCGAATGTAGTGGCCAGTGCCTATTCGCCAACGTGTAGAGGGGGTGTTTGTGCATCTTGGGTTGTATTGGAATTATGGCCGACGAGTTGGCGCGAGATCCGTGTGGTGTCGGTTTTTTGCAAAAGATCAAAGGGTTGTTGGCCGAGTATTGGCTACCGCGTCCACACGTTGGCCGCGCGATTAGTATGCTACGAGCTCCCAGAACGATCGCACGCACCTGATTAAACATTTTAACCGACTTCAAAAAACAGAAGGAGGTTCTCAGTTCGTCTTGAACTTTTTTTTTATGTATGTTACTTCATAACTCGAAGTTAGTTCGACCGATTTAGAAAATTCTCTTTTCATTTGAAATGGTATACTTTCTAGTTGGTCCCATTGTTATGAAATCAGGATTTGATGATGGGATCCTGGAGTAATCGAGGGAACTCTTCAAATATTATAGGCACATCTATAGCGTTTTGGTTATATCTTATAGTATCTTATGCAGCTGCTTTCGAAAAGCACCATTTGGGGAAGTGGAACTGATGAATGATGATGAATGATGAAGACCACAGATGACCACAGAAACTACTCAATAATAAGTATTTCGTGGATTGCGATTCGATTACTTGAATATGGATGTTAAGCACTATATGTTCGTCACAATGCATATGGTGATGTAGAGCTGATGGTCAAGTACCAGGAGAACTCCTCAAAAATTAACGGCTCTGCATCGGGAAAAGCAATATTTTGTAAAAGGTGATAAGTAGTTGACATTTTGGCTTTTGTAACTAGATAAATTACAAACCGACCCACTAAAAAGCGTGAATAAAACTTTTTAACAAAAAATAAAACCGACTTCCATATTTAAAATACTACAAAGGCAAAAATAACTATAATTTCGGAAGGCGGTGTCAAAAAAAGAAAATACAAAACGAATAACACCGACTACCGAAATTAAAGTTATTTTTGGTGTTGTAGTGTTTTGATATGGAAGTTGGTTTTATTTTTTGTTAAAAAGTTTTTATAGTCACGCGTCGGTAACAACTAGTGTAAACAAAATGTTAATAATGACTAATAACGAAGAAACTTCGGTTTATAGAGCTCTACCAAGCCGTAAATTGTTTGTGGAACCCAAGAAGCAGCAGTTAGCGCCTCTATCCATTTTAATAAATACGTCCGCACATTGGCCTGAACCGTAGCAAACTGAACGACCTTCCAACGTGTGGACGCTATCACAAACTCTTGGCCAATATGCTGGCCACTACATTCGCCACTGTGTTGGCCAACGTGTAGAGCCGGCTTTAAGCCGAACACAAGAACACAACTCACCAATACGGGTTGGGATGCGAAGAAAAAATGCGCTACTGCAATTGGTCAGTTCAAGGTCAAGCTTCATAGATATGCTGAGTTAGGGATTGCTCTACTTGATTGAGGGAAAGTTATCGATATCGATAAAATGAAGTTTAACATTATAAAAAATCCTTACTAATATTATGAATGCGAAAGTAACTCTGTCTGTCTGTGTGTTACTCAATCACGCCTAAAGTACTGAACCGATTTAAATGAAATTTGGTACGGACATAGTCTAGAGCCTGAGAAAGGACATAGGCTACTTTTTAATGCGAAAAAGGGCTGTAAGGGGTTGAAATAGGGGATGAAAGTTTGTATGGAAATTGCATCATTTTTAAAGCTAGAAGCTTGAAACTTATTTTTTAGACTTTTGATTAGATATTAATAAATACAACATTCAAATTATGTATGAGTTTTGATTTCAAAATCATAAGCCTAAAAAATAAAAATGCTGCCATAAGTCACTATTCCGCGCTAGTACTCAATAAAATCACATAATAATATTTAATCATTATCAGTCTCAATTACAAAAAGAAAAACAAGTATGCTGTTATTATTGATTTTTAAAATGAATTAATTTGGTAAATGTATTTCGAATTATAGTTTTAGGGTCCTGATTGTTTTTGGTAAAAAATGATAACCGAGCGTCTATATATTTCTGAATTATGCATCTTGCTAATTCAATCAAATGATTGGTAGTTTCTATTTCATATTGATGAAAATTAATATCCGGGAATAAATTATACCCAATCAGTGATTTTAAAACCGATCTCATAAAATAATTGGAATTATATTTCTGAGACAGCACTTTCGAACCACTCTCGTTGATCGCCCTTTTAATATTTAATAAATTTCACAACGACGACAAATTTCTATTACTGTGGTGGATCCGTACAATAACTTGTTTTTAGTGTCTTTTTGAAATTGTAAGGCGTTTTGATTTGTAACACCAGTCAACGCTCCAATACAAGTTAGGCATTTTATTTGCTTTATCAGAGCATGGACAATGTAGCCGGCCATATATTATTTTTATATTTTATTTTTTATATTTATTTTATATTCCATCCATATGCATATATGCATATATATATTATAAATGCGAAAGTAACTCTGTCTGTCTGTCTGTCTGACTGTCTGTCTGTTACCTTTTCACGCCTTAACCGCTGAACCGATTTACATGAAATTTGGCATGGGAATAGTTGAGGACCCTGGGAAGGACATAGGATAGTTTTTATCCCGGTGTAAGGTTCCCGCAGGATAGTTTTCGAATTGTATCTTTGTTGCTCTTTCACGCAAAAACTACTGAACGGATCTCAATGAAATTTAGTAAGGAGACAGTTGACATCCTGTAAAAACACATAAGATACTTTTTATCTCGGAATTCCCATGGATTCGGGATTTACGCGGGGAAAACCTCCCACTCGAACGAAGTCGCGGACAAAAGCTATCCATACTTTAATACTAATAATATAACTCCATACTTCCATATCCATATCCATACTTCCATATCCATCCATACTAATATTATAATAATACGAAAGTCTGTCTGTCTGTCTGTTACCTTTTCACGCCTAAACCGCTGAACCGATTTAGATGAAATTTGGCATGCGAATAGTTTAGGACCCTGGGAAAGACATTGCATAGGTTTCGTCCCGGAAATTATTCCTAAAGGATGTAAAAGGGATGTTGGAATTTCGTATAGGGAATCAATAATTTCCCCGCCCTACCCAGACACAATACACTTAGACCGCTAAACCGATTTGGATGAAATTTGGTATGGAGATAGTTTCAGACGTGATTGCTCGGTACTTCGACGCATACAGACGTGCTCAACAAAATTTACATTAAATAACAATTAAATAATAGTGACCTAGTTTAGTGTTTTAGCGTACTATACACATTCTAGTTGCAGTGATGAGTTTATTATTAAGTTATATATGTGTATAAACATTAGTGATATTTTTTGTAAAAATGGATGGTAGTCCCTTTAACAGGAGTGGTATAACACGCCGCACTCCTCCACCTATGTCGCCTCAGAAGCCCAAGGATGATAAAGACGAAAAGATGGAAGTGGTCACAACTCCAGAAATGCAGAACTGGTTGGGATCTATTGAGCAGTGCTTAAATGAGGTCTGTACGATTGCATCCGACGGAAAGCTAAATTCGGACCAAAAAATAAAAATAAATAATTTGTGCCGTAAACTTGCAAGTAGTACTTCTCACATGGCTGTCCTATACCAGTCTTTAAAACAAAAGGCACTAAAAACGCACTTCTCCCTCCAAGCGTTAGCCGAAAAACAGGAGTTGGCAAATAACTAGAGATGGGCCGAATGTGGTTTGAACCGAATCCGAACTTCGGCCGAACATTCGGTTAAAATGAAAAGTTCGGCTGAAGTTCGGCCGAATTTCGGTTCAATTTCGCGCGCTTTCTCGAGAGCGACAGTTCGTGACTTGTTTACGCATTTACTTCAATCTCGAATATATTTATCGTCTCCTGGAAGCTCTGTATGTTCTGAGCAACTTTTATCGGAGGCAGGAAACGTATATGAAAAAAAAAACGTAACAAACTTCTGCCAGATAAGGCAGTTTTTGGTGTTTTTGCACCATAGCCTGCCTCTAGTAAATTTTAAACATGAGTGAGTAGATAGATGAGAAAAGTTTGTTAATTTGAAACTTAAGCACCCTTTACTTAATAAAATAAATAAATAAATAAAAAATAAAAAAAAATAAAAATTATTTCAGACCTCAAGATCCATAGTTTTGTTAGTATTATACATGACTTATAAACTATGTTAATAACAAACGCCTATACATTTAAATATTGTTAGTAGGTATACAATACTTACATACTATGTTAGTAACAATAAAATACACATCACTTCCTATACCGACCGCGCTCACCTGTCACCCCGGGCACATGCACGTGTACACGCACCCAGTGAGCCATGATGTCGCAGCACGGCTTATCACTGATGACCCTCAGAATGCTGTTCAAAAACGTGATTTTTTAATTCAATTTACGAATTGTAATCCAGATGTTTGTTAGAAGAATAATAAGTTTTATATTTTTGTAATAGTATGTCTAATTATTACGTCAAATTAATTAGGCAGAGATTATCAAGACTAATAAGAAGAACCGATTTAATTTAAGATTTACATTTACAATGTTCGTAACTAAAATAAATGACCATGAGTGAGTAAAAGACATAATTTTATAACAGTAATGCTATTCTAATTCTATAAAATTTTAGTCTAAATAGTGCAAGTAAGTATTATTTTTCTTGTGCCGAATGTTCGGCATCTGAACCGAATTTCGGCCGAATGCCGAAGTTCGGTTCAAACTGCCGAAATTCGGTTGAACCGAATGTGAACCGAATTTCGGCCCATCCCTGCAAATAACCTAAATGACCTTAAGAAAGCAGTACAACAGGCCAACACAGGATCAAATACGCCTAGCACATCTTTTGCGGATATGGTCAAAAAGAGAACCAACAGCTTTGTTCGTCCTAGCACTTTTAGTTCTGTTGCGATTTATCCCAGTGATAGTTCAAAGACGAGTGACGAAACTAAAAATATAGTCCAAAAAATAATATGCCCTGAAGATATGAAACTGAAAGTTCGAGGAGTTCGCAAGACAAGAAACGGAGGTGTGATCATCAGCACTGAGTCCAGATCTGATATTGAAAAAGTGAAACAAACCGTCCAACTTGCTTCAAAAGGCCTTACTGTTGATGAGCCAAATAAGCGCAAGCCTCGTATCATAGTTTTAGGAGTTCCGGCATCTATGGATGAGAGTGAGGTCTATAAATGCATATACGAGCAAAATTTAGTAGAGGAAATACCATCATTGACACGAGACGTATTTATGACCTCAATAAAACTGAGTCACAAATCGGGAAAGAAAAGTGAGGCCAATTGCAACTACGTCATTGAGGTCCCTGCGAACATACGTAGAGCCCTCATCACACAGGACAGAGTATTCATAAACTGGACATCCTGCCCAGTAAGAGACTTTACATTAGTCACAAGATGTTTTAAGTGTCAACAGTATGGGCATGCAGCTAAAACCTGTAAAGCAATAGCTTCTACGTGTGGGCATTGCGGAGAAGACGGTCACTCAATCCAGGACTGTACAAAGAAGACAGACTCTCCTAAATGTGCAACATGCCTGCGATTTAAGAAGCCTCATGAACACAAGACTGGAAATGCCGATTGCCCAGCTAAAAAAGCAGCTGAATATAGGTATATTAACTCGGTAGACTATGACGGCGCCTAAGAGCGCCACATACTTATTTGTAATTAAGAGCTTAAATTATAATATTTAGTATAATGGATGTTAATTTGATTACAGAATTAGATAATATATTTCTATCGGAAGCAAAATCTTGTGAGGTCGAGGAGTGTAGAAAGTATCTTACCGGCTATCAAAATTCACTAACTGTACTAACACAAAATATTCGCAGTATTTTCAAGAACATAGACAGCTTTAATGTTTTCCTGAGTAGGCTAGACTTTGCGTGCGATATAATAGTGCTTACTGAGTGCTGGATATCAAATCGACAAAGTAACATACCGGAATTACCGGGGTACAATTTATATTACAGTACAATAAACCATAATCAAAATGATGGAATCATTGTCTATGCTAAGTCATCGCTAAAAGTCACAATCGAACAACCAACCCTACAGGATTGTAATTGCTTAGTTATCAAAATTGGCTCTAATACAGCAATTATTGCTATGTATAGATCCCCAGCCCATAAAAACTTACACTTATTTCATAATTCTCTTAACAGTACACTTCAGGCGACATGCTCTTTTCAAAACATAATACTAACAGGTGATATAAATGTAAATATAGGATCTGAATTTTATGATGCAGGCACCCAAGACTATCTTAATATCTGTGCATACCATGGGCTTCTCCCCGCTCACAGATTGCCGACTCACAAGAGTGGTTCTTGCCTTGATCACATGTTAATAAAATCAAATCATCAATATATAACGCTTGTCACTAACTCAACGATCACTGACTATCATGCTGTCCTACTTACCGTAAATTTAACGCTGCCTAAGCCAAATTGCCGTCCGACTAAGTCTAAACTAAACATAAACAGACTCGAATATGATTTATGCAAGATTGACTTCAGTGACGTCTATAATACTGCTGACCCAAATGTGTCATTATCGTATTTTATAAAATCTGTCCAGCAAGCCATATTACATAATACAATAGAAATACCAATAAATAAGAAATTGTATAACATTAAACCATGGATCACTCCCGGGCTAATTCGATGCATAAGGCACAGAGACAGACTACATCAAAAGTCTAAGAAATACCCTAATAACTTAATTCTTCAAATATCATACAAGAGATACAGAAACTTCTGTAACAAAACTAGAGCTTCATCTTTCGTTATGCTGGACACAGATGAACACGAAATAGCGCGAATTATCACAGGGTTAAAGGACGACTGTGCTGTTGGTTGGGATAGTATAAGCAATAAGATCCTGAAAAGATTCATGCATATTTTTGTTCCTCCTTTAACATATATATTTCAAATATGCCTCTCTGAAGGTATCTTTCCTAAATTCCTGAAAAAAAGGCTGAAGTTATCCTTATCTATAAATTCGGTATTCAATATCATTACTTCCGTCGGTATCTAAAATACTTGAAAAGATTATAAATAGCCGACTAGTTAACTTTCTGAAGAAGACACATTATCTTTCACCCTTCCAATTCGGGTTCAGAGCCAATTTATCAACAGCTGACGCGGTGCATAGCCTGACACAGGAATTAGGAAGAGGTAACCACACCTTAGGGATCTTTCTTGATCTAGCCAAGGCATTTGACATTGTTTGTACGACTTCGCTCTTACACAAATTAGAAGCTCTTGGCGTAAGAGGAACGCAGCTAAAACTTTTTGCGGACTACTTAGATGATCGGCATTAATGTGTTAAGATAGATAATATTACGAGCAATTATCAAAAGAACACTGGATTTGGTTTGCCTCAAGGAAGTATTTTGGCCCCCACATTGTTCTTAATATATATTAATGACCTGTGCAACATTAATTTAGATCAAGGCAAAATAATATCATACGCCGACGATACCGCACTTTTAGGTATCTACCGCCACAACTACTGATGAACTGTATGAGAAAGCGCAGTCAGGATTTAATATAGTAAACAACTGGTTGAGACATAATTTACTCACATTAAATGCTGACAAAACAAAATACATTCATTTGGTCATGCGCAGGCCTCAATACGCTACTTCTAACCCTCAGCTATACACCCACGAATGCATGACACCATCTCTGAACATGTGTAACTGTCCTACTATATTCCCTACTAACAACATAAAATACCTCGGGATTACAATTGATGATACACTTTCCTTCCGACACCATATTAAAAACTTAGTTAGTCGAGTCCGTAAATTAATATTTGTATTTAAGAAACTACGATCAATCGCGGACTCCAAACTAATCACGCAAGTATATCTGGCCCTATGTCAATCTATAATTCAATATTGCATCACTTCATGGGGTGGCGCTCTGAAAACAAATATACTGCCTCTTGAACGAGCACAAAGGACGATCTTAAAAGTAGCAACCTCCCGCCCCTTTCTCTTTCCTACGTCCCAGTTATATCAATCCTGTAATGTACTAACAGTCCGTCAACTTTTCATCATGCACATAGTTCTAAAACAACATACAATGCTTACCTATAATTCGCGCATTACTAACAAGAGGCGGAAAGATATAGTCTGCGTCTCACATCCGACATCAAAATTTATCTTTACAAATCGATTTTTTTCGTTATTAGGTCCACTATTGTACAATAGATTAAATAGAATCTTAAATATATATAACTTAAATTATTTTAGTTGTAAAAAAGCAATATGTAATTATTTACAAAATATGACATATGACCAGTCGGAAGAGTTACTTGCAATATGCAAATAGAATGTAAAACACTAGGAACACATATTTAAATATTATTATCTAGATTTAGTTTTAGTTATTTCATGGATTATGTACCACTTAAGACAGTTTGTACTTCATCGCCTGAAGCACAGGTTTTTAACCTAGTACAGGCAAATATGTTAATTTTCTTTAATTTAATTAATTCTTAAGACTTATAGTGTAACTGTATTTTGCACTATTTCTTAAATAAACAATTTATTATTATTATATAATAGACCCTGGAAAAGACATAGGATAGTTTTTATCCTGGAAATCGTCCCTTAAGGATGTAAAGGGGTGTTGGGACTTTTTATTCCCCCCTCTCAATTCATTCAAATCGCGTATTAAGAACCACTCATATTTTTTTTTAAACTACACAACGGTATGAAGGCTATACAAATATTTGTTTAGGGCTGGGGTCGAACCCACGTCATGCACCAGTTAACAGTTACGCCAACCGTGCCGCTTAAATTTTAACCAATCAAGTTAATATACGAATCATTTCTATTTCAAAATCGGGGCAATATGCGTTTGCCCTTTTGAAAATAGGAGAAGATCGTGTGGCAACAGATATCAACGGGATGATTTATTTGTGCTGAACTGAATCTGAAACTGAAACTGAAGCTGAAACTGAAACTGAAACTGAAGCTGAAACTGAAGCTGAAACTGAAGCTGAAACTGTAGCTGAAACTGAAGCTGATACCAAACTGTAGCTGAAACTGAAGCTGAAATTGAAGCTGAATCTGAAACTGAAACTGAAGCTGTAACTGAAGCTGTAACTGAAGCTGAAACTGAAGCTGAAACTGAAGCTGAAACTGAAGCTGAAACTGAAGCTGAAACTGAAATTGAAGCTGAAATCTGAAACTGAAACTGAAGCTCAAACTGAAGCTGAAGCTGAAGCTGAAATTGAAACCGAAGCTAAAAACCAAAACTGAAGCTGAATCTGAGACAGAAGCTGAAACTGAAGCTGAAGCTGAAACTGAAGCTAGAAGCTGAAGCTGAAACTGAAGCTAAAAACCAAAACTAAAGCTGAAACTGAAACTGAAGCTGAAGCTGACACTGAAGCGGAAACTGAAGCTGAAACTGAAACATAAGCTAAAACCAAAACTTAAGCTGAATCTGAAACTGAAGCTGAAACTGAAACTGAAACTGAAGCTTAAAATCAAGTTGAAACTGACGCTGAAACCAAACTGAAGCTGAAACTGAAACTGATGCTGAAACCAAAACTGAAGCTGAAACTGAAACTGAAGCTGAAACTGAAGTAACATACATAGTGAACATAGTCCAAGATACAGATAATTTAATAAACCACGTTTATTCTGATTTGAAAACAAATATGAGGGATAAAGAATGGCTGCGTGAAAGAGTAATTTTGGCACCAACTAACGAAATTGTAGGGCAGATCAACGAAAAGATTATGTCTCATGTGGATTGTGATGTTGTTGAGTATCTGCCCGTCGACAATGTCATGGATACAAAGCAAGTGACGTCGTACTAACTCTCTGGAATTGTCAGGGTACCCCATCACATTATTTGAGGCTTAAATTTTGTGTACCAGTCCTGTTGATGCGTAATCAGGGCGCACCCAGGATCTGTAATGGCATGCGACTACAAATTACACACCTTGGATGCAATGTTTTCAAGCAATAATTATGACAGGAACAGCAAGCAGTGAAAACGTATTTATTCCTCACATTCAGTTCAAAAAAATCAATTTTCCCCTAAAAGCGGCATTCGCAATGACCATAAACAAAGCTCAAGGACAGACACTGAAAGTCGCAAGTGTACATTTAGAAAAAGACTGCTTTTCCCATGGGCAACTGTATTTGGCGTGCTCACGAGTATCAAGCGTACAAAATCAACACGCCAAGGAAGGGAAAACCAGAAACGTAGTTTACAAAAATGTATTGTAAACTACGTTTTTGGTATTAAAAAGATAAATTTTAAATACTAACTGTCTGTTTGTTTTTGGGGATGGATGGACCCTGGTGATGGTTTTTTAAATATTGTATAATGCGTTTTTTAACCACCCAAAAAGATACGGTACACCTTTTTGGCAACAAGAACTATTCACAAAGTGTAAATTAAAGCGGGTGAAGCCGCGGGCAAAAGCTAGTAATAAATATATTTTCATTAAAATCAGTTGTGCCAACAACTGTAGCTTCAGCAGGCACTCGGTAATAATTATTTTTTTGGTGGTGAGTCATTAGATGATTTATCTAATGACTCCTCCCTCCTACATACACTTAACCCGTGGACTCGACATCGAAACAAAGTAACCTGTTTTTTTTTCTGGGTGGGAAAGTCATCGAATGACTTCTCCCGCTCTGGGTAAAATGGAACGGAGTGTCAGACTTCTACTGACTAAAACCCCACCCTGTTCCTTCAGCTGCCCTTAAGTTCCAGGGCCATTTTTTTTTATTTTTTTTTTGTTTATTGGCTTGCGTTTGACCACAATCTCAACTGATGTTAAGCGATGATGTGGACGAAGACGAAGCATGCTTGCCTAAAAGTAACCTATACACTCCTTGCTCTTAGCTATAACCTGGGAGTCTTTAGACTCCCAGGTTATAGCTATCAGAAGGCACAGACTCCACAGAATTAATTCTTATCACATCACTGCATCCTAAATTTGGTTACATATAAAGAAAAATTCAGGGTATTCCCCGAAGCTTACTAACCATAAACAAAAAGGTGGCCTCAACTTAACTCAACATATTTTATTTCATACGGCCACTTATAAAACAACAGAACACGGTACGAAATTGGTCGATTCCTATGGAGAAGAACTGGCAGGAATCTCCACAGCTACTCTTTTCATAATATCATTCATTTTTATAATGTATCCAGAGTACTCGTTTAGAAAGGTATGGTAGTTACCAATTCACATCAAATAATGTAATTTAAAAAAAAAATGAAAATTGAATGCATCGTAAAATTAATCAATAATAAAGTTACACTATTTATAACTTAAGAACGGCTGAACCGAATTGGCTGAAAATTGGTAGGGAGGTAGCTTAGAACCAGGAGACGGACGGAGATGGTTTTTATCCCAGAATTCCTACGGGATCGGGAATTACGCGGGGAAAACATCCCAAGCGAACGAAGTCGCGGGCAAAAGCTAGTAAGTAATAAAAATTATACAAAAAAGAAAATCTGTCCAATCGGATGGATTAGCGTAGGGAAAAGTAAAAACAAACAAAATAAAAAGACACACTCACAAAAGTGGAGTTGTTAAGAGCCTAGTTGATAACGCAATCACAATAAGCCCGAGCCACATTGTGCAGAAGGAAGGTATCATCGCCAAGCAATCATGACTTCAACGTAGTCCTCAATCTAAAAATATGCTTTTTTAATAAGGGTTTTTTTTAAATTTTCACACAGACACAGACTTTGGCAACTTGTTATAAAAGCGTATGCTATTTATGAAGAATAACTTGCTAGTCTTGGCTAATCTGCATTTGGGTATAACAATTACACGCTTATTGCGTATATTTATTGTGTGAAGATCGCTTCTAATGCTTTCTAATAAATAAAGTGAGGGCCATCCATTCTTTCCTAGTATCGCAAACCTTTTACATTAATTTGCATGGGAGATGTTTTTTTTTATTAAGCTCGTTTATGACAGATAGATTGAATACACTTTATTGTACACCAATAATTGAAACACACTCAAATAGCAATATTGCTAACAATTTGGTTACAATGGCGGTCTTATCGCTGAAAGCGATATCTTCCACTTCCCAGACATACTTGAACCTGAACTGAAATAGCCTAAAAGGCGACCGGTCGCCTTTCATGTTTTTTCGACGCCGATTCTCTTCGTGAGTAGCCTAAATGGCGAAAAATCACCTACGTTGGCAACACTGGGTTCGTGTATCGTAGCCAATATATAAGAGCAAAAACTCTCATAGTTTTCGTGCGTCGGGGCAACGTATGCGGGATCAAGTGGTTTTCTAATATTTGGTTTAGAGTCACGAACTTATGAGTCATAAGGTCGTGGGTACGACCCCTTTTTTATTTTTTTTATGGGTGGGCAATCATCCTACGATTGCCTCCTGATCTGGGCGAAGCGGGAGTAAAACCCATCCGTGTTCAATCATATGCCCTTCGTGTTCCGAGACCGCGGTAACTCTTTCGAACAATTCCGCAATATAGGCATGTGAAGCTAAGCCGAAAGTTACATCTGGCCTGTCCTTTTTTTTCAATGAAGCGCCTGCAAATGAAGTCATTATCAATTATATTATTGAAAGCAGTCATAGTTTTTTAATCAAATGTACCCATCTGTCCTTTGCCAACCATCAATTTGCCTTTTCCAGAACGCGAACGCCTCGCTCAACTCGAGCGAGAGTTAGCAGAAACCCCAGTAAAACCAATATACGAGCCTGAAGAACTAGAAAAGCTGGTAGTCTTCATCATGAAAATGACCATTCTTTACGATCTGCGGCCTGATGACTGGACAGAAGACGCAAAGAAGAACATTGCGGAATGGGTTTTGGAACCGAAGCACCTGTCCCTCTGCATCTACTTTCGAGGAGACAAACTCAAAGCTGGCCACGAGATACCTTCATCCCCAGTTTATGACCTGACGTTTTTCCTCAGACCCCCGGACTTTGTTTTCAAGGTTGAATCGTTCCATGACGATATAATTTTCGGGACGTTCAGGGATTCTATTGAGTCAAACGTGATTCAAGTTATGGAGTACGTGTATGCTCCGTATTTCTTTGCAGTTAATGCGTGGCCTGATAGTAAGTAAATTTAAGCTTATATCTAAACTAGTATTTGCGTGTTGCGCGAGGTGCAAGCACCTCGCGAGCTTGTGAAAAAAAAAAAAAAAAAAAGGGGGGGGGGAGATGGGGGGAGTTTAGTATTTGCGTGTTGCGCGAGGTGAGACTAAAGCATTGCCCCTCTAAAGGAATCTGAAAAAAATAATGTTCCAAGTCTCTTAGATTCCGAGATCCGCCTAAAGGGGGGGAGAAGGGGGGCGGGGGGGGACTTTGAAAAATGGTTTTTACTTTACCGAGCCTCCTCTATACGAATCCGTAAAAAGAAAAAAATACGGGTCTCGTAGTTTCCGAGATACGATAGGGGGGGGGGGGGGAGAAGGGGGGGAAAAGGGGAGGTTTGGCACTTTTCCCGTAGGTTTGAGAGTTACTTGTTTACGAATCTGTCAAAATATACCCACCTCCCCATCCACCATCTGGGAGAACAATTATGTCAATGAGTCAGTCAGTCAGTCAGTGAGTGAGTGAGTGGTAATTTAGCTTTATATAATATAACTAGTATTTGCGTGTTGAGCGAGGTGCAAGCACCTCGCGTGCTTGTGAAAAAAAAAATGGGGGGCGTGATGGGGGGGTTTAGTATTTGCGTGTTGCGCGAGGTGCAAGCACCTCGCGTGCTTGTGAAAAAAAAAATGGGGGGGGGGGGTGATGGGGGGGTTTAGTATTTGCGTGTTGCGCGAGGTGCAAGCACCTCACGTGCTTGTGAAAAAAACTAAAGCAATGCCCCTCTAAATCAAGTATTTGCGTGTTGCGCGAGGTGCAAGCACCTCGCGTGCTTGTGACAAAAAAAAAAAAAAAAAAAAGAGGGGGGTGATGGGGGGGGGGTTGCACAAGTGTTTCGACTAAAGCATTGCCCCTCTAAATGAATCTGAAAAATAAAATGTTCCAAGTCTCTTAGATTCCGAGATACGCCTAAAGGGGGGGAGAAGGGGGGCGGGGGGGGGGACTTTGAAAAATGGTTTTTACTTTACCGAGCCTCCTCTATACGAATTCGTAAAAAGAAAAAAATACGGGTCTCGTAGTTTCCGAGATACGATAGGGAGGGGGAGAAGGGGGGGGAAAAGGGGAGGTTTGGCACTTTTCCCGTAGGTTTGAGAGTTACTTGTTTACGAATCTGTCAAAATATACCCACCTCCCCATCCACCATCTGGGAGAACAATTATGTCAATGAGTGAGTCAGTCAGTCAGTCAGTGAGTGGTAATTTAGCTTTATATAGTATAACCAGTATTTGCGTGTTGCGCGAGGTGCAAGCACCTCGCGTGCTTGTGAAAAAAACTAAAGCATTGCCCCTCTAAATCAAGTATTTGCGTGTTGCGCGAGGTGCAAGCACCTCGCGTGCTTGTGAAAAAAAAAGGGGGGGGGTGATGAGGGGGTTTAGTATTTGCGTGTTGCGCGAGGAGCAAGCACCTCGCGTGCTTGTGAAAAAAAACAAAAAAAAAAAAGGGGGGGGAGATGGGGGGGGGTTCGCTTAAGTATTTCGACTAAAGCATTGCCCCTCTAAATGAATCTGAAAAAAAAATGTTCCAAGTCTCTTTATTTCCGAGATCCGCCTAAAGGGGGTGAATAAGGGGGCGGGAGGGGGGGCACTGAAAAATTGTTTTTACTTTACCGAGCCTCCTCTATACGAATCCGTATTAAAAAAAAAATACGGGTCTCGTAGTTTCCGAGATACGATAGGGAGGGGGGAGAAGGGGGGGGAAAAGGGGAGGTTTGGCACTTTTCCCGTAGGTTTGAGAGTTACTTGTTTACGAATCTGTCAAAATATACCCACCTCCCCATCCACCATCTGGGAGAACAATTATGTCAATGAGTGAGTGAGTCAGTGAGTGGTAATTTAGCTTTATATAGTATAACTAGTATTTGCGTGTTGCGCGAGGTGCAAGCACCTCGCGTGCGTGTGAAAAAAAAAAAAGGGGGGGGGATGATGGGGGGAGATGGGGGGGGGGTTTAGTATTTGCGTGTTGCGCGAGGTGCAAGCACCTCGCGTGCTTGTGAAAAAAACTAAAGCATTGCCCCTCTAAATCAAGTATTTGCGTGTTGCGCGAGGTGCAAGCACCTCGCGTGCTTGTGAAAAAAAATGGTGGGGGGGTGATGGGGGGGTTTTAGTATTTGCGTGTTGCGCGAGGTGCAAGCACCTCGCGTGCTTGTGAAAAAAACTAAAGCACTGCCCCTCTAAATGAATCTGAAAAAAAAAATGTTCCAAGTCTCTTAGATTCCGAGATCCGCCTAAAGGGGGGGAGAAGGGGGGCGGGGGGGGGGACTTTGAAAAATGGTTTTTACTTTACCGAGCCTCCTCTATACGAATCCGTAAAAAACAAAAAATACGGGTCTCGTAGTTTCCGAGATACGATAGGGAGGGGGGAGAAGGGGGGTGAAAAGGGGAGGTTTGGCACTTTTCCCGTAGGTTTGAGAGTTACTTGTTTACGAATCTGTCAAAATATACCCACCTCCCCATCCACCATCTGGGAGAACAATTATGTCAATGAGTGAGTCAGTCAGTCAGTCAGTGAGTGGTAATTTAGCTTTATATAGTATAACTAGTATTTGCGTGTTGCGCGAGGTGCAAGCACCTCGCGTGCTTGTGAATAAAAACTAAAGCATTGCCCCTCTAAATCAAGTATTTGCGTGTTGCGCGAGGTGCAAGCACCTCGCGTGCTTGTGACAAAAAAAAAGATTTGCGTGTTGCGCGAGGTGCAAGCACCTCGCGTGCTTGTGAAAAAAAAAAAAAGGTGGGGGGAAATGGGGGGGGGTTTGCACAATTATTTCGACTAAAGCATTACCCCTCTAAATGAATCTGAAAAAAAAATTGTTCCAAGTCTCTTAGATTCCGAGATCCGCCTAAAGGGGGGGAGAAGGGGGGCGGGGGGGGACTTTGAAAAATGGTTTTTACTTTACCGAGCTTCCTCTATACGAATCCGTAAAAAACAAAAAATACGGGTCTCGTAGTTTCCGAGATACGATAGGGAGGGGGGAGAAGGGGGGTGAAAAGGGGAGGTTTGGCACTTTTCCCGTAGGTTTGAGAGTTACTTGTTTACGAATCTGTCAAAATATACCCACCTCCCCATCCACCATCTGGGAGAACAATTATGTCAGTGAGTGAGTCAGTGAGTGGTAATTTAGCTTTATATAGTATAACTAGTATTTGCGTGTTGCGCGAGGTGCAAGCACCTCGCGTGCTTGTGAATAAAGAAATTGGTATTTGCGTGTTGCGCGAGGTGCAAGCACCTCGCGAGCTTGTGAAAAAAAAAAAAAAAAAAAAAGAGGGGGGGGTGATGGGGGGGGGGGTTGCACAAGTATTTCGACTAAAGCATTGCCCCTCTAAATGAATCTGAAAAAAAAAATGTTCCAAGTCTCTTAGATTCCGAGATCCGCCTAAAGGGGGGGAGAAGGGGGGCGGGGGCGGGGACTTTGAAAAATGGTTTTTACTTTACCGAGCCTCCTCTATACGAATCCGTAAAAAGAAAAAAATACGGTTCTCGTAGTTTCCGAGATACGATAGGGGGGGGAGAGAAGGGGGGGGAAAAGGGGAGGTTTGGCACTTTTCCCGTAGGTTTGAGAGTTACTTGTTTACGAATCTGTCAAAATATACCCACCTCCCCATCCACCATCTGGGAGAACAATTATGTCAATGAGTGAGTCAGTGAGTGGTAATCTAGCTTTATATAATATAACTAGTATTTGCGTGTTGCGCGAGGTGCAAGCACCTCGCGTGCTTGTGAAAAAAGAAATTGGTATTTGCGTGTTGCGCGAGGTGCAAGCACCTTGCGAGCTTGTGAAAAAAAAAAAAAAAGAGGGGGAGGGGTGATGGGGGGGGGTTGCACAAGTATTTCGACTAAAGCATTGCCCCTCTAAATGAATCTGAAAAAAAAAATGTTCCAAGTCTCTTAGATTCCGAGATCCGCCTAAAGGGGGGGAGAAGGGGGGCGGGGGGGGGACTTTGAAAAATGGTTTTTACTTTACCGAGCCTCCTCTATACGAATCCGTAAAAATCAAAAAATACGGGTCTCGTAGTTTCCGAGATACGATAGGGAGGGGGGAGAAGGGGGGTGAAAAGGGGAGGTTTGGCACTTTTCCCGTAGGTTTGAGAGTTACTTGTTTACGAATCTGTCAAAATATACCCACCTCCCCATCCACCATCTGGGAGAACAATTATGTCAATGAGTGAGTGAGTCAGTCAGTGGTAATTTAGCTTTATATAGTATAACTAGTATTTGCGTGTTGCGCGAGGTGCAAGCACCTCGCGTGCTTGTGAAAAAAAAAGTGGGGGGGGGGTGATGGGGGGGGTTTAGTATTTGCGTGTTGCGCGAGGTGCAAGCACCTCGCGTGCTTGTGAAAAAAAAAAAAAAAAAAAAGAGGGGGGGGTGATGGGGGGGGGGGGGGGTTGCACAAGTATTTCGACTAAAGCATTGCCCCTCTAAATGAATCTGAAAAAAAAAATGTTCCAAGTCTCTTAGATTCCGAGATCCGCCTAAAGGGGGGAGAAGGGGGGCGGGGGGGGGGACTTTGAAAAATGGTTTTTACTTTACCGAGCCTCCTCTATACGAATCCGTAAAAAGAAAAAAATACGGGTCTCGTAGTTTCCGAGATACGATAGGGGGGGGGGAGAAGGGGGGGGAAAAGGGGAGGTTTGGCACTTTTCCCGTAGGTTTGAGAGTTACTTGTTTACGAATCTGTCAAAATATACCCACCTCCCCATCCACCATCTGGGAGAACAATTCTGTCAATGAGTGAGTCAGTCAGTCAGTGAGTGGTAATCTAGCTTTATATAATATAACTAGTATTTGCGTGTTGCGCGAGGTGCAAGCACCTCGCGTGCTTGTGAAAAAAACTAAAGCATTGCCCCTCTAAATCAAGTATTTGCGTGTTGCGCGAGGTGCAAGCACCTCGCGTGCTTGTGAAAAAAACTAAAGCATTGCCCCTCTAAATCAAGTATTTGCGTGTTGCGCGAGGTGCAAGCACCTCGCGAGGTTGTGAAAAAAAAAAAAAGGGGGGGGGGGAAATGGGGGGGGGGGGTTGCACAATTATTTCGACTATAGCATTGCCCCTCTAAATGAATCTGAAAAAAAAAATGTTCCAAGTCTCTTAGATTCCGAGATCCGCCTAAAGGGGGGGAGAAGGGGGGCGGGGGGGGGGGACTTTGAAAAATGGTTTTTACTTTACCGAGCCTCCTCTATACGAATCCGTAAAAAGAAAAAAATACGGGTCTCGTAGTTTCCGAGATACGATAGGGGGGGGGAGGAGGGGGCGGAAAAGGGGGGGTTTGGCACTTTTCCCGTAGGTTTGAGAGTTACTTGTTTACGAATCTGTCAAAATATACCCACCTCCCCATCCACCATCTGGGAGAACAATTATGTCAATGAGTGAGTCAGTGAGTGGTAATCTAGCTTTATATAATATAACTAGTATTTGCGTGTTGCGCGAGGTGCAAGCACCTCGCGTGCTTGTGAAAAAAAAAAAAAAAAAAAAAAGGGGGGGGGGTGATGGGGGGGTTTAGTATTTGCGTGTTGCGCGAGGTGCAAGCACCTCGCGTGCTTGTGAAAAAAAAAAAAAAAAAAAAAGGGGGGGGGGTGATGGGGGGGTTTAGTATTTGCGTGTTGCGCGAGGTGCAAGCACCTCGCGTGCTTGTGAAAAAAGAAATTGGTATTTGCGTGTTGCGCGAGGTGCAAGCACCTCGCGAGCTTGTGAAAAAAAAAAAAAGAAAAGAGGGGGGGGTGATGGGGGGGAGGGGTTGCACAAGTATTTCGACTAAAGCATTGCCCCTCTAAATGAATCTGAAAAAAAAAATGTTCCAAGTCTCTTAGATTCCGAGATCCGCCTAAAGGGGGGGAGAAGGGGGGCGGGTGGGGGGACTTTGAAAATGGTTTTTACTTTACCGAGCCTCCTCTATACGAATCCGTAAAAAACAAAAAATACGGGTCTCGTAGTTTCCGAGATACGATAGGGAGGGGGGAGAAGGGGGGGGAAAAGGGGAGGTTTGGCACTTTTCCCGTAGGTTTGAGAGTTACTTGTTTACGAATCTGTCAAAAAATACCCACCTCCCCATCCACCATCTGGGAGAACAATTATGTCAATGAGTGAGTCAGTCAGTCAGTGAGTGGTAATTTAGCTTTATATAGTATAATATAATATATACACTTCTGGACACATCTATTGGCCCACCTTGTATTTTCAGTTTCGTTTGGTCCTAGCTAAAATTTTATATTAGGTCGAGCAAAAAGTTTTTATGCAGTTTTGAACCTGGCACATTCACAATTTCATTCAATAGTCTTTTTTTGAATTTCGAACACAGAATTTAAAGAAACAAAAGACAATTTGGAGCCTGTTTGTTGATATCAAACAATCGAATACTAAGAAAACTTGGTTTTATTGGTTTACTTGGATTTAATTCTTGAAAAAGTGATTGATAACTTTGCTTTTGCAACAAACATTACTTATTCTTAACATTAAGGTGAGGTTCTATCAATAATCTATGGATACTTCACCTGAAGTCGCCGCCCAAGCTGTGGCACTTATTCAGGCCGGACACAGCCAAAGAAACGTGAGTGCTCAACTTAATTTAAGTCGATCTGCGGTCCGAAATGTTTATCGGAGGTACCTAGAGACTGGCGGCTTTGTTCGTCGCCAAGGAAGGCCACGATCTCGGGTCACAACTGAAAGGCAGGATCGATTCATCGTGACGACCAGCTTGAGAAATCGTCACCTTACCTCCATTGAGATACAAAACCAACTTCGCGACTTCCACGGAGTATCTGTGAGCGCTCGAACTGTTCGGAGAAGGTTAAAAGAACGCGATATGGTACCACACAAGCCAGCTAATGGGCCCAAACTAAAGCGAGCCCACCGAACAGCGCGCCTTCATTTCGCACGCAGTCATTTAAATTGGACACAGCAAGATTGGAGCCGTGTACTCTTTTCTGATGAGTCTAAAATTGTGTAACATGGCAATGATGGAAGGAAGAAGGTCTACCGGCGTAAGGGAGAGCGTTTCGCACAATGCTGCTTTGAAGAGAGGGTTGCTTATGGCGGTGGCTCATGGACTGTCTGGGGCGGTATATCCGCGAGCGGCAAAACTCAACTTGAGGTTGTTACAGGACCACGGCTGCCAACATTAAATGCTGAAAGATACATTCGTGAGTGCTTAGAACCTCACGTGATACCATACGCGGACTATGTGGGCCCAAATTTCCTTTTTATGCATGATAATGCAAGAGCCCATGCGGCCGGCATCGTCAGGGAATATCTTCGGGATGTGAACATCACAGTTATGGACTGGCCAGCCAGAAGCCCAGACATGAACCCCATTGAGCACATGTGGGACGAGCTAAAAAGGCGTGTTAGGGCTCGTCAGCCAGTTGCCCAGACGATGCAGGAGTTGAAAACTGCCATAGAAGAGGAATGGGAGATGATCCCTCAAAATTTCATAGAGCGGTTGATAAACTCTATGCCTAATCGTATGAGAGCTGTGGTAGATGCCCATGGAGGCAACACGCGTTATTAAATTAAACCTTTATTTGATAAAACATGTTTTTTATTCAAAAATTAATTGCCTTTAACAAGGCGCATATCCGACTTGTTAGGCGTAGGTCCATGTCGTATGGTATTCTGAATTCAAATTTAAAACTATACGATCGAAAAAGATGGTAAAATGTATCAGGTTTAAAACTGCATCAACAGTTTTTGTTCAATCTAGCAATCATATTTCGGTAGGGGCCATCGAAACCTAAACTCTAAGGTGGGCCAATAGATGTGTCCAGAAGTGTATATAACTCAAAGGTAACTGACTGACTGACATAGTGATCTATCAACGCACAGCCCAAACCACTGGACGGATCGGACTGAAATTTGGCATGCAGGTAGATGTTATGACGTAGGCATCCACGGGATCGGGATTTACACGGGAAAAACTTCCCACGCGAACGAAGTCGCGAGCAACTGCTAGTGAAGTATAAATGTATGGTTTTTGTGAGTAACGAACATTTTTTTGTTTTTATTTTTGTTTTTTTTTGTTTTTATTTTTGTTTTTTTTTTATTATTGATAATAGGCTCGCGTTTGACCACCATCTCACCTGATGGTGTGGTCGAAGATGGAGCACGCTTACCTAAAAGTAACCTATTCACTCTTGACTTAAAGACCTTAAAGGTTATAGTGGTGAAAGTTTTCCTAAGGACAGCTCTTAGGAAAACTTCCATAACAAAAAAATCATTTACCGACAATTTATACAGCATACAGCATTCCTGTCTTTGTAATTTAAAAGATTGACACAAATGCAAAACGATTGAAATTGCTTTAGCAATGAATAGCAAACTAAAATAAAACTAAAAGTTCAGAAGAAAGCCAGTGTCAGACAAGTTCCAGTTGTCTGGTATTTTACTGAACTGGGCCTATTTGGATAAGCTGTTATATTATTTTCTTTATTTTCTTTTCGATCTTATATAGTAGGTACTTATTTATTTTGAAACATATACGTACAGGTATTATAAACAAGTGCTTACAGTTTTGTAATTTCAAAAAATATAACTATTGTCACTTGGCAAAGAGATATTCTATTCTATTAGATATTTTTTGTATCCTTTTCCACAGGCGTCAAAAGTGAGTTTTGCACCCACATTCACACGTTCCTCGCCAAACTAACCGACATGTACTACAAGATGTTAGGTTTAACAGTCCTATACATACCCCGAGAGGGTCAAAACCTATCGTTTGAAAAGGCTAGTGCTGACCGAGAGCTG
The DNA here is from genome assembly GCA_943138885.2 of Tholera decimalis. Taxonomy (NCBI): domain Eukaryota; kingdom Metazoa; phylum Arthropoda; class Insecta; order Lepidoptera; family Noctuidae; genus Tholera; species Tholera decimalis. The sequence continues at coordinate 3,574,502 of OW964557.2, read as the reverse complement.
GTAAAGAGACTCGAAGGAGTGGTGGTCTACTGGACCCATCAGATCAAATCGTGTTTAGAGGACACGGCGTTTGTGGCCTCTCAAAAGGAGTTGCTGTGTCCGAGCGACGAATATGACTTCTGGGTTTATAGACGTACGTAGAACTTATTATATTTAATCAAAAGAAAGCACAAACAGCCTCCAAGAATAAAGAGCTATCTATTAATAAAAACCTATGTGTTGACAGACGAAAACCTGAACGCCTTACTGCATCAGCTCAAGAACCCTGCAGTGAAGCATATAACGAAGATCCTCGTCACCACTCACTCCACATTCATCCACCAGTTCCAGTCTCTCTGCGAAGAGATCGTCCAGAAAGTTGACGAGGCTACCTCCAATATCGAGTACCTGCAGGTTATCAAGCAACCTTGCGCAGAACTGGAGTGCGTCGTGGACCCTGACGAGATATCGAAGCATGTACCGAATATCATAAACCTATTCCGTTTCATCTGGATGGAATCTCCTACCTACAATTCTGAGACTAGGATCACGAATCTGTTCAAAGCCCTAAGCAACCAGATCATAATTTTATGCCGGAATTACATCAAGTTAGAAGAACTCTTCGATGGCCATACGGTAAAGGCTATAGGAGAGTTCAGCAAGTGCATCGAATGCTGTAAGAAGTACAGGGAGATCTACGATGTGATGGTGGAGGCGCATAACGAAGCGAACCCCAAAAGCTGGGAGTTAGATACCGGAGCAATCTTCAACTATATTGATTCGTTCATCCAGAGATGTTTCGATATGCTCGATGTTTGCAACTGCATGATCATTTTTGGGAGGTAAGATCTAGTTTTTCTATAATAATTACAAAATGCTTATAACAGCCACACGGATCGCTTCAAGTTTAAGCAATGCTTGGCGAGGTCGGTCCGTGGTTAGGTGATCACATCGAGATTTCTCGCTGTCTCGGAAAGCACGTTACATCGTTGGTCCCGGTTGTCTTTTGTACATCTTTGACATTCATCACAGACAATCAAGAGCCAGATAATCTGACATTAGTCTTAGCAAGGGATATCATGTGTGATGTGACCCAGCCACTAGGTAGTAGGGTTCAGATAGTTGCTCCATGTAAAACAATGGTGCTAAGCTGCTTCTGGTTAGACTAAAAGCCGTTAGCCGTAAAGCCGACTTTACCCAGCAATGTCAGGGTGACATTGCTAGGTAAAGGCTAATCAGATGATAATGATGCTTAGCCACTTTCGCTATGAGTGCTTCAAAGGTTTCTTAATGTTTTATATTCACGCTCGCTTTAATTAATTCTAGAATCAACGAGTTAGAAACAATATCCAAGCCGTACTTTGGCGGAGCCAAAGGGGATAAGTTCGAAGCCAAATGTGAGAAGATAGAAAAAATGTTCTCTCGGGCGCTTTTAGATATTACTGGTGTTTCCAATACTATCTTGGATGTCCAGGCGCCTTCGTGGTACGACGACATACTAGGCTTCCGGGTCATCATTAAGGATATTGAGGTGAACGAAAATCTTATTTATTACAAAATCAACAGGTTTGAAGCATATTTCTTACATTGAAAAAAAATTAAAACACGCTTTTTTATTAATTTTTCGGTTGGAAAATCATCAAATGACTTGAAAGGATATCATACAACTGCTGATGCGATATCAAATGCGATTGCTCTTACGATAGTTAGCTAGCTCAATCTTAGCATTACTAGATTGCGTGGTGAAATGTTGAAATCTTGGAGCCTAAGTTACGACACCACCCCCTTGTTTATTTTTGCCGGTTCTTCTTTATAGGAAACGACCAATTTCGAACCGGGCACTTTCTAATTCTCGGTTTCTAATTTTTCTAATTTCCGGGCGTTTTCTAATTGATGGATACCTACTTAGAAAACGTCAGAAGCTAGTGCCCAGTTCGACGTACGTTTATAGTAGGCCTATGTGCAATAAAATATATTGTTTTTTTTTTAGTTTGATAAGCTTCATAATTTCCCTTTGGTACATTATAAAACACACCTTCAAACACAGCACATAAAATCATCGAATATGTCTCTAATATTTTAAAAATTCGAACAGGTGAGAATTGATTGTGCAATGAGTATGTCGGTGTGTGTCTTAGGTACTTATATTGGTGTATAGTGCCTGTTTTGATCATGATTAATTTTAATGAATGATTTCTTTGTTTCCCTATCCGGATCTTAGCTTCTGCAACTAATCTAGATTACTATTATAACTTAGATTTTCCATGATTAGTAAAAACAACTGTGTTCAGGAAGTCCATTAACTGGGAATGTTAACTAAATCCTAAGCACAATTTTGAAAATGTTTGAACTCTATTTAAAAACAGTCCGAAATAATGATTTATTATTTATTTATTAACTAAGCGGCCCTCACACCACACCCATATTATATTATGTTACTTGGCAGATTATAATCGAGAACCTGGTGGACACGGTGTTCGAAGGTGTCAACCACGTGGAAGAGGCTGTGGTCGCTCTCTACTCTCTCAACAATTACTCCAAAAGGAAGAACCTCAAACGTGTCTTCAAACGGAAAACTGCTGAGGTACATCTTACCAAGCAATTTCTTCCTGTACTTATTATATTGACTGAAGACGAATGAATGTCCCCATAACACAGGATTTTCCTAAACATCATCCTTCTGTCCTTATCCCAGTTACTTCGAGTTCGGCGCAACAGGTTTTCATCATTCTCCCCTGTCAGACGTCACAGCATCCTTTACTCCTTCTTTTTTCATAACATTCCTCAAACAATCCATCCATTTTTCTTTGGCCTTTCTCTACCATACCATCCATCAATATTTTTTTTCACTGGATTTTCCTAGTATAGGGCTTATTAATTGTTTTGCTAGATGTTTTTAAGTGTGCCTGTCATTTAAATCTCCGCAATGATGACGCATAGTTGTATAAAGTGCTGTTGTGAAAGTCATAAAATTCGTATGATGTTGGTTTAGTTTATGGATGGTCTCTGGACCCTTAATGCCTGGGTTGCTTTGATGATTCTTCTTAGGTCAATTCATTATTACCCATTAGTCTTGCGAGTGTAACAGAAGATATGACATTAGAACCTAAAAATTCATTTGGTTTTATGCCTTGACCCTTAAACAAGACTTGCGGATGTGTCATAAACTTATACAACGTGTAATTTAAAGGGTATATACATACCAAGTGCATGGCTTCTTTGGATGATAACAAACGATATGGCAAGGGTTTTGTAATCCTAAGTCTACGTGTGTAGAACTTATTACAAATTCCAATACACTGATACCAGAGACCGAATTTTTCAAATTAAGATGAACGAAAAGAATTATCGTGTTATTGGCAAGTGACATGGAAAGTTATTGACCCTCGTAGTGCTGTGACACGTTTGATATGATTGGTATTCAAGAAATATATGAAACCAATAATTTAGTATCAATTCTTTGAGACAGTTATTTTGTGCTGAAACTGTGCATAGAGACTCCATACCAGATGTTGTCTTCATCCCTTTTGGATAGATATGGGGTTTCCGTTACACGTTGTATACGCGTAATTGATAAATGATCTTTATTTTGCAAATTGTTTATTAAATAACACTTTTGCTTGTAATTTTTTCGTGAATTTAAACTAGATGAGGCCGGTGTTTCCTGACTACCCTGAGAAGAAACACCGAAACAAACTCAGGGGTCCGTCTCTTTTAAAGTCCATATTATCCTATACTGGTTAAATTATATGGGAACCTTGTAGGTTATCGTTTGAGACGATCTTTTGAGGAAAGATGCTCACAGATTTGAGTGGGCCTGTCCATACAGCGCAAGCATTTGTCAGATGAAGTTGAGCTATAGCTCAACTTAGAACAAGGAGCGTAATGCGTAATATCACATTTGTGTTTGTCAGATGTGGGCGATGTTTAGTGAAGAGGTGCAGGAGGCGAAGAAGGACATGGTGTCCACGCGTTCCATGGCACCAGCTGACATGCCGAACTATGCAGGCAGGGCCGCCATACTGCGAATGAGGAAGAATAGGCTCATGTATCTCAAGAACGTGAGTATTTTGCCCCATTCATAAATCCGATAATTGTAAATATCTAATCCGAGTACTATGCCCATATTAAACCAAATTTAATTCATTTATTTGATCATTTTTAGGGTTCCGTAGTCAACAAGGAACCCTTATAGTTTCGCCATGTCCGTCTGTCTGTCCGTCTGTCCGCGGTTTAGCTCAAAAACTATTGGAACTAGGAAGTTGTAATTTGGCATGAGTATCCACGTTAATGACGCCGAAAAAGTGGTGAAATAAAATTTTGAAAAAAGCAATTATTTAGGGTACCTCCCCAACATGTAAAGTGGGATGATAATTTATTTTTTTCGTCCTTCCCATAGTGTGGGATATCGTTGGATGGGTCTTTCAAAAATATTAGGGGTTTGGGAAGACCGTTTTTTGATTAAGTAAACCGTTCGTGACTTAACAAGCTTTAAAGTACCAATTTTCGTTAGAGTCAAGTGTCCCCCCCCTCTAACAACTAAACGGTTGTGGTTAGAAATTCAAATGTCACGGCAGTAGTACCTATATATAACGAAGTTTAATGGAAAACTATCACACATAAGAGGGCTTTACAAGTTTACGAGTAATAGTCGACCAATTGTATTTGACTCGAAAATTTCGAACAACTCCATAGAAATGTCGATAGATGGCGCTAAGCGCCAGTTGTATCGCGCTAGTTTTTGTAAGAAATTTACTATCGCATAACAGTCCTTGCATAATATTTGGAGATTTTAATGAAGACTATCTCCGTAACGATAACACTGGAGTTTTCAAATTAATACGTGACGCTGGTTACCAGTCTATTACAACCACTTCCCTCTACACGTGGTGGTACTTAAATAGATCATATTTTTTCAAGCTTCCCTTGTGAAGTTGGATTTTATAATTCTTTCTTCAGTTACCATCGCCCTATGTGGGCCCATTTTTGGAGTGAATTCTAATTAATATGTTTTATTTATTTATTATTTTGCTATATAATATCAAACACAAAGCTCCCCCAGCAAACTACTTCCTCAATTTTATTTTTTGTGACGATTGAGTAGTGTAGTTCTGTGTCCTGTATTTAAATTCAAAACACCGACTATGACAAGTTTTATACAAAACTCTAAAAAAGTTAAAACTTTCCGTGCAAAATTGTCGGATCAGGTGAGGATTTGTATAGGAAGTCAAATTAGTTAGGTAGTCATGTTTGGCTTTTAGTTAGAGCATGGTACGAAACGATCAGTCAGCGAATACGACACGCACTTGGCTGTTATAAAAACTACGGAACCCTACACTGCACGTGGCCCGACACGCACTTGACCGGTTTTTTTTTTGTATTAAGTACCTGTTAGTAAAGAGTATTATTTCGGGTGTATCATACTCACAAATAAAACTTAACTCTGAAATAGATTTTGCTCCAAATGTGTTTTACTTACCTCTTTCCAGGAATGAGTCATTCCAATCACCCTATATATAGCACCCTAGTACCTAAGAATATGACTTTTAATCGATATATCTTCCATTAGGTAATGACAGACGCCTCCGCGTGGCTACTGCCGTGCAGCAACTCTGAGGACGTGATCATGCACGTGAACAGGCTGATGGGTGCCATTGATGTCGCCATCAGGGAGATCTGGATATCCTGGACCGTATGTCATAACATAGCATTACTCTTAAATAGTTAGCTTCCAACGGTGACGTTCGACGTCATACTTTATTTGGGCAGGAATACCACCCGCTATGTAAAATAGGGAGTACCTACTATGGGACAAAGCATAAGAAGAATTAATCGATGTCGTCGATAGTCGAATCTTGTCCAACTTGCCAAAGCAGTTCAATGACTAAACTTAAGTAGTTGTTTGGTACACCCAAAAAGGAAACTGTACAAGCAGAAATAACTTTATCCAATAGCACAACGTGGACGAGAAATGTGGTGCAGGACTCAATAAGACCCTGATGAGGAAGAGTGTCGAGAACCCTGGCCTCTTGGAATGCAACATTGATTCGTAAGTAGCTACAACACATAATATTTGATGGGTAATGCCCGGGTTTCGGGACGAAGCAAGTTTTAGGCGCTACGCTAACAAGTTAAAATATAAATCTCAGAAAATTAAGTCCATTAGTCGCAAGCATGACTGTCGAGCCATGCGTCCTGGTTTTTATAGCTAAACCCGGGCTCATCTTCATCTCTTAGCCTTTTAATTGTGTTGGGGTCGGCCACGTAACGGCCACTAGGATCAATTCAGGATAGATGAAATGGCGAGAGCTCACTGGAACAATCTACGACCCACAGATCGTATTATAATGGATCGGAATGCTGAGCTGTGTAAGAAATAGATGAAAAGCGAGCATGTTGAGATGTGATACGAAGAGATGACACGCATGTGACTAAAACAATGATAGGTTTGAATCTTGGTGGGTGGAGAGGTAAAAGAAGACATAAGAAAAGAATATAGATTGTGTGTGGAATGATATGAAAGATAAAGGAGTAGGTAAATGATGATTTGACGTCTGACAGAATGGAAGTGAAAACGAGTTGCGCCGACCCCAAGTAACTGGGATTAGGGCAGAAAGATCATGATGATGTAGAGGTCCGCTTCCGCTTGCGAGAATGTTCTAACGAAATACCGGCCCCGGAACGTAAGAACAGTTAAAGCAACAGGGTGGGTTTTTTGTCAATAGAATTCTGATACTCCCTTCCGCTCTACCCACAGCCAGACTCCTCCCGAGTTATTAGATGATTTTCCCACCGGAAAATGATGTCGTCTTCCAGTCTAACTGGATGCTGCTGAGCCTTAGTGTTTTAGCGGAGGGTTTTGGAGAGTCTGCCTATCTAATCTCGACATCTCAGTAGCTGGGTAGCACAATAATCTTCGGCAAGACTGGCGTCGGACTTTCGCGCTTCTGACTCTCCGTTAAGACTGTAGAAGATATTGAAATGAAAGCCAGGACCAACAATCTCGATATGTTAATATGGTAAGCCATCTATGGACCGACTTCGGGAAGCTTTGCTCTATCTTGAAGATCGATCCGATAAGCTGTTATTAATTAGCCACTAGCTCATCAACACATATCTGGCTATCCTATATAAACCCAGCTTCATGTACTAATACCGGGAGGAATTGTCATGCAGTATACAGCGTTATTTGAAAGCGTTAGCTGAATTATCTGCATAAAAATCTATTTAAACAAAACACATCCTGATTGCTACATGAAATATTGATACTGACCTTAGCTTCATACGTACTACCTAATGCGTTGGTACTTTTAATTTTTTTCCGGGTGGGAAAATCATCGAATGGCTACTTCCTTCAGCTGCCCTTAAGTTCTGGGGCCGCGGTATCTCGTTAGAACATTCCTACAACCAATATAGGTAGGTACACTAATAAGCCGGAAAAGCAGACGCGCGTACCTACACTACCTACCTACTTAGCTAATGGAGTGTTATCCATAAATTCGGCTGTTTTGTAGAATAATAAAAAAATATCAGTTAACTTATTCCATTCTGAAGAGATTCTGTTAAAACAGCTAAAGCTTTCAGAATAACGCTGTATAGGTATGTAGGTAGGTAATCATTAGACACACAAACTATCAGATACAGAATATTTCACAGTCGTTAATCAAATGTTTATTCCATTTAGATCTATTCTGGAACTGTGCCACGAAGCCGCCCATTGGGAGAACTTATTCATGGACATACCTCTACATGCTTATCAGGTAAAACCACTGGGTAAAACAGACTTTGTCAATTATAATTTAGAGGCAGGAATGGTACCTACTCTCTAGTCTAGTCCCTTGAAGCTGTGAAAACATTAAACTTCTAAATTAACGTAAAAACAAGATACGGTCGTTCATGCCGCAAAAAACGTATTTCGACTCTCAATGGAATCAAAATTGATAATTATAGTACTTCCCGTTGACCTATAACTAGAAGTTTGGCAAGTAACATCGTTTTACGATGATGATTTTTTTAAATATGTCTCACTTGAACTTATAGTACCTAGCTAGTTCAAGTGAGACATCTTAATATCGGGCTTGATGTGCAAATTCCAAAACACATTTATTTTTTACGACGCATAAATTCTTATTTACTTATAATGAATGAAAAATTTGTAAAAATACATATATCTACCATAAAAGCTTGAGAGTCGATTCCAGAAACCTACTTTGTACGGAACTCCGTACAAAGTAGGTTTCTGGAATCGACTCTCAAGCTAATTGAAGGGGGAATCTTTAAGAGTGGGACACCGCGGGCAAAAGCTAGTATAAGTATATAAAGTCCGACTTTTTAATCATAAATCCCATAGGTTTACGCAAAGGGGGTGACTGTGAACTACGTCTACGAAAGCGTGTTGGCTGTTGTCAAGGGCTACAACAAGATAATAGACTCGCTGTCCGAAGAGGAGAGACTACTATTCAAGCCTTTGATCATAGTAAGTCATTCATTCTCATAATTTCAGCTGAAAGACACCTTTTTGTTGGGGGGAGCTTCAGAACCCAGCAGGTCTTTTGGGGGAAAGACCACGGAGTGTGGGACTTTTACCTCTCTAAAACCAGCAGACATACATACATACATAGACAGGGCCCCCGTTACCAGTAAAAAGACCATTCTGGAGCCCCCTCTCTGCAAACGCCTGTTACTGGTCATCCCGCGGGAGACTGTAAGGGCTATATTTCACCGGGACACCATGGCGGCGCAACCAGTCGCCGCTACCAACAAAATGTATACAGCTCTATAGAGAGTTACTCTCCTGGTGTCCGTTTGGTTGCGCAACCAATTTGGCGGCGCGACCAGCTTGGACGCATGCATATAATGTTACTGGTCGCGCCACCACTAATTACTATAGCGCTGTATGGTGGCTCACTCACTCGGCCGCCAGTGACGCCCCCACCTCTTTACATGCAACACCTTGCACTGTTGTTTTGTTGGTTATTTCAATTAGTTGTTTCTTAATTGTATACGATGGATAATTTCGATACAGAAAGGTTTATTATCGAAATTCAAAGTAGACCATCAATTTGGGATAATTCATCAGATTATTCCGATAGAGATTTGAAAAAGAAATGTTGGGAGGAAGTTGTAGATTTGTTTGGAGAACAGGAGCAAACCGTTGAACAGAACCGTTTCGTACGTACATACAGCAGTAGTGCTATCTCTTCGAGGCCCATTTTGATAATGTCTCGTGTGGTGTGGCGACTCTGGTGTCTGTATGGTGTCTAGTTTGGTAGCTTATGGACACCATGGTGGCGCGACTGGTTGCGCCGCCATGGTGTCCCGGTGAAATATAGCCCTAAAGGTAGGGGAGACGAGTCTTTCCGGGGGTCACTTAGTTGGCGGCAGAATGCCCACCTGAAAGTGCACGACCCCGAAGAGCGCATTAAGTGCCACAACGACAGGTCCTGTAGTGAATAAAAGTGTTTTTTTTTTATAGTACGTAAGACAAAAACAGTTCCAACTTCAAACTGAGGCGACACAGCACGCGTTTAATTATTACTAAGCCACGAGATTATTCGTACCGGTTTCAGCGGACTCAGCTAGCACTAGCCACTATTTAAACCTTATATTTAGCTCTTTACAAAACTCACATTTGAATAAAAACTGAATAAATCTTTATTCTAAATATCACACGATTCGTAATGTTTAAATGCGTTACTCCGTAGCCGAATGGCAAAAAACGGAACCCTTATAGTTTCGACATGTCTGTCCGTCTAGCGTCTGTCTGTCTGTCCGTCCGTCTGTATGTCACAGCCATTTTATTCCGAAACTATTAGGACTATACATGTAAAACTTGGTAGGTAGATGTATTCTGTGAACCGCTTTCCGATTTTAAGAGAAAATTTAAAAATATTTAAAATAAAGGGGGCTCCCCATATGGAACTGAAACTGAAAATATTTTCTTTCATGAAACCTATACGTGTGTGGTATCTATAGACAGGTCTTTAAAAATGACATTAACGTTTCTAAAATGACTTTTTCATAAAGTTAATCGTTTAAAAGATATATGCTTCCAAAGTGGTAAAATGTGTGTCCCACCCTGTAACTTCTATAATAATGAAGTGAAAAATAAAAAAAAACCATATGTTGTATATGAAACATATATATAAACCATATGATCTTAATGTAAACTTTCAACCAAAATTGGTTTGAACGAGATTGAGTCAGCAGTTTTTGAGATACAGTATATTTTCTAAAACCGCAAATATAACTTTATAATTCATACAAATACTATGAAAAACAAAGTTATTTGGCGTAGTTGTAAAAATTGTAAATAATCTAGTTTTAAGAAATTTGTAAGGCTTTTTGTTTTTATTTTCAAATAAATAGATTAAGTATATTATATTTATTATAGTTACTACGGAACCCTTCATGTGCGAGTCCGACTCGCACTTAGCCAATTTTTATTTAATTAACTGAATAGGTAACAATTAATGAATGCATAACAAATAATGTGAATATCTAAGCGCCTATTATAAAGAAATAAGTTAACATATATTCCTATATTATTATTTTATTAATATGAAAATCTGTAATAAATCACTCAAGCCTAGGAAACACAATTTAGATTGTCAAACAAAAGAAACCGCACATGTGATTGTACTTCTGGATAATATGATAATTATTTTTGTGAAATTACAAGAGCTTGCACTAATCATTGCAATTTTTACTCAGACTGCTGTTTATAAAAGTCACATTTTAAGAAAAAGTGCAATTTGTATAAATTAATTTTAATTATTCTAAATATCACATGATTTGTAGTATAATACTTAAATGCGTTACACTATCATTCAATAAAATCCACATTAGTATATTATTTTAAATGAATTAATAACAATAAATTACATTGGTTACCTCTTCAGTGCCAGCCATAAAAGGTAATTAAATATCTAAGCACTAAATTAAAAATAAATTAGTTAACATGATACTCCAACTAATATCAGTAATATCAAAATTTATATTTAATCAGTCAACGCAGATTTAGATGTAATTTTGCACTTGGTTAGATCAAAGTAGATCATATGTCTGTTCAGTGGGCAGTGGTGCATAAATAAATCAACTATTTAATCAAACACTCATCTAAATGACTATTCATATCATCCAGTTCCACCATCTTCATACAGCATGGACATGGCGTCTTAGTACCAGTTTCATTGAATATTTGAGACTCATCAAAGATATCGTCTTCTTCATCTTCTGTCACTGTGTTATTACTAAAGCTTGTACTGGCCCCTTCATCAGGTTTAGTAGAATTATTATCAAAGAAACTCAAACATTCATCGAGATGTTCTTCGACTGGTTTGTCAAATTTCTTGCCACAACATGGACAGTTTTGTCTAAAGACATCTTCATTGCTACAGCCGGCTTTCGCTTGAACTTCAGCTTTTTCCAATACGCTTGACAAACAATCTCCTCTGTCCATTGTTATTATACCTACTGTATTCCTTCTTTTATTATTAAGGTTGACTTTAACTTCTTTACCCATTTCGTCAACTAATGATGTCACTTTTTTAACTAAATTTTCTGATTGTAATGTACTTTCTGATTCAGTCTTTCTTTTATCTATATGTACATTGACATTGTTATAAGTTTCGAGGTCTAAGTGAGTCAAATCTACAAGGTTAATCTCATTGTTCTTTGGAAAATTTATGTCATTATGTGTAGTTCTAACTGTTTTTTCTGTTTTCACATTACTATTACTACCAAAATTCATATTAGTCAAATCTACAACATTATTATTATTAGTACTTTCTAGTAATGGTTTAAATTCAGCTTTTGGTTGAAAAGCAGGTATTCTTGGTACTACACCTACTATTTCTTTTAGTTTGGGTGTGTCTGTAATCTGAGTGTATGGTTCTTTATAGCTGGGTCCAGATTCAATACTGTCCTTACTCAGTTTCTCTATGACATCCTTATTCAAACATTCATCCAAATGTCTGTTGATTTTATCATGACTGAACTTACCACTGCAAACTGGACAATCAACTAAATCTATTTTAACATTAACTACAACTAATTTTGTACCAGTAATTGATTGTTTGAGACTGTAGTCGTCTCCATATAAGTCTTTTAATATTGTAGTGGCCTTAAAGTAGTCATCAATTTTCTTAATTTTTGTAGGAGGCGATTGTAAATTATCGGATTCAGTTTTATGTTTCTTTGGATTAGAAACATTAACTTTACTAGGAGAACCATCAACCTTACCATTACCTGTGTTATTGATAGGTTTTTTAAGACTCGGATCTACCTTTTTTAGAGGCTGCTTTAAAGGTATTTGTTTGTTTGCCCATATATTTCTTACTGTTTCTGTCACAACTTCGGTGAAAGGTCTAATTCCTGTTTTATTATTCAATAAATTATTTCCACTTCCCGTAAAAACTGGTATAGGTTTTGAAGAAGGTTTAGGTGCTGTTATTACTCCCTTTTTACTTACTAAAACTGTACTTGAACCATTTGACTTCGTTTTAGTATTAGCTGTGACATTAGAAGAATCTTTTAGTACAGATTTATTATTGTTTGGTACATTATTAATAGTTTTGATGTTATTAGTAATATATTTAGTGATATCTGCCTTTGGTTCAGTAGTTGTATTTTTCTTGCCTTTGGAGATTTTTCCTTTTTCTGGTTCTTTTATTTTGATGAATGTGCCTCCACATTTACGGAGATGGTCCTTCCACCAATAGTCTCTGGGCCCCGGCGTCCGGTTCACAGGGCGTCGAACTATACCAAAGTGAGGTTTTCTGATCTGACAGGGGCCATTGCAGCGCCACCAGTGAGTTTGGTAAAGTTCCACCTGAAATTAATCATATTTGTATGTTGACTTGTCTCAAGTACAATACGATTTTAAAGGATTTTTTTGTCCATTTTAGGGCTATATACATATATTTTAACTATTTACCTCATCATGGAAACTGTGGTATATGCTAATATTAAGGCCTGCACTCTTGTTGATTCGATGCATATGTCCTTGAAAGTTGGGCCCATGACCATCTCTGTTTTGATCCCGATTAGTCACAAACAGGAAAGCATGTATCATCTCATGAAGCAGGGTCTCAATAAGGTCCTTGCGCGGTCGCAACTTCAGGAGAGGTTCACTCAATGCTATATCACAGAGACCTCCTCGGCCTTCATATCTGAAAATAAAGCCAGTAAATCCATATTAGTTTTGTGATCAATAGTCAGTCAGTTCCCATCCAGACCCAGACCTTTCTTCTTTGTGGGATCTGTACTTTTTGTAAGTAGGTATACACTTTCTTAAAAAACAATGTTGACTAAGGTAATCAATGTTTACAAAACTTCCCATCAGTGAAAGCATTTTTAAAAAGGATATTTTCTCCAGAGATGTCTACATGTAATTTAACTAACCACTTAAGTATATATCTATATATCAATATTATGTGAAGCAAAAACATTGATTCCTTTTTTACAAAATGAAGCAGTAGGAGGAGTATTTTACCATGGTTATAGTAAGCCAACTTTCGAGTGTGAACAAGCTCCATTCTACAGAGCAAAATGACTTTATATAAACATTTATAATGTTAGTAAGTAAATCTTATTATATTTGTGACACACATTTTGGGTATGCTTACAAACGAGTAGACAAGTAGTGACAATCATATAAGTACCCAAATATCATCTACTCATACACATTATTAGTCCCATACAGAGAACACACATTATAAGTTAACTTAGAGCCTCACAAAATAAAAAATACCAAAAATTAAATTAAGATAAAAGAAAAACATGCTAAACAGAGAGGCTATCCCACCCCGCAAGCAATATGTCTCTCAGCTCACAACAATGTTGTATATAGGGGCAGTTTACTACTACTACATATACATCCATATATATCATCGTTGCGTGTGCAAAAGTTGCTATGTGTTATTTAGTTATTTTCGTTATTTTATGCAGTTTCAATCATTATTTTAATACACACATGCTGCAAAAACAGCTATCTCATAAACCTTTCAATAGATAGGTAACTCTTTAAATATTGCGTTTAGAGGTATCTCTTTTTACATTATGTGTGTATTAAAATAACGATTGAAACTGCATAAAAGAACGAAAATGACTAAATAGCACATAGCGACTTTTGCATGCGCAACGACGATATTTTGTTTGGGTGAAGGTAGCTTTCACAAAAACATTTACTACGATTAAGTGTGAAAACCATGCCTGGGACAGCATTAAACCTTAAACCAGGTTGAGTAAGTATTACGAGTACAACGAAGGGCTAGGTCATTTTAGTAAAATAAGAACATCAAAACAACTTACGAACATATGCCAGCACAGGAGTACATTTTTTTACTCCATCTCACCACGGCTCTGTTTGATAGTTTTGTCCAGAAAAACGTTTTATCAAAGTGTATAAACAACGCATGCACATTTGGTGTTGGGTCAACCAGTTCTAACTCGGGATCACCTAGATTCATTTTTATCCTAATTATTAACAATAATATGATCACTTAATCAATAAGAATTCGGATAAAAACTCTCAATCATAATATTTTGTTTTTAAATTAAAATCGGATTCAAATTTTTCGACTCAACTATTCTTTCAACTTGACACATTTTTTGACAGTTGCGTTTCATTTCAAGTAGAATGCCGTTTTACGGTTTACGAACTTAACCACTTACGAAACAAAATTTTAATTAGGTTAAATTAAAAATGAAACACCAAAAAAATTGTGTGTATAAGTACCTGATTGAATTATTTTTTGTATCATTATATTTTTTTTTTGTAGCCCACATTTTTTTTTGTTGTTACTAATCTTTTGAGCGTTCAAGTGTAATGTTGCTAACTTAAAACCAATGCTACTAAATTATTCAATTTTATTTTTAGGCTTGTGAAAAGAAAGTGCAGCCCGGGATAACAAAGCTTACGTGGACTTCTACGATGTCAGACGCATATATTGCAGATTGTGTTATGCAAATTGGAGAAGTAAAACCTATATTTAGATCTCTATTTTCTCCTTAGAACCACCTGAAAGTAAGTAATTATCTTTGAACTATAATTATTACTTTTCAGCTGCAAGATTTCATAACTACATACAAAAACTGCAATATTAACTTAGTCAAAATAATGGAAAATATTTGCGACACTCCTTTCATCGAATTTGATATTTATAACGTATTCAATATCAATGTTCTGCGAGAAACAATACGGACAATGGAAAATAATGCTATGGAAAAGGTCTTAGAAATGTACAAAGATATAGTGATTTATCTCATAATTGTTTACGAGGGTTTCGAAGCATATATTACTCAGGTAATTTAACAGTACAATTATTGTAATGCTTTCATTAATAAGTAGATAGATACATAGATTAATATATGTAGTTACTGTGTTGTATGTGTTATTTATAGCTGCTATCTATTTAGTCATTTTGAATATTGTATTTATGATAATGGTTATATTACGACTACCTTTTAAGTGTTCAATTTAAGATTTTCCTGCCTCTAAACGTGAGGACTTTTAATTGGCTCACTGTCTACTATACTATTTATTTCCTGTATTTAATAGCTGTTAGTCCTCCATACTTCTTAAATAAATAAATAAATAACAGTAAAATAAAATTATGGACTATATAACAATTAAAAAGGGTGATACAAGGGGCGGTCTTATCGCTAAAAGCGATCTTTTACAGAAATAGTTATGAAAATAAAATATGTGTACACGTAAGATTTTGTTATTTATTTTCAGATGGCAGAACATTGGATTAAATACGTTAGAAGATTTGATATGCTTTTAGAAGATGCTTTGAGGTTGAGCATCAAATCTACTATGCAAAATATGTACAAATGTGTACATGGAGATGGTATGCTTAAGTAATAATTTAGCTTATTACGTGTGCACTGCTGGTACACAGACCTCTTCTCTATGAGAAGGTCCCAGTGCGGGTTGGTGCTTGTCGCATGTCTTCGAATACATGATCCAATTAAATTATTCATAAAAATAAACATGAATAAAGTGAAAATAATTGCATTTTCTGTATAATCCGTTGTTTTTTTATAATTTTTCCAGGAACAATGGCTCCGTCACCTCTACTAAAAATGAGTCTGTATCTTTCGGAGAAAAATATAAAATACGAACCTCCAAAATTAGAGATTCAAGATACATTCAACACTGTTTTTGAAGAGATAATCCAAATACTGTCAACAGTCCCGCGACTGTTTCAAAAGTTTGGTCTACCTGCCGGAGGACTAAGAAAGTTTTACGAAGCTATAGTTACGGACCAGGATTGTAATAAGTTACAAAAATATATTGATGATGGTAATTTTTACTCATTACCGCCGTATAAATTCAGACTTCTCACTCATTATTATTTTTTAACTTGTACTCATTACCGCCGCATAAATTCAAACTTCTTACTCTTTTAAACAATTGGTTAGGGCTCCGCAACTCAAGTAAGTATAATTAGTAACATCTGCAGGATTGCGTGAGTTTTTACAGCATTATTACTATCTAGCAAGTATGTATAATCGCACCCCATAGTCGGTAGCATCATTTGAAACTCAGTAAACTAAAAAACAGTAAAACTTTTAGAAGTTGTTATTTTAACCTTTTAAATTTTTCCCTTATTATGTCGGTGTGTTGTGATAACAATTTCAGAAGTTGAATATAATATCAAACTTATACACGAACATGTGGGAATGTGGGATCCTTATATACATATCTGGAAAGTGGACAAAGATAAATTTCTGGAAAAATATCGGGCTGAAAAGCATACTGCAGAGGAATTTGATTTTCTTATTATCAACTATAGTAATCTTGCGAATTCTGTCCAAGTTCAAGAAACTATCAATCAGGTAATTTTAAATCCCATCAAAAACATAAATATAAATGAGAGCCAAGTTCAATATTGAATAAGTTCTGTGTTCAGTCGGAATATTCGGGATGTAAAAGCCAAGTCAAATCTTGAACTGGAATTAAATTCTTTTTCATTTACCAAACTGATTTTTCAGATTCATTTTATTACCCTTAACTCGAGTGAATTAAAGAAATCCATCATATCGCACTGTATCATTTGGCAAACCAAGTTAGGACTACTGCTAAGAAGCATTACGGAGGCTGACATAGATGTTATTTATGCGTACGTTGAAAAGAGCAGCGAAGAAGCTATGAAAGTTGGTAAACCTTTCGATATTTATTTTGTTGGAACATAACTTATATTGTTAGGTACTTATTAGATGTTGATATTTACAATCGATGGCAGCATTATAATAATGCATAGATAAATGTTATACACAACGTTTGCTATTTTTTATCGATTTTATTTACGTTTAGTTTCTGCCTGCAGCTTCGTTCACGTGAGCAGTTTTTTTTTGTGAAAGTAGCCTGGGACGTTACTTGCTGACAATGAAGCAGAATATTGGTGAAAGAAGAGAAGATTTATGGAATCAGTCCAGTTGTTTTTGAGTTTATCCAATAGAAACAAAGAATCAAAACTTTCCTCTTTATAATATTTAAGATTTATATATCAATGTCATCATTTTATTTTATAGAAACCAAAAGATTTGGATGAGCTACAGGAAGTCATGGAAACTTACGACCGTTTAATATCAGAATTAGATGGGGTTGAGAAAACATTCCCTCCGATTACAGACCAAATGAACACATTAGGTAATTAGTGCATATTTTGATTTTTTATAATAATACATTATTTTACTTGAAGTCCTGAAGTAATATGAGTTTTAGGAACTAGCAATAAGAGAGATTTTCCTACAGTCTTGAGTAACATTAGAACCTATAATGAGATATTTACCATTTTTATTTATGAGTGATTTCGTGTTTCCGATATTCCGGGAACGTTGCAAGCGCTATGATCACGAATGAATATATCTTTTTTTCTAAGTTCTAATGATACTATTAGTTACCTCTCACCATTTAAAAAATAAAAATGAGTAATAATGAGATTGGAAGGACTGATTACTGCTCGACTCTCAGTCAACGAAATTATTATTCAGTTCTTCAGTGTCGCTTATTGCTGGAGCCATCTATCTATACTTATAATAAATCTGTAGAGAGGTCAATTCTGTACATGAAATATATTTACAAAATAACTATCAGGGGGTGATTAGGGATCGATACTGATACCAAAAATGCAATCAGTAAATGTTTTGTCTGTCTGTCTGTCTGTATAACCGTTATAGAAACAAAAACTACTCGACGGATTTTAACGAAACTTGGTACAATTATTTTTCATACTCCTGAGCTGGTTATAGTATACTTTTCATCACGCTACAATCAATAGGAGCAGAGCAGTGAAGGGAAATGTAAAACGGGAGAAGTTACTCCATTTTTTAAGCTTCCGTCGCGTGTGCAACCTTAATGGTTAAAGCTACACAGAAATCATTTATGACGGAAATGTTCTCCTTAAAATTATATAAAAAATATCCCACGACAGCATATATCTATCTTTTATGGTTGACTCACAATAACACGTGTAACTCCCGATAGCTTAGCAGTTCGAAACTTTCTGATTATTATTCTGCTCCGAAATTTAAAACCACCACAACTTTGCAATGGAACTCGGCTAAAAGTAACCCAGTTGCAACAAAATATAATCGAGGCTCAAATTTTAACAGGTTGCGGTGCAGGAGAAATCGTCTTTATTCCCAGAATTCCCATAATACCAAATAATTTTCCATTCCAATTTAAAAGAACGCGATTCCCAGTACCTATCGGTGTGTTATGCAATGACAATTAATAAGGCTCAAGGGCAGACTTTTCGTGTTGCTGGAGTAGATCTCGGTGTCAGTTGTTTCTCGCATGGTCAGTTGTACGTCGCTCTTTCCCGGGTTAGCAGTTCTAGAAATCTTTATGTTCACGTGCCGGACGGGTCAACTTTCAACATAGTTTACCTGGAAGCTTTGCTCTGAAGTATTGTCGTTCTATAGGTACTTAAGCCTCATGTGAACGTGATCTAAACAATATTACCAATACATTAACTTAATAACACACAATGAGTTACACGCTGATGGAGTCGCGGGCACAGCTATTAACAATAATATTGTGCGGTTCGGTATTGCGATATTTTTCAACAGTATTATAGATTGACATATTATATTTCCCTACTAAATTACGAAAGTTAATCTGTGTGTTACATCAAAATCACTGAACCGTGAGGAAGGACATAGGCTACCTTTTTTTACGAAAAACGACGGAAACGTGGACGAAGTTGCGGGCAACAGCTATCTATGCTAATAATATAAGGCTGAAGAGTTTGTTTGTTTGTTTGAACGCGATAATCTCGGGAACTACTGGTTTGAATTGAAAAAATATTTTTAATTAAATAGTAAATTTATAGAGAAAGGCTATAGGCTATATATCATTACGCTAAGGCCAATAGGAGCGGAGCACCAATGAAGAATGCTTCAAAATCGGGGTTAAATTTAACGTTAGCCCAAAGTAACTATTCCACGCGGACGAAGTCGCGGGCAAAAGCTAGTATTAAAATAAAATTCATAATATTGCTTGCCTTTGGTCCAATGTCAGACTTAGACCCCTTTTCATTGAGAGACTAAGGGTATTGTCTCTGGTAGCCAGAGTCATGTTTACAAAAAACGTAATAAGTTTTCACATTCTTAGCAGCTACGATTATAATATTTCTTCGTTGGATTTAAGCCTGGTTGGTATGAAACTGGATAATTATGTGAGATCTAGTAGAATCATTGTGATATGTTTCAGGTTTGGGTAACAAAGCTCAGTATAGCCGCTAGTGTCTCCTAGTTTTCAGCTAAAACAATAATTATTGGTTCATTTTCAACCGACGACAAAAAGAGGAGGTTATCAATTCGACGCGTATATTTTTTTTTTTTTTAATGTATGATCATCGATTACTCGAAGACGGCTGAACCGATTTGTAAAATTCTTTTTTTAATTGAAAGGGTATACTTCGATATTGGTCCCATTTTCATAAACGTCAGGATCTGATGATGGGATCCTGGAGAAATCGCGGGAACTCGTCAAATATTATAGGCACACCTATGTCGTTTTGGGTATTTATTATAGTAACTTGTGCAGGTGCTCTCAAAAAGTACCATTGGAGGAAGTGGAACTGATGATGAAGACCACAGATGGCCGCCGAAACTACTCAATAATAAGTATTGAGTGGATTGCGTTTCGATTACTTGAATATGGATGTTACGCACTTTATGCTCGTCACAATGCATATGGTGATGTAGAGCTGATGGTGAAGTACCAGGAGAACTCCTCAACAATTAACAGCCCAGCATTGGGAAAAGCAATATTTTGTAAAAGGTTATAAGTAGTTGATAATTAGGCTCTTGTAACTAGGTAAATAAAAAATAGACCAACTAAAAAGAGTGAAATAAAAACTTTTTAACAAAAAATTAAACCGACTCCCAAAAAACACTGCAAAGTGAAAAATAACTTTAATTTCGGAAGTCGGTGCCAAAAACGAAAATACAAAACTAAAGACACCGACTACCGAAATTAAAGTTATTTTTCACTTTGCAGTGTTTTTTGGGAGTCGGTTTAATTTTTTGGTAAAAAGTTTTTACTATTAATTTTTTGTTATGTAGTAATGTTTGATGAATAAAATATTGCTCCTTTATATGCACCAGCTTACGTATTACTTGGACAGTAAACAATTTGTTAGTTCTTATTACCTACCACCTACCTACTGCATTATTTCAGAAAAATTTGAAGTTGAACTGAGTTCTGATATGACGACTCGTCATGAGAATATACCCATTTTATGGGAAAATTATTTGGCACTTTTGGAAGAAGCTAAGAAAAATCTAGAAGCTAGTAAAGATAAATTCAAAACTGGGTTGTTGGATCATGCAGAGGTAAGATATAATTATGCTGTATATATATACTTAATTACTGCAGAATCTTAATAATAGAAAGAGATGATTCTAATAAGTCCACGTTTATATGAAATATATATATTTTTTCATGTCTACATTATATAGCCATTATTTACTTACAGAAAACCGTTTCCTATTTAGTTGATTTCTTAAACAAACCCGTTTTATATTCATTTGATTTCTTTTTCATCGTGTAAGCTCTCCCTGCATTTCCACATTTTAAAACCAAAATTAGCCAAATCAGTTCCGCTTTCTTAAGTTTTCGTAAAACTAACGAACAACAATTGATTACTTTTTATACAGATAGCAGTAAATCGTTGATTAACCACAGATTAATGGTGCTACAACATTTTAATTGACAATTTCTCTCAGGTATTTAAAGAAGCCGCAAAAGAATTTTGTGAAGAATTCTATGAAACGGCACCAATTTCCTCCGAAATAACTGCTAAAGATGCCTTGTCTCAATTGAAAGCTTTCAGAGATCAACTAAATGCATTAAGAGCACAGGAACAACAAATACGTGATGGGCTTGCCGTGTTCAATCTAACGTAAATAGTTTTAAGTGTGTCCTTTCGTAGTAAGAGCAATACAATTTCATATTTCTAACGGAAACCAATTTACATACATTACGACTATATTGGGTACTATTTCGGCGAATGCCTTTCTTTTATTATAGGGGGCCATCCTTATTATTTAACCCGTAGAGTTAGAGATATTATTTGTAACATATTGTAGGTGAATTAAAGTACTTAAGGCACCTTTTTCAATAATTTCAACGAATTGATTGCAGTACACCAGTGAATCTGGATCTTCAGAAAATGGAGAAGGAGTTAGAGAAATTAGAGGAAGTTTGGGGCTTGGTAAATCAATGGGAAGAGTCATGGGAGAAATATAAAACTCAAACATTTTGGGAAATGGAGACTGACGAGATGGAAGAAAATATCATGTTCTTGTTTAGGTAAACATATTTTTTAAATAGTAAATGACGCTCATAACTTGATTTTAGATGCCTTGTTTATTATTGTTGTTGTGTACCTTGTTATATACCATATAAATTTTCAGAAATTTTAATCGACTTTCTCGGCAGCTAAAGGACAAAAATTGGGATATCATAGATACAACCAGAGTCAAAGTCGATGCTTTCAGGAGAACACTGCCTCTAATTGGCGATTTAAAAAATCCTTGCATGAGGGAGAGGCACTGGGACAGAATAAAGGTGCTTATGAATGTGTAAGTTATTATAAATAGTTATTCAGTGTACATAAGCAATATTTTCACTTGTCTGCTAAAAAACTATTTTAAACTCGTGAGTGAGAAAACCAAAAATAATAAAACAAACAGGCAAATAACAAGAAGCTTTTTAATCAAACCCTATCCTGTTTAATTTCTTATTTGTTTGAAACATACAGTGAGTTTGACCAAAATTCAGAAGATTTTAAATTAGATTTGATTATGCAACTGAATTTCCAAGCGTATGCAGACGAAATAGCAGAAATTTCAAATGCTGCAACTATGGAGTTGAATATTGAAAACGGACTCAAAGCTATTCGCGAGGTGTGGAAGGCAACGACTTACGAGATGTCCCATCATAAGGGAGACATCTATAAGATAAAAAATGTAGACGATGTTATGCAGGTTGGTTCAAAACTCGTTTGTTCGAATTTGCAAAATTCTAAGTAAGGCTGTTGCAAAATGGATGATTTAATTTTAAAATTTTGTAGTTCCTCGAAGATCATCAAGTGCAACTCTCGTCAATGAAATCGACAAAATATGTTGAGCCGTTCATTAAAGAGGTTGACTACTGGGAGAAGTCGTTGGGATATGTAGCTGAATGTATAGAAGTATGTAAGCCTGTTATTATTTTGGTCAAAATAACGTGTGAATGAAGGTACATAAGACGTGTGTAATACCATTTTTTTAATGTAACAGATTGCTTTACAAGTTCAAAGGCGTTATCTCTATTTAGAAACCATTTTTACGGGCGAAGACATTAGAAAACAATTGCCGGCAGAAGTTATAATATTTGATGACTTGACCTCCACTTGGACTGACGTCACTGCAAAGTGAGCTAAATAATATTTTGATTAGATGCTCTAATGATTGATCAACCGACTTAGCATTAGGAAATTATGACAATAGTTAAATACTTTCCTGAAATGCCGTTTTGTATTATAATATCTGTTTCTTAATAGCATGCATGCCGGAAAGAATGCAATAGAAGCTTGTCTATACAAGCCAGCACCTTTCCTGTTTAATCAATTGAATCAAATGGTGGATAACTTGGATGGCATACTCCGAGCTCTCGAAAAGTATTTGGAAACGAAAAGGCAACTGTTCCCGAGATTTTACTTTATATCCAACGATGATCTATTGGAAATTCTTGGTAATTCCAAGAAACCATCATTGATACAAGTACATTTGAAGAAATTGTTTGATAACGTGAATAGGATAAGGATTGAAAAGGTAATTGGAATTCCTATTTGTTTGATCCCGCATACTGAGAAAACATAAAATTTCCTTCGAAATTACTTTTAAAACAAATTAACATTAGTGGTGTGCCAATTATCCGTAAATATATTAATTTATTTTTGTTTTTGCAGAAGATTCCAATGGCAGGTTTATCGCAGTAGGTACCTTTTTTTTTAACGTGGTAAAATATATCAAATAAGTCCTCCCACCCCGGGCAGGGCCGGAGGGACTGTCAGACTTGTACTGACTAAAATCCACGGGGTTCCTTCAATAGCCCTTTACGTTCCGGGGTCACGGTAATGGGATAAGTCCCACGACCCCGGCAGGCTTCGGCCCTCTACAGGGGGGGGGAGGGGGGGGGCCTCGTCATATTGCTGACGCTCTTTGAGGCGCGCGTGGAACACAACGCGCCGTCGAACCAGGCATGGTCCATGGTCGGACAGCGAGTTGCCCTTTACTCGCTGTCCGCATGCCCGCGCCTACGATGGCCGGAGATCGTCGGCCGATGTCCGATGCCGTGGGCGTCTACCACTGCGGCTGGGCTGGAGGGAGGACGCCATCCTCTCCCTCACGCGGCCCGCCTCCTCCTTCGATAGCATGACTGCTTTGCAGAAGGAGGCGACCGCTTCCCATTCCGTCTCGCCCCGCAGCATGGCCTCGACCAGTGCCGGGCGCGAGAGGTCTCCGCCTATCGCCGCCCTGGGGACACGTCGGTGCTCTGCCCAAGCGGGGCAGTCTTGCACCGTATGCTTTACTGTGTCCTCAGGGCGAACCTCGCAGTGGTGACACCCAGGCGTTTCTTCCTTCCCCATCAGACACAGGACCCGAAACTTCCGTGTCCGGTGAGGACCTGCGTCATGCGGTAGGTCAGGACGCCGTGACGCCGATCTAGCCACTCCTCAAAGAGGGGTCTTACCACCGCAATTGCGGCGTGCCCGACAGTAGGTACCTAATGGAGAATATTAAATGGTTTATTTATTTATTAGTGCAGAATTTAGAGTAAATTAAATATAACGTAGGTTGCCGTTGAGGTTTCTTGGATTCTTGTTTTATTGACTGGTATCTACATCACTAAGTGCCCTGTTATGGTGACTGTGGCGTCGAGGGCACTAAGTTTTTCGAACTTTATAACTGGTTTTCTTTTTGTCATCTTATGTTACTATACATGAAATCTGACGAAAGCAGTTCACTTCAAATAATAAGAGAGAAGGTATATAATTGACAAGGGAAATAAACAAAATAATGCTATTTTATGACATTTATTTACGTTTAAAATTCTGTCACCCAGTCGCGACCGTGACGTGCTGGGCACATTTTGTCTATACACGACTGTGGCAGTCAAGAGGTTAAAGGATGAATTCGGAGCTTGGTACCGAGGGCACGCTTTTCCTTTTTTGACGTGGCGGTCAAAAGGTTTTTTTTTTATTTAAAATAGGTTCGCGTTTGACCTCCATTTCACCCAGAGCCGTCTTAAGTCTATTCTGCGCCGGGGTGCGGGACTCAGCCTGCGCCCTCGTTTTTTTTTACACTGCAGCGTGGCACGCGACCGAGCGGCTACACACTGCAGTATGAAAGGGGTCCTAGTCAACCAAGAAAACACAATACACGTAATTTTGATAATTTATTATTTATTACTCTAAAAAACAAAAATAAACTTAAAACTTCGATTACCTACTAAATATCTATTTATTACATGTACATACACATACATCAAACAAACTCAATTTTTCTTGCTTTTGAGTTGGCAATGATCATTTATTTTTATCTCAATTTTGGATTCTATACTTATAATGGCTAAGTTTGTCAGTCTGTCTTGGGTCATGGTTGAACGAAGATAATTTTTATTAATTTTAATTTTGAAAAGGATCTTTCACCTTCTGCTACTGTAACAGGCAATGTTAAATATATACGCAGAGCTGTTGAGATATTGGGAAATGAGGAAATTAAATGATTAGAATATATCGCCGGGTTAATTCAAAAACCAACTAACTCGGTGATTTTGGGATATTGAGTTAAATATACACACCGACTCAATTTTTTTCTCTCTTTCTACTGGTAAAACATACAAAGCCATGCGATGCTTTATTTCGGAGATACTGAATGGTAGAACCAACTATCTAACCATACCATTTATACGCGAAACAAATATTCCTTGTTAATCGGAAAAATTATGTTTTGTATCGAAGTCAAACAAGATACTTAAATTTAATCAGTAATCAAAATAAAAAATACCTCCTAAATGTACGGAATTTTGGGAAAGAAAAACGATCACATCCAATTTTAATGGTTTAGTACTTAGAAATAACAGGAAATAGCGTTAACATTCAATGATAATAGCAGTTACTAAAAGATAATAGCTATTACCTGCTAATTTATTTATTATTACTTGACAAGAATTCAAGAAGAATTGTCAATAAATAGGTTTAGTAGGTTTTACTTCTATAATTTTGATCATGATCCCAACAAAATATTGAGAAGTAAAACTGATTAACCGCGGGTAGTTGGTTTAAATTCTGTAGTTTCTAACCGCGCATGCGTCATAGTCGTCGTAGCTCTCGCGCAAACGACATTCAATTCATTTTGTGGCGGCGAAAAAATTAAGTTCCAAGTGATAGTAAGGTGTTTGTGGTGTTTGTGCACTAAAATGGATGGTGGAATTAAGTTGTGTAATTCCATCGCACACTTCCCGAAATGTAACAGATAGAAAACCGATAGACTTGCAACTGCAACTCGTCGTCGATGTTCAAGGCTCTGGAGCTTTGACTCACCAGTGCATCGTTGCCAATGAACCTCTTGGCCCGCTTCTTGATAGACTCAAGCGCGGTCAGTTGATATTTAGCAGATCCATCCCAAAGATGAGAGCAGTACTCCATACACGACCGAACCTGGGCTTGATAGAGATTGAGCAACTGTTCGGGTGTGAAGTACCGTCTCACCTTTGCTAGGATTCCCAAACTTTTTGATGCTACTTGAGCCTTAGCCTCGATAAACGGGCCAAAATTGAGGGTAGAAGTTAGTGTTACCCCCAGAAGTTCGATACGGTCGGTTATCGGCACGGAAAGTAGGAGCCGGTTCGAATTGACTCCTTTTTTGCGGAGAAAAGACACACCTGGGTCTTAGCTGCATTAAACTTGACCAAGTTGGCATCGCCCCATTCGGAGACAGCCTTCAAGGACAAGTTCAAGCGCCCAACCATGTCCTTACCGAGAGACTGGATCTGTGACCCACCAGCTCGCGTGCTGGACACATATCTCTCAGAAACTGTGCTGTCGTCTGCATACCCAAAGGTACCGGGAATCAGCAGATCGTTAATGTGCAGCAAGAATAAAGTTGCTGAGAGAACAGACCCCTGAGGGACCCCGGCATTAATTGCCAATTGGCCAGACGAGCAGCCATCAATGACCGAGTGGTTGGTGGGTGGTCATTCGAGTGAATGGACCGATCCCTCAGGAAGTCTTCAATCCAAACGCAAAGTTGAGTGGGTAAACCGAAAGAAGGAAGCTTAGCAATAAGGCTATCGTGCCAGACCCTGTCAAAGGCCTTGGAGATGTCAAGGGAAACAGCAAGTGCTTCCCCGTGCTTCTCAATGGCCTCACTCCAGGTATGAATGGCATACGCTAGAAGGTCCCCAGTTGACCGGTTTTTGCGAAAGCCGTATTGTCGGTCACTGAGGATGTCGTTGGCTTCTAGGTATGCCAGGAGCTTACTATTAAGTACACGCTCACGTCGTAAGACGTCAATAAAGTTGCTTTTATTTCTGACACATGTGGAGGCCAAAATAGAAATCAGTATGTGGCTTCACTCTTATTATGGGCGGTTCAAAAAATTGACAATTTAAATTTAATCGAGCACAAATTTTTGGAATCTGGCCACTCGTATATGGAGGTCGATTCAATGCACCGTAGCATAGAGTCAGCTCAGAAACACACGAAGATCTACTCCATGTCTGAATGACTTAACGTTTTCCGACGAGCTCGGTCTTCACGATAAAAAAAACTATGCCGAAACCTTAAAACACGAAAGAGCTAAAATATAATGATTTCTTGGATTTAAAATCTTTGGCAGGCATCATAATGAAAAACAAAAATAAAAATACAGAAGGAGAGAGAGTGAACTGGTTAAAAATAAAGAGAATGAAATAAGGAAAGGGTCAAATGAAAATTTTGTATAATTATGACATGTCTGAGAATTTCTTGGATCTCGATCTTGAAATTCAGGAAACAAACGTAGATGCTACTCCTACTGCTAGTTCCGACATTCCCATTCATCGCTTCGGAACCAGACAAAAAAAGCCGTAGAAAATTCAGCAGCTGCAACTACAAATGCCATCGAGGATCCTACTAAAGCAAGCCTTTCAACCAAATTAAATCAGCTGTACAATGCACCACTGCCCATTACAAATGCAAAAAAATCCGACTTGCTAAAATTGTGCAAAAAAGGAGTAATCCCCGAAGAATACCATGCTTGGTTTGAAAATTTAGCGACTGATAGTGCTAAACTAGACCGTGTACCGGATGCTACTGTACCTGATGTATCTTCTGATGAAGAATAATCTTTTAATTGAGTTTTTCATGCCTTTGTATTCGTTTTACTTGAATAAATTTATTTTTCAACTTAGGTGTGTTTATAATCAAATTATTTCCAATTTATTATCCATCTCTAACCCTTAGATAGTTTTCATGATGACGCTTTACTAAGGAACACCGCATAGGTTAGTACAAAATTTCAACAAATATCGGAAAGTAAAAGCAACTAAATTTTTATTTTTTTGCATTTTTCTCGAAACTAGGAGGATTATTATGAACAATACATTATTGTTTGGTGTATATTATTGAATTATTAACTAGTACGTTTCAGAGACTCAACAGTAGTGCTTAATTAAAAAAATAAAGCCATTATTTTGTAGGGAGGTAAAAGCAATTAAATAAGAGGGTTTGGGGCACAAAATGCAATATTCTGTGAAACCTTGTTACTTTTCTATCAACTGCTAAAAATAAACGCATACGTTATTAAATTACAAATCAGATGCTGTTCCTTATAATAACATAATCTAAAATAGTACATACAATTTTTTGATACAAACTTTTAAAACGCCCTAGCACAAAATCATAATTTGGTCAGTTAGTTGGTTTTTGAATTAACCCGGCGATATATAGCTTAAAATATCAGTGGGAGTACTTATTGATGCATTGGGAAAAAATATTGGCAACAATTCTAATTCATTATATAAATCCTCCCCGTCAATATCAAATCTATTTTTAAATGTTAGTTTTTCTTGGAGTCGATAACACTGAGATTTTTTTTCATGCATCTCTAATTTATTCCAGCATTCAATGTTTTGGAAGAGTGAAAAAACTGAATTGTGTTCCGTCAGTAAATCGAATCTCTCATTTAATTTCGAGATAGCAGTGTTCAGTAGAAAAAAGTAAAAACATATTTTAAATTTGTTGGTTGGGTGTTGGGTCTAAAATGGGCTCATCTGTAGCCTCGTAATCAAAATGTCTTTTTCGGGGACGTTGACGAGCAGTTTCTTTAAATTCTGTTTCGTATTCTAATTCTTCAGCAATTAATTTTGCATCAGATAACAACTGTTCAAACGCGCTATTGGTGCGGTATTTCTCCAAATCTTTTTGAACCAGATTAATCATTTTGGTAGCTTCTGAAATAATTACGTCCAATTTTTGCAAATTTTTGCTTACAATATTAATCTTTAGTAAAATATTGTACCATATAACTACTGAACATATAAATCTATAAGACTTTAATTTGGCTATTAATGAACTCGCTATGTTTTTGTGTCGCTGTCATACTTGTTATTTGTAAAAATATGGTATAATGCATCGTAAATATGATCCATGTTAAAACGGAGTGCTCTAAGAGCATCAAATCTACCCCAAAGCGTATTTGAAAGAGGTTTTAATGTCAAAGTAGGTATCTGTTTCATAATTACATCCAAGGAACTTGTACCTAAACTGGAATGCGGACGCGAAGCTCAAATCCGTTCCGAAGAGTATACCCTCGAAGGACCTAGCTATCTCTTTCTAGTAGTGTGGATATCAATTCGCGATAAACTTAAGGACAATTTTATTTGATGCAATATTTGCAGGTTTTTTTAAGACACTTATTATTAACCTTACAAATGATGTATTTCTGTTACCGCTATAACAAAAAATACAAAAAATTAATTAAAATAAATATTTAAGGGAGACTCCCATACAACATTTGTGATTTTTTTGACGCTTATTATAGGTAATGGTTCCGTACCCCACTCATTACCTACCTATAAAAATACCCTTCATGCGCGAGTCCGACTCGTACTTGGCCGGTTTTTTTCTTAACAACGTATTAAATAGAAATAAATAAATAAATTCAATTATGAATACAAAGGTCTGTATCGGTCTGTTACGCTTTCACGGTTAAATCACAGAGCCGCTTTCGAAAAAAATTGGCATGGAGATAGTTTAAAACCATGGGAACTATATAGGGTTCTTTCTATCACAGATTTTTTAACAGTTGCTCGGTAGCGCGATATAACAGAATTCCACGCGGGCGAAAAGCTAGTTCTCAATATATATCTGAGGAACTTATATTGAGCGCGCTAATTTCTATAATAAACGCTTCGTTATGCAGACTAAATGCAAAATTGGTTTTCTTAAGCAGATTTTATTGCGTTGAATTATAAACTTTCAAAGTGGTTAAGACCCATGATACAAATACAATTATTGCAGATTGAATTAATAACAGAATCACCAGCTGGCAATTCTTCGAAGGCTTGGCCTTGATAGGCAGTGGTATAGACGTCCAAACAAACATGCATTAATTGGTAATCTACGTTTATTCGACACTTGTACGGTCAGAACCAGTAGACTAAAAATAAAATGATGCAGTGTTTATATATAATTAAAACTACTAAAACCCTTCATTAAAAACGATGATTATAAATAGAAAGAATAACAGAAGAGATATAATTTATTTGTGTATATATTAGCTGCAGGTTTGTTACAAGATTGGCTTGACACACAACCCTAAAAAATGTATTACACTATTATTAGTTAAAAGTATGGAAATAATCTTTAAATTATGAATTATTATTAATATTTGTCGACATTAACTAACTGCAGTGGATAAAAGTTAAGTAATTAAGTTATAAGTAATTATTAATATAATAAACTACACTTGTAAGCAAGTTTGCGTACCAGAGTTTTTGGCCAAAATGATATAAAATATTTTTGCCATCAATTTGCTAAGCAAAAGTAAATAAATCAACTAAAATGTCGACTTTTATGCTTATTAATTTGACTCCTTTCATAACATTCACTTACCAGATCTTTGAATGTGCCCAGTACAGGTTGTATATTCTTTTCTTTAGTGGGTTTCAATATTATAGTACTTAAAACATTTATTTGTTTCGCTTTAACAGGAATCTAAAATAATAATAGATTGATGAGAACAAAATTTTAGTAGGTATTAATGGTTAAGATAGATTCAAAATGAAAATTCATCATGTTATGCTCATATTCTATTTCGGAACGGTGATCTTCATGTCATTTGTAAAGATTGATAACTTACTTTAGGGAAAATGGATGCAATTGCATCATTTGATCTTGTTTCGAAATGCAATATTTCTTCGGGCTTGAAATGGCGGCTACAAATTTTGGAACCGTTTCTGACCTTTTTCTGTGTAGAACACTGAGCCACCGGTCTCGAAGATCATCATTTTTAGGAAAGCTTAAAATAACAAAAAATAATTAATAATAAGAAGAAAGAAAAAAATAAATAAGAAGAATAAAAAGAAGAACATCCACTTTTACATTGAAAACATAGTCACCCTAAATGCAATTTGTAAACAAAGTCACAAAACTTACTTAAAAAAGGAAATTCCAGACCCGGGGTACCCTTCACTCTTGCGATTAACCACAAAACACGTTCTTACCATGGTTACAGTATCTTGCACTTTAATATTACGAAAACTCATAAAATTAAATATAATGCAAATTTACAAACATACAGATGTCAAGTAAACGTCAGACGGGAACGTAGTAATTGCCATGTATAGTATAATATATCACTACTAATTGTTACAAATTCAATTTTTTTTTGTTTTAAACATCTTGTGTTTGCATGGTAAAATAACTATAATTTTCATTCATATGCATACAGTAATAATGGTAATTCATTTTAAAGACAGAATTCCAAAGAAGTTTAAAACCAGGTGTTATTACTACAACAGACAGGTCGAAAAAATTACCATTGAAATAAATATTTTTAATCTGACACACAGAAGAAAGGGACACAGTCCTCACACGCACTGTCTCGCTCGGAACGAAAAGTTCCTCCAGTTTTATGCGTGCAAGTTTATACTCTATTGTTTAACAGCTAAGAAAGACTTTCTGTATTCTTTGAATCATTCGTAAGCAATCCAGTTAGTAGGTAGAAGATCCTTGATTACATCCCAGCGTGATGTGGATGCTGAAAAAAATGCATAGATTTCTTGGACAATACAGAAAAAGTTTGTAATTTCCAATGAGCTTTTAGCGGCGTCATTTACTACTAAATTAAGGGAGTGAGCAGCACACGGTACGTAAAAAGCACGAGGATTCATGTCCAATATTTTTTTTTGGAGGTCTATATTTTTCCACCTCATATTGGCCCTATTATCATATCCTTGGCCTCGCAAATCATCTAATTCAATATCGCATGATTTTAAGAAATCTAACAAATATGTCGCCAACTTTTGTCCGGTAGTATCAGTTACAGGTAAAAAACCTAAAAAATGTTCTCGTACCTCAGCGCGTTTTGTCGATGGATTTAAATAAATAAACCTCACAATAACAGTAAGTTGTTTTTGTTGTGAAATATCAGGTGTGCAATCTAGAATTACAGAGTAGTATTTACATTGCTTCAGAAGACTAATTATAGTTGTTTTAATTTTTTCAGCAATTATACTAATCAGTTCATTTTGAATGTTATGACCAAGATAATGTGGCGTGCGATGCTGAGCTCTTTGAATTCGAGCAATGTGTTCTGATAGTGTACTATCAAAATTAGATATACTCTCCACCAACTTTAAAAAATTACCAATATTTGGGTCATACAACTTCTCTTGTCTGTTGTGATTTCGATTGTCCTTTCCAAAACTGCCGTCCACCTCTTTCTTTCGCGGTCTATTTCAGTATGATTTACCGAGTCTACTGTTTGCCCTTACAATAAGTAATTTTTTAGATCCAAATATTTTTTTAAAGAACATATGTGCCCTGAACTTTTTTCATGTCGTTCTATATTTCTCGACAAATGCGCCCAGTCTTTGTAACTAGTGGGGGCATTAAATGCAGTGACATTATTATTAAATAAAACTTACAGTGAAAACAAAATACAGAATCAGGACATGTGGAATATACAAGCCAAACTCGATGAATAATTTCGTTGTTTTGTAACTTTTTACTGTAATATGTATCTGAAAACGACCTCATGTTACTATCTGAAGGATAGTTGGCTTTTTTTTATCTGAATCGGTTCACGTTCTGTTAAAAATAATCTTAAATTATCGGGTATTACTTGCGGCCAGAGAGCAGGATCATTCGCGACATTTTCACAAAATCGTACATCTGGTTCTGTTGCTGGTAGTAGTATGAGCTGGAACTTGTGAAATACTCGTAGAAGTTTTCTCTTCCAAGTTGACTGTCTCCTCCTGTCGGGTGGATGTTGACGAAGATGTACCTAAAAAAACATACGATAGTCAACAATTTGTGTAACCAAGTGTGGTAACAGGGCCACGCAATAATATTTTAGGACATTAAAAACAGCGCTTTAAAGTTAAGGCGGGCAATCGGGCATAGTCTAATCCGTTAGTCCGGGCGAGCGCGCTCAGTGTGGGCGGAATTGCCGAGGCGCTTACGCACGCTCTATGCGCAAACACGCGGCGGCTTTGACGGCACGGTTGGTGCAGTGGCTGAGAGATTGGACTGCTGCGCTGCGTGTCGCGGGTTCGATTCCCGTACGGAGAAAATATTTGTATGATCTACAAGTGGTTGTTCCGGGTCTGGGCGTTTGTGTATGTGAGTTTATATGTTTGTAAACGCACTCACGACACAGGAGAAATTCCTAGTGTGGGATACTGTGATTGGAACGCGTTTTGGACATATCACACAATACAAAAATTTAACACAAGGTCTGAGAAGATATGTGTTTAAATAAATATTGCACCGGCCGGGATTCGAGCCCGAGACCTTTGGCACAAGACTGAGTGTTAGTTAACTAACAATTGCGCCTTCCGGTGCGCAATCCGCAAAAACACCGAGACCTTTGGCACAAGAGTGAGTGTTAGTTACTAACCATTGCGCCTTCCGGTGCGCAATCCGCAAAAAACAATTAATTAGATATTGTCATAATCATAAAAACCTACTTTATTTAAGACTCATTAGGAATGCAGTTACAGGTAACGTATACAAAAAATAAGAAGTGTAATAATAATAAGTAGGTAGGAACTTAGGGATCGAACCGAGGCAGGATACTATAGCGACTTCTATCACTGATTTAATGCCACTTCAGATGTTTAATATTTATAGTACCAACTGACTGAACTTACCAGGTCGAAAGAAAAAGTCAATCGGAGAAGTTAGCTTTTTAATTTTTTCTCTTTCTCCAGTTTCCTTTTTCTATTTTGAGCACCCGATGGTTTTTTTTATCCCCTAATTCGGCCATCTACAATAAAATCAAATTTCAATTTAGGATTTAATTTTTCTTTCTTTATTCTAAATAAAGTAAGGAGTTTTTTTATCAATCACTAACGTTAAGAATTTGTATTTTTGCAATTATAAACAAATAAACCAAACAGCCATAACTCTCTCTCTCATACACAAATGATGTGATGATGATGATGAGTGATGATAATAATTGTAATGTACCTAAGACTAACACTTAAATAATAAAATTGACTTACCTTTATATTTTTTCTCTAAGAACTTCCGTGCTAATTCGCCGGTTGTCGCAAATGAAAAGAGCTAACGAATTCAATTACTTAAAAGTAGAAATCAGATCAATCACTGACCGACACTTACATAGGCGCCGCGCGCCGCGCTGTAAATTCAAATGAACTTACACCTAATTGTAGTGATTTGGAGATCCTTTCTCTTTAAGCGCGAGCGCCCGGACGGCTATGTTAAAGGAAGGACGCAACAGATCAAATGAATGAACTTACACTTTATTGACTTAGAGATCATTTTGCTTCAAGTGCGGGCGACCGGGCGGCAATTTCAAAGGGCGCAATTACTCGCCTGTCATATGACAGACGCACAGGTGCCGCGCGCCCATTTCAAATGAACTTACACTCTAGACTCTGTTGACTTAGAGATCATTTTGCTTCAAGTGCGGGCAACGGGGCGGCAACGTGTTAAACGTACATACATACACTCTCTTTGGATTAGAGATTTTGCCGCGCGCGTGTTGTATTAAATAAAATTGTTATTTGTGTAGTGTAGTAATGCGGTATGACAAGCGCCGAAAGCGTAATAAAAGTAAAAATAATATTATTGTTGATGACTATTTTTTTTTTGCTTGCGCATACATATTTGTCGTAAGTAACAAGTAGGTATATAAAACTGTGCAATGGCTTTAAGTTCAATGAAATATCCAAAAATTCCTGGGTGCTCCGCGTCCGGGTGCACCGCACCCCTTGCTTCCCCTGGTAAAGACGGCCCTGATCTCACCTGATGGTACGTGATGATGTGGTCGAAGATGGTTATTTATACTGTGGAAACAGTGTCCGAGATATTTCCTTTGTGTGTGCACCTGTACCATTTTCGGTTTTTCGAGAATCTGTTCTTTTGAGAATCTGTCCTTATGAGAATCAAGGGTCTAGCTAGGGCGTGAGCTACGGTAAGCAACGTACAACTGTGACTGTATGCACTGTGAGCCTAAGCACCAAAATTATTCTAAACAGCTGAAAATATTTTTTATTATACATATTAATTCTAACAATTTTAAAAAACTACTAATAAAATTTCTTATTTATTTTCTTCTTATTTATTTTTTTCATAAAAAGGTTTATTAAATACGTTTATTATTTACATGAAAGAATACAATTTTAATTTAAATAAAAACCCTAAACTACATATACACACCTAAAAATAAACTAAAATATTGCATCCAGAAATTCGTGCGCATCGCTGTCCACTGGCAATGTGCCCAAAAGACTGGCGGCATTGCCACGTTGTATGGCAATGCTTAACCTCTGTCCAAGGTAAAAGCCAGCCCTTGGGTCACGCGAAGTGTCAACTAGGCGTCTGGACAGATCTTTAAATAATTTGTGAGCACTCGGACCCCACGACCCCAAGGTTTCAACCCCAAACGGCTCGAAAATATAACTACCAACAAGGTTATTATATTTCCGCCGCTTGAGGTTCTCAGCAGCCGCAGCGGCAGCGCCAGCGCAACAAGATGAGCTAGGAAGATGGGATGGCGCAAGAGTATCGACACAAGTTGCGTCCCACACTAAAGGCCTACCCATCTTCCAAGGAAATAAAGACATACCGTCCGGTCTTTTGCCATCGTCGCGTGCCAGGCCATTTGGTTCTAAAACAGCTGGAACGCCGACAGTGACAAGAGCTCGTCGGATAATGTCGTTAATATTCGCGTGCCGTGCTATGCGACCCGCGCTGCGGCCGCATGAAAGGCCGTGGTGACCGAGGCTGTTGACAACTTCGCCACAGTGACAGCGATGAGCAGAACAGCAGGGAGCACCTAATCGAAGGGAAGCAGCGAGGCGGAAAGTAGTATCATCGAACAAGGTGCCTATGTTCGATGACGGAAGTGCATGGAGCCAGAGACCCGACTCCCATTCACCCACAGCCAGCAGGCGCGCACGCTCTGCAGCCGAAGCAGATGTGGCAATAAGGTCACTCTGAACTGCTTTACAGAGCGGCTCATCCCACCGCCTCTGAGATGATGGATTGTCGGGTGGATTTATTGATTTATTTATTATTAAAAAGGTTTGGTTGTTTTTTTGCCAACTATTCGGCTACACTAAACGTCACCATCGATAACTGTCAAGTGTCATGTTTTGACAGCACTCAAGACTCAACTTGCTCCTATTGTTGTTTTTGGCGCAAACGTAAAAAATAATAGATATTTTGTTTGCAAAAGAATTCATAGATACTATTACTATTTACTACATAGGTATTTGAAAATAGTGTGCTGTGGATTAGTGTAGAAAGTTTTAATATAAGTGGATCTCTTAAAATGGATAAAATCCTTCGTAATTGTCATTTTGTACCAATGAGTACCATGGTAACTATAATTCTCGTTTATTTGTAACTCATGGCTTTTAACTGTAGACTACTAAGTATTTATTTGCCCATCTATTTTTTTATTATCATTTAAATTCTATACTGCGATGTCAGACATTCCATTATAATATTTTACATAGTCGCTACAGTATGTACTATAACCTGAAACACGCAATTTCAGATTATTTTTTATTCTAGTGTTAGTCTTACTTTTATCATAAGACTAACTCTTACTTTTATCGTAAGACTCAACTCTTACTTTATGTAATAAAGTCTCACTTAGTTATGCACTAATTTAATAGTTTACTTACTTTTACAGAGAAAAGTTATAGAATTAATGGAGGTTCAACAAAACATAGACCCAATCAAAATATATTGCAAAAGAAACCTTCTGAAGCTCCAACAGAGACGGACTAACGTGAAGTATGGAGACAGTGACCTGCGTAATTTCAAGTCAGTGTATCGGATTGCATGCTGTAAAGCAATATACTCTCAGAATTGGAACAAATTGCTGTATCTTTTGAAGAAATGCCCACCGTGGGAACATAATTGGAAGGAGGTTGAAGTAGCCTTATATGTTAGAGTAAGTAGATCTGGATAAAGCATATAATAGTATCTAAATACTTATGGTAGTTAGATAAACAGAAAATGTGAATGTGTCACTTTTAATTCCACTGACCAAGTATTTATGTATTATAACTGCAACTGGTGAAATAGCTTTGGTCTGAGTGGCCATAATGAGCCACAATTGAGAAAATTTAGTAGAATTCAGTTATTTTATGATAGATGGAAAACTAGGTGTTTCTTAAGGTTACTGGATTAATAAAAAGCCTTATCGTTCCATGAAAAGGTATGTCAGTGAGAGAGAAAGAAGGAGAATATCTCTAGCAGAGTAATTTTGGTATGAACATGAGTGATTGGAATTATACTATGATTTTTATTGCATACCATAAAACATGACATGGTTTAACTTGGACTTGGACTGGGCTAGCAGCAACGAATTAGGAATGATATAGAACACAAATTCCGCTCAAAAATGGTTCCACGCAAAATACAATCAAGTAAAAATACGTTTCCTTTATTTATGGTATTCAAATGGCTTTCACATTTTGAACAGTATATTGTACCACTAGCGTGATCGTAAAGTAGTTCGGGATGACCGGATATCCATTTTTCTACAGTTTCAGCCTTGACGTTTGCCATATCTGAACTCTGTTGTAGAGATGGAACCTCGTATATATCACCTAAAACAAAGACATGAAAAAAATACATTTTATTTAGTTTATTTAGCTTACTCCGTTTGTTTTATTTTTCGTGGATCAAATTTAGTCATTGAAATTTCACCCTCTTCCTGTCAACCGATTGATCTAAAATTTGGTATTCGCCTTTGATTCTGGTGACAATACAATTATGTATATTCAATATTATTGTCAATCCAAAATGGCTGCCGCTACAAGATGGCGGACAACTTAGTTTTTTTTCAATCCCATCAATATGGGTATCAAATGAAAGGGCTTGTTACGTAGAATATTTTGTAGAGAAGTAGATAAGGCCTATAGTAATTTATTTTACCAATACATTGCAAGAGGACATAGCACACAGGGCATTCAAATTATATACGGATTCCAGTAAAATGTTGGTTAATAGTGGAGTTAGCTGAATTGCGACTACATTACTAGAATATCATAATTTTGTTTCGCACTAAGCTCACTGGTTCATACTCTATTAAAGATTTAACAATATTAAGACTCATGGGATGTTCAGCAGGTTAAGCGAACAAACACAATACTAAAAATATTCTTATAGTACATCCAAACATGCTTTATATCCTTGTAACTAGTAAAATATTACTTACCAAAGCTTGGTTTAAATATGTAGATCCAATTCAATAGTGAAAAATCTGAGTCCGTATATTCGAGCCAAATCGTGGTTTAGAGCAGATTCCAGAAGTCAGTATGTACACAAGCCAGGGTCAAGTAACGTTTTCACAACACAGTAACAAACAAAGATGCGCACTCTACGAACCGAAGTAAACGAGTGAGCTACCTGGCATGTCGTCGGCGGGCGTACGCATTGTTCTCATAACCGGTTATTGTACCACCCATTATCCTTTGTTCTGATTGGTCGTTGGGTTTTGTCAAATCGTGACTGTGTGCTGTTAAAAAAAATATGATGAATAATAAAGAATAATATTGCTCATTTTATTACAATTCCTACCTTTTTTTTGAGGATGGCAAATCATCAAATGACTCCTTCCACTCTGGCAGAATAAAATTCCTACATAAGTTCCGGTTTTTTTTTAATAATCCACCAATTCCGGAGGAATGTCCATATTAATATCTGTAGGTGAAAGGTGAAGGACCTTAAGTCACATTTTATAAAGTATTCAGTAGAGCTCATTAAAGATGTCCATACCCGAAATTTGACATTAAAATCGACAGAGTATAAAAAGTAATTATCGTATCATTGTCAAATAAAAAGTATGATTATGATGGGTACTTAAGCTATTATATGGAGATATTTTTTTAACAAATATAGTTCCTTAAGGCTGTATTATCGGACTTAAGGTTCTTTAACTTTGAAGCTTTACTAGATATCTTATAGTATGATGGTACTTACGTCTCTCCTGTATCAATAATGTATAGTAAATTTTATTATTTTATAAGTTATGTACGATACAACATCATAGAAAAATATATTAAAAAGTTTTAATGACATTAAAAATGAAATAACATTATACATAATATGTTTTATTTAATAAAAATTAAAATCTTTGTATTTTAAAATCATTAATAAAATAAATGAAATTAAACAAAACACTTAATGTTATTCTGGTAAGTCACATACTGTACCTGTACCCTCATGGGCTAATGTATTATAAAAATTATGAAAAATGGGTGGAATCCATTGCAGACCTTTCTGTGAATTCTGAATTTTTTTAGTGCTTATAGGTTTGTGGCCTAATCGAATAGGCTGCAATATAGGCATGGCAAAGTCTTTTAGGGATCTCCTTCTATTTCTTATTAAGGATACCTTTTCGAATTCTTGTTGATTAAAAGATGTTTTGTAACTCATTTTGCCATACTCTTCTTTTTCAAATTTCATTTATTGTTCATTGGCTCACGTTTGACCACCATCTCACCTGATGGTAAGTGATGATGTGGTCGAAGATGGAGCACGCTTACCTAAAAGTAACCTATTCACTCTTGACTTAAAGACCCCTAGGTTATAGCTATCGGAAAACACAGACTCCGGCAGGGAATTCCACTCCTCAGCCGTACGCACAATGAAGGTATTCCCAAAACGTTTAGTGCGTATAGGTGGGATGTCCACCATGTCACGATGGCGCATCGCCGTTTGTCTTGTAGTCCGATGATGGAACGGGCTTGACGGAATTAAATTGTGTAATTCCATCGCACACTCCTCGAAATGTAACCGATAGAAAACCGATAGACTAGCAACTCATCGCCGATGTTCAGTGTATCGTTGCCAATTAGTCTTTTCCGCCGTTTCTCAATAGACTCAAGCCCATCTAGTTGGTACTTGGCAGATCCATCCCAAAGATGAGAGCAGTACTCCATACACGACCGAACCTGGGCTTGATAGAAATTTAGCAGCTGTTCGGGTGTGAAGTACCGTCTCACCTTTGCTAGGATTCCCAACTTTTTTGATGCTAGTTGAGCCGTTGCCTCGATAAACGGGCCAAA
The DNA here is from genome assembly GCA_943138885.2 of Tholera decimalis. Lineage (NCBI taxonomy): Eukaryota > Metazoa > Arthropoda > Insecta > Lepidoptera > Noctuidae > Tholera > Tholera decimalis. Next base: position 3,534,187 of record OW964557.2, on the reverse strand, counting down.
ATTGAGGGTAGAAGTTAGTGTTACCCCCAGAAGCTCGATACGATCGATTATCGGCACGGTAACACCTCGGAAAGTAGGAGCCGGTTTGAATTGACTCCTTTTTGCGGAGAAGGGACACGTCTGGGTCTTAGCGGCATTAAACTTGACCAAGTTGGCATCGCCCCATTCGGAGATAGCCTTCAAGGACAAGTTCAAGCGCCCAACCATGTCCTCACGGAGAGACTGGATCTGTGACCCAGCAGCACGCGCTTTGGACACATATCTCTCAGCAACTGTGCTGTCGTCTGCATACCCAAAGGTACCGGGTATAAGCAGATCATTAATGTGCAGCAAGAATAAAGTTGCTGAGAGAACCAACCCCTGATGGACGGCATTAATTGCCAACTGGCCAGATGAGCAGCCATCAATGACCACTCGAATGGACCGGTCTCTCAGGAAGTCTTCAATCTAAACGCAAAGTTGGGTGGGTAAACCGAAAGAAGGTAGTTTAGCAATAAGGCTATCGTGTCAAACCCAGTCAAAGGCCTTAGAGACGTCAAGGGAGACAGCAAGTGCTTGCCCGTGCTTCTCGATGGCCTCACTCTAGATATGAATAGCATACGCTGGAAGTTCCCTTGTAAACCGGTTTTTTCGGAAGCCATATTGTCGGTCACTGAGGATGTCGTTGGCTTCTAGGTATGCCAGGAGCTTACTATTGAGTACACGCTTCATACTCTTTCAGAGTAAGGACGTGACTGAAATAGGTCTGTAGTTGGCCGGGTCAGCACGACTGCCCTTTTTGGGCACAGGCTGCACGTTAGCCAGCTTCTATGCTTTCGGCACCTTTCCAGTCTCAAGCGAAAGGCGAAACAGGCGCGTCAAAATTAGAGACAATTCAGGCGCACAAGTTCTAAGAACAATTGCTGGTATCCCGTCGGAGCCACTAGCTTTGTTCACGTCAAGATTACGCAGCACTCTACGGACGTCCTTCTGATGGATGCGAATATCCAACATACACGACCCGCATCCAATAGGAGCATCAGGAGGGTGAGCGCCACTACTATCCAGACGTGAAGATCAAAAAGAGCGGCAAACAAGTTTGCTTTTTTTCTCAGCGGATTGGGCCATAGACCCGTCAGGTTTAAGCAGTGGTGGTAGTGAGGGGCGACAGAAGTTCGATTCGACCGACTTTGCCAAGGACCAAAAAGCTTTATAGCCAGCAGGGTAAGAAGCAAGTTTGTTCCCGATTCGGCTAACGTGGTCAAACCGAGCCCTCCGCAAAACCTTTCTACAGGACTTGGCAGCCCTGTTGAAAGCTCTCTTCTTCTGAAACACGTCATTTGCTTTGCAGTTTCGAGCATCGTCCCATGCTAGGTACGCCGCGTGTTTAAGCGCTTCAGCGCGAACACATTCGGTGCCAAACCAAGCTTTCGATCGAGCTTTGCCGGACATTGTTAGGTCATAGAACGGAATGTAGTACTTCATCCCCTGTCGCAAAACATCCACTTCGGCGTCTGCGCACGACGATGAATCATTTGAAGAGAAGCAAGAAGGCTGCCAAGGATAACATGCAAAGATATATCGCATGCCATCCCAATCCACTGACTTGTATCGCCATACCCGCCGTGTGCCATTAAGGCTGGGATCGGGCGGGGAGTAGACGGATACAGACTTCACCAGACAGTGGTCGGAACCATGGATATGAAATACGTCTGACGGACTTCTAATCTGCGTCTCCGAAAGAAACAAAAGAGCAGGTTTTTCAGTCTCGAGATGGTGGTGGACTGCAACGAAATTTGCAGTCCCCGGATATTGCTGAAGTGCACTTTGAGAAGGATTGCAGCCGCGAGTACGTCTTCGAGTAGGTCTAGTATTGCACGAAACACAAATCAAACTAAACGGAGGGAGAGCATGCGCGGGGGCGCGGCGGGAATCGTATGTACGATGCACCTGCGCAAATGTAACCCACGAGCGTAATGGTAAAGAACAGTAAGTCCCACATACAATCATTTAACATTTATCTATATTTATTGTTTAAATAGTGAAGAATATTAAGTAACCATACGATCATTTACTTTTTCACGTCTAGGGACTTAATGCTATTTATGATTTTATATCTGCGAAATTAGCGGCTGTAGGACTTTATGGCTTTTACCAATTGATCAATTGGGGAATTCTGAATAAATATCATATAAAATATAAAAATGTCAAAAGATGGACTTAAGGTCATTTAGCTTTCACCTACAGATATATACGTTTCGGATCAATGACCCCATTTCAATCTACCTACTCCGATCACTGGTTATGACACAAACACAAGACAATACACATTATTCGCAATACGTAAAGTAGGATTTGTGGAATGCGCGCGCGACCATGACCTACAAACGTTTTAAGACGACTAATGGAAGGGTGGGTTGCGCTTGCGGGGCGGTCGCCGGGTAGGGATGTAGCTGCGCTGGCGTTCATGCGAGGTTTGGCAACGTCGCGCGATACTTATACTAGTAAATAGGCGAAATTAGGTAAATGACCGCTATGAATGGCAACGTTTAATAACATGAGTACTCCACGACGATTATTGAGCACTGCGATGAGTCGGACGAGATTTTTTGATACTTTAATTTTTCTTATTTATTTGGCCTATTAATTATTTTGCTCGAATACCGATAATTCGTAGTTAAATAAAGATAATAACATCAATGGACCATTTTAAAACGATAATCACGTAATTTTTTTTAACGATTTAGATTGAAGAAAAAACAGTTTATAATTACTATGTTACTGTAACTGAAGCTCCCATTTCTTTTTGTCGCATTTGTTCGAAGTCAGGCTGTATACATATACAACGTGTAATTTAAAGGGAATATACATACTAAGTGCATGGCTTCTTTGGATGATAATAAACGATGTGGCAAGGGTTTTCTAATCCTATGTGTACATGTGTGGGTGTGCGTTACCCCAGCAAAATAATGTCGAAAATAGTCATTTAAATCTTATAGATAATTAGTTGTCCAGATTCTGTAATTGTTAAGCACATTTTTAAATTTGTTACACATATAGTTTTTTAGTTATTACACAAAAACATATTCTGCTGGGGTAACGTTTGAAACGTTACCGCAGCAAAACTTTTTTTTAAATAATGGGAATATTGAAATAAATATTAGCTATACATTTAGTTGTCTAGACGAGGTAAATGTTACACGTTATTTTGTTTTTGTTCTTTCTTCGGCTGCGAAGTTATTCGAGATTTTGCTGGAGTAACGTTTGTGGTTTTGCTGGATCTCTGAAACGGTTAAGCGGATTCTTATCATCTTTTGTACATGACTTCTTAGCAATTAGTTTTAATTTGTTACGCAATAAAAATAACAAAATGATATACCGTTTAAAAGTTATTTAATAAAATATAAAAACACTTCTTTAGGTCCTAATACTCTGAATATGAGCTCTAAAGCCTTACTTTAAACGTTATTTTGTAGCTTTTAACTACCTTCAAATGTATATGAAGTTTCATTAGTATCCTGTAGGTAATTAACAAATTATGATGATATTCATTTCTCCACGTTCACGGTCACAATGCGCGCGGAGTTATTTGGCCACCGATAAACCTGTATACGGTTATATAAACTGAATGTTATATCAATATTTAGTTGTTTAATTCAGTTATATATCTGTAAAATTTCAGAGTAGTACATACAATAATTAACGAGATAATTAAATAAAAGTCATTAGGAACTTCAAGACCGTGGTAATCCGACCAAGTTTAGGTGGTTACAAAAAAGCGACGGCGTAGAACATTATGCTATCTTCTAAAATATGTAGGATAGTCTTACAAGTTTAGTAGAGATGTGTACACAAGTGTTAAAAAAAACTACATATTTCTTAAAGAATTTTTATTTACAGGTAAAATAATAATTTTTATACTTAAAAGCAGTAATTACTACCATTTTGTAGACAAATTTCAAATATCACAATATTTTTTCCTAGATATATATTACAGACTAGCTTTTGCCCGCGACTTCGTCCGCGTGGAATAGTTACTTTGGGCTAACGTTAAATTTAACCCCGATTTTGAAGCATTCTTCATAGCCTATGTCCTTCCTCACGGTTCAGTGATTTTGATGTAACAGACAGATTAACTTTCGTAATTTAGTAGGGAAATATAATATGTCAATCTATAATACTGTTGAAAAATATCGCAATGCGGAACCGCACAATATTATTGTTAATAGCTGTGCCCGCGACTCCGTCAGCGTGTAACTCCTTGTGTGTTATTAAGTTAATGTATTGGTAATATTGTTTAGATCACGTTCACATGAGGCTTAAGTACCTATAGAACGAAAATACTTTAGCGTTAAGCTTCCGGGTAAACTATGTTGAAAGTTGACCCGTCCGGCACGCGAACATAAAGATTTCTAGAACTGCTAACCCGGGAAAGAGCGACGTACAACTGACCATGCGAGAAACAACTGACACTGAGATCTACTCCAGCAACACGAAAAGTCTGCCCTTGAACCTTATTAATTGTCATTGCATAACACACCGATACTGGGAATTGCGTTCTTTTAAATTCGAATGAAATTTTTTTTTTTTTATAGTTGATAGGCTTGCGTTTGACCACAATCTCACCTGATCTTAAGCGATGATGTGGTCGAAGATGAAGCACGCTTGCCTAGAAGTAACCTATTCACTCTTGACTTAAAGACTCCCAGGTTATAACTATCAGGAAATACAGACTCCAGTACGTCGATTCTGTAAAATTCGAACAACAACTCGCATCTCACATAGCTATTCACTGTCACTTCGCTTATGGTTCAAAGTGACCTTGTTTTTGCATTCTGTAAACAGCGTCGAAGTGACGGAGGAATTACCTTACCGAATGCCACTTCTCACGTCATCTCATACTTTATCTGTCAAAATCTTTAGTTCAACTCGCTGACACGCTCGCAAGGGTAGCGCTAGTGTAAATTCGAATTATCAACCGAGTTTTTAGAATGCCAATCAATAAACTCACAGCGGATTCAGATTCGAAGTTTAGAATGAGGTCTTACAGAATAACACAGCAGCAGGGAATTCCACTCCTTAGCCGTACGCACAATGAAAGTATTCCCAAAACGTTTCGTGCGTATGGGTGGGATGTCCACCATGTAACGATGGCGCATCGCCGTTTGTCTTGTAGTCCGATGATGGAACTGGAATATTTGGTATAATGGGAATTCTGGGAATAAGGACGGTTTCTCCTGCACCGCAACCTGTTAAAATTTGAGCCTCGATTATATTTTGTTGCAACTGGGTGAAAATAAAACTAATATAAAAAAGTGAACGTAAATTAGCCAAATCTTAACCTATCGGTATACTAAAATAACTAATAATTTACCTATTTTATAAAATAACAACAAAAGGAATCTAAGAATAAATTATCAACGACTAAAAGTTGCGCTGATAAGCACGGTTTGTTAATATCAATTAAGTATTGTCTGTCAATAAGGTCGAACGCTCTGAACGTCTATTCGGCTCAACAGGCAAAAATTGTATGATGCTCGCACTTTTTTTTTAGGTAGGGCCTCTCGTAGTTCAGCACACTAAGGCTGGTCACTTTTCAACCGCGAAGCTCGCGCTCGGACGCCCCGCCTTTTTAGGGTTCCGTAGCCGAATGGCAAAACACGGAACCCTTATAGTTTCGATATGTCTGTCCGTCTGTGTCTGTCTGTCTGTCTGTGTCCGTCCGTCCGTATGTCACAGCCATTTTATTCCGAAACTACTAAGACTATACATGAGAAACTTAGTAGGTAGATGTATTCTATGAACCGCTTTCCGACATTAAGAAAAAAATAAAAAAAAATAGTTAAAATAAAAGGGGGTCCCCATACATGGAACTAAAACTGAAAATATTTTTTTTATGAAAACTATGCGTGTGTAGTACTGATAGACAGGTCTTTAAAAATGATATAAGGGTTTCTAAAACCACTTTTTCATAAAGTCAATCGTTTAAAAGATATAAGCTTCCAAAGTGGTAAAATGTCCCCACCTCCCTCTAACTTCTATAATAATGGAGTGAAAAATCTAAGAAAATATATATGTCTGTAGATCTTAATGTAAACTTTCAACCAAAATTGGTTTGAACGAAATCGGGTAAGCAGTTTTGAGAAACAGCATATTTTCTAAAACCGCAAATATAACTTTGTAATTCATACAAACACTATGAAAAACAAAGTTATCTAGCGTAGTTGTAAAAATGTAAATAAGCTGGTTTCTAGAAATTTTTAAGGTTTTTAGGAACCCTTCATGGGCGAGTCTGGCTCGCACTTGGCCAATCAAGACGCGTCGAGCGCGGCGACCGATTCTCAAAAATAATCCTTATAGCATGATTCAGTATTCACGCGCGTTGGCTTATTATTAGCGTATTTCATGTATAACTTTGGTGTTTCTATACCGATTTATATGATTCTTTTTTATGGAATAGTTAATAATGTTAACTTTTTCAATTAGGGGTGACTGAGAGTGTTATAAACGTAAGAGTAGACAAATATTATAATCAGAAAGCTTCGAACTGCTAAGCTATCGGGAGTTACACGTGTTATTGTGAGTCAACCATAAAAGATAGACATATGCTGTCGTGGAATATTTTTTATATAATTTTAAGGAGAACATTTCCGTCATAAATGATTTCTGTGTAGCTTTAACCATTAAGGTTGCACACGCGACGGAAGCTTAAAAAATGGAGTAACTTCTCCCGTTTTCCCAACATTTCCCTTCACTGCTCTGCTCCTATTGATTGTAGCGTGATGAAAAGTATACTATAACCAGCTCAGGAGTATGAGAAATAATTGTACCAAGTTTCGTTAAAATCCGTCGAGTAGTTTTTGTTTCTATAACGGTTATACAGACAGACAGACAGACAGACAGACAGACAGACAGACAAAAATTTTACTGATTGCATTTTTGGCATCAGTATCGATCCCTAATCACCCCCTGATAGTTATTTTGGAAATATATTTCATGTACAGAATTGACCTCTCTACAGATTTATTATAAGTATAGATAGTTGTATTCTAAGATTAACTTAAATTATGTAAAAATCACAGATCAAAAATAAAATATTAAACTGCAGTCAAATAATCATGTATAATCACGTAAGTCAGAATCATCTTTAGGCATAAATTTCATATCCATAATAATTAAAACGTAGAACCATCATTCTTTCAGAAAGTTTACAGTTAGAACCATCTTTTGGCATACATTGAACAAAACATTTGATTATGAACATACGTGGTTTTTATTTCCCTGTAAGAAACATGTAAACTTGCAAGCAAGCATGCAGCATGCAGTTATGCTAAACGAAATTATGCAGAATTTTAACTCTGCCAAAAGTAATTTATGCCATTGTGAATTCGAATGTATAAACATTCGGCTAAATAATAATTATACATACCTACTAAATAATTTTTATGCCTTAAAAATATTCGTTTAAGGAAGATTATACCAAGTGTGTTATGCCAAATTAATTTCGGAGTATCAAGATTCTGCCAAATAGAAGGAACACGTGCCATTGAACTGGTGCACATAATACAATATATACCTATCTAATAAGTAGCTGAAAGGTAATAATAATAATGTTTATAGTACAGATATTATAATATTGTTATGTATTTAACAGTGTACGCGTCTGTACCGAAATTTTAAGGTGTATTATCCTACATATTTTAGAAGATAGCATAATGTTCTACGCGGTCGCTTTTTTGTAACCACCTAAACTTGGTCGGATTACCACGGTCTTGAAGTTCCTAATGACTTTTATTTAATTATCTCGTTAATTATTGTATGTACTACTCTGAAACTTTACAGGTATATAACTGAATTAAGCAACTAAATATTGATATAACATTCAGTTTATATAACCGTATACAGGTTTATCGGTGGCCAAATAACTCCGCGCGCATTGTGACCGTGAACGTGGAGAAATGAATATCATCATAATTTGTTAATTACCTACAGGATACTAATGAAACTTCATATACATTTGAAGGTAGTTAAAAGCTACAAAATAACGTTTAAAGTAAGTCTTTAGAGCTCATATTCAGAGTGTTAGGACCTAAAGAAGTGTTTTTATATTTTATTAAATAACTTTTAAACGGTATATCATTTCGTTATTTTTATTGCGAAACAAATTAAAACTAATTGCTAAGAAGTCATGTACAAAAGATGATAAGAATCCGCTTAACCGTTTCAGAGATCCAGCAAAACCACAAACGTTACTCCAGCAAAATCTCGAATAACTTCGCAGCCGAAGAAAGAACAAAAACAAAATAACGTGTAACATTTACCTCGTCTAGACAACTAAATGTATAGCTAATATTTATTTCAATATTCCCATTATTTAAAAAAAAGTTTTGCTGCGGTAACGTTTCAAACGTTACCCCAGCAGAATATGTTTTTGTGTAATAACTAAAAAACTATATGTGTAACAAATTTAAAAATGTGCTTAACAATTACAGAAGCTGGGCAACTAATTATCTATAAGATTTAAATGACTATTTTCGACATTATTTTGCTGGGGTAACGCACACCATGTGTGGAATTTATTAGAAATTTCAATACATTGATACCAGAGAGCGAATTTTTCAAATTAAGAAGAACAAAGAGAATTATCGTTTTATTGGCAAGTGACGTGGAAAGTGATGACCCTCATAGTGATGTGACACGTTTGTTATTATTGGTATTCAAGAAACATATGAAATCAACAATTTGGGGTCAGTTCTGTGAGTCACTTATTTTGAGTTGAAACTTTGCATAGAGACTCCATACCAGATGTTGTCTTCAGTCCTTTTGGATAGATATGGGGTTTCCGTTACACGTTGTATATATTCTACCTTATTTATGTACTTTAAGAAATTAACAAATATGAAATTCGGTAGATCCTGAGGAAATAATGATTTCCATTTAAAATAGGTATTAGGTAAGTAATAAAATAACTGTTTCGTTTCCAAAGGGTGTTGTCCAAATGCTTGAAATATACAGAAACTGCGAATAGTTTTTAAAATAAAATATGTATAATGAAATAATTTTCAAGTTTGTTTAAGTAGGATATAAAAATATGGAAATCATTAAAATATTTAACCTGATATCCGTTTAATTCATTCTTATTTTTATTGGAGGTCAGTGTTTATTTGACACTAGTAAGTGGCATTCAGCCAAACAGGAATCGTAAAATAATTCCTAACGAATTATATTGCTTTGCAGTTTTTTTTTCAGCTTTATTTGCAGTTTGCAGATTTAGTGCGCAGTAATGATTAATTTAATATAATACGACCTATGTATACCATAAATCTAAAAAAATAATACGTGTAACGGAATAAACGCAAGACCTCGGACACCCCAATTAGAATATTAAATTATAGAACTAAAACATCTGTAATTTAATTTACTTAAAGAACACCCAGTTTTTTTTTTAATAAAATGGTTGTCTTTACTGAACGTAAAACGTTCGAGCATACTACTCTATCGCTACGCACACTCGTGCGCGTGCCTACGTAGTAGGTACTAACAGAAAGCTACGCATTAGGTATGTATCTGTACGTTCATTGACCGAACATTACCTACGTAGTTTGATACTAATAATTTGCGATATTACCGTATGACTATTATTGCTAGTTGCCTAACTAGTTTGATTCCATCTTTCCATCACAATTACACAGGCTTTGGACTGACAGCTTTGAATGATTTGGTTTAATTACGGATACGGAAGTATTTTTAAATTGAGCAACTTTTCACCCCACTGCGATCTATCAGTACCTACGGCAATACCTAAAGGCACCCGCGTCTTTTCACCCTCTACTAAGTCGTGTTTACATTTTTATTAGGTACGTATAAAAAAAATATTCAAAGTCAGCGTGTTTAAATGATTTGAATCATAGTATTTACAGTACCTACTTAAAATCGTATTATAAAGGTACATACCTGAGGTATTACCAAATACTTATTCTTTGTCCCCTTTTTAGAAGATTTTCAAATTTCCACCACCTTGCTCGATACACATTATTCCACGTTTTCTTAAGTTAGTTTTTAATTTGTTAAGCACCTCAGTTTCAAATTTCACTTTAACAAACGCGAGTTCAATTTTATGTTTGAGGTCATCGACACTTGTTGCTTCGTTTACATACACGAGCGATTTTATTCGACCCCACAAAAAAAGTCCAACGGTGTTAGATCAGGGGATCTGGGAGCCCACTGTACCGGACCCCCACGACCTATCCAACGAGGGCCATATTCCGCATCAAGATGCCGTCGGACGTTCCACGTGAAATGCGCGGGAGCTCCGTCGTGTTGGTAAAACACGTCTCGTAACAACGAGTCCCTCAGGCGCTGAGTTGCACCTAGCATTGTCCTGGCACTCACTCTGGTACCATGTCGTTCATTGAACACTCGACACGCTAACTCCACATTATCGTCGCAAGGAGCCAGTGTCCTCACCATCTCCGTGTACATCCAGTACTATACTATACCGAAAAGCCATCGCGTGCGTAAACAAGTAACAACAACAACAAGTTTACGAAATCCACTCGTCAATGGCGGCGCGCGACGGATGACTGAGTGATTTCGTTTCATATCGGGTGGGCGGTGCTGGCGCGTGTGCGCGGTGGCATATCAAATGTCAAAGGGCTAAGTCGGGTAAATTATTGCGTCTCGCTCTTTCATATTGATTTTGCGTTTGCAAAAAACGTACCTTAGATTTTCTAATATTTTGTCATTTCTCAACAAAAGATTGTGAAATGCGGAATTACAAATTCAGTCATGCATTTAAAAAAGCTTTATTGCTTTGAAATAAGGTTGAAATTTCCTTAAATTACGTACAATAGGGGTGTGTGTGTGAGTAAGGATAGATATGATTATTATTATGAGTGACCGAACTACAAAGTACAAATTCGGTTGTGCAGTTAAGTAAGACGTACTGCTTGGAATGAAGGATTAATCTTCCTTAAATTAAAATTTTATTTTTCGCACACTAACTGAAATGTAAAATGTATTGATATTATTTACGTGTGTGTATGGATAGCTATTGAGCGATCTACAAATTCAGCCATACATTCATATGGGTTTTTATTGCTTTGAGATAAGGCTTAAATTTCCCTGAATAAAATATTTTATTACGTTGGTTTTACGCAGTGATCCTAATTTAGGTTAATGGATTTTTCCGAAAAAAATTAACACATAAATAATGATGGAAATCGATTCAGAAGCCGATTCTGAGCAAACTACTTTCAGGTCTTGCGTTTATTCTGATACATGTTGTATATGCATGTCAATATTAATTACAATCAAATATTTTTTGAATAGAAAACGTATCGTAGGCTGTATGAATCACATCTACTTTGCCTTACCTACTGACAGACTGACAGTTTGACATTACTGCATTTTCGATTGTACACACGATACCCATTTTAAACACGGACTTAGGTTGGATCCGCCAAAACGACGACTTGGCATCCTTCCCTAGACTTACAACCAAAATTATTGAAATTGTAATGGGTTACCTACGATTTGTAGTAACATTTGGCGTATATTTCACTCTTGTTCATTTTAGGAATTTTATTATATGGCCGACGGGCATTCCCTTTTATGAAGCTTTACACTTTTTGTAAACTTAATGTAAAGAGGTTTAATAATAATTTATAATACAGGGTGGGCCATGAATTAGTTAACATTTAAATGTAACTTACCGCGCAAACTATTGCAGCACGGGGCGCGGGCGCGGGCGGGGGCACTAGCTCGCTTCTTGGAAATTTAGTCACAATGGATCGCTTCACGGGGCCGCAACGCGCTTACTGCGTGAAACAGTTTTATTTAAACAACTTTTCGCTCACTACTGTGAGACGCTTATTTCGCGTTGAATATGGTTTACACGACTTAAGTCAGTGTCCAAGTGCTCCTTTAATAAAGAAATGGGTGAAGAAGTTCGAAGAGACGGGATCTACACTAAATGTGAAACAAACCGGCGGCCCGCGCACTTCTCGGAGCGAAGAAAACGTGCAGCAAGTTTCCGCTTCTGTTCGACGTGATCCAGATTTATCGACACGCAAACGTTCGGCTGAATTAGGATTATCCCGCACATCATTACGCCGTATTTTGAAATTAGATTTGAAATTACATCCATATAAGATCCAGCTAGTGCAAGAACTAAACCCTAATGATTTAAATTTGCGTAAGTCATATGCCGAAACAATGTTAACTCGATTCAGTAATTTTCACAACATCTTATTCTCTGACGAAGCCCATTTCCACCTAAATGGACATGTAAACAAACAGAATTGCAGGTATTGGAGCAGCGAAAATCCTAAAGCTAAACATGAGAGGCCACTTCACTCTCCTAAGGTAACTGTATGGGCTGCAATTTCAGCAAAAGGAATCATCGGACCTTACTTTTTTGAAGATTTTCGAGGCCGTTCAGTTACTGTTAATTCTGCCGAGTATGTGAAAATGTTACGGGAGTTCTTAGCACCGATGCTACTGGAATTTGCTGGCTATAATCGTAACACATGGTTTCAACAAGATGGAGCCACGTGTCACACATCGAACGAGTCCTTGCCGGTGGTCAAAGACATGTTTCCGGAAAAGCTGATATCCAGACGGGGTGACATATCATGGCCACCCAGAAGTCCAGATCTATCACCAGCAGACTTCTTTTTATGGGGTTATTTAAAGAGTCGTGTCTACATTGATAAACCGAATACACTGCGTCAACTTAAAGAAAAAATCATCGAAGAGATGTCGGCGATCTCGCGGTCTCTTTGCAGAAGAGTATTCGAAAACTTTAGGACTCGCTTAGATGAGTGCAAAAACCGAAACGGTGGTCATTTAGACGAAATAATTAAAAAAAAAAAATTACAACTAATTAGCTTTCTCGTAAATAAACGATTTCTAAAATATGTTAAATGGTTTTTTTTATACGATTTTTTCAAATGTTAACTAATTCATGGCCCACCCTGTATTTGGGTTCATAATAAATGACTGACTCCTACTGCATACTGCATAACACCATCCTCGCCGCTCGATGTCACAAAACAATCCATCTCGTTCGCACTCGCTTGATTCGATATTTCAGTTCACTCTAACATTATCTTACTAAATAAAATAGCGCCCCAAATGAATAAATTGACGGATCCATGCGCAGAAAATAAATTTAGCAAAGTATTTTGTTTTGTTTGTGCGCGTGTTGCATTCGTATTATCAGTTTAGTGGTATGAGTTTGGAACCATGTTTTAGCAGGCTTCGTTAGAGAGTTATGTTTCTATATCATTCGTAATTCGTTGGCTAGCAGCATAGAAGGTGACTGGATCAAGAGCTATATTCAAAATGCACTACTTGAAATGTTTGAAAGTTCCAGTCTCAGGAACTCCTACTGCTCGCTATAAATCTGTTACCTATACAAATGGGTTACTATTTTTTACATTAAGAAATCTTTATAATCTATACTTAATATTTTAAAGCGGAGAAGATTTTTCATTTATTCAAATGTGCTAATCTTCAATAGCACTGTGTATGTAGTTGAAATTTGGAATGGGTGTAGATTGAAGTAGGTTCTAGGCTACTTTTACCCGACTGTGAAGAAAGGAGGGTTATTTTCTTATCGTGATAAAGTCCACCAGAGCCAAAGCCCCACGCAACTGCTAGTGTTATATAAAAAGCAAAGAAATTTCATAAATAAAATAATAATTTTAACCCACCTTTATTTCTTTCCAGGCCCTGGTAATTCTCCTCATGTACCACCCAACATCACAAGCTCGAGGGCTCCTGAATGAGTACCTGCACTTAGTCTGGGGATGTCGCTCTGATGAAGTCAAGAAAGCTGTTTTGAAGATATTATTGACATTGCCTGAGAAGATACATGGTGTTGTGTTTGGTAGATATGCCTATTCTACTCAAGAGTAAAGGTTTGACGATCTTAATTTACTTATTAATTGAACTGGTGTTAAATTGGCATGAGAAGAAATTGGTTATGAGTTTTGTGATATTAAAATGTAAGTCTGTGGCCTTAAAAGTTGTTTCATGATTGTAAGTATAATATTATAAGTATTTCAATAAATGTTTTTTTGATATAAAAAGAGGTTTTATTGTCTGTGGCTTAATACGGAAACTGGTTATTGCCTGTTGGCATTGATGAGAAGCTAAATAGTTTGTTGATGGTTTAAAGTTAAACCCTGATTATAAAATTAAAGTAAATTGCTCCTCTACCTCATATAGATCTAAGGTCATTATGCCTAAAATATGAACATAACAAACTTAATTTGTTTGAATATGTGTTTGGTACATATAAGTGGTATGTTTCAAAACACTTCATTTAGGTTAATACTCATAGCATACTTGTGTAACTTCAGATTAATTATCATGACCATTTTAAATATAGCTTGTAAGGTCCTACCAAAGGTTGTCTGGAAGATATCACTCTCAGCTATAAGAATAAGACCGCCATTGTAAACAAATTTTTATATTATTTGTGTTTCAATTATTCATGTACAAGAAAGTTTATTCTATCTATCTGTCATGAGTCATGACACAAAGGAGCTGGTCTGATGAGGCTTCTAAAATGTGGCCGTAGGAACTTCTCAACTAAGCATTAGCACATACATCTCTTTGAGCGTAACATAAAATTGACCTCATACTTTTTGAAATGGTAAATCATTTCATTTACAATTAGCTTTTTATGAAATTAACCATTTTTCAGAATCCCATGGGTTTGCCAGTAGCTAAGGCTATGACCTCGGAAGATGGAGAGCTGATTGAATGGAAGTATAACTTGGTATTGGATGGACCAGCAGAAGTGTGGCTTAACGGACTTGAGCATACCATGAGGGTTGTACTCAGAGATGTAAGGTTTTCAGACTTATGATAGTTGTAGAATTAGTTAGTTGTAGGTGCATTAGTAACTATTATGTGGCACATACAAAGGAGCCTTGTATAACTTGAAATAAAGTTGTAAATAGCTTATTTAGCTTTTTGGTAATCTGCTTGTAAAGTAGTCCAGTCATTCTAGGTTTTATCTGCGAAAAAGATCATAGTAAACGGAATTTTTGTATACATCTATATTTTTTACCTTTATATCTTTTTTAGCTGGGGCGATGTCAGTGTCGATACTTCACATATTCATTAAAATCTATAGTAATACTAAAAGCGGAAAAGTCTGACTGTTTAAACGCGCGCGCTAATTTTCGAAAATACTGGGTGGATTTCAATGAAATATGGTATGAAAGTAGCTTGTGGAAGTTTATAGGCTTTTGTAGTCGGGTTTTTACCCGACTACAAAAGAAGGAGGGTTATGGTTTTATCGTGATTAAGTCCACGGGAGCGAAGCGAGCGAAGCTAAGGAGAGAGAGAGTAGATTATAATTTGTATGTAGTTACTTATTGGTTATTAATCCCTGACGCAAAAAGAGGGGTGTTATATATAGTTTGACGTTTCTGTGTAGGTATCTGTGTCTCTGTGTGTGTCTGTGGCATCGTAGCTCCTAAACGAATGGACCGATTATGATGCAGTTTTTTTTTGTTACAAAGCTGATGTGATCGAGATGGGTTTTAGCTACAATTTATCAGGATCTGTTCAGGTGATTCAAGGTTGTCGGGGATTACTTAAAATGTTATTTTTTTAGTTTGCTGCGCCCTAACATGGTTCTGTTTCGATTCGTTATAAGCCAAGGCTGTAACTATATGTATAAAAATAAATATAAAAATGACGGACTTTTTACGGATATTTTTACTAATTACGACTGGCGTTTCCAGCAATTAATATTGACACGAGCTGCCTTAAGGAAGTGTAAGTACCAAAGAGAGACGTGGATCAACGACTGGCCAGGACAACTTGGAATCACAGCTAGCAAGGTTAGCTGAATTCTATGATCACATCGAATTTTACCTATAAAGGTCTCCTATGTTATATGTTAGAAGCTGGCTTTGCAAGCTGTATGTAAGACCTAGGAATTTAATACGTTGGATTCTTGTGTGGATGTATCTTCTTTTTTATTTTTTCTATTTTTAAGTTTTCGTACATTATTTTACGTAGTTTGTATTTTTCTGAAGTTTGTAATTTAACTAAAATCAGGAAGACGGATGATTGAGGACTGAAATACAGGTGCCTAGTTTAGCCCCAATAGCTAAGATTTTTGTGTACTTACTCATATTTCTAAGAAATCAATGTATTATTATTATCAATGTATTGTAAGAAATAAATAAATTATTATTATCTCATTCTACTTTTACCTGCATTTAAATTTGTTATCCCAACTGACTCCTTAAATCACGTTTAGATCCAATGGACCTCCGACTGTACACGAACACTTTGTCGTTGCGAGATAATGAAAGAGAAGAAACCTCTAAAGAAACTGCGCAAGAAACAGAACCAGATTCTCACAACTCTTCAGATGATGTCCAGGAAGGAGATCAGCAAGATCCTGCGCAGTAAGGTGAACGCGCTGTGCGTCATCGAGATACATTCCAGGGATACAGTGGATAGGATGTATAAAATGGGTAAGATAATGCTTTGTATTTAAAATTGTAATTTATAATAGGTAAATCACAATTTTAAGTAGGTACATATCGTGAGTTGACGTTCTGCGAAGGAGTTGGCTAAACGCGTGAGGGAGAGCCAACTCTCTTCTTCACGCCCCAGCCGCCGCGGGAGAGACGCTCTGGGCGTCGGGGATCACGAGCTAATCTCCGGCCACCGAAGGCGCGGACTTTTGGGCGGCGAGCAGGGGTAGCTCGCCGTCCGGTATGGACCAGGCCCGGTCGACGTCACATCGTGTTCCATGCGCGCCTCAAAGAACAGTCTGCAGCAATGAGGGGGCCCGATAGAGCCATTGCCTGCTGGGGTTGCTGGAATGAGATACCGCGGCCCCGGAACGCAGAGGCAGCTGAAGGAACAGGGTTGATGTTTTTTCCCCCAGAAAAAAAGTATAGCTAGATTAAGGTAAAGGACGTTGCCAGCGTTTGTCCTAAACGACGCTGGGACAATCGAGTAATTCTTCGTCGTTAGGTTGCATAGTGGCAGTCAGAGGACCTTTTTGTCAAATAACAGGACTAATTAGAGAGCATCTAGTAAGGCGTACGCCCAAGGGCGGATCCAGCTTTGGTGCCAGGGGGGGGGGGGGGGGGGGGGTCACATAGTCGTGGTCAAGTCACGAGAAGTTATAATTTGTATTTCCTGACTCTGCTGCCACTTAGCCATCCACTGCCGATATTCGTTTACAACGACAAAAACTGGAGTATTATCTAGTAACAATGTTTAAAATTTTAATTAGTGGTCCACCTAGGTCCTGGACCCAGCCCAGGGGGGGTCATGACCCCCATAACCCCTCCCTGGATTCGCCATTGCGTACGCCCTACGATAGGCAAAGATACGCTGAAAGAGAAGTAGATGGGAGCTTAACATGTAAAAGTATGAAAGGCAGGCAGCCATAGATACGGAAATAGCTTGTTAGGCTGATTTTTTTAACAGCTTGCTGTTTGGTTACCTCAAAAAATATGGTCATGATCAGTTTATAAATCAATGAAATAGAGACATAGAAATAGATCTCGTTCAATGTGATATTGTAAGTACCTTATTGAATTTTGTCATCTATTAAAAACTTCGTTTTGTTTGAAAAGGGTTAAGCATATTAATAAAAAATATAATATGTCTTTTGGTGTAGCTATTAGCCTTAACAAAAATTAGTATATATATTTTTAAAGGTTTCCTTTGTAGTGGTCCATAATTAATTTATCTTGAGCTACCATTAGGTTATTTTAAAGTTCACTTCCCATTATCCCTACACCTCTCAGGCTGTATGAACGTGACCGCATTCGAGTGGTTCTCGCAGCTGAAGTTCTACTGGGACCGAGAGAGAGAAGACTGCTACATCAAACAGACTAACACTAGCTCTGTCTACACGTATGAGTACATCGGTAACTCGGGGAGGCTCGTTATCACGCCACTTACTGACAGGTGAATAAAAACTAAGAAATCATCAACTAATTATAAAAAGTTTGTGAGGATGGATGTATAGATGTATGAATGTATAGATGTATAAATGTTTGTTACTCTTTCACGCAAAAACTACTGAACGGATCTGAATGAAAGGAGATTGCCCATACCATATACAGCCATGGGCAATGTCCTTTGGTAAATAGATAATTGATATTCTGGAATAACACATAGGCTGCTTTTCCCGGAATTTCCACGGGATCAGAATGTACACGGGAAAATTTCGACGCAAACGATGTCGCGGGCAGAAGCTAGAAATATGTGTGTTCAAAGGGCTCATTGGCAACGAGGGGGCTGGTCGAGTCAGAACTCCCGAGCCTTAAGCATCGGCGACGTGTTGCAAGTCTATCGCTTACATTTCGGGTAGTGTGCGATGGAATTGCACAAACTAATTCCACCAAGCCCGTTCCATCATCGCCATCGTTACATGGTGGACATCACACCTAAACGCACAAAACGCTTTGGGAATACTTTCAGTGTGAGTACAGCTAGGGAGTGGAATTCCTTCCCGGAGTCTTGGGTTTCCCGATGGCTATTACCTGGGGGTTTGAGTGGTCTGATACGCGTACCTACAGATCATACTGATGTTTTAGTGCAATCTCGTCCCAGTGCGATTAAAAGCCAAACACGCGAACCGAAGCTGGACAAGGCTGACAAAATTAATAAGTACTGATTAATATGGCTCATCATTGGCCGTAATCTTAAGCGGCCATCCACCAATCTTCACTGGGCCAGCCTGGTAGGTTACGGCCCTTTACTTTTCAAAGAGGCCTGTGTCGCAGCAGTGGGAACGTTATAGGCTGATTATTATGTATGCGGCCTTATATCCTAAGCTCCGGAGACGTTGACGTAATCTCGATGTGTGAAATGCTTAGATGCTACATAACGTTGACGACGGCGCTGCACTTGTACCGCGGCGGCAGTCCTCAGGGCCCCGCCGGCACCGGCAAGACGGAGACTGTGAAAGACCTGGGCCGAGCCATGGCGCGCTGGGTCGTTGTTACCAACTGCTCCGACGGGCTCGACTACAAGTCCATGGCCAAGTGCTTTGCTGGTGAGTGCTGATGGTCTTTGGGCCTGGTCGTTTGTATTCGGGATTGTGATCCTCAGAACACACTGCTAAGTTTTAAGCACGGAGAGAGTGGTTCTGGTAAAAATTTTGTGAAAAAGAAGTTCCAAACTCTTTATTACAATACGCGGCATTGTTAGGCATGCCGGCTACAGCTGGCTGGTTATAAATTGAAAATATTTGTTCGGATAAAGAGACACACAACAACGTACAGTACAAAATTGCAAACATTATTTAAAAAAAAATTCGCTGAGCATGTTTACGCCGAAAAGGTTACCGACTCAGCATTTGCTGGGCGAAAGACATCCAGCAAATAACGCATATATACAAATTTTTTCGTACCTGTAATCTAATATCGAGTTTCGTTACATTTATTCAAATCCTATTCAGTTATACGAGTTACCTGCGTTTATAGCCAGTAGACTGTGCCTATCCCATCACTGCTATCACTCCTATAGTCCCCACTTTCCACCAGGTATCGCCCAGAGCGGTTGTTGGGGCTGCTTCGACGAGTTTAACCGCATCAACATCGAGGTGCTGTCGGTGGTGGCGCAGCAGATCCTGGCCGTGCTGCTGGCGCTCTCGCTGTTCCTCAAGCGGTTCAACTTCGAGGGAGCCGAGATCAAACTCGATCCGAATTGCGGGATCTTCATCACTATGAATCCTGGGTGAGCCAATTTATCTTTCTTCAGTCCAAACTCCCCGGCTGTTAATGAAAACTTAACCTTTAATTACTTAGGAATACTTGGCGACATGTATGGCACAGTTGCTGAGCGTTTGGCTACTGCCTTCCGTATCGCAGATTCGATTCCCGCACCGAAGTAAATGTGTTTGTAAAAATGCACTTACAATCCTACAGGAGAAAGTTCCACAAAAAAAATTTTGTTTTGGGATTAGCATCCAATCTACCAGGAATTTACATGAAGCAGCTTATCTGGTCTCCAAAACGATACGACACGATATTTTATTAAATTGGTTTTGCAGCAAATTCTGCGGTATTCCTTCCTTAGATAATTAGTTTACTAAACCGCCACATACCTACGTAAAGTTAGCATATCAGCAATGATCAATGTTAACGTACTTTTAATTTTATTACATTCATGTAAAATACTAGCTTCTGCTCGCGACTTCTTTCGCGTGGGTGGGTTTCCCGCGTAAATCCCGATCCAATCCCGATGGCAACTATCTACTTGCCAATTTTCATTCAGATCTGTTCTGTAGTTCTCTAGCTTGCGTGAAACCGTAACAAACACCCATACTTCTATACATATATTCATGCAATTATAAAATTAGTAGGAAGTAAGATACGATATTCGCTTTCTGCTCTCCTGCATATAAACTTGAACTGTGCCAAATCTCATAATCCTCAGTCCGCGTAATTTTGCGATGCGCCATCGTTACATGGTGGACATCCCACCCATACGCACAAAACGTTTTGGGAATACTTTCATTGTGTGTACGGCTAAGGAGTGGAATTCCCTGACGGAGTCTGTATTTTCTGATCGCTATAACCTGGGAGTCTTTAAGTCAAGAGTGAATAGGTTACTTCTAGGCAAGCGTGCTCTATCTTCGACCACATCATCACTTACCATCAGGTGAGATGGTGGTCAAACGCGAGCCTATTATCAATTAAAAAAAAGGGGGAACAAATTTTGGTTTCAAAGAAAGAAAGAAAAAACGTTTATTGACACTTCCCACAAGTGCACATTGTAAAAAAAAAACAATTACATTCAACATTCTTCATCAACATTAACAAAGTATAAAAAAATGAATAGGTACTAGGACGGTTAATATACATATTTGTGTGTGATTAATGTAAAGATCTTTCTCCACAGTTACGCGGGGCGAACAGAGTTACCCGACAATTTGAAGTCGATGTTCCGGCCGATCGCGATGTGTGTGCCGGACTCGCTCATCATAGCTGAGAACACGCTCTTCTCTGATGGTTTCACCGCTTACAAGCTTAATGCTAAAAAGGTACCACTCCATATTTCACAATACTTAACGTTAGCCGCCCCCAATAAAACTCGGGTTCTGGTATCGGCGAGTATTATTCCACGCGCACCAAATCGCGGGGGGAGTCAAACACATCACTCTCCCGCTAGAACAGACTGTACCAGGGCAAATGTACGAAGGAACATGGGGTCGATAAAAAGACCCCTTCGCTCGCTCCAGGGGAAAGTCTATCCAATTGGATTTCCACTTCAAAAAAATAGGGGTGAGTGCATTAATTTAACGTGGATAAAAATCAAAGGCGCTGGGGAAACCTAAATGATAGCATACGCACGTTAGAACAGCCAATAATCGCTAGTTATGTCTAAATCCCGGTTTAAAATCTAGTAAGGCATCGATCGAGCATTAATACTCAGGTTTATTCCAAAACACAAACAGAATGCAAAGGTTCTTTTTTAATGGCGTCTCGCAGATCAACCTATGAGGTTGTCGACTGCTTACCCGGACTTGCCTGTGCCTGTGGTGCCCTTAATTATAATAATTAAAGCCTTCAGTCTGAGCTTACATTTAAGTTAAAAACTAGGCGACAACACGCTATGGGCACCCTCTGTTTAACCTCGGCCCGACCCTGTTATTAACCTTGGCTTAGGGTGTCGCTGTGGGAAAACAGTTAGGGGGCAGGTTGGATCGGGCAAGAATGCCAAGTACCTACATATTCTACTGTGTCCCTTGCTGTTTTATGACGGTATTTTTTTTTTCAATACCAGTGCTCTATTTCAAATTTATCATGTATCAATTGCAGGTGTTCACGCTATACCAGCTGGCTATGCAGCAATTATCCAAACAGGCGCATTACGACTTTGGGCTGCGCTCCATGGTCGCGTTACTGCGGTACGCTGGCATCAAAAGGAGAGCTTATCCCAATCTGCCTGAACAAGAGGTAAGACGTTGACACCAATATTAGGCAGTTGTCCGACTGCCGGCAAGTAAATAACTAACTATCGGCGATTTACTCGCTGAAGAAACGCACATGAAATTGTTTATTTTTGAAATTGTTCCGTGTAAGCGAAAGAGATGCATATATTGACAGTTGCTCGCTGACTGTTCACACTGCCAGCGACTACTCGTTTCAGTAGTTTTGTCGCTGAGCGAAGAGTGCTATCAAAGACAATACTCGCTCAGCGATCATTTGGCGGTCAGAACTCATGCTGATAGATCAACCAGATGATATCTCAGCCACTAAACTATCAGAACAACACACTCGCTGCTCGCCAACTCGTTTTCAGATGTTAGCTCTACTCGCTACTCGTTCGTTCGTCGGCGATGGGACAACTGCAATAGTTGTCCTTGTTGTTGTCAGTTAGGTTAAGAGTTAAGCAAGCAATTCCTACTGTATATGTATGTTTTTTTTTTATGTTTGTTCGGGCATAGCTCCGTCGCTCGCCAACCGATTTGAAAAATTCATAAATCATGACGGAGTTAGATTCACTTCACCCAAAGACATAGCAAATACTTTTAACGACTATTTCATAAGTCAAGCAGAAAAACTTTCTACTAAATCAACACGATTAACTACTGACAACAAAATACAGTTCTCTTCACAGTCAATGTTTTTAGCCCCAATCATACCAGATGAAGTGAATAGAATTATAAAAGACTTAAAAAATAAAAATAGTGTAGGATACGACGACATTTCAACAAAGGTTTTAAAACATGTTTCAGAAATAATTTCTGCTCCTCTCAGCTACATAATTAATTTAAGTATTGAGGCTGGGATCTATCCTGATAAAATAAATAATAAATAATAATAAATACCTACCGTCATAAAACCTTTATTTAAAAAAGACGATGCGAAAGACATAAAAAATTACAGGCCAATAGCTCTTATTCCGGTGATATCCAAGATATTCGAAAAATACATCTATAAATCCATAGGCGGATACCTAAACAAACACAACATACTGGTTAAAGAACAAAAAGGATTTAGGAAAGACCACTCAATAAATATGGCAATATACGACTTTATTAATATTATAGTTGCAAACATGAATGACAGAGTCCCAATATCAGCAATATACATGGATATGACCAAGGCATTTGACTTGGTCAACCATGATATACTGCTGAGCAAATTAAATTCCTACGGAATAAGAGGAAATGTTTTGTCACTTATAAAGTCTTACTTGAAAAATAGAACACAATACACAGAAATAAGTCGTATTTCAAAATTAAATAAAACCATTATAAAATACATATCGAAAGAACGCAAAATATGTTATGGAGTGCCCCAAGGCAGCGTGCTTGGGCCTTTATTATTTATTATATATATAAATGACTTTCCACAGAATATACCCTATCCTATGACATTGTTTGCCGACGACAGTACTATCATTGTTCAACACAACAAAAATAATGAAGTCTTGGAAACTAACATAACAAATGCATTACAACAAGCTATTAAATGGTTAGAACATAATAACTTAATTATTAATTTGAGTAAAACAAAAGTCATGAATTTTCGTCAAAGAATAGCAAATTCGGAATTAAATGTAAGTTTTAATAATGAAAAAATTGAAGAAGTGCAAAATATAAAATTCTTAGGCTTAACAATCGACAATCAACTTAATTGGAAACAACCCACATTAATATTAGTTAAAAAAAATTGTAAGTTTGCTTTTGCTTTATATAAATTAAAAAAAATAGTCAATCAACCAGCAGCCGTTACTGCATATTATGGATATGTCGATTCTATACTACGCTATGGAATTATATTTTGGGGTAACTCCTGCAATAAAGAAATAGTGTTCAAATCGCAAAAAAGATGCATTAGGGCTATTACCGGTATAGGAACAACTGATAGCTGTAAACCTTATTTTGTATTATTAAAAATAATGACTTTACCTTGCCTGTACATATTTGAAACTGCGTTATTTGTAAAAAAGAATATGCATCTGTTTAGAAAAGCCTCTGAACATCGTTATAAAATGGTAAGAAGAGAATACAGACATGAGTTATGTATACGACCATCAAAGACCGCTTTCATGCACAAAAGCATTCTTTGCATGGCACCAAAAATATTCAACAAATTACCAAATGCAATTAAAGACTTAAATATGATTCAATTTAAAAACAAATTAAGACATCTATTAATGGAGAAATGTTATTATACCATCGATGAGTTCCTTAATGACAAATTGTAAATTATTTGACATTCCTATTTATTGAATTAATTTTGACCATGTACCTATTAATTTATTATTTATTGATTAATTTAGAGTTGTTTATGTTTTAACTGTTGTTTTTCTGTTTTAAGTAATATTGTAATTTATTGACTTATTCAGAGTTGTTCATGTTTTCATTGCTTTTCTGTTTTAAGTTACCTATATTGTAAGTTTTATTTTTTTTTCTGGACATAATATGCATACAAATTATTACTATTAATTTTTTTCTTGTAATATACAAATGAGAAATAATGTACACCTATAAGGTAGATTTTTGAGGAACCAATTAATGTAATAAGATCTCATATAAATATGTATCCAAAAATCACATTAATAAAATGAATTGAATTGAATTGAATTGACTGGGAAGTTTATTGTAAAAGCGTATACATTGACATTTAAACGAGCCCCCAATTTTCTTGAGCCTAGTTGAAGGAAATATAAATGTGTGCTTATTACTAGTATTTATACACGGTTAAATTTTGATCGTTTTAACGTTCGTTTCGAACGACCTGCCCAGGTTGAACCGTTTACTTCAATATGTAAAGGACATAATGTTGTTGAAGGCCCTTGTAATCTTGCTCTTCTTGGTTTTGATCTCTTCCACCCTTGTGATCCCGTCAGAACCAGAAAACAAACACAATATAATAGATATAAGTAGTCGAAAAGAATTTCTTTAACTTTGTTTCTCATTAGCCACAGATATTCTTGTAAATTTAGTTTCTCTTGCCTTCACAGATGGTGATCCTCGCCATGCGAGACATGAACGTGGCTCGTCTGACCGCCAAGGACGTCCCCCTGTTCGACGGCATCATGCAGGACATCTTCCCGGACGTCGAGATCCCCACCCTGGACTATGACCTGCTGGAGACGGCCATCACGGCGGAAATGAAGCTAGCAGGCCTTCAACCCGTTAAGGCAGCCCTGCATAAAGTTATA
Source organism: Tholera decimalis (assembly GCA_943138885.2). Lineage (NCBI taxonomy): Eukaryota > Metazoa > Arthropoda > Insecta > Lepidoptera > Noctuidae > Tholera > Tholera decimalis. Next base: position 3,509,020 of record OW964557.2, on the reverse strand, counting down.
CAGACTTACGAGACAAAGGCAAGACAGTTTAATAGATAGATAGATATACTCTTTACTTAATGCTTTTTTAGAAACTAGCTTTTGCCCGCGACTTCGTCCGCGTGGAATAGTTACTTTGGACTAACGTTAAATTTAACCCCGATTTTGAAGCATTCTTCATTGGCGCTCCGCTCCTATTGGCCTTAGCGTAATGATACAATATAGCTGTGCCCGCGACTCCGTCAGCGTAAGTTAATGTATTCGTAATATTGTTTAGATCACGTTCACATGAGGCTTAAGTACCTAGAGAAAGCTTCGACCGCGAGACGTATCGAGTGCGGCGACCGATTCTCAAAAATAATCCTTATAGCATGATTCAGTACTCACGCGCGATGGCTTATTATTATAAGCGTATTTCATGTATAACTTTGGTGTTTCTATACCGATTTATATGATTCTTTTTACGGTTTCGTAGCCGAATGGCAAAACACGGAATCTTTATAGTTTCGACATGTCTGTCCGTCTGTCTGTCTGTCTGTCTGTCCGTCCGTCCGTCTGTCACAGCAATTTTATTCCGAAAATATTAGGACTATACATGTGAAACTTGATAGGTAGATGTATTCTGTGAACCGCTTTCCGATTTTGAGAAAAAAATTAAAAAATATTTAAAATAAAGGGGTGCTCCCCATACATGGAACTAAACCTGAAAATATTTTTTTTCATGAAATCGATGCATGTGTGGTATCTATAGACAGTTCTTTAAAAACGACATCGGGGTTTTGTAAAACCACTTTTCCATAAAGTCAATCGTTTAAAACATATAAGCTTCCAAAGTGGTAAAATGTGTGTGTGGCGGACACAACCTCTAACTTCTATAATAATGGAGTGAAAAATCTAAAAAAAAAAATGTCTATAGATGTTAATATAAACTTTCAACCAAAATTAGTTTGAACGAAATCAGTTCAGCAGTTTTTGAGATACAGCATATTTTCTAAAACCGCAAATATAACTTTGTAATTCATACAAACACTATGAAAAACAAATTTATTCGGCGCAGTTGTAAAAAATGTAAAAAAGCCAGTTTTAAGAAATTTGTAAGGTTTTTTTTTCAAAACAAATTTATTTGGCGCAGTTGTAAAAAATGTAAATAAGCAAGTTTTAAGAAATTTGTAAGGTTATTTTTTTTCGTCAAATAAATTTGCATATTATATTATAGTTATTACGGAACCCTTCATGGGCGAGTCTGACTCGCACTTGACCAATTTTTTTATGGAATAGTTAATAATGTTAACTTTTTCAATTAGGGGTGACTGAGAGTGTTATAAACGTAAGAGTAGACAAATATTATAATCAGAAAGCTTCGAACTGCTAAGCTATCGGGAGTTACACGTGTTATTGTGAGTCAACCATAAAAGTTAGACATATGCTGTCGTGGGATATTTTTTATATAATTTTAAGGAGAACATTTCCGTCATGAAATGATTTGTGTAGCTTTAACCATTAAGGTTGCACACGCGACGGAAGCTTAAAAAATGGAGTAACTTCTCCCGTTTTCCCAACATTTCCCTTCACTGCTCTGCTCCTATTGATTGTAGCGTGATGAAAAGTATACTATAACCCGCTCAGGAGTATGAAAAATAATTGTACCAAGTTTAGTTAAAATCCGTTGAGTAGTTTTTGTTTCTATAACGGTTATACAGACAGACAGACAGACAGACAGACAAAAATTTAACTGATTGCATTTTTGGCATGTGTATCGATCCTTAATCACCCCCTGATAGTTATTTTGGAAATATATTTCATGTACAGAATTGACCTCTCTACAGATTTATTATAAGTATAGAAGATAGATAAAAGGGGGTCCCCATACATGGAACTAAAACTGAATTTTTTTTTTCATGAAACCTATGCGTGTATAGTACTTATAGACAGGTCTTTAAAAATGATATAAGGGTTTCTAAAACCACTTTTTCATAAAGTCAATCGTTTAAAAGATATAAGCTTCCAAAGTGGTAAAATGTCACCACCTCCCTCTAACTTCTATAATAATGGAGTGAAAAATCTAAAAAAAAATATATGTCTATAGATCTTAATGTAAACTTTCAACCAAAATTGGTTTGAACGAAATCAGGTAAGCAGTTTTGAGATACAGCATATTTTCTAAAACCGCAAATATAACTTTGTAATTCATACAAACACTATGAAAAACAAAGTTATCTAGCGTAGTTGTAAAAATGTAAATAAGCTGGTTTCTAGAAATTTTTAAGGTTTTTAGGAACCCTTAATGGGCGAGTCTGGCTCGCACTTGGCCAATCGAGACGCGTCGAGCGCGGCGACCGATTCTCAAAAATAATCCATATAGCAAGATTCAGTATTCACGCCCGTTGGCTTATTATTAGCGTATTTCATGTATAACTTTGGTGTTTCTATACCGATTTATATGATTCTTTTTTATGAAATATAGTTAATAATGTTAACTTTTTCAATTAGGGGTGACTGAGAGTGTTATAAACGTAAGAGTAGACAAATATTATAATCAGAAAGCTTCGAACTGCTAAGCTATCGGGAGTTACACGTGTTATTGTGAGTCAACCATAAAAGATAGACATATGCTGTCGTGGGATATTTTTTATATATTTTTAAGGAGAACATTTCCGTCATAAATTATTTCTGTGTAGCTTTAACCTTTAAGGTTGCACACGCGACGGAAGCTTAAAAAATGGAGTAACTTCTCCCGTTTTCCCAACATTTCCCTTCACTGCTCTGCTCCTATTGATTGTAGCGTGATGAAAAGTATACTATAACCAGCTCAGGAGTATGAAAAATAATTGTACCAAGTTTCGTTAAAATCCGTCGAGTAGTTTTTGTTTCTATAACGGTTATACAGACAGACAGACAGACAGACAGACAGACAGACAGACAAAAATTTTACTGATTGCATTTTTGGCATCAGTATCGATCCCTAATCACCCCCTGAAAGTATTTTGGAAATATATTTCATGTACAGAATTGACCTCTCTACAGATTTATTATAAGTATAGATAAAATATTCTGATTATGTTTTAAATAACGATAATAATAGTAATTGACACATGTCAGGCATGTCACAAACCGGGAGAATCCATTCGTCACATTATCTCCGGTTGTTTTCGTCTGGCTAACGGAGAATACTTGCATAGACACAACCTCGGAGCCAGGATTATTCACCAGCAACTTGCTCTTAAATACAATCTTGTGGAATCAGAAGTACCATACTATAGGTATGTGCCCGACCCAGTTCTCGGAAATGGCAATATTACACTGTACTGGGATCGGTCTATCATCACTGACGGGACTATTTTTATTTTATTTTATTTATTTGGGAAAATAAACAGTTACACATTAAAATTATACAAAAACAATTCATATAGGGTGAGTAAGTGTATAACCCACAACATTTTCCACTGATTATAAAAAAATTGGCCAAGTGCGAGTCGGACTCGCCCATGAAGGGTTCCGTAGTAATAATAAATATAATATACTTAATATATTTATTTGAAAAAAAAAACCTTACAAATTTCTTAAAACTAGCTTATTTACAATTTTTACAACTACGCCAAATAACTTTGTTTTTCATAGTATTTGTATGAATTACAAAGTTATATTTCCGGTTTTAGAAAATATACTGTATCTCAAAAACTGCTGACTCGATCTCGTTCAAACCAATTTTAGTTGAAAGTTTACATTAAGATTTACAACATTTATTGTTTTTAGATTTTTCACTCCATTATTATAGAAGTTAGAGGGGGAGGGACACACATTTTACCACTTTGAAAGCTTATATCTTTTAAACGATTGACTTTATGAAAAAGTGGTTTCAGAAACCCTCATATCATTTTTAAAGACCTGTCTATAAAATATATTTTTTCATGAAACCTATGCGTGTGTGGTATCACACGCATAGGTTTCATGAAAAAATATATTTTCAGTTCTAGTTCCATGTGTGGGGACCCCCCTTTATTGTAAATAGTTTTTAATTTTTTTCTTAAAATCGGAAAGATCGGTCCACAGAATACATCTACCTACTAAGTTTCACATGTATAGTCTTAATAGTTTCGGAATAAAATGGCTGTGACATACGGACGGACGGACAGACAGACAGACATATCGAAACTATAAGGGTTCCGTTTTTTGCCATTCGGCTACGGAACCCTAAAACTAATGATTAAATATAGGTTGTCTTGCGAATGCGATTATTAAGTAAATATTACGTTCTATCTAAAATATGTTCAAACATGTTAGTAAAGCTATAGTTAAATAGGCATGTAATTGTATAATAATACATAATTCGGTTGAAATTTCAGCAATTTTTTTGCGGATTAGCTATTGTTGCCAATAAGCCTGACATAGTGGTGATAGACCGATTAGAGCGTCGCACAATGATTGTTGATATAGCAGTCCCCCATGACGAGAACCTCGTGAAAGCTGAGATAGATAAAAAAAATAATTCGCGCGAGGTTGTCGACATGTGGGATGTGGAGACAGCAATCATTGTGCCGATAGTCGTCTCAGCCAATGGTTTAATAGCCAAGAGCCTCGACCAACATCTAAGGAGGCTCTCGTTGGGCAGCTGGATCAAGGGCCTGATCCAGAAAGCAGTGCTCCTGGAAACGGCGCATATAGTGAGGAGGTTCCTCTCTGTAGAGCCCTGACCACCGGTAGTTTAGACCCGGTTCCCGATACCGGTGGGCTACTGTTTTTTAAATTTTTAAATGTTTATATTTTTTGTATTAATATTTAAAAATGTAATTTATATGTACATGGACTGAATAAATGGAATAATTGTACACCATAACAGAATCAAAATAAGGACTTAAATACTACAAAGGGTGTTAAAATGGGAGGTCTTTAATAAAAAAATAACCATATCGTCTACTGCTTAGCCTTTGTCCAACTATGTCGGGTGGGCTCCAGTCTAACCGGATAAGAGTTCTATATGAAGCGACTGGCTATCTGACCTCCGCAGCCCAGTATCTGGATACCATGATACGTCTTGGCAAGACCAGGGTCAGACTTTCTGGCTTCTGACTACCCGTAACGACGGTCAGAGGCCAACGGCTCAACGTGCGCACCGAGGCACGGAGAAAAAACGAGAAGTTAAGATAGTCACCCATCCGCAGATCGACCTCGGAAAGCGTTGCTTAACCTAAAAGCTCGACCCGTGCGGCTGGTATTAGTCTAAATATATATAACTCAAAGGTGACTGACTGACTGACTGACATAGTGATCTATCAACGCACAGCCCAAACCACTGGACGGATCGGGCTGATATTTGGCATGCAGGTAGATGTTATGACGTAGGCATCCGCTAAGAAAGGATTTTGCGAAATTCCCACGGGATCGGGATTTTTAGACATAAGCTTCTCAAAAAAACCATTTGCTTAATTTTAATTCTGATTTGTAGATTTTTGATTTGAATTTAAGTCTAAGTCTTTTAATCCAACTGATTATTTTAATAAATGAATAGGTATAAAGATTTATTTAATAATGCGGATATTGTAATTTTCCACAGCTATTACATAAACAGCGAAATTTAATGAAGTCTTTATTCGATATCTCGTAAATTTTATTCATTATTAAATCGTGTAGTTCATACTCGCAAATGCTATATTTATACAAGACCACTAACTTATAGTTTCCCAAGTTGCATTCGTCGAGTATTGTATCATGTTTTGTAGTATTGTTGATACGTATAATACCCACTTCATTGATTTGGATATATTCGCGCTTACACACTTTACGTTCAAAAAGATGGCTATTGAATCTTTAGAATAGCACTTTTATACTCACTATATAAAAATACGCACCAGTAGATACTTCTTACTTTTCTGAAATAACTACGCATGCATTTTTATCCTTAAACCATTATTCCGCGGACATTGATGTGGGTTACACGTTTACTTATTTATAAATTTTATTTCGTCACACTTATATTGTAATGTGTAACTGTTTTATGTCCCAATAAAGTAAAATAAAAAATGTTAAGTAGTATTACAAAACTCAATATTCTGATAAACCTGTCTGCAGAACTCCCGACACTCTAGCATTCTCCTGGGCGACACCAATACAGCCAAGTCGACGTCGTGGAAGATGCTCGCCAACACTCTGACGCGCCTCAACGCTGAGAAGCAGCCGGGATTCGAACTGGTCCACACCTACCCCATCAACCCTAAGGCACTGACCCTGGGGGAGCTCTACGGGGAGTACAACCTGGCCACCGGGGAGTGGAAGGATGGTGTCTTGTCCTCGATCATGAGAACTGTTTGCCAAGGTAAGAAAGAAAGAAGAAGTATTTATTGCCAACACAAACGACATGCTAACAATATTAAAACTTATTTTAGGCAGTTGTCCCATCGCCTACGATGAACGAGTACCAAGTAGAGCTAGTATCTGAAAACGAGTTGGCGAGCAGCGAGCGTGTTGTTCCGATAGTTTGGTCGCTGAGCTATCATCTGGTTGATCTCTGAGCGTGAGTTCTGCCCGCCAAGTGATCGCTGAGCGAGTATTATCTTTGACAGCTCTTGTCGCTCAGCGACAAAACTAGTGGAAACACTCAGAGCGCAACTATTAATATATGCATCTCTTTCGTTTACACGGAATGTGTATTTCATTGTGGTTTCTTGAGCGAGTAAATCGACGATAGTTAGTCGTTTACTCGCCGGAAGTCGGACAACTGCCATAAGAATGAAGTTAGTAATTGTTACTTATAATTATGTTAGTAGGTAAGGACAAAGATAACAACAAACAAAGAAAAAGGAAACAACAAAAAAGGCAAATGCACGTCGTGGCAGTGGCAACAAGGATCTCAGCATTATGCTATGCCATTTAAATCTTTGTTAAGCGTCATTAGCCTAAGGGTCAATTCCCACAGAGGCAGCACTGAGCCACGCTGCCTCTCCTTTGACTTCAAATGACTATGAACTTTTTATTCACGTTAATAGGATTCAAAATTATTAGTAATTTTTTGCCTCAAAAAGCCGCTACCGGCCGCTGCTCGTGAGAATTCACCCTAATGGCTAGGTTTCGAACTTGTGATCAAGTTCACCCATGATATTATCACTCCAGACACAAGCAGAGCAATCTTAGTTAGAAAGATAAGTAGTAGTATTAGTAATCTATAAAAAAAAAAACAAAAGGGAACCCCTACTCTCCATTTTATTTAGAAAACGTTTGTATAGGAAATAGAAAAGGGCTGTTTTGACGGTTTTCCCGTCAATTTTTATTTTTTTTATTTTTCTCAACTTTTCTTTGCTATAAACCTCACGGAGCCCGAGACCTTTCCAACGAATGCAAAACCGTGGAAATCGGTTCGTCCGTTTTGGAGTTATAACGTCAGGAAGGAAAACCCGACTTATTTTTATATAGTAGATTTGTTAGTAATGTTAGTTTTGTACTTGATGGCGGCAGAGCAAAATAGAGACGGCGATATTAGCTATAGGAAATATAGCTTCCATGCCGCTACTAAACCTAGTCCTATGATGTTGGGAGCTGAATTTCCAGAAGTGGGGTGGTCTTCGGATCCCACTTCTGATGTGTCAGCCTCTCCCGACATACTTAAATAAGGTTATTATTGTTAGTTGTAAGGGCAACCTTTTGCGGTAAAAGCCTCCTTCAAACCATTTCAGCTCCTCATAAAGAGCTACTAATGCGAACCGTATTTCTGATATCGTCCTACAGACGAGTCCCCGGATATGAAGTGGATTATATTCGATGGCCCCGTCGACGCTATCTGGATCGAGAACCTGAACTCTGTGATGGACGACAATAAGCTGCTCACGTTGGTCAACAGTGAGAGGATATCTATGCCTGCGCAGGTACGCAGTTAAAAAAAAAAACTTAAATAGCTTATTCCCGTGTCTCCGTCCAAAACCTTTGTATCTACACAAATATTTGTTCCATGCGGGACATTTGATGATTTTCCTACCCAGAAAAAAAAAGGGAATGGAACCCGTGACACGCAGCACAGCAGTCAAAAACTCAATCACTGTGCCAACCGTCACAAAAATTACGTCTGAAACTGTTCTTTATCACCAATTTGTAAAATAAAGTATCATTTAATTTCATCATTTTATGCATCATTTCATTTGATTTATTTATTTATTGGCCTATCTACAATTGTTACACTGTTTATCCTAATAATACATGCAATATGTTACAAATATAGTGTACAATAAATGACGCGATAGACACAATGTGAAAAAACAAAATTAAAACATTAATAGATTATAATAATAATACAGAAATATCGCTTACAATAACTAGTGCTTAGTTAGAAAAATAAAATACAGTAGACATAGAAAGACTTATTTCATTTTATCGTTTAATTCATTGATATACTAAAAACCCAAGATGTACATTCAACGTCTCAAAACCGTCCGCATAAAATGAGTGCTTAATTCTAATTGATGCGCTCATTTCAAATAGTATCGCATCAAATTTCTATGGCCGCGTTTTCAGTGTCAAAACAATGTATTATGGCATCTTTTTTATTTTAGTCGCATATTAAAAATTACCCTGTTGAACAAATAATGGAGTGGAATTTTTTAAATTGTATTTATTTATTTTTTATTATTAAGTTTATTCTTTATTGTCCATACTGATATTATAAATGCGAAAGTAACTCTGTTTGTCTGTGTGTTACCTTTTCACGCCTAAACCACTGAACCGATTTAGATTAAAGGTGAATGTTTCGGCTCGAATCATGTAGTGTCCGAAAGAACTTTCTAAATTGATGATAATTCATTATATAAAACTGTAAGAATTATACAGTATAAATAAAATCTGTAGAAGTACACCGTTTAAAAGTCATTTTAAATAGTTATTCAATTTATCAACACGTTTTCTATCTACAGTTTCAATTAGAAATGTTACCAATACCAAAATAAAAATAATATCGATACGAAATTGCACTTGCAAATCGATTACATTAATATCATTATGAACCTACGTAAGTGAATTTATTAGTTACTAAAGTCATAACTCGTCATTCTTATAATAATTAATAATGTTTAGTTATATTTTTTAATATCTTATAATAATTTAAAGTAATTCAATTCAAATATCGATTCAGTTTAGAATAGTTATTTAGTGCTGGTAACACTTAATCTTGTAGTTGTCATTGTCACTGATAATTGTCAAAAGTTTTACTTCTCCCGCGTTTTATGACGAGCGACGAAGTGTCTTGTGTTTTTTTGAGTTTTGTGTTGTTTTGTTACCGGACTCCAATTTCTGTATTACTAACGCCCACCTTTGGCTGTTGAAAACGAATTCAATAATTTTGTAGTTTATTTTATGTTGTCGTTAAAATTAGAAGTATTAAGTGGTCAACTTCAAAGAACTATAACTTTATTTGGTCTACTACTTATAGAAAACTAACTATACAGTAAAATTATATAATTATAATTCTTTTTTATGATATATAGTTCATCTTTGTCGGTTCCGGCCGAGTCTTGAAGAAAGCCTTGGCATTCTACTTTGGCATGGGAATAGTTTAGGACCGTGGGAAGGACATAGGATAGTTTTTATCCCGAAATTCCCACGCGATCAGGATTTACGCGGGAAAAACCTCTACGCGAACGAAGTCGCGGGCAAAAGCTAGTATTTAGAATAGATTAAAATTTAAACTTTATTGTACACCAAAAGTTAAACACATCTATTTTACTATAATTAATACTATTTAGTTTTTGGCAAATATGTATACGTTATATAATATACTGAAGAAGAAGAAGGTCGTCAATTTTACGGTTTTTTTAATGTTCTTAAATAAAATAAATAAATAATTTATTGAACATAAAAATATTACATCTTTCAAGTGAAGCCCCTGACTCCTATGCTAAGCGAGCCTGTGTTACAGGAATCAGTGTCCTACTCTATATATATTAAAACACATTTCAATTTTTATGTAATAAATTACATACAAAAAGTAACATTAGTAGGTATTGAGAACAAAAGAAATAGAAGCGAAACGTGTATGTGTGTGTAAGTTTGAGTGTATGTGCGTAATTGCGTCTGTGTGTGTGGGTGTGTGTCTGGAACTCTGGACGCGTGTGCGTTAACATGAGTGTGTGTTTTGAATAGCTTAATTTACTGTACTGACGAAATATTTTTTTTAATATCGTCATAGCTCAAAGACTGAAGCCATGGTTTTAAAATTGACCTTGAATTGACCTTATGTCACATAAGCTTCTAAATTGGGATAGTTTTATTTGATCTATTGTAGATCCTAGAACTTAATGCCTAAAAGTATCTAGACGTAAGTTTAGTGTGACATTTGGGAACTTTACAAATTTTTTTGCAAAGCAAAATTTTAGGCAAAGCTTTATTGAATAAAAAAAAAATATTAAACGATTTTAACAGTTAATATTTGTTTCATTGATATACACATGTTCTACTCAAAAACATTTACGCTATAATTACGTCTTTAGAACACAATTTAATAAACTTATAATACTAACAAAAATATCTTATAAAAAAAATTAGTATAAGGTGTAAGTCTCCACTCAAGACCTTGTCCTATCGAGCAATGTCAGTCGTAAAATTTGATTGTCTTTCGCACACTGCTTTGTAAAAACAACTTTAAACACTTATCATAAGATGGAATTTGCAAAAACATATTTTATACTTATAGCATTACTATTACTACGTAGGTGGTGAGTGTTTGGCGACAGTTTCGAGCGTCACTTTTCTTCGAGACTGTGCATCTTGGGTTTTTAGTATATCAATGGTTTAATTGCAAAATATTTTACTTTGCAGGTCACCCTTACTATCGAGACGTTAGACTTGGCCGTGGCGTCCCCGGCCACGGTGTCTCGTAACGGCATGGTGTACAACGACTACAAGGACTGGGGCTGGTGGCCCTTCGTCAACTCCTGGCTGGAAACCCTCGAGAATCCTGAATACAGGGAGATTGTGAGTGCAGCTTTGTCTTCTATTTATTTTTATTCTTTACTAGCTTCTACCTGCAGCGTCACTCAGGTGAAAAGGTTTCTTTCAGCGAAAAAAGTAGTCGTAAGTCCTTCAACAAAGTGTAATCTATCTCTGTATGAAATGTTATCAAAATCGTGTTAAGTGGTTTAGCCGTGAAAGTGTAGCAAAAAATTGGCCAAGTGCGACTCGCTCAAGGGTTCCGTAGTAACTATGCAAAATATATTTGTTTTTCATAGTTTTTGTATGAAATACAAATTTATATTTGCGGTTTTATAAAATGTGTTTTGTTGTGAAACTGCTGATCGTTAAACCAGTTTTCGTTAAGTTTTTATTAAGATCTACTAACAGTATATATATATTATTTGAATTTTCACTCCATTATTATAGAAGTTAGGGGGAGATGATTGACTTTAAGAAAGTGGTTTTAGAAAACTCAACGTCATTTTTACGAAACCTCTAGTATAGTTTCGGAATAAAATGGCTGTGACATACGGACGGACAGACAGACAGACATAATGAATCTATAAGGGTTCTGTGTTTTTGCCATTTGGCTACGGAACCCGAAAAAAGTAGCTGTCTGTCACACTGACTTCAAAAAGGAGGGGAGGTACTATGTTCGGCTGCGTGTATTTTTTTATGTTTGTTTATCAATTTCTATGCCAAATGTGGATTGATTAATTGTAATGCCTGTTGTGTATGAATTATTGGCAAACTTATTTTGTTTTCCAGCTACGCCGCTTCTTCCAATCGATCCTGACGCCAGTGCTGGAGCTGAAGCGCCTGCACCTGCGGGAGGGCGAGAGCGTGCGGGGCCAGGAGCTGACGGGCGCGCGCTGCCTGTGCCGCCTGCTGGGCCTGGCGCCCGAGCCGCCGCCCAGCCTGCCCGACGAACAAACCGACATCGAGACCTTCTCCAAGATGAGGTTCCTGTTCGCGTAAGTTTTTCTTTATTTATTACTAGCTGACCCGCCACCACTTCGTACGCGTGGTATCTTACCCCTACACAACCGATACCACTACCCCTATCCTACCGAATACCCTACCCATACCTTACTCTACCCCTACCCTATCCAAACCCTACACTACCCTACCAATACCCTACCCCTACCCTACCCTACCCTACCAATAACCTTCCCCTACCCTACCCTACCGTACCGTACCCTACCCCTACACTACCTCTACCTCTACTCTACCTCTACTCTACCCTACCCTACCCTTGAAACATTTCCTACTTTTTTTTTTCATAAGAACCTTCTAACAAAACGTAACACAACAAAAAAAGAATCGGCCAAATCCGTCCAGCCGTTTTCGTGTTTTGCGCTTAGCAACACATTTACCGATTCATTTTTATTATGTAGATAAAAGCACTGCTACATCACGCACATTTTGCATTCATTAAAATAGATATAATTCTAGTCATATAAGTCAGGTCTGATGTACGTGACGATTACGACGTACAAAAAGTTACAAATAAACTCGCTTGTGCTTAAAATTAATTATTCATAAAATATGCCTTGGAAGAAATTTGGTGTGGAAGTAACTTGAACCGTGAGGAAGGCTATAGGGAAGATTATACCCAAATGCAAAAGAAGGAGGTTATGTTTTATCCTGATAAAAAGTTCACGGGAGTGAAGCCCAGCGCAACTGTCAATAACTTCTAGTTAGACATATTATTAAGCTCTGAAATAAAATTGATAATAATCATAATTTGGATTCTGGTACAAATGACAAAAGACATTAAATTGAAAAAAAAAGAAAATACAAACCCAATAACACCGACTACCGAAATTAAAATTATTTTTGGCTTTGTAGTGTTTTGATATGGAAGTCGGTTTTATTTTTTTGCAAAAAAGTTTTTAATACACACATGCTGTAAAACAGCTATCTAATAAACGAAATACTCGTATTTAAAGAGTTACCTTTCAATATTGCGTTTATAGCTGTTTTTACAGCATGTGTGTATTAAAATAACGATTGAAACTTCATAAAAGAACGAAAATGACTATTTACCACATAGCGCCTTTTGCAAGCGCAATGACGATAACAGGTCTTCTTTTTTTAACCGACTTCAAATAGGAGAAGGTTTTCAATTCGACTGTATGTTTGTTACGCGATTACACAGCGAATTATGAATGGATTTTAATGATTCTCTTTCGATAAGGTAGGTGTTTCAGAGGTGGTCCCATATAAATTTTATTGCGATTGGATGAAACCAAACTGTATACACAGTTTCGTTTCTTATCGTACCACTAGCGGTGCTCGCGAATACGTTTGCGTGGGAGGAATTTCCCGCGTTAGTCCCGATCCCACGGGAATTAAAATATACATAAATATTAAACAGTATACATAAAGTTAGTACACCTTTTTACGAAAATTTTGACGACGCAGACAAATGAATATCAAATTTAGCTCAGTTAAAAAAGGTAATATGGAGACAAAGCATGATGCTAATATTTTTGTATTATTATATATTATAAAGAATTTAAATGATGCTTATCTTTCGACCGTTGGGTGGTCACTATTGCAAACCGTTATATACAAAGGTTATGTATTAATTACCTCTGAGTTTGAGTTTGAGAGAGTTACATTTCTTCTCAGAGTAGTCAGTTAGGAAACACCGGCTTCATGTAGCTAAACATAACACGCAAAAAAAACATGTGTAGTTGAGGGGCGAGTTGAGGGGCGAGTTGAGGGCGAGTTGAGGGGCGAGTTGAGGGGCGAGTAGAGGGGCGAGTTGAGGGGCGAGTTGAGGGGCGAGTTGAGGGGCGAGTTGAGGGGCGAGTTGAGGGGCGAGTTGAGGGGCGAGTTGAGGGGCGAGTTGAGGGGCGAGTTGAGGGGCGAGTTGAGGGGCGAGTTGAGGGGCGAGTTGGGGTGTGAGTTGGGGGGCGAGTTGGGGGGCGAGTTGGGGGGCGAGTTGTGGGGCGAGTTGGGGGACAAGTTGGGGGACGAGTTGGGTGCCGTGTTGGGGACGATTTGGGTGCCGTGTTGGGGACGATTTGGGGGGCGAGCTGGGGCGCGAGTTGGGGGGCGAGTTGGGGGGCGAGCTGGGGGGCGAGCTGGGGGCGAGTTGGGGGGCGAGTTGGGGGCGGGTTGGGAGCGAGTGGGGGGGCGTGTTGGGGGGCGAGTGGGGAAAAATGCACAACGTTAATATTCAAGTTTTCACTTCTGCCGGTACTCCCAGAGTGCAAACCGTCGTTTTTTTTTTATGTATGTTACCTGATAACTCGGAGACGGCTGGACCGATTTGAAACATTATTTTTGCGTTTGAATGGGTATACTTTCTAGTTGGTCCCATTGTTACGAAATCAGGATCTGATGATGGGATCCTGGAGAAATCGAGGGAACTCTTCAAATATTATATAGGCACACCTATAGCGTTTTGGGTATTTCTTATAGTACCTTGAGCAGTTGCTTCCGAAAAGTACCATTTGGGGAAGTTGAACTGATCACGAAGACCACAGATGGCCACTGAAACTCCTCAATATTAAGTATTTCGTGGATTGCGATTCGATTACTTGAGTACGGATGTTAAACACTTTATGCTCGTCACAATACATATGGTGATGTAGAGCTGATGGTCAAGTACCAGGAGAACTCCTCAAAAATTAACGGCTATGCATCGGGAAAAGCAATATTTTGTAAAAGGTGATAAGTTGTTGACATTATGGCTCTTGTAACCAGATAAATTACAAACCGACCCACTAAAAAGCGTGAAAAAAAATTTTTTTAGAAAAAAATAGAACCGACTTTCATATCAAAACACTACAAAGCCAAAAATAACTTTAATTTCGGAAGGCGGTGTGAAAAAAAAAGAAAATCCAAAATCAATAACACCGACTTCCGAAATTAAAGTTATTTTTGGCTTTGTAGTGTTTAGATATGGAAGTCGGTTCTAGTTTTTGCTAAATTTTTTTTTTCACTACACTTACAACTTATGTTCACTTACTTGTTTTCTGACACAGCATGATCTGGTCTGTCTGTGCCACCCTGGAAGAAGAACCTCGTCGCAAGCTGGACAACTGGATCCGAGAGCACGAAGGCATCTTCCCACTCAAGGACACCGTCTACGACTACTACGTGGACGAGAGGCTGCAGGTGTTCAGACCCTGGGAGGAGAAGCTGCCTGATAACTGGAGATATAACCCCAAGTTAGTGGATTTATGTTTTATCAGCCGCGCGGGGCTTCGCTCCCGTTGATGAGTGATGAATGAATGCCGAGTGATGAATCACAATAGCTATACTCTACTACTACGTCTACATTGTGCCTTTTTTTGTTCATTAAGGGCATGCGTTATAGCGCAGTCAACAGCGCACGTAATGCATGCCCTAACGCATGCGCGATGAGAGTTGAAAGCGAAGCGCGCGCTGTGATTCACGTTTTCCGGCTTCGGGTGGATTTCTGTGCCTTAAAGCGTTCAACAAGATGGCGGACGAAGAAAAAGATATTACATTAAAGTTTATTGAAGATTACAGAAGCTTTCCACAACTTTGGGATCCTTACACAAATGAAAGGGAACTTTACACAAATAAAGTAAAAAGGAACGATGGTTTGCAAGTTCTGGCTAATAAATATAAAATTGATATCGATGGAGTTAAAAAAAAGATAAAAAGTCTTTGCTCATATTTCTCCAAAGAGCAAGTCATCAAAGTCAAGCATCAAAGTCAGAAACTACGACTGAACTATGGTGTTGCGTGCATTAACGCATTCAATTATTGAAAGCGTCAAACGAAAGTTGAATAGAAAGATGAAGACGAAAGTTGAAGATGAAAATGCACAGTGTGGACATAGCTATTAAAACATTAAGCCTCCTTTTGAAATAAAGGCATTTTAAGCCGTTTGTTGGCTGCGCCTGACCTCGCTCCGGTTGTATCAGATTTTCATTCCATCGCACTATAAGAGTAAAGGAACAGAATGCACCTGTTCCTGCACACATATTTGTGCACTACACTAGTATATATTTAGATATACTAGCTGACCCGCCACGACTTCGTTCGCGTGGTATCCTACCCCTACCCAACCGATACCAGTACCCCTATCCTACCGATACCCTACCCATACCTTACTCTAGCCCTACCCTACCAACACCCTACACTACCCCTACCCTACCAATACCCTACCCTTACCCTACCCTACCCTACCGTACCGTACCCTACCCGTACCCCTACCTTTATTTACCCTACTCTACCCCTACCCTTGAGACCTTTCCTATTTTTTTAATTTTTTTTGATAAGAACCTTCTCCTGACAAAACCAAACACAACAAAAAAAGAATCAGCCAAATCGGTCCAGCAGTTTTCGTGTTTTGCGCTTAGCAACACATTTAGCGATTCATTTTTATTATATAGATATTATAGTGCAGTAAAAATTACGACATTTGAAATGTGGCGGTATTCTTAACACTTTCGTTTCCCTTTTCAGCGCCGGTTTCCACACGATCCTGGTGCCAACGATGGAGTTCCTCCGCGTGCAGGTCATTGCACTGGACATGCTGAAGGCTGGCTATGGAGTGCTGATCGGAGGACCCACGGGAACCGGCAAGACCTTCCTCATACAAGGGACCCTGGTCAGCTTGGATACTACCAAGTAAGTGTGATGTACCCATCATTTACTGAATAAATATCTATCTGGATTCCACAACCCAGTTACTGGGTAATATGGAGATTATTGATAAATGTGTGTTAAGGTTCCTGATATCTGAGAAATGCTTGCATTGTTTGGTCAGGTCCACTCAAACTGTGTATTCTCCTAAAATATCATCAAATTAAGATTAGTGGTTTAGATTTAGAAGTATAACAGACAGACATTGTGCATTTATAACATTAGTAAGGAATTAGCAAAACTAAATATCATTAACTCATAAGAAAAGGAGGAGGTTCTCAATTCGGTAGTTATTTGTTGTATTATTCTATGTAAACCGATTACATCGAGGTTTCTGTTCATATTTTCGTGATTCTGTTTTTATTCGATGCCAAAGGTTTGATCACCCCCCGTTCTTTGTCCCGGAATACGGCGTACGAAGCCTATCAAAACTATTAATTGGCTTGGCACTGACTTAAACCAGATGGGTAGTCCTTTATTTTAAACGGAATTGGACAACCAAAGAAATAGTTTTAAAGTTTACTTTTCGCTTCTTAGTGCAGTAGTGTTTTTTTTTTTGTTTTAATTTATTGTTAAATATTTTTTTAGTCTTCATATTTCATGTTTTGTTTCAGGTACAGCACGCAGGTCATCAATATGTCGGCGCAGACCACTGCGGCTAACGTGCAGGACATCATCGAGTCGCGCCTCGAGAAGAGGACCAAGGGGAACTACGCGCCGGCCGGAGGTAACGCCTTCATGTCTACGTATAAAGGGAGAGGGAAACCGATATTTGTTATTTATTTATTTTGTAACATAAAAGCATATACAAATTACTAGTGTACGTTAACAGCCACATTATTTGAGAACTGTGTCGTAGCTAGGGATACGAAAAAAGAATCGATTACTCATTGGTATCGATACTTTTGTTTCGATACTGAGTATTTTTGTAATCGATTACTTTGCTTGCGATACTACACCAGGAATCGATACTTTCTCATATAATCGATACCCTTCAGCAAACCACTATCAAGTAGTTAATACACGTAGGTACTGGGGAAGTCTCATCATAACCAAAATTGTAATAGTGTGGCTACATTGCGCGATTATTTGTTTTTGGAAAGTTTTAGACCGATTGTGTATTTTCATCGTAATAATTTATCTTACTACAGTAGGCATTTAAAATAAATAAATAATATTCATTTAGGTTTTTGGAACATATAAATTATTAAACAATCATAATGTTAGGTATCTAGTAGACTGAATTTATTTAAGTAGAATTGTAGTCTTGTAACTTTTCTTCTTGTTCTGTTGTTGCTCACGTAAGTTCTTGCAGTATTCCGTGTTTTGTTTTGTGAAAAATGGCACCCCCGATTAGAAGTGATGTTTGGAAGTCTTTCCAAAAAATTTACGAGCACAGTTCTACTTGTAAAATATGTTGTTGTTGTATGCAGGCGGAAACACATCTAATCTAATGAAACATTTAAAAATCCATACCGAAAAGTAATTTGCAGATTAATGTTATTAATACAGTGTAATAAAATAATTTATACTATGCTTGTTGTATTCTATTGGTTGTGGCTGACCTTTGTTGTTACTTGACCTTGCTGGAGACCTTTGTTCAGCAATGGATGTCCCTTGGCTGATATGATGATGATTAAGATTCTATATTCTAGCTAAAGATTGTACGCTCCAGCTTGCTGTCCAGCGATTTATTCATTTAAAATCAATACCTAGTAATAAAAGTTCGCAAAAAGAATCGATACCTTATGGTATCGATACTTTTCAGAATCAGAATCAGAATCAGAATCAGAATCAGAATTTCAGAATCAGAATCAGAATCAGAATTTTTATTTGTGAAACATAGGTAACATAAAGGTCTTTGGTATACATAAATATTTGAGCACTATGTTTTGCCCTGAAGGCGTACAAATTTAGTATGGAACGTAATTCCAAATATGTACTTAAGTATCTAAACAAAAAAAACTACAAAAAGAAAAAATAATTACTTACAAAATTAACAATATAAAGAAAAAAAAATAACAAAGAAAGAATCTACTTGAAAAATTACAATTAAAATTTATCATTCATAAAATCTTCAACACTATAATAACATTTATCTATTAATAGCGAATAGAGACATTTCTTAAATTTTAATAATGGCATATTTTTTATTATGTCAGGAATTTTATTATAAATTTTCGGAGCCATGCCAAAAAAACTTTTTTTCAACAAAGCGGTTCTACATTTTTTGTCGCACAATTGATGCATATATTGTGAACGCATTGGAGTCTTTTTTACATCGGATAATTTTTTAAATAAATGTAAATTGGTTTTAACAAACAGAGCAGTCTCGTAAATGTACATAGAAGGCATAGTAAGTAATTTTAATGATTTAAAATGGGGTTTACACGTGTCCGTAGTTTTTAAGCCACACATAGACCTAATACATCTTTTTTGCGCTTTAAAAATAGTCTCTCTTTCAGTAGATTGCCCCCAAAAAACAATACCAAACCTCAGAACAGATGCAACCAATCCGTGATAGGCTATTAATAGTGTTTGCGTATTAACTTTTTTTGACAGTTGAAACATTGCATATTTTGTTGCGATACTTATATTGGTATCGATACTTTCGTTTCGATATCGTATCCCTAGTCGTAGCTATCAGCGCCCACCTCCAGGCTTTTGGAAACGTTAGCGTTCCAGATTTAACAGAGCTGAAGTTAAAGGAAAAATGGACGGACAAACCGAGAGAGGTGTAAGAATAAATAGGTGTTCTGTGTTTGTGTGTGTGCATGTGTGTACATGTGTGTGTATGTGTAGGCGTATTATCAGGGTTCCGTGTCCAAAGGGTAAAAACGGGAACCTATTAAGATTCCGCTGTCTGTCTATCTGTCTGTCACCAGGCTGTATCTCATGAACTGTGATAGCTAGACAGTTGAAATCTTTCACAGATGATGTATTTCTGTTGTCGCTATAACAGCAAATACTAAAATCAGAATAAAATAAATATTTGAGGGTGAACGTGGGTTCACCCTCAAATATTATATAAAACACGGCAGAAAAGTCACATTTGTTGTATGGACAACAAATGTGACTTTTCTGCCGTGTTTTATAGATAATGTACCGTAAAATGGGGGGAATCGGGACACTTAAAGTTCGACAATGATTTTTATCGTTTTTTTGTAGTTATAGTAATAAAACGGAGATCATAATGGTTCTGATAGTTTAAATTTTCATTTATAATGCATTATGATATAGTTTATTACAGAATAATCATAAAAAGTTACAAAAACTCACTTGTCCCTATTCACCCAGGCGTTGGGGTGAATCGGGTCGCTTAAGGGGTTAATTTAAGTTCTCTAATCTTAAGAGTTTTTCGCTAGGGCCTACAATACCTACCCGGTAGGTAGGTACATACAATACCTACCCGGTAAGTAGGTACCTACAATACCTACCTGGTAGGTAGTGTCTTTTTAGGTTACGTACTTGACATATACCTACCATTTTTTTAAAGTGTCAGTCTCCTAGTATATTATCATAAATCCCTTTATATAAATGTAACCGTATTAAATTAATCTACCCTTATCAACCCTTTATTATAACATATGTACTGTGCCATTTTTAATGTTAAATGAATTAAATATAATTTAAAATTATAATTATCGATCGATTGTAGTGTAATTTTAAGGTAATAGAAATGTTATTTTAGTGTAATTTAATTGAATAGAAATGTAACGTAATTATAATGTTAATTGAATGTTATGTAAAAGGAAAAGTGTTAAGCACGCAACGCTGTGAATGCTGAGCACTTCTATAAGTGACGTGCTCACTATACCTACAACTGTTTGTGATTTTTGTGTATGCCTTAGTGAGTAAGTCGTTGAAGTGCCTAATGAATAAATAAAATAAAATAAAAAAAGTAAATAAAGTTAGAAAAAAATAAATAGGCAGAAACTACAGAGCTCCATGACCTGATTCCTCCATCTCCATTTCACTACCGGTCTACCAGACGCACGGCTGGGTACCACCCACACTTGGTTGATATACCGTCTTGTCGTACCAAGCGCTTCTCCTCCACATTTATTGTGCGCACAGCCAAGTTGTGGAAATCTCTGCCGGCTTCTGTGTTCCCTGCCACTTCACCTTTCAGCCTTTAAAGCAAGAGTAAATAGGCATATTCTGGGCTCACTCGTCACATCGTAAACCTCATCTATCGCTTACCATCAGGCGAGAACGAGGTCAAAAGCGGGCTCATCCGTATTAAAAAAAAAAAAAAATTAATATTAATCAACTAATCAATCATTATTAGGAAACTAATTTAAATAAATGTGTAGGTAGGTAAAGATTCTCAGTCAGTTAAGTATGTATTAGGTACCTTTCAACACTTTTATTAAGTTACGTTTTATGTAATTTAGAGATTGCGACAACCCTAGAAATAAAAACCCAATTCATCCATAGCCGTCCCAATTAACCCTAATCGGGTACCTATTAAACCCATTCCTGACCCGATTCCTCTCATCTATGACCCTATACACCCCATAGTTCGACCCTTATCCCCATCCAATTACTGTTCAAGTCTACTTTAGTAAGAATTTGTTTAACTCAAGGAAAAACAATAAGATTATATCACATACATTATAGCTTAATCCGTTCCCAAACAACTGAAAATAATGGTAAAAACTTCAGTTCTAGTACAAATCTAGTAAACACCAGAGAAAATTAAAATGTTTTACAAAGTAAATTTCACACAATTTTGACCCAATGTTTTGAAGTACGTTTTTTTTATAAAATACTTATGACAAGATTACTGAGAGTAGTCAGATTATAGAAAAAGTATTGCAAGCTTCAAATTTAAATCTTACCACATAGTGTAACACGTAACATAAATGTGTAAATAAGGTCGCAAATAAAACTTGAGGTTTGTCCCAATTCACCCCCTAGGCCCTATTCCCCCATTTTACGGTACGGAACTCTTCGTGCGCGAGTGAGACTCGCACTTGGCCGGTTTTTTTTTAGAATAAATTTGTCTCCAGCAAGTTTGTAATAACCTAATTAGGGGACATTACTTGGAGGTTTTGAAAAAAAATGAACTAAGTTTAGGCTCTAGTCTTCCACAAATAATTATATTTAAATTGTCTGTGCCTTATGTCAATTACTTAATGTATTAATTTGTGGTGAGAAAATAAATAAATTCTGTTCTATTCGTATATCCCCGCTTCGATTATCTTTTTTAGGTCTAAGTAACGTCAGAACAGACAAAATAAAACAGTGCTGCTGCAGTTGCTTTGATTATGTACCGAACGATACCAACTGACCACAATAAAGCTAATGTGATGCTACTAAATGCCTAATAGCTCTACTTCCCTGCCGGAGTCTGTGTTTCCCGATAGCTATAACCTAGGGATCTTTCAGTCCAGAGTGAATAGGTTACTTCTAGGTAAGCGTGTTCCATCTTAGACCACATCATCACTTACCATCAGGTGAGATGGTGGTCAAACGCGAACCTATTATCAATAAAAAAAATGTGTTACTTTTCAGGCAAAAAAATGATAGCATTTATGGACGACATAAACATGCCAGTCCGCGACTACTACGGGTCGCAGCCGCCGCTGGAGCTGATGCGCCTGTGGCACGACTACGGCTACTGGTTCGACCGCGCCAAGCAGTGGCGGAAGAATGTCAGGGTATGAAATTAAATGAAAATATATTTATTTTGTAAATCTATACTAATATTATAAAGCGGCAAAGTTTGTTTGTTTGTTTGTTTGTTTGTTTGCTTGAACGCGCTAATCTTCGAAAGTACTGGGTGGATTTGGATGTTTGGTATGGAAGTAGCTTGAAGCTTGAGGAAGGTTATAGGCTACTTTTTACGCGACTGCAAAAAAGGAGAGTTATGTTTTTACGTGATAGAATCCACGGGAGCGAAGCCCCGCGTGAGTACTAGTTGGTTATAAATAACACTTTTACACGTCATGTTTTTTTTGCGTGTTAAGTTTAGTCTAGCTAGATGAGGCCGGTATTTCCTAACTGACTACTCTGAGAAGAAACACCGAAACAAACTCAGAGGTCCAAGTCTCTTTTAAAGTCCAGACAATTTGTATTTGTATATGAGAAACATGTAGGTTCATGTCTGTGGTATTCTTTTGAGGAAATAACCACGCAAATTTGAGCGGACCAGCGGGCCTAGACAAAATCCATTTTCTGTAAGCGTTAACGCCAACGGAAAAATTAAATTGTATGGAGTTGACATTTACTAACACGTGACATGTGGTTAGCAAATGTCAACTCCATACAATTTAATTTTTCCGTTGGCGTTAACGCTTACAGAAAATGGATTTTGTCTAGGCCCGCTGTCCAGACAGTGCAAGCATTAGTCAGTTATCGTGTAGCTCAACTTAGAACTTAAGGAGCTCAAAAATTTGACGAACTATACCAAAGTAAGGACCTTTGGGTAGGCCACACAAGTACTCAAACTGCTTGACATCATTAAATAAATTATAGTGAAAGTAAAAACAACGAAGAAAGAATAACCTACATCGACAAACCTACACATTTACAATAATGAAATAATTATATATATAAAAAAAAACAACAAACAAAAACAAAATTAATAGGTATATACAATACTTGATATGTTTTTGTTCATGTTGTGTACAACATGAACAAAAACATATCAAGTATTGTCACCACTACTGGGGTCTGTGGGACTGTGAGTTGGAAATTGGGTTTGGTGATTTTATTTGTTACTAGCTGCCCGCAACTTCGTTGGCGTAAATCGTGATTCCGTGGGAATTTCGGGATAAAAGGTAGTCTGTGTTGTTCCAGTATGTCAACTATCTACTCACCAAATTTCATTTGGATCCGTTCTGTAGTTTTAGCGTGAAAGAGTAACAAACATACATCCATCCATCCTCACAAACTTTCGCATTTATAACATTAGTATACACTAGCTGTTGCTTGCGACTTCGTTCTTTTAATAACTTAATAAATAATTTAACAAACTTAATACTTATTCATAATAATAAGCGTCAATGGCCTAATGGCTAAGGTGTCGGACTTGTGATCGAGATGTCGTGGGTTCGAACCCCACCCATTACACTAGTTCTGTGAACCCACTCCAGACACAAGCATATTTATTTTGCTTAGTTGGAGGGGTTAAGAGCGCGTATTCGATTTAGAATAGGTACAAAATTGCAAGAACGACGTAATATTTATGCACACTGCAATAGTTATTCAGTGTGCGTAAGCTCGAACCTCGAAACCAAACGTTTTGATACTTTTATCTTAAATAATAATTTTGAGTTTATATTCTAAATTATTTTACGTGATTATTATTATATTAGTACGCATAAACTTCAAGGGTGTGGTCAAATCTTAAAAAACAAATTTCACGACTGTAAGTATGAGGTTTTCTGGAAAACATACCTGGGACAATGTATACCGTAACCGTAAATAAAACTTTTAAACGACTTCAAAAAGGGAGGT
This sequence comes from Tholera decimalis, assembly GCA_943138885.2. NCBI lineage: Eukaryota > Metazoa > Arthropoda > Insecta > Lepidoptera > Noctuidae > Tholera > Tholera decimalis. Next base: position 3,485,011 of record OW964557.2, on the reverse strand, counting down.
TCTGTATTCGAATGTATGTATTTTGTTTGAAAGCATATTTTACAACAAAGGTTTTTAGTGCATAACATATCAGGTTCTGATAAAGATCATCGGAGACAAGTGATGGAACTATTTAATTAATAAAACTTCAAAACTTCCAAAAAAGACTACTAAACTACAAAGCACAAAATAACCTTAGATTGTTTCATTTGGTGTCTAGTTCCGTTTAAAATAAGAGACCTTCTCACCTTCTCATATGGCTGAAGTCAGTGCCAAGCCAATGAATACTTTTGATAGACATAGTACCTACAGCTACGCCGCATTCTGGGGGACACCCGAGGTGATCAAACCTATTAATTTATCTTGGCACCGACTTCAGCCATGTGAGATCATGTGTTACCTAGCTCTTATTTTGAACGGAATTAGACACCAAATAAAACAATCTAAGGATATTTTGCGCTTCAGTAGTAATTTTTTGAAGTTTTGAAGTCGGTTAAATTTTTAGTAAAAAAGTCTTTTTTTATGCTTTTTAGTGTATCATTGTTTGTGTTACTTGAGGTACTAACATACCGTTCGCACAGTTATTTTTAAGCGGTTAAAACAGAGAGTTTGCTGTATACGTCTTTTTTACCCACTAAAACGATATTTCAGACGTGATTCAGAAGCTGTGGTGATATTAATAGGCTGATTATGCTAAATAATACATAGAGGTACGAGGGCAGCAATCGCGGGAGATTTGCTGTTTTTAATTGAAGACATCCTTCACTTATCTCTGAAGATCTTTATCTGAACCTGATTTGTTATATACTAAAACCTTTCTTGTAAAATATGCTTTCAAACAAAGAAAACGCTATCAAAATCGGATCAGTAGGTTCTGAGAAAATCGCGGATATACAAACATACATACTAAAATAGCCCCACTAAAAAAGCTAGTTGAGTTACAAAATAAAACAAAATCGAAGATTTCATATTTTATTTCAATATCACACATTTTGATGTCCATTGACAGAATTTTCCTGGGATCAATCATCTCGGGCAAAATACATTTATATTAGAAATCGAACAGCTAATGTTCCATTTTGGTCACCCAAAACGCATCATCTCTTGGTATCCTTATGGTCTTCAATTGAAATTCATTTCCTGCGCACATTGCAAAAAAAAAAAACAAACGTTTTTCTGGCTGAAAATTAATTACAATTTATAAGAAAAGCAATTTTACCTAACAACTACGTCACTACTTACACTTGATCTACCATACTGCTACAACATAGTGGCGCTGTCAGTGGATGTGGGTATAGCGAAATATAGATGACAGGCCTGTTAATCTAGTGGTCAGTGGCCCTGACTGCTATGCACAAGGTCGTGGGTTCGATTCCCACCCAGGAAATGTTTGTGTGATTGTTCGGTCCGACGTGAAACAGAACGCACCCTTTTGACATAAAGAATTTGATTTTGACATTACTTGACTTTGACAGATAGACTTTGGTTGCGTTGTTGAAAAATGTCCGCGGCGGACCTCTTGAGTTAATTATAATTGGTAAAATATCGTTGGATTCGCCTGTTGAGACCGATAATTGGGTCGCGAATTATTTGTTGTTTGAAGTTGAAATCCCCGTTTGCCGAAAAACCCCGGGATATTGTTGAATCATACGCCGTATTGCGTCACCTCGTGGCACGCGCTTGGTGGAAACGAGTTGGGTGTGATGCTGAGTTGGAACCGCGCCATCTGGAGACGGCACCTTGTGAACGTCCACACACTTGACTTACATCACACTTTTCAATTACTCATCACATATTACATACAAACCACACTTGGGGCGTGACCTTGGAAGGTCGAAGTTGGCGAACCCAGCACCGAAGGTTAGTGGTATTTGTAAAGCCTCAGAGGCTATTATGTAACCTTGTTTATTGTTTGAAAAGCAACGGTACGCTCCACGTATCGTGGACAAGTTCCGGACACCCCAGTTACCGTTGGCTGGCCTATTGCAGTCCTGATCAAATTGGTAAGCAGAGCGTGGTTTTTAATATAAAATCCACATAGTACATTCTGGTAGCAGGCGTGGCTCTTATAATATAAGATCCACTGGTTTAATTGGAAGTTTTGAAAGTAACTTTGGTTTGATTACTTAACACAACTTATAACTTAATAAGTTTTGAATATATTACCATGTCATCCGGGCTATCTAATTGAAGTTGAATCAATTGAAGTTGTATTTGTAATTTGTACTGTAGCCCTTTGTTGAATTGACAAGTAAGATTTATTTGTGAAATTAGGAATTGGTTGTATTTGGTACATAATTTGGTACATAATTTGGTATAATTGTTGCAATTAATAATTGAATGTCATTGATCTGAATTTGAAAGGTTATCTAAATAATAATTACACATAGTCTAACATAATAGGACTTGAATTGTGTGTATTGGTTATTGCATTTATAGTAATTATTGGATTGTTGTTAGAGATTCTCCGGCTCAATATTATACAGTCAATTGTTGTGCTTCTTGATATTTATTTGAGGTTGATCCAGCATTGTATTATACATTCAATTGTTATTTATTTTGTAACTAGCCATCCTTAGCAAGCTAGATTCATACTTGGAATAAGTACAGGGTCGGATTTGGACTTGAAATAATTGAATTTGAATTTTTATTTTGTTGAGATTATTTGGTCGACTAACTAGTCATTGCTGTTTGTTTAATATTTGATTGTTGGTTGTTGATTGGTGTTTTGTATTAATATTTGATTGTTGCAATGGCCTCATTAAGGGCAGTCAGGGAGGCTGCTGCGGGATTGACCTCACAGTTGAGATGGTTCACATCGGCAGCTGCAACTGTTGAGCGTGTGGAATTGGAAGAGCTCACCCTTGCTCGGTATGGGCAAGTGATTGAGAGGATCAAGTCAGCTGATGCTGCGCTCATACGCTTCAACGAGTACATCATGGACGTGGATTTGGGGGTGATGGATCAGACAGCCCGCGATAAGATTTTGGGTGACTATGACCAGATTGTCCACCTGGGGGATGTCATATGTCTACGAGCGCGGGAAATTTTGAAGAGCCGGGTGCCTGATGCGGCCAAGCCGCAGACCCCTGTTGTTGCAGGCCCTGGACTATTGAGTAGGCTGCCCACCCTGGAGCTGCCACATTTTGACGGTCGCTTGGACCACTGGCTGGGCTTCCTAGATCTCTTTGAGAGTCTTGTCGATGCACGCTCGGACCTCGGACCTGCCCAGAAGCTGGCCTATTTATTGTCTGTCCTGGAGGGCGAAGCCAGAGCCTTGGTGCAGCACTTGCCGGTGACGGATTCCTCTTACCCGACCGCTCTGGAGCTTCTCTCCCGACGGTATCAGAACAAGCGCTGCCTGGCTGATGTGCACATCGACCAGATTTTGGGGCTACCGGCCATTGTCAGCACGTCGACGTTGCGCACTGACTTGCTGAACCCGTTGGTTTCAGCAACCAACGCTTTGAGACGCTTGGAGTTACCGGTGGAACATTGGTCCTACTTGTTGGTGCACATAGTGCTGCAGTTGCTCCCCGCGGAGTTGAGGTCACGTTTTGAGCAGAAGTATGGTGGGGATAGTGCCACCCATCTTCCCCCCTTTGACGACCTCCTCAAATTTTTGGAAGACGAGTGTCGGTTTGCGGATAACACTCGTGGCGCCACGGGGTCACCCCCACTACCTTCTCAGCCCAGAGACCAGGGACGGACTAGGGCTCGGGGGCCTGTTGATGTTCCCCCCGCCCCCCGTTTTGCTGGCGCCCAGAGTCCTCGGGCTAGGGGGCCTGTTGATGATCGCCCCGCCCCCCGTTTTGCTGGCGCCCGGAGTCCTCGGGCTAGGGGGCCTGTTGATGATCGCCCCGCCCCCCGTTTGGCTGGCGCCCGGAGTCCTCGGGCCAGGGGGCCTGTTGATGATCGCCCCGCCCCCCGTTTGTGGCTGGCGCCCGGAGTCCTCGGGCTAGGGGGCCTGTTGATGTTCGCCCCGCCCCCCGTTTTGCTGGTGCCCGGAGTCCTCATCATTGTGACTTTTGTAAGGCAACGGGGCATGCCATGGCGCGTTGCCCGGCCTTTTTGAATTTGCACGTAAGTGCCCGCCGCCGCATTGTCAACGCACGCCGTTTGTGCTTCTCGTGCTTGGGGGCCCACTTTCATCGGGACTGCCCCGACCCCCGCCCGTGTAGAATTTGTAAGGGGTCCCACTTGGAGATTTTGTGCGCCAACGCGAACCGCTCCAGCAGACCAGCTTCTGAGGGGGGTTCGCGCAAGGGGGGGTACCCCGGAGACGAGCACCGGGCTGAGACCCGCAATTCTGTACGCCGCACTCCACCCCCCGCGCAAGTTGAACGGGAGCCCCACGAGCGCCATTTGGTCTTCCCTCGTCAGGGAGAACGCGCATTGGCTGCTAGGCAGCAGTGGCCGGGTCGGCGCCGTTGCCTTTCTCCTCCGTTGGCGGAACGTCCCCGGCTGGAGTCGCGCCCTCCGCCATTCGGGCTTTCGGTGGGATATGCCCCTCCAGTGATGGCGAGCGGCTCGGGACACCGCGCGGACGAATGTTTTGATTGTTGGCCTCGTCGTGAACGAAGGCAGCCTGTATGCGGCGATCGGTCGCCGCCCAGGCATCACTAAGAGATTGACGCCTGCCCCGCTAAAGGAACCCCCCGATCAAGACGGTTTTGTTGCCAACGGCCTCGGTCACGGTCTGGGGACCCTTGGGTGACTCGATTGTGGTCCGTGCCATTTCATTTGGTGTCTAGTTCCGTTTAAAATAAGAGACCTTCTCACCTTCTCATATGGCTGAAGTCAGTGCCAAGCCAATGAATACTTTTGATAGACATAGTACCTACAGCTACGCCGCATTCTGGGGGACACCCGAGGTGATCAAACCTATTAATTTATCTTGGCACCGACTTCAGCCATGTGAGATCATGTGTTACCTAGCTCTTATTTTGAACGGAATTAGACACCAAATAAAACAATCTAAGGATATTTTGCGCTTCAGTAGTAATTTTTTGAAGTTTTGAAGTCGGTTAAATTTTTAGTAAAAAAGTCTTTTTTTATGCTTTTTAGTGTATCATTGTTTGTGTTACTTGAGGTACTAACATACCGTTCGCACAGTTATTTTTAAGCGGTTAAAACAGAGAGTTTGCTGTATACGTCTTTTTTACCCACTAAAACGATATTTCAGACGTGATTCAGAAGCTGTGGTGATATTAATAGGCTGATTATGCTAAATAATACATAGAGGTACGAGGGCAGCAATCGCGGGAGATTTGCTGTTTTTAATTGAAGACATCCTTCACTTATCTCTGAAGATCTTTATCTGAACCTGATTTGTTATATACTAAAACCTTTCTTGTAAAATATGCTTTCAAACAAAGAAAACGCTATCAAAATCGGATCAGTAGGTTCTGAGAAAATCGCGGATATACAAACATACATACTAAAATAGCCCCACTAAAAAAGCTAGTTGAGTTACAAAATAAAACAAAATCGAAGATTTCATATTTTATTTCAATATCACACATTTTGATGTCCATTGACAGAATTTTCCTGGGATCAATCATCTCGGGCAAAATACATTTATATTAGAAATCGAACAGCTAATGTTCCATTTTGGTCACCCAAAACGCATCATCTCTTGGTATCCTTATGGTCTTCAATTGAAATTCATTTCCTGCGCACATTGCAAAAAAAAAAAACAAACGTTTTTCTGGCTGAAAATTAATTACAATTTATAAGAAAAGCAATTTTACCTAACAACTACGTCACTACTTACACTTGATCTACCATACTGCTACAACATAGTGGCGCTGTCAGTGGATGTGGGTATAGCGAAATATAGATGACAGGCCTGTTAATCTAGTGGTCAGTGGCCCTGACTGCTATGCACAAGGTCGTGGGTTCGATTCCCACCCAGGAAATGTTTGTGTGATTGTTCGGTCCGACGTGAAACAGAACGCACCCTGTTGACATAAAGAATTTGATTTTGACATTACTTGACTTTGACAGATAGACTTTGGTTGCGTTGTTGAAAAATGTCCGCGGCGGACCTCTTGAGTTAATTATAATTGGTAAAATATCGTTGGATTCGCCTGTTGAGACCGATAATTGGGTCGCGAATTAGTTGTTGTTTGAAGTTGAAATCCCCGTTTGCCGAAAAACCCCGGGATATTGTTGAATCATACGCCGTATTGCGTCACCTCGTGGCACGCGCTTGGTGGAAACGAGTTGGGTGTGATGCTGAGTTGGAACCGCGCCATCTGGAGACGGCGCCTTGTGAACGTCCACACACTTGACTTACATCACACTTTTCAATTACTCATCACATATTACATACAAACCACACTTGGGGCGTGACCTTGGAAGGTCGAAGTTGGCGAACCCAGCACCGAAGGTTAGTGGTATTTGTAAAGCCTCAGAGGCTATTATGTAACCTTGTTTATTGTTTGAAAAGCAACGGTACGCTCCACGTATCGTGGACAAGTTCCGGACACCCCAGTTACCGTTGGCTGGCCTATTGCAGTCCTGATCAGTGATGAGCACGATCATTATTCTGGGTGTAATTTATTTATTTATCTATAATATGTATGTATTTAGAAACATATATGTATGTTTATCAGATGTCTAGTACTCATAGCACAAGCTCTGCTTAGTTTGGGACTAGATGGCGTTGTGTGAAAGTTGTGGAATATTATTATTATAGACGATTTATAGGGTGGACTAGAGCGATAATATAGTTATAGTGAATCTCATCTGACATGAAACTGCTCTTGGATAGGAAAGTAGCAGTCGTGGTTGGTATTAGTAGTTCCATCGAATTAAAAAACAAATGTATGCTGGCCTGTTCAGCATCTATGTTCATGCTGAATATAGACATTTTATTTCGACTAACAGACAATTTCCTTCATCAAACAGACAGAAAAATAAACAAAAGAACAAAGGTCAATAAAAAATGGAGGGTCCCGTAGTAACTTTAATAAATATAATAATAATATATTTAATTGACAAAAAAAACCTTACAAATTTCTTAAAACTAGCTTATTTACAATTTTTAGAACTACTCCAAATAACTTTGTTTTGCGTAGTGTTTGTATCAATTACAAAGTTATATTTGCGGTTTTATAAAATATACTGTATATCTCAAAAACTGCTGACCCGATTTCGTTCAAACTGATTTAGGTTGAAAGTTTAGATTAAGATCTACAGCACATATATTTTTTTTAGTTTTTTCACTCTATTATTATGGAAGTTATTGGGGGGTGGGGGGAGGGGGGGTGGACGCACTTTTTACCACTTTGGAAGCGTATATCTTTTAAACGATTAACTTTATGAAAAAGTGGTTTTAACAAACTCAATGTTATTTTAAAGACCTGTCTATAGATACCACACACGCATAGGTTTCATGCAAAAATATATTTTCAGTGTCAGTTCCATGTATGGGGAGCCCCCTTTATTTTAAATATTTTTTAAATTTTCTCTTAAAATCGGAAAGCGGTTTACAGAATACATCTACCTACCAAGTTGTACATGTATAGTTCTAATAGTTTCGGAATAAAATGGCTGTGACATACGGATGGACGGACGGACAGACAGACAGACATGACGAAACTATAAGGGTTCTGTTTTTTGCCATTTGGCTACGGAACCCTAAAAAGCACCGTTTTGCACAACGACGATTTCATGACGATCCAGCTGCTCTGGAACCGGTGGGAAAATCATCAAATGACTCCCACTCTAGGTAAAGTGGAAGGGAGTATCAGACTTCTACTGAATAAAAACCCACCATATTCCTTCAGTGGCCCATGTGTTCCGGGGCCGCGGTATCTTATTAGAACATTCCCGCAACCCTAGTATCTCTCCATTTGCTCTATTGCTGTGCTTTCGATAGTTTTACCGTACTCAATGCCACACGAAATTTGTTTTGTCTGAAAAAAAAACTGTTAAAAATAAGTAGGTACATAATACAAGTATATAGATTTTTGTATATACAGAATATGTATGATTATGTTACACACATAAAAAATACACACAGCCGAACATAGAATCGCCTCCCTATTGAAAATCGGTTCAAAAGTACATAAAGACATGACTCACCTTTTTGCTTGTCTAGCGATAGCCAAAGTATTTCTTTTTATTTCCAAATAAATTTCGTTTATAACCCATTTCTGAAAAAAGAAATATTAAATTACACATATAAATTATTTTTGATTGAAATAATAATTATTGACATCATTTGTTGTACACAAACATGTTAAAACTGATTATTAAATAAATTCAGTATATACAAATAATTACCTGCATATAACGTTTTTCAAAATTACTTACCGAATAAAAAATATTAGTTGCTCATGTATCAATACTATTGTGTCGCACTATGTCTCACCGACACTATGTATGTTTATGCGAGCAAGCGGCGGGCGGCGGGAAAAAAGTGATACGTCCTGTCGTTGGGAGGACCCGGCACGAACTGATTGGCAACGGATTGCGCGCGTTGATTTATAGTGTTTTTAAAATAATTTTCTAAAATAAACGATTACATGAAATTGACTGAAAAAAATAACAGTGTATTTGGCAATACGTTTATTTTCATAAAATAAATAAATAATAGTTATGTTTCTATTCAAAACTCGGTTAAAAAAATGTTAAAGAGAACCGATTTTGCATTATTTAAAAATTGTTTCTTTAATATTAAATTGCCATATTTTCGTAATTGGGCTACGTAGTGCACTTTAAGACTATATATTCTATTGGACAAGCACATAAAATAAAATGTGTTGGTACGTTATCATGGTTATTTTCGTCCTGAAAGACGACTCTGACGTCTATTTTCGTAAAACGCGTCGAACAGATTGCCTTGTCTTTAAAAAACTGTCAATAAAAATTATAATGTTACATCGTTATGTACTTAACCAAGACTTAATCTTTCTATAACCGTAATAATCTTTGAATAATCTGTTAACATCATTACGATATAGCTCTTGAAAAAACACCAAAACGCGTTGTTTTCGTCGCGAATGGAATACACGCTCTTAACAAAATTGCTACTAATATGAATTCTCTCGTGTGAGTTCTCTAAAAAAAATTAGAATATACTTTAGTTAGTCTATTTTCAATGCGGGTAAAACCGCGGGGCACAGCTAGTCTGTAATATTAGTATGGATTGTTGTGGCTACTCTCAAGTATTTGGAAAGCACTCAATTGAAATTCATTTACTCCTACATGAAGCACTGATAAAATATTAGAAGCAAGGGCACTGTTCGAATTGCCGGTCGTTTGTTGAACTGACAAGCAACTCTATGGTTACTCTTTTCAAAACTTGATTAATTAAAAAAAAAACCAAGTAGTATTAAGAGGACAGTCTCATCATAGGTATGAAAGGTCCTCATACATATTATCCTAAAACTATCCGAACAAGTGTAGTCCTGTTGTTTCTGGATGTGCCAAAGGAACTTGGCTTATTTCTTCTTTTTTTAGAAACTAGGCAAAATGGGGTAGTACTGAGACGTACCAGCCAGTCCTAAGCTTAACCAATTTTTTTTTCAAAGCTTGTAATTGTCACCTGTACTAATGAGGACCCTTATTGGGTTGAATGGACATGGAGCGACTAGCCATGTATGTATGTTGGGCAGGTGTCCGTAACTCCACGGCCAAGCGTGTATTTTGCGTGCGGTACAAGTCGCTCTATGTAAAATACTACTCGGCTGATATCAAATTATACTAGAAGTCAATCCCAACAACCTTGAAAACATTTTGATAAGTAGATAATAACCATTAAGAACCTTATGAATAATCCCACTCATCGTTATAAATGCAACCGTCTATACCCTGTTTTTTAATCTCAGAGACAAAGTTGACATTACGATGATTGCCAGTTTTTTGCAAATCTTAAATAGTGATGTGCCACTATCGAAACTTAACGTTGATAAAATCAAGTATCGGTTTTTTATAATACGTTATCCTGAAATAATGTGTAGATGCGAATTTAAAACTAGAAATAAAACTTTTATTAATTTAAGATATCTATATACCTGTAATTAATTATGTTATTAAAATCATAATTAATTACAGGTATTCGTTAATCAGATTCAAATAATGACTGCATTTCTTAGGAATATTCTGAATCTTCAGAATCACCACCTATTTCTATGGTAAACCTATCAGTAATGTCGTCAACTATATGGCCCAGATGACACATAAAAACTCACAATAACTACCGATTTACAGAATAAATACCGATTTATTGCAAGCATGCGGGACCCAATCGAACATAAATATTCTTATAAAAATGGGATGGGTCACGCCTGCTTGTCACTTTTTAAATAAAAATGTGCTTGTTTCTTTCCTTTCAGTTGAGTAGTCAGGATTTTTTTTAAATTACCTTTTAGTTTAACTATGTTAAAGATTTCACAGATTATTTAATTCTTGCTAGGAATTGTGGTCTTGAAGTGTATTTAGAAGTTTATTCGAATCAACTTCACAAATAGAGCCTTCTAGTGTCCTTACTCTGCTCAATACAATATAGACCTATTGTAAATAAATTAGAAGTTAAATACATCCCAGCTAAGGTCGTCCCTTGCAGTTAATATTGGAGTCGGGCCGGATCAATGAGACACTATTCCATACAATTTTATAGAATTAAGCGTCTACCGATGTCATTATCGGTATCGGTGCCGGGCCGGGCCGGCCAATGAAGAAACGCCCAATGTATTGTTACTGCCCAGCACAATATAAGCGGCAGCATCATCACAGGGTCAGGGACAAGCCAATAAAATCATCACCACCTTCACCAAGTGAAGGTACACCAACTTTAGCTGGCCATTATCCAAGCCATTATCAAACACCAATATTAAAAGTCAAGGAAGAAGGAATAATTATTCCAACTTTATCCTTTCTTTAGTGTTACGATTTTTATATATTTTTTTTTATAAAGATTACTCGCAATGTGGGTATAATTCACATTACTAGCAATCTTGTTGACCCCTCTAACTAAGCTATATAAACATACATTATAAATATGTGATTTACTTGTATAAAACTAAATAGAAATTAAATATCATATAAAAAAGACTGAAAAATCGTAACACTAAAGCAAGGATAAAAATCGGCAAACTATATCAAGTGGGATATCTGCCACTTGATATGGTTTGCCGATTTTTGATAATTAACTATCATTTCTCTAGTGACACTCGCATAGTTACGACGAATTGATTAACGTGAGAATTATTCAAATCAGCCCACGCGTTTGGCCTGTACATCACCACATAGGTACAAACACACATACTTACATACATATACAGACTGTGAAACACATTAACCTCCTTTGCGTCGCGCAGTCGGGTAAAAAGTTACGATTCTACAAACCGGTATCGTAGGTACAACACTGCGCAAAAGAGCGGGCAACATTATTTCTAAACTTGACATTTGCATGTGTCAATTCTGTCTCTGAGATTAAAAAACAGGGTATACTGACCATCGAATCGTAAAGGAGAAGAAACTAGCGTGTACTGGCTCTGACATCTCTACATTTTGCGCCACTACTTGGGCTGTTCGAACAGTGGAGGAAGAATATTTAGGCACAGATAACAATACCAGCGTACAGACGCCTCATCTCATACGAAAAAGAAACACGACCGAAACGCGCAAGCGTTGCATAATTATTGTATGGTCGCGTGCGGTCTTAACTCGCGTCCTGCTAGATGCCAGATTACGAGCAACGGCTTGCAATTGCCAGGGTTGATTGAATTTACTTAGTTTCCTTCTTCTAAGATGGTGTTGAAAGCGTACATTACCGAAGTCAGCACGTCTGGACTTTATGCTTTTATCGCCTCATTTTAATAAGCCGCTGTACTTAACGTAGCGACAGTTTAATACCGTAAATAACATCTGCTTAAGCTTTTAGCTCGGCTTCGTGTCTAACCGGAAGCAGCTCAGTATTAGTGTTTTACACGGAAGTCGCGCCGCCTCCCCCTCGCCGCCGCTGATGACGCGGTACCTTGCTGAATGCACGTGCGCGGCTGTAGACCACATCGCACGCTTATTCCAATACTGTCACTATCCCAAAAAGTCAACTTTTCAGGAGAGGCAAAAAATTGAATGAGAATGGGAACATTTTTGTTTAGTGACGAAACGGTCTACTGCCCGTATGGCGGTTATTTCTGTTACTTTTAGACTAGTGTAAGCGCGATTCCCAACAGATGGCATTACAAAGTCGATTTGGCAAAATTTTGGATAGTGACAGTATTGGATTAAGCGTGCGACATGTATAGTGTAAAGGCTTGATTAACACGATCTTTTATGCTTCTTGGTGCTTTGCCTCTGATTGGCCGAGCCATCAGCCAGGTTGATCAGCTCCAGTATATATTACCCACTTCTACAGAACATGGTGCTGTGCGGCGCGGCGGGCCCGCCGGGGGGCGCGCGCTCCCGCCTGCCGGCGCGCCTGCTGTCTCGCTTCCACGCCTTCTACCTGGCCTCGCCCACCAACCAGCAGCTCGTCAAGATCTTCGGCACCATGCTGAGCCAGCATCTCCAGGACTTCGACGAGGAGACCAAGTCTGTGGGTAAGCCTATTTAAGTATTATTTTCCAGCTCTTGCCCGCAACTTCGTTCGTGTAGGAGGGATTCCCCGCGTGAATCCTGATCCCGCGGGAATTCTGGGATAGAAAGTATCCTATGTGATATTTCAGGATTTCAACTATCTGCATACCAAATTTTATTGAGATCCATTCAGTAGTAGAAACTACTGAATGGATCTCAATAAAATTGAAGGGTGAAAGAGTTACAAAGATGCATCCATCTATACTTACAAACTTTCGCATTTATAATAGTAGTTAGATTTCAATAAGTACATTTAAAAGAATATGCTAATCACAGTAGAACACATGAAAGAGCTGCTTACCAAAACTCTCATCGACCATCCTAGAATGTCATCGATTGTTCGAATCGCTGAAGCCAAAATTGACTTAATAGCATCATCATCAGTAGTACTTTTTCAATCTTAATCTGTACAGAGATAGCTGTTGTTGTAGACACGTGAAATAATTAGTTTCCAAGTTATACTTTCACTTTGCATAAATTACAATGCACTGATTATCAAAAGTTGTTTTAGAAAAAAAAAAAACATTTACTGTTGCGTAGTCGAGAAAAGACGGCCTTTGCTTGGTATTCTTATTGTTACACATCTTATTACTTGATTGGTTGTCTGTAAGATATCGCTTTTAGCGATAAGACCGCCATTGTAACCATAGAATTAAGAAATATTGTTAAATAGGTGTGTTTAAATTTTGGTGTACAATAAAGTGTATTCTATCTATCTATCCACAACATAGTTGGCTGGGTAACACGGTAATCCATGGCAAGAATGGTGTCAGTTTTTCTGACTTCTGATTGTCAACGATGTACAGACGCCAGCACATCAAGCTACAACAATCTGTCAAATTTCTTTAATAGATTTTGAACTTTATTGTTAAAAAAATTAGGTTCAAGGTTGATTGGGAAAAATTGACAGTTTCGAGTAGCTTCATGTGCTGGCGTCTATACAAATGACAACCACTTAACGTGGTTTCCGGGGCAAGAACGAATCACGATAATTATGTCAAGGTGGTCTCCCATCCAAGACCAACCCGTGTGGCTGTTATTATTGAGCCCCAGCTAATCAGCGCCTCATATAAACTCTTTTGCAAAAAAAAACGGGTACTTTAGATTTTTTTCTATACTATGAAGAAGAACAAGAAATAGGTTTTATTAATTTGACGATGTATTGGCATGTTCTTTGAAGCATCCTGGCATGATTCTTTACGTTCCAAATTTAAAAATTGAAATTTTGAAAGAAAAATAATGATTATTGTGGATTATTCTAAAATTGCTTTACTAATGGCGCGAATTGCTGAAACGATTTTTATCTGATTACGATATTTTAAAACTTTTTGGATATTTTCTGCATATTAAACAATTTAATCTTTCTTTTTACATTAAATACCACTCTTTGATATGAGTGATAAAGCGATAAGGGCCGGTAAAATTATAGCCCTACTTGAAGAAGGTTGTTCGCAAACTTACGTGTCTCAGCGGCTAAATGTGAGTCGTTCAACTGTCCAGAAGACTTGGCAACGGTATCAAGAGACCGGTTCGGTCAAAAGAAGACCCGGTTCGGGAAGAAAACGATGCACAGAACCAAGAGATGACCGCTTTTTGGTGAGTCAGGCGTTGCGGAATCGTAAAGCGTCAAGTGTGGACCTGAAGAAGAGCCTTGAAGAAGTAAGAGGAGTAGAAGTTAGCTTGTGGACGGCCAGGAGGAGGCTTTTGGCTGCCAATATCAGGAGTTACCGCCCAGCTCGGGGCCCTAAATTACTCCGTGAGCACCGTGTTGCTTGACTTCAGTTTGCTCGGCACTGTGCTTTATGGACTCTGGAGGACTGGAATAAAGTATTGTTTTCTGATGAAGCTAGAATCTCTTTGTGTGGAGAGGACCGACGCCGGCAAGTGCTGCGAAGACCACGGGAACGCTATGCGGAAGTGTGTTTCGAAGAAATCACTCCTTATGGCGGAGGCTCCGTTATGTTTTGGGCAGAAATTAATTCGACGGAGCGTACGGAGTTAGTTTTCATAGAAAATGGAACAATAAATGCACACCGGTACATAATGGAAGTCCTAATTCCATATGCACAACCCACATTGACTGCACTTGGGGAAGATTCCATTTTTATGGACGACAATGCTCCGGCGACGTGGAAGCGTACATGCAAGAAGTTGGGATCCGTCGTTTAGATTGGCCAGCTCGAAGTCCTGACCTCAATCCAATTGAGCATGTCTGGGATGTTCTAAAGAGACGGGTAAGATCAGTGCAACCTGCTCCACAAAACATCAGGGAGCTAAAAAGAGTCATTGCAGAAGAGTGGGAACGTATTCTACAAAACGTTATTAAAAACATCGTGGAAAGCATGCCCAGAAGGATTCAAGCTGTGATTATGGCAAGAGGAGGTCACACTCGTTATTAGGTTTTTACATTTGTAACTTTATTTAATTAAAAATAGTAAAAAAAAATCTTGTCTTTATTGCCGACCACTTCTTATTGTTTGGGCGTGTACATCGGTTTTAAAGAATCCGTCGTTTTTTTTTCTTTTAATTGCCCGAATTCACTTCACGCGCATTAATTTACACGATTATAAGTATACAGACTACGTCAAAGCAATAAATTTCATTTAATTAACTCAAATCGACCTTAGAACGTAAATTTCCTTAGGTGCCCGTTTTTTTTTTGCAATAGAGTGTATTTCAAATTCAATTGTCGTAATTTCAGGAAAAACCGTGCTGATAGCGACTATCGATATGTTTAACAACATCGTAGCTAAGCTTCTGCCTACACCGAGCAAGATGCACTATCTCTTCAATTTGAGAGACATCTCCAAGATATTCCAGGTATGTCAAAAGAGAAATACAATTAAATAGATCACAGTCATCGAAGGCACACAGTTGTGGCGTAGTGGTTTAGGTGGAGTAAAAATAAAAACAGAAGACCACAGGTTTACAGCATTTATTTGAAAAAGGGGGGTGGGTTCGGTTCACACTGGGTTCCCTCACTGGTCGGAGGTATAGAATGGTACTGCCCTGAGCTCAGGCCGCGACGCACGCAGACCGGCGGGCCGATCCCGAAGCCGGCAGCGACCACGTGTCCGAAGCGGAGGTTGTTCAGGACAGGCCAAGGGGAAGGAGGTCTCCCCTCCTCACCCAACTCGCACGAGGCAGGCGCGGAGTTGACAGGTAGACCACGCGACAGCGCGTCTCTCCGGCGGTGTTACGCGGAGGCAGCGGTGACACCCGTCGCGTGGCAGCCGTTGAGGTAGTTGATATTGAAATGAAGAAGGAGAAAGAAAAAAACCCTGGAATCACACGAAGGGTGCTTCCGTAAGCGTGGTGCAGGAATCGTGAGCGCCAGCGATGTGTGCGTCTCCCAGCCGTGAACCCAAAGAACAGTACCCGGGAAACGGATGGAAAACTCACCATCGCGGCGGTTCACAAAGATTATAGATAAGCGCAAGCATGCCGCGTGACAACGATGTAAAAGATAACCGCGTGACAAAGCGTTTAAGCTCGTAGCTGCTATGACACAGCAGGAAAGGGATGCTGCGGCCTGCTTACGCTCCACAAATTTAGCAACACTAGTGGAAAACAGATGACAATGAAATAATAAAGTTACATTCTAGACAGAAGCCATCTTGACAACCGGGCAGTTATATTAATTTACAAACGCTGCAGATTACGGTGAAATAAGAGGATTACGATTTGGCAAGATGGAGAGAAAATGGCAGATACGATGAGCACTTACCCTTGGCACAGAGGGGTTTCGATATAAGTTACTTGCAACAGTAGGCGGCGAGAAAAGAACTAAGCCAACCGGAGGTTAGAATTTATAGCCAGTCACTGCATAAGTGTTGCCACTCCGTGAAACCATAGACATTAAAAATTAGTGTGGTAGTCGACTTCTAGTTTAATCGACTACAACGCCATACAGTGTATTGTTAATCTTAGTTAGAAACTATGTTAGTAAACACAATTAGGCACATACATACAGAACAAAAACAAAGATATCACAGTCACAGGGAGCTTTTACAACCCTCATGTCTAACATGTAGCTTGATAAACCAATGTAGCTTTAAGCTTTTGTGCAACTATCTTTAGAAAGCTATTGTTACTTCCGGTCACTCCTCGTATTTCAGATGCCACTTTCTTACGCATGATGGCGATCTAATCGTCCGTATTTATAAGCAGATTCAATTACAAGATTAAAACTATGACACAGTATCTTTTAGGTCACAAAATATTATATTACGATTAACCTAAAAGAGACTTTTTAATAGAAAAAAAAAAACACATTTGCGTCGTTCATTTGGTTAATGAAAGAATAAGTTTATCCTAAATAATATTTTGAGAAAATTCTATTAAAGTTAATTAACTGGTTTAAAAGACCCTTTCGCGGGGTACCCTTGTCTGTTAGCAGGATTTAAAGAAACATGGCATGTTTGAGAAAAAACAATTGTAGTTTATTTATTTATTAAAACTTGATGCAACACTTGATGCAACATTGAATGAAATGAATTTTATTTTTGTATATTTATAATTGTTAATATATAGCTAATGATAAATACCAATAAAGTAATATTATATAATTATATATAAATAATTAATAATAATTGAAATTCATAAATATTGTAATAGTAATATAATTTATGTGTTTTTAAGTTGAAAACTTAAAAAATTGTTAATAATTATAATTAGCCCTCTTCCTCTCTTCTAATTTTTGCTGTGCCCGACAGCATCCATATTGATCTAAATTGTATGAATCCACCCACGTAACACATATAGAATGCAATAAATAATTGAGTATTGCAAAAAAAAAAAACACAAAGCTCAAGCTCACATCAGCTGTCCTCTTATAATAATTTGCGTATGTTCTTTGTGTAATGTTTTTTGTCAGCCTACAAAGTCCGACTGCCGGGCAAAAGTCTCCTCCATATTTTACTGCATAATAAAAATAAATAATAAGGGGACTATTCCCCTTCCAAACTTACCCAATCCATTGGGATGGTATCACAAATGAAGTCATTTATTTTCAGGGCCTGCTGCGCTGCAACAAAGACTACACGAACACGAAGTCGCGGTTCTTACGTCTGTGGATACACGAGTGCTTCAGAGTCTTCAGTGATCGCCTGACTGAGGATAAGTGAGTAATAATATTCAGTATATAATGTTCCCATTGCTGGGGCTCAGGCCTTCTCTCTATGAAAGGGTATGGGTGAATGTCTCGATATTCTTTCTTAGAGTGTCGTTGGCAAATAGCTAGATAGAGTCAGCCCAGAACTGGGCAACAAGTTTGGCATCTTCGGTAGCTTTCATCAACTCCTGCAGTGAGCAGTTGACAGGACACGCAGGACAGGAAATTAAATATGCCATGGTTTGTGGAACAGAACCATACATACACCCCAAGGCAGAGGCATCGATAAATCTCCACCTGAACAGATTTTTTTTGCTGCGAATGAAAATAAAATGTCTCGATGAAAACTAGGTATTATATCTGCGATCGATCCGTGTCTAATATTTTGGAGACTGAATTCATTATACATAAAAAATATAGAGTTTTTGGTTGAAAGAAAATCGGGTGGGGCTGTAGCGCTGCACACGGACGGCCGTTGGTTTTTACGTGAAACGTCTATATCAGCGAGTCGCTTTTAGTTTTAAAGGTGAAAGATGAAAAGGCCCCGATGCAAAGTCAAGGCCATAGCAGTGAGTTGACTATATACGCTAAATAATGACACTAAATTCTGGTTTCGACGATGAATCGTGTTATTAAGGTCGGACGACATAGACCAATTCGTTACGGTTCGGTTTTCTGACATGGTACCCCGTGTATGGTAACGATTTTATACACTTTTCACGTCAAAATTGATGTCGCAAGGCCGTTCGTCTTGTAGATGATGGAATGGGTTTGGCTAGCTAGCTACTAGTCGTCTATACTAATATTATAAAGTGCAAACGTTTCTTAGTTTAAACACGCTAATCTTCGAAAGTACTGGTTGGATTTGGATGAAATTACTTATGGAAGTTGCTTGAAGTTTGGAAAGGTTATGGGCTACTTATCACTCGACTTTAAAAGGAGGGGGGGGGGGGGGGGCGTTTTTATGATATAGTCCATGGGAGCGAGGCCCTCGCGTTGGCTAGTAACCACTAATGTGTATAAGCACGATTGCAGAGACCGCGAGTGGTTCCTGAACCACGTGGGCGACATGCTGGGCAAGCACTTCGAGCTGACGTTCCACGCGCTGTGCCCCAGCAAGAGCCCGCCGCTGTTCGGCCACTTCCTCAACCCCTACGAGGTGTACGACGATATGAACGACCCAGAAGCGCTGCGCAAGTGAGAAAATACCTTTATTTATTTATTTACACTTTATTTATTCTCTGTCTAGTTTTCGTTTCTATCACATTACACATCACATTACATTATTTAATTAGTATTATGTATGATGTTGTACACTGACAGCCCAAGATCCTTTAATTTCTGTCCATCCAATGCCGTGATTCAAAGGTTCTCTGTAAGAGATTGCCCTGTGCACTAAGACCGCCCATTGTACACTAGTTTTTATAATTTGTATCCTTAATTGCATTGTAAGGTGTACAATAAATTATATAATAATAAATAAATAATACACCTGCACGGATGGGTGATATTAGGAGTAAATGATGAACGAACGTTAGTATTTTTCATGGAAGAGATAGGAATCTAATTTCTACAACTTAGGTACTTACCAAGTTTCGACGGATATACAGACTATCGGCCACCTCGTATATTATGTCACGAGCGGCTTCCAGTTAAACCATACCATATACGTGTTTCGTGTTTTACATAATATCCCTTCACAAGGCTGGTGTCAAATTTTCTGACTTCTGACTATCTGTAGTGTCGGTCATAGATGTACA
This sequence comes from Tholera decimalis, assembly GCA_943138885.2. Lineage (NCBI taxonomy): Eukaryota > Metazoa > Arthropoda > Insecta > Lepidoptera > Noctuidae > Tholera > Tholera decimalis. The sequence goes on along the minus strand of OW964557.2, from coordinate 3,465,562 downwards.
AATTTTAATGATAGCCGGGACTAACCTCCGAGGCGGGGAGGAAACTACATGTAAGTCATCCACGGACCGATTCGGCTAGTGTTGCTTATCCTTGAAATTCGACTTATGCAGTGCAGCTGTTAATATTCAGCTTTTTTTTTATAATTTTTAGGCTTACGTTTAACCACCATCTTACCTGATGTTAAGCGAGGATGTGGTCGAAGATGAAGCACGCTTGCCTAGAAGTAACCTATTCATTCTTGATTTAAAGACTCCCAGGTTACAGCTATCAGGAAACACAGACTCCGGCAGGGAATTCCTTAGCTGTACGCACGATGAAAGTATTCCCAAAACGTTTTGTGCGTATGGGTGGGAAGTCCACCATGTAACGATGGCTCATCGCCGTTTGTCTTGTAGTCCGATGATGGAACGGGCTTGGTGGAATTAAATTGTGCAATTCCGTAGCACACTCCCCGAAATGTAAACGATAGAAAATTGACAGGCTTGCAACACGCCACCAATGTTATCTTTGCCTCGACCAGTTTCTCGTTGCCAATCCTCTTGGCCCTAGCTACAAGCTCTACAGCTTTCGCGTATCATTAATGTTCGTCGAAAAACTTTTTGAATAAGCAGGACTAACGGCCTAGTGTTTTTTTTAAGGCATGAAATTATCTCGATATGGAATGTGTAGGTAGCCAATCTATATTCGACCTCATCACAGTCTACCCGTCCCTTTAATAAAATGTAACTGTTATTATTTTGTCCAGATATGTAACTAACCAGTTGGAAGAGTACAACAGTAGTCCCGGCGTGGTGAAGATGAACCTAGTGCTGTTCAAGGACGCCATAGAGCACATCTGTCGCATTGTCCGGGTGATCTCGCAGCCGCGCGGGAACATGCTGTGTGTGGGCATAGGTCAGTCATACATGAGACAGCACTTTTTAGCCTATGTAATGGTGAGGCATGCCGACGGAACTTTTTAGAGATTGATCTTTTATTTATAGGAGCTTCTGTTGCAAATCACGCCCAGATTGTGAGGTAGATTATTATGGGAAAATTATTTCTCTCGCTGTGGGTGGAGCGGGTGGGAATGTCAGACTTCTACTGACTAAAAACCCACCCGCTCCTTCAGTTAACAGTTAACCTTATGTTCCAGGACCACGGTATCTTATTAGAAAAATTCTGCAATTCAAAAATTCTGGTTTACCTAACCTAACCTAACACCTGGAAAATGGAATTTATAATAGATTATCTGGCCCGGCAAACTTCGTACCGCCTCAGTATCAATAAATAAAAAAAGCCGAACGATAATTGCAGAATGTTTCAACTTTTGTTTAAAATATGGTCAAAACTGAACCTGAACAATAAGTTCTAGCGCACTAAATTTTCTTACTAATTATGGAAATTGATTTCTGAACGACGGGACGAGGTTCAAATGTTTGAAAGGTAGGAACAGTTTCTTAGGGGAAAAAAATGTTTTTACTAAGTATATTCCTAGCATTTTTTTCATATTTTCACACCAATCAAACTTTCCCTGGACTTCGACAAATAATTCAAAACCAATATTAGCCAAATCGGTCCAGCCGTTCTAGAGTTTTAGCGAGACTAACGAACAGCAATTGATTTTTATGTACAGTAGGTTATCACATTAAATTGTACAGCAGGTATTACAAGTTGTTCTCAGTCCGTTAAAATAATAAAATAAATAATTTTACTAAAATTTAGAAAATGCATTTTTCAAACAACATAAATGGCGTTATTGGTAAAAAATAAATAATCCTTTATAATATTAGTTTACTGACCTGTAAAAGTGGCAATGCCGCGGCGCCGGCGCCGGCGGAGTAGGCGCCGAGTCAGCTGATTACGTTTATACATGATGTTGTGAAATATTAAAATGGAAAAAAAGGATCCCACAGCTACAATATTGTTTATTATTAAATTATTTTAATTGTATATGATATAGAACCGTGTTTTCGATTAAAGTGATAAGCTAATTGCCACACTGTATAAGATAGGTTGTCGTGTGCAGGTGGGTCGGGGCGCACATGCTTGACGCGCGTCGCGACGTACATCTGCGAGTACAGCGCCTTCACCGTCGTCGTCACCAAGACATACGGCCTCAAGGACTTCCGCGAGGATTTGAAGGTCATTTTTATTTTCATTCAAACTCAAACTATTTTATTTCACATAGCAGGCGCGCGGGGTTTCGCTCCCGTGGACTTTATCACGATAAAAACATAACCTCCTTCTTTTGTAGTCAGGTAAAAGTAGCCTATAACCTTCACCAAGCTTCAAGCTACTTTCATACCAAATTTCATCCAATTCCATGCAGTGCTTTCGAAGATTAGCGCGTTCAAACAAACAAACTTCCGCTTAATAATATTAGTATAGATATGTCTACATGGGCACTTATAAAACGTTAGAAGTTAGTGCACGGTTCGAAATGGTCGTTTCCTATGGAGAAGAACTGGCAAGAATCTCCTTGGTTTTTTTTTTTCAAATTTACTGGGTTTTCACAATATACAGGTTTAATACATTGTAAACAGGATGTGCCTGTGACATAGTTCGCTTGGGTGGGTTTTAAAAATATCGGGCAAAAATAGCCTATGTGTGTTGCTTTAGAACCTCCCTATCTTCCATTCAACAAATCACAACAATTTCGCTTCAGCCGTTTCAGAGATCAGTCCAGTTAAAAAGTTTCTGTGTTAATATCGTAATCGTAAATAACGCTTATAGTACTAGCTTATACTACAGAACACATATATTTTGTGGCAGACGAACACTATTTACAGTGCCTATTGAAACTCCTCCAAGGTGACCGGTTGGAGAAGAAACAATAAATGCCAGTCTGACAGTAGACTGTTGTTTTTATAAACCTAACCGACCGAAATTCGAAATAAGATCCACAAACAAAATGTTTTTTTTTTTTAATATTAAAATATTCACTAAAAATGTTAACGTAAAAGAAACACTCTGTACACGCGTACTTGAAGGGCAGCAACGTCGTAATTTATTTATGTATGGGTACGCGTGTACAGAGTGTTTCTTTTACGTATCAATTTAACATTTTTAGTGAATATTTCATTATTAAAAAAAATAAAAACATTTTGTTGTTTTGTTGTTTTTAGCATGTATGGATGCTATACTATTGCGGGTCAACGGGAACGCCCTCAGTTAGTTAACATATTCTATATATAACTAATGCATGCTGAGTTTAGCTCTAATATAAAAAAAAATCACAAAGAGCATTTTGCTTGTGGTGTTTGCCTGAAATTGGTTGTGTAGTTAGATTTAAGACACTAATATATGTATGTTCCTATCTGTGTTATATATGTAACAACTGGTGGTGATTCAAAAATAAATAAAAAGTGATTGCTACACCTCTGACTGCTTATAAAATGTTGTCTTAGCCGTAAAACTGATGTAAGCAAATGTTGGTGAACCAATCTTAAATAAATAAATAAATGTTGTTTCTCTCTTACTTCAGCTTCTATACACCGGCTGCGGAGTAGACCAGAAGAAGACCACCTTCATCTTCTCAGACACGCAGATTGCAGACGAGGCCTTCACCGAAATCATGAACAATCTCCTGAGTAGCGGAGAGATCACCAACCTGTATAAAGCTGACGAGTTTGAAGATGTAAGTCTTTTAAAAGTAATATTATTTCATGTAACACTTGACTTATTATTCAATATTGTGAATCATGTGTGTTTAAATTATTGGTCTACAATAAAGAATATTCTATCTATTCAACACTTGCTTTTACCCATAGCATAAACTCTCTTTCTGCCTGCCGCAGTTTTACTCCAATAATAATCGTACTGTATATCAGTTATTTGGCATGGTAATTGAATAAATGAAACAACAGAACAGGTAGACACATTGTGATTAAACAAGAAAGGTTATAGGCGTGGGTTTGACCACCATCGCACCTGATGGTAAGCGGTGACGTGGTCGAAGATGAAGCACGCTCGCGTAGAAGTAACCTATTATAGAAGACGAGTTTCAAAATTTGTAATTGGATGTCGCAAAAACATATTTTCGTGCGAATACATTTCTTACAGATCACATCTTTAGATACATAGATAGATATATTTTTTATTGGTCAACAGAAGACACAACACACAAAAGTACATTAACATATAACACATAAATTACAGAAAAAAAGAACAGAACGAACAAACATACCTACGATAAAAAATATGATAAAATGAAAAAATAAATAACTAGAAAACAAAGTTAAAAAGTAACACGAAAAATCGGTGTGGTGTGTGTCTCCGAATTGCACCAATTAATGGGAGTCCAGCTCAGCATGTGCCGGCAAACATGCCTGACGCTGGTATTCTGCTGGATCCCAGTAGCCGTACTTACGGACGACGAGCAGGCGGCGGACAATTAAATAATAAAATGTACTTGAAAGTGAGACTAGTAATCTGCGATATTATTTGTGCAATATTTGTACAAAGGCAGCATTTCCGATACAGCGGCATAAAGCGGATACTGCGGGAAATATATCTAAGGGGTATGTCAAGTGTTTTAATAATAAAATTTGTGTGAATTATATCTAAATAAGTAAATAAATAAACAGATTGGCTGTGAATCATCATTGTGTGCTCTTGCCTGCAGCAGGCACCTACTGATAACTTTAAATTAAGTAAGTGTTCGCAATCGCCTCGCCCAGTTCCTTCTGTGAATTTATAAGAAAACTAGTATTTGCGTGTTGCGCGAGGTGCCAGCACCTCGCGTGCTTGTGGTGGTGGATTGTTCACTTTTAAAACCCCTAAATGTAGTAAAATGTCAAACATAAAATGATTTTGACTAACATAGGGCTCCTTGATATGAATCTGAAAAAAAAATCTTGGGGGCGATTGGTGAAGGGGGGGGGGGGGGAGAAGGGGGAGTTTTGAAAAATGATTTCTTAAGTTTGCTTGTCGTCGCCGCTGAGTTACGCTTCACCCACTCAACCTTCGTTACGCTACGGAGGTCGCTGGCTCGCTTCGTTCGCCACCTCCCCCCTTCACTCCACTCGGTCTCGCAGGTTCGCTCCACTCAGGCCCTACGTACCACCGGACAGGTTTCGACGCCTACTATAATATTTGTTCAAACACCTAATGGCTATCTCTAACCGTTATGGAAGTTACAGCCTTTTCAATTTTAGGGGAGGTTGGGGAGGGGAGGGCATGGCATAAAAAATTTGAAGGCCCGTTTATAGTTAAAAGTAAGATCAACAGTTTTTCAGTAGTAAAAATCAAATTAGGGGGGAGATGGGGGGGGTTTGCACAATTATTTTGACTAAAGCATTGCCCCTCTAAATGAATATGAAAAAAAAAAATGTTCCAAGTCTCTTAATTTCCGAGATCCGCCTAAAGGGGGTGAGAAGGGGGGCAAGGGGGGCGACTTTGAAAAATGGTTTTTACTTTACCGAGCCTCTATACGAATCCGTAAAAAAAAAATACGGGTCTCGTAGTTTCCGAGATACGATAGGGAGGGGGGAGAAGGGGGGTGAAAAGGGGAGGTTTGGCACTTTTCCCGTAGGTTTGAGAGTTAGTTGTTTACGAATCTGTCAAAATATACCCACCTCCCCATCCACCATCTGGGAGAACAATTATGTCAATGAGTCCGTGAGTGAGTGAGTCAGTCAGTGGTAATTTAGCTTTATTTATATAGTATAATGTCGAAGCTTTAGTGGCGAAGCACCATGATGCTGCGTATATTATTTATTTACTACTAGTACTCACGCGGGGCTTCGCTCCCGTGGATTCTATCACGGTAAAAACATAACTCCTTTTTTGCAGTCGCGTAGTAGCCTATAACCTTCCTCAAGCTTCAAGCTACTTCCATACCAAATTGCATCCAAATCCACCCAGTACTTTCGAAGATTAGCGCGTTCAAGCAAAGAAACAAACAAACTTTTCCGCTTTATAATATTATTATAGATATACATTATAACAATATTTGATATCCTTGCTGTATTCTCCGCCAAGATTTTTCCTTCACAGACGTTATTAGAAAGAGAGACTGGATTTTATGACACAGGGAATCCTAATACAAAGAAATATTTTTTTAAATTAATGTTCCGTCTGAGCGATTGTTTCTATTCGTTCTTCACAGTTATTGTTATTTTGTGGTTACAGATAAAGACTGCTCTAGAGAAGCCGATGAAAGCCGCGAACCTGATGCAGACCAACGAAATCATATACCTGTTCTTAGTGGACCGAGTGAGGAGCAACCTGCACATCGTGCTGTGTTTCAGTCCTATTGGAGAGGAGTTCAGGTATCGCCCTTTGTTTAAAACGCGGTCACGAGTTGCTGGCTATATGGCAATCTGTCGTTAGTCGCAGCCTTAGTTTTTTTGGGGCGTAAGTTATCAGATGACTACTCTCGCTCTGGGAGGCGAAGAAGGCAGTTTCAGACAGTGTCAGACTCTTTTTGACTAAAGACTACCATCTGTTCTGAACTTTCCACACTAAGGCCCGGTTTCCACATCAAAGCAAAGAGGAGAGGAGACGTTTACAAGTCAAAAACCACACGATGTAATTTAATTTATTGGGTGAAAGTATTGAGGTAATATGTACTACGTACTAGAGTAGCTATCCTTAGCAAAGGACATGTTCCATTTTGACAAAAGTTTTAACTAAAGTTCGCTGCCGCGCTAAAAAAATATCTAGTCGTCTAACAAAACAGTAAAAACAAAACAGCACTAGAACGCTCCTAAGGTATAGTTTTCCTTCCGAGTCCCACATAACGGTGGAGGGGGTTCGCATCGGCGTCGGGAGGACGATGAAGTACCTGGGACTCGTCCTCGACAGCCGGTGGAACTTCAGGGAGCACTTCCTGAGTTTGGCCCCAAAGCTGAACCGGGCAGCAGCCGCCTTCAGGCGACTCCTGCCTAATCTCAGCGGGCCAAACGCCTCCTGCCGAAGGCTGTACGCCGGCGTCGTGCGGTCCATGGCCCTCTACGGGTCCCCAGTGTGGGCCCTGTGCATCCGGACGCGACCACTAAAGTTGGTCGCATGCCAGAGGGTCATGGCTATCCAAATGATCCGGGGATACCGCACGATCGCCGGCGAATCGGCCAACCTCCTTGCCGGATTGCTGCCCTGGGATCTGGAGGCGACTGCCCTCCAGCGCGTCTATGAATGGCGCGTGGAGGCGCGGCGCCGGGGCGTATCCCCGCTGCCTCGAGAAGTCGAGGCGCGGCGGGAAGAGCTCCGGCGCGATCTCAGGGCAGTATGGAGGGAGCGACTGTCGCAACCGACGGCCGGGCACGCCGCAATTGCGGCGGTAAGACCCCTCTTTGAGGAGTGGCTAGATCGGCGTCACGGCGTCCTGACCTACCGCATGACGCAGGTCCTCACCGGACACGGAAGTTTCGGGAGGTACCTGTGTCTGATGGGTAAGGAAGAGACGCCTGGGTGTCACCACTGCGAGGGTCGCCCTGAGGACACAGTCGAGCACACAGTGCAGGACTGCCCAGCTTGGGCAGAGCACCGACGTGTCCTCACGGCGACAATAGGCGGAGACCTCTCGCGCCCGGCCTTGGTCGAGGCCATGCTGCGGGGCGAGAGGGAGTGGGAAGCGGTCGCCTCCTTCTGCGAAGCAGTCATGCTTTCGAAGGAGGAGGCGGGCCGCGTGAGGGAGAGGATGGCGTCCTCCCTGCAGCCCAGCCGCAGTGGTAGACGCCCACGGCGTCGGACGTCGGCCGACGATCTCCGGCCACCGTAGGCGCGGGCATGCGGACAGCGAGTAAAGGGCAACTCGCTGTCCGACCATGGACCATGCCCGGGTCGACGGCGCGTCGTGTTTCACGCGCGCCTCAAAGAGCGTCAGCAACATGACGAGGCCCCCCTCTGCAGAGGGCCGAATCCTGCCGGGGTCGTGGGACTCATCCCGTTACCGTGGCCCCGGTATGTAAAGGATTATTGAAGGAACACCGTGGATTTTAGTCAGTAAAAGTCTGACAGTCCCTCCCACCCTGCCCGGAGTGGGAGGACTTATTTGATAATTTTACCACGTTAAAAAAAAAAAAAGGTATAGTTTTCCTGCGGCCAAAAAGTCGAAAGCGCCATGATTTTCATGGCGCTTACGCGTTTCGTTCAGCGTTCTGCTACAAAATGTCGCTCATATAGACTAAACTGCTGACTGACTACAGAAGTGACCTAGCTTTATACCTAACAAGCTTCATTCGTACTTCTTTTTCATAATTTATTATTTTTAGTTAACCTTAGTACTTTAAGTAAAACAAATTTTTGTTTATTTATACATATAATCAATTACGGCTACAATTAGTTAAAAACAAATTAAATTGGAATAGGTAGGGAAATTTACAACTCGCTTGGATCACGAAGCTTATAGCTTTCACAAGGTACAGCAGACTTTAGAAAACGCATTCCTGTTTTGGTGGTTTTTTATGTATTTTTTTTTATTGATAATAGGCTCGCGTTTGATCACCACTCATCTGATGGTAAGTGATGATGTGGTCGAAGATGGAGCACGCTTGCCTAGAAGTAACCTGTTCACTCTTGACTTAAAGACCCCTGGGGGTCTTTAGGTCAAGAGTGAGTAGGTTACTTCTATATAACCTGGGTTATAGCGATCAGGAAACACAGACTCTGGCAGGTAATTCCACTCCTTAGCCGTACGTACAATGAAAGTATTCCCAAAACGTTTTGTGCGTATGGGTGGGATGTCCACCATGAAACGATGGCGCATTGCCGTTTGTCTTGTAGTCCGATGATGGAACGGACTTGGCGGAATTAGATTGTGTAATTCCATCGCTCCCTCCCCGAAATGTAACCAATATAAAACTGATAGGCTTGCAACACGCCACCGACGTTCAAGGCTCTGGATCTTTGTCTCAACCAGTTTCTCGTTGCCAATGAGCCTCTTGGCCCGTTTCTTGATAGACTCAAGTGCATCAAGCTGGTATTTGGCAGATCCGTCCCAGAGATAAAATCAATACTCCATTCACGACCGAACTTGCGCTTGATAAAGGTTGAGCAGCTGTTCCGATGTGAAGTACCGTCTCTCCTTTGTTAGGATTCCCAACTTGTCTAATACCATCGCACACTCCCAGAAATGTAATCGATAGAACTTTAGCTAGACAAATGAGTAAGTTGAATCTGTGTGTGATATAGTGGTGATTGTGGCAGGAACCGCATTCGGCAGTACCCCGCGCTGATCAACGCGACCACGACTAACTGGTTCCTGGAATGGCCGCGCGAGGCGCTGCTGGAGGTGGCCTATAAGTTCCTGCACGGCGTTGAGCTGCTGGCCTCCATCACTGGGCCCAGGGTAACGTCAGCTTTATAATCATACCAGCACTAAGTCCGCGAGTTCTTGCGTAGGCATTCCGAAATAATTTATACCCTATAGTATAGTAGTACCCAACTGGCTTACCGATGTACCTGCGCAGAAAATGAATTTTCAAAGCGCGGGAAAAGCTATTGACCAATCGGCACGCTCCACACGCCGCGCTTTTTTTTCCTTTACCGGTATTGGTCGGTAGCTGCCGCCATGTTAGCGCGCGATGCGTGACAAGTTAGTCAGCCGAGTGAGACGGAATTTACAGCTGCAGTTAGTTATGAACCTTATAGTAGTGATCTGAGGTTGATTGTAAGTTTTAAGCATTCTTTCCAAAGACGTATTATAATATAGACACGTTATATTCCCACAAAGCACCTCTCAAAAACGGCATGAAACACAGAGAATTACTATCTAATAAGTGTAAAGAAAGGGAATGAAAATAAATGTCATGTTTAGGTACACCTGATGTTAGAGAGAGATGAATATACATCTTTAGTTACGTTCCGATTACACGCTGCATGCTTATTGGTCAAGCGCATGTGTGACGTAACAATCAGAGGCATGTGGGGAAAGAAGGACCCTTGATTTTTGTATAAAATATTATTTTTAATTTATAAATATTAATGTAATATTTCACAACAGTAGTTATTGTTAAGGTGCAGTTATATAATGTTGTATATGATATAACTGCTGTATGGAACTTTTTAATAAATTGTAACAAAAGTTATGTTTTTATACTTAAGGTATAACATTTAAAAAAAAACAATTTGTGTAGGAAACTGTTATGAAATGTTATCGTGTTACACAAGTTATAAACCATTATATAATTGCTGTGTGGGAGCACCTTTAATCGATTATTGTAAAACAAACATTAAAAACCTTAATCTTAAATTATAGATTGGGGTGGACTGAGTCGGCAATCCAAAATGTAAATAAACACTATAGTTAGTATAAATAACATGGAATATAATATAAATATTATATTCATTCAATATAATAATTATTGACAACAAAAAAAAACTGGTATAATAGTTCCCTAACCTCCCCTAACGTCACGTGACTGACTTCATTCATTCGCTAGCCGCCATTAGCCGTGTTGAAAAATTAAAATAAAAAATGTTTTCTGTTGTTATTTACCTATGAAATGACATATTTTGGCCTCTCACGGAAGCAGTATACCTAATTAGTGCAAACGTCTGAAAACATACAAAGGCTTTTTTCCCAATTTTCTTTTGAAACATTTTTTCTTAAGATGTGTAGTGTTGCGTTCGCGACACAGGTTCGTGCGTAACTAAACAGACACGAGGCACTTACCTTGATTTCAACTTGCCATTTCAGAGCGCGGACAACGCATCTATAGTTTATTATAAATCTTTGATTCTTTCGTTAAACTTCGGGGCCATATTTTCTTTTCTGTGCGAACGAAGATTCACGACGTGCCTTATGAGTCGGGTCCAACTGTACTCACAAAGAATGTAGCGTCGCACCAATGAAAACAACTTTGAATTGGATCATTAGTTCCAGAGATTATCCCCCTACATACAAACGTACATTGTTACAAACAAATTGTACCTCTTTATTATTAGCTGACCCGCCGAATTTTTCCTACCACCATTTTTTTTTCAAATGTTTTTCTGCAAACCTTGTCCTGGCGATAACAAACGCATACAATTATAATAACGCATAGTAAATAATAATAATAATAAAATAATAAAAGATTTATTGGCACTAAAAACACAAATACAATAAATTAGAGTACGATAATGACTGCATTAGTTATAAACTGTGTTGCAGCCATTAACGCCCATACAAGTAGTTTACGCGTCAGCGTTCCATCGTAAACAAAATTTTCTAGGTACCTAAGTTTAAACAAAATTAAAGATTAAAGATGGAAGAAAAGAATATAAAACAAAATACGTAATTAACATGCATAAAGTTACCTATAGTGTGCGCGCGTGCATGTGTGTGTGTGTTCGTGTATGTGGCATGAGTTCTATGGGTGTGTGATGTGTTGTACGTGTGTGTGATGTATTGTGCGTGTGGTGTGTTGTGCATGTGGTGTGTTGTACGTGTGAGTGTGTATTTAAGTATGCGTTGAGATTTAAGAAGTTGAATTTTACGTTTTAACAAGGTTTTCAAGTTTTTCATAGGTTAAACCATTCAGCCATTTGTCAACGGTGACTCGACAATCTCTCAGATTGAGTGAATAAATGTCACAAACTTCATTGACTCGGTTATACAAAATAGGGCTTAGGTATTTATACTGTCGTCTAACTGCTTCGGTGCTGACTGGCTCAATTGAACAGACTCTAACAGGTCTTCGTCTATGTTCATGTCTTATGTCAGGGTCGAACGGCAGTTCGGAGTGCTTGCGAAGTATGGCACTAAGTACAAATGAATGTCTCACTCGCGGTACCTCACATAGAGCATAGAGTTCACTCGTGGGAAAGCGGATTGGTTTATGGGCCATGACTTTTAAAATTGCCCTCTGCGCCCTTTCCACTCGTAATAACGAGGATTTACTTGAACTGCCCCAGGCTACTATACAATAGGTTAGGACTGAGTGAGCCAAAGCATAGTAAACAGTTTTTAATGTAGAGAAGTCAGCAGAAGTCCTCAAGTTTTTAAACACATATATTAATTTCCGTACTCTGCCCACCAGTGTGTTTACATGTTCATTCCATGACAATGTACTATCAATATAGATGCCAAGATACTTCATGCAATGAGTACGGACTATTTGAGTACAATTACAGAGAACGACCTGTTAGGTAGCTTGTGAAAATGCTGAGGGCTAAACCTCTGATTCCAAGTCGTTCTAGTTTATTTAGTAAGAGTGGGACGGAGACCGTGTCAAAAGCTTTAGAGAGATCTAGGAAAATTGCTTAAGTTTTTAATTTATTCTTTATGTTTTTAGCAATATTATTAGTTAATTCCAAGACTGCATCTTCAGTACTTTTACCGGATCTAAAACCATATTGGTTATCAGCAATAATATTATGGGCTTGTAAGTAACCGAGGAGCCTACTATTAATTAATTTTTCTAAAATTTTGGATAAAACAGTTAGGACAGAAATTGGCCTATAGTTATCGACACGGTCTCTATCTCCACTCTTATATATAGGGTGAACCAGACCTGTCTTGAACGCCGAGGGGAAAACTCCAGTAGTGAAAACAAGATTGAAGATATGGCGCAATATGGCGATGAGAACATGTCTTGCATTTTTAATAAGTAGGGTAGAAATACCGTCACATCCAACCGCACTCGTAGACTTTAGGCTAAGAATAACTCTTTCAATTTCCTCGTTATCAGTTTCCAAAATAGCCATTGAGTTTGGATAGGTGCCCATTCTGTTTGAGTCTAACTCATATGCCAAGTCATTATGATTCGAATCAATTTTAGAGGCTAAATTCTTTCCTGCATTGACAAAGAAGTCATTAACAACGTCAACAGCACGCATGGGGTCATCATTCAAAGACAGTAGTTCAAGAGCACTAGATTTGTTTGTGTGAAGATTTGCAATAGTTTTAATGAGATTCCATGTTGCCTTGGGGTTTTTTTCATGTTTTTTGAATTCAGCTCTCTCATATTCACGTTTTATTTTTTTTAATAAATTATTACAGAAATTTCTATAGCGTAAGTAGATCAACAGGGAATTTTCATTGGTGGGTTCTTTTTTGGTTTTCTGATAGAGTTTATCCCGATTTCGTATGCATTTTAGGATCCCGGGAGTGATCCAGGGCTTTAGTATGCGTTTTTTACTTGGGATGCGACCATTGCGTTTATTATTACTAACAATGTCAGAGATTATATTGACTAGTTCATTGGCAGCTTGAGATGCATCATAGCATTGTAGAACCCGTGCAAAATCTATTTTTTCAAGGGCTTCCACGCATGCTGCCTGGTCCACCTGATGAGTCAAGGTTACGGATCTTGGTGTTTCAATTCGGGAGTTAAAAGACACTATCAAAGGGGCGTGGTCAGTAATAAAGGAATAAAAGTAAAGTATCTATATATGCATCCATTTTGGTGATTCATTTTGATTTCTGTATGTAGATATGTGATTCCTTTTTTTTTCTTGGGGGGAAAATCATCGAATAACTTCTTACGCTCTGGGTGAAGCGGAAGGGTGTGTCAGACCTCTACTGACTAAAAACCCACTCAGTTACTTCAGCCGCCCTTAAGTTTGTAAGTTTGGTTTCCCTACACACCAGCTAACGAAGGGTAGATATCTGAAGATGAGGCTTATGGGCTGAGTTCTTGCGCATGATGAGATTACATTAGAAATAAAACACAAGACAGGTTTGGTTGCTCATATCATTAAATATAATTAAACGTTCTTCAAACACGTGATGGTTTTTATTACATTAGTTCTGAATTTCGCACTGTTTAATTAAATAATTAAGTACACTTACAGTCTGGGGTTTCTTAATTACCCTTGAACAATAGATTTCAATTCTTTAAACCATGGTACGGGTTCCGCCAGCAGTACCGCATCCATGTGGTGTGCTTAATCAAAACGTGGCATTCATTTGTCCGGAACCGAATCACATCATACCTTCAACAACGTATTTGGTGAAGAACTCCCTTTATATATCTTCACAACATGACCATTTCTTCTTTAATTAAGTTAAAATATTAAGTTAACTATTCTATGCGACCCTAAAACAAAAGACAAAGCATCGTGGCGTTAGCATAAAAATGGACGCTTGTAAAATCTCTCGCTTGGCCTAATTTCATAAATATGGAAAGGTTTTTTTTACTCACGGACATATTCCGGTTAATCCATACATGGATTTTATATTTAACGCGGGTGCCCTGCCTATCTTTCGTCATTATTAGGCTATTACGCCAAAGAAAATCTCTTTATCTTCAACGCTTGCGACCTTCCTGGTCTCAGACCACAAGAAAAAGACCGGCCCCCGTCTTGACAGCTAACTATTTGTCTTTGACCATGGCAAAAGACAATTACTAATTGGATTACCACAGCATAGAATCTTACTAAATTATTTTCACACATTCTATGCATAAGGAGAACACCATTATTTTAATTTTTCTTTATTATTATGTTTAAATATATTGATTTACTCAAATTCTAATACTGGATAATCATGTAGCACGCCATCTATGACATCTTCCAAGAGTTACTATCTCTTGTGCGGCTACTGCCTATCGTTACCATCGGTAGATGGCGCTAGTATATTGCTTTTCCATAATTTAATTTTTATAAGTGTTATAAGTTCCGTGGCCAGATATGTGATTCTTGCGCTTTACTTTTGCAATAGGATGGAGTAAGTTATACACATGCCACGCTAACTTCTTCTCCATTGAATCAAGTATTAAGTCAGCCAAATCCGTCGAACAAAGGGAATGAAATAACTAGATTCTGCTGTTTTCTGCTTATATATTGCTGCTATAAGTAGTTTTTACCTAGTAATGGAAGAAAATGTTCAGAAAATTGTGTAAACTTCTTCTCTGGCGAATAGTCATCTATTCAAAATCAGTTCTTTACCTCGATACTTGGTCGTATTTTCTTCACCACGGTAAAAGTATCACCCTCATTCTTTTGCAGTCGGGTAAAAAACCGATAACTCGCGATTTTACTTATGAATTTCTTTCTGTTCCCGGATGTTGTGATCTGGGGAGTATAAAACTATTACAGCCCCAAACATTAATACTCCAATCTCAGTAATGAACATTCTGTAAATTGTGTAAAGTATAAAATGTGGTGATAAATTATTGTGCTTTTTATAAGCCCCAAGGACTCAAAGAAAGTTTTTACCCAGCGATACATAAGAAAACTGATCGGATAATTATATGCTCTACCAGAAAACATTTCTATGTAATTAAATAAAATACCAAAGTGTTACTTGTGCAACGTGATGATTTACCCTCGTCTAGCCAGCGCTAGGTATATTTCATCCAGCGACTGCTGTGATGGTAACCCTCTCTCTTCTCTCGTTTTCATAATGCTTGTAACTATATCATTGTAGTTGTTGCATGTGTCTGTCCGTTATTAATACCTTGAAGAAGCTGGCGATCCCAGTTAAGAATAGCACCAACCACGAATTGCTGAACAATGATAAGCTAATAATAAGCCGCTTCTCCCTTTCATAGGTCCGCAGAATGGAGTCCCTGATCGAGAGTCGTGAAGACATCCTGCGAGCGTCCGTGGCGTCCATCATGTCGCTCATACACTCGTCCGTGGGCCGCTACAGCGTCAAGATGTGGCAGGAGATGCGCCGGACCAACTACGTCACGCCCACTAACTACCTGGAGCTGGTGGCGGGCTATCAGGAGTAAGTGGACATATAAACATCATCATGTCGCTCATACACTCGTCCGTGGGCCGCTACAGCGTCAAGATGTGGCAGGAGATGCGCCGGACCAACTACGTCACGCCCACTAACTACCTGGAGCTGGTGGCGGGCTATCAGGAGTAAGTGGACATATAAACATGATCATGTCGCTCATACACTCGTCCGTGGGCCGCTACAGCGTCAAGAAGTGGCAGGAGATGCGCCGGACCAACTACGTCACGCCCACTAACTACCTGGAGCTGGTGGCGGGCTATCAGGAGTAAGTGGACATATAAACATCATCATGTCGCTCATACACTCGTCCGTGGGCCGCTACAGCGTCAAGATGTGGCAGGAGATGCGCCGGACCAACTACGTCACGCCCACTAACTACCTGGAGCTGGTGGCGGGCTATCAGGAGTAAGTGGACATATAAACATCATCATGTCGCTCATACACTCGTCCGTGGGCCGCTACAGCGTCAAGATGTGGCAGGAGATGCGCCGGACCAACTACGTCACGCCCACTAACTACCTGGAGCTGGTGGCGGGCTATCAGGAGTAAGTGGACATATAAACATCATCATGTCGCTCATACACTCGTCCGTGGGCCGCTACAGCGTCAAGATGTGGCAGGAGATGCGCCGGACCAACTACGTCACGCCCACTAACTACCTGGAGCTGGTGGCGGGCTATCAGGAGTAAGTGGACATATAAACATGATCATGTCGCTCATACACTCGTCCGTGGGCCGCTACAGCGTCAAGAAGTGGCAGGAGATGCGCCGGACCAACTACGTCACGCCCACTAACTACCTGGAGCTGGTGGCGGGCTATCAGGAGTGAGTGGACATATAAACATCCTATTTCCTACTAACTGATATATATGGATCTGCCAAATACCACCTGGTCACACTTGAGTCAAAGACGTAAAGTCAAGAAACCGGCCAAGAGATTCATTGGCAAAGATGGAGTCAAAGCTCCAGAGCCTTGAACATCGACGACGAGTTGCAAGTCCGTCGATTTTCTATCGGTTACATTTCGGAGAGCGTGCGATGAAATTGCGCAATCTAATTCCACCAAGACTGTTCCATCATCGGCCACAAGACAAATGGCGATCCGCCATCGTTACATGGCTATGTAACGATGGCGGATCGCCACTATGCATAGTGGAAAACTCACCCATACGCACAAAACGTTTTGGGAATACTTTCATTGTGCGTACGGCTAAGGAGTGGAATTCCCTGCTGGAGCCTGTGTTTCCTGAGCTTTAAACTGGGGTCTTTAAGTCAAGAGTGAATCGGTTACTTATAGGTAAGAGTGCTTCATCATCCACAACATTACTATCAGGTGAGATGGAGGTCAAAAGCAAAAAAATCAATAAAAATCTTATATTTCTTACTTAATATCCTTTTAATAATAATAGTAAAATAATAATAATTCAGTCATTACGTTCCCACTGTTGGGCCACAGGCCCCCTCTGTATAATATACTTTTTTTCATTTTCAACCGACGACAAAAAGAGGAGGTTATCAATTCGACGCGTATATATATATATATATATATTTTTTTTTATATGTATGATCACCGATTACTCGAAGACGGCTGAACCGATTTAGAAAATTCTTTTTTTGTTTGAAAGGGTATATTTTGAAATTGGTCCCATTGTCACCAGGTCAGGATCTGATGATGGGATCCTGGAGAAATCGAGGGAACTCTTCAAATATTATAGGCACACCTATGGCGTTTTGGGTATTCCTTATAGTAACTTGTGCAGTTGCTCTCAAAAAATACCATTTGGGGAAGTGGAACTGATGATGAAGATCAGAGATGGCCGCCGAACCTACACAATAATAAGTATTTCGTGGATTGCGATTCGATTACTTGAATATGGATGTTAAGCACTTTATGTTCGTCACAATGCATATGGTGATGTAGAGCTAATGGTGAAGTACCAGGAGAACTCCTCAACAATTAACGGCCCAGCATTGGGAAAAGCAATATTTTGTAAAAGTTTATAAGTAGTTGACATTAAGGCTCTTGTAACTAGGTAAATTAAAAATCGACCAACTAAAAAGAGTGAAATAAAAACTTTTTACCAAAAAATTTAACCGACTCCCAAAAACTCTGCAAAGTGAAAAATAACTTTAATTTCGGAAGTCGGTGCCAAAAACGAAAATACAAAACTAAAGACACCGACTACCGAAATTAAAGTTATTTTTAACCGACTTGAAAAAAAGGAGGTTCTCAATTCGTCTTGAACTTTTTTTTTTATGTATGTTACCTTATAACTCGGAGACGGCTGGACCGATTTGAAAAATTCTTTTTGCGTATGAATGGGTATACTATCTAGTTGGTCCCATTGTTACGATATCAGGATCTGATGATGGGATCCTGGAGAAATCGAGGGAACTCTTCAAATATCATAGGCACACCTATAGCGTTTTGAGTATTTCTTATAGTACCTTGAGCAGTTGCTTCCGAAAAGTACCATTTGCGGAATAGAATAGAATAGAATAAGTCTTTATTTGCTTGGAATGTAGGTACATAAAAATAAGTTGTTAAATACATAAATAATCCATGTACAGACGCCAGCACATGAAGCTACCCGAAACTGTCAAATTTTCCCAATCAACCTTGAACCTAATTACTTTAACAATAAAGTTGAAAATCTGTTAAAGAAATTTGACAGATTGTTGTAGCTTGATGTGCTGGCGTCTGTACATTCTGCCTTAGTGTGGCATGCAAATGTAGTATGTCGCAAATAAAAAAGTGCTATAAAAATTATTATAACAGATAAAATTGATTATAACAGATAAAATTGATTACGACAAATAAAATTGATTACAACAATAAAATTAATTACAACAAATAAAATTGATTACAACAAATAAAATAAAAAATATGAATGCAAACAGAAATTAATTCAAATATTACAAATCATTGTCATTTAGGAAATCTTGCACAGTATATGTTTGAAGTGTTTTTTAAATTTTTGCAACGGTAAGTTTTTAATATTGTCCGGTATTTTATTATAGATTTTAGGAGCCATACAAATCACATTTCTTTTCATTAAGAAAGTTTTAAATACGCCTGTGTGCAGTAAATTCTGGTATTGAGATCTCATAGCTGTACTTGGAAGTTGAACTGATGATGAAGACCACAGATGACCACTGAAACTCCTCAATAATAAGTTTTTCGTGGATTGCGTTTCGATTACTTGAGTACGGATGTTAAACACTTTATGCTCGTCACAATACATATGGTGATGTAGAGCTGATGGTCAAGTACCAGGAGAACTCCTCAAAAATTAACGGCTATGCATCGGGAAAAGCAATATTTTGTAAAAGGTGATAAGTTGTTGACATTATGGCTTTTGTAACTAGATAAATTATAAACCGACCCACTAAAAAGCGTGAAATTTTTTTTTTTTTGCAAAAAATAGAACCGACTTCCATATCAAAACACTACAAAGCCAAAAATAACTTTAATTTCGGAAGGCGGTGTGAAAAAAAAAGAAGATCCAAAACCAATAACACCGACTTTTTTTTCACGCTTTTTTCACTTTGCAGTGTTTTTGGGAGTCGGTTCAATTTTTTGGTAAAGAGTTTTATATTTTACCTACATATTTGTACCAATGCTAGGCAAAGATCTCCCACATAAATCTTAATATACTTATTATAAATGCAAAAGTTGCTTTATGAGAACGGATGGATAAATGATCCATCCGTCCTCATAAAGTTTCTTGTATTCATTTTTGTTGTCTTCCTTCTTTTTGTTACTCGTGCGTGAAACGCAAGAACTACTAAACGGATCTGAATGAAATTTTGTAAGTAGATTGTTGAAAGTCCGGAATAGCGTCTGTTTTTATCCCAGAATTCCCATGGGATCGAAATTGATGCGGGAAAACCCTTTCACGCGAACGAAGTCGCGGACCGAAGCTAGTAATATTAAGCCTGCAATACATGTTGGCCGAGCTTAGACCAACATCAGCCTAGACAAATTGACACAAGGCAAGCGTTACTGTCTAGACGTTCGGCAAGTTTGAAGGAAGCCAATGCAAATGGCCAATAAAGACGAGTTTTGAGGAGACGCCCACATGTTGGGCGCTGTCAGTTTTATCGGGCGAGCGCGCGCGAGCGCCTTTGATTTGTGCAGAAAAACCGACACCGCTCTGAAGTGAGGCAAGTGATCGCGAGCGACTGCAAGTTATGAGGGGTTTACACGGGTGACTAAAGCCGCACGATTTTTGCCGCGCGGCGTAAATTGACCATCTAAATGGCAATTCGGCTAAGTTGCAAGTGACTAAAGCCGCAAGCCCCAAAGTTGGGTAGCATCCGACTTATTGGCCGCGCGGCAACCGGCCGCATGCGACTGAATCGACCGTGTAAACTATCAGTTGCAGGAGATCGCCCGCCGTATGAAGGGGTTTCGCGCACGCACATGCTTATGGAACCCAAGAGAACAAGATTACAGGAACAATAATGTACGTTTAGCGGCTCTTAAATCTATTATTCAAGAAATGCGTTTGTCCATAACAGTTGAAGAGCTTAAGGCGCGCGTCGCGGTATCATCATTATTTTTCAACTACCCCATTTAGTGAATAGTGATTTATTGTTTTATAATAGTGAAATAAAATTATTGGACTAATAAAATGTGAACATGAGTGAGACAAATGAACTAACAAGCGATTCTCTAACAATGGGGATGGACTTTACGAATAGTTTTAAGGAAAAAATAGACATTAGAAACAGTAACGGAGTGTTGTGTGAAACCCGTAAAGATCTCTTCAATAATGAGGACGGCTCCTTCTCGGTTGACTGCAACAACTGTAACTTTGTTAACAAGGTAAAGAACTTCGTGGAGTTTAATAATGGGCAATCAAAAATAAAGACACTTAAGTGCAAAAAATGCAATAAACAAAGTGCCGTGAAAATTTACGTAAATACTACACAGAAGCTATTGGACAATAAATTTGTGACCGAAGTATCGTATAAAATATTTAGCTGTGCAAACACGATGTGCAAAAGCTTATTTCACAACTGCCAGAGCTGTAATAAGCAATTGATAGTGAGAGCCATCCCACAGGACGAATTTCTCGCTAGTGAAACAATTGTATGCAATTGTAAAAAAGTTAATACGGTGTACGTGCACAGTGATGAACTAAACCTACGACGCAATAATAAACTTTGTGAATGGTCGATAAAAGATGTTACAAACTCAACGAGTACAAATGCACCGAATAAACAATGTAAACACGCCGAAGTACCGACAAGCGTCGGCGCACGCGCACCGGCGATTAATACCTCAAACCGGTTTGAACTACTTCGCTGTAAGGCAAATGAGCCCGCATATGCGCGCTCGTTGTCAACAGCATCATCGTTGCGTTCAAATTCAGCTAACTCGCGCAGTTTGTCACGCAAGCGTACACTAGCCGAGGGTGGGGATACCAACACCCCGAAAGCAAAGAGGACAGCCGCGCAAAAGAAAAGTCCCCTATTGACGCGCAAGGAAAACACAATAGTAAACAAGAATGGATACGTTCCCCCGATACTTATCAACGATACGCGGTACAAATTCAGCAACGCGAAGGACGTTAAGAAAACGATATGAGACAAACTTATCAGTGACCTATCGCGCATCCTGGCAACACATAAAGCAAGAGTCAGCCGTAACGAGAAAAGTAAGAATATTCTCATCACGGTAACGGACCTTGACAAACGCAGCATTTGCATCGAAGAAATAAAGAAAAGTAAACCAGATCTAGCTTTCATAGCTCCCAAACCTCGTTCAGAGCAAGTACGAACTACCAAAGTGATAATCAGGAATATGACACACGACTACACTCACGACGAACAACTAGATGAAATGGAGAGGTGCATCGGCATTCGCCCGTTGAGTATCAAACGCACCACGTCTGATGTGCAACTATGTATTTTCGACGGCTCTTTCTCATATGTGGAGCTGGCGGAAAAAATGAAGAATGCCACTGAGGCCTTTTTCTGCGCCCACAGAATTAAACCTGAGCGCTACACTACGAGTAGTGACAGGATATTGCAGTGCAAGAACTGTCTTCTTTTTAACCACGCAACAAGTGCCTGCTACGCTCTAAAACGCAACCCGACAGTCGATATCGTGAACAGTCACGGTGAAACGATCAAGTGTGCGCGACCTGTAGAGACGTGAAACCCGAACAACATACGGCGACACAGCGCAAATGCCCGCGATTTCAACGCGAGATGAACAAGCAAAAAACAAAACGTGAAGAGGCAATCCTCCGTGAGGAGGAGAAACATTATAACAAGCATCAACAGCAGCCTCCCAAACAGGAGACACCACGCGAACATCAATCCCGCGCTCGCGGAAGACTAATAAGAGGTGAACGTAACTATGCTAACGTCACCGCTAACACCCAACAACAAGAGACAACAAGATCGAGTTGTAAACTCTCAAAACAAGAATTCCTCGAGATATTCGAGCGTTGCTTCAGAGAACTGCGTGATGCTATCCTTAACCGCAACTGGGACTAAGAAACAAGTGCGTATAATGCACATCAACGTGCAAGGCTTACGTAGCAAATTCACCGAAGTCAAGCATATTGTGAACAAGTATAACGTCGACATTCTTATACTCAACGAGATAAAAATTAACCTGGACGAGCAAAGGTACAACATACCCGGCTACGACAAAATTCACGAAAGAAAAGAGCAACATCTAGGCACCGTAATGTACATCAAACGGGGCCTAAGATGGGCTCAAACCCGTCTTATAGATAGTATCGACGACACGGACAGACGCATCGAGGGATGCAGTATCAATCTTTACACCAATCACAAAAACAGTGACAAGATCACAATTAAGGGCATCTACATACCGATACCGAGACAGGGAGACCTCGTCGACGAGTTCGAGACGCTGATACTGGGTGAAAGCGCCATCATCATAGGTGACTCGAACCTACGCACGAGACAACTAAATCACACCAGAGACGTGGGCCTGGGCATCGTACTCCGCGACGCTATTCAACGTGGCTCCGTCAGACTCGTTAACACAGGTCAACCATCTCGGCCTACGAGTCCAGGAAACAGTATACTCGACACAGCAATCGTGAATCACGATCACACACTATTGGAATTTAAGTGTCAGCAGAGGGAGTGTATTTCTTCGGACCACCTCCCATGGACTTTTGATGTAATAATCGCTAGCGATTACGAACAACCGATGAGTCGCGATCTCATGCAGATAAAAGGTACCCGAGAAGGCAGACAAGCTTTTGAAGAACTACTTGCTAACAATATGGTTTCAGAAGTGCAGATCGCCTCAAACGACGACTGCGAAATGTACATCGCGGAAGTAGAAAAGGCCGTCGTGAAAACACTTGACGAGTTGGCCCCGCGGAGAATCGTTGACTCTAAAGAGAGACTTCCAACACACATAAGAGACAGAATAGCCGAGCGTAACACCAAGAAGCAACGCGCCTGGCGACTTAGATACACTGGTCTCAGGACAGTGGCAAGAAGGCAATACAATGCCTGTAAGCATCAATTGTCTAAAGAAATAATCCAACATAAAGAAGCCGAGTGGATCAAGCTACTCGAAAACACTAAAGATAATAGGAAACGCATGTGGGCCGTGCAAAGAGCAATGAAAAAGCCCATCATGAAACTGCCTCACTTCAGCGATTGCACCAATGAATTAGAAATCATCGATAGAATGGTCGATACAGCCATAGTCAAGGAAGCTACTATCGATGCAAGTGACGAATGTACAGAAATTACAACACCGTTCGCACCACTCGATCGAACTTCAAAACACGAGCTTAAATTAGCTCTCAGACGCTTCAAGAACAGCAAAGCCCCCGGACCTGACGGCATCAAAGCCGACATACTCAAACTAGGCGGCGACACCATGATTGCAATATTCAAACGTATCATGGATTACATTCTCGAGACGGGTTACTTCCCTAAGCGCTGGAAAACCAGTACCTGTATTTTTCTGCATAAGGCGGGTAAGGATCACAGTGATCCCAAATCGTATAGACCCATCAGCCTACTCAACATCATGGGCAAATGGGCCGAGAGAATAATACTCAACCGCATCGAGACAGAGTTAAACGAAATAATACCCAGCCACCAGCATGGGTTCACGAGGAACAGAGGCACCGCCACCCAAACCCTTCGTACTGGCAAATACATCGCCGACGCGCTGGATAAGGGCCATAGCGTCGCCATGATATCGACTGACCTCAGCAAAGCCTTCGATTCGATCAACCATAAAGGGCTCTGTCGAAAACTGATCGACGCTGGAGCACGCAACAACATCATAAAGATGATCGAGAACTATCTAAGCAACAGGACAACAAGAGGAAGCTTCAGAACCACTTTGGGAACTGAGCAACGTGTGCCACATGGGGTGCCCCAGGGATCGATACTCGGTCCGGCGATTTTCAATCTCTATGTGGCTGACCTACCAAACGAAAGAATAGCAGGCCAGATGCTGTCACAGTACGCCGATGACCTATGTATACTCAACGAAGCTGAAAGACCAGACCACGCTACGCGCCGAGCAGAGTGGGCTGCTATCGACATAATCGACTACTACAAAAAATGGGGCCTCAAATGCAATGTCGATAAGACAGAATGCATAATGTTCTCGCACAAGAGACCAAGACTCAACAATTTGAACACGGGGTATCGGAATTATGTTCAAATACGTGACGAACGCATCGTATTCAAACAAGAAATAAAATACCTCGGAGTCTGGCTGGACAAAAGGCTTTCGATGAATAAACATGCCAAGGAAAACATTGAAAAGGCCAAGAGAGTCAGAGGAGCGCTGTATCCAATCATCGGTTACCGCTCCAAGTTAAGTGTCGACATCAAGCTACTTGTTATCCAAGCATGCTTACTGCCAGTGATAGACTACGGAGTAATACAACTGCTACCGAGGTACAGTAAAACAAACCTGCTCAAGCTTGAGAGGCAGTATAAAATGGCATTGAAGAACGCCGCACATTTACCCAGACGCACTGACACCGATCTACTCTGGAAAATCTTGCAACAAGACCCGTGGCACATTCGTGCGCATGATCTCCACGGCGACATGATAGAACGTCTCAAATCTCTGTCGATCGAGGGTCTACAAGAACAAGGCCCGGCGTACACGCGCTATGGACAACACAACCCCTTTCTTTTCGCAACTAGAGTAGGTGAAATTGAATACATTAATAAAAAAGAGAGGGACAAGCCGCTCTTCAAACGACTGGCCCCCTTCCGACAGCGTAGGCTCTGACTGTAGAGTTACTCAATAAAGTAATAAGCGGCCCGCCGCTGGGGCTAATCCCCACTGCTTTATCGTTATCCTCACGTTAAATTATATAAGCACTAGTAATAGAGGAAACGACCAGGATAGGTTTCAAAAGCTCCTGCTCTACGGACAAAATGAAACACGCAATTTGTAAAATGAGATTTTTAAATTAAATGTAATATTAAAACTAGAGAAATAAATAAATTCTGATTCTGATTCTGAAGAGCTTAAATTGAAGATAAAAAATATACGAACCACGTATAATAGAGAGGCCAGTAAGGTAGCAAAGTCAAAGAAGAGTGGCGCGGGAAAGGATGATATATACAGACCTCAATTAATTTGGTTTTCTGTAGCTGACCGCTTTTTTAAGCCAGTGATAGAAGGAAGAAACAGTAAAGATAACATGGTAAGTCTTATTATTATTTATTAAATAGTTATTCTTGTTCGCATATTATAAAGTATAATAGGTAGGTAAATCGTGAACAGAGCCATTTTTATAATATTACTTAAATAAACATACAATATTTACGCAATCATTCTATCTTGCCATGAAACTTTTCCTGGTCCGACAAAATAGTCAGCATATCTATCGCGCAGATCTTTTGCATTTCGTGAATAGTTGTTAGAAGATAGCGGTGTCATTAATTCGTCTACTCCTGCCGTAGGAATGCTTCTCCAACTTCCGTTTCTGATTGTCCCTGAACTGAAGTCTTCTCCGTCTACTAATTCGGGAGTATTCATGTATATGAGATTAGTCCGAAGCCAGTTATGCAGCGCACAGGTCGCTTTAATAATAGAATCAGTTTTATCCAATGAAACAGATATTGGTTTTCCTCTGAATCGTGAAGCCATTATGCCAAAGGCTTTCTCTACGATTCGGCGTGCTCTTGATAGTCTGTAATTAAAGATTTTTTGTTTGTGTTCCAAACCTTCATGTCTTGAATACGGTTTCATTAAATAGGTTGCCAAAGGGAAAGCATCATCACCAACGAAAACTACCTTATTAGGTAGTTTTAAATTATTTCTTTCAAGAGCACTATAGAACTTTGTTTTTTTTTCCAAATATGCGAATCATTCATGCGTCCATTAGTTCCGAAATCTGTATATATGAAACGGTAATGTGCATCCACTTTAGCAAACAACACCACACTATAAGTGCCTTTGTAATTATAATAGTCTGATGCTCCGTGTGGTGGATTTTCGATTAATACGTGTTTCCCGTCAATAGCCCCACAGCAAAAAGCAAATTGCCAGCGATCTAAAAAATCCTTTTGTATTTTCTTCCATTGATCTGTGGTGGATGGCACCTAAAAGAAATAAACTTATATTAGTGTATGGTTACAGGGAAAAGATTCAGCGGTGAACACAAACAGCGACGCGTCTTCATATTTTGATGAATTGGAACAAGAAGATAATATTGCGCCCTTACAAAAGAAAAAAAAAATTGTCTCCAAAGAAAAAAGCGGAGCGTGCTCTAATGGACGCACCTAAAATGGACCCACCTGTTTTACAAGCAGTCAATAGATTAGAAACTTTGGCTCAAACTATCCGTCAAGATGAATTTGATACATTCGGAGTACATGTGGCAAGCAAATTACGTAGTTTGCCATTAAGAAATGCTATTGTTTGTCAAAATTTCATCAATAATTATTTGTCACAAGAAAGACTGAAACCCTTAAATACACAACATTTTCCAATTGCTAGACCTACGAGTTCACTCTCAGAGTATACACGCTATACTTCGACTCCAGAAGCCGAAGCTACTACTTCCCGAAACCAAGCTTTTCAAAACCAGCGTGAAACTTCGACTCCCGAAGCTTCCACTTCTTGAAGGCACCTCGATTATGAAGAAGACTATTTTGCCAGCTGTTTACTTACACAAGAAAATACTGGGCAACAATACGGAGTGAACGACGATATTCTATCTCAAGCTGTTAGGTCATGCTTAGATGAAAACACAATGGAAAATTTATAAATAAATCGTTTATAATTAATTACTAGTTTCACTTACCATAATGAACTCTTATAAAACATCTTATAAAACATTGTATATAGCATCCAAAACATCCTTCAAAAACAAGGAAATTGTGCATTCTGGAACTCTAAATGACTCTGCAAGACTTGAATAGTTATCACCGGTAGCCAAGAACTTCAGGGTTATTTCTAATTTAATTTTCGGAGAAAGTGCTACTCGCATATTGGTATCGCATTTTTGTATAAGCGGAGTAACCTTATGTAGTAAAGTATTAAACTGATCAGTAGTTATTCTTAATCGTTTTTTAAAATAATCAGGATCTTCTAAACTCCACTTAACCAATAAAGTATCCGAAGCACCCAAGTCCTTACGTCGAGAAATCCATCCACGTACCCAAACATTACGTTTTCTTCTTTCCTTTTGTTTTTTCTTCACTCTTTGTTCTTTAAGCAATTGTTGAATAATTGAATAATTAATTATTTCAATTCCGGCACAAACGGCTATTCTGCTCAACATTTTCGATGGAATGACAGCCGCATGCGATTTTAGTAACCAGTGTAAATGGGCTAGCGATGCTGCTTGGTGAGGCAATTAGTGAAGCGACTCGCCGCACGGCGAAAATCGATCCGTGTAAACCCCCCATTATGACAAGCTACGTCAAATGAGGTCTATACACGTTGGCGCTTGTCTATACTCAACCAACTGGGCAAGTGACACCGAGCAATAGCAAGACAAGGCAAATATACCGTCTACATGTTGGTATTGGCCTTCTCGACAACGCTCGGCCAACATGTGTTGCAGGCTTTAGAAATGCGAAGGTCTCTGAGGATGGAGGGCTGGATATTTGTTACTATTTCACGCAATAACTACTGACCGGGTTTAGATGAAATTTTACAGTTATTCAGTACCAAGCCAGCGCAACGATACTGGTATGCTGAACTGTCCACGGTACGTGGAGCTTTGCCGTTGCTTGCAAACAAACTATAGGCTCTTAGGCCTTACCAATAAATAGTTAACTTTACACAATTTGACTTACCAGTTCTAGACGCCAAGCGAGGATCTGTTCTGATCACGTCCGTGTGTGTGTATGTGAGTATATTTGAAAGTGTAATGTGAACAAGTGTGGATGGACGAAGGTTCTCAAAATGCAGGTCCTCCCAACGCGGTCCATCAGCAATCACAGCACAAACTTCGCACCAGATTGAAGCAGCTATTTATCACTATGAACAATTTCTTTTAAGCAAACTCGCGGGCCATACGGTCTGGCGACAATACGGCGTTATGTTCCAAAATATCCCAGGGTTTTCGTCAATCCGGGAATACAATTTCAATTAATCGTTAATCGCGACCCAATTATCGGTTACAACGGGCGATTCAACACGATATTTCCAAAAACAATTAAATCACAAGGTCCCAACAGCGGACATTTTTTCAACCACACCCAAGGTAATCTGTCAAGTCAAAAGTTATGTCAAGCCCACAGATAATTAATGTTGCCAACCAAACATATACGTTCGGTTACACATAGCGGACGGAACAACAGTTATATACCTTATACATCACAATAACACATAGCTTCTTTTTATTCCGAAATTCCGACGGGATCAGGATTAAAGGCCCATTTAGATGGAGAGAGTTTCTCGACTCGAAGATACAATTATCGAAAGAAAATTAAAAAATTGCTTCGTGTAAATATTCACGATTGTCGCCCTTCCCCTTGGGCGACATACCGTAGAAATCACTGAGCTCGTATGGCAAATCTCGCACTTAAAACCGATTTATACGATACTCGTATGAACTTGAAAAAATGTCATACGAGATCATGTTTATACTAGTTGAGAACTCGTAAGCAAGAATCTTCGTGCTAAAATCGTCACTGTGTAAACAGTCGTAGAATTTATCGCCTAGCGATAAATGACTTGCGAATCTCGTATGACATAATCGTAGGCGAGAATTTAGTTCTTGCCTGTATTATGATTTATGATACAAAAATCTTATGGCGATTATTGCTTGCGATAGTAGCGTACAATTTCTCGCCAAGAAACGTTCGAGAAACTCTCCATCTAAATGGCCCGTTACGCAGGAAAATTCACTCACGCGAATGAAATCGCGGGAATAGCTAGTCCATTCTCCACAAATTGAAATAATAGAACATTACATACAATAATAGAGCAATATTGACTCCACATGAACTGAACCAAGTTGCGGGCTCAGCTAGCTATAATCATATAACATAAGTCCTCATCTATTGATCCATCTACCAACCCGCGTAGTAAGATTCCGGCTCATTCCCTCTTATAAGGAGGACACCTGTGTCTCAGTAGTCAGAACATATTTGGCTGGTTTTGTTATGTTTATTGGTTTTTAGGGTTCCGTAGCCGAATGGCAAAAAAACGGAACCCTTATAGTTTCGATATGTCTGTCCGTCTGTCTGTCTGTCTGTCCGTCCGTCCGTAGGTCACAGCCATTTTATTCCGAAACTATTAAGACTATACATGTGAAACTTGGTAGGTAGATGTATTCTGTGAACCGCTTTCCGATTTTAAGAAAAAAAAAATAAAATAAAATAAAGCGGGGTCCCCATACATGGAACAAGAACTGAAAATATTTTTTTCATGAAACCTTTGCGTGTGTGGTATCTATAGACAGGTCTTTAAAAATGATATAAGGGTTTATGAAACCACTTTTTCATAAAGTCAATTGTTTAAAAGATATAAGCTTCCAAAGTGGTAAAATGTGTCCCCCCCCCCCCTAACTTCTATAATAACGGAGTGAAAAATCTAAAAAAATATGTGTCTGTAGATCTTAATGTAAACTTTCAACCAAAATTGGTTTGAACGAAATCGGGTCAGCAGTTTTTGAGATACAGCATATTTTTATAAAACCGCAAATATAACTTTGTAATTCATACAAACACTATGAAAAACAAAGTTATTTAGCGTAGTTGTAAAAATGTAAATAAGCTAGTTTTAAGAAATTTTAAGTTTTTTTTTTATTCGTCAAATAAATATACATATTACATTATATTATTATAGTTACTACGGAACCCTTCATGGGCGAGTCTGACTCGCACTTGGCCATTTTTTTTTGTACGTAGGGCACGTAAGGGTAGTTAAGTCGAGGGTTTCCCTTGATATTCCTGGAATTTTATAATCAGGATCTCGACTTATACCTTCCATCACCAGTTCAGCAATATGAGATGATGATTATTGAGCACGAATATCTGAATTGCGTTAGAATGTATATGAAAAAGTAGATCATCTCACCCTATGAATAATGAGAATCCCATTCATGATTCTTCTACCCTACAGGATGTTGAAAGCCAAGCGCGTGGAGATAGCTCTGCAAGCCAACAAGCTGCGCAACGGACTCGGCAAGGTGGAGGAGACAACTCGGCTGGTCGGACAGATGTCCGAGGAATTGGCGGAGGCTAAGGTGGATGGGACCGTGGAACCTAGGCTATTAATTTCGTTTTTTTTTTTTAGATTCATAATATTAATCCATACATGTGATTCAAATTTAAAATCTTATACAAAGTGGAGAAGACAATACGACCATAAATTTACCATAGCCTAGATGATGGTCTCCTTAGTCTGTACAAAAATGTATTCGGGATTTTTTTCGATTTTCATATTTTCCACAGGCTCTATTTAGCTACTTAGCTTCAACGCAGGGTCAAATATACTGCGTTTAAGCACAAAAATCACACACCATGAAGGAAGTCAATTCAAAGCATCTTTCACTTTAAAACGGCAATTTCATACTTTTACCCGTATTATTTAGATTATTTGAAAATATTTTTTTTTATTATTATTTTGATGTCACATTTTATTTTATCCTTACTATGTGTTCCTCGGGACTAGTAAGTATAGTCGGTGTTTTCATTTATTGTCGTATCATCTTCCCCACCTTATATACTCATCATATCACGCATCCATTTGTGTTGGATTGGGCAATCCGCATGAGTAACTGTGATGTAATAATATTTAGATTTAATGGGTACTTTCATATTGTTCATGCGATATTGACACCACCGCCGCGCCAGTCAGCAAATATATGCTGTGCTATTCATACGTGTTTCATTCCGCATACAGCATATTCAAATACCTAATTATTTATTGATATGGCATTTCAGTGACTAACTGTAGCGACTTCTACTGAAGTAGATAATTTTTATGTATCATTAATTTCAGGGCACGCCAAATAGTGATATTTTATAGGCCATTGATGTATTAAAAGGAGGAAGATATGTTACGCGCTAACATCGCTATCAGTAAACCTGGGCTCGGCTCACGAATACATGCACGGAAACTCACACACCTGTGTTCAGTGTCATCATCAGTCCCAAACCTACAGTTGTAAGTGATCCCATGATATGCCCATGTCTCTTATTTTTCTTCCTGGTGTAATTAAAACACTGTTTGTTGACAAGAAGTCATTTTGATACGTATTTATTCCAAAAAAATCCTTAAAAACGCGAAGAGACGAGAATTTCTTGAGCTGTGTGATCAAAAACGTTCCGTGCGCGACTGAGCGCCAACTACGGGCAATCACTTAGTTTAGTAGGACCAAACGCTGTGTCTAGTACCATATCTTCCTTCTTTTAATACATCAATGTTATAGTAATAAATTAAATAAATAAAATAAAATAAATAAATAAAATAAATAAAATAAATTAATTAATTAAATTAAATTACGTCATAATTTATTTTATTCGATGTGTGTGATGTTTTTTTTTTTTAAGATGAATTGATGATGATTTTGAAGATGTATGGACCCAATGTCTGAAATAAAAAGATTTTATTTTATTTATTTATAGGCAATATTTTTCTACTTTCGGTTAAAATATTGCAATTTGGTTAAAGATCTCGATATTTTTAAATTATTTAAAATGTATGTTACTTCCTGATAAAGTAGCTTTCTGTTAGTGACAAAATGTTAAAACTGATAAAGTAATTTTGGAGCCTATATTAGCAAACAAAAACGAATAAAAAGATCATTTCTTTATAATATAACTAGCTTTTGCCCGCGACTTCTTTCGCGTGGGAGGTTTTTCCCGCGTAAATCTCGATCCCGAAGAGAATCTCGGGATAAAAAATATCCTATGTCCGTCTCCTGGTTCTAAGCTACCTCCCTACCAATTTTCAGCTAAAACATTTCAGCAGTTCTTGAGTTATAAATAGTGTAACTAACACGACTTTCTTTTATATTATACTAGCTGACCCGCCACGACTTCGTTCGCGTGGTATCCTACCCCTACCCAACCGATACCCTACCCCTACCCTACCCCTACCCTACCCTAACCCTACCCCTACCCTACCCCTACCCTACCCCTACCCTACCCCTACCCTACCCCTACCCTACCCCTACCCTACCCCTACCCTACCCCTACCCTACCCCTACCCTACCCCTACCCTACCCCTACCCTACCCCTACCCTACCCCTACCCTACCCCTACCCTACCCCTACCCTACCCCTACCCTACCCCTACCCTACCCCTACCCTACCCCTACCCTACCCCTACCCTACCCCTACCCTACCCCTACCCTACCCCTACCCTACCCCTACCCTACCCCTAACCTACCCTAACCCTACCCCTACCCCTACCCTACCCCTACCCTACCCCTACCCTAACCCTACCCTACCCCAACCTACCCCTACCCTACCACTACCCTACCCCTACCCTACCCCTACCCTACGCCTACCATACCCCTACTCTACCCCTAACGTACCCCTACCCTACCCCTACCCTACTCCTACCCTACCCCTACCCTACCCCTACCCCTACACAACCCCTACCCTACACCACCCTACCCCTACCCTACTCTCCATTTCTTCTTCATTCGCGTGGGATGTTTTTCCCGCTTAAATCCCTATCCCGTGGGAATTCCGGGATAAAAACTATCCTATGTCCGTCTCCTGGATCTAAGCTACCTCCATACCAATTTTCACCCAAATCTGTTCTGCCGTTCTTGAGTTATAAGTGGCGTAACTAACACGACTTTCTTTTATATATATATAGATAGATTAAGATACACTTAAAACAATAAATATTTACAACACTGAGTGACCACTTTTCCTCTGAGCTGTCATTACATTTTTTGTTTCTAGGTCCAAGTGGGCTTATACACGGAACAATGCATAGAATATATGGGCGTGATCAACGTACAACAACGCAACGCTGACGAGCAACAGCGCAGCGTCGCAGCCAGGAGCAAGAAGACCATGGAGGAGGAGGTGCAGTGCAAGAAGCTGGCTGATGCAGCCATGCGCGACCTGGCCAGTGCCATGCCGGCGCTGGAGGAGGCTATCAAGGTAACTACTGCCTCGCAGCCAGGAGCTACCTCCTGCAGCAAGAGGTGCAGTGCAAGAAGCTGGCTGATTTTGAGGCTGAGGGTTTTTTACCCGACTGCACCAAATACATGTAAATATATTTCTTTGGCATACTCTGTAGCCTAAACTTGGTACTAAGCTTGATGGATTTTTGCAGAGAAGGTTCTTTTAACAGATTCGATGGCAAAATATAAAACCTTCTTAATGTATTCGACTGAGTTTGTGAATAATGTCCTTAATGATAATTCTTTAGTTTAGTTTTATACTTCTAACTAACAATTGGTGGAATAAAGCCGTGATATTATGTTAAATATGTTTATTTTCTTCTTACAGGCTTTGGATGCACTGAACAAGAAGGATATCACAGAAGTGAAGTCTTACGCGAAGCCGCCGTACAAAGTGGAGATGGTGTTGGAAGCCGTGCTCATATTGCTACAGGTATTCACAATTAATTATAATTATCACTTTGTTAGACAGTTAACTAGACTTTGATTAGATGTGCACAGGGGCCGAATATTTTGGAGATTCGTTTACTGACTATATTCTCTGTATGTTATGCGGTGTATCGGTAAAAATATTGCGAAAGCTGACACTCGTAGATTTATCCAATGAAACGTTGTATTAAGAGAAAATAACCTTAGCCTTAGTTGGATTGGGCCTGCCGCAATCGCGGCGATAAGTCCCCTCTTTTAGGAGTTCCTGGAGAGACGCCACGGCGTCCTCACCTTCCGCCTGACGCAGGTAATTACTGGACATGGGTATTTCGGGAGGTACCTGTTTCGAATTCAGCGGGAGGACACGCCCGGGTGTCGTCATTGTGAGGACCGCCTGGAGGACACGGTGGAGCACACGGTCGAGGTGTGCCCTGCTTGGGCGGAGCACCGTCGTGTCCTCGTAGAGGCGGTCGGCGGCGGCGACCTCTCGTGCCCTGCTCTGGTTCAGACCATGGTGCGGAGTGAGAGGGAATGGGATGTGGTCGCCTCCTTCTGCGAAGCAGTCATGCTAGCGAAGGAGGAGGTCGAACCCGCAAGGGAGAGGCAACTCTCTTCCTCGCGCCCCAGACGCCGTGGGAGACGCCCCGGGCGTCGGGGATCACGAGCCGATTTCCGGCCACCGTAGGCGCGGGCCTGCGGACGGCGAGCAGGGGTCGCTCACCGTCCGGTAAGGACCAGGCCCATGTCGGCGGCGCGTCGTGTTCCACGCGCGCCTCAAAGAGCTGTCAACACCAGTGACGGGGCCTCATAGGGCCATTGCCTGCCGGGGTTTGCGGGAAAGTTCTATCGAGATACCGCGGCCCCGGAACTTTAGGGCACCCAAAGCAACAGGGTGGGTTTTTAGTCAGTAGAAGTCTGACATACCCTTCCGCTTAACCCAGAACGGAAGAAGTCATTCGATGATTTTCCCACCCAAGGAAAAAAAAAGCCTTAGTTGGATCAATACTCTGTTTTTAACCCCCGACGGAAACACCCCTCTGTTTCCGTCGGGGGTTAAAAACAGGGTATTGTTATAAGTTTAACGTGTGTATCTGTCTGTGGCACCGTAGCTTCTAAGTGGGTGAACCGATTTCGATGCGGTTTTTTTTTTGTTAGAAAGCAGGTTTTCCGGCAGTGATTTTTCAATTCAATTCAATTCAATCTCTTTATTGTGTTTTTAGACATGTTTTGTCAAAACCGGTTCAGCCATTTACTAGATATCGGTGGTGAAAGTGGGGATGACTCATCGAATGTATCAATTGAAAGGGAACGATGCGTACTATATTACAAAAACTGTCTATTCCATGAAATTGGTCAAATTTATAAAAGCTATGGTAGGTGAAAAGTTTAAAAAGCTTAAAAAAACGAATTAATTTTTATTTGTATTTTTAATTGTAAAGCAAGAAATAAAAGGCTTTTCATTTTATTTCTCAGAAAGAGCCGACCTGGGTGGAAGCCAAGCGCCAGCTCGGCGACCAGTACTTCCTGGACAGACTGCGCGACTTCGACAAGGACAACATCTCCGACAAGATCCTGAAGAAGATCGGCACCTACACCGTGAAGCCGGACTTCGACCCCGAGATCGTCGGCACCGTGTCCGCCGCCGCCAAGTCGCTGTGTCTGTGGGTGCGGGCCATGGAGAAGTATGGCAAGATCTACAAGTAAGTCTTGTAAAGCAAGGAATTGCTTGCTGGAGTCTGTGTTTCCTGATAGCTATAACCAGGGGTCTTTAAGTTAAGAGTGAATAGGTTACTTCTAGACAAATGTCTCTTTGTCTGTATGTTTGCGATAAACTAAGAGTGACGAAAGTTTTAGTATATTTTTTTATTGTGTAAATTCGCTAAATAAGCAAGTAAGATTTATTACTAGGATTGCTTACCAAATAGTCAAGATTTCCCATGAATCTACTGGCTTGAAACTCGTAACTCATTTATTTCAATAATGTCGCGGCTAATCAACCGCTCCGACTTTAATGACATTTTGAAAGGAGATTGGTAAAAACCTGGTCCCAAACTAAGACTACATCTTTTTCAAAAACTAACCCCTGAGCGTCAGCAATTGGGGATGAAAGTTGGTATGAAATACAGTCGCGTTAAACAGCTAGTTTTATATAAAATTATTTGTCTCATCCAGGATAGTAAAACCAAAGAAGGAGCGTCTAGAAGAAGCCCTAGAATCTTTACGTATGAAACAGCAGATTTTAGCAGAAGCGCGCGCCAAGCTGCGTGAACTGAGCGAGATGATCGCGCGCCTGCAGAAGGAGTATGACGATAAGCTGGCGCAGAAGGAGGAACTGGAACTGAAGTCCAAGATGCTGCAGCTCAAGCTGGAGAGAGCAGAGGCCCTGATCACTGGGTTATCTGGTGAGTTTTTATATTCTAGCCTGTTCTTTACCCTGACTTTTGTTTCAATTATGTTTACATCGGGTAGCTGTAATATTCTTGACTGGTAGCCACATCCCAGTTTGATGCCAATGCAAGCAAATTAACACCAAATATTATTCATAGTTTAGTGTATGTATGTAAGTACATACACAGTATATGTACGTAAACATGCAAGTAGATATAACACTGTCTCATGTGCTTTTGGTCGGTCGGGTAGCCACCATGTGGCAGTGACGCGAGTGCGTTGGTGCGGGTTAGCAAAGAGTATGTAATACACTATGTTTTAAGAGACGGGACTTAGTACTAAAAAAATAAAAATAAGTAGAAGTTCACTTCAATACCAACTGAACGAACATACACGGGAAACAAGACGTCATACAACAGTACTACCAACCTATCAGACTAAATAGTGCTGAGCGATGGCAGTAGCCTCTTTATCGATATCGATAAAGTATACAGGTCGAAAACGGGCTTACTTTTAACTTTTTTTATTTAAGTGCGGATTTGTGTTGAAATAAAGCAAGGATTGTAGTTTTTTAAGAAAAAAGTAGTATATTGTTAATTATTAAAACTAGTACAGATCATTAGACTTAATAATATATGTCAAGGATTGCGTTAATTTATTCCCAACATTCTTCTGGACGCAAACCCATAGCAGTCATAACATTTCATGTTTCATTCCATGGAGTCCCGTCGTCAGAACGTCAGTGACCGTGTCTTCTGTATTCTTGTATTTGATAAGTATTTCATTGACTGCAACCTTCTCTGATGTAATGATATCGGACATCTATGTGCTTACTTCGGGCGTGGTAATTTTGATTACCTGAAAGATTAATGTCAGTGTGAATTGGCTTAAACAGGCTTTGTGCACGAAAGCTACAACTTGGGAAA
The DNA here is from genome assembly GCA_943138885.2 of Tholera decimalis. Classification (NCBI taxonomy): domain Eukaryota; kingdom Metazoa; phylum Arthropoda; class Insecta; order Lepidoptera; family Noctuidae; genus Tholera; species Tholera decimalis. The sequence goes on along the minus strand of OW964557.2, from coordinate 3,428,615 downwards.
GGTTGTCTAAAGCCACCTAACTTCTTTAATTTCTTGTCATATTATTGAAAAGACTAGATATTATATAACAATGTCATGACTCAATTGCAAACCCATAGCTGTCATAAACATTTCATATTTCATTCGATGGAGCCCCATCGTCAGAACGTCAGTGACCGTGTCTTCTGTATTCTTGTATTTGATAAGTATTTTATTGACTGCAACCTGCTCTGATGTAATGAGATCGGACATCTATGTGCTTACTTCGGGCGTGGTAATTTTGATTACCTGAAAGATTAATGTCAGTGTGAATTGGCTTAAACAGGCTTTGTGCACGATAGCTACTACTTGGGAAAGGTTGTCTAAAGCCACCTAACTTTCACATGATATTTTTCATGCAAGCAAGCATGCAGCATATAATGTAGCAAGCATGGTTTCTGTCACGGATCCAGCGCTGCAGGGCTGACAGCAGATGATGACAGCACCATTAACGGAGCCCCACAAGGCCACTGCCTGCCGGGGTTACGGGAATGTTCTAACGAGATACCGCGGCCCCGAAACTTAAGGGCAGTGAAGGAACAGGGTGGGTTTTTAGTCAGTAGAAGTCTGACACTCCCTTCCGCTCTACCCACAGCAGGAGGGGTCATTTGATGATTTTCCCAACCAGAAAAAAAGTGGTCTGATTTTTGGTGTAGAGCCTGAAAATTATACATAAAGTAAACGCGGTTTCATTTAATGCCTCTCGCTTTAATCAACGTTGTTTATAAACAATTAAAAACAGACACACCATTTATCGATAATTGATAAGAGCCGTTGCGTTATAGCACATCACTATACAACAAAATAAAATTGAAAATTAAAAGATCGATTAAGGCTTTTAGTACTATGTTTTAATTAAAATATATATTCAAATATCTAATTTAATACTTACCGAGCCTCATCTAATGGAAATTTTGCCATAAACTTCCTTTTTTCATTACCTTTACGACTTGCACGATCTCCACATATTTCACAAGTTATAAATCGGTTTTTAGTTGGCATTATGGTACAATCACTGAACAATAACCGATATTTTTTTACAAATTACGATGTAAAATGAACCGTAAATTAATTTAATTACTGCCAGAAAATAATAAGCACAAACTTAAAATATACAAGAAGACAAGACAGTAAACATATATGGCCAACCATAGATTAAAAAGTGGCTGACTATCATGAAAGAAAGAGAAAGCGCACCGAACAGGTGAGACAGCAAAATTTACCATTATTTACCCCTCAAATTCCATACCATTTTTTTCGCATTGAAGTTGCAGTAGCCTGCGGGTTAGGTGTGTGTCCGGCGAAGTACCGAGTGTATTGCTGAGCCGGTGATAATATCCGTACGGATATAGTTAAATGAAAAACAGTTTTAAAGTAAATTTATTTAAGACTAGCTTCTGCCAGCGGCTACGATCGCAATACGCAATCAGCCCCTTTATAATATAAATTTAATTAATGAATAAGAATTGAGACTGATTTGGCGTAGTATCGTAGTATCGGAGATAAGAGAGGAATCCCTCGCTTATCTACTGCCTAAAATATTGAACTAAACAAAACACCATAAAATTGTTGACGTGACTGTAAATCAATATATATATTACACTAGTAATCACGCGGGGCTTCGCTCCCGTGGATTCTATCACGATAAAAACATAACTCTCCTTTTTTGCAGTCGCGTAAAAAGTAGCCTATAACCTTCCTCAAGCTTCAAGCTACTTCCATACCAAATTGCATCCAAATCCACCCAGTACTTTCGAAGATTAGCGCGTTCAAGCAAACAAACAAACAAACAAACTTTTCCGCTTTATAATATTAGTATAGATTTAATTTAACATAATATATATTGACCAGTGGTTGAAAATCAACCATAACTTAAATGATTTCAAATGCATATTTTAGAATGTATCATTATATAAAAGTTTTTGCTCGCTGCGGTGTTTCTCTTTATAAACATTAACAGTACTAAATTTCAGACACCTCTTTCCGCGTGTTATTCGTAAAAAGTTTTTATTTTCGGCTTATAGCTTCAATCCGCGGCCATCACTCGTGTTAAGTTATTTCTCAGCAAAATAAAAGGCAATCCGCATCTAAGGTCTAATCTATCTCTGTTCCAGCAGAATTAACAGAAATTTAAAACAACACACAAATAATAACATGTACTAACTTCCTTCTACCACATGTTCCAGGTGAGAGAGAACGCTGGGAGATGACAGTGGAACGTTTGGACAAGGAGTTTGAGAACCTGCCAGGTGACTGCCTGATCGCCACCGGCTTCGTGGCCTACCTGGGGCCCTTCGTGTCCGAGTACCGCGAGGACCTCATGTCGGACTGGTTCGTGGAGGTAGGTCCTCATTGAAGAGTGCGCAATGAAGGTTAGGACCTTCACTAGTCAGGAATAACCTGCTAGAGCGTGTTTCTTGATAGCTAGAACCTATTTAACTCAAGAGTGAATAGGTTTCGTCTAGGCAAGCTTGCTTCATCTTCGATCACATCATCACTTACTAATCTTATCTTACTATTTTACTGCTTATCTTACTTCTTATCTTACTTCTTACTAATATCTTACTTCTTACTTCTTACTATCTTACTTCTTATCTTACTAATCTTACTAATATTATAAATGCGAAAGTTTGTGAGGATGGATGGATGTTTGTTACTCTTTCACGCAAAAACTATTGGACGGATCTGAATGAAATTTGGTAAGTAGATAGTAGACATACTGGAATAACACATAGGCTACTTTTTATCCCGAAATTCCCAAGGGATCGGAATTGCGCGGGAAAAAACCTTCCTACGCGTACGAAGTCGCGGGTAGAAGCTAGTAATCTATAATGCTAGTTCTCTTTACAAAGAAAAATACAGTGTCCTCCGACTGGTACCATCCAGTTAAGTGGGGGAGTGACGTGTTGGACTCTCTCTACAACGTCATCTCGCTCGAGTCTCGTGATCTTTAACTGTTTTGAGTTATCCTAAAACACGAACAATACGAACATATACAATGTGTAATTTAAAGGGTATATATGTACATACCAAGTGCACGGCTTCTTTGGATGATAACAAATGATATGGTAAGAGTTTTGTAATCCTATGTCAACACATGTGGAAATTATTAGAAATTTCAATACATTGATACCAGAGACCGAAATTTTCAAATTAAGAAGAACGAACAGAATTATCATGTTATTGGCTAGTGACGTGGAAAGTTATTGACCCTTGTAGTGCTGTGACACCTTGTTATGATTGGTATTCAAGAAACATAATATATGAAACCGATATTTGGTATCAATTCTTTGAGTCACTTATTTTTAGCTGAAACTGTGCATAGAGACTCCATACCAGATGTTGTCATCAGCCCTTTTGGATAGATATGGGGTTTCCGTTACACGTTGTATATACATACTAGCAGTAGCACTTCACTCGCGACATCATCCGCTTGGATTTCGATATAATTTATAGTATAGGCTGACTGACACTCCCTTCCGCTTAACACAGAAGTCATTCGATGACTTGACCCAGAAAAAAACGCTTTAAATTAGTTCGAAAGCCACGCCGATGAATTCTCACAAACTTTTCTATAATGGGACCATTACTTCCGGAGGTTACCCCCTACATAAAACTTAAAAAACGAATTCTACCTCATTATAATATTAGTAGATAATATTACAACTTAGATTTTCTTCAAAACATTGTAGGTGTGCAACGAAAGTCTTCCCGTGACTATGGATTTAAAAATGCAGAAGTTCTTGTTAGACGACGCCACGCTTAGAGATTGGAACTACATGGGATTGCCCGGTTAGCTTTTCATTAAACACATTTTATTTCTCGGAGTGAAAATCCTCATTGATGTCGTCCGCTCTGGGGCGGACTAGAGGTCAGACTAACTGACTTATACCACTCCTCGCATACTTGCGCTGTGGGCTGTGGGAGTATTTAAGCGCGTATTGGAGCCGTGTCTGGTCAAGCGTGGAGAGTGAAGTGTTTGACTCTCTCCGCGACTTCTAAGGATCATTAAGAAAGTAATGTACAGACGCCAGCACATGAAGCTACCCGAAGCTGTCAAATTTTCCCAATCAACCTTGAACCTAATTTCTTTAACAATAAAGTTGAAAATCTATTAAAGAAATTTGACAGATTGTTGTAGCTTGATGTGCTGGCGTCTGTACATTTTCTTTGAACAAGTAGGTTGTTCAAAGAAAATGAAGCTAAATAAAGTCGAAGATAAATTACTTTATGCCAAGATGTATTGCTTATACAGGTGGATGTTTGCGACGAAAAAGTAAAAGTTAACCGTTTTAGCTATATTAAGTAGTGTTCAGGCGGCTGTCTGTAATATTTTAGGTACTTTCTGAGTTTACAGATTATATCACGTTTTTATTCTAATGAAATTGAAATTATATAAAAAGTTATTTTAATCAGAGAATCTAGTCTTTTTAAAAACAAAATCGGAATCAGAGGTTTGGGCAAATTCGTGCATAATTTCCACTACGCAAAGATTAAGGCCACAGGATAAGAATTATTAACACATTTTTGGAGAGTATAGACAAGACGAAGTACATGTGCATATTTCATAATACCAGATTATGTGGCGTCGTGTTTCAGACGACAACTTCAGCGCGGAGAACGGCATCATCGTGGTGCGCGCCACCCGCTGGCCGCTGGCGGTGGACCCGCAGGGCCAGGCGCTCATCTGGCTCTCGCGCCTCGAGGAGAACAACTCCATACAGGTACACTATACATCATCGTGGTGCGCGCCACCCGCTGGCCGCTGGCGGTGGACCCGCAGGGCCAGGCGCTCATCTGGCTCTCGCGCCTCGAGGAGAACAACTCCATACAGGTACACTATACATCATCGTGGTGCGCGCCACCCGCTGGCCGCTGGCGGTGGACCCGCAGGGCCAGGCGCTCATCTGGCTCTCGCGCCTCGAGGAGAACAACTCCATACAGGTACACTATACATCATCGTGGTGCGCGCCACCCGCTGGCCGCTGGCGGTGGACCCGCAGGGCCAGGCGCTCATCTGGCTCTCGCGCCTCGAGGAGAACAACTCCATACAGGTACACTATACATCATCGTGGTGCGCGCCACCCGCTGGCCGCTGGCGGTGGACCCGCAGGGCCAGGCGCTCATCTGGCTCTCGCGCCTCGAGGAGAACAACTCCATACAGGTACACTATACATCATCGTGGTGCGCGCCACCCGCTGGCCGCTGGCGGTGGACCCGCAGGGCCAGGCGCTCATCTGGCTCTCGCGCCTCGAGGAGAACAACTCCATACAGGTACACTATACATCATCGTGGTGCGCGCCACCCGCTGGCCGCTGGCGGTGGACCCGCAGGGCCAGGCGCTCATCTGGCTCTCGCGCCTCGAGGAGAACAACTCCATACAGGTACACTATACATCATCGTGGTGCGCGCCACCCGCTGGCCGCTGGCGGTGGACCCGCAGGGCCAGGCGCTCATCTGGCTCTCGCGCCTCGAGGAGAACAACTCCATACAGGTACACTATACATCATCGTGGTGCGCGCCACCCGCTGGCCGCTGGCGGTGGACCCGCAGGGCCAGGCGCTCATCTGGCTCTCGCGCCTCGAGGAGAACAACTCCATACAGGTACACTATACATCATCGTGGTGCGCGCCACCCGCTGGCCGCTGGCGGTGGACCCGCAGGGCCAGGCGCTCATCTGGCTCTCGCGCCTCGAGGAGAACAACTCCATACAGGTACACTATACATCATCGTGGTGCGCGCCACCCGCTGGCCGCTGGCGGTGGACCCGCAGGGCCAGGCGCTCATCTGGCTCTCGCGCCTCGAGGAGAACAACTCCATACAGGTACACTATACATCATCGTGGTGCGCGCCACCCGCTGGCCGCTGGCGGTGGACCCGCAGGGCCAGGCGCTCATCTGGCTCTCGCGCCTCGAGGAGAACAACTCCATACAGGTACACTATACATCATCGTGGTGCGCGCCACCCGCTGGCCGCTGGCGGTGGACCCGCAGGGCCAGGCGCTCATCTGGCTCTCGCGCCTCGAGGAGAACAACTCCATACAGGTACACTATACATCATCGTGGTGCGCGCCACCCGCTGGCCGCTGGCGGTGGACCCGCAGGGCCAGGCGCTCATCTGGCTCTCGCGCCTCGAGGAGAACAACTCCATACAGGTACACTATACATCATCGTGGTGCGCGCCACCCGCTGGCCGCTGGCGGTGGACCCGCAGGGCCAGGCGCTCATCTGGCTCTCGCGCCTCGAGGAGAACAACTCCATACAGGTACACTATACATCATCGTGGTGCGCGCCACCCGCTGGCCGCTGGCGGTGGACCCGCAGGGCCAGGCGCTCATCTGGCTCTCGCGCCTCGAGGAGAACAACTCCATACAGGTACACTATACATCATCGTGGTGCGCGCCACCCGCTGGCCGCTGGCGGTGGACCCGCAGGGCCAGGCGCTCATCTGGCTCTCGCGCCTCGAGGAGAACAACTCCATACAGGTACACTATACATCATCGTGGTGCGCGCCACCCGCTGGCCGCTGGCGGTGGACCCGCAGGGCCAGGCGCTCATCTGGCTCTCGCGCCTCGAGGAGAACAACTCCATACAGGTACACTATACATCATCGTGGTGCGCGCCACCCGCTGGCCGCTGGCGGTGGACCCGCAGGGCCAGGCGCTCATCTGGCTCTCGCGCCTCGAGGAGAACAACTCCATACAGGTACACTATACATCATCGTGGTGCGCGCCACCCGCTGGCCGCTGGCGGTGGACCCGCAGGGCCAGGCGCTCATCTGGCTCTCGCGCCTCGAGGAGAACAACTCCATACAGGTACACTATACATCATCGTGGTGCGCGCCACCCGCTGGCCGCTGGCGGTGGACCCGCAGGGCCAGGCGCTCATCTGGCTCTCGCGCCTCGAGGAGAACAACTCCATACAGGTACACTATACATCATCGTGGTGCGCGCCACCCGCTGGCCGCTGGCGGTGGACCCGCAGGGCCAGGCGCTCATCTGGCTCTCGCGCCTCGAGGAGAACAACTCCATACAGGTACACTATACATCATCGTGGTGCGCGCCACCCGCTGGCCGCTGGCGGTGGACCCGCAGGGCCAGGCGCTCATCTGGCTCTCGCGCCTCGAGGAGAACAACTCCATACAGGTACACTATACATCATCGTGGTGCGCGCCACCCGCTGGCCGCTGGCGGTGGACCCGCAGGGCCAGGCGCTCATCTGGCTCTCGCGCCTCGAGGAGAACAACTCCATACAGGTACACTATACATCATCGTGGTGCGCGCCACCCGCTGGCCGCTGGCGGTGGACCCGCAGGGCCAGGCGCTCATCTGGCTCTCGCGCCTCGAGGAGAACAACTCCATACAGGTACACTATACATCATCGTGGTGCGCGCCACCCGCTGGCCGCTGGCGGTGGACCCGCAGGGCCAGGCGCTCATCTGGCTCTCGCGCCTCGAGGAGAACAACTCCATACAGGTACACTATACATCATCGTGGTGCGCGCCACCCGCTGGCCGCTGGCGGTGGACCCGCAGGGCCAGGCGCTCATCTGGCTCTCGCGCCTCGAGGAGAACAACTCCATACAGGTACACTATACATCATCGTGGTGCGCGCCACCCGCTGGCCGCTGGCGGTGGACCCGCAGGGCCAGGCGCTCATCTGGCTCTCGCGCCTCGAGGAGAACAACTCCATACAGGTACACTATACATCATCGTGGTGCGCGCCACCCGCTGGCCGCTGGCGGTGGACCCGCAGGGCCAGGCGCTCATCTGGCTCTCGCGCCTCGAGGAGAACAACTCCATACAGGTACACTATACATCATCGTGGTGCGCGCCACCCGCTGGCCGCTGGCGGTGGACCCGCAGGGCCAGGCGCTCATCTGGCTCTCGCGCCTCGAGGAGAACAACTCCATACAGGTACACTATACATCATCGTGGTGCGCGCCACCCGCTGGCCGCTGGCGGTGGACCCGCAGGGCCAGGCGCTCATCTGGCTCTCGCGCCTCGAGGAGAACAACTCCATACAGGTACACTATACATCATCGTGGTGCGCGCCACCCGCTGGCCGCTGGCGGTGGACCCGCAGGGCCAGGCGCTCATCTGGCTCTCGCGCCTCGAGGAGAACAACTCCATACAGGTACACTATACATCATCGTGGTGCGCGCCACCCGCTGGCCGCTGGCGGTGGACCCGCAGGGCCAGGCGCTCATCTGGCTCTCGCGCCTCGAGGAGAACAACTCCATACAGGTACACTATACATCATCGTGGTGCGCGCCACCCGCTGGCCGCTGGCGGTGGACCCGCAGGGCCAGGCGCTCATCTGGCTCTCGCGCCTCGAGGAGAACAACTCCATACAGGTACACTATACATCATCGTGGTGCGCGCCACCCGCTGGCCGCTGGCGGTGGACCCGCAGGGCCAGGCGCTCATCTGGCTCTCGCGCCTCGAGGAGAACAACTCCATACAGGTACACTATACATCATCGTGGTGCGCGCCACCCGCTGGCCGCTGGCGGTGGACCCGCAGGGCCAGGCGCTCATCTGGCTCTCGCGCCTCGAGGAGAACAACTCCATACAGGTACACTATACATCATCGTGGTGCGCGCCACCCGCTGGCCGCTGGCGGTGGACCCGCAGGGCCAGGCGCTCATCTGGCTCTCGCGCCTCGAGGAGAACAACTCCATACAGGTACACTATACATCATCGTGGTGCGCGCCACCCGCTGGCCGCTGGCGGTGGACCCGCAGGGCCAGGCGCTCATCTGGCTCTCGCGCCTCGAGGAGAACAACTCCATACAGGTACACTATACATCATCGTGGTGCGCGCCACCCGCTGGCCGCTGGCGGTGGACCCGCAGGGCCAGGCGCTCATCTGGCTCTCGCGCCTCGAGGAGAACAACTCCATACAGGTACACTATACATCATCGTGGTGCGCGCCACCCGCTGGCCGCTGGCGGTGGACCCGCAGGGCCAGGCGCTCATCTGGCTCTCGCGCCTCGAGGAGAACAACTCCATACAGGTACACTATACATCATCGTGGTGCGCGCCACCCGCTGGCCGCTGGCGGTGGACCCGCAGGGCCAGGCGCTCATCTGGCTCTCGCGCCTCGAGGAGAACAACTCCATACAGGTACACTATACATCATCGTGGTGCGCGCCACCCGCTGGCCGCTGGCGGTGGACCCGCAGGGCCAGGCGCTCATCTGGCTCTCGCGCCTCGAGGAGAACAACTCCATACAGGTACACTATACATCATCGTGGTGCGCGCCACCCGCTGGCCGCTGGCGGTGGACCCGCAGGGCCAGGCGCTCATCTGGCTCTCGCGCCTCGAGGAGAACAACTCCATACAGGTACACTATACATCATCGTGGTGCGCGCCACCCGCTGGCCGCTGGCGGTGGACCCGCAGGGCCAGGCGCTCATCTGGCTCTCGCGCCTCGAGGAGAACAACTCCATACAGGTACACTATACATCATCGTGGTGCGCGCCACCCGCTGGCCGCTGGCGGTGGACCCGCAGGGCCAGGCGCTCATCTGGCTCTCGCGCCTCGAGGAGAACAACTCCATACAGGTACACTATACATCATCGTGGTGCGCGCCACCCGCTGGCCGCTGGCGGTGGACCCGCAGGGCCAGGCGCTCATCTGGCTCTCGCGCCTCGAGGAGAACAACTCCATACAGGTACACTATACATCATCGTGGTGCGCGCCACCCGCTGGCCGCTGGCGGTGGACCCGCAGGGCCAGGCGCTCATCTGGCTCTCGCGCCTCGAGGAGAACAACTCCATACAGGTACACTATACATCATCGTGGTGCGCGCCACCCGCTGGCCGCTGGCGGTGGACCCGCAGGGCCAGGCGCTCATCTGGCTCTCGCGCCTCGAGGAGAACAACTCCATACAGGTACACTATACATCATCGTGGTGCGCGCCACCCGCTGGCCGCTGGCGGTGGACCCGCAGGGCCAGGCGCTCATCTGGCTCTCGCGCCTCGAGGAGAACAACTCCATACAGGTACACTATACATCATCGTGGTGCGCGCCACCCGCTGGCCGCTGGCGGTGGACCCGCAGGGCCAGGCGCTCATCTGGCTCTCGCGCCTCGAGGAGAACAACTCCATACAGGTACACTATACATCATCGTGGTGCGCGCCACCCGCTGGCCGCTGGCGGTGGACCCGCAGGGCCAGGCGCTCATCTGGCTCTCGCGCCTCGAGGAGAACAACTCCATACAGGTACACTATACATCATCGTGGTGCGCGCCACCCGCTGGCCGCTGGCGGTGGACCCGCAGGGCCAGGCGCTCATCTGGCTCTCGCGCCTCGAGGAGAACAACTCCATACAGGTACACTATACATCATCGTGGTGCGCGCCACCCGCTGGCCGCTGGCGGTGGACCCGCAGGGCCAGGCGCTCATCTGGCTCTCGCGCCTCGAGGAGAACAACTCCATACAGGTACACTATACATCATCGTGGTGCGCGCCACCCGCTGGCCGCTGGCGGTGGACCCGCAGGGCCAGGCGCTCATCTGGCTCTCGCGCCTCGAGGAGAACAACTCCATACAGGTACACTATACATCATCGTGGTGCGCGCCACCCGCTGGCCGCTGGCGGTGGACCCGCAGGGCCAGGCGCTCATCTGGCTCTCGCGCCTCGAGGAGAACAACTCCATACAGGTACACTATACATCATCGTGGTGCGCGCCACCCGCTGGCCGCTGGCGGTGGACCCGCAGGGCCAGGCGCTCATCTGGCTCTCGCGCCTCGAGGAGAACAACTCCATACAGGTACACTATACATCATCGTGGTGCGCGCCACCCGCTGGCCGCTGGCGGTGGACCCGCAGGGCCAGGCGCTCATCTGGCTCTCGCGCCTCGAGGAGAACAACTCCATACAGGTACACTATACATCATCGTGGTGCGCGCCACCCGCTGGCCGCTGGCGGTGGACCCGCAGGGCCAGGCGCTCATCTGGCTCTCGCGCCTCGAGGAGAACAACTCCATACAGGTACACTATACATCATCGTGGTGCGCGCCACCCGCTGGCCGCTGGCGGTGGACCCGCAGGGCCAGGCGCTCATCTGGCTCTCGCGCCTCGAGGAGAACAACTCCATACAGGTACACTATACATCATCGTGGTGCGCGCCACCCGCTGGCCGCTGGCGGTGGACCCGCAGGGCCAGGCGCTCATCTGGCTCTCGCGCCTCGAGGAGAACAACTCCATACAGGTACACTATACATCATCGTGGTGCGCGCCACCCGCTGGCCGCTGGCGGTGGACCCGCAGGGCCAGGCGCTCATCTGGCTCTCGCGCCTCGAGGAGAACAACTCCATACAGGTACACTATACATCATCGTGGTGCGCGCCACCCGCTGGCCGCTGGCGGTGGACCCGCAGGGCCAGGCGCTCATCTGGCTCTCGCGCCTCGAGGAGAACAACTCCATACAGGTACACTATACATCATCGTGGTGCGCGCCACCCGCTGGCCGCTGGCGGTGGACCCGCAGGGCCAGGCGCTCATCTGGCTCTCGCGCCTCGAGGAGAACAACTCCATACAGGTACACTATACATCATCGTGGTGCGCGCCACCCGCTGGCCGCTGGCGGTGGACCCGCAGGGCCAGGCGCTCATCTGGCTCTCGCGCCTCGAGGAGAACAACTCCATACAGGTACACTATACATCATCGTGGTGCGCGCCACCCGCTGGCCGCTGGCGGTGGACCCGCAGGGCCAGGCGCTCATCTGGCTCTCGCGCCTCGAGGAGAACAACTCCATACAGGTACACTATACATCATCGTGGTGCGCGCCACCCGCTGGCCGCTGGCGGTGGACCCGCAGGGCCAGGCGCTCATCTGGCTCTCGCGCCTCGAGGAGAACAACTCCATACAGGTACACTATACATCATCGTGGTGCGCGCCACCCGCTGGCCGCTGGCGGTGGACCCGCAGGGCCAGGCGCTCATCTGGCTCTCGCGCCTCGAGGAGAACAACTCCATACAGGTACACTATACATCATCGTGGTGCGCGCCACCCGCTGGCCGCTGGCGGTGGACCCGCAGGGCCAGGCGCTCATCTGGCTCTCGCGCCTCGAGGAGAACAACTCCATACAGGTACACTATACATCATCGTGGTGCGCGCCACCCGCTGGCCGCTGGCGGTGGACCCGCAGGGCCAGGCGCTCATCTGGCTCTCGCGCCTCGAGGAGAACAACTCCATACAGGTACACTATACATCATCGTGGTGCGCGCCACCCGCTGGCCGCTGGCGGTGGACCCGCAGGGCCAGGCGCTCATCTGGCTCTCGCGCCTCGAGGAGAACAACTCCATACAGGTACACTATACATCATCGTGGTGCGCGCCACCCGCTGGCCGCTGGCGGTGGACCCGCAGGGCCAGGCGCTCATCTGGCTCTCGCGCCTCGAGGAGAACAACTCCATACAGGTACACTATACATCATCGTGGTGCGCGCCACCCGCTGGCCGCTGGCGGTGGACCCGCAGGGCCAGGCGCTCATCTGGCTCTCGCGCCTCGAGGAGAACAACTCCATACAGGTACACTATACATCATCGTGGTGCGCGCCACCCGCTGGCCGCTGGCGGTGGACCCGCAGGGCCAGGCGCTCATCTGGCTCTCGCGCCTCGAGGAGAACAACTCCATACAGGTACACTATACATCATCGTGGTGCGCGCCACCCGCTGGCCGCTGGCGGTGGACCCGCAGGGCCAGGCGCTCATCTGGCTCTCGCGCCTCGAGGAGAACAACTCCATACAGGTACACTATACATCATCGTGGTGCGCGCCACCCGCTGGCCGCTGGCGGTGGACCCGCAGGGCCAGGCGCTCATCTGGCTCTCGCGCCTCGAGGAGAACAACTCCATACAGGTACACTATACATCATCGTGGTGCGCGCCACCCGCTGGCCGCTGGCGGTGGACCCGCAGGGCCAGGCGCTCATCTGGCTCTCGCGCCTCGAGGAGAACAACTCCATACAGGTACACTATACATCATCGTGGTGCGCGCCACCCGCTGGCCGCTGGCGGTGGACCCGCAGGGCCAGGCGCTCATCTGGCTCTCGCGCCTCGAGGAGAACAACTCCATACAGGTACACTATACATCATCGTGGTGCGCGCCACCCGCTGGCCGCTGGCGGTGGACCCGCAGGGCCAGGCGCTCATCTGGCTCTCGCGCCTCGAGGAGAACAACTCCATACAGGTACACTATACATCATCGTGGTGCGCGCCACCCGCTGGCCGCTGGCGGTGGACCCGCAGGGCCAGGCGCTCATCTGGCTCTCGCGCCTCGAGGAGAACAACTCCATACAGGTACACTATACATCATCGTGGTGCGCGCCACCCGCTGGCCGCTGGCGGTGGACCCGCAGGGCCAGGCGCTCATCTGGCTCTCGCGCCTCGAGGAGAACAACTCCATACAGGTACACTATACATCATCGTGGTGCGCGCCACCCGCTGGCCGCTGGCGGTGGACCCGCAGGGCCAGGCGCTCATCTGGCTCTCGCGCCTCGAGGAGAACAACTCCATACAGGTACACTATACATCATCGTGGTGCGCGCCACCCGCTGGCCGCTGGCGGTGGACCCGCAGGGCCAGGCGCTCATCTGGCTCTCGCGCCTCGAGGAGAACAACTCCATACAGGTACACTATACATCATCGTGGTGCGCGCCACCCGCTGGCCGCTGGCGGTGGACCCGCAGGGCCAGGCGCTCATCTGGCTCTCGCGCCTCGAGGAGAACAACTCCATACAGGTACACTATACATCATCGTGGTGCGCGCCACCCGCTGGCCGCTGGCGGTGGACCCGCAGGGCCAGGCGCTCATCTGGCTCTCGCGCCTCGAGGAGAACAACTCCATACAGGTACACTATACATCATCGTGGTGCGCGCCACCCGCTGGCCGCTGGCGGTGGACCCGCAGGGCCAGGCGCTCATCTGGCTCTCGCGCCTCGAGGAGAACAACTCCATACAGGTACACTATACATCATCGTGGTGCGCGCCACCCGCTGGCCGCTGGCGGTGGACCCGCAGGGCCAGGCGCTCATCTGGCTCTCGCGCCTCGAGGAGAACAACTCCATACAGGTACACTATACATTGTTTATTTAAGAAATAGTGCAAAAAACACTTACAATAAAAGACTAGAACCGCCATTATTTACGTCAACCATCCGTCAAGCACCGCGGGCGGACTCTTATCATAAGCGTAATCTGACCCCGGTCACAAACGATTTTAAGACTTATCTTTACTACAAATACAGTTTTAAATCGGTCGGGGTTTGGTGGCACAAATTTGTGCCAGCGGGACTCAACTAATACTTCTTTACTGGCACGTTTTTGTGCCGCTGGGGCTCTAGAGGTTAAATTAAGGAAAATTAACATATTTGGCCTGTACTAGGTTAAAAACCTGTGCTTCAGGCGATGAAGTACAAACTATCTTAAGTAGTAGGTGTACAATCCGTGAAATAACTAAAGTAAATCTAGATAATAATAGTTAAATATGTGTTCCTAGTGTTTAACATTCTATTTGCATATTGCAAGTAACTCTTCCTTTTGTTTTTTTGTTAAATTAAGTAATTTGGCATGGGAATATTTTAGGACCCTGGGAAAGACATAGGATAGTTTTTATTCCGGAATTCCCACGGAATCGGGACTTACGCGGGAAAACCATTACCACGCGAACGAAGTAGCGGGCAGAAGCTAGTAATTATTACATATTGCTTTTTTTTTTTTTTTTTTTTAATCTTTTGTTTTAGGGACTTTTATTCTATGAACATGTCAGCCCCGTTGAGTCATAAGTACACATTACAGCTACATAAAAAATGTAAATCTAAACTAATCAAAATATTAGAAACAAGATCTCACTGACGCGCGAATATCTTGAACAGTTTGATAGCAGCAGACGAAATGGGCTTTGCTAATATAACTTGGAAATTACCAACATCCAGCATATTCAGTTTAAATTCACGCATCAGTGATTCCCTGTCTCTTTCATATTTAGTACAACCTATTAATAAGTGATGAACGTCATCAAGTACACCACATACATCGCAATTAGGGGAATCAACTTTTTTCATCAAAAATCACAAATTTCTTAGAAGGGTAGTGACCTGAACGCAACCTATTTGCTGTAATTATAATATTTCTACTTATTTTGACGTTCATAAACCATGGTATTCGAGAAGGCTGACACTGTATCGTCTTAATTATTAATTATAATATTGCTTTTTTACAACTAAAATAATTTAAGGTATATATATTTAATATTATATTTAACCTCTAGAGCCCCAGTGGCACAAAAACGTGCCAGTAAACAAGTATTAGTTGAGCCCTGCTGGCACAAAATTTGTGTGCCAGCGGGGCTCAACTAATAGTTGACGTAAATAATGGCGGTCCTTGAGAGGTTAATCTATTATACAATAGAGGACCTAAAAACGAAAAAAATCTATTTGTAAAGATAAATTTTGAGGTCGGATGTGAGATGCAGACTATCTTTCCGCCTCTTGTCAGTGATGTGCGAATAAGGCTGCGTTTCCACCAGAGATGTGCGAGGATGCGTAGCGGGGGATGTGTTTGTAAAGAACCAATAGAATCGCTTCATTTACCTCGCCTCGGTCAGCACAGCTCTGGTGGAAACGGCTCAGCGGAGCTAGATTTTTGCGCATACAAAACAAGCGAGGGATGTGTGCGAGGGATGTGTGCGAGAGATGTGTTGCGAGGGATGTGTGCGAGGGATGTGTGCGAGAGATGTGTTGTGAGGAATGTGTGTTGAGAAGGATGTGTTGCGAGGTTTGCGCATCCTTGCACCACACATTAATGAACATTTTCACAGCTCCGCTACACATCCTCGTAGGCACATTTTCATCGCACAGCTTTGGTGGAAACGCCCACACATTTTCACAGCACAGCTAGACATCCTCGCACGACACATTTCCATCGCACATCTCTGGTGGAAACGCAGCCTTATAGGTAAGCATTGTATGTTGTTTTAGAACTATGTGCATTATGAAAAGTCGACGGACTGTTAGTACATTACAGGATTTATATAATTGGGATGTAGGAAAGAGAAAGGGGCAGGAGGTTGCAATTTTTAAGATCGTCCTTTGTGCTCGTTCGATATTTGTTTTCAGAGTCCACCCATGAAGTAATCCAATATTGAATTATAGATTGACATAGGGCCAGATATACTTGCATGATTAGTTTGGAGTCCGCGATTGATCGTAGTTTCTTAAATACAAATATAAATTTACGGACTCGATTGACTAAGTTTTTAATATGCTGTCGGAAGGAAAGTGTATCATCAATTGTACCCAACTGATATGGTTTACTCAAAATGAATTTTCAAAGCGCGGGAAATGCTATTGACCAATCGGCATGTTAGCTTCTTTGTCCTTTAGCGCGCGACGTGTGACGTGTGAGACAGAACAAACAGCTGCAGTGTAATATGAACCTTATAATAGTGATCTAAGGTTGATTGTAAGTTAAGCATTCTTAAGTTTATCTTCGGAACCATACTTTCTTTTCTGCGCAAACGAATATTCACGACGCGCCTTATCCATGACATAACCAGCCTATAAGTTTTCCACTGCTGGGCCACACTGACCCAATACAGATTGATGATGTTTTCAGATTTTCGCAGTTTTAATTTAAAATTTAATTAATATTAGCAAATTCATATCCCTGCCTGGATTTTGACTCACGAGCTACAACTGCTCCATCCTACTAATCCTACTAATATTATAAATGCGAAAGTTGGAAAGGATTGGAAGGAAGGATGGATGGATGTTTGTTACTCTTTCACGCAAAAATTACTGAACGGATCTGAATGAAATTTGGTAAGTAGATAGTTGACATTCTGGAATAACACATAGGCTACATTTTATCCCGAAATTCCCACGGGATCGCGATTTGCGCGGGAAAACCTTCCCACGCGTACGAAGTCGCGGGCAAAAGCTAGTATTCAATATATTTATTGCATTCCACAATGTGAACGGTAGTACATATAAAATATACATGGTTTATAGACCATTTACCCTGTCGGGCACAGCAAATTAACATCGAGGAAGTGGACTATTATAATTATTTTGAATAAAATATGTATAACTTTCTGCTTCATGAGAAAAAACATTATTTCGGAAGGGCCACGGTGTATAATAAAGCTAATAATTTTAATTTGATTATAAGATAACATTGAGTTATCATATAATCAAATTAAAATCGCTCAATGGAATTCAAATCAAAACACCGCGTACGAGGCTCGCTTTACACTTGCATTTTGTTTGTTCTATTATTGGCCTGACTCATATAAGGTTCAAATACTTGTGAGTGCGGGAATATCCGGAATGTTTAAACGAGATGTCGCGGCCCCGGAAAACAAGGGCAACTGAAGAAGAGGGTGGGTTTTTAAAAGCTTTACTGTATCTTCCGCTCCTCCCAGAGCGCGAGAAGTCATTTGATAAATCTCCCGCTGAAAAAAAAAAAACTTTCAAATGCTGTCAGTATGTATGTACGCAGTGTCTGTGTTGAAGCTCCTTAAGATATAAGTTGAGCTACGCGATATTTGACAAATGTTTGCACTGTTTGAACGGGCCTGCTCAAATCTGTGTGATTCTGTCCTGTAAAGGGCGCCACAGGCATAAACCTACATGGCTCTCATATGATTTGATTACTACACCATTGTATGGACTTTAAAAGAGACGTTGACCTCTGAGTTTGTTTCAGTGTTTCTTCTCAGAGTAGTCAGTCAGGAAACACTGGCCTCATCTAGTTTACATTTACGAAAAAAGACGTGTAAAAGTGTTACTTATAACCCATTTGCAAAATAAACATCATTATTTCATTATTGCTGACCATAAAAGTCTTGTATTCCTTAGATTTGCGACTTCGGCCAGCCGAATTACCTGAAGATAATGGAGAACTGCCTCTCAACGGGCAAGCCTGTCATCATCCAGAACGTGGGCGAAGTCCTAGACCCTTCCATCGCGCCTATCTTGCAGAAGGCCATCGTCACGATCGGCGCCTCCAAGGTCATCAAGTTTAATGACAAGATGGTGTCCTATCATCCTAACTTCCGCCTTTATTTGACTACTAAGCTTGGTAAGTCGATGATGCTATTATTTAGTTGATGATTATTAAAGAAAATAACTACGGTATAAAATTACCTAGCGTCCATATATTATAGGGATCCGAACACCGGTATCATTCGTGTGTCTGTCTGTCTGTAAAACATTTGGTATCAAACGACACATACCTATTAACTTTTATTATCCAAGTATGAAAGCGGAAGAGGTGTACATAAGTTAATACTAGTTTTGGGTATAAGGAATTGAGTTTTTTTTTCTAATTATGTAAGTATCACGTATAAAATGATTTATTTTTTCGTGTTTTTCATATAAATCATTTTCAAATCATATTTGGAATATTGTGGGTTGCAATTTAATAGTAAATTATAATTATTAAAAAATGTAATAACTACGGAAACTATATATTTTTTATTTTATAATAGTACCATCTATTACAAAAAATAAAAAAAAATATAGATAGTTTCTTATGTACTTTTATAAAAATATAATCTCTTCCCTGCTCACAGCAGCTTCGAATAAAAGCCCAGCCTCCATACAAAAACCTAACATGTCCTTTTCTTTATAACTAACAATACTAACAGTCTTGCTTACGGTTCTTAAATACATGTGCCTGAACTTGAACAACGTAAACCTGTGTTTCAGGCAATAAGAGCTAACATCGTTTTAAATTAACAGCTGGTTAATATAATTACTTATTAGTTAAAAATCAAGATGTCTTTCAGTTCAGTGTGCCTCTTGGCATATGTCTTCTGTAATAATATTCCATTGCTGTTTATCATCAACACTCCTACAGATTATATAACGCGTAATTTAAAGGGTATACACTTACATACTAACGATATGACAGGGGTTTTGTAATCCTGGCTACATGTATGGAATTTATTAATACAATAATACCAAAGATTGATTTTATCAAATACAGAAGAATGAAGAGTGTTCAGGACTACGAGAAGCCAGTGCAACGATACTGGTGTGTCCGAACTGTCCACGGTTCGTGGAGCCCTACCGTTGCTTTTAATGAACAAAAGTAAAAATACATTTGGGACGCAACAAAGAGAATTATCGTGTTATAGGCAAGTGACAGATACATATGAAACTGATAATTCTGAGCTGAAACTGTGTATAAAGACTCCATACTAAATAAATATGTTGTCTTCAGCCCTTTCTGGATAGATATGGAGTTTTATTACAACTTAAAACGGGATATTTACCATGTGTATCTTTTATTTCGATAACAATGTTGTTAGATGAAGATACACATCTCGTTTTATGTTCTAATGATACTGTCAGTGACCATGTTAGCTTAACCTCTCAAGGACCGCCATTATTTACGTCAATTATTAGTTGAGCCCCGCTGGCACGCAAATTTGTTGCCAGCGGGGCTCAACTAATATTGGTTTACTGGCACGTTTTTGTGTCAGCGGGGCTCTAGAGGTTAAAAAGGTTCCGTTACACGTTGTATATGTTAATGATGTTTTGGTCGTCCAATAGGCAACCCGGTGTACACCCCGGAGACCCTGACGAAGACGACGATGGTGAACTTCGCGGTGAAGGAGCAGGGCCTGACGGCGCAGCTGCTGGGCATCGTGGTGCGCAAGGAGCGGCCGCAGCTCGAGCACATGAAGGACACGCTCGTGCTCTCCATCGCGCACAACAAGAAAGTGCTGGTCAGTCCAATATCTAATACCGTGGCCCCGGATTTTCCCACCCAGAAAAACAATAGTGGAATACCCAGTTTATAATAATAATAAAAGTCATTTATTTCTCCTCACATAATAAGACAAACATAACATATTAAGTCACATAAGATAAATGGGGGTACATAAATCATTCTTATACTTAAATATGTGAGGAGCTGGTGTCTGAATTAGGCATGATGCCTGTACTACAGATCACCAGGTCCCCACCCCACAGTATAACAAGTTCATTAATGTGAATGGTTGTTTCTTTCTTAGTAACAAACAACTAAATAAAATAAAACAGAAAAAATAAGTTAAGTTAAAAAGACTAATACTAAAAGACTAAAACAGGCAAAACAGAAAAAAAAATAAAAATGATAATAGCCGTTTTTTGTAGGCCTGGTTTATGAGCCATGACTTATATGGCTTAGTGGGTGTGGTGTGTGTTTACGTATATATATGTGTTAATGTGTGCGTGTGTGTTAGTGCATGTGTGTGTGTGTCTGAAGAAGATTTGTTTGAGGACATTTCTAGAAGCTAATTATGTAGTAAGCTTTCTGTTTTGTCATAGTCCAACTTGATCAGCCACTCCATGATAACAGATTTACATTTAGCACTAGGTAATGCGTATATAGACAGGGCTCTATTTACTTTGTTATACAAATTACAGCTTTGGAAGCAAAAGAATCGGTGAGATAGTTTGGTTCTGAATGGGGTTGAGGTGCAAACTAAATCTTTACGACGCTTGTTGCTAAATTTGTCAGGCTCGTATTTTAACTGGGAATGTTTTTTGAGTACCGTGTACAGAATGAAAAGCTGTCTCACCGTCAATACATCCCACTTTTTAAACAGGTCCACCGTCGGATAATAATAAGGCAAGGACAAGCTAACTTTAAGGATTGCTCTTTGTGCCCTTTCAATTTTTAAAAGATGTGTTTTACCGACACCTCCCCAAGAGGTGATGCAATAGATGAGAAGAGATTGGCAAAGCGCGAAATATACTGTTTTAATAACATGTTTTTGAGCAACGTGTCTCAAAGCTTTAAAAATAAATATTAGTTTTCGCACTCTTCCAGCTAAGAGTTCTATGTGATGTTGGAAACTCAGGTTTCTGTCTATCATAACACCCAGATACTTGATTAATGCTGTAGTTGTCAGATTAGGACAAGAACAGTATGTATCGTTGGGGTTTGGGCACGAATGGGAGATGATACGGTACGAAGGATCAGGTTTATCAGTGGTGTTAGTGGAGAAAGTCATATAGTTTGTTTTCGTGACATTTAGCGTCAAAACATTACTATATAACCATCTAGTTACCATATTCATTCCTCTCTGAGCATTCGTGAAAACCTGCTCCCATGAGTTCCCACAAAAAAGTAAAGCCGTGTCATCAGCGAAGGTAACTATCTTGGCGTTCGGAATCTCCATCTGACAAAGGTCGTTGATGTATACAAGGAAGAGCGTAGGGCCCAGGATACTTCCCTGAGGGACACCAAAAGTCACTGGGACCTCTTGACTAATGATATTGCCGATTTGTACACACTGTGTCCTGTCAGTAAGATAATCCTGAAGTAGTTTCAACTGGAGAGTTTAATCATCAATCAGTATATTGTAAGGTGTAAAATAATGTAAATACTGGCTAATCTCAATGAAGAATGTTAACTGATTTTGAATATTAGCTCTCCATATTCTCTGTAAAAAAAATACAGGTGAAAGAATTACTTTGATACGTCAATTAGTTTCCGATTTATAGAAGTAAACGTGCGACGCGGACTCGTGACGGTGTGACGTCATCTAACACTCGTTCAGTCCGATCGCGCTCTCAGCACGGTGTCGTTTCATTAGAAATTATAAATACTTTCAAAAATGTCCAATCCAAATACTAGGAAATCATGTGTTGTGCCGAAATGTACAAATACAACCACCAATTTCGACTTGCTACTAAGCGGAGCGTTGTAAATTGACGTCACATGCGGTCACGTGACTGTTAGCGGGACTCGATATTGATCGTAAGTTTAAATGCCTGTAAAATCAAAACTATTAGGTATTTTTGAATACAACAAAAACTAGTGTATTTCTATACATACAAGCTTTACTGTAACAAACTTTCAACCGATTTGGCATACCTAGTAACATTCTTCATTTGGGTATAATAATTTCATATTCATTGCGTGTGTTTATTGTATAAATATCGCTTCTAATCTTAAAAAGTCCTCTTTAATAACATTTCTAAGGGACTCGTGAGGACACTTTATTATACATTGCTATGTGTTTTTTTTTTAAACCCAAAGGTTGACTAGTAGAGAATGCCTTGCTGCATTAAGTCCGCCCATGTAACACAATTGTACATAAAGTTTAAATAAATAAATAAATATTGCTCGAATTGTCCTCTTTCGCAGTATAAAAATTGAATCTACGTCAGCTGCGGATCCCTACAGTAATATTACCACAAGGCAAGGTATGATACTGTAAAAAAATAAGCTAACCGAGCTGTCGCTATATCAGTTAGATAGATAGATATTCTCTTTATTGCACATCATAACAGAAACAAATAATGACTTGACAAGTAAAAAGGTGATACTTCCATCCCCAATTTTGGTCCGTTTATGAAGGTTTGGGCTGAACTAGCATCAAAAAAGTTGGGAATTCTAGCAAAGGTGAGACGATACTATCCACCGGAACAGCTGCTCAATCTGCATCAAGCCCAGGTTCGGTCGTGTATGGAGTACTGCTTTGATCTTTGAGATGGATCTGCCAAACGATCTGCCACGACGCGGTTTTGAGTCTATTGAGAAACGAGCCAAAAGACTCATTGGCAACGATGCAATGGTCGAGTCTAAAGCTCCAGAGCCTTGAACATCGACGACGAGTCGCTAGTCTATCGGTTTTCTATCAGTTACATTTCGGGGAGTATACCTCTGTATATAAAAAAGACACATCCGACACACATGTACAAATCCGACTACTGAAAAATCACACTCTAAAAAGTATGAAACAAGAAAATATTCTCATCTGAAATAAACAAATTACACGTAATGTATTTTAATATATGTAATACGTATTTATAGTGATGTTTAGAGGACAGCCGTTTATAATAATAATATATTGTAACAGTAGTACGCAATTATAAGCTTTAGGACAAAGTGGCATACGACAGATTTTATTAAATTGACATTTATTATTTCTTTAGGTACTTGAATTTTTAATTGACTGTTATTGTTTATATTAATTGACTTTTCTAAATGTATTTTAATTTAATTGCAATGTTTTTTTTTATTATTAATATTTTCAACACAATGTACATATATTGTTATGAAATAAATTACTTATGACCACGGCTGTCCTCTAATCCTGTCCTCACGTATAATTGTTTTACAATTAATAAACTGCCGTCTGTGTTTCCCGATTGCTATAACCTGGGGGTCTTTAAGTCAAGAGTGAACAGGTTACTTCTAGGTAAGCGTGCTCCATCTTCGACCACATCATCACTTACCATCAGGTGAGATGGTGGTCAAACGCGAGCCTATTCCGAATAAAATAAAAATAATAAATAATTATATAAAACATTGATTTCGCCATCTTAGATTACTGAATCCAAAACATGTAATAAATAAAAAAAAAAACAACGTTCAAACATGCATCAAACCAACCAATCTTCCTCACCAGATGGACTTGGAAAATGACCTCCTCCGCATAATGTACGAGTCCCAGGTGCCTCTCTTGGAGAACGAGGAACTGTTCCTCACGCTGCAGACCTCACAGAAAACTTCCTTGGATGTGAAGGAAGCCCTCATCACCTCGCAGGTCACGGAGAAGGAGATAGACTCTGCGAGAGCTGTGAGTAAAATAATCTTCCCAACTAGATTTCAGCCACGGTGACCAGTCTCAACAAGAGATTATCAAGGTACCAAAAAATTTAATTAATAGCAGTTTAGCTTTTTTCCAACTACATTTATGTTAGGGCCGGTTTCCAATTGAACCGGATGCAGCTGAGTATTTTACATGGATTGACTATCTGCCCTCCACAACCCAGAAGCAAGGGCGGATCCAGCTTTGGTGCCAGGGGGGTCACATAATCGTGGTCAAGTCACAAGAACTTATAATTTGTATTTCCTGACTCCGCTGCACAACGACAGAAACTGGAGTATTATCTAGTAACAATGTTTAAAAAAAATTAATTAGTGGTCCACCTAGGGCCTGGACCTAACCCAGGGGGGGTCATGACCCCATGACCCCACTCCCTGGATCCGCCCTTGCCCAGAAGCTGGGTAACACCAAACCTGTTGGCAAGACGTGTCAGATTTTCTGACTTCTGACTACTTGTAACGATCAACAAAATTGTTCAAATGATAATCGGGACCAACGACTCGTACTTTCCAAAGCACGAAGGAATCTCGTTATGTTAAGATGATCATTCTTTCACGGACCGAACTCGAGAAGCGTTGCGTAACCTTGGAGATCGACTCAAAAGGCTGTTATAATTTAGCTACGACCTCCTCATGCATGATAAATGATCTTTATTTTGAAAATTGGTTATTAAATAACACTTTTACACGTCATTTTTTTTTGTAAATTTGAACTAGATGAGGCGGGTGTTTCCTAACTGACTACCCTGAGAAGAAACACCGAAACAAACTCAGGGGTCCGTCTCTTAAAGTCCATACAATATATCAAAATATATGGGAACCTTGTTGGTTACCGTCTGAGGCAGATTACAGTCTGTCACAGATTTGAGTGGGCCTGTCCATACAGTGCAAGCATTTGTCAGATAACGTATCGCTCAAATTAAAACAAGGAGCTTAACGATTTGACGAAAAATACCAAGGTAAGGACCTTTGGCTAGGCCGTAAAAAGCACTTAAACTGCTCGACAATCATGTTTAACTCGAATAAAAGCAACCTACATAGTTCACATGTTCACAATAGTTTATGAGGATTATGTAGATTGGTCTGAAATGGCGTTTTAAAGAAAGAACCACACATATTTGTGTAGACTCGTCCTGACAGTGCAAGCCTTTGTCAGTTAGTCTGTAAGCTCAACTTTGGACTACTAAGGAGCTCATCGACCTGACGAACAATGCCTAAGAAGGGACATTTGAGAAGGTCACGAAAGTACTCAAACTGCCAGACATGCTAGTATGATTTAATATTTATTTATTAAAACACCACACATTTTCTTATTATTTTTTATTAACCCTAGTTCGTGTGTCACTGCTGGAATGCCAACTGAAAACCAGCGTTGGGTGTCTTTCGCCCAGCAAATGCAGCAAATGAGACCCTTTCGGTCAGACATGCTCAGCGAAATTGAATTGAATTGTTATCATCTTGATGTTGAAAGTTTCTATCGTATTTGTTGTGTGTCTGTACTTGAATAAATCTATTTCAATTCTAACAGTTGTGAAGTAACCTATTTTCTCTCCCCCTTAGGGCTACGTCCCTGTAGCAGTGCGTGCATCGGTGCTGTTCTTCGCTCTGAACGACCTGTCCCGCATCGACCCCATGTACCAGTTCTCCCTAGACGCATACATCGACCTGTTCATGTACTCCATAGACCGCAGCCCTAAGGCCACCGAGCTTGAAGACAGGATCAATCATCTCAATGAGTTTCATACGTATGCTGTGTATAAGTAAGTTTTTGAGTTTTCACTGATAAATTGTTCGTCTTGACTGCCTATATTACGGTTAGTCTATGGATAGGGCTTGGGTTGAAGAAGATTTAACTGCTCTTGTAGTCCCCTGTGCACGTGCGCGATGAAACACGGGTAGTTTTAGTCCGAGTCTGACAAACCCCTTCGGGCAAATGGGTTTACGATACCCGTGGTCGCGGGATTGTTCGAACGAGATCCTGTTGGCCCTGGAACGTAACGGCAGTTAAAGGAACAAGAAGTTGGTTTTTAAGTTAGTAGAAGTTTGACACTCCTTTCCGCTCCACCCAGAGCGGGAGAAGTCATTTGATGATTTTCCCACCTAAAGCGAGTTAATGGTATGAAAAAAAAAATGTGCACGATCTCATTGTCTGAATTAGGATCGACTGATTTACTGATCTCCGAAATGTTTTCTATGATACTTAGTGAATTGACATTGACAGATGGCGTTCATAGACTATGTATAGACAATACAATACGAAATACAGTTGCTAGATAGTACTAGTTTCTTAATGTGCATCCAAGGCACGGTGGTCTCGATACGTGATGTCTTGAACCTTCGGTCATTCATCGGCTGACCAGCGGGCCTAGACAAAATCCATTTTCTGTAAGCGTTAACGCCAACGGAAAAATTAAATTGTATGGAGTTGACATTTGCTAACCACATGTCACGTGATTGTCACGTGTTAGTAAATGTCAACTCCATACAATTTAATTTTTCCGTTGGCGTTAACGCTTACAGAAAATGGATTTTGTTTAGGCCCGCGCATCGGTAAGCGTAGGGTAACTTGCAATGGTCTCTGTTTACCGACTGACTCATCCGCAAAAAGAGTAACCTTGAAATAGAACAATCGGTGGCCCGACTGTATTTTTAGGGTCCCGTAGCCGAATGGCAAAAAAAGGAAACCTTATAGTTTCGTCATGTCTATCTGTCTGTCTATTCGTTCGTATGTTACAGCCATTTTATTACGAAATTATGAAGACTACATATGTGAAACTTGATAGGTAGATGTCTTCTGTGAACCACTTTCCTATTTTTATACAAAAAAAGAATAAATACTAAGGAAAATTATGTGGGGCTCCCCATACATGGAATTGCATCTAATATTTTTGTTTTTCATCAAACCTATCCGTGTGAGGTATATGTATATAGACAGGTCTTTAAAAATGACAGTTTTTGAGATATAGCACATTTCTAAACCCGCAAGTATAACTTTGTATTTCATACAAACACTGTGAAAAACAAAAGATTACAGAACCTTCATGGGTGAGTCTGATTCGCATTTGGCCAATGTTTTATATTATTCTTGCTTGTTTTTTACAGGAACACGTGTCGCGCCCTGTTCGAGCGTCACAAGCTTCTACTGTCATTCCACATCGTGTCCCGCATCCTGTTCCAAGCTGGCAAGATGAACCACGGCGAGTACATCTTCTTGCTGAAGGGAGGCGTCGTGCTGGACCGGTCTGAACAGCCTGATAATCCTACCAGTAAGATCATCGACTTCCTAGCATCATATGAACTAGGTATTTAGTTTGGAGATCTTTCCATCAGAATTGGCGTTAAATTTTGGAACTGAAAATGAAACGAGGCAAAATTCTACAACTTAAAGGATTTATTACTTCTATAAATGTAAATTAATTCCAATATTGGTAGAAAAAGGTACGCATTTGAGTATGTACTTTAATAATAGACGCGAAATGAAAAACCATGTTTCTTTTTTTTCGTGATTATAATATACTGGATTTGCTAATTGTTTGTGATGAATTTTTAATTGCGTGTTATTGTAAAAGGAATGTTTAGTTTGATAATTTATAGAGAGTTACCATTCATATAGTTATCATATATCGTATATCTTGAAGGATAGTTTATTCTCAACAAATTGTCAACCCCTATAATCTTTATACGTATCCGCTGAAATTATAAAAAAAAATCCCTTTTATTCACTGTAAGGGTTGATTGTGTCTTGAAAACTAGAGATTGTTGTTAAAATAACCAAGTATCGGACATAGTATCCCGGGAATGCATTTGCTCTAAATGTGTTTACTTTAACTACTTACTAGAAATGTATCATATTTTGTGTGTATGGGTGAGAGGGACCATTACGATACATATACGACATTTCGGCACTGTTGCATTGCAAGCGCCATGATAAGTCGAGCAACAACAAAAAAAAACAGTGCCGAAATATCGGACACTCGGAACAATAAATACACATGGTAAATATCCCGTTTTAAGTTGTAATGCTACTGTTAGCTTAAAAACTTAAATGCCCACCCATTTGTCCATCATGTAACAATGTATTATCGTATCTGATCTTTGACCACCATCTCACCTGATGTTAAGTTATGATGTGATGTTCCGCAGACTGGATGCCGGACGAGTGCTGGGACAATATCACGGAGCTGGACAAGCTGCCCGGCTTCCACGGCCTGGGGGACGCCTTCGAGACCTTCAGCAAAGAGTGGAGGGACTGGTACCTGCTCCCCGAGCCTGAGACACAGCCGCTCATCGGTGACCACACACTAATATCACATTTAACTAACATATTCCCCATGTAAAAGCCTGCCGTGGTTGCGAAAATGTCCAGTAGAACACGTCCAGTACCCTCTGTTCCACCCAGAGCGGAAGCAGTCACTTGATGATTTTCTCACCCAAAAAAAAAGGGTATATGAACGTAATCGAGTTTTCTATAATATAAATTACATAACAGTCGCTAAGCTGTAGTTCGTTGATATCTTGGCATGCAGGATGATTGCGTGACGTCACGCCCTTCTGTGCCCTTTTTTTCGTGGGGAAAATCATCAAATAACCCCATCCGCTCTGGAAGGAAGGGTGGGTTGAAAAAGAAATAAAAAAAGTCAGACTACAAACAATTTGCCTTTAATTGCCTTTGCTTTCCGGGGCCGCGGTATCTCGTTACAATATTCCCGCAACCCCTGCAGTTCCCACAACCAACCTTCTGTGGCCTTGCAGGCGATTGGAACGACGTCTGCAGCGACTTCCAGAAGATTCTATTCGTCCGTTCGCTTCGTATAGACCGTGTGTCGGCGTGCATCACCACGTTTATCGTCAACGTTCTGGGCCCGCGGTATGTGGAGCCGCCTGTACTGGATATTAGGGTGAGAATAGCTCTAATTATACAGGAATATTTAGCAGCAATTACACAACAATTAAGCAAAGTGGAGCTTCATAGAAAACAATGACACCCAGTGTGATTGCGGTGCTCGTGATCAAACCATACCCTATCTGCTGGAGTGTCCAAAGTGCCCAAATACGTAATCCTTTAACCTCTCAAGGACCGCCATTATTTACGTCAACTATTAGTTGAGCCCCGCTGGCACACAAATTTTGTGCCAGCGGGGCTCAACTAATACTTGTTTACTGGCACGTTTTTGTGCCACTGGGGCTCTAGAGGTTAATGACCTTATAAACGTTTAATCGGAAGTCTAATCGGATGCAGCTGAGTATCAGTGTTTTACTAGTTTTTTTTTTTGTGAAAATTGATAATACTTTTCTTCTACTACTTGTAATTAGGCTCTTATCTGAACGTAAATATGTTTTTGGGTAGAACATGTGTATATCAATGAAACAATTAATGTTAACTGTTAAAATCTTCTATTAACATTTATGGTTCAAAAAGTTTTAGGCTGGCTTCACAGCTATCCGGGAGACCCGTACGGGCTGTTCGTGCGCGGAAGAGCCGTACGGGTCCCGCCCGCAGTGTTCTGAAACGTCAGTTCAGTAAGATACGGTTGCTAGCGGGAGACATTCGGTTAAAAAATTAATGCATACGTTTTAAAAATTATTGGTGTATATTTACTTTTTAAGAGACGACGACGGCTGATAAAAAGGCTATGGGTACTTTCGATCCTCGAAACGAGATGTTTCGAAAGTGCATTTTTCAACTTAAACCATAAACTCAGGGACGATCCGCGCAATTTTTTCAAATATTTTCGCATGTCGATTACTAGTTTTGATGAATTAGCAAGGTTGGAGAATAGAATAAAACATCAAGACTTGTTTCGTGCTGCTATACCTCCAATGGAAAGACTGGCGCTTTGAGGTAATTATTTTTTTTTATACATTATTTGTTGTATGTATTTATTTTAGAAAAATAGCAACAAACATTTATTTGGGCAACAAGCAATACAGTAAATAAAATAACACGTATATAATTCATCACTAATAGGTTTTATTTAGATTAATTTATAACATTTTAAGATTAGGATAAGATAGGGAATCATTTGTGGGCACGATGAATGAAGACTCGCCAGAAGTACCCAGTACCCACTGTATACTGCTGTCGCAGATTGGTATCCGGGTTGCATTTGGGTTGTTTTGTAATTTACTTTTAAGTAATCCCATAAACAGGGTTTACGTTGTACTGCGTCTATGAGAAATCTCGTGTCAATAAATCGAATCATATCGACTGTACTCCCGGAGCACGGGCGTTCTGAGTCGCTGTGAAACGATGAATGAGCTGCGACGAGATCGCGGCAGTATGTGGGCGGAACCGGGCGCGGGACACGGGGGGCGATATACGGCTCTACCCGTTGCGGGTGGCGTGCGCACCAACCCGCGTCGCTGTGAGACGATGTTGTAGCGCCTAACATGTGCTCCCGCTCCCCGCGCCCGTACTCACAGCCCGTACGGTTCCTCCGTACAGCAGTGAAACCAGCCTTATACCTTTTGTATTGCATATTTTCATCCAAAAATGCTCTGAACAAACGACTCTTGAATTATTAGGCTTAACCTCTCAAGGACCGCCATTATTTACGTCAACTATTAGTTGAGCCCTGCTGGCACACAAATTTTGTGCCAGCGGGGCTTGTTTACTAGCACGTTTTCGTGCTGCTGGGGCTCTAGAGGTTAAAAAAAATCTCTCGCCTTTGTTAGCTGGCGATTGATGTCCGTTCTCCATATCATATTGGGTCACGAAGAAAACTAAAGTATAAAAATAAGAAATTTTTAAAGAGATTCGTGTTGCGCCAAATCAATACTCACAGACACTTTAATCATGTGCCGTATGTCGTGAACCCATAAGTTATCCTGTAATTAAACGATATACATAAAATAATTATATATTCATTTCCAATACATTATTTACAAACTTTTAAAAAGTCGTAAAATAGATGACCTCTTCTCCTATATTATATTATATAACGTAAAAATATTTACCAAAAACGAAATACGATAAAGGTCAAAACTACATAAATAAACCGACTCCATTAATAAAAATTACTCTGTTCTGTATGTGTGAACAGTTTATTTTTTATTATGTGACTAAAATAGAAAAGACGCCGTAATACATTGTTCCGACACTGAAAAAGCGGCCATTGAAATTTGCCGTATTATACTTTGACCGTTGAGTGAAATTTTAAGACAAATTAAATCCAAATCACATATTTATTCCTATAATCATTGATAAAAACAACAAAAACTAATAATTAAACTCTTTTACTTACCAAAAATATGATACTCCACCCTATTTTTTAGCCTTCTTGACGTAATATTTTTACAATATGTTCGGGGTTGGGATAAGATAGAGATAAGGGGTGAGATAAGAGATGAAAGTCAGTTGAAGATTAATAAATTCACTGTATTGTCTGTTTCCACAAATATGAGATTAAGATTAATTTATACTAGGATGAGTGGTGAACGATATAGGATTATGAGTCACGCGCACGGTATGTCGCCGAATTACGTACTGAACTATTGCGGTGTAAGTGCAATAATATAAATGATGGAAACATACTGAGCGGGTGGCGCAATAATGATGACCCAGGTAAACGCTACTGTACGGTGGTTGACCCGTACATGCTCCCGGGGACAAAGATAGGGGTTAGTAGGATAGAGATGTAGATGCGATTTACAAGATGATAAACAACATTCAACTTATCAACTATATGACAGGGATAAGGATTAGTAATGACTGATTAACGATATTTCGAGCAATTACAAGTAGTTGCTAGAACTTAGATCCGGAAGGGAAAATACGCGAAAAACAGGGGACGAGGCCCTATCTTCTGTTTGCAAACACTCGCTAGATTTAATAAGATTTTTGGGATCACTTTTCACGTATCGGCTAAATTGACCTTTTTCCCTAAGATCACAACACTCACTCACTGCACTTTTCACTTTGACTAAAGATTGCCTTTTTTCCCTAACCGTACTATACTCACTTATAACACTCTCATTTCCGGGATGTGAGGAGATCGCAGTAGACGCCTCTCCAGCAGGCACCGAGGATTCTTGACGCGTTGACCGTCTGTGGCGCCGCCAAAAGTATATCGCCGCAGTTATCAGGATTCCAAAGATTAGAGCATACAAGACGCTATAAAGATGTACGTCGTGATAGGATATTTTATCACTCCAAGGTTCTGTTTGTTTCATGATTTCAATTCTTTTTTGTATATCTTCAAATTGTCGCAATATTTCAGAATTATTAGGATTAATTTCAGGAGATTCAGGGATAGATATGTTGAATATATGATTAATAGGTGATATTTGTGGCGCAATAATTCTTGCACCAATACTCATTGTGCTAGACAGCCTTTTATTAGAATGGACAACGAAATTGTCCGTCTTTATCATACAGCCTTCCTCCACATTCAACAGACCTGCATTCATCAATTTAACGGCGGTAATTTCGTCGTCACAGAGAAGTTTAAAGTTGCGTTCATTGCAACAAAAATAATAATATTTATTATCAGCTGTTAATTCCTTCCAAATGTTTTTGCAAGGTTTTCTAATAGTTTCACAGGTTCTTGTGTGTGGGATCGTTTCACACAAGCTGTGATCATCTTTTAAGATATTTATAGGGTTTTTTGTATGACATAAAATCATCCTAGGATTTTGTCTTATACAAGACTGGAGATCAGCATCAGTAAGGGTTACGTATGAGTCTTTTCTGAGGTTAATGGCAGTAAAGCTTGAGATAACTTTCACATGTATCATGTCGTGGTTCAATAATCGTGGGACTGGAATGAGGTTAAAGATTTCGTAAAGGTCTCTTTCGATGAGGGGTATTCTTATTTCAATAATCAAGTACTTACTATAGTACTTAGTCCGCACTTTTATCAAGTTGTAGAGATCCTTGAGATTCAAATGGTTAACAGGAAGTGCCATGTCTTTGGGGATATGTGCTGATATAGAACTTAATTCCGTTCTCAGCTGTTTAGGAGATATCAGATGGAAGTCCAGTTTTCCATTGTAAATATTAGTTACCGTGTCAAGAATAGAGTCTTGTATTTTCCTAAGGCTATACAGTAAGTTATTCGCTGTCATAGCAGATGCTAAGAAATCGGTAACTAAAGTCATGTTCTGTACATGGCGTTGAAGATCTTGATAAGATTCTTTAAGATAATTAAACTTTTGATTTATCGATTTATGATGTTTGTTCGCAGCTTTCTCCATTCTTTTCATGAGATTAAATTCGGCTTCCACGATTGAGGTTTGGTTTTTCAAGAGGTTATACAAATGTTTATCATTTTTTTTCAAAAGGTCGATGTCTTGTGCGTATTTCTCCGCAAAACGCTGATCTAGCACGCCAAACAAGCTGTTTGCGACGTAGCCTACTCCGTCTATTAGACCACGACGCCGGCGCCGCCGCTCGTCTCCAGTTACAAATGATTCATTCATTGTTAACATATAATGTTTAATTTCTTCGAACTCGTGCCCGAGTTGTAAGATGATGCCGTCGCAAGGTGTGTGTTCTTTAATAGTGGAGCATAATGTTTCAAGATAATTGATATACTTCTCAAGTGCCGACGTGCCTTCTTTGTAGGGATATGTGTCATAATAAACAATTAAACGCCAATCGTCTCTAATGAGATGCATGTTGGAGATTTTATCGAAATAAACGCTGTTGTTGCTCAAAGGGGTGAAACTATAAGATGCTTGAGATAAGTTTATTAGTGACAGTAAGAATAGCGTTACTGACAGAGCTATAGTCGAGAATGAGATACGCTTGGGATTTTTCTTCTTTGGTGCCTCATCCTTAACCTTCGTGTCACTAGGAGGGTTGTTGTCTCTGTCCGCTGGTAATAGAGATAGCTTAACAACAGGCCGTTTTAAAAACCCATTTTTGGTTTTAAGGGTAACGACTCTGACGTGTCCGTCAGAACCAGGATGCAGTTCTACTACACGCCCTAGAGCCCACTTCCCTGGCGGGAGGTTTTCATCCTTGATGATAACAATATCGTTGAGACTGAGATTCCTTTGAGATTGTCTCCATTTAGCTCTAATGGATAACTGTGAGAGATATTCATTTTTCCACTGGACCCAAATATCTCTATAGATTTTTTGTACCATGTGCCACCGAGTCCTAAGATCATTTTCAGTTTCAAAGATCGTTAAGGTAGGCCCACTTGCAAGATAGTGTGCCGGGGTTAAAAAGTCTATGTCCTCGGGATCCTCCTTCAAAGGACAGAGTGGTCGAGAGTTTAAGCAACCCTCGAGTTGAGATAGGAGGGTGCTATATTCTTCGTAGGTGAGTTTTTGCTCACCAACAACACGCCTAAGATGATGTTTTAAACTTTTCACCGCAGCTTCCCAAAGTCCGCCAGCAGAAGGCCATGACGGAGCATTAAAATGCCACTCAATGTTCATTTCGGAGACGTTAGATAATGTTTCTTGACTTGATAAGATTTCTGAGATTTCTATGATTTCTTGTTTTAGGATCTTGTTAGCTCCAATGAAGTTAGTTCCTTGATCACTGTATATGTGGCCGGGAACTCCTCTTCTGGCTGACATACGTCTGAGCGCTGCAATAAAAGCCGACGCTGTGAGATCAGATACGAGTTCTAAATGTATGGCCTTTGTAACCATACATACGAATACTGCAACGTATCCTTTATCTGTTTTGATGCCGCGACCTTTGTTCGCTTTCACCAAAACATGTCCAGTGTAGTCAATACCGGTATGATAAAAGGGTCGACTAGGATTTAATCTGGATGAAGGCAAGTCACCCATGAGTTGATGTTTTAGAATGGGATCTTGTCTCCTACACTTTATGCACGTTCTTAATCGCTTTTTTGTAGCGCGGTTTCCTCCAATTATCCAATATTTTTGTCTTATAAATCCACTCGTAATTTTCACTCCACCGTGGAATACTAATTTATGGGATTCGTCTATTATAAGATCAGCTAATTTAGTTTGATTTGGGATGATAATGGGATGCTTCATTTCGGGGTCTAAACTCGAATGTTTTAGCCGTCCACCGACACGGAGTACTCCGTGGCTGTCTAAGATAGGATTAAGGTTCAAGATCTGGCTTTTTTTGCTTAAAGGTTCACCTTTTTCAAGTTGAGATATTTCCTTGAAAAAGTATTCTTGTTGCACATGTTTTATTAACATTTCCGTCGCTTGTTTGAGGTCATGCAGGGTAAGGTAGTTTTCACGCTTCTTCTTGTAAATTAAGATGTCTTTGAATTTGTTTACATAGGCTAAAACTCGAATGATTTTCTTGTAACTGCTGTATTTCTCTAATAATCGTTTTATAACTGAATTGCTAGAGTCAGCAATAATAGTGTTTACGAGCTTTTTCTTTCTGAGATCTTCAGTTGTTTTATATAAGATTGGTTCAGGATTCTTTTCAGGATTGTATTGAGATAACCCGTGCCACCAAAGTGAATGATTGGCTAAATGGGATGCAGTCAGACTACGGCTAGCGCAATCTGCGGGATTTTCTTGGGATTTCACATACCGCCACCTATTTTTTGGGATAATTTCGCTGGCCGTAGTCTCGTCGTCCATATCGTGACTTTGTAATTGAGACGTGAAATTAAAATGTCAAAGAACACTTCGACATTTTTGACGTGTGTACCTAGACGCGGCCGACGCGATACTATTTGAAATAAGCGCACAATTAAGAATATTGCGCTCATATTTTGATACGTCGACTGTGCATCTTGGGTTTTTATTTATATCAATGTATGTAGTGATAATCATTGAAATTTGTTAAAGTTGCTAGATTTTAAGGACCCGTTACATGTAGCTTGTCGTTCGTTCGTTCGCTGGTGAGCCGTGATGGCAAGTGACCGAGGCCGCGCTTGCTGGCGGCTGCTCTTGGCGCCCCGCGCTCGGAGCCGCGCTAATAGGCTGTGATTACCCGCTGCTCGTCGGTGTTGCCAGGTGGCTAAAGCACTCTCCGTTTACCCCACCGTCCGACTGTGTTGTCATGCGGCGAAGGAGGCCGTATTATGGTTTTATCGTGATAAAGTCCACAGAAGCGAAGCCCCGAGCTAGTAAATAAATGAGATTACTGTGACAATGATTCGCCTTGTTCCACGAACGGGTCAGATGGCTTGGGAGGAGTCGACGTGGAAGACGTCGCTGCTGTTCGTGCTGTCGCCGGGCGTGGACCCCACGGCGGCGCTGTTGCAGCTGGCGCACGACGTGAAGATGTTCGAGCGCTTCCAGTCGCTCAGCCTGGGCCAGGGCCAGGCGCCCACCGCCACCAGGTACGTAACCCCTATATCACTTCCACGGCGGCGCTGCTGCAGCTGGCGCACGACGTGAAGATGTTCGAGCGCTTCCAGTCGCTCAGCCTGGGCCAGGGCCAGGCGCCCACCGCCACCAGGTACGTAACCCCTATATCACTTCCACGGCGGCGCTGCTGCAGCTGGCGCACGACGTGAAGATGTTCGAGCGCTTCCAGTCGCTCAGCCTGGGCCAGGGCCAGGCGCCCACCGCCACCAGGTACGTAACCCCTATATCACTTCCACGGCGGCGCTGCTGCAGCTGGCGCACGACGTGAAGATGTTCGAGCGCTTCCAGTCGCTCAGCCTGGGCCAGGGCCAGGCGCCCACCGCCACCAGGTACGTAACCCCTATATCACTTCCACGGCGGCGCTGCTGCAGCTGGCGCACGACGTGAAGATGTTCGAGCGCTTCCAGTCGCTCAGCCTGGGCCAGGGCCAGGCGCCCACCGCCACCAGGTACGTAACCCCTATATCACTTCCACGGCGGCGCTGCTGCAGCTGGCGCACGACGTGAAGATGTTCGAGCGCTTCCAGTCGCTCAGCCTGGGCCAGGGCCAGGCGCCCACCGCCACCAGGTACGTAACCCCTATATCACTTCCACGGCGGCGCTGCTGCAGCTGGCGCACGACGTGAAGATGTTCGAGCGCTTCCAGTCGCTCAGCCTGGGCCAGGGCCAGGCGCCCACCGCCACCAGGTACGTAACCCCTATATCACTTCCACGGCGGCGCTGCTGCAGCTGGCGCACGACGTGAAGATGTTCGAGCGCTTCCAGTCGCTCAGCCTGGGCCAGGGCCAGGCGCCCACCGCCACCAGGTACGTAACCCCTATATCACTTCCACGGCGGCGCTGCTGCAGCTGGCGCACGACGTGAAGATGTTCGAGCGCTTCCAGTCGCTCAGCCTGGGCCAGGGCCAGGCGCCCACCGCCACCAGGTACGTAACCCCTATATCACTTCCACGGCGGCGCTGCTGCAGCTGGCGCACGACGTGAAGATGTTCGAGCGCTTCCAGTCGCTCAGCCTGGGCCAGGGCCAGGCGCCCACCGCCACCAGGTACGTAACCCCTATATCACTTCCACGGCGGCGCTGCTGCAGCTGGCGCACGACGTGAAGATGTTCGAGCGCTTCCAGTCGCTCAGCCTGGGCCAGGGCCAGGCGCCCACCGCCACCAGGTACGTAACCCCTATATCACTTCCACGGCGGCGCTGCTGCAGCTGGCGCACGACGTGAAGATGTTCGAGCGCTTCCAGTCGCTCAGCCTGGGCCAGGGCCAGGCGCCCACCGCCACCAGGTACGTAACCCCTATATCACTTCCACGGCGGCGCTGCTGCAGCTGGCGCACGACGTGAAGATGTTCGAGCGCTTCCAGTCGCTCAGCCTGGGCCAGGGCCAGGCGCCCACCGCCACCAGGTACGTAACCCCTATATCACTTCCACGGCGGCGCTGCTGCAGCTGGCGCACGACGTGAAGATGTTCGAGCGCTTCCAGTCGCTCAGCCTGGGCCAGGGCCAGGCGCCCACCGCCACCAGGTACGTAACCCCTATATCACTTCCACGGCGGCGCTGCTGCAGCTGGCGCACGACGTGAAGATGTTCGAGCGCTTCCAGTCGCTCAGCCTGGGCCAGGGCCAGGCGCCCACCGCCACCAGGTACGTAACCCCTATATCACTTCCACGGCGGCGCTGCTGCAGCTGGCGCACGACGTGAAGATGTTCGAGCGCTTCCAGTCGCTCAGCCTGGGCCAGGGCCAGGCGCCCACCGCCACCAGGTACGTAACCCCTATATCACTTCCACGGCGGCGCTGCTGCAGCTGGCGCACGACGTGAAGATGTTCGAGCGCTTCCAGTCGCTCAGCCTGGGCCAGGGCCAGGCGCCCACCGCCACCAGGTACGTAACCCCTATATCACTTCCACGGCGGCGCTGCTGCAGCTGGCGCACGACGTGAAGATGTTCGAGCGCTTCCAGTCGCTCAGCCTGGGCCAGGGCCAGGCGCCCACCGCCACCAGGTACGTAACCCCTATATCACTTCCACGGCGGCGCTGCTGCAGCTGGCGCACGACGTGAAGATGTTCGAGCGCTTCCAGTCGCTCAGCCTGGGCCAGGGCCAGGCGCCCACCGCCACCAGGTACGTAACCCCTATATCACTTCCACGGCGGCGCTGCTGCAGCTGGCGCACGACGTGAAGATGTTCGAGCGCTTCCAGTCGCTCAGCCTGGGCCAGGGCCAGGCGCCCACCGCCACCAGGTACGTAACCCCTATATCACTTCCACGGCGGCGCTGCTGCAGCTGGCGCACGACGTGAAGATGTTCGAGCGCTTCCAGTCGCTCAGCCTGGGCCAGGGCCAGGCGCCCACCGCCACCAGGTACGTAACCCCTATATCACTTCCACGGCGGCGCTGCTGCAGCTGGCGCACGACGTGAAGATGTTCGAGCGCTTCCAGTCGCTCAGCCTGGGCCAGGGCCAGGCGCCCACCGCCACCAGGTACGTAACCCCTATATCACTTCCACGGCGGCGCTGCTGCAGCTGGCGCACGACGTGAAGATGTTCGAGCGCTTCCAGTCGCTCAGCCTGGGCCAGGGCCAGGCGCCCACCGCCACCAGGTACGTAACCCCTATATCACTTCCACGGCGGCGCTGCTGCAGCTGGCGCACGACGTGAAGATGTTCGAGCGCTTCCAGTCGCTCAGCCTGGGCCAGGGCCAGGCGCCCACCGCCACCAGGTACGTAACCCCTATATCACTTCCACGGCGGCGCTGCTGCAGCTGGCGCACGACGTGAAGATGTTCGAGCGCTTCCAGTCGCTCAGCCTGGGCCAGGGCCAGGCGCCCACCGCCACCAGGTACGTAACCCCTATATCACTTCCACGGCGGCGCTGCTGCAGCTGGCGCACGACGTGAAGATGTTCGAGCGCTTCCAGTCGCTCAGCCTGGGCCAGGGCCAGGCGCCCACCGCCACCAGGTACGTAACCCCTATATCACTTCCACGGCGGCGCTGCTGCAGCTGTATATATGTACTATACCTATATCACTTCCTGCGTCCAAAATCCAAACTTTATCTTTTAAATGCCAAAGTGCGTCTGTATGATACGCTTTGCCAACTAAACCGCTGAACCGATGGCATGAAATTTGAACTGGAGATAGTTGAAGACCCGGGGTCATACATGGGCTACTTTTTAACCCCAGAAAATATGCGTAATTGAGTTTTTGATTTTTAAAATTTGTAATTGGGCCCACTTAACCCGGTTTCACTGTTGTGACACACACATATTAACATTGTCATGGTATTGTTGACCGCAGGATGCTTTCTCACGGTATGAAGGAAGGTGGCTGGGTGTTCCTCGCCAACTGCCACTTAGCATGCGAGTGGCTGGGCTCTCTCCGCGGCCTGGACAACCCCAAGATCCACCCGCGCTTCAGGCTGTGGCTGTCCTCCATGCCTGACGACAAGTTCCCGCTCAGCATGCTGCAGAGGAGCATCAAGATGACCACGGAGCCGCCACAGGTGGGCCAAATTAAAGCTATGTTAAGCTAATTTTTGAAGGCGAAAGATGTGTACGTTTTGAAGGGAAACCCTGACCTTTGCCAAATGAGTCAGCCCGCGCCACTGAGCCAGTAGCAATAAACACCCAAATTAATAATAACATAACCCAGCCAGTCCCTTTGCTGCCTTCTCTCAATGACCCCGCTGTGCCGAGGCCCGTACACCACAAAAGGTGCCCGTAGCGTGCGTTCATTTAAATATTAGTATAGTTTGTAAGCCCTGGCGGGGACCTTAATTTACAGGTTACCATAGGATCGTCTGGTTAAGTAGTAATCAGCCCTAACGTGCTGAAATAAGAGTGGCCTGATCGAAAGAAAACTTTTGAAGTATCTACAACGTGTAATTTATTAAAGGGTATATACATACCAAGTGCACGGTTTCTTTGGATGATAATAAACGATATGGCAAGGGTTTTATAATCCTATGTGTACATGTGTGAAGTATAATAGAAATTTCAATACATTGATATCAGAGGCAGAATTTTTAAATTAAGAAGTACGAAGAGAATCACCGTGTTATTAGCAAGTGACGTGGAAAGTTATTGACCCCCGTAGTGCTGTGACACCTTTGTTATTATTGGTATTCAAGAAACATATGAAACCAATAATTTGGTATCAATTCTTTGTTTCACTTATTTTGAGCTGAAACTGCATAGAGACTCTATACCAGATGTTGTCTTCAGCCCCTTTGGATAGATATGGAGTTTCCGTTACACGTTACACGTTAGCACGCCTAAAGGACTTCTGATCGAGAGAAGAAAGGTCACGGGTTCTTACCCCACCCATTACACTATTGCCGTGAACCTACTCCAGATACGACCATGTTTAGCTTAGTTGGAAGGGTTAAGAGGATTTCTAGTAATGTGAATTCTGCCCATATACCTAGCTAATTCTATATCTAAAGGAAAAAAAGATATTTTAATGCTTTTTAACAGATTTTTCAAGATTTATCGCAATCTGATGTATGGTTTAAGTACGCATACAAAAACGAACATATAATGTTTTTAAGTTATTGCATAGCTTTTATCGCGGGCTTGGAGTGCGGAGACCGAATCAAGAAATTCCGTTACGAAAATAGACCTAACACCCCCACTCCGACCGGCACAGCGGTGCGGCGTTGAAAGTCGTGCATCGTCTAACGTCGTTTCAGTTCAGCAGACTTCGGCATGGTGTTTGTGTGCGTGCGACTAGACGTATGCGTGTAGACTAGCTGCTAACTGCTCATAACTGAGTCCACGAGTGAGTTCGAGCCCGCGACTAGTTGAACCTTAAGTCGCAGGCCACGCTGGCGCGACGCGTCTTGCGTCTGCGCTGAGCGGGAAAAACAATAATACGTGTCGAACGGGGGGCGCCATGTTGGCGCGACTTGCGTGCGCATCTAGCGACCGCGAGCAGCGGAGGGATAGTACGAGTTCGCGCGTCCGTCCTGCGTATTTATCAATTTTGTTGAATTATCCGCGATGCAAAACATAAATATAGAGGAGTTTATTAGCGAAATAATGTCTCGGCCATCAATCTGGTGCAGTAAGGATGTTCAATATAAAAATAAATATGTAATAAAAAAAGTGGGATGAAATAAGACAAATTTTTTTGTTTAAATCATGAACCCCCATTTTTATTTGTAATATATCCTGTGCAAAAAAACTACTTCCTTGTTTTATTTGTAATATATCCTGTGCAAAAAAACTATTTCCTTTTAAACATGAAAGTTCCAGTTTAGACAATTTCATTTTAAACCCCGCGAAAAAAATATAGCAGATAAAAACCACGCGTCACGCGGCCGCTTCAACGTGGCACACTACAGCGGTCTTGCCGCAGCGTCTTTACTCCTCCCGCTCCCGCTGGTCGCCCCCGCTCACCGCAGTAGCTCTAGCGTGGCCTGCGGCTAACGTGTATGTATATGGTACGACTGTACGACGCTCGCACGGATCGAGACGAGCTGCTCCGAAATCGTGTAACTTGAATTAATATCAAAGAAAAAAAATACTGCATAAATAAAATAAATAAATAATTATAATTGCATAAATTGATAAAAAATGCTATGCAATAGCTTTACCGCGGAAGTCCCCGAGTGCCACACTCATTTTTTTTTAAAGTACGATGTTGATAGACATAGAAATATTTAACATTAATAATAGTAAAATTTTTGGTTTGAATGAATTAATAGCGTTGAGAATTTGCTTATTACCTGAAATTATATTTTCGCATTTTATACAGGGCATCGTAATGCAAAATTCGTGAATAGTTTACACATACTTGCATACCAACATTAAAAAAAATACGGATACAGAGATGGTCAAATACGAGCGCGAAATGTATTGAGAAAATCGCGATTTATACGTTTCGCAACGAATGTAGGCGCGCGCAAGCGTAGCACCTGGTTCTTTACACCCTGTATACTAGACTCGACATTACAATATAAAGTTTGTATTTTAGTATCGTGTAAATAACTAAAAACACTTGAAAAATAAAAAAGAAAACGTATTTATTGCCAAGAGATAAACGACATGCAAACAATGAGGGTTTTCTGTAATAATGTCCACCAGGCGGCAGCACTGAGGCATCAGGTCCGGGCATCTGTCAAACGCTTAAGTTTTTTGACATCTGTCAAATTGACGTCAATGTCATGTATACATCAAAGATTCATTTCCAAAGAAGACCTCTCGCCTCAGTAGCGCATCTGGTGATTTAATTTTTTTAGGAAATCATCATTATAATTCCTTAGGAATAGTGTTAGTAATTGATACCTATATTATTGTTACGAGCTGGGGTTCGGCATAGAAATAATTAACGCCAATTAGACCAAAATTAACACCACAAAACAAAAATTAACACAGTTATTTACAGTACAATACTTGTCACTTAACACTTAAATCGCACCGAAATTCACTTGTAAAGCTTCGATTATATCGCCTCGTATCTTGAAATAAGACTGCTTCTGTGCGTCCCTTTGCGATCTATTTATACCCCGCTCTGCGTTCTAGAACATTCTTGTACAATTGACTCACTGCCTACACTGCCAAGAATATTCCAGAAGCTACTTGAGATACACAGTGCTGCTACTCGCCGCTAAATGTTGGGTAACACGATACCCCTTGGCTGGACCATGGTCAGATTTACTGGCTTCTGCCTACCCGTCACGACTGTCAAAGGTGTTCAAAGGACAGCCAGGACTAATGGCTACGTGCTTTACGAGGCACGGGGGTATCAACCGCCAACTTCCAAACTCCGGCTTACTGCTGAGAAATTCCTTACACAACTATTAGCACTTTTGGCTCTACCCGGGAATCCACCCAGAGACTTCTATATAATAATGAGCCATTTATTCAACA
The DNA here is from genome assembly GCA_943138885.2 of Tholera decimalis. NCBI lineage: Eukaryota > Metazoa > Arthropoda > Insecta > Lepidoptera > Noctuidae > Tholera > Tholera decimalis. The sequence goes on along the minus strand of OW964557.2, from coordinate 3,385,851 downwards.
GTATGTAGGTAGTACAATTTCCTTAATATCTAAGCTAAATAAAATCTAGGTTGTTTTCTGTTGATTGCCAATCGGCAAAGGCCTCCTCCAACCTTTTCCACTCGTTTCTGTCCTTAGCAACACGGCTCCAGGTTACACCTGCGAATTTGGCCAGGTCGTCCTCCCATCTTTGACGGGGTCTTCCCCTTTTTCTTATGCCATTCCTGGGGTACCACTCTGTGACCTTCTTGCTCCACTTCTCCTTCCCTCTACTCATATGCCCAGCCCATTTCCATTTTTGTATCCTGACATTTGTTGCTATGTCCCGAACCTTTGTGTTTTTCCTAATGTCTTCCAACCTGACTCGGTCTTTTTTCTTTATTCCCATCATGCTTCGCTCCATTCCGATTCCGATGGAGCGAAGCACGATGGATGCAGAGACTTGCAGAGACTTCTATGATTGCCTAAATACTTTCAAAATAACAAGAAAGTTTTCTCCGACAGGGTTTAAAGGGCAACCTGGTCCGCCTATTCGCGAACATCAACGAGGAAAAGTTCGACGAGGCGACGCCCATGTACCGGCGCCTGCTGTACTGCGTGTCGTTCTTCCACTGCACGCTCATCGCTCGCAAGCGGTTCCGCCAGCTCGGCTACAACGCCGTCTACAGCTTCAACGATGCCGACTTTGATGTGAGCTCTAGCCTATTGATAACATAAATTTAACTAGGTCCGTCTATTCGTGAACATCAATGAGGACGAAGAGAAGCATACAAGTGCTTTGAATGTGCGTAGATTATCGCTTCACCTCATTTTGCACACAGATCTAAAGCTGCACCCCTTTAAAATTCTATTGAGGTATTTGGAAAAAAAAATCTTTTTTCTAAGAACTAGAATTTTTGTAAAATTTGCGTACACACAACAGGTGATATGTTAGCTTAATTCGCCCGATCTCAGTTTAAATCAAGGAACTTGTACCTAAACTGGAATGCGGACGCGAAGCTCAAATCCGTTCCGAAGAGTATACCCTCGAAGGACCTAGCTATCTCTTTCTAGTAGTGTGGATATCAATTCGCGATAAACGTAAGGACAATTTTATTTGATGCAATATTTGCAGGTTTTTCTAAGACACTTATTATTAACCTTACAAATGATGTATTTCTGTTACCGCTATAACAAAAAATACTATAAATTAATTAAAATAAATATTTAAGGGAGACTCCCATACAACAGTTGTGATATTTTTGGCGCTTTTTATAGGTAATGGTTCCGTACCATTCATTACCTACCTATAAAAATACCCATCATGCGCGAGTCCGACTCGTACTTGGCCAGTTTTTTTCTTAATAACGTATTAAATAGAAAGAAAGAAATAAATTCAATTATAAATACAAAGGTCTGTATCGGTCTGTTACGCTTTCACGGTTAAATCACAGAGCCGCTTTCGAAAAATTTGGCATGGAGATAGTTTAAAACCCTGGGAACTATATAGGGTTCTTTCTATCTCAGATTTTTGAATAGTTGCTCGGTAGCGCGATATAACAGAATTCCATGTGGGTGAAAAGCTAGTTCTCAATATATATCTGGGGAACTTATATTGAGCGCGCTAATTTCTATAATAAACCCTTCCTTATACGGGCTAAACGCAAAATTGGTTTTGTTAAGCAGACTTTATTGCATGGAATTATAAACTTTCAAAGTGGTTAAGACTATAGATGCTGGCGGGAAACATTCCGAATCATTCCCGTCGAATACTTCGGAAGTATTCTGAAATATTCCGAAACTTTGGGAATATTTCAACTGTCAAAAGAAAAACAGGAAAATCGACCTTTGAAGTCTGTTAATATACCAAAACCTGCTCCTAAGTAGGTAAGAACAAATACTTTTCTGAAAACCGCATCAAAACGTGTTTGCTTGCAAGGTTTGCCTTTATTTGCTTTTATTGACTGGGCTATTATACGCGTTAAGTAGGTAGGTAATGATTGATACCTACCTATGCGACTCGCGAATACTCGCGATGCGTACAGAGCTACATACAAACTAACCAAAAACATAGGTAACCCTTTTTCAAATAGCAAATCAAATATGCTTGGCCTGGTTTTTTTATTTCACAACTGACATTTAAGGCTATAATCGCATAGCACGACTTACAACTCGATCGCCTAATTCATGTATTTTGACCAATAGGATGCACGAAGCGTATTTTAGTAGTGTTCGTAATAGTAAGTATTAATATAATGTTACACGCCCTTTACTCACAAAATGCATATTATTTCTAATTGGGCGAAAACAGGAAGGGATGTGGTTTGTCACTAGCTGCGCTTCCGCAGAAATATTTTCTTAAGTGAGTATGCGTATCTTTGGCCGATAGTACCTACCTAAAAACAAAAGCATAAAAATCCTGTTAATCGCAGGCTAATAAATCTACCTATAAAAATATCAACATATACTTAATCAATCCCATTTATAATAAAATAAACATTTATATTTTACTCTCGTAGCGTACATACGTACTCTCGCAGTGAATAATAATTAACTCACCCACCACACAACAAGCAAACACATTTATTCCCATTGAATTATTCGGGCGAAATATTCGGAAACATTCGATTGCGGGGTACGAATCTTTCTCGCGCGGGTGAAAACTTCTCCGGGGAGCAGCATCCCCTCCCTCTTACCGCACCCCGCACCGCCATCGCCTGCACGCACGACTCGTGCGTGGCCGGTGGCAGTCGGGTGCGCGCGTCGCGGTGCCAGCGCGGCGGCAGCGGCCGGCGCACAGAGATCGACGATCTATGCAAAATACGATTTTTTAGCAAAAAAAGTTGAAATCTTAATAAATAATTAAAAGTTTCTTTAAATCAGAATGATTCAAAATGAATTTATCATTTTGAATAATTCCCATTTAAAGAAACTTTCCCCGAAGTATTCCGGAATCATTCGGAATTATTCAGAAGTTTTGCAACTATAGTTAAGACCCGTGATACAAATACAATTATTGCAGATACAGAATTAATAACAGAATCACCAGCTGACAATTCTTCGAAGGCTTGGCCTTGATAGGCAGTGGTACAGACGTCCAAACAAACGTGCATTAATTGGTAATCTACGTTTATTCGACACTTGTACGGTCAGAACCAGTAGACTAAAAATAAAATGATGCAATGTTTATACATAATTAAAACCACTAAAACCCTTCATGATAAACGATGATTATAAATAGAAAGAACAACAGAAGAGATATAATTTATTTATGTATATATTTATTTAGGTTAACCTACAATTGTTTACACTATACATTTGTATGAAACAGTCATATTACATTTATAAGTGTAACAATTAATTACAGGCTAACACACCACATGTGCTATTTAAGGTTAGAAATCAATATTATTAACATACATAATTCTAAACATGAAGGAGGCAGATCGAATGACAATTATAAGGTTATTATTATTAGGTTGGTTCTATATTTTCTAGTTCCTCATATGTTGCAGCTGCAGGTTTGTTACAAGATTGGCTTGACACACAACCCTAAAAAATGTATTACACTATTATTAGTTAAAAGTATGGAAATAATCTTTAAATTATGAATTATTATTATTATTTGTCGACATTAACTAACTGCAGTGGACAAAAGTTAAGTAATTAAGTTATAAGTAATTATTAATATAATAAACTACACTTGTAAGCAAGTTTGCTTAGCTGAGTTTTTGGCCAAAATGATATAAAATATTTTTGCCATCAATTTGCTAAGCAAAAGTAAACAAATCAACAAAAATGTCGACTTTTATGCTTATTAATTTGACTCCTTTCATAACTTTCACTTACTGATCTTTGAATGTGCCCAGTACAGGTTGTATATTCTTTTTTAGTGGGTTTCAATATTATAGTACTTAAAACATTTATTTGTTTCGCTTTAACAGGAATCTAAAATAATAATAGATTGATGAGAACAAAATTTTAGTATTTATGTTTAAGATAGATTCAAAATGAAAATTCATCTTGCTATTCATTCATTGCATTCATGTCATTTGTAAAGATTGATAACTTACTTTAGGGAAAATGGATGGAATTGCATCATATGATCTTGTTTCGAAATGCAATATTTCTTCGGGCTTGAAATGGCGGCTACAAATTTTAGAACCGTTTCTGACCCTTTTCTGTGTAGAACACTGAGCCACCGGTCTCGAAGATCATCATTTTTAGGAAAGCTTAAAATAACAAAAAATAATATATAATGAGAAGAAAGAAAAATAATAAATAAGAAGAATAAAGCGAAGAACATCCACTTTTACATTGAAAACATAGTCACCCTAAATGCAATTTGTAAACAAAGTCACAAAACTTACTTAAAAAGGGAAATTCCAGACCCGGGGTACACTTTTCACTCTTGCAATTAACCACAAAACACGTTCTTACCATGGTTACAATAACTTGCACTTTAATATTACGAAAACTCACAAAATTAAATATAATTCAAATTTATAAACATACAGATGTCAAGTAAACGTCAGACGGCAATGTAGTAATTGCCAGGTATAGTATAATGTATCACTACTAATTCTTACAAATTCCATTTTTTTTGGTTTAAACACAAGAGTGTTTGCATGGTAAAATAACTTTAATTTTCATTAATATGCATACAGTAATAATGGTAATTCATTTTAAAGATAGAATTCCAAAGAAGCTTAAAACTAGGTGTTATTACTACAACAGACAGGGGGGAAAAAATTACCATTGAAATAAATATTTTTAATCTGCCACACAGAAGAAAGGGACACAGTCCACACACGGCACTGTCTCGCTCGGAACGAATAGTTCCTTCAGTTTTATGCGTGCAAGTTTATACTCTATTGTTTAACAGTTAAGAAAGACTTTCTGTATTCTTTGAATCATTCGTAAGCAATCCAGTTAGTAGGTAGAAGATCCTTGGTTTAAATATAGAATCTGCACTTGAGCATTGGTCTTATTCCAAAATGGTAATAAAACTACACTCAGATTCAAATCGAGCCTCAAGCAGAGAATATCTAATTGTCTATGCATCAGTCTGTTTTCGTTTACGTTTTATTTTCTTCGTCTCCGCTGTTCCGATCTACGAATGATCGTAAATAATTCAATTTACTTTAATACCAAATTTTTAAGAATAAAAAATATGTATTGCACGGTTTCACCATAGAAATTATTTTTAAGAATTTGTAAAAGCAAATTCTTGAAGGTAAAAGGTGTTAAGGCAATATTTTCTAACATATAAAAATATAGCAAGAGTAACTTGTTCGTGGAACGGAGTGGATCCTAAATAATGTCTGTGACAGTGTTGTTTTGAATTGCTCATTAATCATATAATAAGTAATATTCAAATAAATAATGGTTTGGGAACAACGATCAATAAAAATATTAAAAGGAAACAAAGTTATAGTTAAAACAAAACAGAAATGTATATGTTTTACCAAATCTTGGTCAATAGATGGCAGTATTACAAATTGTCAAAAATCTTCATCTTGTGAAAATCTATACCATTTCTTAAAATAATTAACGTAAAAGTGTTATTTGTAACCAATTAGCAAAATAAAACGTGATTTCATCATCATTCGCCTAAAATTACCATTTTTATATCAAATAATAAACTGAAAAGCAAATAGTTAACTGACAAGGAAATCTCTGCTCGAGCGTGGTGTCGACCATACTTGGGTGATGAATCTACAACTGAGTAACGATCTAGAATAAAGCCGTACCTGGCTGAACTATGATCTATGAATCTATACTTGAGGAACATTCTAAAATTAAATCTCGTCTCAAAACTAGTTTTAAACAGAGATCAGTGCTCGAGTTTCGTTCTGTAATACGGGCCTAAATCCCCAAGAGCCAGATTACCGATTGACATATCCCTCGCGTCCCTCCTAATCATTACATTCACACAGTAAGCTAAACAAATATACACATTCTTTTGAGACACCCTGTAGTAAAAAATATAGCCGATGATCTAATATCAGAGCTAACTAATATACACAAAAAATACAAGCCGTTTCAGAGGAATTCGAACACTGACACAAGATTTTTATATATTAGAATTGTATATATGGACTCAAAACAAGAACAGAGTGCAGGTTCAATATAGTCGCTTGTCTTCCTTACCTAGTGTTGATATTGATATCTTAATCCTTACATAAGTTCAAGTCTGTCTTACATAGGTCATTTTTACAAAAATTAAAAATTATTGTATTGTGATTCTGGCTTTATTTATATCAAGTTACTTATATTTTTTAATTATTTAACTGTTCATTCGTCTTATAATATGTGAAATGCTATGTTGGTACTAAAGCAATAGCTTTAGCAATTAGTATCCATTGCAATGTTAGTAAGTAATTTTGTTTTGTTTTATCTATTCTTTCACGCTTATTGTTTAATGCATGCCGTGGCAGGCTTTAATTAAGGCTACACTATTGTTTGTAATAATATTGTAACTTGTAACATGTTTATTGGTGTATGCTTTGTTGGTTGTCCTTAAATAAATACTGACTTCAGGTATCAGACAACCTGCTAGCAAACTACCTGGAGGAGTACGAGGAGGTGCCGTGGGACGCGCTGCGCTACCTGTTCGCCATCATCAACTACGGCGGACACATCACCGACGACTGGGACAAGCGGGTTCTCATCGCCTACATCAACCAGTTCTTTAACGAAGACGCGCTGGAGACACCCTTCTATAGGTCAGGCGATTACATTTTATATTTTACTAGCTTATGCCCACGACTTTGTTCGCGTTTTTTTTTTAAAATTACGAATGAGCCCGCTCTTGACCTTGATCACACCTGATGGTAAGTGTAAGATGAGGTCTACGATCGAACGAGCGAGCCCAGAAAATGCCTATTCACTCTTGCTTTAAAGGCTGACGGATCATATGTGGCAGGGAACACAAGCCGGCAGAGAGTTCCACACCTTGGCTGTGCGCACAATTAATGTTGAAGAAAAGCGCTTAGTACGACAAGACGGTATATCGACCAAGTGCGGATGGTATCCTGCGGTACGTCTGGCAGACCGGTAGTAAAAGGGGGATGAAGGGATCGTGGAGCTCCTGCTCACACTCCGAAGTACAATCTGTAGAAGATAGACAGGCAAGCAACGTTTCCCCGGTGAGCCAGGCTGTGAATCTTGTCTGCCAGAACCTCGTCACCTATGAGCCTTTAAAAATGTTATTCGTGAGAATTTTAGGATAAAACATGTTATTCCAGGATGTCAACTATCTACTTACGACATTTTATACGGATCCGTTCATTAGTTTTTGCGTGAATGAGTAACAAACATCCTTACATCTTCATAAACTTTTACATTTATAATCTTTAGTAAGAAGCAAGATTTGGTTGAGTGGTCGCAAGCGAGTTTGCTAAACACGAGGTCAGGCAAAAAGTGGGATTGGGTTTTTCTGTAAGGAATTTTTCAGTAGTAGCCTGGAGTTTGGAAGTTGGTGGTGTGGAGTGTGATACGTAATTTCGAAAAGTGAAACACCGAAGAACACGTCCCCGTAAGTTCACGAATACGAAACACTGAACCACGAAAAACCTAACGCCGTAGCTATGGGATCTCGAATAACTAAATCTCTAATTTCATCTATTCGAAACACTTAACAACGAATGCACACAACCCAGAAGAACTGAACACTGTAGCTATGCAATATCGAATAACTAAACCTCGAAAAGTCTTCGTAAAGTGTCTTTATTAATTTAATAATCAAACATTTAAAACTATTAAGTGGAGAGTGAATAGGTTACTTTTAGGTAAGCGTGCTCCATCTTCGACCACATCATCACTTACCATCAGGTGAGATAGTGGTCAAACGCGAACCTATTATCAATAATAAAAAAATCAAAGAATTCACATTGCCCATATCCCCTCATATTTCCCATAAGGAAATAAATAATTATTTGGTTGATTGACACAATATGACATGATATGTTTTATTTTTCTCAAAAATTAATGTTTGAATAAAGAATATCGTAATAGGAATTACAAAAGCAATGTTTGATTATTAAATGAATAAAGACATTTTATGAAGACTTTCCGAGGATTAGTTATTCAAGGTCGCATGGCAACGTTGTTCAGTTTTTCTTCTCAGTAGGCATTTGTTGTAAAGTGATTCGAATAGGTAAATTTAGAGAATTAGTTATTCGAAATCCCATGGCTATGGCGTTAGGTTTTTGTAGTTGAGTGCATTGTGTTTCATATTCGTGAACTTACGGGGACGTGTTCTTCGGTGTTTCACTTTTCGAAACCACGTATCACACCTGGGGTGTGATACCTCCGTGATACCTTCGGAAATAACGTTAAGTCGTCAGTGCCGGCTGTCATTTAAACATTTATGATTATCGTCAGAAGCCAGTAAATCTGACACTGGTTCTTATGTGGCGTGGTGAAGCACTAGTACTCAGCTGCGTCCGGTTACACTAGAAAAATCTAAGCACAGGGTGATCGGAAACTGGAAACAATAAATACAATCTTAAATATTCCGTATTAAGTTCTAGTGATATTGTTAGTGACCATGTCACTTTAAAAATGTATATTACCAGGGATGTTTGAGGCTTGCCGAGGTTGCGGGAATGTTCTAACGAGATATCGCGGCCCCGGAAATTTAGGGCAGCTGAAAGAACAAGGTGGGTTTAGTCAGTAGAAGTCTGATACTCCTTTCCGCTTAAACCCAGAGCGGGAGAAGTCATTCGATGATTTTCCCACACACAAAAGAATGGATGTTTGAGACTAGGCTGTAGAATATCTTTTTTTTAATAGGCTTGCGTTTGACCACCATCTCACCTGATGGTAAGTGATGATGTGGTCAAAAATGGAGCACGCTTGCCTAGAAGTAACCTATTCACTCTTGACTTGACTCCCAGGTTATAGCGATCAGGAAACACAGACTCCGGCAAGGGATTATATCTTAGCTTTTATTATTCAGTAGTCCAATACCTGTAGGTAGTTGTATGTGGCGCAGGTTGGGCACGATCCCAGCGTACCACATCCCGCGCGACGGCTCGCTGGAGTCGTACCGCGACTTCCTGGACCTGCTGCCCGGCGCCGAGCGCGCCGAGTCCGTGGGGCAGCACGCCTCCGCAGACGTCGCCACTCTCGCGCAGGTAACACCACACACAATACCTGTAGGTAGTTGTATGTGGCGCAGGTTGGGCACGATCCCGGCGTACCACATCCCGCGCGACGGCTCGCTGGAGTCGTACCGCGACTTCCTGGACCTGCTGCCCGGCGCCGAGCGCGCCGAGTCCGTGGGGCAGCACGCCTCCGCAGACGTCGCCACTCTCGCGCAGGTAACACCACACACAATACCTGTAGGTAGTTGTATGTGGCGCAGGTTGGGCACGATCCCGGCGTACCACATCCCGCGCGACGGCTCGCTGGAGTCGTACCGCGACTTCCTGGACCTGCTGCCCGGCGCCGAGCGCGCCGAGTCCGTGGGGCAGCACGCCTCCGCAGACGTCGCCACTCTCGCGCAGGTAACACCACACACAATACCTGTAGGTAGTTGTATGTGGCGCAGGTTGGGCACGATCCCGGCGTACCACATCCCGCGCGACGGCTCGCTGGAGTCGTACCGCGACTTCCTGGACCTGCTGCCCGGCGCCGAGCGCGCCGAGTCCGTGGGGCAGCACGCCTCCGCAGACGTCGCCACTCTCGCGCAGGTAACACCACACACAATACCTGTAGGTAGTTGTATGTGGCGCAGGTTGGGCACGATCCCGGCGTACCACATCCCGCGCGACGGCTCGCTGGAGTCGTACCGCGACTTCCTGGACCTGCTGCCCGGCGCCGAGCGCGCCGAGTCCGTGGGGCAGCACGCCTCCGCAGACGTCGCCACTCTCGCGCAGGTAACACCACACACAATACCTGTAGGTAGTTGTATGTGGCGCAGGTTGGGCACGATCCCGGCGTACCACATCCCGCGCGACGGCTCGCTGGAGTCGTACCGCGACTTCCTGGACCTGCTGCCCGGCGCCGAGCGCGCCGAGTCCGTGGGGCAGCACGCCTCCGCAGACGTTGCCACTCTCGCGCAGGTAACACCACACACAATACCTGTAGGTAGTTGTATGTGGCGCAGGTTGGGCACGATCCCGGCGTACCACATCCCGCGCGACGGCTCGCTGGAGTCGTACCGCGACTTCCTGGACCTGCTGCCCGGCGCCGAGCGCGCCGAGTCCGTGGGGCAGCACGCCTCCGCAGACGTCGCCACTCTCGCGCAGGTAACACCACACACAATACCTGTAGGTAGTTGTATGTGGCGCAGGTTGGGCACGATCCCGGCGTACCACATCCCGCGCGACGGCTCGCTGGAGTCGTACCGCGACTTCCTGGACCTGCTGCCCGGCGCCGAGCGCGCCGAGTCCGTGGGGCAGCACGCCTCCGCAGACGTCGCCACTCTCGCGCAGGTAACACCACACACAATACCTGTAGGTAGTTGTATGTGGCGCAGGTTGGGCACGATCCCGGCGTACCACATCCCGCGCGACGGCTCGCTGGAGTCGTACCGCGACTTCCTGGACCTGCTGCCCGGCGCCGAGCGCGCCGAGTCCGTGGGGCAGCACGCCTCCGCAGACGTCGCCACTCTCGCGCAGGTAACACCACACACAATACCTGTAGGTAGTTGTATGTGGCGCAGGTTGGGCACGATCCCGGCGTACCACATCCCGCGCGACGGCTCGCTGGAGTCGTACCGCGACTTCCTGGACCTGCTGCCCGGCGCCGAGCGCGCCGAGTCCGTGGGGCAGCACGCCTCCGCAGACGTCGCCACTCTCGCGCAGGTAACACCACACACAATACCTGTAGGTAGTTGTATGTGGCGCAGGTTGGGCACGATCCCGGCGTACCACATCCCGCGCGACGGCTCGCTGGAGTCGTACCGCGACTTCCTGGACCTGCTGCCCGGCGCCGAGCGCGCCGAGTCCGTGGGGCAGCACGCCTCCGCAGACGTCGCCACTCTCGCGCAGGTAACACCACACACAATACCTGTAGGTAGTTGTATGTGGCGCAGGTTGGGCACGATCCCGGCGTACCACATCCCGCGCGACGGCTCGCTGGAGTCGTACCGCGACTTCCTGGACCTGCTGCCCGGCGCCGAGCGCGCCGAGTCCGTGGGGCAGCACGCCTCCGCAGACGTCGCCACTCTCGCGCAGGTAACACCACACACAATACCTGTAGGTAGTTGTATGTGGCGCAGGTTGGGCACGATCCCGGCGTACCACATCCCGCGCGACGGCTCGCTGGAGTCGTACCGCGACTTCCTGGACCTGCTGCCCGGCGCCGAGCGCGCCGAGTCCGTGGGGCAGCACGCCTCCGCAGACGTCGCCACTCTCGCGCAGGTAACACCACACACAATACCTGTAGGTAGTTGTATGTGGCGCAGGTTGGGCACGATCCCGGCGTACCACATCCCGCGCGACGGCTCGCTGGAGTCGTACCGCGACTTCCTGGACCTGCTGCCCGGCGCCGAGCGCGCCGAGTCCGTGGGGCAGCACGCCTCCGCAGACGTCGCCACTCTCGCGCAGGTAACACCACACACAATACCTGTAGGTAGTTGTATGTGGCGCAGGTTGGGCACGATCCCGGCGTACCACATCCCGCGCGACGGCTCGCTGGAGTCGTACCGCGACTTCCTGGACCTGCTGCCCGGCGCCGAGCGCGCCGAGTCCGTGGGGCAGCACGCCTCCGCAGACGTCGCCACTCTCGCGCAGGTAACACCACACACAATACCTGTAGGTAGTTGTATGTGGCGCAGGTTGGGCACGATCCCGGCGTACCACATCCCGCGCGACGGCTCGCTGGAGTCGTACCGCGACTTCCTGGACCTGCTGCCCGGCGCCGAGCGCGCCGAGTCCGTGGGGCAGCACGCCTCCGCAGACGTCGCCACTCTCGCGCAGGTAACACCACACACAATACCTGTAGGTAGTTGTATGTGGCGCAGGTTGGGCACGATCCCGGCGTACCACATCCCGCGCGACGGCTCGCTGGAGTCGTACCGCGACTTCCTGGACCTGCTGCCCGGCGCCGAGCGCGCCGAGTCCGTGGGGCAGCACGCCTCCGCAGACGTCGCCACTCTCGCGCAGGTAACACCACACACAATACCTGTAGGTAGTTGTATGTGGCGCAGGTTGGGCACGATCCCGGCGTACCACATCCCGCGCGACGGCTCGCTGGAGTCGTACCGCGACTTCCTGGACCTGCTGCCCGGCGCCGAGCGCGCCGAGTCCGTGGGGCAGCACGCCTCCGCAGACGTCGCCACTCTCGCGCAGGTAACACCACACACAATACCTGTAGGTAGTTGTATGTGGCGCAGGTTGGGCACGATCCCGGCGTACCACATCCCGCGCGACGGCTCGCTGGAGTCGTACCGCGACTTCCTGGACCTGCTGCCCGGCGCCGAGCGCGCCGAGTCCGTGGGGCAGCACGCCTCCGCAGACGTCGCCACTCTCGCGCAGGTAACACCACACACAATACCTGTAGGTAGTTGTATGTGGCGCAGGTTGGGCACGATCCCGGCGTACCACATCCCGCGCGACGGCTCGCTGGAGTCGTACCGCGACTTCCTGGACCTGCTGCCCGGCGCCGAGCGCGCCGAGTCCGTGGGGCAGCACGCCTCCGCAGACGTCGCCACTCTCGCGCAGGTAACACCACACACAATACCTGTAGGTAGTTGTATGTGGCGCAGGTTGGGCACGATCCCGGCGTACCACATCCCGCGCGACGGCTCGCTGGAGTCGTACCGCGACTTCCTGGACCTGCTGCCCGGCGCCGAGCGCGCCGAGTCCGTGGGGCAGCACGCCTCCGCAGACGTCGCCACTCTCGCGCAGGTAACACCACACACAATACCTGTAGGTAGTTGTATGTGGCGCAGGTTGGGCACGATCCCGGCGTACCACATCCCGCGCGACGGCTCGCTGGAGTCGTACCGCGACTTCCTGGACCTGCTGCCCGGCGCCGAGCGCGCCGAGTCCGTGGGGCAGCACGCCTCCGCAGACGTCGCCACTCTCGCGCAGGTAACACCACACACAATACCTGTAGGTAGTTGTATGTGGCGCAGGTTGGGCACGATCCCGGCGTACCACATCCCGCGCGACGGCTCGCTGGAGTCGTACCGCGACTTCCTGGACCTGCTGCCCGGCGCCGAGCGCGCCGAGTCCGTGGGGCAGCACGCCTCCGCAGACGTCGCCACTCTCGCGCAGGTAACACCACACACAATACCTGTAGGTAGTTGTATGTGGCGCAGGTTGGGCACGATCCCGGCGTACCACATCCCGCGCGACGGCTCGCTGGAGTCGTACCGCGACTTCCTGGACCTGCTGCCCGGCGCCGAGCGCGCCGAGTCCGTGGGGCAGCACGCCTCCGCAGACGTCGCCACTCTCGCGCAGGTAACACCACACACAATACCTGTAGGTAGTTGTATGTGGCGCAGGTTGGGCACGATCCCGGCGTACCACATCCCGCGCGACGGCTCGCTGGAGTCGTACCGCGACTTCCTGGACCTGCTGCCCGGCGCCGAGCGCGCCGAGTCCGTGGGGCAGCACGCCTCCGCAGACGTCGCCACTCTCGCGCAGGTAACACCACACACAATACCTGTAGGTAGTTGTATGTGGCGCAGGTTGGGCACGATCCCGGCGTACCACATCCCGCGCGACGGCTCGCTGGAGTCGTACCGCGACTTCCTGGACCTGCTGCCCGGCGCCGAGCGCGCCGAGTCCGTGGGGCAGCACGCCTCCGCAGACGTCGCCACTCTCGCGCAGGTAACACCACACACAATACCTGTAGGTAGTTGTATGTGGCGCAGGTTGGGCACGATCCCGGCGTACCACATCCCGCGCGACGGCTCGCTGGAGTCGTACCGCGACTTCCTGGACCTGCTGCCCGGCGCCGAGCGCGCCGAGTCCGTGGGGCAGCACGCCTCCGCAGACGTCGCCACTCTCGCGCAGGTAACACCACACACAATACCTGTAGGTAGTTGTATGTGGCGCAGGTTGGGCACGATCCCGGCGTACCACATCCCGCGCGACGGCTCGCTGGAGTCGTACCGCGACTTCCTGGACCTGCTGCCCGGCGCCGAGCGCGCCGAGTCCGTGGGGCAGCACGCCTCCGCAGACGTCGCCACTCTCGCGCAGGTAACACCACACACAATACCTGTAGGTAGTTGTATGTGGCGCAGGTTGGGCACGATCCCGGCGTACCACATCCCGCGCGACGGCTCGCTGGAGTCGTACCGCGACTTCCTGGACCTGCTGCCCGGCGCCGAGCGCGCCGAGTCCGTGGGGCAGCACGCCTCCGCAGACGTCGCCACTCTCGCGCAGGTAACACCACACACAATACCTGTAGGTAGTTGTATGTGGCGCAGGTTGGGCACGATCCCGGCGTACCACATCCCGCGCGACGGCTCGCTGGAGTCGTACCGCGACTTCCTGGACCTGCTGCCCGGCGCCGAGCGCGCCGAGTCCGTGGGGCAGCACGCCTCCGCAGACGTCGCCACTCTCGCGCAGGTAACACCACACACAATACCTGTAGGTAGTTGTATGTGGCGCAGGTTGGGCACGATCCCGGCGTACCACATCCCGCGCGACGGCTCGCTGGAGTCGTACCGCGACTTCCTGGACCTGCTGCCCGGCGCCGAGCGCGCCGAGTCCGTGGGGCAGCACGCCTCCGCAGACGTCGCCACTCTCGCGCAGGTAACACCACACACAATACCTGTAGGTAGTTGTATGTGGCGCAGGTTGGGCACGATCCCGGCGTACCACATCCCGCGCGACGGCTCGCTGGAGTCGTACCGCGACTTCCTGGACCTGCTGCCCGGCGCCGAGCGCGCCGAGTCCGTGGGGCAGCACGCCTCCGCAGACGTCGCCACTCTCGCGCAGGTAACACCACACACAATACCTGTAGGTAGTTGTATGTGGCGCAGGTTGGGCACGATCCCGGCGTACCACATCCCGCGCGACGGCTCGCTGGAGTCGTACCGCGACTTCCTGGACCTGCTGCCCGGCGCCGAGCGCGCCGAGTCCGTGGGGCAGCACGCCTCCGCAGACGTCGCCACTCTCGCGCAGGTAACACCACACACAATACCTGTAGGTAGTTGTATGTGGCGCAGGTTGGGCACGATCCCGGCGTACCACATCCCGCGCGACGGCTCGCTGGAGTCGTACCGCGACTTCCTGGACCTGCTGCCCGGCGCCGAGCGCGCCGAGTCCGTGGGGCAGCACGCCTCCGCAGACGTCGCCACTCTCGCGCAGGTAACACCACACACAATACCTGTAGGTAGTTGTATGTGGCGCAGGTTGGGCACGATCCCGGCGTACCACATCCCGCGCGACGGCTCGCTGGAGTCGTACCGCGACTTCCTGGACCTGCTGCCCGGCGCCGAGCGCGCCGAGTCCGTGGGGCAGCACGCCTCCGCAGACGTCGCCACTCTCGCGCAGGTAACACCACACACAATACCTGTAGGTAGTTGTATGTGGCGCAGGTTGGGCACGATCCCGGCGTACCACATCCCGCGCGACGGCTCGCTGGAGTCGTACCGCGACTTCCTGGACCTGCTGCCCGGCGCCGAGCGCGCCGAGTCCGTGGGGCAGCACGCCTCCGCAGACGTCGCCACTCTCGCGCAGGTAACACCACACACAATACCTGTAGGTAGTTGTATGTGGCGCAGGTTGGGCACGATCCCGGCGTACCACATCCCGCGCGACGGCTCGCTGGAGTCGTACCGCGACTTCCTGGACCTGCTGCCCGGCGCCGAGCGCGCCGAGTCCGTGGGGCAGCACGCCTCCGCAGACGTCGCCACTCTCGCGCAGGTAACACCACACACAATACCTGTAGGTAGTTGTATGTGGCGCAGGTTGGGCACGATCCCGGCGTACCACATCCCGCGCGACGGCTCGCTGGAGTCGTACCGCGACTTCCTGGACCTGCTGCCCGGCGCCGAGCGCGCCGAGTCCGTGGGGCAGCACGCCTCCGCAGACGTCGCCACTCTCGCGCAGGTAACACCACACACAATACCTGTAGGTAGTTGTATGTGGCGCAGGTTGGGCACGATCCCGGCGTACCACATCCCGCGCGACGGCTCGCTGGAGTCGTACCGCGACTTCCTGGACCTGCTGCCCGGCGCCGAGCGCGCCGAGTCCGTGGGGCAGCACGCCTCCGCAGACGTCGCCACTCTCGCGCAGGTAACACCACACACAATACCTGTAGGTAGTTGTATGTGGCGCAGGTTGGGCACGATCCCGGCGTACCACATCCCGCGCGACGGCTCGCTGGAGTCGTACCGCGACTTCCTGGACCTGCTGCCCGGCGCCGAGCGCGCCGAGTCCGTGGGGCAGCACGCCTCCGCAGACGTCGCCACTCTCGCGCAGGTAACACCACACACAATACCTGTAGGTAGTTGTATGTGGCGCAGGTTGGGCACGATCCCGGCGTACCACATCCCGCGCGACGGCTCGCTGGAGTCGTACCGCGACTTCCTGGACCTGCTGCCCGGCGCCGAGCGCGCCGAGTCCGTGGGGCAGCACGCCTCCGCAGACGTCGCCACTCTCGCGCAGGTAACACCACACACAATACCTGTAGGTAGTTGTATGTGGCGCAGGTTGGGCACGATCCCGGCGTACCACATCCCGCGCGACGGCTCGCTGGAGTCGTACCGCGACTTCCTGGACCTGCTGCCCGGCGCCGAGCGCGCCGAGTCCGTGGGGCAGCACGCCTCCGCAGACGTCGCCACTCTCGCGCAGGTAACACCACACACAATACCTGTAGGTAGTTGTATGTGGCGCAGGTTGGGCACGATCCCGGCGTACCACATCCCGCGCGACGGCTCGCTGGAGTCGTACCGCGACTTCCTGGACCTGCTGCCCGGCGCCGAGCGCGCCGAGTCCGTGGGGCAGCACGCCTCCGCAGACGTCGCCACTCTCGCGCAGGTAACACCACACACAATACCTGTAGGTAGTTGTATGTGGCGCAGGTTGGGCACGATCCCGGCGTACCACATCCCGCGCGACGGCTCGCTGGAGTCGTACCGCGACTTCCTGGACCTGCTGCCCGGCGCCGAGCGCGCCGAGTCCGTGGGGCAGCACGCCTCCGCAGACGTCGCCACTCTCGCGCAGGTAACACCACACACAATACCTGTAGGTAGTTGTATGTGGCGCAGGTTGGGCACGATCCCGGCGTACCACATCCCGCGCGACGGCTCGCTGGAGTCGTACCGCGACTTCCTGGACCTGCTGCCCGGCGCCGAGCGCGCCGAGTCCGTGGGGCAGCACGCCTCCGCAGACGTCGCCACTCTCGCGCAGGTAACACCACACACAATACCTGTAGGTAGTTGTATGTGGCGCAGGTTGGGCACGATCCCGGCGTACCACATCCCGCGCGACGGCTCGCTGGAGTCGTACCGCGACTTCCTGGACCTGCTGCCCGGCGCCGAGCGCGCCGAGTCCGTGGGGCAGCACGCCTCCGCAGACGTCGCCACTCTCGCGCAGGTAACACCACACACAATACCTGTAGGTAGTTGTATGTGGCGCAGGTTGGGCACGATCCCGGCGTACCACATCCCGCGCGACGGCTCGCTGGAGTCGTACCGCGACTTCCTGGACCTGCTGCCCGGCGCCGAGCGCGCCGAGTCCGTGGGGCAGCACGCCTCCGCAGACGTCGCCACTCTCGCGCAGGTAACACCACACACAATACCTGTAGGTAGTTGTATGTGGCGCAGGTTGGGCACGATCCCGGCGTACCACATCCCGCGCGACGGCTCGCTGGAGTCGTACCGCGACTTCCTGGACCTGCTGCCCGGCGCCGAGCGCGCCGAGTCCGTGGGGCAGCACGCCTCCGCAGACGTCGCCACTCTCGCGCAGGTAACACCACACACAATACCTGTAGGTAGTTGTATGTGGCGCAGGTTGGGCACGATCCCGGCGTACCACATCCCGCGCGACGGCTCGCTGGAGTCGTACCGCGACTTCCTGGACCTGCTGCCCGGCGCCGAGCGCGCCGAGTCCGTGGGGCAGCACGCCTCCGCAGACGTCGCCACTCTCGCGCAGGTAACACCACACACAATACCTGTAGGTAGTTGTATGTGGCGCAGGTTGGGCACGATCCCGGCGTACCACATCCCGCGCGACGGCTCGCTGGAGTCGTACCGCGACTTCCTGGACCTGCTGCCCGGCGCCGAGCGCGCCGAGTCCGTGGGGCAGCACGCCTCCGCAGACGTCGCCACTCTCGCGCAGGTAACACCACACACAATACCTGTAGGTAGTTGTATGTGGCGCAGGTTGGGCACGATCCCGGCGTACCACATCCCGCGCGACGGCTCGCTGGAGTCGTACCGCGACTTCCTGGACCTGCTGCCCGGCGCCGAGCGCGCCGAGTCCGTGGGGCAGCACGCCTCCGCAGACGTCGCCACTCTCGCGCAGGTAACACCACACACAATACCTGTAGGTAGTTGTATGTGGCGCAGGTTGGGCACGATCCCGGCGTACCACATCCCGCGCGACGGCTCGCTGGAGTCGTACCGCGACTTCCTGGACCTGCTGCCCGGCGCCGAGCGCGCCGAGTCCGTGGGGCAGCACGCCTCCGCAGACGTCGCCACTCTCGCGCAGGTAACACCACACACAATACCTGTAGGTAGTTGTATGTGGCGCAGGTTGGGCACGATCCCGGCGTACCACATCCCGCGCGACGGCTCGCTGGAGTCGTACCGCGACTTCCTGGACCTGCTGCCCGGCGCCGAGCGCGCCGAGTCCGTGGGGCAGCACGCCTCCGCAGACGTCGCCACTCTCGCGCAGGTAACACCACACACAATACCTGTAGGTAGTTGTATGTGGCGCAGGTTGGGCACGATCCCGGCGTACCACATCCCGCGCGACGGCTCGCTGGAGTCGTACCGCGACTTCCTGGACCTGCTGCCCGGCGCCGAGCGCGCCGAGTCCGTGGGGCAGCACGCCTCCGCAGACGTCGCCACTCTCGCGCAGGTAACACCACACACAATACCTGTAGGTAGTTGTATGTGGCGCAGGTTGGGCACGATCCCGGCGTACCACATCCCGCGCGACGGCTCGCTGGAGTCGTACCGCGACTTCCTGGACCTGCTGCCCGGCGCCGAGCGCGCCGAGTCCGTGGGGCAGCACGCCTCCGCAGACGTCGCCACTCTCGCGCAGGTAACACCACACACAATACCTGTAGGTAGTTGTATGTGGCGCAGGTTGGGCACGATCCCGGCGTACCACATCCCGCGCGACGGCTCGCTGGAGTCGTACCGCGACTTCCTGGACCTGCTGCCCGGCGCCGAGCGCGCCGAGTCCGTGGGGCAGCACGCCTCCGCAGACGTCGCCACTCTCGCGCAGGTAACACCACACACAATACCTGTAGGTAGTTGTATGTGGCGCAGGTTGGGCACGATCCCGGCGTACCACATCCCGCGCGACGGCTCGCTGGAGTCGTACCGCGACTTCCTGGACCTGCTGCCCGGCGCCGAGCGCGCCGAGTCCGTGGGGCAGCACGCCTCCGCAGACGTCGCCACTCTCGCGCAGGTAACACCACACACAATACCTGTAGGTAGTTGTATGTGGCGCAGGTTGGGCACGATCCCGGCGTACCACATCCCGCGCGACGGCTCGCTGGAGTCGTACCGCGACTTCCTGGACCTGCTGCCCGGCGCCGAGCGCGCCGAGTCCGTGGGGCAGCACGCCTCCGCAGACGTCGCCACTCTCGCGCAGGTAACACCACACACAATACCTGTAGGTAGTTGTATGTGGCGCAGGTTGGGCACGATCCCGGCGTACCACATCCCGCGCGACGGCTCGCTGGAGTCGTACCGCGACTTCCTGGACCTGCTGCCCGGCGCCGAGCGCGCCGAGTCCGTGGGGCAGCACGCCTCCGCAGACGTCGCCACTCTCGCGCAGGTAACACCACACACAATACCTGTAGGTAGTTGTATGTGGCGCAGGTTGGGCACGATCCCGGCGTACCACATCCCGCGCGACGGCTCGCTGGAGTCGTACCGCGACTTCCTGGACCTGCTGCCCGGCGCCGAGCGCGCCGAGTCCGTGGGGCAGCACGCCTCCGCAGACGTCGCCACTCTCGCGCAGGTAACACCACACACAATACCTGTAGGTAGTTGTATGTGGCGCAGGTTGGGCACGATCCCGGCGTACCACATCCCGCGCGACGGCTCGCTGGAGTCGTACCGCGACTTCCTGGACCTGCTGCCCGGCGCCGAGCGCGCCGAGTCCGTGGGGCAGCACGCCTCCGCAGACGTCGCCACTCTCGCGCAGGTAACACCACACACAATACCTGTAGGTAGTTGTATGTGGCGCAGGTTGGGCACGATCCCGGCGTACCACATCCCGCGCGACGGCTCGCTGGAGTCGTACCGCGACTTCCTGGACCTGCTGCCCGGCGCCGAGCGCGCCGAGTCCGTGGGGCAGCACGCCTCCGCAGACGTCGCCACTCTCGCGCAGGTAACACCACACACAATACCTGTAGGTAGTTGTATGTGGCGCAGGTTGGGCACGATCCCGGCGTACCACATCCCGCGCGACGGCTCGCTGGAGTCGTACCGCGACTTCCTGGACCTGCTGCCCGGCGCCGAGCGCGCCGAGTCCGTGGGGCAGCACGCCTCCGCAGACGTCGCCACTCTCGCGCAGGTAACACCACACACAATACCTGTAGGTAGTTGTATGTGGCGCAGGTTGGGCACGATCCCGGCGTACCACATCCCGCGCGACGGCTCGCTGGAGTCGTACCGCGACTTCCTGGACCTGCTGCCCGGCGCCGAGCGCGCCGAGTCCGTGGGGCAGCACGCCTCCGCAGACGTCGCCACTCTCGCGCAGGTAACACCACACACAATACCTGTAGGTAGTTGTATGTGGCGCAGGTTGGGCACGATCCCGGCGTACCACATCCCGCGCGACGGCTCGCTGGAGTCGTACCGCGACTTCCTGGACCTGCTGCCCGGCGCCGAGCGCGCCGAGTCCGTGGGGCAGCACGCCTCCGCAGACGTCGCCACTCTCGCGCAGGTAACACCACACACAATACCTGTAGGTAGTTGTATGTGGCGCAGGTTGGGCACGATCCCGGCGTACCACATCCCGCGCGACGGCTCGCTGGAGTCGTACCGCGACTTCCTGGACCTGCTGCCCGGCGCCGAGCGCGCCGAGTCCGTGGGGCAGCACGCCTCCGCAGACGTCGCCACTCTCGCGCAGGTAACACCACACACAATACCTGTAGGTAGTTGTATGTGGCGCAGGTTGGGCACGATCCCGGCGTACCACATCCCGCGCGACGGCTCGCTGGAGTCGTACCGCGACTTCCTGGACCTGCTGCCCGGCGCCGAGCGCGCCGAGTCCGTGGGGCAGCACGCCTCCGCAGACGTCGCCACTCTCGCGCAGGTAACACCACACACAATACCTGTAGGTAGTTGTATGTGGCGCAGGTTGGGCACGATCCCGGCGTACCACATCCCGCGCGACGGCTCGCTGGAGTCGTACCGCGACTTCCTGGACCTGCTGCCCGGCGCCGAGCGCGCCGAGTCCGTGGGGCAGCACGCCTCCGCAGACGTCGCCACTCTCGCGCAGGTAACACCACACACAATACCTGTAGGTAGTTGTATGTGGCGCAGGTTGGGCACGATCCCGGCGTACCACATCCCGCGCGACGGCTCGCTGGAGTCGTACCGCGACTTCCTGGACCTGCTGCCCGGCGCCGAGCGCGCCGAGTCCGTGGGGCAGCACGCCTCCGCAGACGTCGCCACTCTCGCGCAGGTAACACCACACACAATACCTGTAGGTAGTTGTATGTGGCGCAGGTTGGGCACGATCCCGGCGTACCACATCCCGCGCGACGGCTCGCTGGAGTCGTACCGCGACTTCCTGGACCTGCTGCCCGGCGCCGAGCGCGCCGAGTCCGTGGGGCAGCACGCCTCCGCAGACGTCGCCACTCTCGCGCAGGTAACACCACACACAATACCTGTAGGTAGTTGTATGTGGCGCAGGTTGGGCACGATCCCGGCGTACCACATCCCGCGCGACGGCTCGCTGGAGTCGTACCGCGACTTCCTGGACCTGCTGCCCGGCGCCGAGCGCGCCGAGTCCGTGGGGCAGCACGCCTCCGCAGACGTCGCCACTCTCGCGCAGGTAACACTAAGCCTCAATACACTAATGGCTAAGGTAAAAAACTTTTTTTACATAAATTGAACCGACTTCAAAACTTACAAAAAAGACTTTCACTACAAAGAGAGAAATAACCTTAAATATTGTTTTATTGGATGTCTAAATCCGTTAAAAATAATGGCTAGGTATCTACTCACAAGGCTGAAGTCGGTGCCAAGCCAATGAATAGTTTTGATAGGGAAAGAACGCTGCGCCGCCGCATTCTCGGGCACACCGGAGGTGATGAAACCTATTCATTTACCTTGGTTATATTATACATTCAGGTTGGAAATAATCCCAGTACTGTTCTTTTCTTTTAAAGTTTAAATTAAATTTTGTCTTTACTTTACTAAAATATCCAGGTACAAGGTCCTTCCAGTTTTGTGAATGTGGATTGTTACTAAATGGGCGCCAGGGACTCGAATAGTCCCGGGTCCCTGAGCCGACGAAGATATTCAATATTCTTCCAGTTAGGCGTAGGTGTCGAACCCGGGGCCCTTTAATTAAATTTTGTTGAAGACCGGCTTCTAATTTTGAAAACCGGACAGGTGATAAACAGGTGATAAAAAAATATGAACCGGTAGAAAATAAATTAAAAGGGGTAAGTCAATCTATATAAAAAAATTGGTCAAGTGCGAGTCGGACTCGCCCATGACGGGTTCCGTAGTAACTATAACATACTTAATATATTTATTAGAAAAAAAAACAAAAACCTTACAAATTTCTTAAAACTAGCTTATTTACAATTTTTACAACTACGCCAAATAACTTTGTTTTTCAAAGTATTTGTATGAATTACAAAGTTACTTTTGCGGTTTTCGAAAATATACTGTATCTCAAAAACTGCTGACTCGATCTCATTCAAACCAATTTTGGTTGAAAGTTTACATTAAGATTTACAACATATGGTTTTTTTAGATTTTTCACTTCATTATTATAGAAGTTAGAGGGGGGGGGGGACATTTTACCACTTTGGAAGCGTATATCTTTTAAACGATTAACTTTATGAAAAAGTCATTTTAGTAACCATTATGTCATTTTGAAAGACCTGTCTATAGATACTACACAAGTATAGGTTTCATGAAAAAAATATTTTCAGTTTCAGTTCCATGTATGGGGAGCCCCCTTTATTTTAAATATTTTTTAAATTTTCTCTTAAAATCGGAAAGCGGTTCATAGAATACATCTACCTGCCAAGTTTTACATGTATAGTCCTAATAGTTTCGGAATAAAATGGCTGTGACATACAGACGAACGGACAGACAGACAGACGGACAGACATGTCGAAACTATAAGGGTTCCGTTTTTTGCCATTTGGCTACGGAACCCTAAAAATGAAAAACCGTCCCGCCTGCGCTAGATCGCCAGGCGGACACTACCACCGCACAGTCGTCTCCACAGGAGGCTTTGAGAGGACTTAAGGAATGGATCTCGCGTCCAGGCTCCAGAGGCGCCTCTAGATCTGGGCGGCGAGACGAATCTCTCAAGCTGCCTCACCTGGAATCGGCAATACGGGGACCCTATTACATAAGGGGAAACTAAGGTACTTTCCTTGAGAAGGAATAGAGGTGACCGTCTGACCGAGCTAGGAAATCTAAAGGCCTAAAACCTTAGCCGGTAACATAGCCTTTTGCTAAGACAATATAATGAGCTACGACTTCTGTTTGCCTAACCCTGTGTGGTGGGACAATAAGAAACAAGATTACCCACGGGGCGTGTAATACTCACGGTTGATTAATGGTGAAAACACATGACTGCAGGATTCGACTGGCTGGAGAGCGGGTCCGCCTATTTTATTGGCGCATCCTTTTAAAACGTGGAGTCCTGTAATGAATATCCAGGGATCATAGTAGAGAGCCAGAGACCATAATATCCTTTTAATGACCTGGGAAGGACTCAGAGATCACTTCTAAACACCAATACACCAAAATCCTTACCTTTTAAAACATGGGTTGAAGTTTGTAGCTTATTTTAAGTGTGATCAAGCGCAAATGCCCGCTCGTGACCTTCTATTGTCCTCTCATGCCCAATTAGGCGGAACACCTAGAAAATCTCCCCTGTTTAAGGTAAAACTTATAGGAGCACCGACGACCGAATCACTACACCAATATATTTCATTCTTGAAAATCCCTAACAACTGTGCAACATGACGTTTATACTCTGAAACAATACTAACAACTGTGCAACATGACGTTTATACTCTGAAACAATAACCATTTTCAGGATCCAAGCCAACAAACTCATAATTTCTTATTTCTAACACTAAAGTTTGTCTTGAGTGGGGAAACTTATCCCCTGATTACACATATTGGTCTTACGGGCACCAAAAAGCACGATCTCTGTATTTAATCTTATTATTTTTGTTACGTTAATTAATTAAAAAGAAAGCCTAATATTAATAAACTTCTCGTCTACAATGTTACCAGTAAATAAAAACCATAATTAAACATCATTGTTTTTAGTTTCAAGCACAGACGCCAACACATCAAGCTACAACAATCTGTCAAATTTCTTTAATAGATTTTCAACTTTATTATTAAAGAAATTAGATTCAAGGTTGATTGGATTCATTCCAATAGAGGTTACAAAACCGTTGCAATCTTCTCCAATATTAGCAGAATCTTTTCTGAAAGAAAACTTTATGAAGGATATACCAACATTTGCATTTAAGCGTATCTCTATTGATGTAATTAAAAAAACATTCGCAAGTCTTAACATTAAAAATACTGAAGACTTATGGGGTATATCTGTTAGGGTTCTTAGAGATATCATAGACTCAATTGTGGCAGTCTTAACAGGCATTTTTAACCAATGTATAGACAGCGGTACTTTCCCAGACTTAATGAAACATAGTAAAGTAGTACCAATTTTCAAGTCGGGCTGTAAGAGTGATCCCTCTAATTATAGACCGATATCTGTGCTTCCAGCATCGAGTAAAATTTACGAAAAAATCATGCTGGACCAGATGCTGTCACATTTTAATTCAAATGGAATTCTACATAGTCAGCAGTTTGGTTTCACGAAAGGTAGGTCAACAACTGAAGCAGGAGTAGCACTCATCCGTCACATTTTGGAATCTTGGGAGAAATCCCATGATGCAATTGGCATATTCTGTGACCTCTCCAAAGCTTTTGACTGCGTTGACCACGAAACACTAATATGTAAATTACACCATTACGGAATTCGTGGACTAGCTGCTGATCTGGTTTTTTCCTATTTATCAGACAGACAACAAAAAGTTAATGTAAACGGAGCGATATCTTCAGGATCTTTAGTGAAGATGGGCGTGCCACAAGGTTCAATTCTAGGTCCTTTCCTTTTCCTTGTATACATTAATGACCTACCTCTCATGATGTCCAAGTTATGTAATATAATTCTTTTCGCCGATGATACTTCACTCATTTTTAAAATAGCTAGAAGAGATACAGATGTTTTACAAATCAATGAAAGTCTGGCTGTTCTCTCGAAATGGTTCTCAGCTAATAATCTCGCACTTAATGCGAATAAGACAAAATGTCTCAAGTTTTCACTACCTAATGTACCACAAGCTGGACTCAGTTTGATACTTGACGGCGAACAAATTGATCTTATTACTGAAACTGTATTTTTGGGTGTAACTGTTGACTCAAAGTTGCAATGGGGCCCCCACATTAGGACTCTTTCAGGTAAATTAAGCTCAGCTGCATATGCAGTAAGAAAAATTAGGCACTTGACTGATATAGCGACAGCTCGGTTAGTTTATTTCGCTTATTTCCACAGTATTATGTCTTATTGTATACTACTGTGGGGATCCGCAGCTGACGTAGATTCAATCTTCATATTACAAAAGAGGGCAATCCGGGCAATTTATAAAATGGGTCCCCGCGAATCCCTTAGAAATGTATTTAAAGAAGTAAATATACTGACTCTGCCTTCTCTTTATATATTAGAAAGCATATTGTATGTACGCAAAAATATAGGACTTTTTAAGATTAGAAGCGATTTCCATACAATAAACACGCGCAATAAACATGAAATTGTTATACCCAAATGGAGATTAGCCAAGACAAACAAGTCATTCCTTATAAACAGCATACGCTTTTATAACAAGTTGCCAAAGTATGTGACAGATCTTAGCGAGGGAAAATTTAAAACCCATATTAAACGTGTCCTTTTGAAAAAAGCATATTATAAGATTAAGGACTACGTTGAAGATAAGACTGCTTGGCAATGATTCCTTCTGCACATGTGGCTTCCCTGGCTTATTGTGACTGCGTTATTGTATAAAGGTCTATTAACAAACCCACTTTTTTTTTGTGTTTGTTATTATTTGTTTTTATTTTGTTTTTTTTTGTTATTTTTATTTTATTTTACTTGTATATAATTTTTATTTTTTTAGTCATTTGCTTTAGTTTATTTGCAGTTTAGTCAAGTTAATTTTTAATGTAAATGTGTGAACACTATAGACTGAGATTCATTTCTGTTTAGTTATATTACATTTTATTATGTCAATTAGTCTATACTGTCCTCTCATACCAAAAAAATAAATAAAAATTGTATCTGTTATGCAAAGATTGTGAAAATCAAGAATTTTTTAAAAAGAGTGACCGTGGAGTTTCTTGCCGGTTCTTCTCCATAGGAAACGACCAATTTCGAACCGTGCACTAACTTCTGACGTTTTATGAGTGCCCATTTAGGCCTATGTAAAATAAAAACAATTTTGATTTTGATTTTGATTGGGAAAATTTGACAGTTTCGGGTAGCTTCATGTGCTGGCTTCTGTACAAACATGTATTTTTCTGCGGTGTCCGGGGAAAAAATGAGATTTTACCCAAAGGTCCGGGGTTTATCAAGTCTTTATCTGGGGCCGGCAATTTTGGGGATGCCAATTGCAATTTGTGAACCCTACCCATTACACTAGTACCGTGGAATCAATCCAGACACAAGCAAATTTAGCTTAGTTGGAGGGGTACAAGATTGCTAGTAATGTGAATCCATATTGCTAATTAAAGAACACACCTTCTACCTACTACTTACCAAACTAACTAACAAGACTCAAGTAAGAACTCGGACTCTGATAATCAAATATAGCGTTATTCTAAAAGCCTTCGCAATTTTAACAAAACCTCTTCAGAATGCAATATATTAATTGATAAAATTATTATTATTTTTTATTTATTGCAGACTAGCCCTTCGCCCGCGACTTAATTTGCGTGGTTTTCGAAATAATGTATAAGCTATAACACTCACCAATAATGTACCTTACTACCACAAAACCATGCCCCCATCGTGTCACTCTTTCTTTTTATTACCTGACTGCGCGACGCAAAGAAGGTTATGTGTTTATCAGCCTGTGTATGTATGTTTGTACCTATGTGGCGTTGTGGAGGCCAAACGCGTCGGCCAATTTTAATCATTCTTGCGTCAATCGATTTGTCTTAATCTTGCGAGTGTCACTAAAGACATGGCAGTAATCATAATTCCCCACAACTACCACCAGACGCCATAAAGTCAAAATGAAAAAAATATAAAAATTACAAACAATGTCAAGCTGAATTGGATTTTTAAAACCGGCCGAATATGTGTGCCACACACTTGAGTGTATCGAAAATGAGCACATTAATGCTTAATATTTCGTTAACGGATCACTGAATCGAAAATTGGTATTCCCACACTCCCATTATTTTTAATCGACCTATCCAACGATATGATATCCTACACTTTTGGGTAGGCGAGATAAAAAAATACATCTTTACGTGTAGGGGGAGTAACCTAAATAATGTATTTTCATGATTTTATTTTACAACTTTGTCGGCGTGATTAATATGTATATCTAAACAAATTTCAGCGTTTTAGTACCAATAGTTTCAGAGCTAAGCCGCGGACAGACGGACAGACAGACGAAAATGAAATGAAATGAAATATTTATTTTGTAAATTGCTTATAAATAACACTTTTACACGTCATGTTTTTTTTGCGTGTTTAGTTTAGCTAATTGAGGCCACTGTTTCCTAACTGACTACTCTAAGAAGAAACACCGAAATAAATCCATACAATTTTTTATTGCTCCAATCATATGAAAATATGCTATTTTGAGGAAATAACCATACAGATTTGAGCGGACCCGTCCAGACTGTGCAAGCATTTGTCAGTTATCGTGTAGCTTGTTTTATGTTTGGGGAATATACTTAAATATTAAATAAACTCTCTTGTGTTAAATTTCACATCTTATATTTATGTTGAACAGTCTGGCACATTGCTACTACAGACTATATTAAAAACCATAGAGTAATAACAGAACCATAGAACACCTCCCCTTTTAGAATTAATACAATTGAGTTTAAAACCAATTAACAATTACAAATTAAAATTCTTAATATTAAAGATCTAATCTTGACCTGGGTTTGACATTACGACCACTACGGGTTCTATAGTATACATTATCAGGGATGCTATCAGGAATGTTACCAATATTCTCTTGAGACATATCCTGAGTGTGAGAATTTGTGGGTAACACTTCTGGTACATCATTGTTATCTAAACAAGGCAAAAAATCACTTCTTATAATTTGTTGACTATTAGTAAAAGACTTTCTAAGGTGGTGGCTATTACGTCTAAATATTTTTGAGTTGCTATCATCTACTATCAAATAGGATCTTGGTTCTTTACATTTTTTTAAAACTTTTCCCTTTTTCCAATATTTATCTTTATCCGTTCTGTATACAATGTTATCCCCCGGTTTAAACACAGTTTCCTTATTTTTTGAGCGTTTGTCATGTTGATACTTAGTAATCTTCTGTTTTACAGTTAATAATTTATGAATATTTGGTATAATTTTAGGCTCTAAATATGTTGAAGATACTGGAATATTAGATCTCAAATTTCTGCTATTTAAAATTTGTGAAGGAGTCACAGATAAACCAGACAAATTGCTATTATTGTAATTAAAAAGATAGTCACGGTAATCCTTGCCATCCTCTAAAGCTTTTTTTACTACATTTTTACTTATATTGACAGCTTTCTCAGCCAAACCATTGCTTCTAGGATAATGAGGACTACTTGCTACAATAGTTATATCTTTCTTTTTATAATAGTTAAGACACTCTTGTGATTTAAAGGGGTTATTATCAGCTATAATTAAACATGGAAAACCCAAATGAGTAAAAACATCTTGACATGCGTTTATAACAGATTTTGAAGTCTTATCCTTTAAAGGTCTTATCTCTAACCAATGGGACAAATAATCAATAAGTACAGTCGGCCAAGAAAGTGGTGTACCACCCTAAGGTTGAATATCGCTTGCAGATTCATAGGTGATAAAGATTAGTTTCGCTTGCAGATCGATCTGACAACTTCTATTGCTGTCTTTATCTGATTATTGATAACGACTATTACTGTTTGTAACGTGACAGCTGTTCTTAGTTTGAACTTGATGGAACCAATGACGTCGTAAAATCAACGGCGGGGGGCTGTAGATTTTGATGACAAAATTGTATCTACAAATTCAGAATTGTAATCAACAAGTTACATAAAATTGTAAAGGCACAAGGCGAGTCCACAAACCTACAATTTCTTTAAACTTGTAATTACAATATCAATAAAAAACAAGCTAAAAATAGATTTATCCTTTTATTAAATTTCTACAATCAATTTTAAAATACTTATAACAAACAAAAACATAGCATATATAGTAATATTTAGAAGATATTGAAAATTTTTAAAAATTAGAAACGGGTGTAACCGCCGTTGGCCTCTATAACCTCTAAAAGACGAGACCTCATTGAACCAACAAGCCGTGAGCAAATATCGGTTCCCCGCATTTCCTCCCAGATATAATTACAGTGACTAATAAGAGCTTGTTTGGTTCTTTCATTTTGATGCGACCATCGTTGGACCATAAGGCCCCAAAGATTTTCTATCGGGTTGAGGTCCGGCGATCTTGAGGGCCACTGAATTACCCTTACGTCAGTGTGTGAACGAAACCAGGCTCTTACGATCCTCGCATTATGAATTGAACAATTATCTTGAACAAAATCAAATTGTGGCACTTCGTTCTCCGGGTAAACATTACGGACTGTCGGTAGCATTGCATTCTGAAGCACGTCGATATAATTTACAGCCGTCGCTCGAGGAGGTAGAGAACACAATTCTCCTACACCATCCGTACTCATCCAGCCCCAAATATTTACGGAAATTCGACCTGATTCTCTATTTGGGATTACATGATCATCTTTATACCGTGTTGAATTATATCGCCAAAGGTGAAGACGTCCATGCTGACTGGATTTAAACGTTTTTTCATCACAAAACACTGTATTAGACCAATCAAACTCTAAGTGCTCTCTGGCGAAGTTCAGACGAGCAAGTCTGTGAGCATCCGTCAAATATATTTTCTTGGCGTAATGCCTGTGGTGCAACCCCATGTAATGTAGATGATTCCTTATTGTTTGGGCACTCACATCGAACATCTCCGCAAAATGTTTTGTGGGCTTAAAACCATTGATTTCATATTCCCGTCTCATGAATTCTCTATCGTTATTGGAGAGTGCAGGCCGGCGACCACTTCTTCTGTGATCCAACAAACTTCCCTCCTCTCCTTCACGACGAATCCAAAAGCGGACAGAACGCCTCGATATATTCAAATTCCGGGATATCGCACTGATACTGCTTCCCTCATTAAATTGGGCAATTATTTGTGCTCTTTCGGCAATGGTCAAGTTGGCAGGCATTGAGATGATTTTATATGCAGTTGATTGAAAAATAACACGGAAAATATATCGATTTTTTGCATATATTTGACAAAATGTCAATTGTCAGTTTTCTTTTTCAAATGGAATTCGGTTGTCTAAATAGTTTTTATTACTTTTGTTTGGAAACATTTCAATTGCTTTGTAGAAACTAATGTCCTTTTCATTTATACTAAAGGTTAAAATGTCATGTACTTATATGTGACATATGACGTATGAATACTAAATACATAGGTTTACGTCATGATAATGTTGTCTCTTTCAGTAATATCTTTTTATAACGAACCTTGTTGTAATTTTCGATGACCGGGAAACTAAATCAAAACTGGTACACCACTTTCTTGGCCGACCGTACAAGATAAGCCTTGCCTGCATATTCCATAATATCCATTCCTACTTTATAATATCTGTATTTAGGTATTGAATGTGGCATTAAAGGTTCATGTACATTAGCAGGTCTAAACTTTTCACAAGTACGACATTTCAATATAAAATTCTGTATATCCAAGGATAAATTTGGCCAATAAAACAATTGACGTGCTTTAGCAATACACTTGTTCATTCCCAGATGTCCTTCATGCACTAATTCTATGACATACATACATAGTGAACTAGGCACTACAATCCTATTGCCAAGAAATAACAATCCATCCTGTACAAATAGCTGATCTTTAAATTTGGAAAAATGTTGTAATGTTTTACATAATTTCTGAGGCCATCCATGATAGTAATAATTACATATTTTGGAGAGGATTGAATCATTACTTGTCTCTTTACGGAAAATAGTTTTTCTTTCATCAGACATAGGCAAATGTTTTGAAACAGTGTGTACCATCTGCAGCATTTCTTTGTCTTGCTCAGTGACAGCTAAGCTATTTCTAGATAACATGTCTGCAAAGTGCACATATTTACCTGGCACATAGTATACATTTAATTTATACATTAACAATTTTAACCTTAACCTTTTCAGTCTAGGAGAACCAATCTTACTTATCTGTTTACCCATGATAGATACAATGGGTTTATGATCTGTTTGTACATCAACATCTAAACCATAAATGTATTTGTGATATTTTTTTACACCGAAACAAACAGCAAGTAACTCTTTTTCGGTTTGTCCATAGTTTAATTCGGAATTATTCATGGTTCTTGAAACACAAGCTACTAATTTTAACTTACCAGAATCATCTGGCTGAAATAAACAACAACCTAAACCTTTGCTTGATGCATCACATTGCAAAATTATTTTTCTTTTCGAATCAAAGGGACACAGTGCCGGAGTTTGACAAATTTTCTCTTTCAATTCAGCAAAAACTTTATCATGTATAGGTAACCACAAAAACTCTACCTCTTTCTTTAACAATTTACACAAAGGAGACATCAGCTCTGCCATCTCTGGCACATAACGTCTGACATAATTAAATGAACCAATGATTCTCATTAACTCATCCTTATTAGTTGGTGTTTTTAGCTTTATCAATGACTCAACTCTAGATTTATCAATAGACATACCATTTTCATTAAAAATTTGACCTACATATTTGACTTCCCGTTGCCTAAATTGAAACTTTTTCTCATTAAATACAATTCCTATTTCTTTAGCCTTACTCATCACACTTAGTATTGCTTTGTCATGTTCCTCTATAGTATTTCCCATAATTAATATATCGTCTGCCCTCACAACTACATTTTTTAAATGATTAAAATGAGTCTCAAGTACATCTTGGAATAACTCAGGAGCATTCATCAAGCCATAAGGTAAAACTAGATACCTATATACACCAAAGGGTGTAGCAAAACAACACTTCCATGAAGAGTTTTCATCTAAACTTAAATGATGAAATCCTTCTGAGAGATCCAAAACTGAAAAATATTTTTTCCCATTTAACTTCAAAGCAAGCTCTTCTAAAGTGGGCAAAGACTTGGGTTTCTTTATAATATATTTATTTAAATCAGACGGATCTAAGCAAAGCCTTATCTTTTTGTTAGGCTTTTCAACCAAAACAATACGGTTGATGCATGCATTTTCATTGAGATTATCAACCTTTACAATAGAATTTCTACCTTCTAATCTATCCAATTCAGACTTTAATGGATCCAGTAGACAATTAGGTATCCTTGAAGGCGGATGACATATTGGTTCAGTAATATTCCTCGTTGTAATACTATAGGTGCCTGGCAACTTACCGATGCCCTTAAAAACATTTTTGTGCTCTGCTATAAATTTAGCTTTAAATGAGTCAGAAGTACTTTCCGTACTATGCACCCTCTTAACTAGATTTAAAGAAATACAACCTGGTAACCCCAAGAGCATGGAGTGACAATTAATAACAACAAAATTTTCATAACACTTAACATTTTTGTACTCACACAATAAATTGACCATGCCCAAAGGTGAAACTTTACTGCCTTCAAATGATAGTAACTGTATATTAGTCTTTACAATTTTTAAATTTACTTTATCATTTATCTGATTGAATATTTTTAATGGCATTATGCTGATATCCGCACCAGTGTCCAATTTACATTTTACTGGAAAACTCTCAATATGTATGGTTTCAAACCACTCAGACTCTGCTTTACACTGAGACACTACCGTATTACAGTATACATTTTGACTCTCACTATCTGATGAATTTTCACTTTCACACTGAACTTCTTTAATAGCTTTACTACGCACCTTACAGCTGACCGCAAAATGATTTTTCAACCCACACTTCTTGCATGATTTCCCAAAAGCAGGGCACTGTCGACGTCCATGAAGAGTTTGGCAGCGTCGGCATTTAAATTTATCTTTAGAGTCAGGATTCTTCTTATATTTGTTTGCGTCAACCTCACATGTTGGATTCATTTCTCTAACCTGTAGCTTACTTTGCTCTGAAGTCCTACAGAAGTTTGCAGCTTTCTCCAGGGTTAGTCCATCCAGCCTCAGCAGTTGTTCCTGAACATGCTTGTCAGAGATTCCTTGAACAATTTTATCTCTCAACAACTGATCTTCAATGGATTCTTTAGTTGTGTCACCATAATTGCAATTTAACAACAACTGTTTCACGTCAGTGAGAAAATTGTCAAAACTTTCACCTTCCTTTTGTTTCCGATCATTAAATTTGAACCTTTCAAAAACTTCGTTGGTTCTCGGGCTTACATACTTTTCGATGACCTGTAAGACAGCGTTGAAGTCTCCAGCCTTTCCCTCAGGTATAGGCAATGTTTGTAGTACACGTGCTGACTCCATACCCAACATATTTCGTAGGAGAGCTAATCGAATTTTGTCGCTCGCCTCGTCTTGACCTGTCGATACCAAATAGTCATCGAAACATGTCCGCCATATTTTCCATTCCGCAGCAGCACCACTCGCCCGCAAATCAAAATTCGGAAGTAATTTAACATTTTTATCCATCTTGATACAAATTTTATACTTTCACAGTAGACATTTAACTTTTTATTTTTATTTTTACGGCTGCGCCATGTTTTATGTTTGGGGAATATACTTAAATATTAAATAAACTCTCTTGTGTTAAATTTCACATCTTATATTTATGTTGAACAGTCTGGCACATTGCTACTACAGACTATATTAAAAACCATAGAGTAATAACAGAACCATAGAACATAGCTCAACTTAGAACCTCAGCGATTTGACGAACAATACCAAAGTGAGGGCATTTGGGTAGGCGGCCCCACAAGTACTCAAACTGCCTGACATCATTAAATAAATTGGTGAAACTATGAGGGTTCCTTGTCGACTACGGAGCCCTAAGAATGAGTTTCCTTTCACCATTTTGCATTTTAAGCAACCGCTTAGGATATATAATGTTATTTTTCTCTTTCAAACCCATTGATTGGGGATCTCAATAAAGAGCTTCACAATGACAAAGGTGCTGCAAATAAATATGTGACTTACTTATTACTTATAAGAATAATATAGTATAATAGAAATAACTAAATAGAATTATAAAATTTTATAAAAAGTCTGAAAATCGTAAAACTAAGGAATAATAAGTCAAGAGTGAATAGGCATTACTTCTAGGTAAGCGTGCTTCATCTTTGACCACATTATCATTTATCATCAGGTGAGACCAATGAAAAAACAAAATTCTATAACTATAATTGGCATTATTCCTTCTTCCTAGACTTAGTATAGTTGTTGGATAACTTTATAGGCCAGCTAATAATGAATTAGATAAACTTGGAGTACCTTCACTCGGAGGAGATGACGATTTGGTTTGCTTATATCGTACTGGTCAGTAATAATACATTAACTGTAAGGGATGACCTCAGCTATCATGGATTTATGTTCTAATTGATTTACCAAAGGTCAAGCCTATGTCACATTGAGCAGAGTAAGGGCAATAGAAGGCTTAGCTATTTGTGCAGTTGATGCGAATAAACTTATAAATAACCTTCACGACCAAAATTCCTTGAAAGTATTAAATAGTCTGCGTTTTAACTTAAAACCTTAAATAAAAAAGTAAATTCTTATAATAAATTCGCATAAGTTTATAGTCATAGTTTATTGTCATTCTTATAAGTTTTCAGCGCCGCGAACTGTTACACTTGGCAAGAAATAAAAATAATTAAAGAAGTGGTCGCCTATTGGTCAAAAACAATCATAATTAAAATTATTTACATGCATTTTCTTTTACTTTTTTTTTAATAAGAGAACTAGCAATGTAGGTAATATTATATAAAATTAAATTAAATTAATTAGTTTCATTAAATGGTAGCAAAGGAATTACACATTCTTCCTCAAAAGGCCATTTCAGACTATACTCTGCATAATCTTCATTAACTATTGTGAACTATGTAGGTTGTTTTATTCAAGTTAAACATGTTTTCTGGCAGTTTGAGTGCTATTTGCGGCCTACCCAAACGTCATTACCTTGGTATTGTTCGTCAAATCGTTAAGCTCCTTGTTCTAAGTTGAGCTATACGTCATTTGACAAATGCTTGCACTGTACGGACAGGCCCACTCAAATCTGTGAACATCTTTCCTCAAAAGACCGCCTCAGACTGAAACCTACAAGGTTCCCATATAATTTAACCAGCATAGATTGTATGGACTTCAAAAGAGACGGGCCCCTGAGTTTGTTTCGGTGTTTCTTCTCAGGGTAGTCAGTTAGGAAACACCGACCTCATCTAGTTTAAATTAACTAAAAAATGGCGTGTAAAGGTGTTATTTAATAACGATAAAGATCATTTATCATTTACGTGTTGCAATAACGTCTCAATGCTGTTGAGAAACCTCTTCTTCTAATCATATTCGACTTTCAGACTCAGTTTGTTTACACAAGTGTGTTTTATACTGTGATGACATCTATGGCTTCAATGCTATGCAAACTTAAACAATGCTTATATATTTGCGTATTTCGACTTTAATATAACCCGAAATATGCAATATCATATAGCATTTACAATTTTATATGAAAAGGCGCATTTGAAAGGATTTTGTGAATTAAATGTTTTAGAAAAATGGGAGATATTCATTTAATTCTTTATTAAAACAGTCTGTATTATCCGATAGCTATAACCTGGGGGTCTTTAAGTCGAGAGTAAATAGGTTACTTCTAGGTAAGCGTGCTCCATCTTCGACCACGTCATCACTTACCATCAGGTGATATGGAGGACAAACGCGAGCGTTTTATCAATAAAAAAACATTATGGTTCACAAATAGTACAAAGATGGACTTATACCTTGGGTATTTTCTACCAGTCAACTATGGGTAGTAAAGAAATAACATGGCATGTGCATAAAAATCACCAAGTTGAAAACATACTTCAGGTAAATATAGTATAAATCAAAGTCGCTTCTCGTTGTCTGACTGTTTCTAAGCTTTATTCTTTTAAAACACACAACGGATTTTAATGCAGTTTTCACTGTTATTTAGACTTAGACGTAATTACCACAGGCAAGTCAGGTTAAACGAGATGCGAGATGCCACTCACAAAAAAAAACTAAGCTATGATCGATCTTGAAGAGGCTGTTCGATTTCGCACAGAATTTGTGCACAATACTGACTGAATGTGGAACTGGAGAAGTTGTTTTAATACCCAGTATTCCTTTAATACCTACTAATTTACTGTTTCATTTTACTAAATAAAAATTGTTTATTGGCACATGTAAATACATTCAGTCTTGGTGTACTGAATTGACTCATTTAAATGTATTATTCAAAATTACTAATGCTGATTCCCAAACTAAGCTAGAGCTTGTGTTTTGGGAGACAGTGTTACAGTCATTACGAGTGATTCAAAGTGAGTGAATATCGAATTGATTGTCACTGCGATTTACATGGACTATACTATAACTAATAATAGCAGACTTCTAACAAACAAGCTAGACTAATATAACGCGAGACTATTATCAATAAAAAAATACTGCAATTTCCAGTGAAACTTGACTCTTTCAATGACCATCAATAAGTCACAGAGTCAAATATTTAGCCTCAAAGAGCAGTCAGCCAGCAGCGTTGACGTTGCGGGAATGATGAAGACACGGCACCATAACCACTTGTTTATTTTACTCATGACTTGCATATATGTATGAGCTCTACGTCCACGTAGATTCCGAAATCATTTATAGCATAAAGCACTCACAAATAACGCACCTTAATTTTTATAATTTAAATTTACTTACAAGCAATTGTACCTTTTTATAAAATTATTAATACAGGTTGAATAACACATAGGTTGTTTAGTCAGGAAAGAAAGAAAACAATATTTCATCAGCAATTTTTGGCATCAGTTTATCAAACATACACCTATAAAAATAAACATGAAGAAAAAAAGAAAACATGTGCTTCATGGCTGCGGCAAAAAGGTCCATTTTAGAGTTAATGTTAGTCAGATTATAGTGGCTGACGCTGCCTGGTCTGCCAATGAACCTTTAGGGATAAGTGACCTTTAGTAATATTTAGGGAAAAATTGAGTGCATTACAGTAAATTATAATTTTACTAAGTAAAGTCGTTGTTTTGGCATATGAAAAAAATCCTGACACGAAAAATTCCTGCCGGAGTCTGTGTACTCTAAGTATTCTACTCGCTTTTGGACAAAAAACGTGTCAGTACATTGGATATATTTCCATAAAATAATTTTGGGGGTTAAGAAACAGTTATAAAACAAGATTTTTTTTTAATTTCTGTCTGTTTATCTGTTTGTTGTACTACACGGACTTGAATTAAACATTTTCGTTATATATATAGATATTACGTATAATGCCTATGTATCATATAGGCTTATTAATTTCGTAAACTGGAACACCTGATGCAGAACTTTACACGCGAGCGAAGCCGAAGCTAGTGATAAACATGTGTGAAAGTTTATTTTAGTTATATAATGTACTAGCGACCCGGCCCGGCTTCGTAAGGGGTCTTTTCAACAATTGTTGGTAAATCGACAGTGATAGTACGTCGTCCTCACAAAAAGTGCGTTTAGCACTTTTTTAAATGTATCCATTATATAGTCCTATCTTTAACTAGACTAAACTGCAAATAATTACAAAATGTCTTTACAAACAACTTTTACAGCAAATTTTTTATTAGATAACACAAACAGATTTAGCTTTGAAGTTACACGTAAAAAGCTACACATAGTTGTCCATGTGAAAAACATTGAACGCTTAAATCTAAACCTGTAACATTGAATGTTTGTACCCTTTTTGTGTGGTTGGGAAAATTAGCTAATGACTCCACCCGCTGTGGGTGGAGCGGAAGGGCGTGTGACTTTTACAGCTGATTAAAACCCACCCTGATCCTTCAGTTGCCCTTGTGTTCTGGGGACAAAAGTTTAACAACAGAAAACATCTTATTCCAATTATTATTTATCCTGAAAGCAAAGTAATAACTTGCGAGACAGTAGCTAACAAGTAACTTATAATTTGTTTTTAGGATGCGTTGATCATGTGTTCGACGCTGTTTGCCCTGGCGAGCACGGGAGGCGGGGGTGCGGGCGGCGGGGAAGACCAAAAAGTACGTAAAACACACATTCATCATTACCTTTATATTTTTTTTTCGAGGTGGAAATGTTTATGAATGTCCTTCATCCTGGAGCGGGTTGAGTGGTCTATCAAATTCTGACTAAAACTACCTCGTGTTGCCTCGCACACTTGCGCCGGGGGCTGCGGGGAACACTTAAGTATTCTTCAACGTGGCCACCGACTGGTGCCGTCTGGTCAAGTGGGGTTGTGATGTGTTTGACTTCTCTCGCGACTTCTGGGCTCTCTCGTTCCGTAGACCACATCTATCGACTACTACCAAGCGCGATCGAGGTCAAAAGTGGGCTCATCCAGATTAAAAAAAAGCGCGCTCGTGGAAAAAGACACGCCATCACTTCGGGTCTTGTGTTGTTTATGATTATTCCTTTGTTTTCTCTCAATAAATGATGTTAAAGAATACATTATATTTGTATATAATTACTTATGTATTGTATTTATATTATTATTATTTGTTTTATGAGTATATTTATGTGGTACACTGATTTAGCCCTACCCTCTTTAATTAAAGTTTTGAAAGTCCTTTCAAAGGTTGTCTGGAAGATATCGCGTTTAGCGATAAGACCGCCATTGTAACCATTTAATTACGAAATTATGTTAAATAGGTGTGTTTAAATTTTGGTGTACAATAAAGTATATTCTGTCTATCTATCTATCTTCCTTTTTTTTTGTTCCGAGGTGGAAATCCTCATGGATGTCCTTCGCCCTGGGGCAGGCGAAGGGGTCTGTCAGACTACAACTGACTAAAACCACCCCGTGTTCCTTCGTACACATGCGTCGAGGGTGCGGGAACACATAAATATTCTTCAACGCGACCCCCGACTAGTGCCGTCCCGCCTCTGTAGTCCCCATCTCTTTAAGCGGGGGGAGTCAGTACAACATAATGATCTTGCTCCATTCTTCTTTATCAGTCGAAGGAGCTCATAGGTAAACATTAACAGCTGCAAAGGTTAATCTTCAAGGCTAAACCTATCTGAGGTCGGTCCTAACATCTCAATATCCCCCTTACCTCAGAAGTCCCGCTAAGCCGTTAGTCCCGGCTGTCATTTGTACAGACGCCAGCACATCAAGCTACAACAATCTGTCAAATTTCTTTAATAGATTTTCAACTTTATTGTTAAAGAAATTAGGTTCAAGGTTGATTGGGAAAATTTGACAGTTTCGGGTGGCTTCATGTGCTGGCGTCTGTACATCTTTAACAGTTGTTATGGGAAGCAGAAGCCAGTAAATCTGACACCAGCCTTGCTAAGAGGTATCGTGTTACCCAGCTACTGTGCTGTGGAAAACAGATTGGCAGTTGCTATATCTAACCAAACACTAGTACGCAGCTGCATCTGGTTATATTGAAAGCTGACCCTGACATAGTTGAGAAAAGGCCAAATGATGACCGTTCCTTATTACCCGACTGTGGCGAAGCAAGGAGAAGGGTTATGTTTTTACCGCGTATGTATGTATGTATGTCCGTTCCTTTGTTCCCTCGTAACTATTAAACCTGTGAATGGATTAGGATAAATGATACGCCGTTAGATTTGCCTTGATGGCGCGAGTGTCATAGGATAGATTAAAATAAAACCAAATCAACACAACGACATTCAGGCGCCATATTGTCAAAAATAAAAATTCAAGAACGGCAAGCTATGTCAAATGGGGTATCATTAAATAGATCTTTATTAGGTTTCTTTTACCATTTTTCATTTTGAGCAACCGTGTTAGGAAATATAACGTTTTAAAACGTAATTAAATACTGCTTGTCACTTTGTATAATAAAAATGTGCTTGTTACTTCCATTTCAGTTGAGCAGTCGGGTTTTTTAAATTTTTTAAATAAGTTTTTTTTTAAGTATCACGTCGGCATTCGCACACGAAGCTGAGTCGGTATTTTAAACATATAATTAAGATGGTAAATTAAAATTAAATAAATTAAATAATCTTTTATTTCAGACCTGAGGTCCATTTGGGCTAGTATACAAACAAATCAAGCTCATGTTAGTACTTACATCTACCAGAAACATAAAATAAAATACATACTTAATAACTACGCCACATTGGCATGTTGGCGTTCCCAATGTCCCAGTAAAGACATGCCATGGTAAATTGGAGCCATTGAATACAGTTATTAGCTTAACTACTTTACTTTTGCACGAAATTCTTTAATTTAAACATTATGTATTTTTATTATTTAAATATCATTCATTCATATTCATACGTATGTAGTTTTAACAGAAAACCTATATACCATATGACCATGTAATTTTTAAGCAATTAATACAGAAAATGACTCTCCAAATTATAATTTCGTTAACACAGGTGTGAATCGTTGTGTTTACACATTTTTTTGCCTGAACCATTAAAACCTATTCTCAATGTACCATAATTATATTATACTATATTAGGGGTTAATATATGAAATTACCGATTTGTACTGAAATATTAAAACTCGTTTTAACTTAAATTCATTTTAGTTTTAACAAATAATGAAACGGCAATTAGATACTTTAATTCCCATTACTTAGAAATAAATTCCATTCCATTCTATTCTAAACGAAACCAATGCCATATCGGTATTATAACGTGAAAAATGATAATGATTTTTATATTATATATACTTACATAGTTTATACTTAGACAGATCTCAAGCACATAATTTATTAACTCTAAGAAACATTGTTCTGTAGGTACTTGTTCTTATATTGTGTAGGAGGAAGGCGCCGGTGTCTGTCACACAGTTAACACTAGCTCAGACACCGTCGTTTACTCTATCTGTACTTAATTTATACGATAAGAAAGAAATTATCTGTGTTTGTCAAAGATAGAAAAATTATGTAAGCACTATTTGAAATAAATACTTGAACTTGATATTGGAATTTAACTACCTGAACTACCTACCTGTTAAAGATTTACGAATTATAACTGGGATCACTGGTTTAGTGTTAGCCTTCCGAGACACGACGGAATCTCGATACATTAACATGATTACCCATCCATGAACCAACGTCGACCCTTGAAGCTTGACCCATGCTGCTGTTATTATAAAACCACGAGCTCTTATGAGTTCACTGTAAATATCTACATGAATTTAGGTGGACGAGCTAGCCAGCGAGATGCTTACCAAGCTGCCCGGTAAGATTGACATGGAGACGACGGAGCGCATGATGGGCCCCGAGATCGTGATGCCCATGTGTGTGTCACTGCTGCAGGAGATCAGCTATTACAATGAACTCATCACCAACATCATTTCAGGACTCAAGGTAAAAATTGACAATAGAATTTCTGACGATACATTGAATACGAAAAAAGATCGTGTAATAATGTCGGATAGAATTCAAATTCAAAATTTTGTATTTGTGAACAGAGTGTAGGTTGTTTGCAGATGTTATACATAAAAAGACGTTCAACAATGTGCCGCCAGAAGGCAAACAAAGTAATTTTAAATGCGATAAATTTAAAATAAAACATTGTAACTAGGTAATGCAAAATTGAAATAAATAATACTTAGTCACAATTCAATATTGAAACTATTAAAAGGTTACAATTGAGAATCTACATGGAGAAAGTCGACGTTAAATATGCCTTATTAATATGGTTTAATGATAAGGTACTTAAAATCACCAGAGTGCCGTTTATTGGTATAGTAAAATAACTGCAAGCTAAAAAAATGTAGTAAGAAAATTCTATCGGTTACATTTCGGGGAGTGTGCGATGGAATTGCACAATTTTATTCCACCATGCCCATTCCATCATCGGAAAAAAAGACGTACGGCGATGCGCAATCGTTGTGTTGGACATCCCACCCATGTGCACAAAACGTTTTGGGAAGACTTTAATTATTTGTACAGCTAAACTAAGCTAAGCAGCAAAGCTCCTTGCTGGAGTTTGTGTACCCTGATAGCTATAACCTATAAGGCTCGTGATGCACCATCATCTCATCTGATGGTAATGATGTTATCGAATTTCAAGCACTAAGGCTGAGATTCAGAGACGAGTCTAAGCTTGAACTTACACTTCCATCTGTCAAAATCAACGACTTACCCTTAAATTTGTATTCAAAGACGTTCGGAACACGTCTTAAACTTAGCGTGAACTAAGATAAGCCAAGTAGTCAATATCGACTACTTAAGACGGAACTAGCGCCACCAAGTGGGCTAAGGTGTAACTAATTTCGACAATGAAAAAGTTGACATTTATTCGAGCGCGTGGTATTCTTTTCTCTTTTAGATTGTAAAATTACGATTGTAAACTCACCGATGAACATTTTGCTTTTAAAAATGGCCATAGAGAAGAGAGTGTAAGCTTAGCTAAGACCTTGCTAAGACCGACGTAAGTTTGACAGGGACTGTGTCTCTGAATACGAATTTCTAAGATGCGCTTAGCCACGACTTGGCTTAGAGCGGTCTTCGCCCGTCTTATGTTCTTGTCTCTGAATCTCAGCCTTAGCCTAGAAGTAACCTATTCACTCTTCACTTAAAGACTACAGATAAAAAAAGTAAGACTAAAGTTTATTGTTTATTATCTCTCATTCCAAGTTCGGAATGAGAATGTTCTTGCCTCGTTTTTGGAGTAATTGATTGGCCTATTCAGTTACTGAATAAGTCATAGTGCTGCTATACATTTGACAATCATTACCCCTGATAGTCTTTGACACTTTGTCGACTCTACATTTCCAAAACTTCTGATTTTGATTTATACTGACCATAAAAAATTCATTTCCGTGGTAGTAGGGGTCCGAGTTACGAGTACTATTGGGATAGTATATACTGTACATCAGTCACGGGAGACATATATGTACATTAGAATTACTCAAAACTGCCTTTTTAAAATTATAAACGGACAATAGGTACACAAACTGCTATACTCGTTAGGCGCCGGCGGTGGGACAACTGCCAATCCCTAAAATTGCAATTTTTAGGTAAGCGACTGTTATTCTCAGAGTGCTTTTTGTCTGTTTGGTGCAGGAGTTGCGTCGTGCCATTGAGGGTCTGGTCGTCATGTCAGAGATGCTGGAGAACATGTATTTGTGCATCTTCGAGGGCAGGACTCCCGAGTTCTGGCTGAGAGGTAAGCCGCCGTTATTTATAGAATGATCTGAAGATGTAGAATTAAGATAGAAATACACGGCTGTCGCATTTTAAAGCCTACCGCGTGGGTGATTATTTTTTTCTCTCAACGAACAACCTGGTTGGTCGATCGATATTTTTAGTTTTCTTAACTGACAACCTGGTTAATTGATTAGTAGTTTTTTATTCTTAACCATCAATCTGGTTGGCCCGTTCATATTTTTTTTTCTTAACTGACCGTGCGGTCAGTATTTTTTTTTCTCAATGATACCTCGTTATGAATGCTCTACCTGTCTTATCTCTAGCAAGTAGTCCGGTGGGAACAATAACAGTACGCTGATCCCAGCCACGACGGGCGGGCTCCGCTGACCAAGCATTCTCGATATTGTTAGAGTGTAACTGTATACGCTAGATAATAAGTGAATGTTTATCCTGTTGTTAGTTAAGAAGTTAAGATAGAATAAGTTAGTCTGAAATAAACGGTCGTCAAGTAAAGTTATGCCTTTTAAAAACTCCGAGACTCCCCGGTAACTTAAGTGGCGCAGCCGGTAGGATACC
Organism: Tholera decimalis; assembly: GCA_943138885.2. Taxonomy (NCBI): domain Eukaryota; kingdom Metazoa; phylum Arthropoda; class Insecta; order Lepidoptera; family Noctuidae; genus Tholera; species Tholera decimalis. The sequence goes on along the minus strand of OW964557.2, from coordinate 3,341,387 downwards.
CAAAATTTAGCCTGTGCTTCGAAGGACACTAAATCGGTTCTGTGCGCGTGGTATTGGGTAAACTCGAACCAAACAAATTCCTGTCAACCGGGTGCCGAGGGTTCCTGTTTCTACGATTGCAGCTCTACGGGAAGGCATGGGATCGAGCGAACTGTAAGTAGATCTCCTTACGATTCCTGTCTTGTCCTTGTTATTTCCTGTGGCTACGAAATTTCGAACTAAAATCGTCGAAAGTTATTTGACTTCATCAATGTTTGTTAATTAGGTAATTATTTTAAGTGTGAAGTGTTTGAGCATTATTTTCGGAATTTTATATTTTTTATACCTAAGTATTTTAAATTTTATATTAATAATTTTAATAATGGCAGACCAAGTACAAGTTATTCCAAGAGAATTGCTCTTCTTTATCCCTAAGTTTGATGGGGACCAAAATATGTTAAATTTATTTATCAAAAAGAGTGAATATTATATATTGAGAAATTTTAATGGACCAGAAAATGCGACACAATCAACATACGTATTTCATTCTATTACTAGCCGATTATGCGGTAGAGCCGCAACTCTACTAAGTGAAAGAGACGACATTAATTCTTGGGAACAATTGAAAAATACTCTCATACAGCATTTTGGAGACCCTAGATCAGAGGAGTGCGTAGCGATTGAGCTCGAGAATTTAAAAATTAAAAATGATGAAACTTACTTACAATTTTGCAACAGAATTCAATAAACGCGTAGCACCCTCTTCTCTAAGGTAAATTTGCTCACGGACGAAGGTTTAAAAGCTGCTAAAATGATAATATATAATAATATGTGTCTTAATGTGTTTTTATACAATCTTCCGGAGGATCTAATTAGAATCGTACGTTTGAGAAACTCTAATACTTTAGAAAGTGCACTTAGCATTGTCATGGAGGAAGTTAACTTTCAATATCAGTACAAAAATAAAAACAAGGCTCAGAAACAAACTTCATTACCTAATCCTAATAATTCTGTAGATCCTAGATCGCCTAAACAAAACTCTTAATCGCCCAAAAGCCAGCCTTTTAAATTTGGAATCCCGCAACAAGCGCAAAATAATACTAGGCCTGGTTTTAATAATGCTAATCGATTCGGCACACCACAGTTCACACCAACAAATTTTGTAAAAGTTTAGTCAGTACAAGTCTGACAGTCCCTCCGGCCCTTCCCGGGGTGGTAGGACTCATCTGATGATTTTACCACGTTAAAAAAAAAAACTCAGTAATACAAAAACATCAGCGTGCACTCACTTCAAATCTACACCAATATTATAAAGCGGAAAGTTTATTTCTTTGTTTGAATGCGCTAATCTTCGAAAGTCAAACAATTTCACCCAGTAGGTGAAATTGTATGAAAGAGGATTGAACCGATCGGGCATATCGACCCGCCGCCATTTTGATATTTTTCGAAGTCATGGCGCACGATGAAATAAATATACAACGTGCAATAGATTACGTGCAATACCTCAGACACCCCAATCAGAATATTAAATTATAAGTCTAAAACAACATCCATAACTAAATAAATTGAAACCAAACCTAGGCATTTTTTATAAAATAGTTATCCGTACTAAACGCAAAACGTATGTGCGTCATACAATATCCTTACGCTGACGCATATACACTCATGCAATGTTAGCGGCCGACGCGATACGCAGGGCCGGATTAACCATTAGGCGGAGTAGGCAACTGCCTAGGGGCCCCGCATCAACTAAGGGCCCAGGCCCAGTGCACGCACCAAGAAAACATGTTTCTTCGAACGATAATTTGATCTCACTGTTATCTCTCAAAATACAAATCGTTAGATTTAGTAGTAGAATTAAAACAATTTTAGAACAAATCAGGGAAAAAGTATCAAATATATTAAAAACAACAGCCGTCAATGTGCGTTTCCTCAGTTCACACACGATTTGGTCAGTCAAAGTAAGAAAAGGGGCCCCGAGAATGCCATTGCCTTAGGGCCTCTAACAGGGTTAATCCGGCTCTGGCGATACGCACACAATTTCCTTGAATTAAGGATTGTATTAATTTGTCATGATACTGTTTTTCTATTTTAAGTTAAATGAAAGATTTTTCCATCAAAAAACACCTATTTTTTTTTTACGGAAATCGATTCAGAAGCCGATTCTGAACCAACTACTTTCAGGAATTGCGTTTATTCCGTTACACGTTGTATATGAGTAGAGGAAACATAGACAAACAAAAAATGTCACGTAACTGGTACCCCAAAGTGTCACGCTATCAAGATATTTGAAGGTAAACATCGACATATTAGTACAACGACTGTTGGCGCGAAAGGCTAATTTAGTGGACTGTATTTGCGGTGCGGAGCTAAACGATTGACAAACGCTTGGCGTTAGGTACTTCGAGTTGCAGTGGGTGTGGGACAATGGAATACAACCCGAAATAAGTAGGGAAGGAAAGCACAAACCTTTTGCGGGACCCACGTGCTCGCGTCGTCGCCGGTGCACCGGTTCACTTTTCCAGGTTCAGGGCAGTTGGGCTTCAAGTTATTGTCCTCACACGTTAAACACAAGCACAAACTATGGATTATAAGTCTTATTACATGCGAAAATGCGGTGATTCCAAAGTTATTAATATTTTTAAGCGGAGCGCGTCGACGCCGTTGTCAACTTGTTGCGGAGCGATTCGGAAGTAAGTTTTTCGACAAATGGCGGGCGAATCTTCTTACTCACTCGCGAGGTATGTGCGGGAAGGAGATGGATATAGGAAATAGCGGATGTCAATCATATTTTGAATGTTGGCGCAACCATTCCCCCCGGTTTGAAGGGTTACCTTCAAAAACTATAAGCGAAACTAATCAAAGAACTAAACTCTGGAGTAACATCTAACTTCTAACCTTATTCCTAAACTATAATATAAAGCGTTACCATAACTACTAAACTAATTTGAAGCCTGCTGCTGATTGGGCAGAGGACAGAGGCGAATAACCGGACGTAAATACGAACCGGTCGCGGTTTTAACTTTTACTATACGCGTTACTCCCTTTGGATCAGGGAAAACTTCCTCCACTACACCTAGAGGCCAGTGTAGAGGAGGCGCACTCTCGGCCATTAAAACTACTACAGTACCAACGGTGACTGGATTCGATGGAGTATTCCATTTTTGACGCGACTGAAGCGTGTGCAAATAATCTGCTCTCCAACGCTTCCAAAATGATTGAACTAATCTATCCAAAAGAGCATGACGCTTTAGGAGATGTAGTCTGTCTTCATCAACATCCATAGCGGGCAAATACTTAAGAGGAGTCGTGGTTAAGAAGTGAGCCGGAGTTAAAGCTAAAGATTCTGAGGGGTCACTAGATAGAGTTCGGCACAGTGGACGAGTATTCATTACTGCCTCTATCTGAGCGAGTACAGTACTCAGCTCCTCATAAGAGAGAATCTGTACGCCTACAACGCGGAACAGATGCGACTTGAGGCTCTTAATATTCGCCTCCCAATTACCACCAAAGTGACTAGCAGCGGGCGTATTAAAATGCCATTCAATACGATTTTCGGCCAAAACATGAGCGAATTCACTCTGATAATACTTTGACCGTAAGAACGCGTGCAACTCCGAAATATTACGGCGAGCTCCAACATAATTGGTACCGTTGTCAGAATATAAACGTTTGACGGGACCACGGCGCGACAAAAAGCGCTTAAACGCGGACATAAAACTTTGCGTACTTAAATCACCGGTCAATTCTATGTGAACCGCACGAGTTGTCATGCAAATAAATAGACAAACGTAAGCTTTCGTGGAGCGTATTCCGCGACCACGGGCAACAGTTACCCTAAACGGGCCGGCGAAGTCTGTACCGGTGTGAACGAAAGGTTTAGCGGATAGAACAACACGACAAGAGCGATGATCGGCCATTTCAGGCGCGATAAAACGCGGGCGAAGCTTAAAACAGGGCACACATTTGTGTACTCTAGCACGAATCAAATTGCGAGCGGAAAGTATCCAATACTTCTGTCTAAGGATAGACATCAACAAGTCTGGACCTGCGTGGCAATTCAACCTATGATGATAATCTACAATCAAATCTAAAATATGATCCTTGCGGGGTAAAACTACTGGATGCTTTTGCTCAAATCCTAAATCGGAATTTCTCAAACGACCACCTACTCGAATAAGACCATTCTGCAAAAAAGGTTTCAAATGTTGAAAGGCGCGGCTACAAGGTTTGTTGGACTCCAAACTACTAATTTCGGATGCGAAATAAAATCTCTGCAATTCACGTAGCACGACTGACTCAGCTTTATCCAGATCAGCGGCGGTTATAACACCGCGCGTGGGTAACAGTTTAAGAAAACGACATACATACACCACACAACGCAAAAGTCTCGACCAAGACGAGACGCGATTAGATAACGATAAAATAATCGACTCTTCACGTGGAACCGAAACTACAAGCGAATGCTTCTTCTCCTCGGGTGGTTCTGAAACGGCAGCTGGATTAAAGGGCTTAACCGGCCATTCCTCGAGCACGCTATGAATCCAAGACGGAGCGCAGAACCACAGCGGATGATCTAAAATTTGCGAAGGGAGCAACCCACGGGAGAGACAATCGGCGGGATTATCTGTGCCAGCAACGTGAAAGAGATTTTGTGGTGGTAATTCGGACTGGATTTTGGCCACCCTATTGGCGACGAATGTGTCCCAGCGATGGGGCGAAGAATGTGCCCAACACAAAGCTACAGTAGAGTCAGAAAAAGCCATAATTCTATCAATAATAATGCGGTGCCTACAAGCATTGACAATCGAGCTGATTAATTGCACTAACAAAAGTATAGCGCACAGCTCCAGGCGCGCCAGAGAAACGACCTTGCGAGGGGAGACTTTGGATTTAGCGCTTATAAGACTAACCGAAACCTTGTCAGCATCCAAAACGTGAAAATAAACTACCCCCCCGTAAGCCTTTGCACTGGCGTCGGCGAAGCCTACAACAGTAACTATACTGTTCGACAATATACCAACATGGCGAGGAATTTTTATTTGATTGAGCAATGGAAGTTCTTTCCGGAAGCGAGCCCACAATTTAACAATATTTTCGGGCGCGGGGTCGTCCCAATCACTATTGGAAAGCCAAAGTTCTTTTATAAGCAACTTGGCATATAAAACGACGGGAGCTACAAATCCCATAACATCCCATATACGTGCTACACACGACAGGATAATGCGCTTAGTACAAATTTGCGGAGTCGAACTAACTTTAAGACTGAACATGTCAGACGCGGGTGACCAACTTAAACCTAGAACCTTGTGCGTATCATCACCATCAAATTCCTTCACCGAAGATAATTGATGCGATAGTGGAATCGAATCTAGAGCGGTCTGCGAATTACTAGTCCACTTCACAAGATCAAACTGACCGGCCTTCATAAGACTTATTACTTGAGCGGCGGTCTCAACGGCATCCGCCTCGCTGGCTACACTATAAACAAAGTCATCCATGTATAGCCCAGTCTCAATAGTGTCTTTCGCTTTCGGGAATCTTTCACCCTCATCAGTGGCTAATTGCTTGATAGTGCGAAGCGCATGGAAAGGACTCGACTTAAGCCCAAAACAAACACGGTTAAACTCGTAAACTCTCAAAGGTTCTTGAGGCGAAAATCTATACAAAAAACGTTGAAATTTGCGGTCGCATTCGCGAATACCAATAGAAAGAAACATTTGCCTTATATCGGCGGAAAGCGCGACAGCAAACAAGCGGAAATTCACAATAATGTCAAATAAGTTACCTTGAAGGTTTTGACCACAATACAAAATATCATTGAGCGATACGGAAGTGCTAGTCTTAGCACTGCCGTCCAAAACCACGCGGAGCTTAGTAGTAAGCTTGTCTTCTCTAACAACTCCGTGGTGTGGGATGATGTAAGATGGATGATCAAGAGTCTCGTCAGTCTCGGCGGTGGATGCAGGTGAGATGTACCCTTTATCTAAGTATTCGGTAACCACCTCATCATAGGCTTGCTTCAAATTCGGAGACGCTTGCATCTTACGTTCTAAACAAGAAAAGCGTTTTTCCGCGGAAGCGTAGGAGTCACCGAGCGAAAAAATATCTCCCTTGAATGGAAGCCCGACAATATAACGACCATCATTATCACGGGTAGTCGTGCCACAATAAATCTCCTCAGCCACCTTATCATCAGGGCTTAGGATAGGCGGGACATTGACCTCTTCAATTTCCCAGAACCTGCGGATGGTAGACTCCAGCGGCGGCTCAACAGTGCAGCAATGTGACACAGTCGAGTAATTATCTAAATGTGCGGGTGCGGAACCAACAATAACAAAACCTAGAACTGTTTCTAGGGCGTGCGGTGCGGGAAACGACGAATGACCTTGAATCTTACGAGATAACTGAAGGTGCGGGAGAATCGATGCGCCGATCAACATATCGACGTCTCCAGGGACACCATAAGATTCATCTGCCAACGGTAGGTCTTTAAATTTGGTCAATAAAGACGTGTCAACCGGGACAGTAGGCAATTGTTCCGTAATTTTATCTACGACAAGCGAATCCATATCAAAACAAATATTAGAATTAAAACGCGATGCAAATTTAATTTTAATCGAACCATGAATGGTTGATTTTAAACCACCGAACCCCTTAACTACTGAGCGGGCTGGTCGGTTATTAATACTAAAACCAAGGCGTTGACAACAATTTTGAGTTAAAAAATTACTCTGCGAAGCGCAATCTAACAACGCTCGAACAAGACACGGATTACCAAAAGCATCATCAACAACAACGTGAGCGGTCGCGAGCACCACGGTAGTGCACGTATTGCTTGCGGCGGACATCGAACACAACGTGACGTCAGTCACGGCGGCCTGCGAGCGGGCAACGTCGCGCGTTGATTGCGGCTGCGGCTGCGAAGCGGACGCAGAGTTCGCACCGACTGACTGCGACGACGTGTCACCGCTTGGTAAACTAACTGTGCTCACATTGGATGCGGCATTATTACAACTTTTCTCCATGTGAAGTAAAGTGTGGTGCTTCGAAGAACACTTACGACAACTTTGACTACTATTACAAGACGTAACCCGATGCTTGTCACTAAGGCAGTTAAAGCACAAATTTTTTTCGCGAACAAACTTATAACGTTCATAGGGCGTAAATTTTAAGAAACCAGAACACTTGTACAATTGCGAATGTTGACTATTACACAAAGAACAACTCGATTGTACAGGAGCAGGTGCTGTATTCACATACGTATGTGTCGACCTTTGTGACTTCGAAGCCGCATCTGTTCGACGGTCGGACTTCTTCGTAACTTCATGGGTTGACGAAGTGCGTTGCAATATTTTAATATGATCGCGAACAAAACATTCTAAATCATTGAATTTTGGCAGTTTACTACTGCGATGGTCTATTTCAAATAAACGAACAGTTTCACTATCTAATTTCTTTAAACCCAAATATAAAAACAAAAAGTCGCAGAGGTCATCGACCTTCAGGTTCTTTACTGCGCGAACAGATGATGCAAAAGTATCTAAAAACTTCTCTAAATTATGTTCATTACAAACTGTAATATTTTTCAACTCGAATAGCTGATCTAAATATGCGGTAGCAACTAATCTTTTGTCTTCATATTTCGACTTTAAAGTTTTTAAAATTAATGAATAATTTTCGGCACTAAAAGTAATGCCGGCACAAACAGTTTTAGCTTTACCAGTTAACTTTTCAACCAGATAGTGTAACTTTTCATGATCTGTCAAAGAGACGTTCCCATTTATAGTGTTTTCAAAACTATCTATAAATAGATTCCAATTGCGAATATCACCATTAAATTCAGGTATCTGAATGGGCGGTAATTTGGGTCGATCGCGAGTGTGATTTGCCTGGCTCTGATGGACAGACGGCTTCTCCAAGCTCCTCGCGACGCGTTTGATGCGACAGAATAAATCATCAAATGACGCCAAAGCCTGATAACTCACAGCGTATTCTGGATTTAATTCTAACTCTAAAACGTTAATATTACGAATTACGGATTCAAATTCCGTGCGCAAACTATCCAAGTTTTCTATAGAACATAAGAACGAATCTCTAATAGCTAGATCAAGTGTTTTAAGTGCGTTATCACAAATAGATTGCACGCGAGAAAATATCATGTCTCTTTTAGCATATAAAAGTTTCAATTGAACTTTGATCTCCTTATGAGACATCGTGAATAATAATTATTTATTACAAACAATCAATGCGGTAAACAAGCAAATAAAGTTATTTTAACAAATAAGCGATGGAGAACAGCGACGCGGACAATATTAAATACCTAAAGTGGGTAGGTAGTTATAACGAACTGCGGGTGAAATAAAAGAACTGTAGGTAGTTCTTAAACAATCTTAATTTACCCACTAGGTTGTGTCTCTGTTTCTGATATACAAATAATTTTAGACTTCCGAATGAATAACTAATACGAGCGATCTATGGCTACGTAGGTATGTAGGTATTACGCACGTACGTAGGTAATAGATGAACAAACAACGAATTGGGTTAGGTACAAGACTGCGGTGCGGTGCGTTTATTCCTTATGGAATAAATACCAATGCGATAACTACAACAAATATGTACCTAATACAAATAAGTACCTAACTATCCGGTGAGAGGGACCAAAGAAAATGTTGGCGCGAAAGGCTAATTTAGTGGACTGTATTTGCGGTGCGGAGCTAAACGATTGACAAACGCTTGGCGTTAGGTACTTCGAGTTGCAGTGGGTGTGGGACAATAGAATACAACCCGAAATAAGTAGGGAAGGAAAGCACAAACCTTTTGCGGGAGCCACGTGCTCGCGTCGTCGCCGGTGCACCGGTTCACTTTTCCAGGTTCAGGGCAGTTGGGCTTCAAGTTATTGTCCTCACACGTTAAACACAAGCACAAACTATGGATTATAAGTCTTATTACATGCGAAAATGCGGTGATTCCAAAGTTATTAATATTTTTAAGCGGAGCGCGTCGACGCCGTTGTCAACTTGTTGCGGAGCGATTCGGAAGTAAGTTTTTCGACAAATGGCGGGCGAATCTTCTTACTCACTCGCGAGGTATGTGCGGGAAGGAGATGGATATAGGAAATAGCGGATGTCAATCATATTTTGAATGTTGGCGCAACCAACGACAGTAATTAAAAATCACTTATTACGTGTCTATAGGCGTCAGATCCAAATTATTGTTCCCAGGTTGATTATTATTATTACTGTTTATTGGAAGAGATTATGTACGTTACATACTCCTAGGAGCACGAGAAAACTGCTACTATAATAAATTATTTGCCTACTAAATCTCATTGCATCAGTAATTAATAGACATTACAGTAGAGTATTACAGATCCAGACCGCTACTCGGTTACGATTTCTTCACCGTTAAGTAGTTCCGTCCACAGTCTGGTGAAGTCTGTATCTGTCTACTTCCCGCCCGATCCCAGCCTTAAAGGCACTCGGCGGGTTTGGCGATACAAGTCAGCGAATTGGGATGGCATACGATCTTTCTTTGCATGTTAAGAATAACATGAAAAGAAAAGAAAAGAAAAGAGAAGCAAGTAGGCTGCCAAGGGGCAGCCTACTTGCTTCTCTTCAAATAATTCATCATCGTGCGCAGACGCCGTGGCGGATGTTTTGCGACAGGGGATGGAGTACTACATTCCGTTTTCTGACCTAACAATGTCCGGCAAAGCTCGACGCAAACACGCGGCGTACCTAGCATAGGTCGATGCTCGAAACTGTAAAACAAATGACGTGGATCAGAAGAAGAGAGTCTTCAACAGGGCTGCCAAGTCCTGCAAAAAGGTTTTGCGGAAGGCTCGGTTTGACCACGTTAGCCGAATTGGGAACAAGCTTGTTTCATACCCCGCTGGCAGCAAAGCGTTTTGGTCCCTGGCGAAGTCGGTCGAATCTATGTGTCTTCTTAATCAATCTTAGTCTATGTGTCTTCTATCCAACCATACTAATTATATCGTACGCCGCGAAAGAGTAGATTTGCAAAAGCACTCAAGAAGTGGTATAATTATTAGTGATTTATAATTTTTATAATTTGGAGTATTTTCTTTTATTTTCTACAATTATTTTTTACTCGCCAGTTTGGCGAGAATACATATGTACCTATACACCGTTGGTGAAATATAATTAATGTAACGTCATTCTCTCTTTTACCTTTATGTTATTTAAATAACATTACATAACATAGAAGTAAAAGAGAGGAGTGTGCTGATGTATGTCCTAAGAAATTTATATCTGTCTTCAAATATCTGTACTCACAGACAAACCGTGTAAACGGTTTTGTGGGGCATTGGCTTATTTTTAAGATGCTAATGTATCATGTATTAATAACAATAAATAAATAATAAAAATTTAACGAAAAATCAAAATGGCGGCGGGCCGATAAGCTTCCATACAAAAAGATTCGAACCCCTTTGGTATAGAAGTAGCTTGAAGGTTATAGGCTGTTACCCGACTACAAAAAAGGAGGGTTTTGTTTTTATCGAGATTAAATCCAGGGGAGTGAAGCCCCAGCGCGGCTGCTAGTATATACATAAATACTATAGTCTGGCAAATGAAAGTAGAGACTGAAAAAGCGCGGCAAATTTAAAAAATATCAGCATAGCAACCCCAAAACTACTATGAAATACCTGGAATAACCTTATTTGATACTTTAGAATTATCTATTTTATTTCATCGGAATAAAAATATAAAAGTTAGTTTAGATATTGTGTCTTAATTCGAATTAAAAAAAACAACAGTATTCTAAAATAGTTCTGATTTATTCACTATATTCAAAATCTGAATGTAAGACTTCCATGTGGAAAGTTTCATTAGCCACTGGAATCATTGTTTCCTACGTTAATTTTAAAACTTGTTAAATTATTTTCTGTAATTCTGTCCCTTTCTTTATATTTTTTATCGTTTTAATTAACTATAAATAAATAAATAAATAAATAATAAATAAATAAAATTTATTTTCAACATGGATGACATGATCAGTCATTTTCTTTCACTCGGGAGTTATATTTTCAAACGACTCTTTTATAACTTTCTCTAACTCCACTGCAGGCAGAGCAATATTTTTACTTGCCACTTTACGTTTAGCCAAACTCCATACTAACTCAATGGCATTTAGATCACAGTGGTAGGGGGGAAGTCACAATACCTCGTGCCCATTCTGCTTCAGAATTTCATCAGCTTCATATACTGGGTCTGGTGTGTTTCATTTTAAACTTGTTTTCGAACGATATAAAATTCGTTAATTTTGTTACGAATAGCATCTTTGTCGAAACTATCTAAGTCGAACACTGTGGGTTTATATGACCTTTACGCGCACCTTCCTTTTTAATGTAGATGCTCACTTCTGTAAAGAATGGTAAAACAGAATGATAAGGTTCTGCAAATCATGAATTCAATTACATCATTATAAAAGTTATGTACTCCTAGTAAAAACTTACCAGTGATTGAAGCTATTTCATCCAAGTACTGGTTCTGGGTTCTTATCCTATCTTTTTGCTCTAAATCCGTAAGGTTTTCAATAGTTTTCACCATCTCATCAACCCTTGCTACATCGTCCAGATTTTCTATAAAAGCAAAAAAAATTGTTAAATACCATGCAACATTTAATAGTTTAATAACCATAATGCATTATTATGAAGGTGTTTAACATACTATAAAATGAATGTGAATCAAAATAGATAAATATTTTTCATCGCTATAAGATAAATATAAAAGAACCGTACCGGCAATCGTGCGGGCTGGTTGTGTTTAGTGTTTCGGACCAATTAGCTATCGCTATTGTGCAAAGTGTTGTTTACGCATAATCCCGTGCAACCGGTGTGCGCCGGACCACCCAACGCGCGCACGTGTGCCGTCGATGGCTGATAAAGTTAGCGCTTCACCGCGCGGTGAATCACCGGTTTTTAATAATGACATTCAGACCTTGTTAAGTGATTCTTCGGATATGGAAGCTATAGATGAAGATCATAGAAACGAAGAACTACTGGCAAGTCGAGCCGAAAAGAGAGGAAGAGATGATAGTACGGAAGAAGAAGAGGGTTGGACACAAGTTAAAGGGAGTAAAAAGAAGATATGTCATAGTAGTAGAAACTTTGTACAAGAAGAAAAGTATGAGGTCTACGCCTCTTCTACGGAACGGCTGCCTAAACAGTTTGCAATGGCACGTATTTTGAAAGAAAATAATATAGATAAGATTAGCCAGGTCAAATATCTAAGTCCCTTTAAAATACGCATTCAATTCGAATGTGAATCGGCAGCTAAAAACTTTTTAACGTGTAGTATTCTTTTGGAGAAGGGGTGGAGGATTCAGAATGCCATGCACTTGTCTGTCTGTTATGGCTTAATCAAGGATGTAGACCTAGACTATACTGATGACGAGATACTGAAGAACATCTCATGTTCTACGCCTTTCAAGTTATTATCTTTGAAGAGGCTAGATCGTCGCAATAGAGATAAAGGCGGATGGTGTCCCAGTGAAACTCTTCGGCTGTGTTTCGAAGGTGACCACATACCTGCGTCGGTTCGTGTATATGATATAAGTATCAAAGTTTTACCTTACATACACCAAGTATCCCAATGTTCCCAATGTTGGCGGCTAGGCCACAATAGGAAAATGTGCTTATCAAAAATAGTGGTTTGTCCTAAGTGTGGTGGGCACCATGATAATTGCGACACTACGGTATTTTCATGTGTTAACTGCAAAGGGAACCACATATCACTCAGTAAGACTTGTCCAGTTTACAAGAAGGAAAGGAGGCTAAGAGAGATTATGGCAGAGTTTGGATACACGTACAGGAAAGCCCTAGAATTTTATGCCCCACCCGAAAATACCATCCCCACCTCAACTGGCGTTTCGATGCAAGAACCAGGTCCCCTTCGTTCACACTCCCCCCCACCAACTAGAGAAACAAATTCAGAAGCCTCTTCTCGTCCCACATATGCCGAGATTATACGCACTAAGGCCACCGTACACAGAGCACAAGTTTTGGAGGATGTTGGGCCACCTAAACCTCGACTAATACAGTCTCCAAAAACCAGAAGCCATGCCACCAAGGAAAACTGGATGTTTTTTAACTCAGAGAAGCCTGCGTCTGATCAAGCACAGGATAATATAAACAGCTACGAGGAATGCCCATCTTTCAATGATTTGTGGAGTAGAATAAAGGAAATTATCTACCTTAAAAAGACTAACCTAATATTTAAGATAAAGAGTGTCGTCCAAGTGTGTCTGCAATGGTTTAGTGTTGTGTCAGCGAGTTTTATTTCTGAGTGGCCGTGGATAAAAGCTTTGTTTAACTTTTTTATTACTAGCGATGGCCAACAAATTAATTAAATTAAATATTCTGCAGTGGAATGCCCAAAGTATCAGGCCTAAGTTGGCATCCTTCCTTCAACTTTTATGTCAGGAAAAGGTCCATATTGCTGCCCTAAGTGAGACATGGCTTGAACCCGAAAGCAATTTTAAAGTTGGAGATTATGTTGTTTGCCGCGCGGACCGTGATGACTCATACGGCGGTGTGGCTATCATCGTTCATAAATCTATTAAAGCGCAGCTACGCTTCGCTAGCGTAAGCAATAGCGGTATTGAGGTAGTGTGCGTGCAGTTATTTAATTGTTTGCCGGTTAAGTATATAATGTCTATATATTGTCCATCTAGGATCGTCACCTCGCAACTAGATTGGGAGAATATTTTTGCCCTCCAGCAATCTAATACGCTAATTCTAGGTGATTTTAATGCCCACCACAACAGTTGGTCGTACAAAACGGATCACAGAGGCCGACTCATTCACGACGCTCTTGTCGACAGTAGTTTTATATCATTGAACGATGAGTCACACACCCGTGTTCGTTATGTAGATAATAATCTCCAACAATCGTCACCCGATATTTCTTTTGTGTCATTAGATATTGCACTACACTTCAATTGGAAGGTTTTAAACGAAAATGTAGGAAGTGACCATTTAATAATCAAATTATCTGCTATTTGTAAGTCTGATGTTCCGCCAGTTATCAAAAGAAATTTTTACAAGGCTAACTGGTTGTCCTATACTAATTATTTAGAGCAAAAATTTTGTAGTTTATGTTTACCTAGTGACCTTCAAAAAGCATACGACTTATTTCTAAATATTGTTAACGACGCGGCAAACAAATATATTCCGTTAGTTAAAATAAATCAAAACCCTTCTTCAACGTTCTCCCCTAAGCCTGAACTGTCGCACCTCGTTGCTCGCCGTAGACTAGCGTTAGCTTCATTCAGGCGCAATCCTACTCCGCAAAATCTAGACATTCTAAAGGATAGGATACATGCAGCGCAAAAATTGTTACGGCAGTCTAAAGCTGTGAACTGGCATAGTTTTTGTTCCTCGATTGATGAGTCTACTACCTCTAGCGACATGTGGCGCAAAATGAAATGGCTAAAAGGGTACCGTACTCCCAGACGGTTCGTAGACTCTCAATATGCTAGAAACCTGTTAGATTCTTTAACACCTGATTATGTGTCTCCCTCGTGCCCAATTACGCATCACCATAATCCCACTTTAGAACGCGATATCTCAATACAGGAGCTAGAAAAATGTATTAAATCTAAGGATACATCTCCTGGGTGCGATGATATTTCGTATTCTATGGTTAAAAATCTACCTGCTTCAGGCAAACGTATATTACTACATTTATATAATAGTTTTCTAGCCAACAGCTTCGTTCCCTATCAGTGGCGTGATATTTCTATTATACCTATTCCAAAACCTGGACGTGACCCTAGCGACGTGTCATCTCTCCGCCCGATTTCTTTATTATCATGCGTTTGTAAAATTTTCCATTATATTTTGTATCGGCGACTAGAATGGTTCTTTTTTCAGAAAATACTGTGGGGTTCCGTAGAGGTAGATCATGTATAGATAGCTTAAGCGTTCTTGTAACGAAAATACACATAGGATTCACCGAGGGTGTATCTACCTTAGGTTGTTTTTTAGATTTAAATAATGCTTATAATAATGTAAATATTTCTACTTTAATTAATATTTTAGATAACCTTCAAGTTGGGACTAATATTTGCAATATTTATGGAACTTCCTTCATGAAAGAAGGCTTACAATTAAAATAGGAAATACCATAATATGCAGGTTTTCGGGCCATGGCTTGGCTCAGGGTGATGCTTTATCACCGTTAGTATTTAATATAGTGACTCTTCAAGTTTGTAAACACTTGCAAAATAATGTTTACATATCCCAGTACGCGGATGATTTTGCCATTTATGTACAGTGTTCGTCCATTCAAGATGGGCAATCTAAGATACAATCAGCACTTATTTTGATGGACTCTTTATTCACTCAGGTAGGCTTAGATATTTCTCCAAGTAAAACCAAAATTTGTTTGTTTAACAGAGGATTTCGCAATTTGAACGTTGACATCCGCTTAAACGGGTCGTCTCTGGAGTTAGTCCACAGCGTTCGCTATTTGGGAATGTGGCTGGATAAAGAACTTCGCTGGAGTAAACATATCAATGAGATGTGCGATAGAATATTTAAATTAATTAATATTTTTAAAGTTTTGGTAGGTCCTGGTTGGGGTGTTCATCCTATTCATTTACGACGATTATACGTGGCCCTGGTGCGTAGTCGAATGGATTTTGCGAGTTTTCTTTTTGACAATAGCGCCGATATGCATTTAATCAAGCTTGATAGACTTCAAAACCAGTGTTTACGATTGATTGGTGGCTTTATCAAAACAACTCCGATCCATGTTATGGAGGCCGAGTTACTGATGCCGCCGCACAGTGTTTGATCGGACCCAAAAAAATTCCCTATGCTGTTTATTATGTAAACTGATTAAGAAATGCATTTAAAATGCAAGACTAGAACACCCAAGTGTCTACTTCATATACTTTTTTTAATATAAAATAATAAAACTTACGTGAACTTTAACCTAAAAAAATGTTAAATATTTTCTGTAAATTTAATGAACCAAGATAATGTTTTCAAATAAATACAGTCTAATGGAAAAACTTTAGGCGCATGTTTGTTAGTTTTTATTTTTAGAAAATCACTTATAGATACCAAGTAATTTAATTTTTTTCATATTTTCGTTTTTAATTTTTTTCTCCATAAAACCTCAAAAGTGCGACTTGTGACTAGCATAGAAATATTCCTCGTAATAAGGCCTATCACTGATAAAAAAACCACATTGCACAATTGCGGCCTTTGGGAATTATGTGCCATTTAGTTCAAAGGTCAAATGGTAAGAAATAGGGTTGTCGCTTAAAGGTCAAACAAATATAGGTATATTTTTTGTAAATAATAAATAAATTTCTTTATGGTACTGACACTAAACTACTTTAAAACATCATTGGTTAATACACTTTTTATTTTGGAACCACATCCAAAAAATAGCCTACTCATACAAATCGCTTTCGTTGCTTAATATTAACGTGCAGCCATCATCATCTGCATTATCATCATCCAATGAAACAGATCCATCCAATGATGAGTCTTCATCTTCATCTTCGCCTCCTGCTAATTGCAAAAGCTGCTTGTATGAACTTCGACGTAAAATGTGGTGTGACATAGAAATCAATGGGTCTGATGATTCTAATGCACGGTGAAAAAGGTCGACCATGGTTTGTATCTTGCTTACTTTGCGGCAGTGACGTTCCCTATCAGACCGCCAGAATTTGTTACGTAATTCGGCCGGTTGCTCTGAGAGCATCCCGACAGGAAGTGAACTGGATTCAATAATCTCTTCTCCATGCACTAGGAGTTTGTGAATAGTGACAGTCATCGGGTGCCAATTATACAATTGGACGTACTTTTCTGCGAGCGTGCGGCAAACATTGCTAAACTTTTTTGCGTCTATAGGATAGTCACAAGATATTGTGACAAGTATACTTGTCACAAGATATTGTAACAAGGATAATATGCAATCTGTCGACTAACCATGCATCCAAACCTAAAATCTCAGTAAATGTGCCACGGTATTTATCTGATACTGTTTTCCAGGCTGAATTGCCATCATTTGTCGTTCCGGCATTAGGTTTCATTTCAGTCTGAATGCGTTTCTTTCGTTACTCAACTATTTGGCTTTCAGGGCTACCCTTACTGATTCTCCATTTTTGTACCACCGGATCATTTTTATAGCTAAGATGCAACAGAAACTCAAAAACACGTATCCACGCATGAAGTGGATTGATACCGTGTCGCATATTTTCTTTTATGGTTGGTTTTTGATACTACATTAATTCCAAATCATTGAAATTACTAGCCGTAAGCTTACAAAATGGGCATCTTAACTGTGAAGATGTTCCAGTAATTATATTGAGGACCTTACCATCAGTAACGCTTAATGTCAAGTCACAATCAAATGTTATGTTGTGACCTTCTGAAGTTTGTGTAGTTATTGGTGTCAAACTTCTGATCTGTTCTTCTACAAATGTGTTTTTCGAAAGGTATAAGATCACCTGATTCTTTTTTGTACTGGATGTGCAGCAGTCGACAAAATCGATACGATTGGGGTGTAGCCAGGCAATGAAATGTATGTCGACTACGATTCGTAAAGGAATAAAAGTTGTGGCGAAAAGGCTACTTTCGTTGATGGAGATATCTGTGATCCAGTTTAGAGTGTAATACTTCACAACTTCCGCAAGTAACCAGAGATCCTAGTATAAGCTACAAACAAGACCTTAAAATCAGAAAACGAATCATGAAGTCATTAGAAGGCGAACTTCAGAGTAAAGTGATAAAACCTTTTTCTTCTACGGTCTCCCCAGATGATGGAAGCAAGATAACATCAAAAGCTTCAAAAGATTTAGAAAAAGTAATAATACTTTGTTTAGAGTCACCGAAGGGAGCGTCAATGGTTTTAAAACAAGTTTCGACAGTCACCAAACCTTTTACACCAGAGTAAGCTTTAGGTGTCATTATTGATAGAAAACTGAGTGTGGAGACTTATAAACTCTTGCGGCGGGATTTGAATAGTCGAGGATACCCTGCTTACCCACCTTATCATGAAATTTTAATTGCAAGATAGCATGCTATCCAACTGAAGACTTAAAAGTTTCTGAAGTCGAAGCGTCAGTTTCGTTGCAGGGACTACTGACACACACTTTGCAACGAATTGTTCGGAGTTGTGAGGCTACTTTCATCGAATATTGTAATAGAAAAGGCACGCAAAGTATCTCAGCCGTATTTGAAGGGTCCTGGGGTTTTGATGGTAGCTCAGGCCAATCATTATATAAGCAATGCTTCCCACAATCTGAAGAAGATGTCTCTATCAACGAAAGTAGCCTTTTCGCAACAACTTTTATTCCTTTACGAATCGTAGTCGACAAACATTTCATTGCCTGGCTCAATCCTACACCCCAATCGTATCGATTTTGTCGACCGCTGCACATACAGTACAAAAAAGAATCGGGTGATCTTATACTTTCCGAAAAAACATTTCAACACAACAAAAAACAAAACAGATCAGAAGTTTGACACCAATAACTACACAAACTTCAGAAGGTCACAACATAAAATTTGATTGTGACTTGACATTAAGCGTTATTGATGGTAAGGTCCTCAATATAATTACTGAAATATCCTCACAGTTAAGATGCCCATTTTGTAAGCTTACGGCTAGTAATTTCAATGATTTGGAATTAATGTCTTATCAAAAACCAACCATAAAAGAAAAAAATTAATAATTTAAAAAACCAAAAACACGCTTTTAAGACTAATGTAATGAGCAGAAATTAGAAATGTTTACTAGCAGGCAGTCCAAGGTTCCATCAGCCACCTTCCAATTCCATCGTCAGACCAGCTCGATGGTACCATAATATTGTATTGTCGTCTAATCTACACATAACTGCCAAGTTTCATGTTGATACAACAATTAGAAGTACGTTTAATTCAGATTCTTAGATTTTATTGCATATTTAAATCGTTACAGATCGACCTAATAATAAATCTATGGATTACGCGGTAATTCAAAAAGGTTAAGAAAACCGATAACAGATTTCCTTTAGGTTTGTTATAACCTTGAAACCTGGTCGTGTTCAAAGTCCATTACGTGGCCTTTCTCACAAGTGCAAACACGACTATGATATTATATTCCATCATGGAATGCCCATGCCTATCTTCCGGCTTTATCATCAGACCTTAACCTAATCGTGGTCTAAGTTCATTACAAGACTTTTCTAAGAACTCCAAAACAGCTATGATACGATTTTCCATCATGAAGTTCCAGTTCATATCTTCCGGCTTCATCATCACATCAGTTTGACAGTACCATATTATTGTATTGTCATCAGAACTACATACAGCTGCCAATTTTCATTACGTTACGACCCTTGGAAGATAGTTAAATTAGTTACCTTAGATTTCATTACATAGTTAGTTACATACAGGTCGACCTAATAAAAGCGTGTTAATATGCGACACGGTATCAATCCACTTCATGCGTGGATACGTGTTTTTGAGTTTTTGTTGCATCTTAGCTATAAAAATGATCCGGTGGTATAAAAATGGAGAATCAGTAAGGGTAGCCCTGAAAGCCAAATAGTTGAGTAACGAAAGAAACGCATTCAGACTGAAATGAAACCTAATGCCGGAACGACAAATGATGGCAATTCAGCCCGGAAAGCAGTATCAGATAAATACCGTGGCACATTTACTGAGATTTTAGGTCTGGATGCATGGTTAGTCGACAGATTGCATATTATCCATGTCACAATATCTTGTGACAAGGATACTTGTCACAATATCTTGTGACTATCCTATAGACGCAAAAAAGTTTGGCAATTTTTGCCGCATGCTCGCAGAAAAGTACGTCCAATTGTATAATTGGCACCCGATGACTGTCACTATTCACAAAATTCTAGTGCACGGAGAAGAGATTATTGAATCCAGTTCACTTCCTGTCGGGATGCTCTCAGAGCAAGCGGCCGAATCACGCAACAAATTCTGGCGGTCTGATAGGGAACGTCACTGCCGCAAAGTAAACAGGATACAAACCATGGTCGACCTCTTTCACCGTGCATTAGAATCATCAGACCCATTGATTTCTATGTCACACCACATTTTACGTCGAAGTTCATACAAGCGGCTTTTGTAATTAGCAGGAGGCGAAGATGAAGACGAAGACTCATCATTGGATGTATCTGTTTCATTGGATGATGATAATGCAGATGATGATGGCTGCACGTTAATATTAAGCAACGAAAGCGATTTGTATGAGTAGGCTATTTATTGGATGTGGTTCCAAAATAAAAAGTGTATTAACCAATGATGTTTTAAAGTAGTTTAGTGTCAGTACCATGTTGAAATTTATTTATTATTTACAAAAAATATACCTATATTTATCATTAGAACTTAAAACGGGATATTTACTATGTGTATTTATTGTTTTGAGTTTCTCTCTCGACATCTCGACAGAACGCCACTATATACCAAGACTGCTAAGGGAAGCGATTGAGATTACCAAATACGACAATTTCAATCGGGAGGATGGGTTTCAACTGTCGAGGGCCTGGAATCCAGTGGTTCAAATGTGTAAAAACCGAAAAAGTTCCTTAAAAAGTTCGCGAGTCGACACGGTGAGTTTTGTGTGTCGGGAACAGAATCGAGTGTTTAGTGATACATGATACAGTGGTAGCGGTGTCGCTAACAGAAAACGAACGAGAAAGAGAGTAGACCGATTTGTCTGCTTATATACTTCCACCCGCAATTACTTCAGTTCATCCGTGATCATGGAGCTTGCAACAGTGCCGAAATATCGGAAACTCAAAACAATAAATACACATGGTAAATATCCCGTTTTAAGTTCTAATGATACTGTTAGTGACCATGTTAGCTTAAAAACTTATATACCTATATTTGTTTGACCTTTAAGCGACAACCCTACTTCATACCATTTGACCTTTGAACTAAATGGCACATCATTCCCAAAGGCCGCAATTGTGCAACGTGTTTTTTTTTTATCAGTGATACGCCTTATTACGAGGAATATTTCTATGCTAGTCACAAGTCGCACTTTTGAGATTTTATGGAGAAAAAAAATAAAAACGAAAATATGAAAAAAAATTAAATTACTTGGTATCTAGAGATGATTTTCTAAAAGTAAAAACTAACAAACATGCGCCTAAAAATTCTCCATTAGACTGTATTTATTTGAAAACATTACACTTGGTTCATTAAATTTACAGAAAATATTTAACATTATTTTAGGTTAAAGTTCACGTAAGTTTTATGATTTTATATTATAAAAAGTATATGAAGTAGACACTTGGGTGTTCTAGTCTTGCATTTTAAATGCATTTCTTGATCAGTTTACATAATAAACAGCATAGGTATTTTTTTGTGTCCGATCAAACACTGTGCATCTGTCGGAGGTTGAGTTATTTGTCAACCTATCCTACGGCCCTTAACCAAATAAATTGCATGCAATACATTTTTGGACTTTGACTTTGAAATAAAATGAAAGGTCAAGTTGAGTGATAACCCTAATCACTATGTTTTGAAACTTAATTCCTCCTACGAGCCTCAATAGTAGAACGTGGTTTTTTTATCAGTGATAGGCCTTATTACGAGGAACATTACTATGCTAGTCACAAGTCGCACTTTTGAGTTTTTATGGAGAAATAAAATAAAATATGAAAAAAATTAAAGTACTTGGTACCTAGAGGTGATTTTCTAAAAATAAAAACTTACAAACATGCACCTACGTCTTGTGTATCATTGGTAACCTTAGAAAAATAACGCATAGAAAGGGGGTCTAGAACAAAACACGAGGGATTTCGTGTGTCCACTTTATTTTCTTTGTGTGCGTGAGCCGAATGTGTCTGCGTTCCTTTATCGGAGGTTGAGTTATTTGTCAACCTATCCTACGGCCCTTATCCAAATAAATTGCATGCAATACATTTTTGGACTTTGACTTTGAAATAAAATGAAAGGTCAAGTTGAGTGATAACCCTAATCACTATGTTTTGAAACTTAATTCCTCCTAAGAGCCTCAATAGTGGAACGTGGTTTTTTTATCAGTAATAGGCCTTATTACGAGGAATATTTCAATGCTGGTCACAAGTCGCACTTTTGAGTTTTTATGGAGAAAAAAAATAAAAAAGAAAATATGAAAAACATTAAATTACTTGGTATTTAGAGGTGATTTTCTAAAAACAAAAACTAACAAACATGCGCCTAAAGATTCTTCATTAGACTGTATTTATTTGAACACATTATCTTGGTTCATTAAATTTATAGAAATTATTTAACATTTTTTAAGGTCAAGGTCACGTAAGTTTTATTATTTTATGTAATAAAAAGTATATGAAATAGACACTTGGGTGTTCTAGTCTTGCATTTTAAATGCATTTCTTGATCAGTTTACATAATAAACAGCATAGGGAATTTTTTTGGGTCCGATCAAACACTGTGCGCCGTTAAGTGTGCGCCGTAGATATCTGGCTGGAAAATTCTATCTGAAATCAAAATCCAATGATTTACCTGTTATGAATGCTATCGTTAAATTGAGTGAGTGTTGTCACACCTTTTATTGGAGACGTAAGAAAAAGCCTCTTTTAGTTACCACTCATGATTTTTTGAAACCAGAACCTATTTATTGCAATAAAAAATTAGACATGTTTTCCATGGACACATGGGTTAGCAGTATGGACACTTCCTATATTAAACCTAATTTAGTCACTATTGATAAACCTAAACATTGCTACAATTCTTATAATTTACGAACTCTTTGTAGTAACGCAATAAATGAGCAGTACCCTGACTTCTACCATATTTACACGGATGGTTCCAAGCAAGGAAATAATTCCTCAGGTGCTGCATTCTTAAACCCACAAACAGGCGCTTCTATGAAGTTTCAAATTTCTGCAAATTTATCCATCATGCATGTGGAACTTATTGCTATAGCGGAGGCTTTGGCTTATGTAAAATCTCTAGGTGGGAATCGTTTTGTGATCTTTACTGATTCTAAGACCTCGTTATTACATTTGATTAAATGTTCATCACCATATAGGGGACTTCCACTGGCATATACTATCTTAAGGTTGCTTGCTGAAATTATCTCCACACACAAAATAGTTGTATTACAATGGATTCCCTCTCACGTCGGATTGGAGTTTAATGAAGTAGTCGACCATTTAGCAAATAAAGCTGGGTCGGATGGATTACCTTATGATTGCTTGCCCTTCTACACAGAATTACTTCCCATTGTTAAAAATAACTGTTTTGATTTTTGGTCGGAGTATTTTGATAAAAGATCTTTGACAAAGGGCATTTGGTACAAAACAATCCAAACATCTCTCCCTCGTATGTTATGGTTCGGCGAGAGCGGGATCCATAGACAAGAACTGGTGACAGCTTTTAGGCTTCGGTCCGGTCACATCCCGCTAAACAACTTTGGTTACCTCATGCGTAAGATAGACTCGCCTAACTGCAGTGTGTGTGGGGTTGTGGTAGACGCTCAACATATTTTAACGGAATGTGCCCGGACGAGGCCACAGAGACAGTCAAGTTTTGGAGATCATATTTATAATTTAGGATTTTATAACAGTATCCTGTCCTGCCCATTGTCGGATGAGGCCAGGAAGCTTTTCAAAATTGTGATTTTAGGCTTAAGGTTACGAGTAAGTTAGGTTAAGATTTTTTGTATTCAATAATGGGGGTGACATTTTCGCTATTGAAAAAAACCCCTTTCAATAAAAATAAAGATTAAAAAAAAAAGATAAATATAAATTATGAATTACGACAAAGTATCAACTTAGTAGCGTCATACTAAGTTATGAAATCTAACACCACACGTAAACAATCTTGTTTTTGTTATAATTCGGCGTCTTTCTCCTGTTGTTTTTCTTGATATTTAGACATCATGCGAAACAACATCTCCCGTACACCACTTTTAATCGTTTTGTTCATTTTTCGCTGAATAAAAGCTATTAACAAGATCACAACAAACCACCAACAACACGACATCTTGTTTTAGAAAATTGAGTTTTGTATATCATTGCCATATAAAAAGTTTGCAAATAATTCGAGTGTCTACTTTCGTTTGCCAGACTCTAACATTAAAGGGGTATATGAAAATTGTGCTGCTCGCTAATAATACCCCGGGCGCCTGGCAAGTGTAGGTGTGGTGTATGGTCAGGTCGGGCGTCCATGAAGCCGCTGGGCGCGTGGTGCCGCGAGCTGTTCCTGCGCGGCGCGCACCTGGCGGGCTGGGCCGGCGCGCCGCGCGCTCCGCCCACGCTGTGCTGGCTGCCCGCCTTCGTGGCGCCCACCGGCTTCCTCACCGCCGTCATGCAGGTGACACGCCTTCCTACCGTCTCATCCTTCCATCTCCAATCTTGCATCGTGAATGATCCTCTAGAAAATTATCATGAAGCTAACTTGTTTGGAATTGACCCGTAAAATGATTTCATCATCTGCTTAGCCTCTTCATAACTATTATTATATTATTTTTATGTCAATAAAACATTATTTATTATTATTATTTCTTTTCATGCTTTGCATTTCTCCCATTTAAGTGGGGATTTCAGGCACGGGCCGAAGCCAAGTGCGTATATATTTAAAATTTATGTATTTAGGAATTTTCGAGTTAACCGGCATGTATTTAAGATGACTGCTTTTTGCAGTAGGAGGTAAGTGGATGGGCTAATATTTAATGAATTTAAACTATATTATTAACTATGTTCGGGTCAGCTTTTAGTTTAACCGAACGCAGCTGAGTACTTGTGTTTTGTGACTGCCTATCGGACCTTCACAATTGACTGTCTGGCGTGGCTGGATAACACGGTACCTCTTAGCAAGAAAGTAAGGTAGAGAAAATATTAAATCTGGAACATAACTTACTATCAAATAAGAAATTCGGTTTCCGCAGAGGCAAATCTACAGAAGGGGGGGGGGGGGGGGGGGCAGTGCACAATGCTTACTAACTATATCAATTCAAACCTGTATAAAGGGAACAAAATGCCTGAACTTTTCCTTGACCTTAGTAAAGCCTTTGATACAATTTCTATCTATCCTAATAAAAAAAGCTTGAAAGATTTGGTGTTAGGAGCATTCAACATAATCTCTTCGAGGGCTATCTCACTGGGGGAAAGTAATGTGTACGAGTGGGTAATTACACAAGTGAAGACCTCGCAGTCGATTATGGTGTACCACAGGGCAGTATATTAGGCCCAACTCTGTTTATTATCTACAGTAACGTCCTGTCTAACTTCACTCCTCTCTTGCGCCGATAATTGGCATGAGGTCTTTAGTACTGCCCAATAGAGGTATGGTAAATGGCTTAGTTACAATAATTTGACATTAAACACAGATAAGACAAAATACTTAACTTTTTAATATCCGTCATCTCGCTGAAACTTGATGTAATTGGACAACAATTATCACATTGTATCACAACTGTGCTACCGGGGCAATTCATTCTCAAGCACTTCACTGGAGTGGGTAAATAGAATAAAATACCTACATATCACAATATACTGTCATCTTAACTTTAAAGATCATATTAAACAGCTTTGTACCCGAGTCCAAAAACACATTTATGTTTCTAAAAACCTCAAACATGTTGCTAATTAAATTCTCAGTATATTGCGTATATACTGATTCAGTTGCGAGCCAGACACGTCAGCATCGTTCTTGTCATAAAACCCCAGATATCGCTAAACTTTTCCACTAGTTACGGCATTATTTACGAGCAGGAATGCATGTTTTGGTGGAATTAACATTAGATATGTTTTCTGTAGTATTAGTCGGGTAATTTTCTTTTACACTAGGAACTTATAAAAGAGTGTTACAGACGACAGCCCGTGGGGAGAGCTGGCCCATAGACACGCTGTGCTGGGAGTTCACCGTCATGCCGCTGGAGGAAGCTGGCTTCGTGCGTCCGCCCCGAGACGGGGGGGTCTACATCAGGTACGAGTTATGGCACCCTCGTTTTTAAGTGTTATTTTTAACCTGAGGGGTTAGTATGAGATTGAAATACTTTTGTTGTTTTTGAAAACTATCGCTTTGTTTCCTTCACATACATTAAATTGTAGATGAGGGTGAAAGAGACAAAGCGAAAGTTTTTGAAAACGATAATAGTATTGCAAACTCATAAGGGCTTAGTATGAGTTTGAAGGCCAACTCTAACACACTTATTAGTGGACGCTTTTGTTTATTTATTTAATAGCGAACCGGCTCGGCTTGCCAGCATTTCATTCTGCTTATTGACACAAATCACTATCCATTGATCAAAACCCACATAAAAATCCGTTCAGTAGTTTTTGAGTTATTATCGCGAACATACAGATAGATTATAGATGATAGAAACAGTGTGTGTAAATACTAATTACGATTAAAATAGACTAATGAAATACATGCTTATAAAGATGCAATAAACAAATATATACAGGGTTTTTTAACACGAACTTTGTTTTTCAATATAGTCACTTCGGAATTTCATGACAGTTTTGACTTTTTTTTTACATACCTACAACGTGTAACGGAAACCCCATATCTATCCAAAAGGACTGAAGACAACATCTATACAAAGTTTCAGCTCAAAATAAGTGACTCACAGAATTGACCCAATTATTTATTCCCAAATTATTGGTTTCATATGTTTCTTGAATACCAGTAATAACAAACGTGTCACAGCACTACGAGGGTCAATAACTTTCCACGTCACTTGCCAATAACACGATAATTCTTTTCGTTCTTCTTAATTTGAAAAATTCGGTCTCCGGTATCAGAGTATTGGAATTTGTAATAAGTTCTACACACGTAGAGTTAGGATTACAAAACCCTTGCCATATTGTTTGTTATAATCCAAAGAAGCCATGCACTTGGTATGTATATACCCTTTAAATTACACGTTGTATAGTAGAAGGTAGAGCAGTTGCCTCGTTGGTGAGGTCAGGTGAGTATGAGATCTCGTGTTCGATGAGGGCCGGGGAAAAAGTGCTATAGGACTTTCTACAAGAAATTTCTCAATGTCATCCCGGAGTTTGGAAATTGGCGGTGTGATACCTCTGTGCCTCCGAAAGCACGTGGCCATTAGTCCTGGCTGTCATTTGAACATCTTGGACAGTCGTTACGGGTAGGCAGAAGCCAGCAAATCTGACACTGTTCTGGTCAAGGGGTACAGTGTTACCCAGTTACTGGGTTGTGGAGGTCAGATAGCCAGTCGCTTTATATACAGGGTTATTGGAAATATGTCCCGATCCTGTTAAGGGCATGTAGATGAGGTCATTAACTAACAAATCAACCCTAAGTTTCTAGGCCTAAAGTATACCATTATCGAGAAAAAAATTGTTTTTAAACATTAAAATAAAATAGGACTTTATATCTTTTAAAAATTTATAAAAAAAACACGAAAACACGTTTTAGCATTCTTATTTATTAAATAGCTAAAAAATTAAGTTGCGCATAATAAAAAAAAAACAGAAAACAATTAAAAACCTCCGTACTTTTGAAAAAAGAGATCCAATACTTGTTTTATTTTTATGATTTTTGCAACGTCTTATGAAATGAATATTTTTTTTCTCCTAAAAATCACTAATCTATTTTGACGGCGGAACATTTTATTTGTTAGTTAATGACCTCATCTACACGCCCTTAACAGGATCGGGACATAATTCCAATAACCCTGTAGAACACTAATACTCAGCTGCACCCGGTTAGACTGGAAGCCGACCCCAAGATTGGGAAAAGGCCAAGCCGATGATGAGATGATGAATAGAAGCTTGGGCTACGTTTTTTTTTTTTTTTTCAGAATGAGCGCACCTCGATCTCGCCTGATGGTAAGCGATAGATGAGGTCTACGATGTGACGAGCGAGCCCAGAAGACGCCTATTTACTCTTGCTTTAAAGGCTAAAAGATCATAAGTGGCAGGGAACACAGAAGCCGGCAGAGAACTCCACATGGTTACAATGAATTGAAATTGCACTCGAAAATCGCATTGAGATAATAAAAAATCTCCATGAAAATGGTGGAGTTGAAAGATCTGTAAAAGTTACATTTCGTAAAATTCGGGATATTTTCGGTAAACAAGCTGTGGAACTGCTGTGTGTGAAATAATAAATATTTAGCCTTTAAAGCAAGAGTAATTAGGCGTCTTCTGGGCTCACTCGTCTCATCGTAGACCTCATCTATCGCTTACCATCAGGCGAGATCGAGATCAAGAGTGGGCTCATCCGTAATAAAAAAAAATTTTTGCAAAAAATAGAACCGACTTCTATATCAAAACTTTAATTTCGGAAGTCGGTGTTATTGGTTTTGGATTTTCTTTTTTTTTTCACACCGCCTTCCGAAATTAAAGTTATTTTTGGCTTTGTAGTGTTTTGATATGAAAGTCGATTCTATTTTCTGCAAAAAACATTTTTTCACGAATATTGCATTTCTCGATGCCTAGCCGTTAATTTTTGAGGAGTTCTCCTGGTACTTGACCATCGCCTCTACATCACCATTGACGAGCATAAAGTGTTTAACATCCGTACTCAAGTAATCGAATCGCAATCCACGAAATACTTCTTATTGAGGAGTTTCAGTGGCGATCTGTGGTCTTCATCATCAGTTCAACTTCCCCAAATGGTACTTTTCAGAAGCAACTGCTCAAGGTACTATAAGAAATACCCAAAACGCTATAGGTGTGCCTATAATAATTGAAGAGTTCCCTCGATATCTCCGGGATCCCATCATCAGATCCTGATTTCGTAACAATAGGACCAACTAGAAAGTATACCCATTCAAACGCAAAAATAGTTTTTCAAATCGGTCCAGTCGTCTTCGAGTTACAATACAAAATTTAGTCGTTAATTGTCCAGCTCGGTCATGTGATTTAACACCGTACACTAAACTAGGTTTCACTGTAGTATAGTTTTAATAATTTTTTTTTAATCTAGCTGTGCCCCTCGATTTCACGTTAAGTTAAGGAAAAAAAACAAAATTCATTAAAATCGGCAAAGTGATTTAGATTTCTCATACAAACTTTCATCTCCTATTTCAACCCTTTGTTTTTGAAAAAAAGTAGTCTAGTATACTAGCATATTTTGAATTGGGCCTTCAACTATTTTCATTCCAAATTTCATCTAATTCGGTGCTGTGGTTTAGCCTTGAAAGCGTAACAGCCAGACAGACTTTCGCATTTATAATATTAGTATGGATAACTCGTTTTTTCCGCAACTAAAAATTCATCATAGCACATTATAATTTGTAAACATCTATGACATTTATGTTCTTGCTACCGAGGTGAATAAAGCCTTCTATTATATTAAAACGGGGTGTCTGGTGCAGAGGGCAGTACCTTGAGGGCGCATCGTGGTACCGCAAGGACGGGTGCCTGCAGGAGCCGCTGCCCATGCAACTGGTGTTCCCCATGTCCCCCATACACTTCAAGCCCGTGCGCATCACTGGAAAGCGCATGCGAAGTGAGTCACTTCTTAAGACTTTACTAACTGATGTAGTATAGTCCTCGTCACGTAAGTTGGCAAGGTTTTGGCGTAGTGGGGGTAAGTTCGCGCATCGTGCATTGGATTTTGCTTGCCATTATTCTATGGTTATTGCCATCATTTATTTTTAATCATGTCTGTTCAGAAGAATGTTAAAGAAAGAAGAGGAATTCATTCGTTAATTCGGTATTGGGACCAAATTGAACGAGAGCTACTGACGCACAAATCGCGCGCTCGGACCGGTGTTACGTCATACCCCGCGTCCCGCTGACAACCGCTGACACCTAAAAATCGACTTCTGCTCATTGAACGACTCTTTCCAAGTTTTTTTAATACTACTATACCTGCGCAGAAAATGAGTTTTCAAAACGCGGGAAATGCTATTGACCAATCGGCACGTTCCACGCACCGCGCTTCTTTTTCCTTTACCGCTATTGGTCGGCAGCTGCCGCGATGTTAGCGCGCGACGCGTGACGCGTGAGTGAGACGGAACTAATAGCTGCAGTGTATTATGAAACCTTATGAACCTTATAATAGTAACGTAAGGTTGATTGTAAGTTTTAATTGTTTCGTTAATCTTCGGGGCCATACTTTCTTTTCTTTGCGGACGAAGATTCACGACGCCCCTTATCAGTTGGGTACCACTGTACATGTAAGCGTCAATAACCTAATGGTTTAGGTAATGACATAATAATAAGATAATAATTATACACTCTTTAAGTCAAGAGTGAATAGGTTACTTCTAGACAAGCGTGCTTCATCTTCGACGACATCATCGCTTAACATCAGGTGAGATAGTGGTCAAACGCGACCCTATCAATAATAATAAAAAAATTACAGAAATAAACACAAACAGGTGACAATAAGTGGATTAAGGCATTACAGTATGTTGCAAAATTTCTGTACTTAATTATAAATAGGTGTCAGACTTGTGATCGAGAGGGCGCAGGTTTGAGTTCCACCCATGATGATGAACTATGGTAATGTTTTTTATATCTTTATTTGTTTAAGGAATTTTAACAATGTGCTATGTTAATTCCAACGAAACCATATAACTTCTTACTTACAAATTAACTAATGAATAAACCTATGCTGCTACTGGCGACATTGGTTTGGCTAAAACACTATTAAATATACCTATATCTAATTTATTAAATTTAAATTTACTAATAAGGAACCACTTTCAGGCCCATTCTTGACACACTCCACCAAGAGGTGATAAACATTTATTTTATTACTACAAACTAAATATTTCTGAGAGTCTACCTTCTTCATCATAAATCCAAAAGGCTCCTAGTGGCATGTGTCCTGAACGGACTCTGAAAGAAGAAACCAGAATATTCCTGCTAACTTTTTATTTTTTTACTGTTGTTGATAAGCTTGCGCTTGACTACCATCTCACCTCAAGTTAAGCGATGATGTGGTCGAAGATGAAGCACGTTTGCCTAGAAGTAACCTATTTACTCTTGACTTAAAGACTCCCACGTTATAGCTATCAGGAAACTCAGACTCCGGTAGGGAATTCCATTCTTTAGCTGTACATACAATGAAACTATGATATAATGTTGATGAGGACTCTCTTCTCCCCAGACCGGTACGTTTGTCCCTGCTACTACTACCCGCTGCGTATGGGTGCGTTCGTGGTGGCGGTGGACCTGCCAGCCGGCAAGGAGGCTTCGGACTTCTGGGTCAAGCGTGGCACCGCCATGCTCTGCACGCTCGCCTCCTAAACCACTGTTGTTCATCTCAATTAAATGTTTCGTTGCAATCCTTAGAGTTTCTTTTACAATAAACACACAATCTCAGGTAGTTGTCCCACTGCTGGCGAGAAAACGACTAAGTATTACTATTTACTAGCTATTTATTACTACTGTTTACTAGCGGAAGCTTGTAATTGGCCTTTTTCTACATATTGTCACTGATCACTCAAATGTATTAGCTGTAAGTTTCCTTAAAATTTATAAAATAAAATAAAATAAATAAAATATCGGCGATTTTCACGCTCAAGAAACGCACAATAAAATATAAATTCCGTGTAAAAGAGATGCATATATTAATAGTTGCTCTCTGACTATTCACACTGCCTGCGAGGACTCGCTTCACTAGTTCTGTCGCTGAGCGGCCAGAGCTGTCATAGATAATACTCGCTCAGTGATGCTCGGTTGGCGGTCAGAACTCACACCGAGACCAACTAGCGGTCTAGCGGACGAACAAGCGAGTAATCGCCCGTCGCACTCGCACACTCGCTTATAGCCCAGCGACAATCGGAACTACATGATCGCTTCTCGCTGCTCGCCACTCGTTTCTAGTTCTACTCGTTTCCCGTTCATCGTCGGCGGTGGGACAACTGCCTCAAACGACCCACTTTGAACTAGTGTTACCCAAAATCAGCCTTGGTCTTGCAGTCTTGGTCTTGTTCTTGCAATTTTTCAAGACCAAGACCAAGACCGCCTAATTTTAGCAAGACCAAGACTTACCCTGCAAGATTTCAGCAAGAACAAGACCAAACCTGCGAGACTCTTTCGTCTTGCAGTTAGTTCAGACTGTCGTTTTCTTTGTCTTATTATTATTAAAATGATAAAACTTAACTTTCACAAAATCTTTGTAAGTAGCCTCTGCGTTATTCCGATGTATAGGTTAAATTACTGTAAAGTTTCATCTCCGATCCGTTCAGCAGTTTCTGCGTAAAATAGTAAAGAACATTTAAGTTATTATCTGTACATATATTCTACTAGCGGACCCGGGGACCCGGCAAACTTACGACTTCTTAAATTATTTGTACGATTTTTTATGCAACCGTTGTCCTGAAAATAACACAAAGAAGAATCATCTAATTCTGTACAGATGTTCGGCGATTCATTTTTATTTATACATATATGAATAAAAATCTTGAACCTACCTAACGTCCGAGAGAACCAGTGCCACGAAAACTGGTAAAGTTCAGGATTATAATAAAAAGGTATGTATTTATAACAATTCATTTTAGATTTATTTTTCGATAAGTCAAAGGAATTAGAAAAATCAGTCATGAATCGATTTTGCCGCTTGTATTGTGGTCTTCTTAGACGGGGATAATGAGGCGTTTGGGATAAAAAATGAACTGAAAAACGTATGCCAGTTGACTTGACTGAAGAAGAAAGAAGTGTATTCGATGTAAAGCATTTTTCATATATTGTATCTTCTCATAAGGTGACATGTTAGGGTAAGATCAATGTTCCTATTCCATGGTATCGGTTTCGGAAGGGTCTATCTCCATGAAGACAGGCTGGTTGTTAAGATTGCACGAACAGTAGCACTTTCCACTCGGAGACTCGTCTTGCTGCGTTAGCATCTTAAGGTCCAGGTTTCCTGCGACAGCATGTTGAATATCTGTGAAAAATACGGATCGATGAAGGATAATATTCTTATGAATGGACCGATATTTATAATAATGGATCTATGTTTACTTAGTTTAGCCGACTAGGAATCCTTATAGTTTCGCCATGTCCGTCAGTCCGTCCGTCTGTCCGCGGCTTAGCTTAGTAACTATTGGTACTAGAACGCTTTTGTAGGTTACTCTCCCTACACATAAAGGGGATGATTTTTTTTTATTCCGTACCTATACTCCATAGTGTACGTGGGAGGCGTCGAAATAGGGGTGATTTTTTTATTCTGTACCTATACTCCATAGTGTATGTGGGAGGCATTCGAAATAGGGAATGATTTTTTTTATTCCGTACCTATACTCCATAGTGTAGGGTATCGTTGGATAGGTCGTTCCAAAGACCAATTTTCGATTCAGTGATTCGTTTGCAAAATATTAAGCTTTATTTAGCTTTTAATTTTCGTTAGTATTATGTGCTCCTCCCCCTACCAACTAGTTGGTTGTACATAATATGTATGAATTCAAACGTCACGGTAGTAGTACCTTTTTTTATTGAAAATAGGTTCGCGTTGGACCACTATCTCACCTGATGGTAAGTGATGATGTGATCGAAGATGGAGCACGCTAACCTAAAAGTAACCTATTCACTCTGGACTTAAAGACTCCTAGGTTGTATCTGTCGGGAAACACCTACAAACGAAGTTAAAAGGAAAACAATCAGACCTGAGTTGGCTTCACAAAACGAGTAATAGTCGACCAACTGTACCTACTTGCTTTCGGATAAATTTCGTTGAAAAATATTTAGATCAAGTTCTTATTTGTGTAAAACAGAGTACCTAGTTCGTTTTTGTTAGAGCATGGTATGGAACTTTTTGGCAGCTAATCCAATTGGCACTTAGCATTGTAGTAAACTATAGAACCTTACACCGTGGCACGTGCACGTGCACTTAGCTAAAAAAATAAAAAAGTAGCTTGTAAGTTTGTATGTAATAGGTAATTTCTGGAACTGATTTTCCAATTCTGATTTATTTTTCATTGGTACATTATTTGTGTGTGCTATAGACAGTGCAATCCACGAAGATGCGCCCCACCAATTAGGCTGAGGGGATCGCGGGGTGCGGGGGGTATAAATATCCCCACCTTAAATTAAAAATATATAAAATTTAAGTAGAGCATCTTTCCCTTTGACCGTGACGCTTTCTCCTGATTATTCTATTCATCGTAGTATGCATTAATAAACGGTTAAGAGGAATAGTGGGGCGCGTCTTCGTGGATAGCACTATCTGTATATGTTATAAATTATTTTAAAATCTACGCGGATGATGGCGTGCATGAAGTGCTAGACACGTCGCAATCGCGGCGATAAATCCCCTCTTTGAGGAGTGGCTATGACCGGACATGGCTGTTTCGGATACAGCGAGAGTAAACGCCCCGGGTGTTGTCGTCATTGTAAGGACCACCCGGAGGACACGGTGAAGCATATAGTAGAGGTGTGCCCTGTTTTGGCGGATGCGGCGGTGTCAAGGTTCGGAACGAGAGGGAATGGGATGCAGTCGCCTTCTTCTGTGAAGCAGTCATGCTAGCGAAGGAGGAGGCTGAACACGTGCGGGAGACACAGCGATCTTTCTCACGCCCCAGCCGCCGCGGGAGAGGATCACGAGCCGATCTCCGGCCACCGTAGACGCGGGTTTGCAGTCGACGAGCAGTGGTAGCTTATCGTCCGGTAAGGACCAGGCCCGGGTCGGCGAAGCGTCGTGTTCTAAGCGTGCCTCAAAGAGACGTCAGCAATAGTGACGGGACCCATAAGGCCATTGCCTTCCGGAATTACTGCAGCCCCCCGCAGCTCAAGGAACGGAGGGTTTTTAGTCAGTAGGAGTCTGCGCATTGCATCGACAATGGAATAAAATGGGGTATTATAATCCAAACTGACAGTGCGATTGTCCAAATTCTAACACATGTTAGAAGATCTATAACTACTTTAACTTAATGATAAATGGTCTTTGTTTTGCAAATTGGTCATTAATAAAACTTTTACACGTCATTTTTCATAAATTTAAACTAGATGAGTGTTTCCTCACTAACTAACCTG
Organism: Tholera decimalis; assembly: GCA_943138885.2. Classification (NCBI taxonomy): domain Eukaryota; kingdom Metazoa; phylum Arthropoda; class Insecta; order Lepidoptera; family Noctuidae; genus Tholera; species Tholera decimalis. The sequence goes on along the minus strand of OW964557.2, from coordinate 3,306,491 downwards.
AGAAGAAACATCGAAACAAACTCAGGGGTCCGTCTATTTTGAAGTCCATACAATCTAATCTGGTTAAATTATATGGGAACCTTGAAGGTTTCAGTCTGTGTCGATCTTTTGAGGGAAGATGCTCACAGATTTGAGTGGGCCTGTCCATAAAGTGCAAGCATTTGTCAGATTACATATAGCTCAACTTAGAACAAGGAGCTTAACGATTTGACAAAAAATACCAAGGTTACATTTGGGTAGCCTTATTTATGCTTGTAGAGTCTATTTTCAGCTTAGAACCACGAGATAAGTTTAGTCTATTTTTGTTCTGTAACCAAAAAAAAACCATACGCACAAAACGTTTTGGGAATACTTTCATTGTGCGTACGGCTAAAGAGTGGAATTCCCTGCCGGAGTCTGTGTTTCCCGATGGCTATAACCTAGGACTTTTTAAGTCAAGAGTGAATAGGTTACTTTTGGGTAACCGTGCTGGAGCGCGGTAAGTGATGATGTGGTCGAAGATGGACTCAAATTCCTACTAAGTATTCCTAATATTAATCGCTCTCGTTGGGCAGCTGGATCAAGGACTTGATCCAGAAAGTAATACTTCTGGACACGGCGCGAATTGTTAGGAGGTTCCACTCTCAAGAGGTCTGACCACCGTAAGCTTGGACCCTGTTCCCGATACCGGTGGGCTACTGCTTTTTTTTAAATTATTTTTCAATGTTTTTTTTTTATAGGAATATTTAAAAATGTAATCAATATGTACATATGTATAAATTAATAAATGAAAAAATAATGTTAATGATTCAATGTGTCTCATATTGTTAAAATTGCTAACTTATGAGCTTACTTTTTAACTAAACATTACAATGTATTCCATTTATTTAGTACGAGTCATTGATATAAGCACGTAAGCGGTTGGTTGGAGAGAGGGACAGAGTTCAACTGAGCACTATAATATATTACATCTGTGTCTATAAAACATACCTATAAAATATCTCACTATATAATGCAGTCTCTAAATAAATTATTAAGTGTTTTGTCAATAAAAATGTTCCTATAAAAGGCCTCTGACCAAGCGTGGCCTATTGGGGTACTGGGCCCAACTCATATAAAGTACTCGATTGACCATCAATACGACGAGGACGAAGGAGCGTCAACGCTGCGACGTTTTACATATAATATTTTTTATGATATGCCACATAGCTCGCACATCTTGGTGGAAACGTATGTAAATATATATTTAAGTCATACCTCCTATTAATCCGCCTTCTGCACCTGGGGATGTAGCGTCAATGGTAGACTGTTTGATCACTTCAAGATTGGCTTCTTGCTCTACCTGGGTGTTCACTACTTCCGACTCCTCGGCGTAGGCGAAGGCTATCTATAACAAATGAATGCACTGCTAACTTATCATCTGATTGGTCCTTTCACAACTAATTCGGGGTCGCCTTACGTTCTAACCGAATACAACTGAGTAACTTTATTATTTACATTATGTAGCTACTGCCTACCTGTCTTCCAATTGCGTGGTTGCACTATTAAATTAAAATTAAAATTCTTTTATTTCGGACAGAATCCATTTGGTTAGCACACAAACAACTTCTAAAGTTAGTACTTAAAACTACCACAAAAAGAAAAACGACTAATTATTGAACGCCACAGTGGCATGCAGGCGTATCCAATGTGCGAGTTGCTGATGATGCGGTTGGGGCTGACGCGTACCCTTTTTTTTTTTTTTTTTTTTTTTTAACATGGTAAAATTATCAAATAAGTCCTCCCACTCCGGGCAGGGTGGGAGGGACTGTCAGACTTTTACTGACTAAAATCCACGGTGTTCCTTCAATAACCCTTTACATACCGGGGCCACGGTAACGGGATGAGTCCCACGACCCCGGCGGGCTTCGGCCCTCTGCAGAGGGGGCCTCGTCATGTTGCTGACGCTCTTTGAGGCGCGCGTGGAACACGACGCGCCGTCGACCCGGGCATGGTCCATGGTCGGACAGCGAGTTGCCCTTTACTCGCTGTCCGCATGCCCGCGCCTACGGTGGCCGGAGATCGTCGGCCGACGTCCGACGCCGTGGGCGTCTACCACTGCGGCTGGGCTGGAGGGAGGACGCCATCCTCTCCCTCACGCGGCCCGCCTCCTCTTTCGAAAGCATGACTGCTTCGCAGAAGGAGGCGACCGCTTCCCACTCCCTCTCGCCCCGCAGCATGGCCTCGACCAAGGCCGGGCGCGAGAGGTCTCCGCCTATTGTCGCCGTGAGGACACGTCGGTGCTCTGCCCAAGCTGGGCAGTCCTGCACCGTGTGCTCGACTGTGTCCTCAGGGCGACCCTCGCAGTGGTGACACCCAGGCGTCTCTTCCTTACCCATCAGACACAGGTACCTCCCGAAACTTCCGTGTCCGGTGAGGACCTGCGTCATGCGGTAGGTCAGGACGCCGTGACGCCGATCTAGCCACTCCTCAAAGAGGGGTCTTACCGCCGCAATTGCGGCGTGCCCGTGACGCGTACCCTGCGCATGATTGAAGCGCATCGCTTGCGCATGATGGCATGGAAGCCATCTATACCTGCCTCTGCAAACACAGTACATGGACAGTACACGCGCAGTACAGTAGCGCGGCAACCCCATAAACACCCTGAAAGCATATTGATCCCGACGCCTTGGTAAAGCTGGTGTTAGATTTTCTGACCTCTGACTACCCGTAACGGTTATCAAAGATGTAAAAATGAAAGTCGGGACAAACAGTTTAAGCGCTATCCACACATTTCCGGGTACCCGGCCCTGCCGTGTTCCGTCAGGTACGGGGAAAAAATCGGTTACGTACAACTTATACGGACTTGTTCACATAGATCCGTGTCAGGCGTATCCGGATCGTCCGTGTCCCGGAGCACGCTCGGACGCACGTATGCTCTGACAGTGCTATCCGATTTTTATCTAGCTCACATACCCAAATACATTTTGTCTGCTAATAGTCTTCTTGGTGATCTGCTTCTTCTTCATCTAGCGCTATTGCAATCATTGCTAATTCTTCATTGTTAAATAAGGACATTGTGCTATGTGTGTATCAGCTAAAGAAACAGATTACACCGATAACGATTTCCCTGATATGTGTGAACACGGGTGACGGATGACATTTCCCTGACGGGAACACTGAAACGAACAACTCGGAACACGGATAGCCCTGACCCGGAAATGTGTGGATAATGCTTTAATGTGTTTTTCGAGGCACGGAGGTATTGTCACCTACCGGGGTGCCTGTTGCGCGCTATTATGTTGAACGTACGGTTCAGTACACCATATTTTATGTGGTATCACATTGATCAAAATATAAATACCTAAACAAATATATGGTTTAATTCAAAACTTTATCTTATGAATATATATGAATATAAAATACCTATAATAAAATGGGAAGAGAAGGGTATTATCATAGGTGAAACGAGGTTGACTAATTTACGTTTCGCTGATGATATTGTAATTTTATCTCCCTCAGTAATTCATTGTTTAATTCTCATTCTTCATTAAAAAAACTCTGAGCGCGACACATTTGTTATTAGGTATATCAAGTGTTGAAAATATAGGTACTTACGATCACAACGACCAAACACAAAGCTGCTTTCATCTTGAAGAACTTGTTACAATCGTTACCGAAGCACGACTTTGTAACTGGATGATCAGCAACTTGTAACTGCAGTCACGGAACGTAGTCTTTTATGTTTCAAATATTAGTTTAGTTAATATTATACATCTGTATAAACATGAACCGAAAAACAAATTTTAGTCTTACCTACGTAATAAATTCATGCGTAGGTACTTGCACTTAATTATGTAGGTAATAACTGCTTTTTAGGGTTCCGTAGCCGAATGGCAAAAAACGTAACCCTTATAGTTTCGAAATGTCTGTCCGTCTGTCTGTCCGTCCGTCCGTATGTCACAGCCATTTTATTCTGAAACTATTAAGACTATACATGTGAAACTTAGTAGGTAGATGTATTCTGTAAACCGCTTTCCGATTTTAAGAAAAATATTAAAAATATTTAAAATAAAGGGGGGTCCGCATACATGGAACTAGAACTGAAAATATTTTTTTTCACGAATCCTATGCGTGTGTGGTATCTATAGACAGGTCTTTAAAAATGATATAAGGGTTTCAAAAACCACTTTTTCATAAACTCAATCGTTTAAAAGATATAAGCTTCCAAAGTGGTAAAATGGGCGTCCCCCCCATCTAACTTCTATAATAATGGAGTGAAAAATCTAAAAAAATATATATCTATAGATCTTAATGTAAACTTTCAACCAACATTCAATTGGTTTGAACGAAATCGGGTCAGCAGTTTTTGAGATACAGCATATTTTCTAAAACTGCAAATATAACTTTGTAATTCATACAAACACTATGAACAACAAAGTTATTTAGCGTAGTTGTAAAAATGTAAATATGCTAGTTTTAAGAAATTTTTAAGTTTTTTTTTTTATTCGTCATATAGACTCGCTCATGAAGGGTTCCGTAGTAACTACGCCAAATAACTTTGCTTTTCATTGTGTTTGTATAAATTACAAAGTTAGATTTGCGGTTTTAGAAAATATGCTGTATCTCAAAAACTGCTGATCCGATCTTATTCAAACCAATTTTCATTGAAAGTTTACATTAAGATCTACAGCATATATTTTTTTAACCGACTTGAAAAAAAGGAGGAGGTTCTCAATTCGTCTTGAACTTTTTTTTTTATCTATGTTACCTCATTACTCGCAGATGGCTGGACCGATTTCGAAAATTCTTTTTTGTTTGAAAGGGTATACTTTCTAGTTGGTCCCATTGTCGTCATGTTTGTATCTGATGATGGAATCATGGAGAAATCGAGGGAACTCTTCAAATATTATAGGTACACCTATAGCGTTTTGGGTATTTCTTATAGTACCTTGTGCAGTTGCTCTCGAAAAGCACCATTTGAAAAAGTGGAACTGATGATGAAGATCCCAGATGGCCACTGAAACTACTCAATAATAAGTATTTCGTGGATTGCGATTAGATTACTTGAATATAGATGTTAAGCACTTTATCCTCGTCACAATGCATATGGTGAAGTAGAGCTGATGGTGATGTACCAGGAGAACTCCTCAAAAATTCACGGCTCTGCACCGGGAAAAGCAATATTTTGTAAAAGGTGATAAGTAGTTGACATTTTGGCTTTTGTAACTAGATAAATTACAAACCAACCCAATAAAAAGCGTGAAAAAAAAATGTTTAGCAAAAAATAAAACCGACTTCTATATGAAAACACTACAAAGGCAAAAATAACTAATTTCGGAAGGCGGTGTCAAAAAAAAAAGAAAATACAAAACAAATGACACCGACTACCGAAATTAAAGTTATTTTTCCCTTTGAAGTGTTTTTTTGGGAAGTTGGTTTTATTTTTTGTTAAAAAGTTTTTTTTTTAGATTCTTCACTCCATTATTATAGAAGTTAGAGAGTTTATCTTTTAAACGATTGACTTTATGAAAAAGTTGTATTAGAAACCTCAATGTCATTTTTAAAGACCTTTCTATATATACCACACACGCATAGGTTTCATGAAAAAAATATTCAGTTTCAGTTCCATGTATGAGGAGAATATTAATTTTTTTTTTCTTGTAACCCGGAAGCGATTCATAGAATACATCTACCTACCAAGTTTCATGTGTATAGTCTTAAGAGAATAGATCAATTATTAATGAAGTGTTTCGTCGTTTAACATTTACTTAAAACATCTGCATCGCTTTGTGGTGAGTAATCTCCCAAAAGTAGTTTAGTGAAAAATCATCGTAGAGTCAACTTCAGATTCCGGAATCTATGACTAATGTTCACAAATTCAGGTGAAAAAATATGGATAGTATAAGACATATACTTGATTTGTCAATTGATTTTCAATATTCATGATTATTTATTGCATTATATAGAAGAAAAAAAAAAACTGTTGTCTATTTTTAAGCGCTATAGCGCAATTTTATCGCAATTATTCGCATTTAATAAGGCGTAATTCCAATACAAAAATTATGTCAAAATAAACTTTGCTCTGTGAAGAATTCAAGTAAATAGTTTTTATGACAATGCGATCATGTAATTTTGTAATAACATGATTTTAGAACGCTCTAAATTACTATATATTACGTTGCCCAAGCTAGCTCCATTCAGTTAGGCCCGATGTCCTCGATGTGGCGCTCCTAAAGAGTGTAAACCTCCATTTACATTCCATAGAAGCGCTTCACGAGCTCAACTCGGATCACCGTCCCGTTATCCTACACTTGGTTCCCGCTCTGGTTACCATGATCCTACACAACCTCCTCCGACCCAATTGATCACCCACTGGGGGAAAGTAAGTGAAAAACTGAAATCCACCACGTCACCTCACTTGGACACCATTCCATAGTCCACCAAACATAGTCTCAGTCACTGACACGACGGCGGCGATCGACTCGCTTACAGATCACGTACAATCCGTCCTGAACGATTGTTCAAAGGAAGTTCCAGTAGCGGAAGACCACCGCTGGAAACTTCCGGACGAAGTACGGAATCTGATAACCGAGAAGAACGCAGCCATCCGTGCGTACAGCGCTTTTCCCTACGCCGCAAACAAAGCTCACATGCGCAACTTACAGCGTGCTGTAAGGAAACGCATTGCCGAGCAGCATAATGCGAGCTGGGACAAGATGCTGAGCGAACTTGAGCCCACCCATCTTGCCTTCTGGCAGCTTCAGAGGAAGTTACGATCCACTGAAGAGGCCACAATGCCTCCTCTCATTCGTCCCGACAATAGTATCGCCTTCGATAACTCTGAAAAAGCAGAATGCCTAGCCAACAGCCTAGAGTCCCAATGTTCTCCCAGCTCTCAACCAGTAGACCAAGCCCACCTCGATATGGTGAATGCCGAAGTCGAACGTAGAACTTCCCTTCCGCCCGTCGAAGATCCCGATAATCCACTGGCCCCCATCACTCCTGATGAGGTCCAGGATATCATTAAAAGTCTCCAACCGCGAAAAGCCCCTGGCTCCGAGGGCATCACCAATAGGGTTTTCAAACTTTTCCCCGCCCAGCTTATAGTGCTAATGACTGCCATCTTCAATGGCGCATTGAGCAATAATAATCTGGACCTTAGATGCATATGGTCGGATCTACAAAAAGTGAGGTTTTCAGTAGAGCAAGAACAAAATTCGAAAACATTTTTGCCAATATTTAATATTTACCAGCAAACTGGAACAATTTTATGAATTATATTTATAGGTAACAATTGCACCTTTTATTTTGTAACAATTTGAAAAATCTTAATGTTGAAATACTATGGTAAATAGCATTTATTTTAATTTTTTGCTCTAATCCGACTTTATGCCTGAAATAAATCGTTCATTAATAATACTTTTCGCAATTATAATATCATACGTCTGTATGCTAGCAATTTTTATAATTGAACTGTAATTTTATATTGAAACACGACATTATACAGATTAAACCTCGAAAAAGTCCCACCTATACGCACTAAACGTTTTGGGAATACCTTCATTGTGCGTACGACTAAGGAGTGGAATTCCCTGCCGGAGTCTGTTTCCCGATAGCTATGTATAACCTAGGGATCTTTAAGTAAATAGTGAATAGGTTACTTTTAGGTAAGGGTGCTCCAACTTCGACCACATCATCACTTACCATTAGGGGAGACGGTGATCAAATGCGAATCAATAATTTAAAAAAAATTGTCAGCGTCTGACGTCCGTTTAATCCTAGCCACTTACAAATAAATAATTTCACGACATGTAAGAGAAAGTTGCGGGATTATTTTCTTAACAAATAGTGGAAGCAGAGTATTCATAACCCCCTTTTTATGACTTTTTATTAATATTTATAAAATATATTTTTGGTATGTGTTATGATAAATATGTATGTAAGTTTATTCTAGTTACATAAATGTATATACCCATACACTTGTAATAAAACTTTTACTTTGAATATACCTATTATCTACTTAGTTTTTTTTATGCACCTGCCATGTTATTTTCATTTCATTTCATTTATTTTCAAGTAACAAAACTCAATTGGTTAGTAACAAAAATCCTTAATCCTATGTTAGTACTTAACTTAAATTACAAGGTTGGTTCGCGAATCGAAGCTACGAGCTCAACACCGACGTGGAGAGCTTACAGCAGCGATTCATGAACACGCAGTCGAGCCTGCTCGCCACACAACGAAGGATTATGTTGGGGCTGGCCCGCACCCGGTGCACCAGGGAAGCGCATCGTTTTCGCATCGTCGCATAGAAATAGTCAACGCGAGCTTCAGCAAACATCCGTGATGCGCTGCAGAAGCGAGGCAGCCCCATCAACACCCGGAACGCGTTATTATACTGAACGTGAAGGGCACTGTACAAGTGGTTCCGGAAATGGAGAATCGAAGTCAATCCAGACAAAAGTCAGGCAGTCCTCTTTTCTAAACCGTGGATAAACCCACCCTCCCCTCGTCCGATTACTATATACGGCAAGCCGATCCCTTGGGAAAAGCAAGCCAAATACTTAGGCGTAGTCCTTGACAGACACCTCTCCTTCGCTGAGCACATAAAGCAGGCACGTTCGCGCGCCGCTTTCGCTCTAGGTAGGCTCCACTTCATTCTTAGTTCCCGCAGCAAGTTATCAATCAGGTGCAAGCTGCGTATTTTCACCGCGGTCATCCGTCCCATCATGACCTACGCCTGCGTTGTTTTCGCACACGCAAAGCCCCACCTCCTCCACAAGATGCAGACCCTCCAAAACCGATTCCTCCGTAGAGTCACGGGAGCCCCCTTTTATGTTCGAAATGAGCTTCTTCACGTAGACCTCAAGATGCCCACCATCCAGCAGTTCATGAAACCAGTCTCCAAGCGTTTCTTTGAAACTTCAATCCAACATAGGAATCCCCTTATCGTATCGGCCGCCTAATACGAACCCTCGCTTATCTCTAAGATTCGCCGACCAAGGCATACCCTAGTCACTCCCGATGACGCAATCACCCTGCTCCAAGAGAACCGTAGGGAAACAAGTACAGTGGCAAACAAACACAGAAACCGACCGTCCTTCCGTCCTCGCCGCCGAGGCCCGCCGCGACGTCCCCGTAATAGTCCACCCCGACCCTTGCCAGAGCCAGCCCGCGACGCTGAGCCAGTAGCTTTAAATTCCCTTATTAATAATAATAATGATATGATCCAGCCTGTCCCTAGCTGCCCTCCTCCTGCGACGCCCTAAGCCGAGGTCCTTACCCCACAGGGGGTGCCCTTAGCGTGTAGTCGCCTAGTTTGTAAGTTTTTTAATAAGCCCTGGCTGGAGGCTTTAATTAATGCAACCACAGGCAAGCCCGGTTAAGCAGCCGACAACCTCAGAGGTTGACCTGCGAGATGACACACACAAAAAAAAATAGCTCCATTCAGTACGGCGCGAGCGCCCTCCGGAGTAAGACCTATGTCAATTTTTCCCGCGTTCCAACAGTCGAGCGCTCGTATCGAGAACGCATTACTATCCTACGAATACGCGGGTTTTGATACTCGTAGTTTTTTTTGTAACAAATTTTTTTTTTTCTTTATACGTAATTGGAGAACACGCACGGTGTAAAGAGTGTTTAAAGAATGCACATGAAGCAAGGTACATAATTTTTAACCGACTTCAAAAAAAGGAGGAGGTTCTCAGTTCGTCGGATTTTTTAATGTATGTTTCTCCGATTACTCGAAGACGGCTAACCGATTTAAAAAAAAAAAAATTTTTTGTTTGAAAGTGTATACTTTCTTATTGGTCCCATTGTCATCACGTCAGGATCTGATGATGGAATCATGGAGAAATCGAGGGAACTCTTCAAATATTATAGGCACACCTATGGCGATTTGGTTATTGTTGTTATTTCGGCTCTTGAAAAGCACCATTTGGTGAAGTGGAACTGATGATGAAGACCACAGATGGCCACCGGAACTACTCAATAATAAGTATTTCGTGGGTTGCGATTCGATTACTTGAATATGGCTAAGCACTTTATGCTCGTTACAATGAATAAATTATGGTAAAGTAAAGCTGATGGTGAAGTACCAGGAGAACTCCTCAAAAATTAACGGCTCTGCATCGGGAAAAGCTATATTTTGTATAAGGTGATAAGTAGTTGACATTTTGGCTTTTGTAACTTGATAAATTACAAATTAAAAAGCGTTAAAAACACTTTTTAACTAACTTTTTGGAAGACGGTGTCCAAACACGAAAATACGAAAAAAAAAAAACACCGACGAACGAAAGTAGTCGGTTTTATTTTTTGTTTAAACGTTTTTTTGCTTTTATAATATAAAGTAATACTTTGATGTAGTCTAAATTTAGAGCTACCAACGTTTTGAGAAAAAAAAATCACAAATAATCACAAAAGATAGAAGCGCTTAAGAAATTAAACCCTAACTGTTGTTCAGTACTGTAGAACTATAAATACAATTCAACGAATGTCATATTTCTTTATTGATTTGTTTTTAAACATACTTAAAAAAAGGAGGAGTTTCTCAATTCGACTGTATTTTTGTAGTAGTTTTAGTAGATGGCTAGACCGATTTAGAAAATCCTTTTTTTATTTGAAAGGATTTACTTCAAGGTGAGTTCCATTATCATCAAGTTAGGATCTGATGATGGAATCATGGAGAAATCGAGGGAACTCTTCAAATATTATAGGCACACCTATAATAAGTATTTCGTGGGTTGCGATTCGATTACTTGAATAAAATTTCTAAACAATTTATGCCCGTCACACTGCATATCGTGAAGTAGAGCTGATTGTGAAGTACCAAGAGAACCAAACGCTATCGTCCCTGCATCAGAAAAAAAAAATATTTTTCAAAAGGTGATACAAAGTTGACGTTTAGGCTTTTAAACTGGGTAAATTACAAACCAACCCACTAAAAAGCGAGATATAATCAAACTTAAAAAAAAACACTGCAAAGTGAAAAATTACTTTAATTTCGTGAGTCGGTGTCTTTGGTTTTGTAGTATCGTTTTTGATAATGAATTCCGAAATTAAAGTTATTTTTCTCTTTGCAGTGTCTTTTGTAAGTCGGGTTTATTTTTTAATACCAAGCTTATTTTATTTACGATAAAATAAATAAATAAGAAGATACCGCGGCCACGGAACTTAAGGGCTGCTGCTGGAACAGGGTGGATTTTTAGTCAGTAGAAGTCTAGCACTCCCATCCTGCACCTAGAGCAGGAAAACTCATTTATTGCATTTTCCACCCCAAAATCTATACTAATATTATAAAGCGGAAAAGTTTGTTAGTTTGTTTGTTTGTTTGTTTGCTTGAACGCGCTAATCTTCGAAAGTACTGGGTGGATTTGGATGAAATTTGGTATGGAAGTAGCTTGAAGCTTGAGGAAGGTTATAGGCTACTTTTTACCCGACTGCAAAAAAGGAGAGTTATGTTTTTACCGTGATAGAATCCACGGGAGCGAAGCCCCGCGAGAGTACTAGTAAAAGATAAAATAAATTGTATTGCAATCGTATTAATCCTGTAGCTTTAGACCTTGGGCTTGATGATGCAATGGAACTTTCGAACGCAAACGTAAATATTATTTGGACTATTTATTTATGTAGTTACTTCAATTTAGGTGTTGAACCGAATGGCCGTCATCAAGCATTGTCTTTTCAGTTACCCTTCAGACTGACAGTGTAGTTTCTAGTCTATTCAGCGGTAAATTATTATATCTTATCTTAAATTTTATAGGAATAACCACCCGTTGCATTAGACATCAGACTTGACGATTTAGCGGAAGTTTGGAACTCAATAGTAAATACTTTTTGGACTTTCTATATTTCTTTAGTTCTGAATTTAGTTAATACGAAACAGCATTACTTATATAAATAGGGTCTTCTACAGCGTGCCTTTTGTTTGGGACCCGGTTATATTGATAACGCCATAATCACAGAAAGATAAAGTAGGTAGGAAGTTATCAGAGCTCAAATAAAAGGTACCTGGTAAAAAAGCCAAAAAATTTAAGATAATATATGTAAATAACGGCGATAGTCTAAACTATATATATGAAACAGCACCAGTGTATAATCATGTATAATATGATTGCATAGGTAGAAAATTTTTAACGTACATAAATCTTCAGATATGTAGTGCAACAACTACTTGTCTGAAGCTAAACTAACTAACTTTAGGGTACTATATTTTTAAACATGTTATACAGGGTATAACGGAATATACATAAACCCTTAAATGGGGTAATTGTACTCATTATTATGAACGTGCAAAATAATCAGCTGTTTAGTAAATTTTGTCCAGTTATGTACACTTATAAATGAACGAGGTCGTGTATTCTTTTTCGCAATTTTAAGGTTGGTCCCATAGTAAAAGATATTCATAATGATGATTACAATTACCTCTTTTCCAGTTTTACGTATGTATATTTCATCACACTGTCTATTTATAGTTATACTATGTAGATTGTAATCAAAGTTAAAATATCTCAAATGCTTATTTTTATTTTTTAGAATAATTATAAAGTGCATGGAAGGCGAATAATAGATTTTCAGTACTTTTGGAGTCAATTAATCAATATTAGCAAACACAGTGAAAAGTTCGGCTACAATATGAGCTATCTAAAAATAGAAAAAGAGAAACAACCGGAGGGAAACAACAAACAAATATCCAAATTTTACTTGAAATGTAAGATGTGTGTGCTTTATTTTGAAAACTTCAGACCCCAACACAACTGATAAATCTAAACTCAATCAAGGCACGGTATATGGTTCAATTATGACAGGAATATATATATTTTTGTATAGACACACCAACACTTTTTCTTACTTGTAACCTATTTGTAGAAATAAATATTGTTAGGAGCAAAGGAATAAAGACTTTTGAGCACATATAAAAGCGGCGCGCGCGCTATTACTCGCCCCTGTTGCCGGTTGTCGCTCGCGCTGGAAACATCGTCGAAGAGCCGTAAGACTTATATTTCGCCATTCGTGTACCTACTTCTTATCATAGTGAATATTTGCGTTAAATTGTATTAGTGACGATTTGTGGTTAGACTCAGTGACTTGTATTTCGTTCCTTGATTTAAAATAAAGAGTTGTATTATCTGTGTTGCGTCTCGTATTGTTTTTTTTTAAACATTTCCACTTCTGATTCCTAACATCAGAAGTGGGATAAAGAACTTAAATTGCCCACTAGATTACGTATAAAACATCCAAGGAACGAAAAAAAAAAAAAAAATACCTCTCTACCCACAAATTTTTTTACTTTGCTATTTTCTTTGCAAATTTTGATATTTTACGTGTGTGTGACTAGATACCGAACTTTTGTGCGAAATATGCGGAGAAGTGATGATTACCGTCGTTCAATATACCGCGATCAGGGTGTTCCGCGAGGTGGATCTCCAAGTAGTGAAACTGTAAATAGGTCGCATTATAGATCACGACAGAGCCGCCGTCGGGAACGTAGTGATTCGAAGGACAGCTCGTACTATAATCGCCGCGACGATCATGACCACCGCCGTTCTAGATCTCGATCTATATTGACGCCGCCGCGCGCTAGCACTCCACCCGTGTCACCTCGTGCCAACAATTCGTTACAAAATACCCTCGATAACATCATGATAAGACTTAATGCTATCGAGTACAACGCTGCGAACGGGATACCCTCGGTTAATAATTTGGAAAACCCACAGACTAGAGCTAACAATCAAGACCCGGTTCATGCGGTAACTTCGCGTACTAGTAGTCCCGTAAACTTGACTGATGTTCCGCAACGAGTTCCTACAAATAACTCGGAAGGGTTTTCAACAACCATTCGTACAAATGATCCAATCGCTCGCGGATCTGAAACCGCTTCCACCGTTACCATGCTCGCCGAAGCCATAAGATCGTTACAGCCAGCGAGGTCACATAGTTACCATGTATCTAATTTCGATCCAAACATACATGATGTTGACGTATGGTGTGATGAAGTGGACCGTGCAGTAACCGCGAACGGTTGGAGCGATTACGAGTGTTTGTCGCGAGTAGCTTCTTGCCTCAAAGGTGAGGCTAAAGTTTGGCTAAACGAATGGGTCACCAATGACCGAACTTGGTCCAACTTTAAGCTTGAATTTAAACCCCTTTGCCCTCGAAAGTTAGACTATGCTAATATTTTATTTGAAACAATGAATACGACATCTGACAAATTTACTACGTATGCCGAATACGCCCGCCGTACCATACTACGTTTAAGGATAGTGAAGGGTCTCACAGATGAATTGCGGACACTGATAGTTATACGTGGTATTGATAACCCGCAAATTAGGGCAGCCGCAGCAAATGCAAACCTGTCGATCGAAGACATAGTTTCGTTTCTTTCGATTTATGTAAAACCAAATCGCGCTAAACCTGATTTTCACGGCGGTCCGACTAAGAAACATGCGTCCTCGAATTCATCCTCCAACCGCGGGTTTAAGTGCTATGTTTGCAGTCAGCGTGGACATTCAGGTCGAAATTGTCCCAAAAAGCCTCGTAGAGAACCCAATGCATCTTCTTCGAAATCCGAGACACAGGGTTCTGCCAATGATACTACGGTTGCTATAAAATCTGAACTACAGTGTACATTCTGTAAGAAAAGGGGGCACACGGAAGAAAAGTGTTTTGCTAAGAACCGGACAGAATCTAGAAACCAGCGAAGCGTAAATCTGTGTACAAGTCACGCGAATAATAAAACGGACATTGTTACGGTTGTCGTCCAAGGCATTCCCATGGACGCACTCATAGACAGTGGGGCTCAAAACGTGTCGCTGATTTCCTCCGATGTTCTGAAACACCTTTCTTGCCAAATCAAACCGACACACCGTGTCCTGAAGGGAATAAGCGAACGAGAAATCATAGCTTCATCATTCATAACGGTCACTATCGAGCTTAGCAATATATCTATAGAAACTGATTTAGTTGTAGTGCCAAAATCGTGCATGAACACTTCTATTATTATTGGAACCGACGTCCTTAACCGCGATGGCGTCACATACGTACGTACTAAAGATGAGCAGTACATCACTCGAACCAGCGATACTCGTATCCACGTTAAAGAAGTTCAACGCCTTGACCAAAGGTTAGTTAACACCCCGTTACAAGGCACTCTGTGTGATTCCTTGATGTCTGTGATTAAGAATTTTTCGGATTTCCTTATCTCTGGAACCGCAACTAGTACAGTGACGACTGGTCAAATGGAAATTAAACTTACTAGCAACTCTCCTATTGTTTACCGACCGTACAAACTATCCTATAACGAAAAACTTAAAGTACGCGAAATAATAAAAGACTTGTTAGACAAAGGCATTATCAGAGAATCACGATCAGAGTACGCTAGTCCCATAATTTTGGTGAAGAAAAAGGACGGGACTGACCGAATGTGCGTCGATTACAGGGCACTTAATCGCATCACCGAAAAAGAAAGGTATCCTCTGCCTCTCATAGACGACCACATTGACCGACTGGGTCGTTACACCTTCTTCACCAGTTTAGACATGGCTACCGGATTCCATCAGATACGAATCAAAGACTGCTCCGTTCACGTCACGGGATTCGTCACACCTGAAGGGCACTACGAGTATCTGAAAATGCCATACGGTTTGACGAACTCCCCGATCGTTTACCAACGGATTATCAATCAAACCCTTCGCGAATTCATTGACGCTGGAAACGTCCTTGTCTATATCGATGATGTCCTTTTGTTAAGTAATACCGTAGAGGATGGTATCGCCTTGCTCCAAAAAGTCCTCGAAACACTTACCAAATCAGGCTTTTCCATAAATCTAAGGAAGTGCTCTTTCTTAACTACCGAAGTCGAATATTTAGGTAGGATAGTAAGCTTTGGTCAGGTAAGACCGAGTCCTCATAAGATAGCAGCTCTAATAAATTCCCCGGTCCCCGGAAATGTCAGGCAGGTTCGACAATTATTAGGACTTGCAGGATATTTCCGCAAGTACATAAAAAGATACGCGACAAAAACCGCGTGCATTGCTCATTTAACTCGAAAGGGGGTTGAGTTTCGTTGGGGTCAGGAACAGGAACAAGTTCGTCAAGACCTAATACAATGCCTAACTAGCGAGCCTGTTCTGGCAATATTTAAACCTGAACTTCAAACTGAGGTTCACACAGACGCTAGCTCTGCTGGTTACGGGGCAGTATTGCTACAGACTCACCCTGATGGTGAAAAGCATGTAGTGGCTTACTTCAGTAAGGTTACTCAGGGAGCGGAGAGCAAGTACCATAGCTATGAATTGGAGACGTTAGCGGTCGTGAAGGCTTTGCAGCATTTCCGCCATTATTTAGTGGGCTTGCAGTTCAAGGTCGTCACAGACTGCAACGCTCTCAAATCTACAGAACGCAAAAAGGACCTACTCCCTCGTGTCGCTCGATGGTGGATCTATCTGCAAGATTTCCACTTTTCTATCGAGTATAGAAAAGGAGTAATGCTGCCACATGCCGACTATCTCAGCCGAAACCCAGTCGCCTCGGTTAATCAAATAACAAAACCTCGTAACTGGGCACAAATAGCACAAAACGCGGATCTCGAAACGAGAGACTTAATTCAAAAGCTCTCGGAGGGCCAGCTCGATTCTAATCGCTATGTCTTAAAAAATGACCTACTGTACTACAAGCACACCCCAATTGGTGAGGAAGCACGTCTTCTATGCTTCATACCGAAAGGTCATCGCCTCAGCCTCTTACGGGTATTTCATGATGAGCACGAGCATATAAGTGCTGATAAAACCTTGCATCTTATTTTAAAACATTTTTGGTTCCCTGGCCTCCGACAATTCGTGTCGAAGTATGTTTCACATTGTTTAATATGCATTTCTAAAAAGCGAGTGCCTCGAGCCCCGCTGCAGAATATTTCATCTTGGCCAAAACCCAACACGCCTTTTGATACGGTTCATGTCGATGCCCTTGGACCACTACCTGAGTCAGAAGGTTACAAATTTGTCCTAATACTGGTTGACGCCTTTACAAAGTTCTGCCTTTTGTACCCTATTTATCGGCAGGACACCGGTGAGTTAAAACGTGTAATGTCTCAAGCCGTGTCTCTATTTGGCGTCCCTAAATTACTAATTACTGACAGGGGTAGGATGTTTGAGTCCGCAACTTTTGTTCAGTGGATATCTGAACTTGGCTCCGACTTGCATTATATCACTCCTGAAATGCACAACTCGAACGGCCAAGTGGAGCGTTACATAAGAACCGTGCTCAACATGCTTCGTATCGAAGTAGGACACAAGGACGCCTCCTGGTCAACTACACTTTGGAAGCTACAACTGGTATTGAACATCAGCAAGCAGAAAACCACTCAAACCTCAGCCATAAATTTAATGATTGGCACCGATGCTACCACCCCGGTAATACGATCGTTGGTACGTGACTTGGCCGCAAGTACTCCAGATACCAACAGAGAAGCTCTGCGGGAGATTTGCCGAAGTCGCGCTAGTGAACTACTGAAAAGTAATCAAGATAAGCAAGACGCCTCAGCCAACCGGTTCAGGCGCCCGCCACGTGAATACAGCGTAGACGACCTTGTCTTTGTAATTAAGTACTCGCAATCAACGGGAAAATTAGACTCTGGGATGCGAGGACCTTATAGAGTAACTAAGGTTCTACCTAACAGTCGCTACGAACTCAAACTGCTTAGTGGAAGTCGTGGAAAAACCACTCAGGCAGCCTCCCAATACATGGTGTCATGGAAGGGAGAATGGTGCCCAGACACCTGCGCCATATTTTTTGAAAGTGAGTATGAGCTAATAACTGTTTCTGGTTTCAGAGATTGCAAGGGTTAGTTCCCCAGGCGTGTATCGCCCAACGAGTGGGTTAGTTCCCCAGGCGTGTATCGCCCAACGAGTGGGTTAGTTCCCCAGGCGTGTATCGCCCAACGAGTGGGTTAGTTCCCCAGGCGTTTACCGCCCAACGAGTGGGTTAGTTCCCCAGGCGTTTACCGCCCAACGAGTGGGTTAGTTCCCCAGGCGTGTATCGCCCAACGAGCGGGTTAGTTCCCCAGGCGTGTATCGCCCAACGAGTGGGTTAGTTCCCCAGGCGTGTGCCGCCCAACGAGTGGGTTAGTTCCCCAGGCGTGTGCCGCCCAACGAGTGGGTTAGTTCCCCAGGCGTGTGTTTCCCAACATTTGGATATGTCCCCCGAAAGCGTGTATCGCTATACATTCAGATATATTCCTTCACAAAGGCGTTTGTCGCCTAAAACTTGTGTTTAACAGTAAGCGTTAGTCGCTATGGTAAAGTACTAAGCAATGATATAGGACGGTGGGACGCTGACCACCCTATATTATTACTTGTGAATAGGAACTCACGTTCCTTTGGTTTTCAGAATACACGTGTTGCTTACAGGAATAACCACTGTAAACTCTTTCAGATGACGAAACAGATGAGCTTCAGGGTGGCCCAGACCGTTCGGGAGGTAACGAGCCACTACCCGGTCCGTCAGGGCTGTCCATGCCGAACCTTGACGACGATACAGGAGCAGCGCAGGCGCACCAGCTTCATCGCACTGAAGGCGCGCCCCAGGAAGTTCAAGTCGAGGACGACTTGCCGTCAGGAGAGGCCGTGTTAGGAGCAAAGGAATAAAGACTTTTGAGCACATATAAAAGCGGCGCGCGCGCTATTACTCGCCCCTGTTGCCGGTTGTCGCTCGCGCTGGAAACATCGTCGAAGAGCCGTAAGACTTATATTTCGCCATTCGTGTACCTACTTCTTATCATAGTGAATATTTGCGTTAAATTGTATTAGTGACGATTTGTGGTTAGACTCAGTGACTTGTATTTCGTTCCTTGATTTAAAATAAAGAGTTGTATTATCTGTGTTGCGTCTCGTATTGTTTTTTTTTAAACATTTCCACTTCTGATTCCTAACAATATTATTTACAATTTAACGTAAATAATAACCTTCCTTCTGAAACTGTCTATTATAAAATAAATATCGGAAACTACAACTCATAACGTACGTGCGTACGTACGTACACAAAAAGTGTGATTTTTCTTAGTTAAGTAACACCGATTTTACACTTTTGAGCTTAATTTTGTTGAAGTCGGTTGTCACATAACTTCCATTTTTCTTTTAAATATATACTTTATACATGTCTTTCATTTTTTAAATCTTAAGTCATTTAAGTAATCAAATCTCTTTCTTATAAAGACGGTTAGAACAGTACAAGATTGTTTAGTCCGACTCGACACACTCTCTACACTATTAGTGTCATTTATGTGTGCATCGCCACGCACACATGCCGATTTATACCTAAACGCGAGCGTTCAAATTTTGAAAAATGGCTCTTAATAGTTTCGGAATAAAATGACTGTGACATACGGACGGACGGACCTACAGACAGACATATATGACGAAACTATAAGGGTTTCGTTTTTTTCCATTCGGTTACGAAACCCTAAAAAGCTTCTTGGACTCAGGTCCTTAGAAAGCATAAAAGGATGTACCTACCTACGATCCGAACCATGAGAGGGAAATCCCGCTCACGGAATGCTCCGCGATCTAGATCATAAGCAGTACATGTGACAGATATTTAAATATACATGTTAATATCAATGACTCGGTTGTTTGTTTTGATTTAAATATGTTCTGTTACTGATTTATCATTATCACGTAAACAATTACTTCCGCATTAAATTTTTTATAGTTGCGTGTTAAATACAAGAAAGTACTTGATGATAGAGTGTATTCAGATAGTTTAGAGACAGGTTTTGGTACACTTTTAAATAATTATTGTAATCATACCACAGTAAGTCATTGTTATCGTAACCTACATTTGTTGCTCGCCTTCCTGGAGGAACTGGCATGGATTGAGTGAAAAAATCCTACTCTTACGCAAAATACGCGCATGGTCGTGGAGTTGCGGATACCTGCCCGACATACATACATATGTGTTCCGTCCGAAGAGAATATCTGCCCGCATATTTTTGGTTGGCAACATTATATTCTATAGTCTTTGACTTTTTTTCTTTGACATATCCGTTCCTTGCAAAAGCAACCGCCTTGTTTGTTGAGATCGATTCATTGATTGAAATTAAAAATCCTGTGGAATCTACGCGGTTAAAAGATAATTTGGTCGCGATTAACGATAAGTTGAAATTGTAATCCCGAATTGACGAAAAACCTGGGATATTTTGGAACAATATCGCCGTATTGACGCCTAGACCGAATGGCACGCGAATTATTGGAAGTGATAGTGAATTGGTGATAAATAGCTGCTCCAATCTGGTGCGAAGTTTGTACTGCATCCCGGCCCGGACCACATTGAAGCTTGCGTCCGTTGTGATCGCCGTGACACCACTTTCACAACATTACACAATCATACACACTTACACACATACCGCACGGACGTGATCATCCAAGGTCGCACGCTGTCGTCAACCAGCCACAGGTAAGTGCGCATGTTGGAATATCTAATTGTGTAAAGTTTAATTGTGTATTAGTAAGGCCGGAGAGCCTATTGTGTTTGCAAGCAACGGTAAAGTTCCACGTACCGTGGACAGTTCAGCATACCAGTTACCGTTGGCTGGCTTGGGACTGAACAAACTGGTAAGCAGAGCGTGGATTTTACATTAATATAAGATCCACTAAGTAAATTGGAAGTTTTGAACATTGTTGAAAATAACTTAATAAGTTTGAATATATTGTTTTGTCAGCCGGGCTCTTTGAAGTGGCATTTGTAGTTTGTACTGTAATTTGTAGTGCTAGTCCCTTGTTATTGCACTGACAAGTAAGATTTATTTGTGAAATTAGGAATTATTGGGTTGTATTTTGGTTCATAATTTGGTATATTTGTTGTAATTAATAATTTAATGTCGCTGATCTGAATTTAAAAGTTTATCTAAATAATAATCACACATTTGTTAACATAACAAGACTTGAATTGTGTGTATTGATTTATTGTTTATGGTGATTATTGGATTGTGTTATTGAAGATTGTCCGGCTCAATATTATACATTCAATTGTTGTGTTTAATTGGTGTTGATCCGGCATAATATATACATTAAATTGTTATTTTTTTCTGTAACTAGCCATCCTTAGCAAGCTAGATTCATATTTGGAATAAGTACAGGGTCGGATTTAGACTTCAAATAATTGAATTTAAGTTTTTATTTTGGTGAAATTGTTCGGTTGGCTAACAAGTCATTGTTGTTTGTTTAGTTATTTTTGCCTATTGGTATTGATATTTGTTTGTTGCAATGGCCTCATTAAAGGCAGTCAGGGAGTCTGCTGCCAGATTGAACTCACAGTTGAGATGGTTCACATCGGCAGCAGCAACGGTTGAGCGTTCGGACTTGGAAGAGCTCACCCTTGCTCGGAACGAGCATGTGAATGAGAGGATCAAGTCAGCTGATGCTGCGCTCACACGCTTCAACGAGTACATCATGGACGTGGATTTGGGGGTGATGGACCAGGCAGCCCGCGATAAGGTTTTGGGTGACTATGACCAGATTGTCCACCTGGGGGATGTCATAAGTCAACGAGCCCGGGAAATTTTGAAGAGCCGGGTGCCTGATGCGGCCAAGCCGCAGACCCCTGTTGTTGCAGGCCCTGGACTATTGAGTAGGCTGCCCACCCTGGAGCTGCCACATTTTGACGGTCGCTTGGACCACTGGCTGGGCTTCCTAAATCTCTTTGAGAGTCTTGTCGATGCACGCTCGGACCTCGGACCTGCCCAGAAGCTGGCCTATTTATTGTCTGTCCTGGAGGGCGAAGCCAGAGCCTTGGTGCAGTACTTGCCAGTGACGGATTCCTCCTACCCGACCGCTCTGGAGCTTCTCTCCCGACGGTATCAGAACAAGCGCTGCCTGGCTGATGTGCACATTGGCCAGATTTTGGGACTACCGACCATTGCCAGCACGTCGACGTTGCGCACTGACTTGCTGAACCCGTTGGTCTCAGCGACCAACGCCTTGAGACGCTTGGAGTTACCGGTAGAACATTGGTCCTACTTGTTGGTGCACATAGTGCTGCAGTTGCTCCCCGCGGAGTCGAGGTCACGTTTTGAGCAGAAGTATGGTGGGGATAGTGCCACCCATCTTCCCCCCTTTGACGACCTCCTCAAATTTTTGGAAGACGAGTGTCGGTTCTTGGATAACACTCGTGGCGCCACGGGGTCACCCCCACTACCTTCTCGGCCTAGAGACCAGGGACGGACTAGGGCTAGGGGGCCTGTTGATGTTCGCCCCGCCCCCCGTTTTGCTGGCGCCCGGAGTCCTCATTATTGTGACTTTTGTAAGGCAACGGGGCATGTCATGGCGCGTTGCCCGGCTTTTTTGAATTTGCACGTAAGTGCCCGCCGCCGCATTGTCAACGCACGCCGTTTGTGCTTCTCGTGTTTGGGAGCCCACTTCCATCGGGACTGCCCCAACCCCCGCCCGTGTAGAATTTGTAAAGGGTCCCACCTTGAGATTTTGTGCGCCAACGCGAACCGCTCCAGCAGACCATCTTTTGAGGAGGGTTCGCGCAGGGGGGGGTACCCCGGAGACGAGCACCGGGCTGAGGCCCGCAATTCTGTTCGCCGCACTCCACCCCCCGCGCAAGTTGAACGGGAGCCCCGCGAGCGCCATTTGGTCTCCCCTCGTCAGGGAGAACGCGCGTTGGCTGCTAGGCAGCAGTGGCCGGATCGGCACCGCTGCCTTTCCCCTCCGTTGGCGGAACGTCCCCGGTTGGAGTCGTGCCTCCAGTCCTCCGCGCGTCGTCCGGTGGGATATGCCCCTCCAGTGATGGCGAGCGGCTCGGCACACCGCGCGGACGAATATTTTGAATGTTGGCCTCGTCGTGAACGAGGGCAGCCTGGATGCGGCGATCGGTCGCCGCCCAGGCATCGCTAAGAAATTGACGCCTGCCCCGCTCAAGGACCCCCCCCCCCCGATCAAGACGGTTTTGTTGCCAACGGCCTCGGTCAAGGTCTGGGGACCCTTGGGTGACTCGATTGTGGTCCGTGCCATTTTGGACACGGGAGCCCAGGGTTGCCTTTTGTCGTCTTGGTTAGCGGGACAGGTTGGCCTGAAGATAAACGACTTTTCAGGCAAGATTTGGGGAATTGGCCAAACGGCTGTCACCACTGTTGAGGGAAGGACCTGGTTTGAACTCACCCTTGTGAGTTGTCCTTACCCTAAAATTGGTGCTCCTGCCCTTGTTATAACTGAATTTGGTTGGGACGAGCCACTTCGGGAAACTCTGTTGGAAGACTGGCTCCAATTTGTATCCGCACTCCCTGCAGTGCTTCTTGTGTGTCTCCTAAACCACGTTGCGCACACTTTGGGTGGAACTGTTGACATTCGGGTTTCTTACGCCTGGACGGACAGTCAAATTGTTTTGTGTTGGTTGAAGACGTCCGTCCACTCCTTGGAGGTCTTTGTTGCAAACCGAGTGTCTCAGATTCAAGGTTCTGAAACGCCTTTGATTTGGAGGCACGTGCCTGGTGACCTGAACCCGGGCGACGTAGCCTCACGCGGGTGCATGGCCCCCCGCTTGATTGCTCACCCCCTCTGGTGGGGACCGGACTGGCTGACTCGCCCCGAGGACGATTGGCCTCGAACACCAGTCTTGATGTCGGATCCTTTGCCCGGACTTAAGGTGTTCGCTGTTGGGACGAAGGACCCTCCGTTTGATCCTGATTTTTTGTTGAATCGATACAGCTCCCTCGACAAATTGTTGAACGTCACCTCGTGGATCAGGCGTTTTGGCCATAATTCTAGGAATCCAGGGGACAAGCGCCTGTCACCAGTTCTCTCTCCTCAAGAGCGACAGGAGTCACTCCTCCTTTGGGTCCGCTCTGTGCAGGCTGCACACTTTGAGAAGGAGATCGAGGTCTTGAAGTCTGGTAGGGTTAAGTTGTCGGGAGCCGTTAGTAAGCTGAATCCCTTCTTGGATAAAACGGGTCCTTTGCGCGTTGGAGGACGGTTGAGGCACTCTAGCCTTCCTTATGGGGCCCGTCACCCCCTTTTGTTGCCCAAGGAGGGCCACTTGGTACAATTGTTGGTGACTGATCGTCACGTTAAAAACTCGCATGTCGGTTGCAATGAGCTGTTGGCCATTCTGCAGCGAGAATTTTGGATTTTCTCGGCTCGTCGTACTATTCGTAGCATTGTCTTCCGTTCTATGCCGTGTTATCGGACTAAGGCCTCCACTATGCAGCCCCTAATGGGAGATTTGCCGGCTGATCTTGTCAATGAGGCGAGGCCCTTTGCTGGCGTCGGAACGGACTTTGCTGGTCCCTTTTCGGTGAAGACGTCCACACTTCGAAATAGTAAGATTGTTAAGGCTTATTTGACAGGCCCGTTGGTATAGTGGTCAGTGGTCCTGACTGCTATGCGTAAGGTCGTGGGTTCGATTCCCACCTAGGACAAATGTTTGTGTGATGAGCACGGTCATTTGTTCTTTGTCTGGGTGTAATTTATCTATAATATGTATGTATTTAGAAATATATATGTATGTTTATCAGTTGTCTAGTATCCATATTACAAGCTCTGCTTAGTTTGGGACTAGATGGCGTTGTGTGAAAAAAAAAAAAAAAAGTTGTGGAATATTGTGGAATATTGTTGTGGAATAATTATTTGTGTGTTTTTGTCTGCCTGTCAACCAAGGCAGTACACTTGGAGCTGGTAACCTCCCTCTCGACAGAGGCCTTTGTGGCGACTTTGGAAAGATTTGTGTCTCGCCGTGGGTTACCTTCTTTGATTAGGTCTGATTGCGGTACGAACTACAAGGGTACAAGTAACTATTTGAAGGAGGTATACGCCTTCCTTAATGAGAGCCAGGTTGACATTGGTAATAGTTTGGTCCGCCGAGGGGTCACTTGGTTGTTTGACCCGCCAGCCTGCCCCCATTGGGGGGATATTTTTGAGGCCGTGGTGAAAGCGGCAAAGGGACACTGGCGGAGATTGTTGGGAGACACCGTTCTCACCTTTGAGGAACTAGCTACGGTATTTTGCCGCATTGAAGCTGTGTTGAATATTCGCCCCATTGTGCTCTTCGGACCCGAATGACTTGGAAGCTCTAACACCGGGCCATTTCTTGATTGGACAGCCACTTGTCGCCTTGCCGGAGTACCCTTTTGTTGATGTGAGCCAAAATCGGCTTTCGCGGTTTGAGTTGGTGCAACAGCTCGCTCAGAACTTTTGGAAGCGTTGGAGCTTAGAGTATCTGCACATCCTCCAGCAACGCGTCAAGTGGACGGATAAAACTCATCCGCCCAAGATCGGAGACCTCGTCCTGGTTAAGGATGCCAACCTTAAGCCTTTGTATTGGCGCAGGGGGCGCATTCTCAACTTGGTGGCTGGCACCGACGGGGTCCCTCGTTTTGCTGAGGTTTTGGTGGACGGATCCATCATAAAGGGAGCGGTCGCAACTTTGTCAAGGCTTCCAATTGATTAGCGGACGGGTAGGCCCGTCCGGGGGGGGGGGGTAGATGTTCCGTCCGAAGAGAATATCTGCCCGCATATTTTTGGTTGGCAACATTATATTCTATAGTCTCTGACTTTTTTTCTTTGACATATTCGTTCCTTGCAAAAGCAACCGCCTTGTTTGTTGAGATCGATTCATTGATTGAAATTAAAAATCCTGTGGAATCTACGCGGTTAAAAGATAATTTGGTCGCGATTAACGATAAGTTGAAATTGTAATCCCGAATTGACGAAAAACCTGGGATATTTTGGAACAATATCGCCGTATTGACGCCTAGACCGAATGGCACGCGAATTGTTGGAAGTGATAGTGAATTGGTGATAAATAGCTGCTCCAATCTGGTGCGAAGTTTGTACTGCATCCCGGCCCGGACCACAGTGAAGCTTGCGTCCGTTGTGACCGCCGTGACACCACTTTCACAACATTACACAATCATACACACTTACACACATACCGCACGGACGTGATCATCCAAGGTCGCACGCTGTCGTCAACCAGCCACAGGTAAGTGCGCATGTTGGAATATCTAATTGTGTAAAGTTTAATTATGTATTAGTAAGGCCGGAGAGCCTATTGTGTTTGCAAGCAACGGTAAAGCTCCACGTACCGTGGACAGTTCAGCATACCAGTTACCGTTGGCTGGCTTGGGACTGAACAATACGTAATACATACACCCGGCTATTGCGGTAGACCAATGTGCACAATAAAATGTAAAATTATAAGCAATAGGTGCATTTAACGTGACATGAAAATAGGGTCAACGTGACACACGGATATTGCTGACTGAGATGATTGGTGAAAACACCGAACAGTCTGGCATGGAGATAAGGAAGTTGACAGTACTTGCATTGCCTGACCTTAGCAATGCATTTAATACGGTTGACTTCAATATTTTGCTCGGCATTCTATGCTCTTTTAACATATCTCCATCGCTAATTGACTGGTTTCATACTTACCTGTTTGATCACCTGCAGTATATTTCCATTGAGGAGTATTTTTCTTCTTGGTGTGATATTCCTGCCGGTGTGCCACAGGGTGGCGTTTTATGTCCTTAAATTTTCGTATTTTTTATTAATGCTATCACTTGCGAGATTAATTATATATATAGGTTTGATATAAATATATATGTATAATATAAAGAATATTGTGTTGGGTTCAATCAATTTATTATGTACTATCAGTTGCTCGCGACTTCGTTTACGTGGGAACTTTTTCCGGTGTAAATCCCGATCCCGTGGGAATTTCGCAAAATCCTTTCTTAGCGGATACCTACGTCATAACATCTACCTGCATGCCAAATTTCAGCCCGATCCGTGCAGTGGTTTGGGCTGCGCGTTGATAGATCACTATGTCAGTCAGTCAGTCAGTCAGTCACCTTTAAGTTATATATATTTAGATTTACCGATTAATTATCAATTAATCGATATTACCACGATTTTCAGGTATATTATAGAAATAATTTAGCAGCTTGTATAGCACTATCAATTTATTTATTTACCGCACGGTCCAGAAAGGGTCGTTTTCTATGGGGAAGAAACGGCAGGAAACTCCACAGTTACTGTTTTCACTTAACTATCAATTCATATATATTACAATATTACCACGATGTGGGTGTTATTAACCGTGTTATTTTATTCGTCTTACAAAAGGGGTCAACTTAATGTATACGACATAAAATACCTCTTGGCGCGATTTTTTCGTTTTAGTAAAGTAGTTTACTAATTTTCACTCTCTTCCCTCACTTTAAGGCCGGCCGCAGACGTTCGGTTTCCGAATTCGGTTTCCTGATCAGGAATTCAGATTCGGAAACCTGAATGCTCTAATTACATACAAAATGTTCAACAAGGCGCACACTATTCTTATTTTTTCCGAACGGAAAAAACCTAACGTTCGGTTCGATGCGTTCCGGATCGTAAGAATGGAAAAAACCTAATGACGTCATTCCGAACGCAGTGCTGGCGTACATTTTGGCTCGGCCGCCGTACACGCACGGAAATTTCATTTCAGATCAGTGTTGCCAGACAGATTTCTCGGTATCCATACAGATTTTCATCATGTCATAAAATATTTTAAGTCAGTAAATCAACATGCAAGAACTTTTGTCTGCACCATCATCGTCGGTTTCACATTTATACGATGCTTTGCTACCAATTTGTTTTATAACTTTTATTGGAATTTCATAATCATTGCAGCATTTTTCTTCCAATCTTAAACCACAGCGTGTTTTTAATATTGCAGTTAAAATATTCAACTTCATTCTGTTCCTCTGCTTGTTTTTTATTACATTCATACTGCTAAATAGTCTCTCAACATCGGCATTAGAATTAGGTAGTATTAAGAGAGTAATCGCTAATTCCTTTTGAGGGAGGGGAATCGAGATTTGTCTCGATTCCCCTTGAGCATCTTTGACATTCAATACTTCATTCCAATTTTTTTTTGTATCTTTGCTCTCGTTCCATTTCTGCAAATGAATTTGTCGACATAGATCATCAACTCTTGCCTTATTGTGCCTACGCAGTAAATGTAAATTAAGTACATTAATGAAGTAAAAATTATTATTTCGTAAAGTTTTAGTGGCTTAGTAGTTGAGTAATAGCACTTTCAGTAATTGAAACTGAATTCTACTTGACCACTAGAAAAAACCACCAGCCACTAAATGCAATATTTCGCCACTAAAAGGGGGGTCGAACTAAGTTGGTAACACTGGTCTCTATACACAAAATTCCGAATTAAAAAAACCGGACGTTTGCGCTAGTCTCACGGGATTCCGAATCTGAATTCCTGATCAGGAAACCTGATTCGGAAACCAAACGTCTGCGGCCTGCCTTATTCATTAGAATAATGAAATATCTTGTTAATAATGTTTATGTATCAAACGGTAGAACATATCTGCCGAGCGCACGAGTCGAGTAGATTATTCCATCTCTATTTTCTATGAGACAAAATATTGTAAGCCAATCTAGCATAGTCCACGTGGACTGTCAACCAATGAGATGTTCTAACGCTATCATTTGAGTAGTGCGGGGCGTGCCACGCCCCGCCCCTTTCACTTACAAAATAGGTGAAGGTCACTCAGTGTCTCAATTACGGTCGGACACCGGAAGTGTATCTGCGCGCGCGCTACCGGTCATCAAACGTAGTTCGCGATCGCTACTAGGTTACTAAGTGCAAGGAGTGAATAGGTACCTACCTACTTCACAATGAGTGATAGGAACTATCAAAACTAGAATATCGAGTACCTACAAATGGAGCGCTTGTACGCGATAAGTGGTGACAATTTGCGGAGAGCAAGGAGATTATACGCTGCGTCTAATAATCTTGAAATGTTACGAAACCGGGGTGTGATCAACCCGCAAGTGCCAGGACTGCAATTCATTTTAGCAGCAACACAACGACTGATTGATCACGGCCAGTTTCGCACCCCACCGCATGCGCAAGCTCGGCGCCGCCCACGATATTCCCCTGTTCTTGAAGAAAACGTATTGGATTATTTCGAACGACACCAAAACGAGACAGAGTGACTTTAAATAAATTAAAAGACAGTATTCAAAAACGTGCCCGTTTGTGTATTAAACAATTCAATTTGAGCAGGTGCTGCAATACAGATAGGTAAAGCTTAACTACTTGCCTAGGTATGTAAATAAAAAGTTATCATTTGTAAATACATAATTAAGGTAAACGCAGGTATCAACGACCCATCGAAAATCTGTAGTTATTACCGACCTATAAAAGTAATTCGAAATATTTACGTTTCCAGAACTATTCTAGCTATAGGTAGGCAAAGTTACACATGCGTTTATTCCTTGATACTTTTACGTTAGTGTGAGTAGCTGTGCAAAAAAGAGATAAAATACGTCAGTTACTGCGGGGCAGCGTGGACGCAGAACGTGTCGTACTGTTCCCTTGTTCCTTCAAGTAAGTACGTGACTTTTCTATCTAAGACATTTATACAAACAAATTACGTCTATACTTTATCTTATATTATTAAATGTATTCATTTAAGTGTCAACTCTTGATTTCTTACGACATTTTATTAATAAAAAGTAATTTGAAACGACAAAACTTTAAATTAAAATGGGATGGTGTTAGCTTCATCAGTTTTAGTTGTGGCAGCTATCAACGACCCATAAGTCGGCAATGGTAGCAACGTAACTTTTCGTTTTATTTTTCTTTTATGTTATTATATCACACTAACACAAGTATTTTTATGGACCAGTTTAAATCTAAGCTATCAGTCTTTATAAAAATCTATTAGCGACTAAACTTTTTTGTCTAGTTTTTACCTTTTAGCGTTGTCAATTTAACCAAAGTTATGATATTTTTCAAGGATCGATATTGAATAGTTACAGTAATAAATCATTGTTTTTGCGTTTAAAACAGTGTGCATTTGTCCCTATTTTTTGTGACATTAATCAATCAATCAAATCAATCAAATCAAACGCCAGATATATCTGAGGCTATTCTAAATTTTGATATAGTTGCAGAGAGTAATCTAATACTGCCAATAGAGCAAGGTTCAGCAGTATTGGGAGAAGAGGCATCCAACTTATCCTTGTTTATTGAAAAACCTCTACCCTCGTCACCTACTGTAAATTTATTAACTATACAAGATGAGTTCAACCAGTTTCTGCAGACATCTACTCCTCAACAATATAATATACTTCTACCATCTACCAACGAGTCCCTACTCCACTTCTCCACTTCGATTCTTGCACCAGAAAATAATACTTTAATTGAAATAAACGCGGAGCCGTTACAAACACTTCAGAAGTATACACCATCACCCAAAAATGCAACCAAAGAGGCCGCTCCAAAAATAAGCGATAGCTCTGCTATTCCCACACCATTTAAGAATTATGCAACACCTTTCAAAAATTCTCTTTACTTTCCGAAGAATAATATCGATTACAATAAAAAGAAGACATTAAATAAAACACTCACGCCGACAGTAGCTGTATCTGATGAGTTTATGAAATATCAAAGGAGAATTATAAAAGAAAAAGAAGACAAAGACAATAAAAAAATAAAAAAAAACAAGAAATCTTGGAAAAAAGGGAACAAAAAGAATTATTGAAGAAAACAACGACCTTAAAGAAGACGAAATCCTATTAAAAAAGTGAATGCGGATA
Source organism: Tholera decimalis (assembly GCA_943138885.2). Taxonomy (NCBI): domain Eukaryota; kingdom Metazoa; phylum Arthropoda; class Insecta; order Lepidoptera; family Noctuidae; genus Tholera; species Tholera decimalis. The sequence goes on along the minus strand of OW964557.2, from coordinate 3,275,931 downwards.
ACAAAGAAGACTCTCCTGTAGCAGGACCTAGTAAATATCAATCAGATAGCGAATTCGATTTTAATTTACTTCCAAAGGAAGCAGCAAAGCGTTGCGTGCTTTGTAACAGTGAGTTAGAAAATGAATCTAAAAAGGACATGAACATTCTAATAGCACTTTAATTAATGATAGAGATTCTTTTGAAACAGAAACTACCGTACGTCTATTAGAGTCAGACTCTACAAGAGAGACAGTTAAACGTCGAGTCTTATATAGCAGTGAGTCTAATGATGAATGTATTTTTTAAGTGACTTAAATGTTTCGTTTGTAAGCACCAGTTGTACCAAATCATATATGTAACTAATTAGTTGCAACTTATTTCTAAAAAGAGGTGAACCAATGACTGTGATGATTAATATTATAATTTAAAAAAAAAAGATTATGATCTCAATAGCATAAGGCAATATTCCAGAGTTTGAAATCCTTAAATTAAAATATACATGTGTATTAAAAGTATATGTTGATTAATTTAAAAGTTTATAATTATTTAGTTCATAGGTGTTACTCAGAAATACTAATTTGTTTTTATTAAAAATAACGATGATAAAAAAATACAAATAAGTATATGGATTTTTATTTTGTTTTATTTTATTAAGATCGGTAATCATCATCATCACTAGCTTATATACATTCCATTGCTGGAAAAAGGCCTCCTCTCATACATAATCGGGAATAGCTGCATTAAAATCGTTAATAGCGTCACAGCCGTTTTTATGGGTCGGTAATTGCAACAATCGACTAAGTCACATTGTAAATTATTTTTTACAAGATAATCCTTTATTTAAATGTATTTGATTCAGTAAATACATTTTTTATACATAACACTAGCATATAAAATGAAACTATTAATCTTTAGAGGAACCTGTATACTAAAAAAATATGATTGATTTTAAAATTGCCTTAGGAGGGTCGTTAATACCTGCGTTTACCTTAGTGCAAATAATTCAGTTGATTCCCATTTTTAAATACTCCGGAAACAATTTATATTATGCCAATTTCAATAACTATCTTTTATTGTTATTTAGGTAGATTTTATGTAGGTTACCTACCTACCTAAGGAACATGAATCAAATTTCTATCTTCAATAGGGTCGAACGAAGACAAATTGATCAGTTATTGAAATGGGCAGTATGTTTGTAACTTAAATCGTACCTCTTTTTATTAATCTGCACTAACCAGGTACCTACATATCTTGCACAACTTAGTTTGGGTTTTTATTAAGAATTATGTTTCTGACGGTCCTCAACCCGTAAAAGTATGAAGGAAGAATTGGAATTAAGTGACTTTTAATTAGAAACTGCTACATACTGGGAACATTAAGATTGCAAGAGTAAGAAACATATTTTTGCGCTATGGTGAATAACCTCTAATAAATATGTCGCCCCTCTTCTGCACCGGCCTTAACTTCATGCACAAAGGCGGACTTAATGTCGTAGACATTCTCTACCAGTCAACCATGAGTGGTGAAAAGATAGTGTTGGAGGTGCAAAAAAAATAAAAAGTGCATAAAAGGCTATACAAATCAACATAAATAATAAAATAAATACTTGTATAAATATGTATATTATATATATACAATAAAGCCGTCATTTACACTGTGAAAAACTTGGGGTTATACATTGACAGAACTCTATCTTGGACGAAACAATTGCAGGAAGTCAGTCGTAAACTGCTTGCCTCTAAGACACCGTTTTTTTTACTGATAATAGGTTCGCGTTTGACCACCATCTCACCTGATGGTAAGTGATGATGTGGTCGAAGATGGAGCACTAGGTAAGCCTACTAGTAACCTATTCACTGTTGACTTAAAGACCCTTAGGAATTCCACTCCTTAGCCGTAAGCACAATGCCTTCGTAATTTTCTTCCCATCGCCACTAAAATTTCTTCTTCTTCGAAGAGAGTTGTCTCTCCCTCGCGCGTTCGGCCTCCTCCTTCGCTAGCATAACTGCTTCGCAGAAGGAGGCGACTGTATCCCATTCCCTCTCGCTCCACACCATGGTCTGAACCAGAGCCGGGCGCGAGAGGTCACCACCTCCGATCGCCTCAACGAGGACACGGCGAAGCTCTGCCCAAGCGGTGCACACCTTCACTGTGTCCTCCGGGTGGTCCACGCAATGTCGACACCCGGGCGTGTCCTTCCGCTGAAACCGAAACATCCGTGTCCAGTAAGTGCCTGCGTCAGGCGGAAGGTGAGGACGCCGTGGCTTCTCTCCACTCCTCCAAAGAGGGGACTTATCGCCGCGACTGCGGCGTGCCCAATCTTCTTCCTATCCTGGACTATACTGATGCCAGCAATCTTGGTCTGACCCAAAACCATTTGGACAAGCTAGAGCGACTTCAAAAAAATCTCCGTGTTTGTGCCCTAGTTTCAGCTGAACGGGGACAGTTGGTAACGGCAGTGCTTTTAATTATATTTTTTGAGAAGCTTTTGTTGAAGCTGTAAAACGTAAAATGGTGATGAGTCGTAAAATCTGTGGCTGAGTTAGTAAATTAGGTGGCAATGTATAAATCAAAAGAACGAGTTAAAAAGTTTTTACCAAAAAATTAAGACGCAATATAATCCCGTTGATCTTGCTCAAACGGGCGCTATCACAGAGAACTCCCCGCGCACCCCCTCATTAAAATTACGCGTAGTGTCATATCGTGCGCGGCGCGACACACACATAAAAGTAGTCAGTAAGACATCGAGCAGTGTTTCAGAATATTGTTACGTACCTACCAACCTACTTATTTGTTTTAAATTATGGATCCACTTTTTGTTGTAGTATTACTAAAACAGAAAATATTATAATTATCAATGTAACCGGGCGGCGAAATGTAGACAGTTATTATTAGATTTTTCTCGCAACTTCTCTTACAAATAAAAGTAAATAAATAAGAACTTACCTACTTACATAAAACATTAAAAAAAATAGAGCTAGTGGAAAACCTATGCGTAAATAGCTATGCCTAAAATTTTTGATAATAATCCTACTTGACAAGCAAAAACATACCTTCTGTACACGTATCGAGAACTGAGGACGCTTTGTCCATCGCGCAATCTTCATATGGCATGGCTACTGCCAGCATTTGCCGAACGTGTTAGGGTTGTACAAAGACGATAAAAAATAAATAAAAGATTAGATAAAAAATAATTATTTATTTCATGATCACAAATGTAGGAACATTACGTGTGAGTGTTAGTTATATGTGTTCCTTTGTTGTGCTCTAGAAAAACTAAAATAAAAAAATCATCAAAATCATTTTCTTTTTGATAATCCTTTCGTAAATTGACAATACAAATACGTTAATTTGAATTGAACAGAATAAAGACACTGAAGAGGTCTTAGAAATATACCAAGAAGAAAAAAAGAACATTGGAAAATCAATCTTAAAGTTAATACTTTAAGTTATTAATAAGACAAAACAAACAAACATCAATATATTTATAATATTACTATTTTTTTTTACTCACATAAGTCACCTGTGTCATTTTTGTAGCAAATATGATCCTTTGCCGAGATTCCTTTATTTTCTGCTCTAGCGCAAATGTAGTATAATTTTTTTTAACACTCATGTATTTTATTCGTTCATTTACCAAATATAGCTGCTGCTCCTGACAATGAGGAGTATTTTTTTCTTGTATGATATTTATCTCCAGCATCCGTCAGCTATGACGTCAATTATCAGTATTCCCTTTTCATTTACTTTAACTTATGAAGGAACGAATAATATGAACGAAGTTGCTCAGCAGCTTCGTTATGGATCTTAATGCTTCAGATTCTCATTTTTTGTTTACTATATTCATATGAAAGGTGAATAGCTTTTGTGAGACCTCAGGAAGTCCTAGAGTTAATGTAATTTCCAGAAATTGTGTATGTCCACATGCTGCGACTATTGCACCAGCTACGGCACACGTATTTAAATTCATTTCTTCTGGGTTGTTGTCTCCCTCTATTATAAAAATCATATTGCATAAACGACATTTCAGTTTATTTAGTCATTAAACCTGTCAATCGTTCAGATACGATTTTAATTGATTTTAAACCGCAGTCCAGAGGTCCGTGGCTTGATATTTCCTCTACCAATCGATATTTCTTCGGTTTCCCTAAAACAAAGCAAAATAAAATTCTATTGTAATACTGACGGGCTGAAGAAATATTTTTATGTTCAAACAGACAAGTTGATCAAAGAAAATATACAATGTTGAAATTACCTCTCTGCTTCATAATGTTTTGTTTGATTTAGTTCCTGATGTAAATTTACATCGACTTCAATGAGTGATGATGGATTTTCAGTAGGTACTAGGTCTGCAAAAAACATAATAATTATAATATGTAGAAAATAATACATTGATTTTTGTAATAAGTATGTTTATATTTATTTAATTTAGTGATTCATTATTTCAGAATACATTGATATTTATTTATTTATTTACTTATGTAATAATATAATAATTATCATATCATTTGCTGTCTGATGTTGTTCTTTTGTTAAGTTTCTGTTCAATAGATTGATTACTATTTTATTGAAATTGATTGGGTTTCCTCCACCTTTGTCGTTTTCTATATGAATGGTTGTTTATGTGTTATGTTTTGTTTATGTATGTCTGTTGATTTGCAATAGTTTTAACTAGTTAGTTGAATGACTAGTTTTATTTTTACTTTGTCCTCTTTGTACAACCCTAGCATGTACGCTTGATAATGTGTTTTTATTTTGTTTTAGTCAATGTTCACCTAATTATCTAAACAAAAGTAATCTCGACTTCAATCAAAAATGGTTTTGATTATTAAACAAAAACTTACGTAAGTATCATCAAAATTGGCCCACGTGCTTGGACTCTAGAGCACCACAAAGGAAAAAATTGGCCAAGTGCGAGTCAGACTCGCCCATAAAGGGCTCCGAAGTAACTATAATAATATAATATGTATATTTAAAAAAAAAAACCTTACAAATTTCTTAAAACTGGCTTATTTACATTTTTTACAACTACGCCCAATAACTTTGATTTTCATAGTGTTTGTATGAATTACAAAGTTATATTTGCGGTTATATAAAATATGCTGTATCTCAAAAATTGCTGACTCGATCTCGTTCAAACTAATTTTGGTTGAAAGTTTACATTAAGATCTACAGTATATATTTTTTTTGAAATTTATTCACTTCATTATTATAGAAGTTAGAGGAGGGGACACACACATTTTACCGCTTTTAATGCGTATATCTTTTAAACGATTAACTTTATGAAAAAGTGGTTTTAGAAACCTTGATATCATTTTAAATACCTGTCTATAACTACCACACACGCATAGAATTCACGAAAAAAAAAATATTTTCAGTTTCAGTTCCATATATGGGGATTGGGGAGCCCTCCTTTATTTTAAATATTTTTTAATTTTTTTCATAAATCGGAAAGCGGTTTACAGAATACATCTATCTACCAAGTTTCACATGTATAGTCCTAATAGTTTCGGAATAAAATGGCTGTGATATACGGACGGACGGACAGACAGACAGACAGACAGACTGACGGACAGACATGACGAAACTATAAGGGTTCCGTTTTTTGCCATTCGGCTACGGAACCCTAAAAAACATAGATATTGATGATCACATTACCCTCTTTTGTGTCTCACAGTTGGGTAAAAAGTTCTGGGCTCACTAACAGGGCTCCTTTATCGATCAAAGCCGCGTGCAATGTCCAGTCCTAGTGTACTCCCGAGTGATTGTCAAATAAATAATTATTTTATCTCGTCTCTTGTTTATTTTACCATTATTTGTACAACCCTAACACCAAGAGATGTCCAGACAGTTTTCTAAATTCTTGGTACGCGTACAGAAAGTAGGTATGTTTCTGCTTGTACTTCTACTAGGAGGCTATTGCGTAGGTATTTTCGTGTTTGTATAGGAGTAATGTATCTGTTTGGTGATTACTATTTTCTAATCTGTGCCATGGAGGCAGTCAATTTTGATGAGTAGGTAGGTACTTACTCGACATTCAATCAAGAAGCAGTATCATCAGGTTGTTGAGTAGCAAATTGCTTGTACGCCAATCTAAAATAAAAAAAAATGATATATGTAGAATTATTATTGTATAGTGGTCAGTGGCCTTGACTGCTATGCGCAAGGTCGTGGGTTCGATTCCCACCTAGGACAAATGTTTGTGTGATGAGCACGGTCATTTGTTCTTTGTCTGGGTGTAATTTATCTATAATATGTATGTATTTAGAAATATATATGTATGTTTATCAGTTCTCTAGTACCCATACTACAAGCTCTGCTTAGTTTGGGACTAGATGGCGTTGTGTGGAAAGTTGTGGAATATAGTTGTGGAATATAATTGGCAGCATAGCTGGCCCTTTTTTTTCTGGGTGGGAAAATCATCAAATGACCCCTCCTGCTGTGGGTAGAGCGGAAGGGAGTGTCAGACTTCTACTGACTAAAAACCCACCCTGCTTCTTCAGTTGCCTTTGCGGTTCGAGGCCGCGGTATCTCGTTAGAACATTCCCGCAACCCCGTAAGGCAGTCAGTAGCAGCTCTTTGAAGCGCGGGCGGAACGTAGCGCGCTGCCAATTCGGGCCTGATCCTTACCGGACAGTAAGCCACTCCTGCTCGGCGACCGCAGGCCCGGCGTCTACGGTGGCCGGAGGTCGGCTCGCGATCCCCGACGCCCGGAGCGTCTCCCGCGGCGGCTGAGGCGTGAGGAAGAAAGTTGTCTCTCCCTCACGCGTTCAGCCTCCTCCTTCGCTAGCATGACTGCTTCACAGAAGGAGGCGACTGCATCCCATTCCCCCTCGCCCCGCACCATGACCTGAACCATTTTCTGTGGCCGAGTGAGCGATTCAGTAAACCAATATCAATTATGTTGAACTAGTGCGCCTCACCATCAACTATCACTGCTTACCATCAGATGGGATCGCAGTCAAAACATGCTTACGTATTTAAAAAAATCATTCAATTCAATTTACTAGAAATATGTTTTTATCAACTATCTTTTTAATATTATTTATTTACGAAGTTATTTACTTATAATAATAAAGTTTCTTACCGTATTTTTGCTATACTCTGAAGTAAGTGCTTTTGGCGAGCAGCTTTCCATCTCTTCCCACTGTTAGTTTTATTTTTAATCTTTATTTCGTTGCGAGCTGCGGAAAAAATCGACACACATCCATCCTCGATAACGTTCCGCAGAACACTGGCGCGGTGCCGGCAGTGAAGAAATGAGCAAACGTATGTCGTAAAACGGAAATAAATTTGTATAAAATTAAATATTAACTTTATAATAAAAAACAATCCATCATTGGACGCAGTTTCGCATTTAAAATTTTATGGAATATTTTTGATTTTAGTTACAGTTGTTAATGAAGCGATAAACTGCTTTAAAACTGAATTTAGAGGTGTCTTTGAAGATTTTTTTAACGCATTAAAGTATATTTAATTACGTTTTAAATTCCATCACTATATGCAAAAAAGACTTAGAAATAATATATTTTTTTTGGTTCATAAAATTATGTAAGGTTTAAGAGATACACTGATTTAAAAAACAGCATTTTTGACCGTTCTCAAGAAATCTTCACCTTAAACCGACTCCCAAAAACACTGCAAAGTGAAAAATAACTTTAATTTCGATAGTCGGTGTCTTTAGTTTTGTAGTTTCGTTTTTGGCACGGACTTCCGAAATGAAAGTTATTTTTAACTTTGCAGTGTTTTCGGGAGTCGGTTTAATTTTTTGGTAAAAAGTTTTCATTTCACTCTTTTTAGTTGGTCGATTTTTAATTTACCTAGTTAAAAGAGCCTAAATCGAGGGTACAGTGTTAAAACCCAATAAGTGCCAAAAAATCAAAAATCGTTTTATTAGTGTATCTTAATGCATTTTTGACGCTCTTTCCAGTGGTCTAACCCAATTAGTGGAATTCGCAGTAAAAAGAAAATTACTTGAGGTAATAACCCAATAAAGTGACCGCATTTAGTCAAAACTTAAAAAGTGGAACCCTATAAAGTGTGTTACCTTGTTAAACAATATTTTTATTTCACGCTTTAACCATATAAAACTATTTATTTGTATTGAGTGTTCAATGATTTTAGCTAAAATTATCCAACGGCATAAAACAATAACCACTATTTGTATATATTGGGTTTTAGCTTTACATAAATGTAGATAAGAAAACAAACAAAAGCTAAATCAAAACTAATGTGTTTGTCGGGTTTTATTGTTCGATTATATTTCAAAAGTAATAAGTAATGTTTAGTTATATGGTATTCGCTCACTTCGTCAACTATCTTTCTTCAAACTTTTTTCGGAGATGAACCCGATAAATCAAATTTGACCTATCAACTGCTAGCGCTACTGTTGTCAGTTTGCGACGCTCATCGCATTCGCAATTTCGCGCACGCGTTTTCCGCGAGTATTGTTTTCGAAATTGTTCTGTTAGTGCTAATTGTTTGTGTTTGCTACGATAGGTGATCGAGGAAGAAGATTAGTACATTGCATTAGGCCGCTGATATCAGGTAAATTCTCACTTTATGGATATTTTTTCTTAAATAATGAAAAATTAAAGAAACCTAACGATGTTTTATTGTTAAATTTTTATACTAAATTTTGATTAAGCTCTATAGATATACTTGCAATCAATCAGCCTATTATAATAGCTAATTAATGGTGTTATAAATAGTACAATAATAATTGGGAAAATATATTCCAGCCACAGATTTATTTATCACCAACGTGATCAAACTTCTCCTTTTATAACTAAGCAACGGGAAAATGAGATAGCCTCTAATAAACTAATAAGTCTTTGTTACAAGCCAACTAAATGTTCTACAAAAAGCGACAAGTAAAGATCAACAATTATCTTAACTTGTCCTTCTTATTCATATTATATTGCCACCTAATTTACTGATTCAGCCACGGATTTTACATCTCATCACCATTTTATTCTTACCATATCTTTACCAGATTAATTAAACAGATTTCTTTTTAATATCATCATTCGTCTCTAAAAATCTACATTGCCTTCTAAAGTACTAAGTCAGCCACAATTAACGAGCGTCTGAACGACACTATCTTAGCCACTAGTTATCTTCTATGTAAACCTCTTTAAATACAACTCAGCATGGTGGTTATATTTAGCATCTTTTGTAACATTCAGTCAAGACTTCTAAAATATTATTATATTACACCAAAAAAGAAACCTAACTTAACCTGACGCTTACTTTATGCTTTTACTAGTACTCACGCGGGGCTTCGCTCCCGTGGATTCTATCACGGTAAAAACATAACTCTCCTTTTTTGCAGTCGGGTAAAAAGTAGCCTATAACCTTCCTCAAGCTTCAAGCTACTTCCATACCAAATTGCATCCAAATCCACCCAGTACTTTCGAAGATTAGCGCGTTCAAGCAAACAAACAAACAAACTTTTCCGCTTTATAATATTAGTATAGATGAAGTATAAAAGTGCGAGAGGAATAGCTGCAAGAACTGAAATGCATGAGATTTAGATATATAAGGTCTCCGTCGACCAATGGAGGAGATAGTGGAAAAAAAACCTTACCTATGACGACCATGTGTTGATGCTGTAAACCGTAAAATGGTGATGAGATGTAAAATCCGTGGCTGAATTAGTAAATTAGGTGGCAATATATGAATAAGAAGGACAAGTTAAGATAATTGTTGATCTTTACTTGTCGCTTTTTGTAGAATATTTAGTTGGTTTGTAACAAAGACTTATTAGTTTACTAGTACTCTCGCGGGGCTTCGCTCCCGTGGATTCTATCACGGTAAAAACATAACTCTCCTTTTTTGCAGTCGGGTAAAAAGTAGCCTATAACCTTCCTCAAGCTTCAAGCTACTTCCATACCAAATTTCATCCAAATCCACCCAGTACTTTCGAAGATTAGCGCGTTCAAGCAAACAAACAAACAAACTAACAAACTTTTCCGCTTTATAATATTAGTATAGATTAGAGGCTATTTCATTTTCCCGTTGCTTAGTTATAAAATGAGAAATTTGATCACGTGGCCCATAAATAAATCTGTGGCTGGACTTATAATTTCCCAATTATTATTGTACTATTTATAACACAATTAATTAGCTATCGATTGCAAATATATCTAAAGAATTGAACAATAAAACTACGTTAGGTTTCTTTCATTTTTCATTACTTAAGAAAAATATCCATATAGTGAGAATTTACTTGATATCAGTGGCTTAATGCAAGCTAGTTGCACTACAATACACCTAAAACTAGAGCTAAACGAAACTCAAACCCGCCTTCAGTTAGTGTTCAATTACCAAATGAAATAGAGCACTTATATTCCAGTCAATTACCGATTACCCTTGCTAAAAAGAAAGATCTCCTAAATATGTGCGAAAAACTTAACATACCAGAGGAATTCCATGCATGGATACGTGATATGAAGACGTACACCAAACCAACAGCCTTTAAAAGACACGAAGAATTATTTATCTTATTGGATTTTTGGGATTCTTAAAATAATTCATTTATTAAAGTACATTATATGTTTAATTTATCTAGACCTAAAACCCAATAAGTCGGTGCCCTTTGTAACTTATATGTATTTTATGACCAAATGGACCACCTCAGAAACTTAAGAATACAATTTTACACTAATTCAATGTACACATTTTTACCACAAATACTCATTATAACGATATTATTTGAATAACATAGTTATTTTTGTCCTTGAAACTTAAATATTGAATATCTCGAAAGTGACAATTTCGTACTTATTGGGTTTGAGCACTATACCCTCGAAATGTCAACTACTTATAACCTTTTACAAAATTTTGCTTTTCCCAATCCTGGGCTGTTAATTGTTGAGGAGTTCTCCTGGTACTTCACCATCAGCTCTACATCACCATATGCATTGTGACGAACATAAAGTGCTTAACATCCATATTTAAGTAATCGAATCGCAATGCACGAAATACTTATTATTGAGTAGGTTCGGCGACCATCTGTGGTCTTCATCATCAGTTCCTCTACCCCAAATGGTATTTTTTGAGAGCAACTGCACAATTTACTATAAGAAATACCCAAAACGCCATAGGTGTGCCTATAATATTTGAAGAGCTCCCTCGATTTCTCCAGGATCCCATCATCAGATCCTGACTTGGTGACAATGGGACCAATTTCGAAGTATACCCTTTCAGCAAAAAAAAAGAATTTTCCAAATCGGTTCAGCCGTTTTCGAGTAATCGGTGATCATACATAAAGAAAAATATACGCGTCGAACTGATAACCTCCTTTTTTTGTTGTCGGTTGAAAATAATTGTTGATCTTTACTTGACGCTTCTTTTGGAATATCTAGTTGGCGTGGTAAAAAAGACAAATTAGTTTATTAGAGGCTACCTCATTTTCCCGTTGCTTGATTATAAAATGAGAAGCTTGATCACGTGGCCAAAAAAGTTCTGTGTCTTTACTTATTAATTTCTCATTATAAAATAATAATATAGGTATTATGCATGTAAGACTTTAATTGAAAAAATTGCACGATGCCGTAAGTAAAGGCTATTTTTATCACAATTATGTTTTGTGAAAATTCTAGAACTGTCGAGAGTATGTAGTACGTGGAAATTATTTTTCTGTTCCGTATTTACACATATGTATATTATACATACTTAAGTTTGTAAAAGTAAGAGCTGAACTAATATTGGGATCATATAAAAGGCTGCGTTCCGTGGCAGAAGAAGTTACAAGTTGCTCATCATCTAGTAACAAAGACGTTTCGACGACGATTGTAACAAATTATTTTCCAAGATGAAGACAGCTCTGTGTTTGTTTGTTGTGATCGTAAGTACATTTTCAATATCATTTTACATAATATCATGGTTATGAATGAGTCGCGCTTGCTGTTCAGAGCATTCAAATACCGCATTTTGTGCAAATATTTTAGTAAGTTGTAATAAGCTCTGAACTTAGCTCGCCGTTGTCAGTAAAATTGTCGGGGCTCACTAGAGGGCCGTTGCCTGCTCGGGTTGCGAAATTGATCGAAAGAGTTACCGCAGCCTCGGAATATGAAGGAAAAATGACGGAACACGAATGGATTTTAGTCAGTAAAAGTCTGACACACGCTCCCGCTTCGTCCAGGTCGGCAGACAGCCAATGGATGATTCCCATGCTTAAAAAAATGGCCATCCCGATGATTCAAAAAGACCGTACGATCTCCGGTGACCCTAATTGGAAAGCCTGTACTAAGCCGGGGTGATACTCCGTGGCCGTGGTAAATCGCGGCACAGCGGACAGAGCTCTGGCGTGATCTTACGATGGAATACCATAGAAAGAACAGTTGCTGGAGAGACGCTATGGCGTCCTCACTTTCCGCCAGATGCAGGTGCTTATCGGATATAGCTGTTTCGGGAGGTATCTGTTTCGGATACAGCGGGAGGAAACGCCCGGGTTTCGTCATTGTGAGGACCACCCGGAGGACACGGTGAGCATATGGTGGAGGTGAGCCGATTGCCTCCACAAGGACTTGAACTCAGGGATTATTTGAAAATGGGATACAGTAGCCTCCTTCTGCGAAGCAGTCATGCTAGCGAAGGATAAAGCTTAACGCGTGTGGGAGAGACAACTGTCTTCCTCTCGCCTCAGCTGCTGCAGGACACGCCCAGGGCGTCGGGGATCGCGAGCCGATCTCCGGCCATCGTAGACGCGCGTTCATTCGCGCCTCATAGAACAGTCAGCAGCATTGACCAGGGTTGCGGGAATTGTCCCAACGAGATATGACAGCCCTGGACCGTAAATGCAATTGAAGGAAAAGGGTTTTTTAGTCAATTGAAGTCCGACACTCCCTTTTGCTCCACCAACAGCGGGAAAAGTCATCATCAAACTAAAAAAATAATAGTCGCGATGGAGTATCGCTCCGTAACAAACTTTAAATATCGATTATGAATCGGTGATACCCCACCATGGCTATTTTTTATTTTTTATTTTAAGGGATGTTTCTTAGTCTACTTATAAGTTTTTTTTGCGTAGGGGGTTTTTAAAATGTTTCACTTAATTTTTATTTTAAACTTTTTTTTGTAATGTGGTACACGTCGTTCCCTTTCATTTGATATTTGACAATATTCTATTATTCATCCGCACTTTCACCCCCATACCTAGTAAATGGCTGAATTGATTTTGATAAAACATATCTGATTGTATTCACGTTGTGTTCTTTCATTTGATACCCCATTTGGGTATATTTGACAACATTCGATTATTCATCCCCACTTTCACCCCCCCCCTTACCTAATAAATGACTGAACCGATTTTGACAAAATATATCTAAAAACTATCGCCGGAAAACATACTTTCTAACAAAAAAAAAAACCGAGTCGAAATCGGTTGACCTGCTTAGAAGCTACGGTGCTATAGACAGACACACATAGTGGTCAAAATTATAAAACCCCTCTTTTTGTGTCGGGAATTAAAAAGTATTTTTTTTAATGAAAATGTGCTTGTTTCTGGCATATCAGTTGAGCAGTCATGTTGTTTTTTTTTTTTTAAATTAATTTTTTATTTTTAGCTTTAATACAAGTACCTAACAATTTTTCAGTAATTTTATACGATTTTATATTTCTATTTTATTTGAAACTTATATCACATATTTAGTTGTGATTCCCCCGTGAAGCCTTTATTTTGATATCTCACTCAATGGGCTTGAATCGGAATCAATTTTAAAGTGTCATTTAACGGTATTTTTTCATTTGATCAATATGGCGACTGGTGGTCGATGTAGTGAATTTTGATAACTGTCATTTGTGTCACTCGCAAGGTTGAATCGATTGATGTAAAAATTCCAGGCCTACTCATTTGGCCTATATGTCACATAGGTACAAACATACATACATAGACTGATAAATACATTACCAACCTTTGCTTCGAGCAGTCGGGTATAAAAAAGGTGCCTACTAATATGAGGTACAGTCGGCCACGAAAGTGGTGTACCACCCTAAGGTTGAATATCGCTTGCAGATTCATAGGTGATAAAGATTAGTTTCGCTTGCAGATCGATCTGACAACTTCTATTGCTGTCTTTATCTGATTATTGATAACGACTATTACTGTTTGTAACGTGACAGCTGTTCTTAGTTTGAACTTGATGGAACCAATGACGTCGTAAAATCAACGGCGGGGAGCTGTAGATTTTGATGACAAAATTGTATCTACAAATTCAGAATTGTAATCAACAAGTTACATAAAATTGTAAAGGCACAAGGCGAGTCCACAAACCTACAATTTCTGTAAACTTGTAATTACAATATCAATAAAAAACAAGCTAAAAATAGATTTATCCTTTTATTAAATTTCTACAATCAATTTTAAAATACTTATAACAAACAAAAACATAGCATATATAGTAATATTTAGAAGATATTGAAAATTTTTAAAAATTAGAAACGGGTGTAACCGCCGTTGGCCTCTATAACCTCTAAAAGACGAGACCTCATTGAACCAACAAGCCGTGAGCAAATATCGGTTCCCCGCATTTCCTCCCAGATATAATTACAGTGACTAATAAGAGCTTGTTTGGTTCTTTCATTTTGATGCGACCATCGTTGGACCATAAGGCCCCAAAGATTTTCTATCGGGTTGAGGTCCGGCGATCTTGAGGGCCACTGAATTACCCTTACGTCAGTGTGTGAACGAAACCAGGCTCTTACGATCCTCGCATTATGAATTGAACAATTATCTTGAACAAAATCAAATTGTGGCACTTCGTTCTCCGGGTAAACATTACGGACTGTCGGTAGCATTGCATTCTGAAGCACGTCGATATAATTTACAGCCGTCGCTCGAGGAGGTAGAGAACACAATTCTCCTACACCATCCGTACTCATCCAGCCCCAAATATTTACGGAAATTCGACCTGATTCTCTATTTGGGATTACATGATCATCTTTATACCGTGTTGAATTATATCGCCAAAGGTGAAGACGTCCATGCTGACTGGATTTAAACGTTTTTTCATCACAAAACACTGTATTAGACCAATCAAACTCTAAGTGCTCTCTGGCGAAGTTCAGACGAGCAAGTCTGTGAGCATCCGTCAAATATATTTTCTTGGCGTAATGCCTGTGGTGCAACCCCATGTAATGTAGATGATTCCTTATTGTTTGGGCACTCACATCGAACATCTCCGCAAAATGTTTTGTGGGCTTAAAACCATTGATTTCATATTCCCGTCTCATGAATTCTCTATCGTTATTGGAGAGTGCAGGCCGGCGACCACTTCTTCTGTGATCCAACAAACTTCCCTCCTCTCCTTCACGACGAATCCAAAAGCGGACAGAACGCCTCGATATATTCAAATTCCGGGATATCGCACTGATACTGCTTCCCTCATTAAATTGGGCAATTATTTGTGCTCTTTCGGCAATGGTCAAGTTGGCAGGCATTGAGATGATTTTATATGCAGTTGATTGAAAAATAACACGGAAAATATATCGATTTTTTGCATATATTTGACAAAATGTCAATTGTCAGTTTTCTTTTTCAAATGGAATTCGGTTGTCTAAATAGTTTTTATTACTTTTGTTTGGAAACATTTCAATTGCTTTGTAGAAACTAATGTCCTTTTCATTTATACTAAAGGTTAAAATGTCATGTACTTATATGTGACATATGACGTATGAATACTAAATACATAGGTTTACGTCATGATAATGTTGTCTCTTTCAGTAATATCTTTTTATAACGAACCTTGTTGTAATTTTCGATGACCGGGAAACTAAATCAAAACTGGTACACCACTTTCTTGGCCGACCGTACCTCAAAAATATGTATGACCATCTAGTCAGCAGTGCACTCATTTGTTACAGGGAGCCGTAGCCTACGCCGAAGCAGCCAGCGTAGGTATGTCATTCACATAAATATTTTAACCATTCCTTATTTTGGTACTAGTACTCCGTTCAATTCAAACAATGACTGTGGGTCCTGGAAGATATTTGTAACTCTTTCTAAAATATATTGTGTTACCCAGCCACGAGGAGCGGGCAGTCTCACCTCTAGAAATAGTAGTTAAGAGATGTAATCGTTGCACTAAAAACCGACTCCAATATAATATGGCACAGCGGTCTTGGTCTAGTTTAATGCAGCTAAGACCCAGGATTGTCTCTTCTCCACAAAAAAGGGCCAATTCTAAGCTCTTACTTTCCGCGTCGGTGTTTCCCGATAGCTATAACCTGGGGGTATTTAAGTCAAAAGTGAATAGGTTCCTTCTGTGTATGCGTCCTCTATCTTCGATCACATCATCACCTATCGCTTTTGACTACCATCAGGTGAGATGGTAGTCAAAAGCGAGCCTATTATCAATAAAAAAAGCTAATCAGATACAGGTTTCTCCGCTAAACTTAAACGAATGAAATAACCGGTATAGCCTTCCTATCTATAATTATCAATTATCTGAATATCTTTACAGTTAGCAGGTGTGGAGTGATTTAATTGAAATTTAATTTACAGGTTCCAATATGAAACTTCATAGACAAAAGCGTTCATTGTTTAACGTGATAAATGGAGTTTTAGATTTACCTAGTAAGACAGTGAATACGGTCGTGGATACTGCGGATGACTTAGTGAAAGATACAACAAGTACATTGAAACAGCTTGATACAAATATCAAAGACACATTAGTAACTGTAAAAGACAAACTGAAACAGCTTCTTAACAAATTGAATAAGACCACAGATAAATTACTTAACACACTGAACGAGGTTCTGGGAAGTGAACTCAGCGAAGTATCAGATGACTTGAGTGGAATCACAGAAAATATTCTCAACGCAATAAAAGAAATCGTGGAAAAAGCTTGCGACAAAATGGATGATAATACTACCGATGACCTGGATAACATCAAAAAAGAAATTATTAGTGAAGTGAAAGAAGCTCTGAAAAATATTCTCGAGAAAGCCAATGATGACAGTGACAAACTGACAACCTGTGAACTAGAACAAGTCCAGGAAGATGTTTGTTCCAAAGTGGAGGATATGCTTGAATCAAAGATTTTGCCTGAAGCTGAAAATACTTCTGAAACTGCTTAAGTCGCTGCCAAGTAAAATTAAATTAATATTCCATCGATCAACCAAAATAACGTTCCATATCCAATAAATAAATAAATAAATGATTTTTTTTATTATTTACCGATAAGAGAGAGAGATATATATATATATGTGGGATATATATATGTGTCGGATTTAGATACGTGGATTTATTTCAAGCTAGAAATTATAGCAATTAATTAAAATAATTTAAACAACTAATTGGCAGTGCGGGCGGTCACATAGGGCAGTACTGACTGTCAGTGACAGTGGTCCGTGCACCCACCGCAATAGGGATAGTACTAAATGTCAGAGACATTCTGTTCTACATCCAATAACTGGGTAGTACTAACTGTCAGGGACAGTGTTCCGTGCACCCACTGCAATAAGGATCGTGCTAAATGTCAGAGACATTATTCCCCATCCAATAACCGTCCAGTACTGACTCACAAGAGACGTCGCAAGGTCGCGGTGGTGGCCGGGCCAGCACGCGACGGCGGCGCCGCGGAGTGCGCGGTGACCGAACGATACGCGGGTGGTGGCGGTGGCACTGTGGAAGGAAGCGTGCTCGGGGGTGGGGGCTGGAGCACATGCGGGTAGCGCACGGCTAGATAGATAGATAGATAGAATATACTTTATTGTACACCAAAAATTGAAACACACTTACATATCCTTATTTCTATAACTTTGGTTACAATGGCGGTCTTATCGCTGAGAGCGATATCTTCCAGACAACCTTTGGAAGGACTTTAAAAGCTTTAATTGAATTGGGGAGGCCTAAATTAGTGTACTATAAATACTCATAACGGAAAAAAAACTAATTGAAATATATATATATATATATAAATACAATACATAATTATATAAAATATATAAATGTAATGTGTTCTTTAACATCGTGCGGAGAAAAACAAAGAAATAATCATGAATTTGGAAGAAAATGATTGGCAACCAGCTTTTAAAAGCAGCGAGTGACTACTGTGCTTGTCTTACTGACACCGGCAATGCATTCCACAACCGAATAGCCTGCACCGTAAAAAAATGGTCGTAAAATTTAGTGGAATGTGTACGCATCAAAAGTCTCAAATTCTCCGATGATCTCAAATCTCTGCCATGTGTGTCATGAAGGAACTTAAATCGTTCTTTGAGATAAAAGGCAGACGTTGGATTGAAAAGAATACTGTAGAGTAATGATAAAATATGTGTATTCCGGCGAAGGCGGATTGGCAGCCACTTGAGTTTAAAAAAACTCAGAAACATGATCATACTTGCGCAAACCAAATATGAATCTGACGGACGGCCCCGGGGCCTGGATGGACACGGGCCGGAACGCCGCGGGGCGTATGGGCACAGCATGCTGGTGGCCCGATGTCGGCACGGGCGCAACGCGCGCATGCGCCGATGGTGACGGTGAGCCGGCTGCTGTACTCCTCTTGGTTTCCGGTGTCTCCATCGTCACGTCCTGCACACCGAAAGCTTCATATCTTCGTCCGGCGGTGAATCGGACGACGCGTCCCCAATGTTTGGGAGCGACGCCGCCCGGTCCAACGTTGGACGGCGCTCTTCATCTTCATCTTCGGCGCGTCCTAGCGAGCCGCGCGTGCCGAGCTTCGGCATCACGACGGGGAGTGGCCTCCGCGACCACTTCGGTGTTAGCACACCGGGTGGAAGCGACGCCGGCTCCCTCTGTGGTTGAACGGGCAAGCATTAGGTCACTTGCGCAATCACAGAGAAAAACGACACGAGGGGGCGGTCCGAGCGGGTTGCACAGCACGAGTGAGTCTTGAGGCTTCCGATCTTCCGAACTTCTTGGGCGCTGGCTGGTCACAGGCGATCCATTTTTCCACATGCCGATTCTACGGCGCATCCCCTTTTATACGCTATAGGCAAGGTGGGGGCGATGACGTCCGGTACATGTGTATTAAATATGTAATAAACATTTTTAACCGATTTCAAAAAAAGGAGGAAGTTCTCAGTTCGTCTTGAACTTTTTTTTAATGTATGTTATCTCATATCTCGAAGACGGCTGGACCAATTAGGAAAATTCTTTTTTAGTTTGAAAGGGTATACTTTTTAGTTGGTTCCATTGTTATCACGTTAGGATCTGATGATGGAATCATGGAGAAATCGAGGGAACTCTTCAAATATTATAGGCGCACCTGTAGCATTTTGGGTATTTCTTATAGTAAGTTGTACAGTTGATCTCGAAAAGCATCATTTGGAGAAGTGGAACTGATGATGAAGACCACAGATGGCCACTGAAACTACTCAGTATTTCGTGGATTGCGATTTGATTACTTGAATATGGTTGTAAAACACTTTATGCTCGTCACAATGGATATGGTGATGAGAAGCTGATGGTCAAGTACAAGGAGCACTCCTCAAAAATTAACAGCTAGACATAGGGAAAAGAAATATTTTGCAAAAGGTGATAAGAAGGTGACATTTTGGCTTTTGTAACTAGGTAAATTCACTAACACAAAAGCAAAAACTATAAGGGCGACACACGAGCTCACATTTCTCCCGCACACAAAGAAACTTACAGCAACACTAAAAAACTCACTAATAGAACATATGCAAACAGGGGGCGGCTCTAGTACCTGTAGCTACGGACTCGAGAATAAACACACATATGCAAGTTATGCGAATAGTGATGTTAAGACTTAACATCACTATTCGCGTAACTTCTTATAGGCTGATTAACCCTATAATACGGGTTAACCTTTATTGAGGGTTTTTTAACCTAATCCTAAAAATTAACCCGGTTAAAACCCTCATACGGGTTAACCTTTCGGTTCCTGTGTTAAGTTGTAGGTACGTGGTTGTAATCGTAGAAAAATATCGATAAAATTCCTTTCCCTCCTATAAATCCTTTAATATCTGATCTTTTCCAAAAGATTTTATTGACTGTGAAAATAAAACGATACAGGAGTTTTCGTCATACTTGCCACTCTAAACAAGTGAAGTGTGATCATAATTGGAATATTAACTAACTAAAGTTAATATAGTATATATACAATACAATTATGATCTAGAGGCTATAAAATACAATACTACAATGAATGTCTATACCTGTGCATAACTTCAGTAATAGCAATAATCAGTACAATTTAAGTTTCACTCTCAAACTCATACTGTATATTTTAACGGATGTCTGATAAATCACGGATATGGACGATATTAGTCTTTAGAATTCTAATTATTTAATATTCAAATTATGATCAAAATACTTTTGCATGGCTCACGTATGGAGGAAACAGAAACTACACTTAAAGTATGTGTCAGGACATGCTACAAAACACAATTAATTATCTTACTACTATTGTAAATGCAAACGTTTGGATGGATCTCAATCACGCCAGAACGGCTGAACGGATCTGGATGAAATTTGGCAAAGAGATATATTATAGTCTGGAATAGCCTATAGGCTACTTTTTATCCCGGAAAAATGTACAGTTCCCGTAGGTTAATTTTCGACATGCATGCGAGCTAAGCCGCTGGCAAAACCTAGTAAGATATAATACACATCTACTAATCTGTTTAGATTCGTTGTTGTGTGTAGTTGGTAAAACTATCAAGGTATAACTTAGTAGTTTTCTTCCAATTTTATTCCCTTGTGTAATCATTCGTAGTAAGTAGTAAAAAGCTGGGAATCCTACACAAGGTGAGGCGGTACTTCACGCCTGGACAGCTTCTAAATCTGTATAAAGCACAGGTCCGTTCTTGCGTAGAATATTGCAGCCACTTGTGGGATGGCTCTGCAAAGTACCAGCTTGCTGCATTGGACTCGATCGAGCGCAGAGCTAAAAGGCTTATAGGCGACGAGGTGCTGGTGGACAAGCTTCATAGCCTGGCTCATCGGCGAACCATTGCTTGCCTGTCGGTTTTCTACAGATTGTACTTCGGGGAGTGTGCGCAGGAGCTCCATGACCTGATTCCTCCATCTCCCTTTCACTACCGGTCTACCAGACGCACGGCTGGGTACCACCCACACTTGGTTAATATACCGTCTTGTCGTACCAAGCGCTTCTCTTCCACATTTATTGTGCGCACAGCCAAGCTGTGGAATTCTCTGCCGGCTTCTGTGTTCCCTGCCACTTATGATCTTTCAGCCTTTAAAGCACGAGTAAATAGGCATCTTCTGGGCTCGCTCGTCCCATCTTAGACCTCATCTGTCGCTTACCATCAGGCGAGATCGAGGTCAAGAGTGGGCCCATCGCTAATAAAAAAAATAAAAAAAAAGTAGGAACGTATAAAATATCGACAACCACAAACGTGTAGTTACATCCCTAACCAACAAAAGCCGGCAGTGGCCGCTTCACGAAGCTGTCGTGTGAGTGAGGATATCACTAAAACACTTATCCATTGCGCTATTACACCTGCTGCTTCATTGATCGATGTGTACTAAACAATCAATGGTTTTTGTTCCTAATGAAAATAATTGCTTTGGGTACTTCATCGTGTTTCTAGTATCAAGAAGTAATGTTTTATTTTATTTTATTTTACTTTATTGGGACATAAAACAGTTACAGATTACAATATAAGTGTGTAGAAATAAAAATTTGTAAATAAGTAAACGTGTAAGCCACATCAATGTCCGCGGAATAATGGTTTTAGGATAAATTAAATTAATGCGTGCGTTGTTATAACAGAAAAGTAAGAAGTATCTACTCGTGCGTATTTTTATATAGTTAGTATAAAAGGGCTATTCTAAAGATTCAATAGCCATCTTTTTGAACTTAAAGTGTGTAAGCGCGAATATATCCAAATCAATGAAGTGGGTATTATACGTATCAACAATACGTCGTAGAGGCGCCCGTGCACCAGCGTGAGTTCTACACCTTGCGGTATGGAAAAGCTGAGGCACACGCGCCTCACAACGCATAACAGTTCTAGGTACAATATAACATAGGTTATTGGTGATGATATCTGGACAATCAAATCTGTTATTACACAGACCATGAAGCATCATGGCCATTAGTAGGCTGCGCCTTGACTCCAAGCTTTGAAGTTTATAACGCGTCAGTAATTGAGAATATTGTAATTTAGACTTAGTGCATTTGTATTGCATAGCACGCAAATATTTTTTTGAACCATTTCCAATCTTTTTTTATAAATATAAAAAATGGGACTCCAAATCGGTACTGCGAATTCCAATTGAGAACGGACCAAAGCTTTGTATAGAATTAAAAATGTAGATGTTCTTTTGAAATCATTTGAAGAACGCATGATGAAACCAAACATACGGTACGCCTTATTAATTATATTATCAATGTGGATATTGAAGTGCAATTTCGAGTCCATCTCGACACCGAGATCACGGATATGGTCAACTTTTCGTAGAGTGATACTATGTAGGTTATAATCAAATCTTATTATATTTTTGTTTTTTTTGTGAAAGTAATTGCATTGCATTTAGGTAAGCTAACCTGGAGCTTGTTATGTGAACAATATCGAGCAAGTCTGTCAAGATCCTCCTGCAAAAGCATACTGTGTGCTTTTACATGATTTGTAAATTTTTATGTCGTCGGCGTACATTAGAAATCTGGAATTAATGAAGCAATCTTTAATGTCATTGACAAATAAAATGAAGAGTAGGGGCCCCAAAATTGAGCCCTGGGGCACACCGGAGGTGACAATGATTGAACTTGATTGGAAACCATTAATGACTATCTTTTGATATCTATTGTGTATATACGCATGAACCACCGTAACAAATTACCACGGATTCCGTTGTAAGCAATTTTATCTAAGAGCAGTTTGTGATCCACCTTGTCAAAAGCCTTCCGAAAATCCGTGTTCACAGCGTCAACTTGAACTTGTTCATCCATGCTTTTGAATAAAAAGTCTGTGAACAACATAAGATTGGTATTCGTCGAACGTCGTTTAACAAACCCATGTTGCTCACCAATAATGAGGTTGTGTGTTGTGTTTAACGAATTAAATAAGAAAAACAATATTATTTTAGTATTTACGTGTGAAATCAGATGCCACCTTTGACGTAATTCACAATACAGCTGTTATTTTTGCAAATAAGCACTGAACAACGCGG
This sequence comes from Tholera decimalis, assembly GCA_943138885.2. Classification (NCBI taxonomy): domain Eukaryota; kingdom Metazoa; phylum Arthropoda; class Insecta; order Lepidoptera; family Noctuidae; genus Tholera; species Tholera decimalis. The sequence continues at coordinate 3,252,820 of OW964557.2, read as the reverse complement.
CATTTTGTCAAAAATCTTAAGCAGCGAAGACTTCGAAAGTTGACATTCGACTAATGGCCGAAACTGGCATCAAGACGCTTAAGGCTAGATGCGTTCGCAAGCGCCACGCCCCCTTGCCATATCTCTTCTGTTTATATGATCTGTGGTACAAAACTAAAGACACCGACTGCCGAAATTAAAGTTATTTTTCACTTTGCAGTGTTTTTATGGGAAGTAGGTTGGTTGGTGGTAGGTTATTGGCGAGTACCAAGTCGAATAAAGTTGATCTAAATAAATTCATAGAATATACGCTAGGGGTCGTGTTTTCCAAGAATGGCCCCAATATGTGCTGGTTGTAAACAAAACGTACCAAACACTGAGTACTTAGCTTGTTCATTATGTAAAAGCGTATATGATTTGGAGTGTGCAAATATTAACAACGAGCGCTTCAAAGTCATGAAGGAAACTGAGGGTATTAAAACCTGGAAGTGCCTAGCTTGTTACTGTAAAATGCCTAAACAAGGAAATACTAACACACCTATACGCTCACGAGAACATGACTCATTCCTGGTAACCTCACCACCGAAAATAAATAATGTCACGATTAGGAGAACAACAAAACCTTTAAACGACACCACAAACTCCCTGGATATCAGTCTATTGGGTAATACAATGTGCATGCAAGACGAAGGGAAAACACCTCAATCTGTTACATAAACAGAACTAACACTGCAGAACCTAGGTGAAATGATATCGCTTCGCTTAAAAGAAAATAATAAATCAATTATTTCTGAATTACAAAATACTATCCAAACAGAATTAACTAAAGCCATCTCCAAGTTAAGAGGGGATTTTGAACGCGAAACAAGTTCCTTACATAAGCAAAACGAACAGAGAATAATGGACATCCAACATATAAACGTGAAAATCAAAAACCTAACAGCCGAAAACGAAAAGCTAAAAACTGAAATAGAAAGTTTAAAGATACGAACATACGTTAAACAAACAAATTGCACTGAAACCTATTCTAAGAAATTTGTGTTATACGGTTTTGATGAATACTACAAGGAGCCTACAGATAACCTGCACATCAGAGTAATAAATTTGTTTCGCGAACTAATGAATGTGAATCTAGTGGGTTACATAGAAGAAACTTACAGAATTGGCAAAAGAAGTTCGAAAAACCACCCATTAGTGATTGAGCTATTAAGTAAAAGGATGGTAGCGTATCTCAAAGAAAACAGTCACGTATTTCAGGGAACTAGATTATTTTTATCAGAATTCCTAGATGATACTGCACGAAGAGAAAGGAAATTACTGCGCGAAGAAATGATGAAAGCAAGAAAACAAGGACTACACGCAATAATCCGCGATAATAAACTATTTATTGATGGAAAAATAGCAAATATAACAAACACGACACCTAACAACCACATGGACACAAACAAATGTAACACACGAGAAGACCTACTAACTCCCCAAAACAACAGTTTTTTTCAGAACCACACCTACCCAGGAGTCAGAAACAGAACATTTCGAAAACAAAGACCCACAATTTAAAATATTATTTCAAAATATCCAAAGCCTCTCCAATAAACAACACATACTAGAAGCTTTCATTCAAAAAACACCAAAATATAATGCTATATGTGTATCAGAAACTTGGCTATCCAAAGAAAGACTGGACTTAATACATTTCAGTGGCTACAAGGTTGCGGCTTCATTTTATCCTGGAATAGAAGAGAGGAAGCTATATTTTATAAACAATTAAAACAAATATTAGATTACATTAACAAAAAAGACTTCAAATTAAATGTTGTTATAGGAGGTGATTTTAATGTAAATATATTAGAAAATAACTTAAAAACAAACCAATTTTTAGATCTCATGTTAGAATATAAGTTTAAACAACACATAAAAGAACCAACACGAGTAACACAAAGCACTTCTACGTGCCTCGATTTAATATTCACGAATTTCAATGTTACATCACACACAACCGTGGAAGAGTTGGGGTTTTCAGATCATAGCAGTACTATTATACATTTGACTATACCCACAATAACTAGAGAAATAGTGTGGTATGTTGAAAAAAGGCTTTTTAATAACAAAAACATGCAGCAATTCAAATCCAAATTGTTAGAACTAAACTGGAACGACATAATAAAACGCGAAAAGGACATAAACGAAAACTATAAACTATTCAGCAGTACACTTACCAGCTTACTAGACCAATGTATGCCAAAAATAAAACTAAAATTAAAAACAAATTATAAAAAATATTGGCTTACCAAAGGAATCAAAATTTCTTGCAAAAATAAAAGGCTAGAAAAAATACTTTTACTTAAAACTTCCTCCTTTAATCCTCCTTTAATCCTTTAATTAAACGAAATTACAAAATATACGAAAAAACTTAAAAAAAAATTGTAAACAAAGCAAAAAACTACAATATATAAATAAATTAGTTAAGTCCAATAATAACGTGAAAACTATGTGGAAAATTATCAATGAAAGGACGAATAAAAATGTGAAAAAAACCAAAAGCAACATAACGCTACATATAAATGACAATATTATCTCGGAACCTAAGCAAATTGCAAATATATTTAACAACATTTTTGCGTCTATCGGAGCAGGGAATGCCAAATCTCAAGACAAGGAACCGCAAAGCACCTCAGTGCTCCATTCCACAGAAAACAGCTTATTCCTAAGCCCGGTAGATCCCAGTGAAATAAATTTATTATTAAAAAGCCTCAAAAACAAAAATAGCTATGGAATAGACGAACTGCCACCAACCCTAGTAAAGTAGTGTGCAAATGAGCTTACCTTGCCATTTTACCTGCTCGTCAACCAGTTTTTTGAGGAAGGAAGGTTTCCGAACTGCCTAAAAAAACTATAATAAAGCCAGTTCACAAAAAAGACATAAAAACTGATCCCACTAACTTCCGACCTATAAGGTAATTATACCAATCCTTGATACTGCCCTAGAAGTTGATAAATTTTACTTTAAATCATCACAATAAGAATTCCTCCACAGATATCAATAAAACGTTAATTATTTTTACAAGTAGTGACATCTCTTAATCTAACCTGGTATTTCTTTCTCTGTGATTCCACGTCAAATGTTGACAGTTTAATTTTGTTTACGACAGTGTCATATCAGGTTCGCCGCTTAATGCTTATGTTAACGAATTTCCTAAGGACCTTACTTGTTTCGACTTGTGTTACTCAAAATTGAAGCTCATAAAGTGGTAAGTGTTAACAATATTCTATTTGAGATGTTATAGATTATGTAAATATTTCGTTTTGCAACAGTTTTTGCAATATTTAAACGAAATATAAGGGTATCAAACACTAGGACAAAAAACATTTGATTTCCAGTACTTGATACAACTATCATCTACTAGGTATATTCTCATTTGCTCGATTTGATCTATTTTTTATACTATTACAATTAGTTTAAGGTTGAACTATATTAGTATCAAATATAGCTTTTCTAAGAGGCTTCTAACCAGTCGATGATAGGGGTATCAATTACTGGGACGTAAAATATCAAATACTAGTACAAAAGTAAAGCTGTCTTTTTTGTGCAGATACTCATTGACTTAACCGTATAATACGTTAAAAATGCCTCCAATAAAGGGAAAAATGTTCAGTTATTCAGAAGATGATATGGTAAAAGCATATAATGAGGTAAAATCTGGGATTTCAATATCTGCTACGGCTAAAATATTTCATTAAAAATATTCATATAAAGTATCTACAGTAATTACATCAGAAAAGTGGCAAGAGTACCATGAAAATAAGGAGAGAAAAAAGCTAGAACAACTTGAACAGAAACAGAAAAGGGCTAAAGAAAGAAAAAGGAAAAAACATGAAAAAGAAGAAGCTAACAAAAACAGAAAAGTCCGTGCCAAGAAGACTGAAAGAAAAAAGAATCTTCTCCTAGAAAAAGGGTCACAAAGACATTGTTTGTTTTAAGTAGCGAATCGGAATGTGAGTCATGGAAGCCTTCTGGTGGAAATACAGATGATCTCAATAGCGACGATACTGATGATATGAATATTTTTTAAGTTTCTTTTCTGATAATTTAGACGTTTCAAGATGTTTGTTTAACGAGTATTTTTTTAAGTAAAACTTTTTTTACACGATTTTAAGAAGATGTGTGAAATTATTTTCTAGATGTATTGTCATTATTTTAGTTTTTACGTTTTAAGGTGTTTTTTAATGAAGCTGTATATTTTTTTAAGAAAATGTTTTCTTTTTACTTGATTTTAAGAAGATTTGTGAAATGTTTTAGTAGGTACAGTTATTGTGATTATTTTAGTTTATTGCTGAAGAGTATACTTATCATGTACTGGGTCACTAGCTTGAAAAAGTCATAGTCAATTACTGGGACAATTGAAAATTTACCCATCAATTACTAGTACATTTTTAGTACTTTCGAAAAAAAATATATATAAAAATAAACAACACTTATTTTGTTTACTTAAGTTATATGTAAGTGACATGAAAGACTGATTAATATTTGTTACTTACTTTGAAATTTCCAACTAAAGTAAATACATTGTTATTTAATAAAACGTGTTTTTTTTTTCGCTAAAGTATCAACTACTAGTACATCTACCTTAGCTCTTTTACCTACCGCCTCGAAAATATTTGAGAAAGTGATGTGTAATCGCGTTTACTCGTTTTGCGAAAAGTACAAAATTTTTAACGATTCACAAAACGGTTTCCGGAAAAATCGCTCTACAGTTTTGGCAGTATATAAATTTATTCAGGAAGCCATTGATATAATTAATAAGAAAAAATACGCTGTAGGAATACTATTAGATATGACGAAGGCATATGATAAAGTACAATATAACATCCTGCTTAATAAGTTACAAGGGATAGGGATCCGCGGAAAAGCTCATGAATGGTTTAAATCATATTTAGAAGATAAAGAACACCAAGTCGAGATCGAATACTATAATGAACATAAAAAGCTAATAGAATATATACGATCGGACAGCAAAAAAATTTGCGCCTCAATCCCCCAAGGGAGTGTTATTGGATGTCTTTTATTTATCATTTATATAAATGACCTCCCAAAAATTATAAAAGAGTCATGTGTTCTGTTTGCTGACGATATCTCAGTACTGACTTCATGCCAAAACAATAGTAATTTAACAGAAACACTTACACGCACGTGAAACAAAATAATAACTTGGATGAACGAGCACAACCTAGAGCTACACTTCAATAAAACTAAAATCATGTCCTTTCACCCACGTCAAAAAGCTCCTTTAGATATAAAATTTATTTACAACGACACAACAATTGAAACTGTACAAGAATTCTCACTACTCGGTATATCCATAGACACAAATTTAAATTGGAAATCTCATGTAAAAAAAATTAGGTCAAAATTGTCAAAATTTTCATATGCTCTTCGCGAAATAAAAAAAACGACGAATCTTCATACTGCTTTAGTTACGTATTACGCCTATGCATACTCATGGTTAAGTTATGGCATAATACTATGGGGAAACAGTACACACGCATCAACACTTTTCACATTCCAAAAACGACTCATCAGGATACTAGTAAATATAGAAAACACAGACAGCTGCAAACCCCACTTCAAAGAACACAAAGTGTTAACACTGCCCTGTATATATATCCTGGAAATGTGCAAGTTTGTTAGACACAACCAACACCTATTCACTACACGAGAAAATATACAAACTCGCTATACATTACCACACAAAAATAGGCTTAACTTTGTAGCGTTGTAGTCGATTAAACTAGAAGTCGACTACCACACTAATCTCTAATGTCTATGGTTTCACGGAGTGACAACACTTAGGCGCTCTCAGGCTATAGATTCTAACCTCCGGTTGGCTTAGTTCTTTTCTCGCCGCCTACTGTTGCAAGTAACTTATATAGAAACCCCTCTGTGCCAAGGGTAAGTGCTCATTGTATCTGCCATTTTCTCTCCATCTTGCCAAATTGTAATCCTCTTATTTCACCATAATCTGCAGTGTTTGTAAATTAATATAATTGCCCGGTTGTCAAGATGGCTTCTGTCGAGAACATAACTACGCTATTTCATTGTCATCTGTTTTCCACTAGTGTTTCTAAATTGTGAAGCGTCCGCATGCCGCAGTATTACTTTTCTGCAGTGTCATAGCAGCTACGAGCTTAAACGCCTTGCACGCGGTTACGTTTTATATCGTTGCACGCGGTATGCGCACGCTTATCTCTATTTAACCTTTGTGAACCGCCGCGATGGTGAGTTTCCCATCCATTTCCCGGGTACTGTTCCGTGGGGCTTACGGCTGGGAGACGCACGCATCGCTGGCGCTCACGATTCCTGCACCACGCTTACGGAAGCACCCTTTTTGGATTCCAGGGTTTTTTCTTTCCTTCTCCTTCGTTTCTACTGCCTTGGATTTCTACTATCAACCACCTCTACGTCCGCCGCTCGACGGGTGTCACGCTGCCTCGGTGACTGTCTGCGTGCTATTGCGTGGCCTGCCCGAATAACCTCTGCGCCCGTCTGCGCGCTATTGTGTGGCCTGCCCGCATAACCTCTGCGCCCGTCTGCGCGCGAGCTGCCTGCTACGGGATCTGCCCGCCGGTCTGCGTGCGTCGCGGCCTGAGCCCAGGGCAGTACCATTCTATACCTTCGACCAGTGAGGGAACCCAGTGTGAACCGAACCCACCCCCCTTTTAAAATAAATGCTGTAACCTGTGGTCTTCTTTTATTATTTACCCCACCTAAACCACAACGCTACAGTGGCGCCCACTCGGTAAGGTTCACAAGGTTTTCTTCACTGGTCGCTATTTACCTGACTCACACATCGTGGCGGTAAGTAGTGGGTAATTACTATATTTTCTACTGTATTTTTTTAATTTGTTACTTTTATATAATTTCTTAGTCAGCTACTAGGGTTTTGTTGTAAATTGTAAAGATCACAATGAGCGCTAACCCAATCAAATTTATCCACCTAAGAAAGGCCGAATTGGAATATGAGGTCATTATTAGAGGCGGTGAAAAGGGCACATTCACTGACTTTAGAAAACAAATTAACAATGCTCTCCTGAGTAAACTCACCCCTAGTACATCACATCTTTCTGCCAGTGGTCAGCAGGCTGAAGCAAGTGCCACAAGAACCCCAATTCTAAATATAATCTAATCTAATAGATATAATAGTAAATATAATCTAATAAGAAATATAATCTAATAAATCTAATAAATATATTAAATCTAATAAACATAATACAATCTGATAAACATAATACAATCTAATAAATATAATATAATCTAATTATAATGAATCTAGGCATTTTTTTTTTAAACTTATAAAAGACTAACTCTTCGTTACTACTGGCCAGGAATGCACAGTGACGTAGTGAAAGCTGTAACTTCATGTAAAATCTGTCTAGCTCATAAACAAGTAAACCATGCCCCACTGGAGGTCATGGGGAAACCTAAAGAATGCTCTCGGCCATTCCAGATGCTCAGTATTGACATTGTTGGCCCTCTGCCTGTCTCTAGACGCCATAACGCATATCTTTTGTACTGACATGCTGTTTCTCTAAGTATTGTCTTCTAAATAAGACAATCATAACAGCTGTTTCTACCTACAATAATAATGACCAACGCTCTTGGGATCTACATATTCCAGTTGTTCAATTTGCACTAAATAACTCAACTAGTGAAGTTACTGGTTTCACACCAACATTCCTTCGCTCAACTTTCAAGTGAAAGTCCTTGGTCTTCACCTGTACTTCTCACCTAAATGGGATGGCAAATTGTGGTTCTGCTTAGACAGTCACAAGCTAAATTCAGTAACTAAGAAGGATGCTTATAATTTACCTTATATCTCTGAAATTCTAGATAACCTAAAGGATGCTAAATACCTAACAAGTCTAGATCTTTATAAAAGTTTCTGACAGAGCATCCCGTAGGCCTAGCTAACTACTAGTGTTTGACCCCATACAGGGTCACACGATGCCAAGGGAACACACACCCACGACCGCCTAACATACTGGTCGTGGAGGGTCGACTTGTACCTAACTACCTAAGTTAACTATAACTCTGGTTATAGCTATCCTAGTATCATATTTCACACCCACCTAAAGTGTGGTAATCCTAATTAAAACCTACTGACTAAAGTTACCAAACTATTATTCTAAAATTAACTATAATTATTTATCTTTTAACATAACTAAATACCTTGACTGCATGGCTATAAGCCAACATAACTTCAGTTCCATTACCACCTTTCTGCTGAACACACACATACACTACACAACTAATCTCTTTGATTATTTTCTCTTTACGGCGTGACTATGAGAAACTACATAGTGGGCCTTCAGGGCGATTCTTTAGTATCATGGCAGAGTAGTCTCCATAGTACACTACCTTTAACTTTTATTTATGTTATTATGTCCTCATGGATGTCTTAAAGACGGCCCCCTGAAACATGGGTGTCCGCACACTAGGTAATTTACATTAATTCCTAAATGTACTGTTCTGAAAACAGTTTCAAGCCGGTAAATTTCTTTACAAATACCGTACCTACCCATTAACTACTTGCATAGTAGTCTATAACTTTATATCCTAATTATAACTGTAAAACTTTCTCACTACTAACATTAAACTATTCATATAACAATATATATCATAGTCCATTGTATTGTTTTCAACTAAACTGTTGGTGATCTGCCACCACAGTTAAACTATATTCCAGCCTACCTTGGAAACAAATCTAACTATAATCTAAGCACTAACCCTAAACCTAACTTGCACTTAATCTGATCGTTTAATAATAGCATCTACATGAAATGTTCTAGCAACATTTAGTCTACAAACTTATCTAATTTCTTTTACCTAAACACTAAACTAGAAACCTAACTTTAACTTCATAACACCTTTTAGTATTGAACAAACGTTTCCTGAATATCACTTAGATTCAACCTGCCCTAATTAAATTAATTAATTCTCTTAGAAAATATTTCCGCGTGTTTCATAACATAACCTAATTCAAGATCATTGACATATTATATTTTGACGTTTACGTTCTGACTTTGACATCTCGACGTAGTTACCAACCTTGGATACTTGTCTTTTAGAATTACGTCTATAACGTGCGGATATTCTCGCAACAGTATGAATATGGACTTGATTTATTTTTTATAAATTACACTCACGTTCGGAAACTCACTCGAATGGACTTCTACATATGATGCGTATTCCAGTAATGAAACTTAAACCAATTTGAACATATACATGGACCATACCCAAAAAAAAAATTTGTTTTTAACTTTAACAAATTTTTTTTACGTTTTCAAATTTTTTTTTTAAATTTTCTTTTTAAATACTCTTAGCTTTTAACTTTAACAAAAATTTTTTTTACCTTTTCAAAAAAAAAAATTTTTTTTAATTTTTTTTAAAATACTCTTAGCTTTGAACTTTAACAAAATTTAATTTTAAACCTAAACATAAAATAGAACCTTAACTTATTATTAAATTGTTGTTAGAACTTTGATGATTTAATATTCAATGATGAACTTACTTCTTGCTTTGAAACCTAACATTACCTATAGCCTGCAAAAGTCCACCAAGGTTACCTAACCCTATGGAGATACACTTGCTTTATCTTGCTGTTTTTCCTACTGACTGTCTCGAGTTAAACTACTCTATAATTAGCTTACCTCTCGTATGTAATTGTACGTCACTGACTTAGGACTACTTCCAAGTCAGGGATGGACTTAGAATGGATGGATGAATGATTAATAGTATGGAAGCACATGAATGGGATGTATGAACGTATAGGTAGTCAGTAATAGTGGTTTAGGCCTTCTAGCGGATTTATCCTAGGGAAAATCCTTCGCTAACAGGCGGGGTACTGTAGCGTTGTAGTCGATTAAACTAGAAGTCGACTACCACACTAATCTCTAATGTCTATGGTTTCACGGAGTGACAACACTTAGGCGCTCTCAGGCTATAGATTCTAACCTCCGGTTGGCTTAGTTCTTTTCTCGCCGCCTACTGTTGCAAGTAACTTATATAGAAACCCCTCTGTGCCAAGGGTAAGTGCTCATTGTATCTGCCATTTTCTCTCCATCTTGCCAAATTGTAATCCTCTTATTTCACCATAATCTGCAGTGTTTGTAAATTAATATAATTGCCCGGTTGTCAAGATGGCTTCTGTCGAGAACATAACTACGCTATTTCATTGTCATCTGTTTTCCACTAGTGTTTCTAAATTGTGAAGCGTCCGCATGCCGCAGTATTACTTTTCTGCAGTGTCATAGCAGCTACGAGCTTAAACGCCTTGCACGCGGTTACGTTTTATATCGTTGCACGCGGTATGCGCACGCTTATCTCTATTTAACCTTTGTGAACCGCCGCGATGGTGAGTTTCCCATCCATTTCCCGGGTACTGTTCCGTGGGGCTTACGGCTGGGAGACGCACGCATCGCTGGCGCTCACGATTCCTGCACCACGCTTACGGAAGCACCCTTTTTGGATTCCAGGGTTTTTTCTTTCCTTCTCCTTCGTTTCTACTGCCTTGGATTTCTACTATCAACCACCTCTACGTCCGCCGCTCGACGGGTGTCACGCTGCCTCGGTGACTGTCTGCGTGCTATTGCGTGGCCTGCCCGAATAACCTCTGCGCCCGTCTGCGCGCTATTGTGTGGCCTGCCCGCATAACCTCTGCGCCCGTCTGCGCGCGAGCTGCCTGCTACGGGATCTGCCCGCCGGTCTGCGTGCGTCGCGGCCTGAGCCCAGGGCAGTACCATTCTATACCTTCGACCAGTGAGGGAACCCAGTGTGAACCGAACCCACCCCCCTTTTAAAATAAATGCTGTAACCTGTGGTCTTCTTTTATTATTTACCCCACCTAAACCACAACGCTACAACTTACCTGGTGGTTCTAAGCTGAAAATACACTCTACAAGCACATTAGTTATGTCAGTAAAAGTCTACAATAAATTACCCGATATACTTAAAAATGTACAAAAAAACAATATGTTTATAAATAAATTAAAACAATTTCTAATTAATAAGTGTTATTATGATATAAATGAATATTTTAATGATAAATTAAATAAATAAAATATAGTATTGTAATAAATGTATCAAAATAGTAAGTAGTTAAAGTAATATTTAATAGTAATACTTTCGTAAACAATATATTTTTTTTGTAAAATTTGTTTTGCTCCAATAAATTATCTTATCTAATACACATTCTATATAATTACAATAATTGTAATAGGCCTCTTTCTTCTTTTTTAATTTGCTGTGCCCGACAGGGTCCACAATGATCTAAAACAATGTATATGTTGTATGTACCTACCACCTTTTTTTTTTCTTGTTTTTTTTTTTTTTTAACACGGTAAAATTATCAAATAAGTCCTCCCACTCCGGGCAGGGTGGGAGGGACTGTCAGGCTTTTACTGACTGAAATCCACGGTGTTCCTTCAATAACCCTTTACATACCGGGGCCACGGTAACGGGATGAGTCCCACGACCCCGGCGGGCTTCGGCCCTCTGCAGAGGGGGCCTCGTCATGTTGCTGACGCTCTTTGAGGCGCGCGTGGAATACGACGCGTCGTCGACCCGGGCATGGTCCATGGTCGGACAGCGAGTTGCCAGTTCACATTGTGGAATGCAAATAAATGTATTGAGTATTGAGGTTTTATTTTTTGTTAAAAAGTTTTTTTACAATGAGGATTTACCTTAGATTCAATCGAGGTAAAACATAATGCTTACTGTAACGACCTTCTTCGGCGGCGCGTCGTGTTCCACGCGCGCCTCGAAGAGTCGTCAGCACTAGTGATGAGGCTCCATAGGGCCATTGCGCGCCGGGGTTGCGGGAATGTTCTAACGAGATACTGTGGCCCCGGAAGTTAAGGGCAGCGAATACCAATTAAGTGTGTGTGGCAAGTATGACGAAAACTCCTGTATCGTTTTATTTTCACAGTCAATAAAATCTTTTGGAAAAGATCAGATATTAAAGGATTTATAGGAGGGAAAGGAATTTTATCGATATTTTTCTACGATTACAACCACGTACCTACAACTTAACACAGGGACCGAAAGGTTAACCCGTATGAGGGTTTTAACCGGGTTAATTTTTAGGATTAGGTTAAAAAAACCCTCAATAAAGGTTAACCCGTATTATAGGGTTAATCAGCCTATAAGAAGTTACGCGAATAGTGATGTTAAGTCTTAACATCACTATTCGCGTAACTTGCATATGTGTGTTTATTCTCGAGTCCGTAGCTACAGGTACTAGAGCCGCCCCCTGTTTGCATATGTTCTATTAGTGAGTTTTTTAGTGTTGCTGTAAGTTTCTTTGTGTGCGGGAGAAATGTGAGCTCGTGTGTCGCCCTTATAGTTTTTGCTCTGACACGACACACTTGTGGACGCCAGTCCAATCGTTCATCAACTATAAAACCAAGATACCTTATACAGTCAACATTCGATAATGGTGGACAACGACAGGTCAATTGGTCAGGACAATTGTGGGCAGTAAGGGTTATATTTTCTTCTGATGGCAATGGAGCTTTGGGGGATAAAAGCGAATATATTTCGTCTTATCTACATTCAAGGTAGATTAGAAGATAACCATAGCACGACTTCCCTCAGATTACTCTCGATATGTGTCTTAGCTTAGCCCACTCGCCGTCGCTATGGGCACGCTATACGCGTCCGCGACCCCGTACCTAAAATTTGTGTGCCTAATAAATAATAATAATAATAAATTCATTTATTCAGGTAAATTACACCCATTGCCATTAATCAAATTACAATTAAAATCAAAACAAAAATAACATAATATAAAATGAAATAAAGCCATAATAAAAACAAAATTAAAATAAAATACAAATTAAAATTCATAATCAAAATAAGAAATACAATACTAACATAAAAATCCCTACAGATATTATAAATTATAACCTTCTACCCGACATTGGTACAGCGACATGTCTGCTCGAACAATGCCGGAGGTAAGGGCAGTCCAACCTTTCCCCGATCATCGTTAGAACGGAGTTGGAGCTGGCCCGCATTCTGCGTACCATGGACGCGGCACGCTTACGCATAGTTGCGAGAAAACAGTCAGTGCACGCTTCTGCGAACATACCCGAGGCGCTACAGTATCGGGGCAGCCCCATCACCGCCCTGAAAGCGTTATTGTACTGGATACGGATGGCGTTATAAGCTCTAGCAGACTAATGCGCCCACAGGCTGCATGAGTAGAGCGACGTACAGTATGCTTCTAAAAAGTGTAATCTTTACCTCTCTAGAGCACCTCGCAAACCTGCGCGCGACCATATTCGCTCTAACAGACAACGCCCTCCGCTCCAGTTCTATGTCTGCATGATCCTTGAGATCGACAGTTAAAAGATGCCCAAGGTATTTAAATTGTTCAACCCTTTTTAAATTATCACCATTGAGTCTAACTGGTGGAAAGTCGCTGGGACACTTTGCTCTGACGGTCTCAAAGATCATGTACTGACTCTTCTGCACGTTATACAATAAACCGTGGCCACAAGCATAATCCTCACACGTCTTCAGCAGCTTCCTCAAGCTACAAACCGAGACGCTCAGCAGCACCATGTCATCCGCGTAAGTGATATTATTGACACAAACCCCGTCAATGTGACAGCCGACATGCTGACTGCTGAGCGCTACGATTAACCCGTTCATGTACAAATTGAACAGGGTAGGAGATGTTAAGCCACCCTCCCTAACTCCGCACACGATCTGATATGGATCCGACATTGCCCCCGCCCACCTGACACTATTGGACTGATGCGCATACCAGTACTTGAACATATTAATTAGTTCCTGCGGCAAATCCACACTCCTCAGCTTGCTCCATAACAGGTCATAGGCTACAAGGTCAAAGGCCTTGGATAAGTCAAGGAAGCATGCATACACGGGTGTCCTACGATCTGTGTAATATTTAACGGTATGCTTCACACACAGGATAGCACTTTCAGTGGACAGCCGGGGACGAAACCCGAACTGATTATCGTGCAGTGTTACGTATCTTTATATTCAACTGCGCGTTAAGCAGACCGTCAAACACTTTAGCAATAACAGTGGCAAGTGAAATAGGCCTGTAGTTACTCTTATCGGAAAGGTCACCAGTTTTATTCTTCACTACAGGCACTACCACTGACTTCATAAAGTCGTCTGGCAAGTAGGAATGGCCCACGCACAGCGAGTAAAACATAGCCAAGACTCTAGCGACATGAGGCCCGGCGTGCTGCAGGTGCTCAATGCTGAGTCCATCATGGCCCGGGGACTTACCCCTCGATATAAGCCTTATGGCTTTCGTTATATCCCTCGCGAGGAAAGCAGTTACTCCGTCTTGATTGTTCATATCAGCATTGAGCACCTCCGCCGCCGTACCTAACGGAGATTTCACAGAAAAATGGTTCTTAAAAAGATTTGCAATCTCTTTTGAATAGACGTTTCTAAACATGAAAAACATGGTTTTCTTCCGTTCGTGACACCCCGACAATAACGTAATGTTATAAATTCTTTATACCACATATGAAAGATACCGAAACTTCTGTGATGTCCTTCTCAGAAAGCTTAAAATCGAGAACGAAAAAGAACAGTTTACTAAGGCTCAAAACAGGCCGAAAGCAATATGGGATGTTATAAATGTAATCTCAGGTAGGAAATGCCAGTCACCCAGTTCAGTGACGGAACTACTAAAAATATCAGCTAATGCTAAATTGGCAACAAACTGTGTTAGGAATACTTTATTAATATTAAGGAAGACAAGGCATCGAAACTGGTTCTGGTCTCTTCCCCCTGGACCTCTGAGGAGCTCAGATGCTTTGAAGGAGAACCGATTTGTTATTAAATTAAATTTTAAAATCAATAATTAGGCAAATAAATCGCGCTGTATAATAGGAGTGCATAAGTAAGATCTTATTCATCGAACGTCGCAGTCTCACTCACCGAGGTGACGCACTTCAACAACTCCGTCCGTGCCGTTCTGCCCACCGCTGCAGCTACCCGCCTCCTGGGACGTAACGAAGTCCGGCCAATTAGTGGCATCGCTCAAGACTACGGCTGCATAGCACTACCACAACTGGGAGGTACGTCATGGTTGGTGCTCCTGGTATTCGCTACTACTGGTATTTCGCTACTAGTGTCACGTGACATCTCTACTCTGTGCTTTGTTCCTGGTGCTAAAATCATAATGCACATATATAATAATGCCGCTTAGACGTACCCCGCCAAAACAACAAGTACTATCTGAAACGGATACTGAGAATGTTGAGAGAAGCATGTCGGATATGCAAAATACAAATGACCAGGGCAATAATATGAGACTTATGAAACGAAAACAACAAGAGAACGAACTTAGTAGTTTTATGCAAGAATTACGTGATTCTTTTGCAAAATTCACCGAGGAACATAGCCTGAAATTGCTAGGTTTGGAATCATCTTTAACAGAAATTAAAATCCAGAACAACAGTATTAATATTTACGTCTATGCAAGCTTTCTCCGCTAATTAAGATGATATACTCAAAGAGTTAGAAAACCTCAAGCTGGAACGCAAGAATCATTTAGAGTCTTTGAAAAATAGAATAGAATAATTTGAAAAGCAGTCTTGTTTGACTAAAGTGGAAATAAGAAAGATTCCAAAATTAAAAAATGAGATGAGGGTAGAATTATGTAATTTAGTCGAAAAAGTCGGGAATGTACTCAACCTACATGTAGGCAACTTATTGTATTTATTAATTTATCTATCTTTATATAGGTATTAAAAACCTAACATAAATACATACTAATAAATATATATATTACTTATTTATGTATTGTTTAGCACACAGACATACATCACACATACAAAACGTACTTACATTCATCCACATCATAAAAACATATAAAATAAATAATTCACACGCATCGCCGGATGACACTCGGTAGTATGCGGCAGGCCGGCTAGTTTTGAACCATAAATATACATCGCTGCGCTCGCGCCGAAAAGCGGCGCCCGATGCGTTCACGGACCTACCTTCAGTCCTAAGGCCGTGCGCGCACTGCGTTGCGTTTTGGAAACGCAAAATTTGTGAAGTATGGAGTGTCATAGAAGTGCGCGCACTGCGGTCAGTCTACCGGTGCGGTAGAACTACCGGAATTGCGGCCACCGCAAGGCAGTGCGCGCACGGCCTAAATATCACACCGCCGCGAAGCCCGCGTTGATTATACAGGGTTAAATGTAAAACACTGAAAACCTCTCAGGACTATGTCACTAACATCATAATCAACAACTTTTGTTCTATGACTTTTAAGAATTCGTCATATTTTAGTTCACCAGATTTTCATACAAAAATAAAAATATTTAAATTGAACGCCCTAAATATTACGAACTCTATGCGATGCAAATGAAACCAATTTATACCATCACTTTCTTTTTCTCTACATGCTTTTTTTCGCTACATGCGGAAGTTCAAAGTCCTAAAATCTTAGAATACCTTAACTTGTGTGCTTAGCATGGTTATTCGCGCACACCTTGCCTGCGAGAAGTGGTAAGACATGCCTTGATCATGTGATGCTTAAAACAAATCTCTGGCTCTCACGTACTAACGTCATAACGTACCTAAAAAGTAATTAAGGTGCAAAGTGTAAATATAGTATCATAATTAACATGTACTATTGTTATCTAAGTACCATGTGAATTTATAGTGCATAAAATACTGTTGTTAACTTCCAGTGATCGAACATAAGTTTACTTACGTCTCAAACTATGTTTCGTTTCGTTCTTAATACAATAACTCTTAAATATTACATACAAAGTGCAGTGAACACAAATACAAGTGAAATAACAAATTAACTGCAAAACAGAGTAAATTGAATTTGTGACAATAAAACAAAAGTGGCGGTGGCGGAAAAAAATATTGAAATTCAAACGATAAGTATAATTCTTCGTTTATTGCGCCGACTCAATATATAAAACAACACAGATACTAGGTATATAAAATACTCATGTGTTTATAACAACGTATAATGGATAACAATAATGAACAGCATGTAACATTCCGACGGATAAAGCGTTCAGTATCACTTCACCGACTATCTAATAATTCAATACTAGACTCAACAATGTTAAGTTTACCGGACACCTCGAATAATACGCATAAATCCTGCTGTGAAGACTTGCGTTGTAAGTTTGAGACATTAACTAGGAACCTTGTAACTGCGACTAATGAAATAGACAATCTGCATAACGAAATTAGCAACTTAAAAAATGAATTAGCCAAGTGTTTAAAAGTCATAGAAATATATAAAAAACTGGAATTCTCTGACTCGTCACATATTCTATCAAGTATAAAGAAGAAAAGGCTATCTATATGCATGACAAGAACAGACCAATCCTAGTTACTTCGTCCCCAACACAAGAGGGTACAGTAACCCCCTCAACCACTAAATGCGACTTGAATACTTCTCCTGGTGAGTCTCCTCATATAGATAATAAGTTGACAGAAGGCACTGCAGCATCACCTTTCACTTGTAAAGCAAAGCTTTTGAGTCCTACTAATGAGTCTCCCGCAACTCAAACTAATTTGACGTCAGAACCCATAAAAAACGTTAATTTGGGCATTAGCATTCTCACGCAACAACAGAAATCAGATACGTGTAATATACGGAAATGTGAATCCAGGGTAAAAACATTAACTCACAAAACTATTACTACACGAACGAAAAAGGTCATTGTTCTGGGTGATGACCAGGGGCGGAATATTCGACACACCCTGCAAGCCCTGCTGGGCAATCACTTTCAAGTAATAAGCTTTTGGAAGCCTGGTGCGAAAACGTCCGATGTGTTATTTAATTCATATGACTTTAATACGTTGACTAAAAATGATTATGTTATTATATTGACAGGTATTAATGATACCAATCCATTGGATTTTCAAATTGCCCTGAGCGTTTTGTTTAAAAGTATAAATTATGCTAATATTATTGTATCAGAAGTCCCTTACAACAAATATTTAAATGAAAAACATCTGAATAGCTCGCTACGCCAAATGCTTTATTTGTGAATATGGGATATAGTCAATATGTAACACGTAGACATCATCTTACGGTTAACATTTGTAGATATTTACTAAAAGAAATATTGAAAGTCGATTACAAACTTATTGAGCAAAACTGTACACTGACTAAATTAAAAACTGACCAATCAACTCAGACTTGTTACATACCTGGCGACGTTGTGATTACTAACTATGACAGATACACTCAAACTTGTGACGATCCTGATAGCATTGTTGACTGCAACATGACTGCAACTTACAAGTCCTACCAACTTATCTGTGTACTGAAAGAGGACGACACCGTCGATTCAGTGTTGCTAATTAATATAAGGTGCCCAAAATTGAGTAAGTTTTCAAGAAGGAAATTTCACATTAGACATAATCTGTTAATAAGAATTACAGTTTTTTTTTCAAATTAAAAACAATGATAACTATATAAAAATAATAAAATAAATAAAACCAATTTGATAATTTACAGTTACGTAGGTACGCTAACAGTTTAGTCTCTCAGCAATAAACAATGACTTTATCTAAAAAGTAATCCAATGAAGTGGAAATTCAGCAGATAAAATGTTCCACGGGGGGGATACAACTTTCATTTAATGCGAAGTTAAGTAGGCACCTACCTACCTTGCAAGAAGTACCTGGATGTCTGGCATTTAGTTATGACCGTACCTAACCCCTAACACCAGATTTGACTAATAATATAATTAGCAGTGGTACCTAGTGGTAGTGTAGTGTACTAAAAAAAAAACTAATTTCTTTCCAATGATTTATTGAAAACCAGGTTTACAGTAATTGTGATCTTTAGATGAACTTGCACACACACTTCATCCTGGTTGTGAGGCCATATTCCGCTTATTTCCTTACCACTATCATTATCACTATCGCTTTCGGTTTCAGTGTCACTTACCACTTCTATAATAAAAGGTTTATCTAAATACAAATCATGTTTTAAGTATTCTCCTTCTAACCTACGAACGTATTTACAATGCTGTGCCCACTTATGAACTGTAATAGCATCAAAAGCTTCTGTAACTAGGCGGGGAATTTCAGCATTTTTGTGCTCAATATTTACATTAGCAAATTTTCTTTTCATTGTGCTCCATATGAGTTCAATGGGATTGAGATCACAGTGATATGGTGGTAAATATAAGCTTTTGTGTCAATTGTCTTCTAATTTTTTTTCAATCTCATATACAGGTTCAGGCTTGTTTCTCTTAATTATTTCTAAAAGCTGCGGTTTAGTCAAATTCTCTCTAATAAATACAAGAAAATAGTTTTATGAAGTAAACCATTTTAATTTTAGTCAAACAATAAGTTTTTAAGTCACACATGACATTCCAATAAATTATTCTTCTTTGATGTGTCATACACTATGCTATCTATCAACAAGGGAAGAGGTAAGTATCCAATAGGTCTCCGCCCTTAATTACTGCGTTATAGCTCTGTCGATCGAGGTGCTTAACATTTGGTCAATGTGCCTTCTCCACGTCGCCCCTGAATCCGTTAAAACCTCATAATGTAGCTGGCCCAAGCGTTTAACCACTGTGCCAAACTCCCATTTCTTCTTCCCACTATAATTCCGTATTTGGACTCTCTAAATCAGGTCCAGTCTGGTTAGTGGGTGAGACGGGTTGTGCTGTCTGCGCATGTGGTTGCTGGAACATGGCGTGGAACAATGTTCTCACCAACCACCCACCGAAGATTTGTTCGTAAGGACTTTTCCCAGTTTGCCTAGAGGGCGTTCTTCGCAGTTGGGATTTTATTTTTAAAATTTTCTCGTGTATTGAGCCAAGTTCATTTTCCATGCTATGCAAAGCTTTCTGTACTGTCTGGACGAATCGTTCAGCTTGACCGTTCGTTGCTGGGTGATATGGGGCCGAAGTTTTGTGAGTCACTCCGTTCTCATGTAAGAATGACAAAAATTCTTTTGAAGTAAACTGCCTCGCATTGTCCGAGACCAGAACGTACGGTAAGCCAAAATCAACGAATAAATTTCTAAGTTTTGAGATACACCACGTACTTGTGGTAGTTTGAGTTGGAATTATTTCTACCCATTTTGACATAGCATCAACTATTATAAAGAGATAATAACCGCGTAATGGACCTGCGAAATCAATGTGTATGCGTTGCCAGGGCGCTGTCGGAGCTTCCCAGTGGTGTAATGGGGCTTTCTCTGGTTCGTTTTGTTTGAGACGACATTCACGACATTTGTTGACGAATTCCTCGATGTCTTTGTCAATATTTTTCCAATAAACATAGCTCCGCGCTAAAAGTTTCATTTTAAGTATACCAGTATGGCTTGTATGCAACTCCTTCAATATGTTATGTCGGAGATTTTGAGGAATCATAACTCTAGTTCCCTTAAAAAGACAGTCGTCTTCAATTGTAATTTCATTATCAACGTAGCCCAAGGTTCTTAGGGTCTGTCCATTCTTTAGTTTATGTATTATATTTTTGTATTCTGGATCGTTCATTGTTTCCTTCGCTATTACTTTGCGGTTAATTGTAAGTGCATTGAGTTGGTTCTGCTGAAATATACTGTGCTGGTCCATATGGTGTTCCGAAATTCGTTCCACTGGAAATCTTGAGAGATAATCTGCATTACTGTTGTTAGCTGAATTTCTGTATTCAATATTGTAGTCGAATCCGGAAAGAAAGTGTGCATAGTGAAACAACCGCATCGTGCTCATTGCAGGTAAGGTTTTGTGTGGGTGGAATATTGTCGTTAAAGGCTTGTGATCCGTAATCAGTGTGAATTTCCTTCCGTAACAATAGTGAAAAAACTTCTTCACTCCCCAGTAAATTGCTGTTGCCTCCTTATCTATTTGGCTGTACTTCTTTTCGCTAGATGTTAGTGAACGCGATGCAAAAGCAATTGGTCTGTCGGTCCCATCAGCCATTCGATGAGAGAGCACGGCACCCAGGCCGGACGGTGAAGCATCTGTAGCGAGGACCAGGGGCTTCTTTTGGTCGAAATAGAGTAAGACTCGTTCACTAATAATTTCTTCTTTAATTTTCTTGAAACTATTTTCGCAAGCTTCTGACCACACAAATTTTGTGTTCTTTTGTAATAATTGGTTGAGCGGATTGGAAATCGTCGCAAGGTTAGGTATGAATTTGTTATAGTAATTACTCATACCCAAAAATGTTCTTAGTTCATTTACGTCGTTGGGTTTCTTTGCATCAACTATGGCTCTAACTTTTTCTTTATTTTTGTGCAGTCCGTGCTTGTCGATTGTATAGCCTAAATAATTTATACTAGTTTTGAAGAAATTAAATTTATCTTTATTCAATTTGAGATTATGTTCTTGTCATCTTTCTAACACTGTTTCTAATCTTTGTTGTAATTGTAGTTCTGTCGATCCTTGTATAATAATATCATCAAAGAAGCATTTCACACCCTGTATGTCTTGAAGAATTTTATCCATAAATTTTTGCCACAAGCTTGGGGCCACTTTTACCCCAAACATCAAGCGGTTCACGTTAAATGTGCCTCTGTGAGTGCTCAGTGTCTGTAGGATAGAGCTTTCTTCGTCCATTTGCATATTTAGGTACGCTCGACAAATGTCTAATGTGCACTAAAATTCGCCACCGTTCATCTCTGAAAAGATGTCTTCTATGATAGGAATCGGATATTGTTCATCTTTAATTACTTTATTTAGGGTGACCTTATAATCGGCACATAGACGTATGCTTCCGTCAGGTTTAACAATTGGTACGACTGGAGTTCCCCATTCTGAGTTGTCCGTTTTTGTTATGACTCCTTCTTGACACAGGCGATCTATTTCTTTATCAACCTTTTCTTTCAATGCGTAGGGAATACGTCTGGGCTTAATGTAAATTGGTGTAGTGTTTTCCTTTAAAGTTAAATGTCCCTTGTAATTTGGAATGCATCCCAGTTTTTCATCAAAAACTGGTGAAAATTTTGAAATGATCTTGTCCAACCTCGAGCTATCGGCCCTTTCTCATTAGAAAAACAACATCAACAACAACAACATCAGACAAGACGTCGACGCCATATTCGGAAGAGCTTGGATTAGAGAAATCAATATTAATATAGCAGACATGAAGAAAATATCATTATATTTTCTTCATGTCTGCTATATTAATATTGATTTCTCTAATCCAAGCTCTTCCGAATATGGCGTCGACGTCTTGTCTGATAATAAAGAGTTTTCCATGGAAATATTGGTTTTCGTAATTGCACTTGACGTATGTAACTCCAACTGGCGTAATCAGTTCACCTGTGTACGTTCTCATTCGTACTGCTGTTTTAAATATCTGTTTATTGAATTGTAAGCGTCTGAAGTCTCTCAACGAAATTGATGAAAGTGCTGCACCTGTGTCTAGTTCCATCTGTACCTTTTTGCCTTCAATAGTTACGTCAACCATAAACTTATCTAACCCAATAGTGTTGACGGCATTGATATCACAAATGTTTTCATCGTCAGCTGAGTTCGGTTCTTCCACCTGGTGAGCTGTATTCTGTTTTAATACCTGTAGGCAAACATGAGCTAAATGTCCTGACTTTCCGCATTTAATGCAATCTGTGTTAACGTGTCTGCATTTATTGGCTCTGTGATTAGCATCCCCACAGCGGAAGCATCTTCCTTGCATATCTTTGAATGACGTGATATGGTTTGGTAGTGGTTTAACCGCGGTTTTGTATTTATTCTGAACTGAGTGTACTGGTACTTCGTTGCTTGGATCTTGTTTGTTTATCATGAAATCGTTGTCAGCTTTAGCTATTTCTGTTGCTGTTGCCATGTTTAGTATTTCCTTAAATGTAGTTATTTTGTTGTTTTGCAATATTTTCGTTCTAATTTCGCCATCTCGGACTCCTCTGATGAATTGCAGTGATAAAAAGTTGTCATTTAGCGACTTTTGGAAATTATCACATTTGAACTCGCAATCGTGTGCTAAATTTTTCAATTATGTACTGAAATTAGTTACGGTTTCATTCTCAGCTTGTGTACGCGTTATAAACTTATGGCGTCGTGCCCATACGCTGGGTTTAGGATCTATGTATTGTTCCAGCAAATCCACTAGTATCTGAAACTTAATTTGTGATGGGTCTTCCGGTGCACATAAGTCGCATGCCCGTTCATGTAACTCTGGGCTTAAGGAACTGAGTAGTACGCAAGTCATTATATAATCCTCATTACAATTTGTAATTTTTAAATATGTTTTCAGTCGTTTCACGAAATTTTTGAAACTTTCCTTTTCTTGGAATGGTTGAAAGTTAATCCTAGGTACCTGGTACCATGCGTTGTTCTCTGTAGTGCTCGTGCTCGCTATCGTGGTAGGTGGAACCGTATCATGAGTGCAAACAGTTGAAGTTCTTGGTGGCCGGAGATTGTGTAACAATATCTTTAAGTTTGTGATTTCTTGTGTTATTTCAAAGTGTAGGTCAATCTCATCTTGGAGGTTTTGAGTGATAATTTCGATTTTCTCTTGTATGGTGTCGAATTTTTCCTCATATTTTTGAAGTGACGTAAGTCGTGAATCGTATTCGACATCCAAAATTTCTTTCAAGGTTTGTAAGTAGTTGAATAGTTTTGTCAATTGACCTTTAATAACACTTCTTGAACGTTTGAGTGTACTCAAATCTCCTTCCATTGTCGCCATTAATAAATACAAGAAAATAGTTTTATGAAGTAAACCATTTTAATTTTAGTCAAACAATAAGTTTTTAAGTCACACATGACATTCCAATAAATTATTACTCTTCTTTGATGTGTCATACACTATGCTATCTATCAACAAGGGAAGAGGTAAGTATCCAATACTCTCTATAGTCAATTTTATTTTGGGTCAACCATAATTGCATATCTTTTAAAAAAAATCATATTTGGGACTTTATTCACACAAATACGGTGATAAGGAGCATTATCCATCACTATTATGGATGGCTCTTGTAAATTAGGCACAAGTTTTTCAATAACGCACTTTTTAAAGTTGGTATTATTCATCTCGTCATGATAATCACCACTTTTTGTGTTTGATTTAAACACAAGTAGTGCACTTGTAACAAATCCAGTATCTCTTTCCGCATGAACAATAATATATCTGTAAAGATTATATCTACCTACTTAATGCAAACCTCTGTTGCAGTGATGAACTTGTCAGTGGTTTTTTGCTAATTACCATAGTAACGAAAAAACAATCTTGGTAAAAATAAAACCAATATGATTTAAGTGAATTTTATTATTTAACAATAATATTAAATTCTTCACATGGGAGCAGAGCGTGGTTGCTTAATCTGAAAAGAGGCAAAGATGAACAGAATAGAAAGTCTAAATAAAGAAAATTACGATACATGGGCAATACAGGCCAAAGCCGTACTTGTTAAAGGAAAACTATGGAAATTTGTAGATCAAAAGATTGACCTAAACAATGCAAGTGAGTCAGATATTGAGGGAAACTTGCTGGCTGTCAGTGAGCTAATTTTAATAATATCGCCGTCGGAACTAAAGCAAATAAAAAGCTGCAAAACAGCTTATGAAATTTGGACAAAGTTAAACGAAACTCATGCTAGTAAATGTCCTGCGAGGAAAGCAACGCTACTGAAGCAACTAATTTTAACAAAATATGAAAAAGGAAATGACATCAAGGAGCATCTAGACAACTTTATGGACATTGTAGACAAACTGGAAGAAATGAATGTTTCAGTTCATAAAGATTTACTAAGTATTATGATGCTTTACAGTCTTTCCTCAGAATTTGAAACCTTTAGAGTTGCAATTGAGTCCCGTGATAATCTTCCGAAACCGGATGAACTAAAAATAAAAATTATAGAGGAATTCCAAGCGCGGAGAAACACTCAAGGACTCAACCCGAGTACAAGCTCAAGCGAACAAGAATCGTTTTATGCAAAGTCAAATTTATACTGCAAAATATGCAAGAAAAAGGGGCATATGACTAAGAATTGCTGGAAAAATTACAAAAATAAGAACAGGATTTATCCCAACAATAAAGGGAATAAAGTTGACCAAAAGGAATTTAATAGCTTAGCATTATTAGGAAAAGATGAAGCATTTCCATTCCAGAAACAATGGGTTTTGGACAGTGGATGCACATCCCACATGTGCTATAGCAAAGAATACTTCAGTGAAATAGAACACATGAATAAAACATTGAAATTAGCTTCTAAAGATCACAACACAAACATACTGGGAAAAGGAAGAGTTGATCTCTTATTAAACACAAATAAAGAAATAAATCTACACAATACATTGTTCATTCCAGACCTTTGTACAAATCTCCTATCTATTGGGAAGATTACAGATGCTGGTAATACAGTACTCTTCAAAAAGGATGGAGCTACAGTAAAAAATCCAAAATATGGTATTGTAATTAAAGCGAAGAGAACTGAAGATGGTCTCTATGCGATTTTTCCCAAGACAGTGATAAACTCAAAATATGAAAAAGTTAATTTTGTGCACAATAATAATATTTCAGAATGGCATTCAAAGCTGGGACATATGAACTACAAGGATATGAAACTAGCACTTAAGAATGAAAGTTTGATTGGACTTAATTTCAAAATAGATGAACAGCCAGAAGAATGTGAAGTTTGTATTAAAGCGAAAATGAAAGCTACGATCGGCAAACCAAGAACTGAACCTCGCACTTCTGAACCACTTCAGATTATACACAGTGATGTGTGTGGCCCGATGCCAAAAGCTTCTTGTGCTGGAAACAAATATTTTGTCACTTTTATTGACGACTTCACGAGGTATAGTCGAGTATTTTGCATAAAGACTAAAAATGAAGTCATAGATATGTTCAAAGTCTATAAAGCTGAAGTAGAAAACTTCATGGAAAAGAAAATTAAATGCCTACAATCTGACAACGGCACGGAATATTGTAACAATGAGTTCAACCATTTCTTAAAAGAAAATGGCATAACCAGAAGATTATCTGCACCATATACACCGCATCAAAACGGTATAGCGGAAAGGAAAAATAGAACTTTACTAGAAAAAGCAAGGAGTCTAATGATTGAGTCTAATGCACCGATGTATCTATGGGGCGAAGCTATCTACACAGCAAACTATCTGTCAAACAGAAGTCCAAATAATAGCATCGGAAATGCAACGCCATTTGAAAAATGGGTTGGTAGAAAACCAAGTGTTGCACACTTTAATAGACTTGGAGCAAAGGCATTCTTTCTCGTAAAAGGAAGACAAAACAAGTTTGATGCTAAAGCAATACCTGGAGTCTTTATTGGATACTCTGAAGTATCCAAGGCTTTCCGGATTTGGGTACCATCAACGCAAAAAGTGATTGTAACCAAAAATGTAAACATTATGCAGAAATTCTACTATGACATAAAGGAAGAAGAGAACACTAGCAAAAATAACAATGTTGGAACAAGAAAAGAAAAAGAATATGTTGAGATTGAATTTCTAGAACAAAACATAAATAGAGAAGTACAGAAAAGTCAAGAAAGAGAAGAAGACACGTACGTTGATACAGAAATGCAATCAGGAACTAATAATAATTCAATTTCTGAAGAAGATGAAATTTATTCCGCAGAAGAAGAAGTACTACCAATACCTCAAAATGAAGTCGCTGTAGAGCAAACAGAAATCAGAGCTTTGCGTGATCGTTCATTAATACGCAAGCCCATACGTTATGATGATTGCGTTATGAACGCTGTTGCAGAGTTAGAAGACATTTACACTGAACCCAAAACATATAATGAAGCTATATCATCGGAAAATAGAGAAAAATGGGAAGAAGCTATGCAAAGCGAGATGAACTCACTTCAGAAAAATAATACCTGGGAACTTGCCACATTACCTAAAGGTAGAAAAGCTTTACCAAGCAAATGGATATACAAAATAAAGAGAAATGCTGATGGAACCATAGAACGGTTTAAGGCAAGACTGGTTATCAAAGGTTTTTCTCAACATGAAGGTATTGACTATGATAAAACCTTCAGTCCAGTTGCATGACTTGCAACTATCAGAGCAATACTAGGAACTGCAGCTAACGAAAATCTGAATTTACAACAATTCGATGTCACAACTGCATTCTTAAATGGTACAGTGGAAGAGGAAATTTATATGGCACCACCGAATGGACTTAATGTACCTAAAGGAAAAGTATGTCGACTTTTGAAAAGTCTCTATGGCTTAAAACAGGCACCTCGATGCTGGAATGAGTGCATACATAAGTTTCTGATGAATGCAAAATTTCAGAGAAGTGAGGCAGATCCCTGCTTGTATGTAAGAGTCAATGGAAACTCAAAGGTTATTGTAGGACTGTATGTCGATGACGGCTTGGTAGCTTCGACTGACAACGCTGGTCAAGAATTTTTAAATGAAATTGAAAGAAACTTCAAAATCACATCGAAGCCAGCGTCATATTTCCTTGGTATGGAAATAAATAAAAACAAAGACGGATCAATAAACTTAAGACAAACAGCCTACGCCAAAAAGGTACTAAAACGATTCGGCATGGAAAACTGCAAATCAGTTACATCTCCGGCAATTAAGATGTCAAAATTGCAAGAAACTAATGAAAATGAAGATGTGAAATTTCCGTATCGAAATTGTGTCGGAGGACTGGCTTACCTGATGGTCGCAACAAGACCAGACATCTGTTATGCAGTGTCAGTAGCTTCCAGACATTTAGAAAACCCCAGTAAGGAGGATATTGTGGCTGTAAAGCGAATTCTTCGCTTTCTTAAAGGAACTCTCGATAAAGGTTTAACATTTTATCCAAAGAGTAAAGCAAATGAATTAATGTGCTACTCAGATGCTGATCATGGAGGAGATCCAGAGACTGGGCACTCTACCACAGGCATGGTTTGCCTTTATGCTGGCACTGCTATTGCCTGGAAGAGTCAAAAACAAACTTCAGTGGCTCTATCAACCACAGAGGCCGAACTTGTAGCAGCAAGCGAAACCGCACAAGAAATTGTGTGGTTGAAGAAGCTTTTTGCAGACCTAACTAACACAGAATCTTTAAAAGTTACACTGTGTATTGAAAATGAGTCTGCTGTGAAATTATCATATAATCCGCCTTATGAATTTCACCGTCGAACAAAACATATTAGTTTGAGACACTTCTACATTAGAGAATGTGTATCAAAAGGAGAAGTAATTGTTAAACAAGTTGCAGCACAAGTTCAACTGGCAGACATGTTTACAAAACCTCTGTATGGACCAAGGTTTAACGACCTGTCTCGTGGAATTGGTCTTGAAGCAAATTCTTAAAGAAGTGTGGGTGTAAAGATTATATCTACCTACTTAATGCAAACCTCTGTTGCAGTGATGAACTTGTCAGTGGTTTTTTGCTAATTACCATAGTAACGAAAAAACAATCTTGGTAAAAATAAAACCAATATGATTTAAGTGAATTTTATTATTTAACAATAATATTAAATTCTTCACAATATCTTTGCCCTTTCGATACAGGCTCTAATACTCCGTCTTCACCCTCTCCTTGCCAACATTTAGCCGACACACCGCAACGACTTTCCATGTTACATTTTTAAAGGTTGTTTGTTTCTTTTTTCGTTTTTTTTTTGTGCGTTGTGTCTTCTGTTGACCAATAAAAGTTTTATCTATCTATCTAAGAGTGAATATAGGTCTCATCTAAATAAATTATAGGCTGGGGAGATTTATTATTTTTATCCACTGCATGCAAGCACTTAGCTCTCCGAGCTGATATTTCATTACGTTCCATAAGAACCTTCCGATTGGATTGAGATTTTTTAAACGAAATGCCACCTTTGGAATCAGCTTTCGCAGATTCTCTCGCTGTCCTGTGTAATTTATTTATGTCTTTAAGACCTCTAGAAGCTTTTTAACAGTAGGGACCTCTTTTTAGCAGAATAAAATTCACGTACTTTCCTCCGTATAACTACCATGTCAAAATCATCAACATGCACAAATCCACTTTTACGTTTTCTCTCTTTGCCTGGTGTCCGAATTTTTGTACCAGTTTCTTCTGCTGCGTGCCCTTCCTTAACTATTTTTGAAATTAGTCCTTGACTCACACCTGAAATATAAGATAATAAAATAAATGTTAGTAGAAATTTGAAATCTGGCAGGTTAGTTTGCTCACTCACTTAGCAGGTTACCTTTTATATGTACGTTACCGTTTCGCTAACCTGCAGCAAGAATAGAAACAAATATTTTTATTAGTTAAGTATCGGGTAATTTATAACAAGATAGTTGACAACACTAACCTGTCGCTGCCGAAATTCGTTTGTATATTTGCTTAAATGGAATAATCGGAGACCCCGCCCGAGCTTCTTCTTCAAAAAAGGTTTTAACCTTTAGAATAATATTTCGAGCATCACTTTTAATAGCTTTCGGCATGTTTAACTTTATAAATTCAGCAATATCATGGCAAAACAACCAGAGAACCAGAATGTAGTATACACCATAGATGATACATATAAATACTGAGATAGATGCGCCACTCTATGATTCGATAATTGAGTTTTTGACCCTGATCGCCAAGTAGCGTAACGGTAGTTTAATACCGAAAAAATCCGATAGGTGGCGTCTACCTAACATGTTAATAATATTACCTTATTTTAAAGATTTTAGAAGTACTAATTTGATTGAAATAAATATTCTAATCGACAAAAGATTAAATCTTTGGTTTTAGAATATTTATTTCAATCAATCTAGTACTTCCAAAATCTAAAGATTAGATTTTAGAGGCTGACAAAAATTAAAACACGGTGAAGATGGATTTAATTATTTTTTATATTTGTGATTTTTTGGATTCATTATAAATCAACGAAACATAACGAACGAACGAACTACTGATTCAAATTTAATTGAGTCTAAAATAGGCAACAAATCATACCACA
Organism: Tholera decimalis; assembly: GCA_943138885.2. Classification (NCBI taxonomy): domain Eukaryota; kingdom Metazoa; phylum Arthropoda; class Insecta; order Lepidoptera; family Noctuidae; genus Tholera; species Tholera decimalis. The sequence continues at coordinate 3,222,917 of OW964557.2, read as the reverse complement.
ATTGGAAATGGAGCGAGTTATTTTTTAAGCACTGCTTATATATTTTTTTATTTTTGATGACCCCTTGTAAGAATGACCATTAAATGATTCGAAGAGCTTATCAAATAATAAATCTCTGCACTCTTCGGGCAGAATGTTGTGTTCTGAAACAAAATATTAATGTTGGTTAATAACATTTTGCAAAATTTGCTAGGTAACAATAATGATGCAAATATGTGAAATTATAAACATACTAACTCGATAAAAAACGTAAAGCGCTAGACACCCTCTGGCTGAACACTTGTGCTACATATTTTACCTTCATTTTAGGTATTTTATTACTCATCACATGTTTTTCTGTTAATTTATTAATTAATCGAAAGGAGATGTTCCAGAAATGTATGGAGCCTGGGCTACCATTAGTACACCACATGTAAATATTGCTGTATAATGTAGTAACCGTTTTTTAATATTAATTTTCTATGATTTCGCTTTATTTTAGTGTGATATTCAAATTAACTCGGTCGAGGAAAGCAACACAATAAATATGGATCAGCCATGTTGCTATTAAACAATGATGCGCATGTCATTTTGACATGTCAGTTTGACGGATCGTGTTTTTGACGTCTCGGAGGTCGATATATATTTTTGTAACTACAATAAAATATCAACATACGAATTCCGAAAATACTTAGGATTCCGAAGATACTTATAAAATAAGACCACAGGATAATTATATTACTGCTTTACGGCGGCACATCTTTTACCTAATACATATTTCAGTAGCTAAAGATTGGTTATATTGGAAACATAAAACGAAGGCTTGAATGTTACTTTGTGTAGCAAAATGTGCTATTTCATTATTTAGTGCTTGTCAATAATCTCTGGACTTCGATAATGCATAGAAGAGCAGTGAACTGTTCTGTGAGTTGTAGATAACTATTACTCCTATAAAACTCCAAATAAGTTCTGTAATTGGTGACATTAAGAGGATGGAAAACCAGCCATAAGAAGTATATAAATACAACAACTTGTAGAGACTTAAATATATATATTTATTCCGCATTATCCCTTATCAATACTCCATCCAGGAAAAAAGCCGCGGCTTCTATGCTGTCCAAAATATAGTTCATTTTCATCTATAACAGAGGTACACTGCAGGCACGCTATTGTACATAAACTAGAATAAATATGAGTTAAAATCTATTAGAATATGGAAAGTGGGAAGATAACATCATATAGTAATAGCATGTTAAGAAAATAATAAGTAAATGCACGGGTTAATGCAGACATACTTGAAACTGAACTTGTCATTGTAGAATAAACAACGACGAAACCGTAAACAACGATATCTAAATCACAGGTGAATCAAAAACCATATAACAAAGCTGGGATCAATAGAGAAGCAATCAATCAATGTCTTTAGAAATAATCTGGGTCGTAAAACAAAATAATCATTAAAAACTCCGAAATAATTCAATCCAACACAGCGAAAACACATGACTCACTAGGCTTGGGTAAAAATATCGATATTTTTCATAAAATAATCGATAAATATAGACAATATTTTAAATCTCAATAAATCGATATTTTTTAATTCACTTTAGTATACTATTGGTCTCAGTTACACTAATCTTGTCAGATCTGGGAAGTAGTCCAAATGTCGCACCAGATCGTCAGCATGTTTGCACCATCAAAATATGCATATATCTTCAGATTAATTTTCTTTTCTTGGCCTCGCGAAGCGTAAGGGCGTGTCAAAATTCTACTGAATAAAAACCCACCCTGTTCCCTTCCAGCTGCCCTTAAGTTCCGGGGCCACGGTATCTCGTTAGAACATTCCCGCAACCCCGGCAGGCAATGGTCCTATGAGGCCCCGTCACTGGTGCTGACAGCTCTTAGAGGCGCGCGTGGAACATAACGCGCCGCCGACCCGGACCTGGTCCTTACCGGACAGTGAACTACCCCTGCTCGCAGTCTGCAAGCCTGCGTCTACGGTGGCCGGAGATCAGCTCGCGATCCCGACGCCCGGTGTGTCTCCTGCGGTGGCTCGAGTCCATGTTACCTACGTACATTACCTTTACGGAAAATATCTATTTTTGACTTGATAATAATTCATATAGATTAAAAATATCGATTCGATATTAATCGATATATTTTTTTCACTTGCCCATCTCTACGACTCACAGAAAGACACCAAATGTCATGAAACTTAAATCTGTCAAACACGACTGTCATGGCTGCCCTAAAACAAGGGTTGTCATAATAAAAATCTTCCCAAATAATAATTTATCACAGCTCTACCCGTCTCCAAATAATTTTTTGAGTATTTTTATGGTAATCTCTATTATTTTTTCTATTTATCTATGTGGTGTACTAATGGTAGCCCAAAATGAAACATCTCCTTTGTCAAACTGTTTTTGACAGTTTTATATTTTTCTTTGTTTTTCATAAACAAGCGAGGTGTACAGAGTCTATGATGCAGTAAAATTATAATGCCATTTAATTTAGTGATTTAGTGAATTAGGTGCCTAAATACATTAAATAATGCTTTATGAATTTTTCGATACAAATAATATTTTTTTATTAATTTTGATTATCATATAAATATATCGTAGCTGCTGCCATCTATTAGCAAAACAAACGCATTACGTACAAAGCTAAGTTGACCCCAGACATGATGTCACTAGTTTTTTTGGCAAATTTTTTGTCTGAAGTTTCTTCGGGAGTTTCACAGACAATCGAATGACATTTCAACATGACGGCCGTAGTTCCAATTTTCGCCATTTCACAGATAAGTTGGTAGGAGTGTATCTGTATGTTTGGACAATGCAAGGATCTTATACCTACTAACTGGATTGCTTACGAATGATTCAAAGAATACAGAAAGTATTTTTTAGCTGTTAAACAATAGAGTATAAACTTGCACGCATAAAACTGAAGGAACTTTTCGTTCCGAGCGAGACAGTGCGTGTGTGGACTGTGTCCCTTTCTTCTGTGTGTCAGATTAAAAATATTTATTGCAATGGTAATTTTTTCGACCTGTCTGTTGTAGTAATAACACCTTGTTTTAAACTTCTTTGGAATTCTATCTTTAAAATGAATTACCATTATTAGTGTATGCATATTAATGAAAATTATAGTTATTTTACCATGCAAACACAAGATGTTCAAAACAAAAAAAAAATGGAATTTGTAACAATTAGTAGTGATATATTATACTATACATGGCAATTACTACGTTGCCGTCTGACGTTTACTTGACATCTGTATGTTTGTAAATTTGCATTATATTTAATTTTGTGAGTTTTCGTAATATTAAAGTGCAAGATACTGTAACCATGGTAAGAACGTATTTTGTGGTTAATTGCAAGAGTGAAGGGTACCCCGGGTCTGGAATTTCCTTTTTAAGTAAGTTTTGTGACTTTGTTTACAAATTGCATTTAGGGTGACTATATTTTCAATGTAAAAGTGGATGTTCTTCTTTTTATTCTTATTTATTATTTTTCTTTCTTCTTATTATTAATTATTTTGTGTTATTTTAAGCTTTCCTAAAAATGATGATCTTCGAGACCGGTGGCTCAGTGTTCTACACAGAAAAAGGTCAGAAACGGTTCCAAAATTTGTAGCCGCCATTTCAAGCCCGAAGAAATATTGCATATCGAAACAAGATCAAATGATGCAATTGCATCCATTTTCCCTAAAGTAAGTTATCAATCTTTACAAATGACATGAAGATCACCGTTCCGAAATAGAATATGAGCATAACAAGATGAATTTTCATTTTGAATCTATCTTAACCATTAATACCTACTAAAATTTTGTTCTCATCAATCTATTATTATTTTAGATTCTTGTTAAAGCGAAAAAAATAAATGTTTTAAGTACTATAATATTGAAACCCACTAAAGAAAAGAATATACAACCTGTACTGGGCACATTCAAAGATCTGGTAAGTGAATGTTATGAAGGGAGTCAAATTAATAAGCATAAAAGTCGAGATTTTAGTTTGAAATTGCAAATTGATGGCAAAAATATTTTATAACATTTTGGCCAAAAACTCAGCTACGCAAACTTGCTTACAAGTGTAGTTTATTATATTAATAATTACTTAACTTTTATCCACTGCAGTTAGTTAATGTCGACAAATATTAATAATAATTCATAATTTAAAGATTATTTCCATACTTTTAACTAATAATAGTGTAATACATTTTTTAGGGTTGTGTGTCAAGCCAATCTTGTAACAAACCTGCAGCTGCAACATATGAGGAACTAGAAAATATAGAACCAACCTAATAATAATAACCTTATAATTGTCATTCGATCTGCCTCCTTTATGTTTAGAATTATGTATGTTAATAATATTGATTTCTAATCTTAAATAGCACATTAATTACAGGCTAACAAGCCTGTAATTAATTTTTACACTTATAAATATAATATGAATGTTTCATACAAATGTATAGTGTAAACAATTGTAGGTTAACCTAAATAAATATATACACAAATAAATTATATCTCTTCTGTTATTCTTTCTATTTATAATCATCGTTTTTCATGAAGGGTTTTAGTAGTTTTAATTATATATAAACACTGCATCATTTTATTTTTAGTCTACTGGTTCTGACCGTACAAGTGTCGAATAAACGTAGATTACCAATTAATGCACGTTTGTTTGGACGTCTATACCACTGCCTATCAAGGCCAAGCCTTCGAAGAATTGCCAGCTGGTGATTCTGTTATTAATTCAATCTGCAATAATTGTATTTGTATCATGGGTCTTAACCACTTTAAAAGTTTATAATTCAACGCAATAAAGTCTGCTTAAGAAAACGTTTATGATAGAAATTAGCGCGCTCAATATAAGTTCCTCAGATATATATTGAGAACTAGCTTTTCGCCCGCGTGGAATTCTGTTATATCGCGCTACCGAGCAACTGTTCAAAAATCTGTGATAGAAAGAACCCTATATAGTTCCCAGGGTTTTAAACTATCTCCATGCCAAATTTTTTCGAAAGCGGCTCTGTGATTTAACCGTGAAAGCGTAACAGACCGATACAGACCTTTGTATTCATAATTGAATTTATTTATTTATTTCTATTTAATACGTTGTTAAGAAAAAACCGGCCAAGTACGAGTCGGACTCGCGCATGAAGGGTATTTTTATAGGTAGGTAATGAGTGGTACGGAACCATTACCTATAATAAGCGCCCAAAAATCACAACTGTTGTATGGGAGTCTCCCTTAAATATTTATTTTAATTAATTTTTTGTTATAGCGGTAACAGAAATACATCATTTGTAAGGTTAATAATAAGTGTCTTAAAAAACCTGCAAATATTGCATCAAATAAAATTGTCCTTACGTTTATCGCGAATTGATATCCACACTGCTATAAAGAGATAGCTAGGTCCTTCGAGAGTATACTCTTCGGAACGGATTTGAGCTTCGCGTCCGCATTCCAGTTTAGGTACAAGTTCCTTGGGACAATGACATTAAGCATGGTAATAGTAATTTTTTCTTGTATAACTATGTTCATATCTTTCATCAAAATATTAATGGTTTGAGTTGTAAGTCGGACCTACTTACTCTGTATTTACAAGAATTATGGGAAAAGGGACAAAACATTGCCTTGTTATGTATCACTGAACACAATATGCTGAATGGAGATCAGTTCCATTTCACCATCCCCAATTATGAACTGGCTACATTCTCAACGCGGAATTTTAGGAGTGGCGGTTTTTGCATTCTTATTAATCGTATGCATAAATATAAAAGTGTTGACTTAAGTAGGTTCTACGTACCTAATATCCTAGAGTGCTGTGCTATAGAATTGACAATACATAATTCAATAGTGGTTTGCACATACAGGCCACCCAAAATGAGGAATGACTATTTAGAAATATTTTTTAATAACTTAGATGGTATTTTACAGATGTGTAGACATAGTAATTATAAAAAAGTGGTTATTTGTGGTGACTACAATATTGATACACTGACACAGTCGAAATCATGTAGTAATTTTCTTACTCTTCTTTTAAACTATGACTTAAAATTAGGCCTTCATCAGCCTACTCAGTTAGCTAGTGGTAAATGTATAGATAATATAATTCATAATATTAGAGGTAGTAATTGTGAAGTACTAGATCTTGCGTTATCTGACCATACCGCCCAAGTAATCAAATGGCCTGTCAAAAAAACGTCTACCATTAAACATTGGTATGCTCTATAACGTGACTATTGCCAAGATAACTTTAACTTTATTTATTTTATTTTCTCCTCACAATGACAAACTTATTCTAAGTTTCACAAATAGGTTTTTTTTATTTGTTAGCAATGTGAGGAGCTGGTGTCTGAATTAGGCGTAAAATGCCTGTATTACAAATCACCAGGTCCCCACCCCACGGAAGAACAGAAAATTTTACTTATAAAATAATAATATAAAAAAAAAATACAAACATTATATTACAATTTACCGTTATAGATAAGGAGATTTAGGATTAAAAACTTAAGTTATTATATTTTTGAGGGTAGAAATTAAAAAGAAACTATAAACAAAATCAAGGCGCCTGTATTTGTGTGTCTATGCGAGTGTGTTGGTAATGTTAGTGTGTAGTGTTAAGTGTCAGGTGCAGTGTGCCGAGGTGTACGTGAGAAGGTTTTGGTGCAAGTTATAAACTTATGTCGTACTAATTTAATTTGAATTAAGTAGACTTTCTGTAAAATTATAATCCAGATTTTGTAACCAGTCCGAAACCAAAGACTTACATTTAGTTATTGGCAAGGGATATAGCGTTAAGGCTCGATTTACCTTATTGTATAAATTTGAACCCTGGTAGCAGAAAAACCGATGTGCAAACTTAGTTTTGAAGGGCGATGAAGAACAGACTATATGTTTGCGACGCTTGTTAGTGATTCTTTCTGGATCAAAAGTTGTTAGGGCATGTTGCTTAATTACCGTTTTTAGAATTTAGAGCTGTCTCACAGTAAGTACCTACCATTTCGAGTAGAGATCAGTAGTTGGGTGATAAAAAGGTAAAGATAAACTAACCTTTAGAAGTGCTCTTTGTGCTCTCTCAACTTTTAAGAGATGAGTTTTACATATGCCACCCCATGTGGTGATACAGTATTCAAGCTGAGACTGACAGAGAGCATAGTAGACCGATTTTACAACAGATTTTGGTGCAGTGTTTCTTAAAGCTTTAAATATTACGAAAAGTCTACGCACTCTCGCTGATAGAAGATTAATATGATCATGAAATTTAAGATTTCTGTCGATAATTACACCTAAATAATTCGTAGATTCAGTATTTTTAAGGTTAGGACACTGACAAATTGTGTCATTTGCATTTGGGCACAAATGGAAGACAATACTCAAAGAGGGATCCGGTTTGTCATTAGATTGGATGGAAAAAGTGATGTAGGTCGTTTTTTCTACATTTAATGTAAGTAAGTTCTTATTTAACCAACTGTTCACAGTGTTCATGCCTATCTGAGCTTTGACAAAAACTTCATGCCAGGAGTTACCACTGAAGAGTAAAGCCGTGTCATCAGCATACGCAACAACTTTCGAATCCGGATACATTAACTGACATAAATCATTTATATAGACCAGGAACAGCGTCGGTCCAAGAATACTGCCCTGTGGAACTCCAAATGTCATTGGGAGTTCTTCACTAGTTATGTTACCGATTTTAACACATTGTGTTCTGTCGGTTAGATAATCTTTAAAAAGTTTTAATTGAAGATCCCGGATACCCAGACTTTCAAGTTTTGTTAACAGAATGGATAACTGAAAAGATAACTTGATTAAATTCGCTGACTGTCTTAATAATCTTAGTTTTAGTGATGTCTATTGACACCATAATCCAGAAGAGGCATTTAATTGTTTCTATGATCTATTTAAACTTTTTTATGATCTATGTTTTCCATTACGAAAGGTAAAAATTACACTGCGTAAAAAACCAACCTGGATTTCTAAAGGAATTAGGCTGAGTAGTAAGCGTAAAAGAGAAATGAAAAATAAGCTACAATTAAAGCAGTACACTGCTCGTCTAAAAAAGATAATTACATTGACCCAGAGATCTCAAAATGACTATCACATAACCACGGCTAAAAACAAATCTAAAGAGTCCTGGTGCATTATTAACAAAAACAAGATTAATTTTCCTAAATAAAATATACCTTATTATGTTACAATTAATGATGATAAAATACATGACCCTCGCCTAATTGCAGAAGCTTTTAATAACTATTTTATAGACGAAATTAAACTGACTAATTCTACCCCCTTATATACGACTATTGAGACAAATTGTAACTCAATGTTTATTCCTCCTACACTACCATCTGACATAGTAAGTATAATCTACTCCTTAAATAACACATATAGCCACGGATATGATGGCATCATTACTAAAGTCGTGAAATATGTAACTCAATTGATAGGCCCCATTATGAGTTATGTCATCAATCTTTGCATTGAATATGGTACGTTTCCTGAAAAACTAAAAATTACCGTTATTACTAAAAATTAAAATTATTCTTGAGACAGTAATGATGAATGCTTTATATATAGGTGTTCTTTCTTTATGCGACACTCTAGTTTCTTTTTTTTTCACGATGTGTACAAGAACTTTAACGTTGTCCACATTAACACCCAGAATATTCCGGCTCATTTCCCCGAAAAGCTAGTGTCTTTTGATTCTGAATGTCTTTTGAGTTTCTGAATCATGGTTAAAGTCTTGCTTTCCCTCTTCTTCTTACTAGTGTTTTATACAATAAAATTAATGTAAATATATTTAGCAAAATATAATATCAATGATATTCTATAATAACCAGTTACTATTATCTAACAACTTCCATTATTTTCAGATTCTTTTAAAATGGAACTAGTGATCAAAATTCAACATTAGTTCCATTATTTTCAGTTTCTTTTAAAATGGAACTAGTGATAAAAAAAATAATCAGTAGTTCCATCCTGGAACTGTTAATGGTACTAGTGGCAACGAACCCTTTTTTGACCATTTTAAAATGATACTGCATGCTGTCATTACACTCTGAATGCTAGTAACAAAGTATTCCGTAGCAACATTTGCATGCGAGGTTGTGTAAATTGGTTGCTAATTAATTTGCGCTAGCTCGAAATAAAAAATTTCTACGTTAAGTTTACTGTGGGAAACCTGGGCAAATGACCTTGCCTGCTTACGATAAAGATATAGCAAAACAGCCTGATGATCTGTGATTGTTGAATGTGAAATCAATCAATCATTTATTTTGTCAAACATAGTTAGGGATACAGATAGTCAGTGTTGAAAATATGCGCACTATGTTTTGCCAATATATATGGCGTACATAAGTCATAAGTCATTTATTTCGGAACAATATACATCGTGTAGAAATTTTGTAAAATAAAACAATACCATGCAAATAAAACAAACAAAAATATACATGTCAAAGAAAATAACAAATTTAAGACGATAAAAGCCATACAATAAAAATAAAAAGGTACAATACAATTTAGGAACTTTGTCAAAATTATTAAATTTAATTTAATATATGTCCATAATCAATAATATGTCAATAAAGTAATAATCATATATTATGTCATTATAATTTTGACTACAATCGCATAAATAAATAGACAAAATAACATTAATGAGTTAAATAATTAGAAAGTCGGATCTTCATACATCTGTTTGTCATTAATAAACTCCGTGATGGAATAGTAACATCTATCCAAAAGAAAACTAAACAAAGACTTCTTAAAGGATCCCAGACACTCTTTATTTCTAATAGCAACTGGTATGCTATTATATATTTTTGAGGCCATACCGAGCACACTTTTACTAAATAAAGCGGTTATATGGGAGTTAACACGGATAGTATTCTGGTAACGTCGAGAGCGCAGGGTTTCGTATAATTGGAGGTTACATCGGACAAACACTCCCAGTTCATAGATGTACATACACGGTAGAATGAGTAAGTTTAACTCTTTAAATAGTGGTTTGCAACTACCTTTTGAGTGTAATTTGGTAAAGGATCGGATACATTTCTTCTGAGCTTTAAAAACAATGTCTCTATCAGTCGAGTTGCCCCAGAAAATGATTCCATACCTAATGCTAGATGCCACATAGGCATTATAAGATATTTGCGCTGTAGTGCGATTAACTATCTTTGACAGCTTGTACAAAGCATATGCAAACTGGCTGAGCTTTTTGGACAAAGCGTCGATGTGATATTTCCATGTCAAATGACTATCTAAGTAAAAGCCCAAAAATTGAGTTGTGTCAGTTTCCGTGATTGCTATATTATCATATTGTATATTCAGTTTAGGATTATTCGTTCTTTGATTGAATGTCAATTATTTTAGTTTTGTCTAAATTAATTTTTAAATTATTATTTTTTAACCAATTTATTATATTGCTAAGATCATCATTTATGTCATTTTCTAGAGCATTAATATCATTACCAGAGAATAGAATGGTACTGTCGTCAGCAAATAGGACCATCTGATTTTTACTGACCTAAGGCATGTCATTTATGTAGATGTTAAATAATGGAAGGCCCAAAATGGTACCTTGGGGGACACCATAAATGATACATGATATCGAACTTCAGCTGCTTCTCGAAGATAAACCTAAGTTTAGCCGGCTAATCTTAAGTTTATGTTCACACCCACCTTTAGCCGTAACATATATACAACGTGTAATTTAAAGGGTATATACATACCAAGTGCACGGCTTCTTTGGATGATAATAAACGATATGACAAGGGTTTGGTAATCCTATGTCTTCATGTGTGGAACTAATTAGAAATCTCTATACATTGATACCAGAGACTTATGCCCGTTTTCACCAACGACCCCTAAACTATACCCTTGGTAGGGATCCCTTAGGCTAAGGTACCCCTTAAATGCATCCCTTAACTTAATTCATTTTCACCATGCTAAGGGACACCTACTTAGGGGCTACTTAGTTAAGTGACAGATTTTTTTGTCATAGTTAATCCGAAAACCGCACTTTTACCGACAACATTTTTAAGTTACATTTTACAATAATTCAGAACAAAATATAAATATTTTACATTAGGAACATGTTATACCAACAATAACGTTACAAAACAATATGTCAACATCGAAAAACTAACATATTTACAAAATTGTTTGGCTGTGTAACGAAATTCCAGTGCCTTTTTTTTAAAGTTCTAACTTTCTGAGACGTAAGGCTGAGACGTATCATCTTTGACAGTGACATTTCGGTTGATGTTAGGTCTTTATTTCTATGTGGTTATTTTGCTAGTGTTTGTCTGGATTTTATACCTATTAAATTAATAACAATGGCTGAGAAAATAAAACGTGGGCACATATGGTAGCATAAAGTCTAAGGGCACATATTAGTTGTTTGATCGGGGGCACAGATTTATTTCTGTAAAAATAATTTTAAAGTTAATGATAACATAGGTAGAGGCACCTGCTAGAATAGAAAACCTTTTAAAGGTTCTGTACTTGTACCTACTAAGACCAACTAACACTTTATAAGCAAACAGTTTTAGGCATTGCATAGATATTGTAGGTACCTACACATACCTATTATCTACTCTTTTAATCAGGGACCGAAAGGTTAACCCGTATGAGGGTTTTAACCGGGTTAATTTTTAGGATTAGGGTTTAAAACCCTCAATAAAGGTTAACCCGTATTATAGGGTTAATCAGCCTATAAGAACCGGTTTCGACATAAGGTGCATTTTAGCACATAAAACATCAGCAAGAAAGTGACAGAGATAACTACCACGCGGTGTTTGATCGTGTACCGACATGACTCTCGTAGTCACCGCGCAGAATGCATTGAACTTTGAGCCCTATTAATGTTGCACAATACTGTTTTTAATATTGACTAATGTTCGACGCTAAAATATTAAAAATAATATTTCGATTCTAGCGCATTTCACCGACCGACACGGTTGAATTGTGAGTGTGTTTGTACTTGTACATATCATCGTTTGTCGTAGGTACTTAGTAGAACTTTGTTATTTTTAACTGACTTCAAAAAAGGAGGTTCTCAATTCGTCTTGAACAATTTTTTTTTATGTATGTTAAGTACCTCATAACTCAGAGACGGCTGGACCGATTTGAAAAATTATTTTTGCGTTTGAATGGGTATATTTTCTAGTTGGTCCCATTGTTACAAAATTAGGATCTGATGATGGGATCCTGGAGAAATCGAGGGAAATCTTCAAATATTATAGGCACACCTATAGCGTTTTGGGTATTTCTTATAGTACCTTGAGCAGTTGCTTCCGAAAAGTACCATTTGGGGAAGTTGAACTGATGATGAAGACCACAGATGGCCACTGAAACTCCTCAATAATAAGTATTTCGTGGATTGCGATTCGATTACTTGAGTACGGATGTTAAACACTTTATGCTCGTCACAATACATATGGTGATGTAGAGCTGATGGTCAAGTACCAGGAGAACTCCTCAAAAATTAACGGCTATGCATCGGGAAAAGCAATATTTTGTAAAAGGTGATAAGTTGTTGACATTATGGCTTTTGTAACTAGATAAATTTAAAATTTTTAGCAAAAATTAGAACCGACTTCCATATCAAAACACTACAAAGCCAAAAATAACTTTAATTGCGGAAGGCGGTGTGAAAAAAAAAGAAAATCCAAAACCAATAACACGGACTTCCGAAATTAAAGTTATCTTTGGCTTTGTAGTGTTTTGATATGGAAGTCGGTTCTAATTTTTGCTAAATAATTTTTGATCTAATAATTAGCACATACATAAGTAGCGTTATTACCAACCTGTTTTGAAGTCAAAACTTCTTTAGCATCATTGTGATTTGAAAGTTTATGAAACAAAAAAGTGACAGTAAAAAGAGACAGACACATAAATTCATAAGAAAAAAAAGCCAACATTGAAGGTTTCACTTCTACCACGTGTGAATTGCCCACATGTTTTTATTTTTATTTTTATACCTACGTGAACTTATAGTGATCTGATTAAGTATGCCTAAAACCAGGCGTCCGTCACTCGCTCAAGGCCACGCGTTATATGCCTACCGCTTCGCGTATCGCCGTCGGTACATCCGACAGTGGGCTGCCGCACGCCTGCCTGAACCTTTTTAAATAATTTTGACAACGTCATAATGGATCGACCTAAAAACAATTGATTTTCCTCCGCTTTGCTACTGTTTCCATTTTGATTACTTATTTATTACAATTATTTACGCGGTTTCGGATATTTTAGACATTAAAATTTAATAATCGGGAAATCAGGGAAGGAAAAAATGCATCTATCATTTTATTAAACTGAAACATATTTGATCAACAAATTAAAAAAAAAATGTTTTTCTACAACATTCATTTTTTTACCAATATCATCATAGGTACAACCATAGAAATATAATATTATATTTATGGGTACAACCCTAACTCATTCGTGGGTCGCGCGGCGGTTAAAACTATCTCAACTCTCTGTGTACGGAATTATGGTACATTTCTTCTCGCTGCAAACAGCTGGTATTATTATTATTAGGTACCCGCGCTCGCATTGAGCTGCATTGCGCCAAGATATCATCTCCGTGAGCGGTGTCTATGAGTGCGCTGCTCGAGCGCGCTTTTTATGTAGATTGACTTCTGTACCTATTTATTTTGTGGCTGCACAGTGGGCCGGCACCGCGTGCCTATCAATTATTGGCCATTAGCTTAGATGTAGCGCTCGGCGGCTATGTTGCTTACTGGTTTTGCATTACAAGATAAGGACCAAGCTAATACAATCAATGTACAAAATATAAAATCCCACCAAAACATGCTGTAAAAAATTAGCCAAGCCTCGCCTAAGCTGCTTGTTTCTCTATAAAAAGTAATGAAATCTCTAAGCAAAGCGAAGCCAAGTCTAAGGATCTTTACTGCGATTTCCTTATTAATATAGTTAGATTTTATGTAACCGGCCGTTGAACATACTCTATGCACTTTTTTTTACTAGTTAATACATCGAAGTCAACGGCCAAGTCACCGTGCATTTATGGACATAAATGTACAATATATTAAAAACGGCATTATAATCATACGCACTTTAGCGACAGAGGAAGTCTACAGGAGTCAAGCAAATTCAGCGTATATTCACCAAACTTTACTGCGTTAACAGAAAATCCTGATGACATAGTTTGCAGAATTATGTATAATCTCTTGATCAACTCTTCATCGATACCCGTGATTTCTGCAGAACATTGATAGGTTTGGAAGAATCTCCTTGCCGTATTTCCGTCATTGCTGTTTCCAGAATCTTGACGAGGCTTATCAATGTGTAAACCAAGCAATTTTCGGAAGCGAGTTTGAACGTGCTTTCTTTTTCTCTTCTTTAATCTTTTATTCTCTGGAGTCGATTCAGCCCACTTTTCAAATCCTAGGTTATAAGAAATATGCAGAATCATTTCCATAGATCTTATCCAAGCATGTAAGGTAGACAGCCCGTATTTAAACGTATCTTCATTCTCAATTCTTGCAGTTACTTTTGTTATATTGTGCATCTGTCTAGGAGTTGCTCAACAAACAGTACATGAAGCACTCGATGGAGTCTGCGTTAACACTTGAGCAACTTTCCCGTCGATCATTGTCATAAACAGCTCATGTCTTACTCATGTTACCTTCTTTTGCTGCAGGCGTTCGCGTTTGACTTAATTCATTAATTTTTGCTTCAAGTTCAATTACAACAGCTGTAGTTTTTTCAGGAGTTTCTTTTGCTAATTCCAGAGAAATGGGTCTGCAATATCTAACTGAAGAACATGTTTTGCGATATAACTACTTTACTTTATTCATCCATTAGTCTCAATGGTACAAGTGAAACTATAAACATATTAGCATCCGATATTTGTTCATTTTCTTCCGGTAAAACTTGTTTATACTCACTTTGTCCCGAGGATCCATCGCAACCCCATTTGCTATACAGTTTGAGACGGGTGAACTTTTTCGAAACCGAGTCTATTTTTAAAATACGACAGGCAGTATGACCTAAGAGTTCTTGAAGGTTCACTTTAGCACTTATATTCGTTACGGATATGCTTGACGCAAGAGGATAGCAATCCTTCTTTGCTTCAGCCAAAATTTGGTATGATGGAAATACCGAAAATAAGTTTTTCTCAACAAGTCTCAGCCTCAGGTAGGAATATTCAGCTTTGGATAGATCGGTTTCAATATATATACATAATGCTTCTTCTTTGGTATGGGAAGGTACACCATCTGGACTTCGTAAAATGACTTTTTCTCCTCCTTTTCTGTATTTCTCGTAATACTCACAATCGAAGCTTCATCATTTTCACCCATAGATCGTAAACCTTGAACATAAGCGTAATGCACATGCCCCATTCCTCACTCCTGGAGTAATTCCAAGTTTTTACGTTTTTTTCGTACTCTCCGAACACGTCAGGATTTTCTTTTTTTTCACGTACTCTAAACTCGCCATTTAACCAATTTGTGTTTTGGCTCTCGAAGCAATCTTGTTTTCTTTGAGCTTTCACGCATTTTTGGTTAGAAATCGTAATCAAATTTCTTTGAATACTTTGCATAACCGTGCTCACATCTGTTGTTGATAAATGGAAATTGTCCAACAAATATTTTTCAATATCTGAAGTACTTTTCCCGTTTATTATCTGAGCACATATATCGCGTCGAAAACACACAAATTCACTCATTTTAAACTTGCTTCAGCTTTTTCACAGTTACCGAAGGAAGGTATCCGGACACTTTGATGAACACGCTGCAAACCCGAGTATTTATAGGACCCTAGTTTCAGTAACTTGTGCAAAACCAATAAGAAAATTGATAAAAACAGTTTTCACACTAATACTTATTATAATTACAAAAAACAGATAAGAACTATGCAACATGATTTTTATCATACGTGTGGTTAAAATGGTCACCGCAAAAAAAAAAATATCGTGTGAAAATATAATTATTTAGGTCGACATTTTTGCTTCTAGTTCGAAATGGTGCAGCAATGACGCAGGTTTTTTTTTGTATTACTGAATAGGTAAGGTATCTAAACATGTCATTAACTTGACATCGGGAGCCATCGGTAACAAGGAAACCTCAACTTGAAAATTAAATAGACGTAAAATTTCCGTATGACAATTAAAAATTATATTAAAAAATTCGAAAATATATTTTTCATCACAAAATAACGTAGTTATGAACTAGAAATCTTGAGCAATCTAAAAATGTATAATACTTATACATTCCCTTGAAGAACATAGAAAATATCTTAAGTTGAACTTCCATAACGAGTACCTAGTCTAGTTAATATCAAATTATCAAAGTATAAAGTTTGGGTGTAATTTTATGAACCTAAATTTTTTTGTATTTTTAACCGACTTCTAAAAAAGGAGGAGGTTCTCAATTCGGATGTTTGTATTTTTTTTTTTTTTTTTTTTTTTTTTTTTATGTTTGTCCACGCATAACTCCGTCGCTTGCCAACCGATTTGAAAAATTATGTTTTTGTTGGAAAGGGTATACTTCCCAAATGGTCCCATGAAAATTTTATCGAAATCGGATGAGCCGTTTCTGAAAAATCAAAAAAAGTCGAAAAAAATAATGTACGTTGATGATCTTTTCGTTTACTCTGAATCGATTTGGAAAATTCACTGACCCACTAAAAAGCGCGAAAATAAAAACTTTTTTGCAAAAAATAAAACCGACTTCCACATCAAAACACTACAAAGCCAAAAATAATTTTAATTTCGGAAGTAATTTTAATTTGTGAAAAAAAAAGAAAATACAAAACCAATAACACCGACTACCGAAATTAAAATTATTTTTGGCTTTGTAGTGTTTTGATGTGGAAGTCGGTTTTATTTTTTGCAAAAAAGTTTTTTGTTTTACTATTATATCGGATGGCTTTATCATCTAAGAATGTAAAACAATCAAAACAGTTTCAGTAACACGACTTTTGTCCCAACTAATTTTGAGATGGAAAATACCGGTTGGTCCCATAGTGCGTCGCGCCGTGCGCGTCTAGTGGCGTGCTGCGTGACCTGTGTTGCGCGCCGTATCATTGCATATATATTTATTATTATTTTTTATTTTTTTTATTTAAATAGGTTCACCAACAATTGCTTACACTAGTTTTATGGCTAACACAACATGTTTAAAAGCAGACTAAAGTGTAACAATCACTTAAAGGTAAACTCTGCATGCATTAGTTATATTTATATCTATACTATAATTATAAATAACATTAATCTATCGATAATTTAAGTACACACAACAAGATCTAATATTGGCTTAATATTCTAATCAATCCTTTAACACTGATATTAACAATAAGGTTACTCCAAATAAGGACTACTCCATGTCGATACATTTATAAATTTTGGCTTTTAGCTTGATCAAGGAATCAAATTGCAGATCAATTTGGTCACCGCAACTGTTCACAACCCTACATAACCTCGCCACAGGAGAATTGGCACCCAAAACTGTTCTACTCTGTGGTGGGCAGAGTGGCGTTATTGGCTTCCGAGGTATTCTGGAAGGGGCACGGAAGTTAAAGAGGCTCAGTATCTGTGGGCAATCAATTTTATGGGCCATCACTTTACACACAAACATTGCGTCCATAAGGCGGCGACGTTTGTCTAGCGATATTATTTTAAAATGTCTCAGTCTATTGTTGTAGGAACGAATTTTTTTAACTGTTCCGCTCGCAAATGCCAAGTGCTATAGAAAACGCTTTTGAATACGTTCAAGTCGCAATGTGTGTGAAGCATTGTGAGGCCGCCAGACCACGCTGCAATATTCCATTGGACCCCGAATCAAGCTATTGAACAGCATAATTTTAGTTTTGGAACACTTAAACTGTTTGGAATTTCTTATTACGAATCCAAGCATCTTAGCGGATTTTTTTATAATGGAGTCTACATGTGGGATAAAAGTTAATTTCCTATCAAATGTGATGCCAAGGTCTTTAATTGTTTCTAATTCATTAATTTTAACTGTATTGATATAATAATCATGTTCGATAATATTTAACTTTCTCGTGAATTTTACGTGGTAACATTTGCCCGAGTTGAGGTGCATGGCATTGAGTTCACACCACTGAATGAGCTTATCTAGATCTCTCTGTAAGTTGGAGATATATGCTACTAAGTGTCCAACTTGTAACTTGTTTTTAAATATTTTTGGGGCAAAAACAAAAAAGGTTTATAAAATATTAGATTCGATTTAGTTACTTATTCCGAACGAACTATATTCACATTTCGCATATACTAAACATAATGTTGTATACTTACGGGTAAAACATTCCCACCTCGGAACACCTTTCAGGTGTGAAATATACAGAACAAAGTAAACCAATAAATATAGTAAAATAAATAAAAAAAGATACCTAACCTGTTCTACCGTCTAACTATCTACTTACTAAAAAAAGACACCTACCTACTTACCTGCCTACATTTCTCAATTTGCTTTTGTCATTGAATTTTTAATGTTCACCATACACTTACCTACCAAAAATTTTCATTCCACTGTGCATAATTTTGAATAAGTGCAAAATTCAACAAAAGAGCGACAAATAAACGCGAGCAACAAACAGCCGCGTGTGACGTAAGATACCGCGACGCAGCCGAGATTGTGCAACTTACAGGTTCTGTCTCTTTCATTCAGATTAATCAGCAATATTTTATAGATTAACCTTAATAGTATACGGGTTAACCCGTATAAAGGTTAATCAAACAAATGGGTTAAACGTCTAACCGGTTAACCTTTTAATTCGATTAATGGGTCCTTGGTTTTAATATTTAATGCATAGGTAGCTTACCTGTCATCTGTATATTCTAAAATATGTTCTAGTTTTTGTAGTAGAAATATCACGCAATCCTTGGATAACCTATATCTTGTACAAA
The DNA here is from genome assembly GCA_943138885.2 of Tholera decimalis. NCBI lineage: Eukaryota > Metazoa > Arthropoda > Insecta > Lepidoptera > Noctuidae > Tholera > Tholera decimalis. The sequence goes on along the minus strand of OW964557.2, from coordinate 3,204,037 downwards.
AGTCTTTATCATTATCATCATACTGTGTGAAAAAGTCTGGTCTTTCACGATAAACACGTGGCCGTGTATTTAACCTAGGGTTTGCCAATAATTTCACCGTCTCGACAGCTTCAATACTATCAAAAAACTCACTTAATAGATCTTCCGTTTTAACAAAAATTTAAGAACACGCGACTTGTTTAACAACTTAAAACTAACCCTTAGGCTAGGGGTCAGTTAGCAAGGAGTGGCAAAGGTTGTGGCATCAATCCGCAGGCTGGGTTTAGAAATAGCGCCCCACAAAACTGAGGCGCTATGGTTTCACAAACTTCCGAGGACCAGGGAGCCACCCAGCTTGACAGTGACCGTTGGTGATGCGCAAGTCCAGATAGGTAAATACATCAAGTATCTCGGCCTAACTCTGGACAGTCGGTGGGGCTTTGAAGAACATTTTGAGCGCCTGGTCCCCCGCGTCGGGAGGGCAGTGGGTGCTTTGCATAGACTGCTGCCCAATCTCGGTGGGCCACGGGAAGAAGTTCGCCGCCTCTACGCTGGCGTCGTGCGATCAATGGTCCTTTATGGGGCACCTGTATGGTCAAATAGACTGTCTGGTGTCCGACGTTGTAGGTAGTGTTGCCCAAATGAGAGTCTCGCAAGAGTCTTGCAATCCTATTGCTATTTATTAAACGGTAGTTGAGATCTCAGAACAATGTAACAGAGTAGGTACATTTTGAACCTACTCTGTTACATTGTTCTGAGATCTCAACTACCGTTTAATAAATAGCAATAGGATTGCAATACTCTTGCGAGACTCTCATTTGGGCAACACTAGTTGTAGGACTAAGATCAACAGCCTACAACGGAAAATGGCCATTCGTATCGCACGCGGGTACCAAACAGTGTCCTTTGAGGCGGCAACAATCCTGGCACGATTTCCACCGCTGGACATCCTGGCAGATATGGATGCAAGGGTATATAACCGGATTCGCACCATGCGCCAGGATGGCAATAGTGTGCCGGGAGTCTTCTTACTCGCTAGAATGAGGCGGCAGGAACGGCGAGACACACTCGAAAAGTGGCGCAAGCGGCTGCAGCAGCCGCAGTTCTCGCGCAAACGTGTTGTCGAAGCCGTACTGCCGCACTTCGAAGCCTGGCTGAAGAGAGGAGAGCGCATCACGTACCGGCTCACTCAGGTACTCACCGGGCACGGTTGCTTCGGTGAGTACTTGAAAAGGATTGGGAGAGAGGCCGCAGCGAATTGCCACCACTGCAACAGCGACCTCGATTCCGCGCAGCACACGCTGGAGGAGTGCCCTGCGTGGGCTTCTGAGCGGCGAATATTGGTCGCGAAAATCGGGCAAGACCTGTCTCTGCCAGCAGTAGTGAGGGCTATGCTGGCAGAGACCGAAAACTGGAAGAAAGTAGCCTCTTTCTGTGAGACAGTGATGGTCCAGAAGGAGGCCGCTGAGTGCGATCGTGAGAGGGCCGATCCCGCTCGTAGAAGGAGGCGTCGAGGAGGCAACCGCCTCGACGCTTAAAACGCCGAAACGCAAGGCAGGTGGGACTCCGGGGTCGCAGGCGTTCAGTGTGGGGTCTCTGTCCGCCTACCAAGTGATCCCTGGAAAGACGGTGGCACTGTGATCACGTGCCACCATGCACAGCGAGACTCAGGTGAGATCTCTTTACAGTCTCCCCAGAGATGTGCCTTAACAGGCGTTGCACAGAGGAGGCTCCGGTGTGGTCTTTTTAGAGGTAACGGGGCCTTTTATGTGTGCTGATGGTGATCACCGGGGTGGTTTTAGTGAGGTAAGAATCCCACACTCCCTGGTCTTTACCCCGAAAGTCCAGGCGCCTTTTTAAGGTTTCCACCCGAAAAACAAAAAAAAAAAAAGGCTAGGGGTCAGTTAGGGGCCGAACATTCGGGCCCCTAAATATAAGGGATCCCTTAAGAGTTTAGGTGTCCCTTAAACGTTGGTGAAAACAAAACTTTCGTTAAGTGATACTTAAATTGGCTTAACCCTAGCTCACTAAACATATTTTAGAGTTACACAGTCACTAAACAGTAGTCATTTGGACTAACAAAATGAAACGTCAATATTTTTATTGAAATGCCATTTATTAATTTAAAAAAATAGGTAACATGAGAGGACATTTATTAAGACTTCTTAAAAACTATTAAACACTTTAAAAATATTAATCCTGGCAGTCTGAGCAGACAGAAATGGTATGTTAGCCACAAATGGCGTTCCTGCATGAGTGGCATGACACTTTGGTCATCCTGTGCTTCTGATATGGGCAAAATGCGCAAATTTTTCGTTTGTTTGGCTGTGTTTGAGAAGTACTAGCCACGACATCTTCAATTTGCAGGATATCTTTGATACTGGCCTTGATAGTCTTTCTCAAAGTTACAGTGTTATACCGTTCCCGCAATCATGGCTCAATGAGATCGTTGGCCAATTTTTTTTGTCGTTGCCGTACCATGTTAGATACATAAATGACATACGCATTGATCATACTTAAGTTCAGCATATTATAAAATATGCACTGAGGCCATCTATTTCTTTTGCGATTGCAGCTCATACCAGAACAAATCTGGTCGACAGTATCAACGGCTCCTTTGGTACTGTTACAAAAATGTATTATTTCGGGTTTCTTCGTGCTGGAGTTAATGTCCGGCTGATCGTGCATTGTAATCAATAAAAAAACCACTTCATTTATACAAGAAGTCAATATATAAACTAAATTTTTCATAGCTTACCTTGACTCACTTTACACGCGTAATCACTAAACATTAGTCCGTGAGACTAACAATGTGTCAAAACTACGGAAGTAAAATACGTGTGTACGTAACACACCAGTTTCAGTCAGAACCAAACACTAAACAGACCACCGAGTACCACGTGACCACGAAATGTGATAAATTGACAATAGATGGCACTACGCTAAATTAATTTCCTTAAGGTTAAAATAGCGTAATAAGGTACTTTGATTTCAATTTTATTTTATAAATATGGGAATTAAAGTGAAACCAGTTAAAAGTACTAAAAAACGTTCATATAAATCAAACGCCGTACATTATTGATTACACATTATTGAAACCGTCTTAGTATTGAACACTTTATTTTATTCGAATACGGTCAATTATTTCAATTTAACTCAGCAACATATTCATTAGCGTGTTTAGTGAAGAATCGGTATGACATCCATCAGCATCCTAGATCAAACCCCAGAAACTTAATTTGTCTTTTTGTGACTTCTTTTTGATTGAAAGTACTTTTATATTATACTTAGATATTTTTGTAGATATTTTGTTGAATAAAAAAGAAACATTTTCATTTTTTATAGGAGAAAGTTGAAAATGTCAACGCCGAAGTTAGTTACTCGTTACATCAATAATAGATGGCGCTCCATACAGTAAAGTCGGACTGACTACTCTATCTCAGTCTATATTCAATGTACTCTGTGGTACGTAATGCATGCGCACGTGGCACTAAAACGCTGAATTAGGAGGGTACTGAGCGTGGTGGGGCGGGGGAGTGTCGGGAACTTACTTAAACAGCGAATGCGTCAGGGCCGTGTCGCCTGTGAGACTAATATTTAGTGATCTAGGGTTAAGGGTTACTTAAAATTAAGGGTCGTTGGTGAAAACGGCCAAGAATTTTTCAAATTAAGAAGATTAAAGAGAATTATCGTGTTATAGGCAAGTGACGTGGAAAGTTATTGACCCTCGTAGTGCTGTGACACGTTTGTTATGATTGATATTCAAGAAACATATGAAACCGATAATTTCGTATCAATTCTTTGAGTCACTTATTTTGTGCTGAAACTGGGCATAGAGACTCCATACCAGATGTTGTCTTCAGCCCTTTTGGATTGATATGGGGTTTCCGTTACACGTTGTATATTTATTAAATTAAGTACAGTATATAATTGCAACAATTACTTTATAATATTTACTGGTCACATCGTCACATCACCACAGTTTGAGTTCCGTAAAAACCGGTCAAGTGCGTGTCGGGCCACGCGCAGTGTAGGGTTCCGTAGTTTTTATAACAGCCAAGTCCGTGTTGTATTCGCTGACTGATTGTTTCGTACCATGCTCTAACTAAAAGCCAAACATGACTACCTAACTAATTTGACTTCCTATACAAATCCTCACCTGATCCGACAATTTTGCACGAAAAGTTTTAATTTTTTTAGAGATTTGTATAAAACTTGTCATAGCCGGTGTTTTGAATTTAAATACGGACACAGAGCTACACTACTCAATCGTCACAAGAAGCTAGCACGATACAACTGGCGCTTAGCGCCATCTATCGACATTTCTATAGAGTTGTTCGAAGTTTTCGAGTCAAATACAATTGGTCGACTATTACTCGTAAACTTGTAAAGCTCCCTTATGTGTGATAGTTTTCCTTTAAATTTCGTTATATATAGGTACTACTGTCGTGACATTTTAATTTCTAACTACAACCGTTTAGTTGATAGATGGGGGGGACACTTGACTCTAACGAAAATTGGTACTTTAAAGCTTGATAAGTCACGAACGGTTTACTTAATCAAAAAACGGTCTTAGCAAACCCCTAATATTTTTAAAAGACCTATCCAACGATATCCCACACTATGGGAATAACGAAAAGAAATAATTATCATCCCACTTTACATGTATGGGAGGTACCCTAAATAATTGTTTTTTTCAAAATTTTATTTTACCTCTTTTTTGGCGTCATTAACGTGTATACTCATGCCAAAGTACAACTTTCTAGTACCAATAGTTTTTGAGCTAAACCGCGGACAGACGGACAGACAGACGGACATGGCGAAACTATAAGGGTTCCTTGTTGACTACGGAACCCTAAAACCGGCAAAAATCACTATTGTTTAATGGGAGCCAAACTTAAACATTTATTTTATTCTGTTTTTAGTAATTTTTTTATAGACATTGACGCAAACAAAGTTGATTTGTCCGCAGTTAACTTAGCGACAAGCTCGGAACAGTCATTAGTGTCATTCACTATATTCATAAAAGACATAGAAAGACGACATATAAATGATGTCTGTTCATTTATATGCCGTCTATTTTATATTCAAGTAGTAAAAAACTGGCTGGAAATAAGGGTTCCGTTTTTAGGGTTCCGTAGCCGAACGGCAAAAAACGGAACCCTTATAGTTTCGAAATGTCTGTCCGTCTGTCTGTCTGTCCGTCCGTCTGTATGTCACAGCCATTTATTCCGAAACTCTTAGGACTATACATGTATAACTTGGTAAGTAGATGTATTCTGTGAACCGCTTTCCGATTTTAAGAAAAAATTTAAAATAAAGGGGGCTCCCCATACATGGAATTGAAACTGAAAATATTTTTTTTCATGAAAACCATATGTGTGTGGTATCTGTAGACAGGTCTTAAAAATGATATAAAGGTTTCTAAAATGACTTTTTCATAAAGTTAATCGTTTAAAAGATATTCGCTTCCAAAGTGGTAAAATGTGTGTGTCCCCCCTCTAACTTCTATAACAATGAAGTGAAAAATCTAAAAAAACTATATCGTGTAGATCCTAATGTAAACTTTCGTATAAAATTGGTTTGAACGAGATCGAGTCAGCAGTTTTTGAGATACAGTATATTTTCTAAAACCGCAAATATAACTTTGTAATTCATACAAATACTATGAAAAACAAAGTTATTTGGCGTAGTTGTAAAAATTGTAAATAAGCTAGTTTTAAGAAATTTGTAAGGATTTTTTTTTCGAATAAATATATTAAGTATATTATATTTATTATAGTTACTACGGAACCCTTCATGGGCGAGTCCGACTCGCATTTGGCCAATTTTCTGCCATTCGGCTACAGAACCCTAAAAATGGTATCTGCGGCTGCAACGTTGATATTTTAAGAATTTCTAATGCTTTTTATAGCCTCAATACTCATATTGTGGGTTCCAGACCTGAGACGCATATTCTAAATGACTACATACAAATGAGTGAAAAGGATGAATAGGGTAGATACGTGAACAAGTAAGAAGCCGACTTTGATTTTATTTAGTGCTAAGCTATTAATAATGTCCCACATTTTCTGTTTGATGCAATATTTTGCAATCGACCACGTGTGCTGAGCAAGCGATACAATACGGTCGCACTAAGTACGCCACGAGCTTAGTGTATTGCGTACAACAACTTGGTGCACTCATTACCATCATTTAGCGATAATTTAGTCCTTACGGTACTTTGTAAACAATGATATTTAGCAATAAAGCCTTGAAGGTTATCAGTGAGTTTAAATTAGTAGTGTAACCAATCCCACCAGGTACCACTTAGCCCCGACAATATGGTCCTTTGAGCCTCTATCAAGGTCTTCACGGTTGGTTTTTAATTTTTCGGGACTTTCAGTCGTGAAGTGAACATGTATTGAACTAGTAACACTTTGGATTACAGTATTTCTTAGCGTAGCTTAGCAGTAAATGTAGTGGTAACCTTAGCAGCAAGACTTTAGGAGTGACTTTAGCGGAGGTATATTAAGTAGAACTGCTCAATATACTCTCAGCGGTATCAGTAAGTGATACTCAGAGAGTTCCGTTCCAGCAGCAGTGAATTGACAGCTCACACTAGCGAAATCAGCGTATCACTGACGTGGGGAGCAATCCTCGTCAGGTTGGCAGCGGCAGAGGATTCTTCCAAGTAAAACATTCAATTTTCTTACACTGTAACGAGATGGGGAGCCTTTATTTTCTTCAATCCGAGATTGCGGAGAGCATGAGGAAACTCCTCATCACTCTTGAAAAGGATAGCGTAGAGCGTAAAACGGTAGATTACTGTAAGCGTATACTCAAGTTACTCGAGAAGTACTGGAAGGACTTTCAAGTAATCAATCATGAAAATATTCTTAATTTTGAACAGAAAGAAAAACATAAATATTTTACAAATCTGTCTGAATTTGGAAGTACGAATAATTTTTATTTAACAGCTAAGGGCCTTATAAGTCAATATAAAGGGGAGTTTAACCAAACTGGCCACTCTGGCTAATATGTGGAGACTTCGTTGTGATCAGTCGATATATGTGCCTATGCAGCTGTAGCAGCTGAACTTACAGTGACGCAAACTAAGTAGTAAAAAAGTAAAGGAGGTAAGCAGACCCGCAATGAGCCTAAGAAATATGAGCAGTTGCACTGCTGCCAGAAGAATTACACGTGCGACAAGGACGGCTTCACCAAGGTCGTGGGGAAGAGGAAGCCTCCTTGTAGAATCCAGAGCAATACTGCACCGACTGAGACTATGCTGCGTCCTGCAATACCAACGATACAGCTGTACGTGTACCAATTGCATCATACCACAACGGCTGAGCAGGTTATGGAATATGTCTGGTCTAAGTCTATCTTGAGGTTGGAGTCGCACCAAACCACTAATTTCAAGTCGTGTATGGTGCGAGTGCCGACACATCACGTCGAGAGTTTCTTCAAGGAAGATCTTGGCCGATGGGTGTCGTGATTTAACGTTTCTGAAGGAGGGTACGCAACACCACGCAGCGTAACACGACGCCGCGCGCCGTCGCTTTGTGTGCATTAGTTTAAAGTTCATTAGTAAAGTAAAAATCCCACCAAAAACATCCTGTAAAAAATTAGCCAAGTCTCGCCTAAGCTGCTTGTTTCTTTATAAAAAGTAATGAAATCTCTAAGCAAAGCGAAGCCAAGTTTAAGGATCTTTACTGCGATTTCTTTATTAATATAGTAAGATTTTATGTAACCGGCCGTTGAACATACCTACTATATGCACTTTTACTAGTTAATACATCGAAGTCAACGGCCAAGTCACATAAAATCTTACTATATTAATAAAGGAATCGCAGTAAAGATCCTTAGACTTGGCTTCGCTTTGCTTAGAGATTTCATTACTTTTTATAAAGAAACAAGCAGCTTAGGCGAGACTTGGCTAATTTCTTACAGGATGTTTTTGGTGGGATTTCACTTCTTTTTGCAGAAAGCTATTTTTACTTGATTAGTTTCTTAATTTTTCAGAATCCAGTTTCATATTCATTTATAAGAAGGGGCTCGTCACATTGAATAACTTTTGTCAAGGCGTATTTCTATATCTCCCATAGTTCAGCTGAGCTCTAAGGGTTCTTCATCAGATACTTCAGACCTTCAATTTTTTATACACATCAGTAGAAAGGGCTCGTCACACTGAATAACTTTAGTCAAGGCGCATTTCCATATCTCCCATAGGTCAGCTGAGCTCTTAGGGTTCTTCATCAGATACTTCAGACCTTTAATTTTTTAATTTCAAACGAAAGGTCTTACCACGCTCAATAAACTTTGGGAACATAGCATGTCCATAATTTGAATACTTTGGCTGGTCTGTTACGGTTTCTCCTCAGGGTCGTAAGGTACTCCAGATCTTCCATGATCCTAGTTTTGATAGTTTTTCCTTCATATAGGCACTAAACCCTACCTCTATGCCAAATTTCAGCTCTCTAGGTTTATGGGAAGTACTAGTTCTATTTTGATGATCAGTGAGTCTATATATGTCGAAATAGTAAAACTTTGCTTTTGAATAACTTAGTAAATAAACAAGCTACAAACATGAAATTTTGTGGTTTAAGTGTGTGCTGGTAGCTTACTAGATAACGATAATTTCAGCGTTCTAAATCTATCCAGAGGTCCCCAAATAGGGGCCTGAAAATACGTCGAAATGGTTCCAGAAAAGGATGGTACGGCAGTGTTTGCTTTGCGCTCGACTTGGCGGGGGCACTACCGTGCCCCCAGATATTTATAAGTGTATAAGTAGATTTGTATGTTCATGTCTTATATTTTCTATGGGCCTTTGAGTAGAAGGCGTTTTGTAGTTTCCACTGATGTAAAAAAAGAATGTATAAAATGGAAATTAAATACGTACAAAGTGTGCATGCTTGAGGAAGTGCGCGGAACCGTGTGAGTGTGTGATTTAGTTATTGTCTAAGTTGAATTCAGTATTTCAGTTTCACACACCTCGTCACGTTTCAGTGACTTAATTAACTGCTCAGTGCCTATGAAAAGTTTTCTTGAACACCTCTTAGGACTAGTTGGGGAGTTTATAACAAAAAAACTTTATGTATAATAATGCAAGCTTTATTCTCATAGCACAATCTGAAACTGTAAGTAGTTAATATAATATAATACATTTATTTTCTCTACAAACTTATAAAGTAAGTACATACGCTGTTAATACTATGCTATGTTAACAAATTTGTAAGAGACTGGTGCCCATGGTAGGTATATCAATACCTGTATTACAGGTCACCAGGTCCCCACTCCGCTGACAAAACTTGGAAAGCATATTGTGAATGATAAGATAATCAATCTGAACAATTAAATACAATTACAATTAAATAAGAGAAAATCAATGGATATAAAGTAAAATATAAATAAAACAAAATAGGCATGTTAAATTATATGCGTGAGAGTGTGTTTGTGTGGGTTAGTGTGTGGGTGTGTGTGTGTGTGCGTGTGTGTTCTTGTTTTCTAGTGTGTACCTGTGTGTTGTTATGTTCAAGAGTGTGCCTGTTTGTGATTGTGTCTGTATGTTGCTGTGTATGCGAAGGATAGAGTGTGTGTTTCATGTTATTTCATTGGGTGTAACAACTTTTCAGTTGCATTATAGTCCAATTTTTTTAACCACTTGGTAACTGATGCTTTACAACCAAATTTTAACTGCGAGTAAATGTCAAGTGAAGAATTAGCAATATTATACAGGTAACTGCCCAGAAAACAGTAGAACCTATGAGACAGTTGGGTGTTAAGTTTTTGTGCCTGACATATTCTTCCCTTCCCTCTACTGTCTCTTGCTAAGTCAGAATCATAAGCTAAATTAGAGTGTTTTTTAGAACAATATTTAATACAAAGGTTTGAAGTCTCACCGTTAATACATCCCATTTACTGTACAACTCCGTTGTTGAAAAACGGAATGGGAGTCCAGCCAGTTGTGTTGTAGTAGCTTGTGGATTTGGTATAAATATGGGGCATGGATCAATGGAATGTGAATTTTATTTTGAAGAAACGTTGGTTGTTACAGAAGCATTTACATCAGCGACGTAAACAATTAATTAATGAGGCTATCCACTATGTTTGTAATTTCTGGCACGAGTTCTTCCGATAGTCAATTTTTGCTCTGTCCAAAATGACTTTCACGGCTCCTTCCACTTCACTAAGAATTTGCTTCTGGCAGCATTGCAACTGCTCATATTTCTTAGGCACTGTTCCGTCCAATACGTGTATTTGGACCACTGGCTGGGCTTCCTAAATCTTTTTGAAAGTCTTGTGGATGCACGCTCGGACCTCGGACCTGCCCAGAAGTTGGCCTACTTGTTGTCCGTTTTGGAAGGCGAAGCCAGAGCCTTGGTGCAGCACTTGCCGGTGACGGACTCCTCCTACCCGACCGCTCTGGAGCTTCTCTCCCGACGGTATCAGAACAAGCGCTGCCTGGCTGATGTGCACATCGGCCAGATTTTGGGACAACCGGCCATTGCCAGCACGTCGGCGTTGCGCACTGACTTGCTGAACCCGTTGGTCTAAGCGACCAACGCCTTGAGACGCTTGACATTACCGGTGGAACATTGGTCCTACCTGTTGGTGCACATAGTGCTGCGGTTGCTCCCTGCGGAGTTGAGGTCACGTTTTGAGCAGAAGTATGGTGGGGATAGTGCCACCCATCTTCCCCCCTTTGACGACCTCCTCAAGTTTTTGGAAGACGAGTGTCGGTTTTTAGATAACACTCGTGGCGCCAAGGGGTTCACGCCCACCACCTTCTCGGCCTAGAGACCAGGGACGGACTAGGGCTAGGGGGCCTGTTGATGTTCGCCCCACACAGGAGCCCAGGGTTGCCTTTTGTCGTCTTGGTTAGCGGGACAGGTTGGCCTGGAGGTGAATGACTTTTCAGGCCAGATTCGGGGAATTGGCGAAACGGCTGTCACCACTGTTGAGGGAAGGACCTGGTTTGAAATCGCCCCTTTGAGTTGTCCGTACCCTAAACTTCGTGCTCCTGCCCTCGTTCTGCCGACTAATTGGGTAGCCATCCCGATTGTCAGTTGCCTTTGGATGTTCTACGATTGACGTCAGGTCTGGTTTTGGCTGACACCCGGTTTGATTCCCCTTGTACGGTGCATTTGTTGTTGGGTTTTGATATTCTAGGGAGGATATTGTTGGGAAATACGACGGTCTTGCAGCCGGAGAACCCATGGTCCCTCAGGAGGGGCTTGGTGGCGGTCTCAAGCATCTTCGGCTTTGCGGTTATGGGCCCAGTGTTGGAAGTGCCCCCTCCACCTGAATCTGGTTTAGCGTTGGTGTCCGGCTCAGCCCTCTCTGATACCGTTCAGAGGTTTTGGGAGGTTGAAGAGCCCCCTCAGGTGGCCCGCTTGAATCCGGAACACGAAGAGTGCGAGTTGTTCTATCAGAACAACACCGGTCGACTCTGCTCCGGTCGGCTTGTGACCCGGCTGCCTTTTGTTGCGGTGCGACCACCTCTCGGCCAATCCAGATCTACGGCTGAGAAAAGATTGTTGGCAATAGAGCGCCGTATGGCCAGGGACCCGGTGCTGCGGCAAAAATATGTAGATTTTATGCGTGAGTATGCAGACTTGGGACACATGTCGGTGTCAGATTTGGATTGGCGCTCAGTAGAGCATTTCTTTTTGCCACACCACGCGGTCCTCAAGCCATCCACTGGTAAACTGCGCACAGTGTTTGATGGGTCTGCGCGGACTTCTTCCGGCGTCTCCTTGAATGATTGCCTGCATTCCAGCCCCAAATTGTTGAGGGATCTTTGTGACGTTATCACGTCTTTTCGTCGTCATCAAGTAGTCTTTGTGGCCGACATCAAAATGATGTTCCGGCAAACGGTTATTCACCGGGATGACAGACGTTATCAGTTGATCCTGTGGCGGGAATATTCCCAGGATCCCATGATTGTGTACGAGCTCAACACGAATACCTACGGCCTTCGATCAAGCCCAAGCGAACGAATAGCAACTCGTTCGCTTTGGGAGCTTGCGGACCGGGAGCGTTTGAGGTTCCCTCGTGCGTCCGCCATTTTGAAAACGGGCCTGTACGTAGATGATGTCTGCACTGGAGCTCCTACGGTTGAGGAAGCTATCCTGTTGCGTGATGAGTTGGTCCAGATTCTTGCTTCCGCTGGATATGAGTTGCGTAAATGGGTGTCCAACTCACCAGCGCTATTGGAAGGTGTGTTGGAGGATCATAAGCAGGATCCTCATTTGTTTGAAAACGTTGACAACCCCGCCATGAAGGCCGTCGAGTTGGAGTCACCTCCTACTTGGACTAAACGACTGGTGTTGTCTACTGTAGCGAGGACCTTTGACCCTAATGGTTGGATCTGCGCGGTATTGTTTTGGGCGAAATGCTTCCTTCAGCGCCTTTGGACCGCTGAACTTGGTTGGGACGAGCCACTTCGGGAAACCCTGTTGGAAGACTGGCTCCAATTTGTATCCGCACTCCCTGCGGTCAACGAGGTCGCACTGCCACGCGCCATCCTCCCCCCTAGGGTTTATACTGCCACCCTTCATGGGTTTTGTGACGCGTTCTCTCACGGTTATGCCACCGTTGTTTATCTGCGCACCGTCAGCGCCACAGGCCAGGTGAAGTTGTCACTGGTCATGGCCAAGAGCAAGGTGGCCCCCCTCCGGACGGCATTGACTATCCCTTTTTTTTTTTTTTAATAACCCTTGATCCTGGATCCTTGATTGGATGAGTCCCACGACCCCGGCGGGCTTCGGCCCTCTGCAGAGGGGGCCTCGTCATGTTGCTGACGCTCTTTGAGGCGCGCGTGGAACACGACGCGCCGTCGACCCGGGCATGGTCCATGGTCGGACAGCGAGTTGCCCTTTACTCGCTGTCCGCATGCCCGCGCCTACGGTGGCCGGAGATCGTCGGCCGACGTCCGACGCCGTGGGCGTCTACCACTGCGGCTGGGCTGGAGGGAGGACGCCATCCTCTCCCTCACGCGGCCCGCCTCCTCCTTCGGAAGCATGACTGCTTCGCAGAAGGAGGCGACCGCTTCCCACTCCCTCTCGCCCCGCAGCATGGCCTCAACCAATGCCGGGCGCGAGAGGTCTCCGCCTATCGCCGCCGTGAGGACACGTCGGTGCTCTGCCCAGGCGGGGCAGTCTTGCACCGTGTGCTCTACGGTGTCCTCAGGGCGACCCTCGCAGTGGTGACACCCAGGCGTTTCCTCATTTCCCATCAGACACAGGTACCTCCCGAAACTTCCGTGTCCGGTGAGGACCTGCGTCATGCGGTAGGTCAGGACGCCGTGACGCCGATGTAGCCACTCTTCAAAGAGGGAAGTTGTCAGGGGCAGTGCTTCTTGCGCGTCTTCTAAACCACGTTGCGCACACTTTGGGTGGAACTGTTGACATTCGGGCTTCTTACGCCTGGACGGACAGTCAAATTGTTTTGTGTTGGTTGAAGTCGTCCGTCCACTCTTTGGAAGTCTTTGTTGCGAACCGAGTGTCTCAGATTCAAGGTTCTGAAACGCCTTTGATTTAGAGGCACGTGCCTGGTGACCTGAACCCGGGCGACGTAGCCTCACGCGGGTGCATGGCCCCCCGCTTGATTGCTCACCCCCTCTGGTGGGGACCGGACTGGCTGACTCGCCCCGAGGACGACTGGCCTCGAACGCCAGTCTTGATGTCGGATCCTTTGCCCGGACTTAAGGTGTTCGCTGTTGGGACGAAGGACCCTCCGTTTGATCCTGATTTTTTGTTGAATCGATACAGCTCTCTCGACAAATTCTTGAACGTCACCTCGTGGATCAGGCGTTTTGGTCACAATTCTAGGAATCCAGGGGACAAGCGCCTGCCACCAGTTCTCTCTCCTCAAGAGCGACAGGAGTCACTCCTCCTTTGAGTCCGCTCTGTGCAGGCTGCACACTTTGAGAAGGAGATTGAGGTCTTGAAGTCTGGTAGGGTTAAGTTGTCGGGAGCCATTAGTAAGGTGAATCCCTTTTTGGATAAGACGGGTCTTTTGCGCGTTGGAGGACGGTTGAGGCACTCTAGCCTTCCTTATGGGGCCCGTCACCCTCTTTTGTTGCCCAAGGAGGGCCACTTGGTTCAATTGTTGGTGACTGATCATCACGTTAAGAACTCGCATGCCGGTTGCAATGCGCTGTTGGCCATTCTGCAGCGAGAATTTTGGATTTTGTCGGCTCGTCGTACTATTCGTAGCATTGTCTTCCGTTGTATGCCGTGTTATCGGACTAAGGCCTCCACTATGCAGCCCCTAATGGGAGATTTGCCGGCTGATCGCGTCAATGAGGCGAGGCCCTTTGCTGGCGTCGGAACGGACTTTGCTGGTCCCTTTTCGGTGAAGACGTCCACCCTTCGTAATAGTAAATTGTCAAGGCTTATTTGTGTGTTTTTGTCTGCCTGTCAACCAAGGCAGTACATTTGGAGCTGGTAACCTCCCTCTCGACAGAGGCCTTTGTGGCGACTTTGGAAAGATTTGTGTCTCGCCGTGGGTTACCTTCCTTGATTAGGTCTGATTGCAGTACGAACTACAAGGGTACAAGTAACTATTTGAAGGAGGTATACGCCTTCCTTAATGAGAGCCAGGTTGACATTGGTAATAGTTTGGCCCGCCGAGGGTCACTTGGTTGTTTGACCCGCCAGCCTACCCCCATTGGGGGGGTATTTTTGAGGCCGCGGTGAAAGCGGCAAAGGGACACTGGCGGAGATTGTTGGGAGACACCGTTCTCACCTTTGAGGAACTAGCTACGGTATTTTGCCGCATTGAAGCTGTGTTAAATTCGTGCCCATTGTGCCCGCTCTCTTCGGACCCGAACGACTTGGAGGCTCTAACACCGGGCTATTTCTTGATTGGACAGCCACTTGTCGCCTTGCCGGAGTACCCTTTTGTTGATGTGAGCCAAAATCGGCTTTCGCGGTTTCAGTTGGTGCAACAGCTCGCTCAGAACTTTTGGAAGCGTTGGAGCTTAGAGTATCTGCACATCCTCCAGCAACGCGTTAAGTGGACGGATAAAACTCATCCGCCCAAGATCGGAGACCTCGTCCTGATTAAGGATGCCAACCTTAAGCCTTTGTATTGGCGCAGGGGGCGCATTCTCAATTTAGTGGCTGGCACCGACGGGGTCCCTCGTTTTGCTGAGGTTTTGGTGGACGGATCCATCATAAAGAGAGCGATCGCAACCTTGTCAAGGCTTCCAATTGATTAACGGACGAGTAGGCCCGTCCGGGGGGGGGGGTAGATGTTCCGTCCAATACGTGTATTTCTGAACGCACCTTTTTGGTATGGCAATTATCTATGGTCTTGATTTGACACTTGACATAACTTGACACTTGACATATAACCTTGTTTCCTGTTAGAAAAAAAGTCCACCGTTTGGGAGATTGATTTTATTGATTGTAATTGGAAATCGAATTGAATCTCAGGTGCTATTAACGGATTGATCGTGATTAGTGATTAATTTAAATTGTAATCCCGAATTGAGGAAAAACCTGGGATATTTTGAACAATAACGCCGAATGACGCCAGACCGAATGGCACGCGAACTTTGTTGAAAGTAATTGTGAATTGGTGCTAAAATGTAGCAGAGTGGTGCCGTGATTGCTGCCGGGACCACATTGTGAGGACCTGTGTCTTTGGGAACCTCCGTCCATCAACACCTGATCACATTACACGTTTCAAATATACTTACACACACACACACACGGACGTGATCTCAGGAAAGGTCGTAGCTTGTCGTCTCTGGAGCTGGTAAGTCTAGTCTATAGGTTTAACTATTTATTAGTAGGGCCTGGGAGCCTATTGTTGAAAAGCAACGTTAAAGCTCCACGTATAGTGGACAGTTCGGACACACCAGTTACCGTTGGCTGGCTGATTGAAGGACCGAACAGGCACATATATCGACTGGTCACTACGCAGTCTCCACATTTTGGTTAAACACAGTTTGGTTAAACTCCCCTTTATATTGACTTATAAGGCCCTTAGCTGTTAAATAAAAATTATTCGTACTCCCAAATTCAGACAGATTTGTAAAATATTTACGATTATTCTTTCTGTTCAAAATGAAGAATATTTTCATGATTGATTACTTGAAAGTCCTTCCAGTAATTTTCGAGTAACTTGAGTTTACGCTTACAGTAATCTACCGTTTTATGATCTACGCTATCCTTTTCAAAAGTGATGAGGAGTGTCCTCATGCTCTCCGCAATCCCGGATTCAAGAAAATAAAGGCTCCGTATCTCGTTGCGATGTAAGAAAATTGAATGTTTTACTTCCGAAGAATCCTCTGCCGCTGCCAACCTGACGAGGATTCCTCCCACGTCAGTGATACGCTGATGTCACTAGTGTGAGCTGTCAACACACTGCTGCTGGAACGGAACTCTCTGAGTATCATTGTTGCTGATACCGCTGAGAATATATTGAGCAGTCCTACTCAATATACTGCCGCTAAAGTCACTCCTAAAGTCTTGCTGGTAAGGTTACCACTACAGTCACTGCTAAACTACGCTAAGAAATACTGTAATCCAAAGTGTTATTAGTTCAATACATGTTCACTTCACGACCGACAGTCCCGAAAATATAAAAACTAACCGTGAAGACCTTGATAGAGGCTCAAAAGACCATATTGTCGGGGCTAAGTGGTACCTGGTGGGATTGGTTACATTACTAAGTTAAGCACACTGATAACCTTCAAGGGTTTATTGCTAAGTATCATTGTTAACAAAGTAAGATAAGGGCTAATTATCACTAAATGATGGAAATGAGTGCACCCGGTTGCTGTACGCAATACATTAAGCTCGCGGCACAGTTAGTGCGACCGTATTGTATAACTTGCTCAACACACGTAGTCAATTGCAAAATAATAATTATTGAGTGTCAACAAATCTAATCTTCTGCAACACACAAACCTGGTGTAGTGCAATTACCCAACAATTATTTTCGGACCTGCAGTAAGCGGTAAAACAGAATTGCATAGAGTTCGTTATTAGAACTTTATGCAACAAAAATGGTACAAAGGCGGACTTAATGCCTTAGGCATTCTGTACCAGTCAACCCTTTGGTGGACATAAATTTCTCAATAAAATTATGGGAACGCCGACATTTAATTTGATAACATGTGCTGGAAGACCAGGTGCGGTTCGTTCCAATCGGATAGAAAATAGTTTAGAAGAAATTTTGGGTTCTAGTCAGCTAAAAGTGATCCAATTCTACCCAAATTGTTAGTTCTCTTAAAAAAAAAAACTAAAAAGAAAATTAAATGGTAAACTTGGCATGACATTTCTTTCTATTAATTGTTTCGCTACAAAGGATGTCATTTGAAAAGCGCTATTTATATGTTCGAATATGTTTCCAAAAATGACTACAAAGGCTCCAGAGGATCATTAAACATATTGATTTTTCCACCAGAACAACATAAATCAATTGACTCTTTTTGCCATTTAAAGCGTGACGGTAATTGCAGCACACATTTATACCACCACAGAACAGATAAAAGAGGTTAGAAAGGAAATAGTTCTTGATTTACATATCAAGAATACATTAGAACGCGTGTCGCCGCTTGTCTCCCACTCTATAGCTCCACTACAACCAAGAGACCCATACGTATGTGCATTACGCACACAAAATAAACTACACAGACTTAGATCGCGAGTTTGCAACTTATTGTCACACTAACGCAAAAACCTGTGTTTAACATGCACTCACACACGTGCAAAAGCAATTTATTTTTCATATATGTTAAGGTAACCAAAAGGTCGATAATCAATATCGATAAAATTGTGGCAATATAGGAATAACCCAAATCAAACAACCAAATCTGCTTTCAAAACATACGCAAAGAGGTATAAAACTATAATCAGACTCACAAAAAAATCTCAAAACGACTACTTTATTAATTCTGCCACAAATAAAAATAAAGCTACTTGGAAAGTGATAAATGAGATCAAATCTAACTATCCAAATGAAGGCGTAAATCAATTAATTATAAATAACGAAATCATAAATAATCCTCAAGACATTGCGAATTCATTTAATGATTATTTCCTTGACATCAATGACAATAACACTAATGTTACACAAAAATCTCCACATAAACTGACATATAATTCGAATTCAATTTTTATGGCACCAACTATTCCTGATGACATTAATAAAATAATTATTGATCTAAAAAATAAAACCAGTACCGGCTATGATAACATTATGACAAGTATTGTGAAGGATGTTGCTCATATTATATCTGAACCATTAAGCTTCATCATTAATTTATGCATCGAAGAAGGAACCTTTCCAGAAAAACTAAAAATATCTGTTATAAAGCCAGTATTCAAAAAAGGAGACAAATCAAATAGGAGCAACTATCGGCCCATCGCCTTGATACCTATTTTTGGAAAAATTATTGAAAAGGTGATGTTTAACTGTCTCTATACTTTCTTTGAAACACACAACATTCTAACGTCCAGTCAATATGGTTTCAGAAAAAATAAAAGCATAAATGTTGCAATATATAACTTTTTACATAAGGTAATGACTAACTTGGACAAAGGACTGCCGGCTATCGCACTTTACATGGACATGTCGAAAGCTTTCGATCGGGTCGACCATAAAATCCTCTTAAAAAAGATGTATGCGTATGGTGTGAGAGGTAATGTGTACAAGCTTATCGAATCATACCTTAGCAATAGACAACAATTTACTGAAGTAAGGAGGTTAAATCCCATCACCAAAACAGAAGAAATATATCGTTCTGAAGTAGGAACTCTAAAATCCGCCGTCCCTCAAGGGACTATTGTGGGTCCTTTATTCTTCCTTGTATATATAAATGACATGCCTTCGGTAACAAATCACGACCTTACACTATTTGCTGATGATAGCACTGTTTTATTCGTTAATGATAATAAAATCGATTTAGAATCTGACATTAACCAAACAATATTATCAATTATAAACTGGCTAAAGAGGAATCATTTGAAGATTAACTTTGAAAAAACTAATATAATGAATTTTAAAATACGAGCTCGACGTACAGGTACTTTAAAAATCTGTTACCTAGATAACGAAATTGAAGAAACCGAAGAAACAAAATTTCTAGGGTTGCATATCGACAACAAACTTAAGTGGAAATCACATATTGATCATATCTGTAAAAAGTTGGCTCAGTTTTCATATGCGCTTAACAGATTGAGGAAAATAGCGAATCAGACTACTCTACTAACAGCTTACCATGGTTACGTTAGCTCTATCCTCAGATACGGTGTAATATTCTGGGGTAACAGTACAGACAAGGAGCGTGCTTTCATTGCACAGAAACGTTGCATCAGGGCTATATTTAACATACAGCAAACTGAGTCATGTAAGCCATTTTTTAAAAAGATGAACGTATTAACACTACCCTGTGTTTATATATTTGAAGCTGCAGTATTTGTAAAAAATAATATTGGCATGTATAATTACTACACGCGTATACGGCGCAAGGACCAACTCCGAACAGAATCTAGCAAGACTCACCTAATGCATCAGAGTATCTTTTGTACAGCTTCACGTATTTATAATAATATTCCGGGGCCGATTAGAATAATTCCGGAAATGAGACAATTTAAAAAGAATCTCCATGATCTGTTAGTAAACAAGTGCTACTACTCTGTAAAAGACTTCCTGTTAGACAAATCACTGCTCCAATACAGTCTCCCTCGGTCTTCATGTGTTCAGTGACCCACTGATATGTACCTATGAATTATTTATTTTTTTTGCCTTATTTTTCATATGTAATTCCTATTAATAAGCAATTTGAGGTAATAATGTTTTAATGTAATTTAATTTATTTTATGACTATTTTATGCCCTAAGGGCGGGACATAGCTGATCTGTATTATTATGTAAGACCTGTATTATGTACTACCTATGATCCACAATAAAATATTTGATTGATTGATTAATTGATTGAAAATTATTGTAATTCTTAAAAATTTTGCAATTTTTTGCTATAGTTTGGTAAGGGCGGGGGGAGGGGGGGGAGGGGTAGTAATAGTGTGGACCTTTACTTATAAATAATATTGTAAAATTAAGGGGGAACATCCGACACAGCCACGATATTCAAATTTTCTTTCGTTTTTTGTGTTTTTTTTTTGGTAATTGCAGTTCTGTTTTACGTCATTATATTATGACATAATATAATTTAATTAATATCATGTGACTAACCCTCTGAATTTCTATATGCTATATACCGAAAATTCAAAATACCACCCATGCGAACCTAGGCTGTGTGTTCTCGCGATAAACGTTATTCGCGCCATAGAAAGCCATCAGTTAAAGCTATTACGTAAATAAATGACACAAGTAAAAAGTACAACAATCTTTTAATAATGAACAATAATTTAAACTAATTTCAATGCAGATTTAATGATAATATCCGCAAAAATTGTCCAGGTTTTGATGTCATTTAATGTTTAGTCTTTAAGTCAAGAGTGAATAAGTTACTTTTAGGCAAGCGTGTTCCATCTTCGACCACATCATCACTTACCATCAGGTGAGATGGTGGTCAAACGCGAGCCTATTATCAATAAAAAAATAATAAAGTTTTATAGAATAGAATATAATTTACACACTACTTACTGCAATATTTTTGTGTGGAGAAGTTCCTGTTTTTAACTATCTATTGCCTGACCGTTTTTATATAATCATTTTCTGCAAAATTTTCAAACTAAATTGTACTACATTTAGTAGGTATCCATTCATTACTACCGGTTGCCTCAATCCACAATTCTTCTAGTGCATGGTTGATATCAGTCGACAACTTTAACCAAGACCAATCAACCTCTGCCAGATCCGCCCTTACCTTAACATAGTCGCACTTTCGGAAATTTAACCGTTTAATGTTATTCGGTTTTTTTGTTATTTGTTTGGTAGGAACACTGCTTTTCATAATTA
This sequence comes from Tholera decimalis, assembly GCA_943138885.2. Lineage (NCBI taxonomy): Eukaryota > Metazoa > Arthropoda > Insecta > Lepidoptera > Noctuidae > Tholera > Tholera decimalis. The sequence continues at coordinate 3,183,131 of OW964557.2, read as the reverse complement.
TACTCAAAGGTGGGTGATGATCGTCAACCCTACTGAGCGGATCATCATTAAGCAAAACTTGAACACTTTCTGATCTACAGAGGACAAGATCTAAATACCGATTGATTTTCTTAGGTATGTGATTAAATTGTGACAATTGACAAAATGCCAATAGATCCAGTAAGAAAGAAGACTTCCTATCATTAGCTATAGCAGCATTCACTAATCTGCTGCCCGATGGCATTTGAGTCCATAGCAAATCCGGAACATTGATATCCCCAATAATTAAATTTGAGCAATCGTTATGAGAATCTGTAACAATCTTTTGTGTAATCGCATAAAATGCATCGACATCATTAATAGGTAAATCTGGGGGAAGGTAACATACACAAAGATTGTACTGACACTCACGCGAGTTGCTAGGCAAAATACTCTCCCAAATATCCTCCATTCTGCTGTCCCATGAGGAATGCCTTACCACTTTGTATTGTTTTTTAATAGCTATTAAAACACCCCCTCCATCAACCTTATTTACACATGTACTTTCGCGATCTCTTCGAAACACGTTATACCGATTATCAAAAAGATCATTATCAAAAATACCCGAGTTCAAATTCGTCTCAGTTAAACAAATTATGTCATAATTACAATTAAGTGAATTAACATAAAAATCCTCTAGTTTTGATCTTATTCTATTTACATTCTGATAATAAATTAACATAAGAGATTACAGAAAACAGATCCAAATAGTAAACAATACATGTGTCCGTTTAAGTGAGTTTAGCTAAACAATTGATGTGTTTTATCTGTACAGCCTGGTCCTGCTCAGTTTTCCTAACATAAATTCGACCATATTTAACCCATACAAATTTATAAGAGCGTTCCTTAGCTGTCAATTTAGTTGCGGCATGAAGTTTCTTACATTCCGGTGAAAACGTACTATTTACTGGGCGGAACACGCCAAGTAAATAGTACGTTTTTCTCCAGGCACATCTAGGTGCGACGAGTTCAAGACGCTATTTTTATTGCTCTTATTATATTGAGTGATAGCTGAGAGAAGATTATTACGGTGTCTTTCAGATGGTAATGTAGCCAGTACATTTATGGGACGATCCGATGCGTTGTTCATCTTAGCAACCCGGCGAATCGCTTGTAAATCTGTGTCAGGAATTGATACTTTAATTTCGTTACACAAGTTCTTAAAAATTGTAATCAGGTTTTCATTCTTTCTTTCTGGCACACAGTGAATTTCAATATTGCGGCTTCGTGATATTTTTTCAAGCGTTTGCATACGTCGTGTGAGGTCGGTAATATCTGAACGAAGTTTAATATTCACTGACTCAAGCGATTGAATAGTGTCCTTGACTGAAACAAGACGGACATTGAGGTCTTTTTGCTCAGCCGCTAAAAAATCAGTAGTGCGGGTGAAATCGTCCCTCAAACTATCGATCGCAGATGCTATTTCCTTCTTTATATCAGCAGTTAGAGCGGCTCTAATGCTTTCAAGCTTAGAATCCAGAAGCAGGCTGAACTGTTCGTATGAAATAGAACCAGAGGTACCTGATGGATTAACAAGCGATCCAGTATTATTTCGAAGCATTTGAATTATTGGAGACTGCGACGTTGACGCCTTAGAATCGCCGTCGGGAATGTCCAATAAATAGTCACAAGACATATTTGCATCCTCGCGTAGAATATCAAATTGATTCCGCACCGGTGTATTGTCGTGTTTACGATGAGTTATGTTGCTACATACAGGGCAGGTCCAGTTACGTCTAAGTTCATGTGCATGACTTGTGTAGTAATCTTGGGTCATACTCAGACATTTATAATCATAAAAACCCCTACATGAAATGCAGACCAATGACTCTCCGCGATCAATAACTTTGTTGCATGCTGCACACTGCATCGTACCAATCAGCCGACTATTTAACTAGGTATATTTATTCTTAAATAATAACTCGCCGTGTAGGTAAATGTGTTTAAAGTAACAATGGTAAGTGAGTCACTTGTCACAGCGAGCACTAAGCGAGCGATTTGCGTGTTGTCCTAGGTCAGGGACGCCATCGTTGAAGAAATTATTTAAAAAGTTTTTGCTTATATCTCAGGAGTTTGTGGATAGATTTAAATAAAAAAAATACGATTTAACCCTATAATTTATTGTGATAGCTTATAAGAGATGTGATTCAACGTCAGAAGTACAGATAAAGGGATGTTCCTTTTTCTATAAATCGCAAGCTAAAATACATTGTACAAAATACAGGGAACAGTTACGGTTAGAATTCATTTATTTCTAAAGATTACAAATCACTTATACAGAAATAAATACTTAAGATTACTTAATTTGTAAAACATTTGCGTTGTCCAGGAGTAGTACGAACTTATTATGAATGATTTATATAATATACAAAATATGAAGGTACTTTTAAAAGTTTCACAAGTTAATTGTATTGCCTACCGCCGCCGCGCGTCGCGCTGTCGCGGCCGCCGTGCGTTGACTCATTATGTTAGCGAAATATTGATTGTTTTACACTGGGTGCAAAATTAATTTTGTTCATTAATTAATTATTTTTGGTATTATTTTTGGAAACCTTACAATTTACAACGCAGGTAAGCTAGGATAAAAAATCAACGTAACATACTGGAAGGACTTTCAAGTTATCAATCATGAAAAGAGTCTTCATTTTGAACAGAACAATCATAAATATTTTATAAATCTGTCTGAATTTGGAAGTACGAATAATTTTTATTTAACAGCAAAGGGCCTTATAAGTCAATATAAAAGGGAGTTTAACCAAACTGGCCACTCTGGCTAATATGTGGAGACATCGTTGTGATCAGTTGATATATGTGCCTATGCAGCTGCATATGCAGTAGGAGTTGAACTAACAGTGACGCAACCTAAGTAGCAAAAAAGTAAAGGAGGTAAACAATGCTGCCAGAAGAAGAACACGTGCGACAAGGACGGCTTCACCAAGGTCGTGGGGAAGAGGAAGCCTCCTTGTAGAAACCAGTGTGATACTGCACCAAGTCAGACTATGCTGCGTCCTGCAATACAAACGATGCAGCTGTATGTATACCAATTGCATCATACCACAACGACTGAGCAGGTTATGGAATATGTCTGGTCTAAGTCTATCTTGAGGTTGGAGTCGCACCAAACCACTAATTTCAATTCGTTTATGGTGCGAGTGCTGACATATCACGTCGAGAGTTTCCTCAAAAAAGAGATTTGGCCGATTGGTGTCGTGTTTCAACGTTTCCGAAGGAGGCTCCGCGACACCACGCAGCGTAACACGACGCCGTTGCTTTGTGAGCATTAGTTTAAAGTTTATTTTTACAAATATTTATGTGCATAAGTAGATCTGATTATTCATGTCTTATATTTTCTATGGGCCTTTGAGTAGTAGGTTTTTAGGGTTCCGTAGCCAAATGGCAAAAAACGGAACCCTTATAGTTTCGACATGTCTGTCCGTCTGTCTGTCTGTTTGTCTGTCTGTCTGTCTGTACGTCCGTCCGTATGTCACAGCCATTTTATTCCGAAACTGTTAGAACTTTACATGTGAAACTTGGTAGGTAGATGTATTCTATGAAACGCTTTCCGATTTTATGAAAAAATAAAATTAAAATAAAGGGGAGCCCCCCTTTATTTTAAATATTTTTTTTCCCCACACATGGAACTGAAACTGAAAATATATTTTTTCATGAAACCTATGCGTGTGTTAATGTAATGTTATTTTTTAAGAACTATCTATAGATACCAATCTATAGATAGTTCTTAAAAAATAACATTGAGGTTTCTAAAATCATTTTTTAATAAAGTAAATCGTTTAAAATATATATGCTTCTAAAGTGGTAAAATGTGTCCCCCCCCCTCTAACTTCTATAATAATGGAATGAAAAATCTCAAAAAAATATGTGCTGTAGATCTTAATGTAATCTTTCAACCAAAATTGGTTTGAACGAGATCGGGTCTGCAGTTTTTGAGATACAGCATATTTTCTAAAAAACTTTTTAGCAAAAAATAGAACCGACTTCCATATAAAAACACTACAAAGGCAAAAATAACTTTAATTTCGGAAGGCGGTGTCAAAAACGAAAATATATACAAAACTAAAGACACCGCCTTCCGAAATTAAAGTTATTTTTTGCCTTTGTAGTGTTTTTACATGGAAGTCGGTTCTATTTTTTGCTAAAAAGTTTTTTTTCACGCTTTTTAGTGGGTCGGTTTATAATTTATCTAGTTACAAAAGCCAAAATGTCAACTACTTATCACCTTTTACAAAATATTGCTTTTCCCGGTGCAGAGCCGTTAATTTTTGAGGAGTTCTCCTGGTACATCACCATCAGCTCTACTTCACCATATGCATTGTGACGAGTATAAAGTGCTTGACATCCATATTCAAGTAATCTAATCGCAATCAACGAAAAACTTATTATTGAGTAGTTTCGGTGGCCATCTGGGGTCTTCATCATCAGTTCCACTTCCTCAAATGGTGCTTTTCAAGAGCAACTGCACAGGGTACTATAAGAAATACCCAAAACGCTATGGGTGTGCCTATAATATTTGAAGAGTTCCCTCGATTTCTCCATGATCCCATCATCAGATCCAAACGTGGGAAAATGGGACCAACTAAATAGTATACCCTTTCAAAAAAAAAAAAGAATTTTCCAAATCGGTCCAGCCATCTCCGAGTTATGAGGTAACATACATAAAAAAAAAAGTTCAAGACGAATTGTAAACCTCCTTTTTTTGAAGTCGGTTAAAAACCGTAAATATAACTTTGTAATTCATATAAACACTATGAAACACAAAGTTATTTGGCGTAGTTGTAAAAATTGTAAATAAACTAGTTTTAAGAAATTTTTAAGTTTTTTTTTTTGTTTCAAATAAATCTATTAAATTATATTTATTATAGTTACTACGGAACCCTTCATGGGCGAGTCTGACTCGCACTTGGCCAATTTTTTTGTAGTTTCCACTGATGCAAAAAAAGAATGTATAAAAATGGGAATTTATTAAATACGTACAAAGTGTGCATGCGTGAGGAAGTGCGTGGAATCGTGTGAGTGTGAATGTGTGATTTAGTTATTGTCTAAGTTAAATATTTAATATTTCAGTTTCACACACCTCGTCACGTTTCAGTGACTTAATTAACTGCTCAGTGCCTGTGAAAAGTTTTCTTGAACACCTCTTAGGACTAGTTGGGGAGTTTATAACAAAAAAAAATTATGTATAATAATTTAAGCTTTATTCTCATAGTACAGTCTGAAACTGTAAGTAGTTGTATTGTAGTAGCTTGTGGATTTGGTATAAATATGGGGCATGGATCAATGGAATGTGAATTTTATTTTGACGAAACGTTGGTTGTTACAGAAGCATTTACATCAGCTTGCGACGTAAACAATGAATTAATGAGGCTATCCACTATGTTTGTAATTTCTGGCACGAGTTCTAGCAGTTTGCCGCTGTCAATTTCGGCTCTGTCCAAAATGACTTTCACGGCTCCTTCCACTTCACTAAGAATTTGTTCCCTGATAGCAGCCACGTTCATGGTAATGGTATCGCCTTTGCTGAGAATGTTGGAGATGATTTCTTTAATTTCGTTGAGAATAGTTTGTGTGATTCCACTCAATTCACTTGTTACTTCGCCGAGTGTGCTTTCCAGAACCTCATTCAGGTTGTTGAGTAATTCTTCTGTGTTCTCATTCAATTGATTAAGAAGCTGTTGCAATTTATCTGTAACAGTTCCTAATGTTTTTTTGACATCAGTAGTAACCTGTCCCACTGTATCTCCAACATTTTTCCCTGCGTCTCCCACAATACCTACGACCCCACCCGCCAAATCTTCGACTGTCTGGGTGACCTTCGAAATCGTGCCCGCTATTAAACGTTTCTGTCTATGAACTCGCACATCAGAACCTGTAAATTAAATTTCAATGAAATCACTACACACCTGCCTGTGAAGTTAGTACCGCTTCTGATTTAAAAAAGAGAAAGCTGAAGTTGCTGACAAAATGATGGGTACACCGGATGTTTAATTCGTTTAAGTTTAGCGGAGAAACCTGTGTCGGATTAGCTGTAACATGTTGTATTCGGGTTGGCTCTAAGTTCAACTATTGTATCTCAAAACTAATATTTCTCGAGGAGAGACTCGCAGCCTCCTCGTGGCGGGGCCGGGTAACACAATATGTTTTAGTAAGACTGCAAGTCAGGATTTCCTACATCTGACTTCGCTTAAAGGTTATCGAAAGAGTAAAAAATGTCTGCCAGGACCCACGGGTGTGGAGGGCTCGATTTGAATCGAATGGAGTATTAGTACCAAAATAAGGAATGGTTAAATATTTATGTGAAAGACATACCTGTGCTGGCTGCTTCGGCGTAGGCTACGGCTACCTGTAACAAATGTGTGTACTGCTGACTAGATGGTCATAATTATATATTGTAAGGCGCCACTTGTAGTAGTCACCTACACACATTTGAGTTCAATTATACCGCTGCAGAAAAACACAATGGGCGAGCTATTAGCTAAGTTTGGAGTAAATTACAGCTTACCGGAATATTTCCATAAAATACAATATTTGAATGCAGTTAAAACTGCAAGCGCGACTCATTCATAATTAGGTATGATCTATCTATATAAATAAAAAGAAAAGTACTGGCTGATTCATGACATTCACACGCCCAGCCCAAACCCTTGGAACTAGAAAGCTGAAATTTTGCACAAAGGTTGATTTTATGATGTAGACAAAGAGTAAAGAAGGATCTTTCAAAATTCTTCACCTAAGGGAGTTAAATAGGAGATGAGTTTTTCTATAGAAAATCGCCATTTTTATAGTTTAAACCACAAAAATTGGTGTTAATCGTACTGGTTAAAGATAAGAAACCCCAAGTTTCAGTGTTTTTGGGAAATCAACCCCTGAAGGTGTAAAATAGGGGATGAAAGTATACATGGAAACGCGTTTGGTTTTTTAATTCAAACCGTGAAAATATGTATTCAGGTTAGTAATAAAAAATTACATGTATAATCAGCGGTTTTGAAAAATCATCCCGAAAGGCGGTAAAATAAGGGATGAAAAATTTGTATAAGAAAGCCGTAAAATGTATAGCTACCCCAGGCCATTAAAAACCCTTATTAACTCATCAACGCTCAGCCCAACTTTTGCCATCGCCAAAGACACCTTAGTAATTTTGAGAACAGTAACATTACTAAGGGATCCAATCACATTCTAAATTACATACATTCTAAAGTAAGTCTGTCGGTCTGTCTGTAAACTTTACGCGCCTAAATCGCTGAATGGATTTCGATAAAATTTGGCAAGGCAATGGATCCTGGAAAAGGACATAAGCTACTTTTTTCCCAAAAATAAGCCTACAGGGGCAGATATAGGGGATGATAGTTTGTGTGAGAAACCCAGGATTTTTTTAATTAGGGATAGCCGCGCCGCGTCTGTCTGTTTGTTGGAATACGATAAAGTGAAAAATTACTGAACGGAGTAATTCAGTGTATATTTTATAAAAGTATTGTGTAAGTTGTCTGAAATATTATAACGGTGATTTTAGAAGATGTCGGATTAAATCATGATGGCTAGGTGCTTTAAGCCCACCATACACAGCAACGATAAAAGTCGTAGCGATTTGAGTATGCACAGTTATATCGAACGACCCTCTGTTCTTCACAATCATGAACGTTCCCATGGGAGATATCCAATATCCACGTGAGCGAAGCCGCGGGCAAAGCTAGTATAATTGAAGATAATATTGAAAATTTACAACTTACGATCACGACGAACAAACACAGAGCTGTCTTCATCTTGGAAAATAAGTTGCTACAATCGTTGTCGAATCGTCTTTGTTACTGGATGATGAGCAACTTGTAATCTCTGTCACGGAACTCAGTCTTTTATATTATGATCCCAATATTAGTTCAGCTCTTACTTTTACAAACAGAAGTATGTATCATTTGCATATGTGTAAATACGGAACCGATTTATTTTTCATTGTACATATTTAGCGCAACTGTATAAATAGTGTAGGCTCACGATAGTTTTAGAATTTTCGCAACACATAATTGTGATACAAACAGCCTTTACTTCCTGCATCTTGCATTTAAAAAAAGTAAAGTCTTGTATACATACATCGTAATTCTCACTTACCTTAACTCGACAATAACCGATCATAACGCTACCGTAAATTGAAGCTACTTTGCTCCGTTTTTTGCTCCAAAATTTGAAAAGTGTGGCTCACGTAAAATCCTTCTTTGATACGGCTTTTCAAAAAATTTTCCATGGCTTATTCATCCTTCTAGCTTCATTATATAGATGACAAACATAGTTGTTTAATTTATTTTCTTTTTTTTATTAAAAAATGAAGCAGTTTTACCCACCCTTTCAGAAACATTGCTCAAATTGCAAACATTTATCTTTCTCTAAAACAGGCACATTTAAGAGACAGTAACAAAGTTAACAGACTCAGCTGTTAAATTGCTCCAAAAATAATAGTGAGGAAGCAAATTTTGTGTCTTTTTTGTCATATTGATATGGTTTGAATGTAATAAAATTCAAAATTTATACATAAGGAACTTTTTATTTGTACTTTCAGTCAAATCAGTCTTAGAATAATTTTTTCTTAACTCTAATAAACTATTAAAACCACCAAAGGCAACATAAATGTCAAGAAACATGTAAACTTTTCGAAAAATATAATAAAAATAAGAATTACTAGCCCTAGGTATTACAGCCCTGAAAAGAACGCGGTAAACTACAAATTAACGTCCACCTGCCAATTATATGTAACACGAGAGTAAAAAGAACTAGATAATATTTACAATTACGATGTTTACATTTATTTTGAAGGGGGGTGGGTTCAGTTCACAGGGGGTTCCCTCACTGGTCGAAGGTATTGGATGGTACTGCCCTGAGCTCAGGCCGCGACGCACGCAGACCGGCGAGCCGATCCGAAGCCGGCAGCGACCACGTGTCCGAAGCAGAGGTTGTGCAGGGCAGACCACGGGAGAGGAGGTCTCTCCTCCTCACCCAACTCGCACGTGGCAGGCGCAGAGGTTATTGCAGGTGGACCACGCGACAGCGCGTCTCTCCGGCAGTAGTACGCGGAGGCAGCGGTGACACTCGTCGCGTGGCAGACACTGATGTAGTTGATAGTCGAGACGAAAGTGTATAAGTAGAGAAAACGAAAACGAAAACCCCTTGGGCACAAAGGGGTTTCAATATTAGTTACTTGCAACAGTAGGCGGTGAAAAAGAACTCAGCGTTTTTTTTTTTTTTTTTTAGTTAGGGCCACTCGTAGATCAGCTCAGTAAGGCTGTGCGTCTACTTAATCGGTCTGTCCGGTGGTGACCTCTAATAAATTAAAGGCCCCCAGCCAGGGCTTACAAACTAAAAAATACTTACAAACTAATGACCGCACGCTAAGGGCACTCCCTGTGGAGTACGGGCCTCGGCATAGCGGGGTCATTTTGGGAGGGCAGCAAAGGGACAGGCTGGGTCGTATTTAGGATGCGTGCGTCTCCCAGCCGCAAGCCCACGGAACAGTACCCGGGAAACGAATGGGAAACTCACCATCGCAGCGGTTCACAAAGGTTATAGATAAACGTGCGCATGCCGCGTGCAACGATATAGAAGGTAACCGCGTGACAAAGCGTTTAAGCTCGTAGCTGCTATGACACAGCAGGAAAAGAATGCTGCGGCCTGCGTACGCTTCACAAATTTAGAAACTCTAGTGGAAAACAGATGACAATGAAATAACACAGTTATGTTCCAGACGGAAGCCATCTTGACAACCGGGCAATTATATAAATTTACAAACGCTGCAGATTATAGCGAAATAAGAGGATTGCGATTTGCAAGATGGAGAGAAAATGGCAGATACGATGAGCACTTACCCTTGGGCACAAAGAGGTTTCAATATTAGTTACTTGCAACAGTAGGCGGTGAAAAAGAACTCAGCGTACCGGAGGTTAGAATTTATAGCCGGTCACCGCATAAGTGTTGTTACTCAGCGAAACCATAGACATTAGGGATGAGTGTGGTAAGTCGATTCTAGTTTAATCGACTAACACGCTACAGTACCACAGGGCGATTAATTCTTTTGTTTCATGGCAGAGTAGTCTACATGGTACACTACCATTAACTTTTATTCATGTTATTATGTCCTCATGGATGTCTTAAAGACGGCCCCCTGAAACATGGGTGTCCGCACACTAGTTAATCTACATTAATTCCTAAACCTACTGTTCTGAAAACAGCTTCAAGCCGGTAAATGTCTATACAAAATACCGTACCTACCTATTAACTACTTACCTATTAATCTATAACTTTATAGTCTAATTATAACTGTAAAACTTTCTCACTACTAACATTAAAACTATTCATAAAACAATATATAGCATAGTCCATTGTATTGTTTTCCTTTTATAACTGCTGGTATCTCCCACCACAGTTAAACTATATACCAGTCTACCCTGGTAACAAATCTAACTTTAATCTAAGCACTAAACCCGAAACCTAACTTGCACTACATCTCATCGTTTAATAATAGCATCTACATGAAATATTCTAACAACATTTAGTCTACAAACTTATCTAATTTCTTTTACCTAAGCACTAAACCGGAAACTTAGCTTAAACTTTAAATCACCTTAAAATATTGAATAAACGTATCCTGAATATCACTTAGATTCAACCTGCCCTAAATAAATTAATAAATTCTCTTAGAAAATATTTCCGTGTGTTTCATAACATAACCTAAATTAATTCAAGATCATTGACATATTATAATTTTGACGTCTACGTACTGACTTTGACATCTCGACGTAGTTACCAATCTTGGATACTTGTCTTTTAGAATTACGTCTATAGCGTTCGGATATTCTCGCAACAGTATGGATATGGACTTGATTTATTTTTTTTAAATTTCACTCAGTTTCGGAAACTCACTCGAATAGACTTTGACATAAGATGCGTATTCCAGTAATGAAACTTAAACCAATTTGAACATATACATGGACCATCACCAAAAATTTTTTTTTTAACATTAACAAATTTTTTTCTTTATTTTTTTTAAATACTTTTAGCTTTGAACTTTAACATAATTTAATTTTAAACCTAAACATAAAATAGAACCTTAACTTATTATTATATTGTTGTTAGAACTTTGATAAATTAATATCCAACGATGAACTTACTTCTTGCTAATGAAACCTAACATTAGCTATAGCCTGCAACAGTCCACCAAGGTTACCTAACCCTATGGAGATACACTTGCTTTATCTTGCTGTTTTTCCTACTGACTGTCTCGAGTTAAACTACTCTATAATTAGTTTACCTTTCGTATGTGATAGTAAGTCACTGACTTAGGACTACTTCCAAGTCAGGGATGGACATAGAATGGATGGATGAATGATTAATAGTATGGAAGCACATGAATGGGATGTATGAACGTATAGATAGTCAGTAATAGTGGTTTAGGCCTTCTAGCGGATTTATCCTAGGGAAAATCCTTCACTAACAGGCGGGGTACTGTAGCGTGTTAGTCGATTAAACTAGAATCGACTTACCACACTCATCCCTAATGTCTATGGTTTCGCTGAGTAACAACACTTATGCGGTGACCGGCTATAAATTCTAACCTCCGGTACGCTGAGTTCTTTTTCACCGCCTACTGTTGCAAGTAACTAATATTGAAACCTCTTTGTGCCCAAGGGTAAGTGCTCATCGTATCTGCCATTTTCTCTCCATCTTGCAAATCGCAATCCTCTTATTTCGCTATAATCTGCAGCGTTTGTAAATTTATATAATTGCTCGGTTGTCAAGATGGCTTCCGTCTGGAACATAACTGTGTTATTTCATTGTCATCTGTTTTCCACTAGTGTTTCTAAATTTGTGAAGCGTACGCAGGCCGCAGCATTCTTTTCCTGCTGTGTCATAGCAGCTACGAGCTTAAACGCTTTGTCACGCGGTTACCTTCTATATCGTTGCACGCGGCATGCGCACGTTTATCTATAACCTTTGTGAACCGCCGCGATGGTGAGTTTCCCATTCGTTTCCCGGGTACTGTTCCGTGGGCTTGCGGCTGGGAGACGCACGCATCGCTGGCGCTCACGATTCCTGGCACCACGCTTACGGAAGCACCCTTCGTGTGATTCCAGGGTTTTCGTTTTCGTTTTCTCTACTTCTACACTTTCGTCTCGACTATCAACTACATCAGTGTCTGCCACGCGACGGGTGTCACCGCTGCCTCTGCGTACTACTGCCGGAGAGACGCGCTGTCGCGTGGTCCACCTGCAATAACCTCTGCGCCTGCCACGTGCGAGTTGGGTGAGGAGGAGAGACCTCCTCTCCCGTAGTCTGCCCTGCACAACCTCTGCTTCGGACACGTGGTCGCTGCCGGCTTCGGATCGGCTCGCCGGTCTGCGTGCGTCGCGGCCTGAGCTCAGGGCAGTACCATCCAATACCTTCGACCAGTGAGGGAACCCTCTGTGAACTGAACCCACCCCCCTTCAAAATAAATGCTGTAAACCTGTGGTCTATTAGTTTCATTCTACTTCCACCTAAACCACTACGCCACAGTAGTCCAGGTACATAATATCATATAATAATAATAATAAAACTACAGTTTGTTAAGACAAACTGTAGTAGTTAACGTTAGGGTCTCCTTTTAAGTTTGTGAAAAACCTGTGCTAAGAGGCCCTGCTCTTCTTAAACTAGAACTTACAATATTATGTAGGAGTGTGCTTGCATTCAGTATATGAAAACTTAATAACTAAAGGAATATAATAATAAACAATAAAAAATTCTAAAATAACGGTGACATGGTTCTGTCTGTGTGTGTGTGTGTGTGTGGGTGTATGTGAAATGCATCGTTGAATGTTTATGTCTATGTAATTTGGTTGGCACATAAAAATTATCACACAATTTTTAAAAGGGTTTCAATACGAGTATAGTCAGAATGGCTAAAGTGTAAAAGCTATGTAGCTTTTACACTTTAGCCATTCTGTTAAAACTTTTTTACATTGGAGAATGTAAAAAAGTTTTAACAGAATGCCTAGTGTGGCAAACATTTTTCCTATGATGTATGGAGATACATCATAGGAAAAATGTTTAAAACTTTGTTTAACTTATTATAAATAGATACAGATTGCCTGATATATTGTCTTTTTGCGTATGACGATTTGACTGATATTTCTGGAGCAACGAGATATTTCCTTCTTTTTTTGTCAATGTTACGATTATACGGAAGGGTTTTATGACGTTTTAATACAGCATGAAAGACATATAATTTTCTAACTGAAAGAAGACCACTGAGTGAGTATAGGTGTTCTGCAGGGAATCTATAGGATTTAAAATACATAACTTTCAAGAGAGATCGTTGGGTTCGCTCCAGTTCTAGAAATTTTACTTTTGTAGCCTCTTCCCAAACAGGTATACAGTACACCATAACTGACTGGGCAAGTGAGACGTATGTTTGATTTAAAAGAAACTTGGTAGTTATGTGTCTTAGAGTCTGAAAAATCCAGATTAGCTTTCTAATACGCGGGCACGCCGCAATTGCGGCGGTAAGACCCCTCTTTGAGGAGTGGCTAGATCGGCGTCACGGCGTCCTGACCTACCGCATGACGCAGGTCCTCACCGGACATGGAAGTTTCGGGAGGTACCTGTGTCTGATGGGAAAGGAGGAAACGCCTGGGTGTCACCACTGCGAGAGTCGCCCTGAGGACACAGTCGAGCACACGGTGCAGGACTGCCCCGCTTGGGCAGAGCACCGACGTGTCCTCACGGCGGCAATAGGCGGAGACCTCTCGCGCCCGGCATTGGTCGAGGCCATGCTGCGGGGCTAGAGGGAGTGGGAAGCGGTCGCCTCCTTCTGCGAAGCAGTCATGCTTCCGAAGGAGAAGGCGGGCCGCATGAGGGAGAGGATGGCGTCAACCCTCTAGCCCAGCCGCAGTGGTAGACGCCCACGGCGTCGGACATCGGCCGACGATCTCCGGCCACCGTAGGCGCGGGCATGCGGACAGCGAGTAAAGGGCAACTCGCTGATCGCGGGTCGACGGCGCGTCGTGTTCCACGCGCGCCTCAAAGAGCGTCAGCAATATGACGAGGCCCTCCCGTAGAGGGCCGAAGCCTGCCGGGGTCGTGGGACTCATCCCGTTACCGTGACCCCGGTACGTAAAGGGTTATTGAAGGAACACCGTGGATTTTAGTCAGTAAAAGTCTGACAGTCCCTCCCACCCTTACCACCACGACTTATTTGATAATTTTACCTAGCTAAAAAAAAAAAAGCTTTCTAATACGAGCCATGAACATTTCTGTGTGCAAATGCCAGGACAACCGTTGGTCAACAATAATACCTAAATATTTGATATCAGCCACTTTTGTTATTTCAGTACAGGAACAATTTGTGCTTCGGCGATTATCACAACTATGAATTCTAAGGATATATTTAGGTTGAGTGTTGTTATAATTTGTAAATGCGATATATTTCGTTTTAGAGATGTTTAATGTGAGTAAATAGAGCTTTAACCACCTAGCAATCTTTGCGAGGCCGTTTTCAGCATTACTATAAACAGATTCCCATGTATCTCCTGTAAACATGAGGGCTGTGTCGTCTGCATGAGAGAAAACACGCCCATTCTCACTGTTCATTTTACATAGGTTATTTATGCATATTAAGAAATCCGTAAGTCCTAAAACACTTCCTTGCGGGACTCCGAAATTCATCTTTAACCCATTACTCACATGATTACCTATTTTTACACACTGTTTTCTTTCCTGGAGATAATCTGTTAGGAGTGCTAGGGGGTGTCCCCTTATGCCTATACGTTCCAGACTGCGCAGGAGGAACAGAGACGGTATCGAAAGCCTTTTTAAGATCTAGGAAGACAGTAAGACATTCTTTCCCGAATCCACTTTTTAAACAATGTATGTGGTTAATGCTTAAGCTGCGTCTTCTGTCGACAACCCCTGTCTAAATCCATACTGAGAAGGAGACAATATGTGGTATTTGTTAATATAATTTATCAAACGGATATTAATTAATTTTCCTATGATTTTCGAAATTGCAGGTAACACTGAGATGGGTCTATAATTGCTCACATCATTTCTGTTGCCACCCTTGTGCACAGGCGTTACGAGTATAAAGGCTTGTTTCAGAGCAGCTGGAAAGATTCCTTGCGTACAACATAGGTTTGTAAGATGTGAAAGTGATGGTACTATCACTACGTGTGCAGATTTAAGAAATTTAGTAGATATATGGTCCCATCCAGGGCTACTATCAGTTTTAAAACTCATCAATATGCTATGCACTTCCCAAGGATCAGTTTCTAAAAGTACAAACGATGAAGTCTGTGAGTCCCTTACGTTAAAGGTATCAGAATCCCGTGCTTGATTTTTAGACATAATTTCTTCAGCCAAAGACTTTCCTTTGCTAGAAAATTAGTTATTTATGTGATTTACTGAGTCTTGAGGGGTGGGTTTAATTTCTAATAGTTCTAAATTCTGATTTTGGTTTTGCTTACGATGAGTAATATAGCTTTCCACTTTTTTTTATTATCTTTATTCGCCTTGTCTGTTCCTATATTAAACACGATTTTACTAACAAAATTAAATTAACAAATAAAAAAAGTAGGAGCATGTACTTACATAACGGAGCTAAACTAAAAAATTGGTTAAGATCTTCTTAGTGCGCAGCTATGGAATGCAAATAAAAATAAAAAGTGACAGATTCGATCTAGTAATTGACAGCGAAATTTTTAAAACAAAATATTATACTAAAGAAGGCTTACGGACTAATTACATAAATAATACTAAAAATTGCTAATAAAAGGCCTCCACATATTGTATAATTATGTTATTATAATATCTACTAACGTTACCCATTTATATATGTATATATATTTATTAAGTGCAGTATACAATTGCAACCATTATTTTACTATATTTACTGGTCACATCGTCTCAGTTTGAGCGCTATTACATTTATTGAAAAATTGTTTAGCTCCGTCTTGTTGTGCTAGTGGAAGTACAAAAAACCGGTCAAGTGTGAAATAGCAAAAAAATCACGATTGTTTTATGGGAGCCCCACTTAAACATTTATTGTATTCTGTTTTTATTATTTTTTGTTATAGCAGCAACAGAAATAGGTACATCATCTGTGAAAATTTCAACTGTTTAGCTATCACGGTTCATGAGATACAGCAGGGTGACAGACAGATTGACAGCGAAGCCTTAGTAATATGGTCCCGTTTTTACCCTTTGGTTACGGAATCCTAAAAAGATCCATATTAAACTCACGCACTCTGTCAAAGAATGCATTTTGCCTATAATTTGTAGGAGACAAAGGAACGTAGATTTAGTGTTAGTGGACGTTGACGCAAATAAAGTTGATTCGTCCGCAGTTCTAACTTAGCGTATATAATATGTCGTCTATTATATTATATTCAAGTGGTAAAAATGGTATCTGCGGCAACGTTGATCATAATCTGTCGAATACTGATGTGCTCTAAAGTCAAAATATTTTAAGAATTTCTAATTCTTTTGATACCCTCTATACGAGACATATAAATCTCAAATTGTGGGTTCCAGACCTGAGACGCATATTCTAAATGACTACATACAAATGAGTGAAAAGGATGAATAGGGTAGATACGTGAACAAGTAAGAAGCCGACTTTGATTTTATTTAGTGCTAAGCTATTAATAATGTCCCACATTTTCTGTTTGATGCAATATTTTGCAATCGACCACGTGTGCTGAGCAAGCGATACAATACGGTCGCACTAAGTACGCCACGAGCTTAGTGTATTGCGTACAACAACTTGGTGCACTCATTACCATCATTTAGCGATAATTTAGTCCTTACGGTACTTTGTAAACAATGATATTTAGCAATAAAGCCTTGAAGGTTATCAGTGAGTTTAAATTAGTAGTGTAACCAATCCCACCAGGTACCACTTAGCTCCTTCAATATGGTCCTTCGAGCCTCTATCAAGGTCTTCACGGTCGGTTTTTAGTTTTTCGGGACTGTCGGTCGTGAAGTGAACATGAATTGAACTAGTAACACTTTGGATTACAGTATTTCTTAGCATAGCTTAGAAGTGACGGTAGTGGTAGGACGTACTGGAAGGACTTTCAAGTAATCAATCATGAAAATATTCTTCATTTTTAACAGAAAAATCATATTATATAAATATTTTACAAATCTGTCTGAATATTTTTTATTTAACAGCTAAGGGCCTTATAAGTCAATATAAAAGGGTTTCTAACCAAACTGGCCATTCTGGCTAATATGTGGAGACTGCGTGGTGACCAGTCGATATAGGTTTATGCCTATGCAGCTGTAGCAGCTGAACTTACAGTGACGCAACCTAAGTCTAAGTCCATCTCGAGGTTGGAGACGCACCGAACCACTAATTTCAAGTCGTTTAAGATGCGAGTGCTTACACATCACGTCGAGAGTTTCCTCAAGGAAGAGATTTGGCCGATGGATGTCGTGTTTCAACGTTTCCGAAGGAGGCTCCGCGACACCACGCAGCGTAACATGACGCCGTCGCTTTGTTATTATATTATATATTAGTTTATTTTTTACAAATATTAATAGAAAATAAATATAAATATTAATTTTATTATAAGTGTATAAGTAGATTTGTGTACAAGGAGAGTGCACGACTCTCCTTGTAACTTAAATATTTAGTATTTCAGTTTTACACACCTCGTCACGTTTCACTGACTTAATGAACTGCTCAGTGCCTGTGAAAAGTTTTCTTGAACACCTCTTAGGATTAGTTGGGGAGTTTATAACAAAAAAAAACTTTATGTATAATAATGCAAGCTTTAATCTCATAGCACAGTCTGAAACAGTTAGTAGTTGTGTTGTAGTAGCTTGTGGATTTAGTGTAAATACGGGGCATGGATCAATGGAATGTGAATTTTATTTTGACGAAACGTTGGTAGTTACAGAAGCATGTACATCAGCTTGCGACGTAAACAATGAATTAATGAGGCTATCCACCATGTTTGTAATTTCTGGCACGAGTTCTAGCAGTTTGCCGCTGTCAATTTCGGCTCTGTCCAAAATGACTTTCACGGCTCCTTCCACTTCACTAAGAATTTGTTCCCTGATAGCATCCACGTTCATGGTAATGTTATCGCCTTTGCTGAGAATGTTGGAGATGATTTCTTTAATTTCATTGAGAATAGTTTGTGTTATTCCACTCAATTCACTTGTTACTTCACCGAGTGTGCTTTCCAGAACCTCATTCAGGTTGTTGAGTAATTCTTCTGTGTTCTCATTCAATTGGTTAAGAAGCTGTTGCAATTTATCTGTAACAGTTCCTAATGTTTTTTTAACATCTGTAGTAACCTGTCCCACTGTATCTTCAACATTTGTCCCTACGTCTCCCACAATACCTACGACCCCACCCGCCAAATCTTCAACTGTCTGGGTGACCTTCGAAATCGTGCCCGCTATTAAACTTTTCTGTCTATGAACTCTCACATCGGAACCTGTAAATTAAATTTCAATGAAATCACTACACTCCTGCTAACTGTGAAGTTAGTACCGCTTCTGATTTAAAAAAGAGAAAGCTGAAGTTGCTGACAAAATGATGGGTACACCGGATGTTTAATTCGTTTAAGTTTAGCGGAGAAACCTGTGTCGGATTAGCTGTAACATGTTGTATTCGGGTTGGCTCTAAGTTCAACGATTGCATCTCAAAACTAAAACTAATATTTCTCGAGGAGAGACTGCGGCCTCCTCGTGGCGTGGCCGGGTAAAACAATATGTTTTAGTAAGAATGCAAGTCAGGATTTCTTAAATCTGACTTCGCTTAAAGGTTATCGAAAGAGTAAAAAATGTCTGCCAGGACCTACATGCGTGGAGGGCTTGATTTGCATTGAACGAAGTATTAGTACCAAAACAAGGACTGGTTAAATATTTATGTGAAAACATACCTACGCTGGCTGCTTCGGCGTAGGCTACGGCTGCCTATAACAAATGAGTGCACTGCTGACTAGATGGTCATAATTATATATTTTAAGGCGCCACATGTAGTAGGCACCTACACACATTTGAGTTCAAATATACCGCTGCAGAAAAACACAATGGGCGAGCTATTACCTAAGTTTGGAGTAAATTACAGCTTACCGGAATATTTCCATAAAAAACAATATTTGAATGCAGTTAAAACTGCAAGCGCGACTCATTCATAACTAGGTTTGATCTATCTATATATATAAAAAGAAAAGTACTGACTGACTTATCAACGCCCAGCCTAAACCCTTGGAACTAGAAAGCTGAAATTTTGCACAAAGGTTGATTTTATGATGTAGATAAAGAGTAAGTGAGAATCTTTTAACATTCTTCTACTAAGGGGGTTAAATAGGAGTTGAAAGTTTCTATGGAAAATCGCCATTTTTGTAGTTTAAACCACGAAAATTGGTGTTAATCATACTGGTTAAAGATAAGAAACCACAAGTTTCAGTGTTTTTGGGAAATCAACCCCTGAAGGTGTAAAATAGGGGATGAAAGTATATATGGAAACCCGTTTGGATTTTTAGTTCAAACCGTGAAAATATGTATTTAGGTTAGTAATAAAGAATCACATGTATAATCAGCGGTTTTGAAAAATCATCTGAAAAGGCGGTAAAATAGGGAATGAAAAATTTGTATAAGAAAGCCGTAAAATGTAAAGCTACCCCAGGCCGTTAAAAACCCTTATTAACTCATCAACGCTCAGCCCTACTTTTGCCATCGCCAAAGAGAAAACGAAACGAGAAGAAATACAAACAAAAATTACACTAAGATACAAAAATAGATTAAACATACCTACATCACGACTGAAAATGCATTCCTCTAGTTGTTATGTTATGTCAATCAAACTATATAATAAGCTACCCGAAGAAATTAAGAACATAAATAACTATAACACTTTTACAAATAAACTAAAACTATTTCTACTGAACAAAGTATACTATAACATAAACGAATATTTAACCGATAAACTATAAATAAATAAAATACAGCTAATAATTACTACCCACATAATCTACACACGTAATACTTTAATTATTATAATTTCTTCATACCTTATAATATGATTGTACCTACTTGTTTGTAACTGATCTCAATAATTATAACGAAATATGGTTTTTCTTTTTAAGTATTTTTTTTCTAAATCTTTTATTCAAACAATAAATTTTAAATAATGTTATGTTTTAGTTTTAAGTTTCTAGTTTTCTATTTTATATAATTGCTGTGCCCTAACAGGGTCCATAATTGTTCATTTTATCTTTAAGACTAAACATCTACTGTATATACATTGTGGCAAAGCAAATAAATGAATATGAATATGAATATGAATATGAAAGACACCTTAGTAATTTTGAGAACCGTAACTTTACTAAGGGATCCAATCACGTTCTAAATTACATACATTCTAAAGTAAGTCTGTCGGTCTGTCTATAAGCTTTTCGCGCCTTAATCGCTGAATGCATTTCGATAAAATTTGGCAAGGCTATATATAATGGATCCTGGAAAAGGACATACTAATAGGGTACTTTTTTTCTCAAAAATAAGCGATTAATTTAGCGTATAATTCATTAAAGTATTGAGTAAGTTGTTTGGAATATAACGGTGATCTTAGAAGATGTTGGATTAAATTATGCTGGCTAGGAGCTTTAAGCCCACCATATACGGCAACGATATAAGTCGTAAGTCGACGTGGGTGATGCCGCGGGCAAAGCTAGTATTCTAGAAAATAATATTGAAAATTACAACTTACAATCACGATGAACAAACACAGAGCTATCTTCATCTTGGAAAATTATTTGCTACAATCGTTGTCGAAACGTCTTTGTTACTGAAAGATGAGCAACTTGTAACCTCTGTCACGGAGCGCAGCCTTTTATATTATGATCCCAATATTAGTTCAGCTCTTACTTTTACAAACATAAGTATGTATCATTTACATATGTGTAAATACGGAACCAATATTTTTTCACGTTATTTGATTATAGTACATATTTAGTGCAACTGTATAAATGCTGTACGCTCACGATAATTCTAAAATTTTCGCACATAATTGTGATACAAATAGCCTTTGCTTCCTGCAACGTGCATTTAAAAAAAAAGTTTTGTATACATACATTGTAATTCTCACTTATAATCTTAACTCGACAATAACCGATCATATCGCGCTACCCGTCTAACCTTAAATTGTAAAATACCTAGAACAGACAGCACTCTTATAATTACTGTTTATTTTTTTTTTTTTTATAATTGATAAGCTTGCGTTTGACCATAATCTCACCTGATCTTAAGCGATTATGTGGTCGAAGATGAAGCACGCTTGCCAAGAAGTAACCTATTCACTCTTGACTTAAAGACTCCCAGGTTATAACTATCAGGAAACACAGACTCCGGCAGGGAATTCCACTTCTTAGCCGTACGCACAATGAAAGTATTTCCAAAACGTTTCATGCGTATGGGTGGGATGTCCACCATGTAACGATGGCGCATCGCCGTTTGTCTTGTAGTCCGATGATGGAATGGGCTTGGCGGAATAAGGCTGTGCAATTCCATCGCACACTCCCCGAAATGTAACCGATAGAAAACTGACAGGCTTGCAACACGTCACCGATGTTCTAGGCTCTGGAGCCTTGTCTCGACCAGTTTCTCGTTGCCGATGAGCCTTTTGGCCCGTTTCGCTATAGACTCAAGTGCATCAAGCTGGTATTTGGAAGATCCGTCCCAGAGATGAGTGCAGTACTCCATACACGACCAAACTTGCGCTTGATAGAGGTTGAACAGCTGTTCCGGTGTGAAGTACCGTCTCACCTTTGCTAGGATTCCCAACTTGTTGGCAGCCAATTGAGCCTTAGCCTCGATAAATAAACTTGAAGTAGATTTACGCAACATCAACTGTCTTTAACTCTGCTCACTCACAGTTTTGTATGTCATATTTAAAAACAAATGTACAAAATGCTATATTCAAGAAGACAGAACAAATATCGGCTGAATAACAAAAATTATAATTTATAGCCTTGGATTACATCAGGTTCGGAGGCAGTGGTTACCATTTTCGTGACAATCTTCTGTTATTCCGTGTTTAATACTATTGTTTTGTATGTGTGTGTAGGTTGCGTGTAAGGTTATAAGTTAGGGATACACAAGTGAAATTTTCGAGAGTCAATCACCAACTTAACTTTGCATAGTAAAATTTAAACAATAGTTAAAATATGAAATATACATATATATTTTACAATACAATATGTTGTTTTATTTTATTAATATTTTCTTACAAGCTAATATATAATTCGTCGACATCGTTTATGTTGCTAATACAGTTTCATTAATACAGGTTGTTTTATTTTAGATTGCTTTGCCCATGACTTCGTTCGCGCGTGCTTTACCTATTTAGAAAAAAAAAAATGCTATTAATTATATACATAAGTACACAAATTCACTAATGTATGTAGGTACTCATCATAATTATGACATGATTTACAAAATTACGAAGAAATACATGAAGAAATGCACAAAAAAATTTGGTAAGTCTAGGTAACACTTACATTTTTTTGTAAAGAATTTAATCAACATCACTTATTATGTGATGTTCATCAATAAGTATAAACAGTTTTATTTTGCTGAAACGTGACATACCTACAGCTGGCCGTGTGAGAAACAGGACTTCCGCAGGTCCACACCAACACGACTCATAGTTTGTCCCTGAGCTTTATTTACGGTCATGCTAAAACTTACATTTACTGGGAACTACTCACGTTTAAACCTAAACAGATAATTATTTCGGATACGCGGTATTTGGGGAATGAACACACGCTTTCCAACAACCACATCCCGCTAATATTTGTGCCTCTATCACGTTTCGTTGAAGTGAAGTCACTTTTAAACGTGTGCCGTTGCACAATTTATTTATTTATTAGAATTTTATGGAACAAAAATGGTACAAAGGCGGACTTAATTTCTCAATAAAATTATGGGAATGCCGACATTTAATTTGATAACATGTAACCGGAAGACCAGGTGCGGTTCGTTCTAATCGGATAGAAAATAGATTAGAAGAAATTTTGGGTTCTAGTCAGCTAAAAGTGATTCAATTCTACCCAAATTGCTAGTTCTCTTAAAAAAAAATTAAATGGTAAACTTGGTATGACATTTCTTTCTATTACTTGTTTCGCTACAAAGGATGTCATTTGAAAAGCGCTATTTATATGTTCAAATATATTTCAAAAAATGACTACAACGCTCCAGAGGATAATTAAACATATTGATTTTTCCACCAGAACAACATAAATCAATTGACTCTTTTTACGATTTAAAGTGTGACGGTAATTGCATTACACATTCATACCACCTAAATTTGAATAAGAAGCATAGACAATGAAGATGAATAAGAAAATCCACTTCTATCTTTATTAGTCCATATCAATTATTCATTAGGGATGAAAGCCTGATCTAACACGTCTTATTCTTTTCATCAGAGGAAATCGACATCCTATTCGACATCGACGATCACTGTGTAAGCGAGTTTCATGCTGACTTTCCGTCTCTAGTAGACGTATATCGCCAACTCTTTCTCTTTCCATACACAAAAACTTAATCAATCTTGAATAATCTGTTGATAATGTTCTCTCGCTGATTCTAGACGTATCTGGTATTCGTGATCATTTTCAATGGCCCTATTTCTAGCTTGTCAGTTTCAATCCTTTGTCAATATTTTTTGCACGCTGGGTAAACGTCTCTGAGCCCGAGTCGCAGCGTGACGTTCACGGTCGCCTATGAGACATTCTTCACGCTGTTTTATATTTTTTAATTGTTTATAGTCTCACGTTTGACCACCTTCTTACTTGATGTTAAGCGATGATGTAGTCGAAGATAAAGCACGTTTGCCTAGAAGTAACCTATTCACTCTTGAATTAAAGACGACCAGGTTATACCTATAGGCGCGAGAAATTGTGATACGGTCTCGGTCAACTGCTAATCTTTCTTCCCTTTGCGTAGCTTTTTCCGGAGAAAAAGATTCAGCATAACGTTCTCGCGTTGCAGCTAAGCGTGGCTCATGTTCTTCCTCGTATTCTTCTGCTCTAAGTTGCCGCGTTCGCTTAAAGTTGTGTTTTTTTTTAATTGTCAATTCTACGTATTTTTTTGTGTTCTATCCTGTGTGAGATTAATAAATACTTTTCTTTCTTTGATGTTATGTATTTTTTATATAAAAGTTAACGGTGCTTGTTAAGTAAAAGTTAACTCGTGATTTGTATAAGGGTTTCAATTAAATAAATAAATGAACAATACGTATATCTTAACATACTGTTGTGGTGGTGTCTATAATAATAGCGGAGGACTGATGATATGAATCATCAGTTTATAATGATGGTATAAACAATAAATCTAATTTTTTATTGTTTGCTTCCAGGATGAAGAGCAACGTGAATCAATTAGGGCATCAAAACTGAAGAGCTACATTACGCGTCGAGTCGGTTCTGGTTATACTATGCAAAGCAACCCCACAAGGCGCGGAGAAAATTATATTGAGCTTCGCAATTCAAACAGTCAGGAGTTGGAGGCCATAACAACCGACCGCTGGAAACATTGACTGGTATGTTTCAAAACAGCAGTGAATGACAATAGCCCCACTTGGAAGGCGGTAACTCAATTGGTTGCAGCAGTTAAAGGGGATTACTCCTCTATCTAACCAATTTTGTACCCCCAAAATTAAAAAAACTCTTTTTATTCTAGATAAATTAAGATTATTTAGCTATAAGATTATACATTTTTTTTTATTAAATTTTATTTTTTATTTATTTTTTATTTATTTATTTTATTTCCAAAAGATCTTATAACTACTTGACATATTTGTTATATGGCAACAAATTCCGTTAATGCGTAGAGCAACAATATTCATCTAAAAATGTAACTAAGAAAATAAAAAATCCTATATTTTTGCATTGTTATTTTACAGAATCTACTTAGTAGATAAAACAAAAACTTAAAAATGAATAAAAATCTAAAAACGAAAACTAACGAATTATGAAAATTAAATAATACAATATTCTTATACAAAATTTAACTACGAAAAAAACAAAAAAAATATAGTTTTGCATTGTTCTTTTACAGAATCTACTTAGTAGATAAAACAAAAACCTAAATAAAAATATAAAATTTAAATAATATATTCAAATACAAAAATTAACCAAGAAAATAAAATAAGCTTTTCTAAAATTATTCAAAATGGTTTTCTGTCAAACTTGTAACATTAACGTTCACAGCTATTGTTCGATGCAATATTTTGCAATCGACCACCTTTACTGAGCAAGCGATATAATGAGGTCGCACTAAGTGTGCCGCCACTTAGGTCGCGCCCCTACATTTTGGTCCTTCGAGCCTCTATCTATAAAAACCGACCGCGAAGGTCAGTTTTTAGTTTTTCGGAACTGTCAAGTGTCGGTCGTGAAGTGAACTGTTAATTCAAGTTCACTTCACGACCGACACTCGACAGTTCAAACAACAACGACAAAGTTCTTAGCATAGCTTAGCAGTGACTGTAGTGGTTACCTTAGCAGCGAAACTTTGGGAGTGACTTTAGCGGCAGTATATTGAATAGGAGTGCTCAATAGTTATTAGCGGTATCAGCAACAGCGGCACTCAGGGAGTTCCGTTCCAGCAGCAGTGAGTTCACAGCTCACACTAGTGACATCAGCGTATCACTGACGTGGGGAGCAACCCTCGTCAGGTTGACAGCGGCAGAGGCAGAGGAGTATCCCAAGTAAGACCGTTCAATTTTCTTTCACCAGCAACGAGATGGAAAGCCTTTATTTTATTCAATCCGAGATTGCAGAGAGCATAAAAAAACTCCTCATCAATTTTAAAAAGGATAGCGTAGAGCGTAAAACGGTCGATTACTGTAAGCGTAAACTCGAGTTACTTGAGAAGTGCTGGAAGGACTTTCAAGTAAACCATGAAAAGATTCTTTCTTTTGAACAGAGGAATCATAAATATTTTACCAAGTCTGAATTTGAAAGTACGAATCAGCTTTATTTAACAGCTAAAGGTCTTATAAGTCAATATAAGAAGATTTGATGCAATGAGGTGAAAAATCACCGTATCTGCTTCAACTACCACAGCAAGAGACTCCTGGATCCTTAGCAATCAGCAGAGACCACCAGAGACAGCAGCAGCTAGTCCGACCTTTCAGTCAAGAGGATCCAATAGCAAGCTTGACGACATGCTTCATAAGCAGTCGGTCAATTTTAGAGCATTTCATAGAGCAGTCGACAATATTGATGTTGAAACTATTGTTGACAAGTGAGAGTTCGAAGACGCCCTTCGAAACTTGCACAGTCGGTGGACTACCATTGACGAAGTTTTCATTGGGAAATCATTAGCGAAAATCGGGGGAAGATTTAGCAGAAGATTATGAGTAGAACTTCACCAAACACGAGCGGACTTTTATCAGTATGAAGAAAGCTATCAAATCCGAGATGTTTTCAACATCTTATCGCGAGAAATCCACTCCGCAAATGGATATTCCTGTATTTACAGACCATTATCAGCAATGGATATCTTTCAAGGATCTATTCAGCGAAGCAATACACAAGAACAACGTTTTATCAAACGCGCAGAAAATGCAATAATTGAAAAGCAAGCTAAAAGGCGAAGCTGAGCGTTTGATTCAGCACCTTCTAATCACTCCGAGAACTATGACGTTTGCTGGGATATTCTTAATAATCGATTTGATAACAAAAGGTTCATCTTTACAGCGCACGCCAATATGTTCCTGAATATTCCCCACATACAGCAGCAATCGTTTTCAGCCTTCAAAAAATTGCATGACATTACTTTAGAGAGTCTTCACGCCATCAAAAACCTAGGTGTGAATATTAGCACATGGGGCCCTCTAATTGCGTATATTATGTCGCAAAAGCTGGATAGTGAATCTTACTCCGAGTATATTGAGTCGTTACGGAACCCTAGAGA
The DNA here is from genome assembly GCA_943138885.2 of Tholera decimalis. Taxonomy (NCBI): domain Eukaryota; kingdom Metazoa; phylum Arthropoda; class Insecta; order Lepidoptera; family Noctuidae; genus Tholera; species Tholera decimalis. The sequence goes on along the minus strand of OW964557.2, from coordinate 3,156,146 downwards.
GCTACTGGTTCTACACGAGTATTTAGATTTTGTAGAAAATAATTTCACTAGTCTAGAAACATCTCGTCGACGACAAGAAACCATGCAAAAAACGCAGCAAAATCAGCAGCAAGCGAGTTCTTCAAAATCATTTCGTAACAAATATAACACAAATGAAAAAACAAACGATAATGTTACCAAGAACGCAAAAGAAATTGTCGTGACACAAACACGTGCAGGAAATTAAAGGTCCTCATTGTTTTGCTGAGCATAAATTACACAATTGCGAAAAGTTTCTTCAAATGCCAAAGGAAATGAAACTTAAAACCGTCAAACAACTGAGATGTTGTATAAATTGCATTTTTAATCATAATGGTAATAAATGCCACTCAAAAACGATGCCTCACGTGTTTTTGCAGGCATCATACCTTATTACATGATTGTTTTGCAAAATAATACGAATTATGAAAATCTCAAGCAAGAACAGTACTCAAAGCAAAGCAGCAGCAATGGTGTTCACACATCTCAGCGAAATCTCACCGAGACACTTTTAGCTACAGCGTTAGTGAGGGTGAGAGCAGCGGATAGCACGCAGATGGTCCTGAGGGCTCTCATTGATCAGGGCTCACAGGTATCACTAATTACGGAGAAGGCACCTCAGCAGTTAGGTCTGAAGCGACAGCAATTCTATGGAGCAGTTTCCGGAATAGCAGAAAAGGAGTCTAACTGTACGGGCAAGCTAAGCTTATATGACACACGCAGCGGAAGAAGAGTACGCTTCCCTGACTTTTACCGACCGTAGTCACGGTCTCGCCGAGGGGCTACTGTCGCGGCGCGGCGAAATCACCCGAAGTTGGAAGATAGCTTCTTCGTGTGGTGGCGCTGCCGCTACAGTAGCCCCTCGGCGAGACCGTGACTACGGTCGGTAAAAGTCAGGGAAGCGTACTCTTCTTCCGCTGCGTGTGTGTCTCAGTGGCTCGTTGGCTGATGGTGGTGTTAAGTCGCTTGGAAGGATTGGATCTGTGGTTGAGTTGTCCCCTTGACTATCTTGAGTGATGTAAGCTGGCTTTAAGCGATCTAGCGATATGTTGGTGCTCCTGCCTCGTACCTCAACTTCATAGTACTTGTCCCTCTTTCTCAGTACCTTGTAGGGACCAGCATAAGGTGGCTCTAGGGACTTTCGCACGTGATCTTGCCTTAAGAAGACGTGGGTACAGTGCTGCATGTCTTTCGGAATGTAGAAGGTACTGTTTCTGTGCCACTTGGTTGGTCTCGGAGACAAGTTAGACATGTGTCTTGCCAGACGTGTAGCGAAGCTAGTGATGTCTTCGACAGTGTGGTTGCTTGACGGCGATAGGAACTGGCCTGGCAAGCGTAGAGGCTCGCCGTAGACCAACTCAGCTGCAGAGGCGTGGACATCATCTTTCCAGGAACTGCGTATTCCGAGCAGAACGATGGGCAAGACTTCTGTCCATTGCGTGTTGTCGTGACACATAATGCCTGCCTTAAGTTGTCGATGCAACCTTTCAACCATCCCATTTGCTGCAGGATGATAGGCTGTGGTGCGGAAGTGACGTGCGCCCAGCAAAGATGTCAGCGCCTTAAACAGGCTGGACTCGAACTGCCGACCGCGATCTGTGGTGATCTGCGAAGGGCAACCGAACCTCGATATCCACCCGGATACCAAGGTGGCCGCGCAGGTCTCGGCAGTGATGTCCTTGAGTGGTATCGCCTCAGGCCATCGTGTGAACCGGTCAACAATGGTGAGGCAATATCTGAAATCAGAATATGAATTAGCGGCCTACGACTGCCCATTAGCTTTTTTTTTTTTTTTTTTTTTTTTTTTTTAGCGTGGTAAAATTATCAAATAAGTCCTCCCACTCCGGGCAGGGTGGGAGGGACTGTCAGACTTTTACTGACTAAAATCCACGGTGTTCCTTCAATAACCCTTTACATACCGGGGCCACGGTAACGGGATGAGTCCCACGACCCCGGCGGGCTTCGGCCCTCTGCAGAGGGGGCCTCGTCATGTTGCTGACGCTCTTTGAGGCGCGCGTGGAACACGACGCGCCGTCGACCCGGGCATGGTCCATGGTCGGACAGCGAGTTGCCCTTTACTCGCTGTCCGCATGCCCGCGCCTACGGTGGCCGGAGATCGTCGGCCGACGTCCGACGCCGTGGGCGTCTACCACTGCGGCTGGGCTGGAGGGAGGACGCCATCCTCTCCCTCACGCGGCCCGCCTCCTCCTTCGGAAGCATGACTGCTTCGCAGAAGGAGGCGACCGCTTCCCACTCCCTCTCGCCCCGCAGCATGGCCTCGACCAAGGCCGGGCGCGAGAGGTCTCCGCCTATTGTCGCCGTGAGGACACGTCGGTGCTCTGCCCAAGCTGGGCAGTCCTGCACCGTGTGCTCGACTGTGTCCTCAGGGCGACCCTCGCAGTGGTGACACCCAGGCGTCTCTTCCTTACCCATCAGACACAGGTACCTCCCGAAACTTCCGTGTCCGGTGAGGACCTGCGTCATGCGGTAGGTCAGGACGCCGTGACGCCGATCTAGCCACTCCTCAAAGAGGGGTCTTACCGCCGCAATTGCGGCGTGCCCGGCCCATTAGCTTTAGGCCGTCTTTTTATTACTGACCGTTATTCTAAAATGTTATTTCTTGTCGATACAGGCTCTGATCTGTGCGTATACCCACGGTCAGCAATCAAGACGCCCTGCAATGTTGCGAAGTTTAGTTTAACGGCGGCTAATGGGAGTATTATAAATACCTATGGTCCAGTGCAACTTAACCTGAACCTAGGTCTTCGCCGTTCGTTTACATGGAAATTTACAATAGCCGACGTGTCAAAGCCAATTATAGGTGTAGATTTTTTAAGCTATTATAATCTGCTTATAGATTGCCGCAACCACCGACTAATAGATGGCGCCACCTCACTCTTCGTAGCAGCGTCTTCACAGCGGGTTCCAGATAATGTGGCGTCTGTCAAAACCGTCACCGGGGAGACTGAGTATCACCAGCTGCTGCGTGAGTTCCCAGAGGTTACACGCCCTGCAGGTACTGTGAATCAGAGCAAACTTAAGCATAATACCGTGCATTTTATTAAGACTACTTCCGGACCGCCCGTTGCAAACAGACCTAGGCGCTTGGATCCAGAACGATTAAAAATCGCAAAGAAGGAGTTCGAAGACATGATGGCCAGTGGAACAGCCAGACGCTCCGAGAGCCCGTGGTCTTCAGCTCTGCACCTAGTGAGGAAGAAGGACGACGGTTGGCGCCCCTGTGGCGACTACCGTGCACTAAATTCACGTACTATACCTGACCGCTACCCTATACGTCACATCCAGGACTTCTCACAGCGACTCTCTGGCTCCACTATCTTCACAAAAATCGATTTAATTAAAGTAATCTAAGTAAGTAAGTAGTAAGTAAGTAATCTGTATAAAGCACAGGTCCGTTCTTGCGTGGAGTATTGCAGCTACTTGTGGGATGGCTCTGCAAAGTACCAGCTTGCTGCATTGGACTCGATCGAGCGCAGAGCTAAAAGGCTTATAGGCGACGAGGTGCTGGTGGACAAGCTTCATAGCCTGGCTCATCGGCGAACCGTTGCTTGCCTGTCGGTTTTCTACAGATTGTACTTCGGGGAGTGTGCGCAGGAGCTCCATGACCTGATACCTCCATCTCCCTTTCACTACCGGTCTACCAGACGCACGGCTATCACCCACACTTGGTTAATATACCGTCTTGTCGTACCAAGCGCTTCTCTTCCACATTTATTGTGCGCACAGCCAAGCTGTGGAATTCTCTGCCGGCTTCTGTGTTCCCTGCCACTTATGACCTTTCAGCCTTTAAAGCACGAGTAAATAGGCATCTTCTGGGCTCGCTCGTCCCATCTTAGACCTCATCTATCGCTTACCATCAGGCGAGATCGAGGTCAAGAGTGGGCCCATCGGTAATAAAAAAAAAAAAAAAAAAAAGCCTGCAATCAAATAAGGGTAAACTAAGCGGACATTCCAAAGACAGCCATAACAACACCGTTCGGATTGTTTGAATTTCCATTCATGACCTTTGGCCTCAGGAACGCAGCTCAAACATTCCAAACGCTTTATCGACGAAGTGCTTGCCGGATTCGATGACTTTTGCTACGGTTTTTTAGATGACATATTAATTTTCTCTCTTTCTCCTGAACAGCATAAAGTTCACCTGCGCCAGCTGTTGTCACGCTTGCAAAAATATGGCGTGCTCATCAACGCAGCAAAATGTGTGTGGGGCCAGCCCGAGGTGACTTTCCTTGGATACCAGATATCAGCCGCTGGTACCCAGCCCCTCAGCACGAAGGTACAGGCGATTCAGGAGTTTCCAGTTCCACGTACGGTGAAAGAGTTACGGAGATTCCTGGGTATGTTAAACTTTTACAGGAGATTTGTACCTAATGCTGCAAAAAGTCAAGCGCCCCTTAACTCAATGTTAGGTGGGGAAAAAGTCAAGGGTTCAGATCCCATACATATGTCGCAGCTCGAGCTGGAAGCATTCGAAGATTGCAAAAGTATGCTGTCAAAAGCTACGCTTCTTGCACACCCAAGGGAACAGGCAGAGCTCTCCATACTTACCGACGCATCTGATGTTTCCATAGGAGCTGTTCTTCAGCAACGTGTTGGTGTACAGTGGGAGCCACTTGCATTCTTCTCCAAGAAGTTGAATCCAGCTCAACGCAAGTACAGCCCGTATGATCGCGAGCTGCTTGCCGTCTACGAAGCGATCAAATATTTCCGGCATATGGTAGAAGCTCGGCAGTTTGTTGTCTTCACTGATCATCGCCCACTTACCTACGCGTACAAGAATTCGAGAGAGAATTGCTCGCCACGTCAATACAGGTACTTTGATTATATCGCTAAAATTACGACGGACATACGCTACATACCAGGTGCTGAAAATGTGGTAGCTGATACCTTGTCACGTGTTGAGGAAGTCACAATGACGATTGATTATAAAGCTTTAGCCCAATCTCAAGAGTCAGACCCTGAACTTCAGATGTTGTTGGAAAAAGGATCGTCGCTAAAACTAAAAAAGATAACTCCGGTTGGCTGAGACATCAATCTCTACTGCGATGATTCTACACAACCACCAAGGCCATACGTCACACCGGAGCTACGTCATCAAGTGTTTGACGCTCTTCACGGTCTGAGCCACCCTGGACGTACAGCTACCGTGCGACTGGTCACGCAAAGATTTGTGTGGCCAGGGATCCGTTAGGACTGTAGAGAGTGGTGCCGGTGCTGTCTTCATTGCCAGCGCTGTAAAGTTACCCGCCACACAACTGCTCCTCTTTCCCATTTTCCTCTAATCTCGTCGAGATTTTCCCACATCCATCTCGACATCGTAGGGCCGCTAAAACCATCTTCTGATTTCAGATATTGCCTCACCATTGTTGACCGGTTCACACGATGGCCTGAGGCGATACCACTCAAGGACATCACTGCCGAGACCTGCGCGGCCGCCTTGGTATCCGGGTGGATATCGAGGTTCGGTTGCCCTTCGCAGATCACCACAGATCGCGGTCGGCAGTTCGAGTCCAGCCTGCTTAAGGCGCTGACATCTTTGCTGGGCGCACGTCACTTCCGCACCACAGCCTATCATCCTGCAGCAAATGGGATGGTTGAAAGGTTGCATCGACAACTTAAGGCAGGCATTATGTGTCACGACAACACGCAATGGACAGAAGTCTTGCCCATCGTTCTGCTCGGAATATGCAGTTCCTGGAAAGATAATGTCCACGCCTCTGCAGCTGAGTTGGTCTACGGCGAGCCTCTACGCTTGCCAGGCCAGTTCCTATCGCCGTCAAGCAACCACACTGTCGAAGACATCACTAGCTTCGCTACACGTCTGGCAAGACACATGTCTAACTTGTCTCCGAGACCAACCAAGTGGCACAGAAACAGTACCTTCTACATTCCGAAAGACATGCAGCACTGTACCCACGTCTTCTTAAGGCAAGATCACGTGCGAAAGTCCCTAGAGCCACCTTATGCTGGTCCCTACAAGGTACTGAGAAAGAGGGACAAGTACTATGAAGTTGAGGTACGAGGCAGGAGCACCAACATATCGCTAGATCGCTTAAAGCCAGCTTACATCACTCAAGATAGTCAAGGGGACAACTCAACCACAGATCCAATCCTTCCAAGCGACTTAACACCACCATCAGCCAACGAGCCACTGAGACACACACGCAGCGGAAGAAGAGTACGCTTCCCTGACTTTTACCGACCGTAGTCACGGTCTCGCCGAGGGGCTACTGTAGCGGCAGCGCCACCATACGAAGAAGCTATTTTCCAACTTCGGGTGATTTCGCCGCGCCGCGAGTCTCGTTCGGAACAGTTCGGTTTCGTCGCATTCCAACAGCCAGTCCTTTGTTCGCTGTTGCGCAAGGCACTCACGCGTAGAGTTGTAAAAAAACGGTTTTTTTTTCTGAGATGAAAAAAAACGTTTAAAAAAAACATGAAAAGAAACAGTTTTTTTTCTGGAGTAGGTTTTTTTTCATGAGTAGGAAAATAAAAATATGGTAAGGCGGTTGTCGTATGTGAGTTGATATTATTATTATTTTTTTGTTTAATAATAAAATATCATTTGTTTTTTGTTAAATAATACGTCTTAACTTAACATAATTGGCAACACCAAGTGTAAACTACATTTATGGACGGGGATTTCCCTAATCCTCATTTGGTTTATGTTTTGGTTGATTTGCGTGCAGACTGCAGAAACATTTAGTACGTACAGCGACATTCATACCAAGAAACGTAATAGACTGATAGTGTACATTGTGCAATCAGTACAATCATCAACAATAATTAACACAAGCAGAATGTAATAGAGTCCCTGATAGTATAGTCGTTGATTCAGAATCAGATGAAACAAATACAGATACAGAACATTGTTCCGAAGCTGATAAAACAAGCGTAGCCGTAGCTACTGATACTGATACAGATGATTGTAACACATTAAGTATTTTTTAAGTTCATAATAATAGTTACCCATTGATTTAAACATTATTTGACTTGAATAAAAACAAAACAATCAAGTTTAGTGTCTTATTCCACTTTAGTTATATTGTTTCACTTTTACTGAAAAAAAACCAAATGTAGAAAAAAAACAACGGTGCCAAGATTTTTTTCATGTTTTTTTTCAAGATTGTGAAAAAAAACATTTAGTTTTTTTTCAATTTACATCTCTACTCACGCGCTAGTTTGCCTCCGCACTTAACTTACCGCGCTCACTCGTAATAATTAAAATCATTTCATATTGTTTAAATTCGCTTTGCTTATTATCTAGTTACTTGTTTTATATTCTTCTATCTTCCTAACTAGTGTCTATATTATTCTTGTGCTTCTTACGCTTGGTGTAACCGTTTAACTTTGAACGTTTAAAATATAACCGTTGTTCGTGAATCTAGACTTTTATTTGGTGGACTAATACCTACACCAGTCTATGTACACTAGCTTTAAATTCCATATCGATGTTTTAATTATGAAAAGTCTAATCAAAAACTTACCCAATCGATCATTTGAAAAACCTTCTTGGTCGCATTTGGAACATACTAATTTAGCGGATCCGGACTTATTACTCGGGGCAGATGCCTATTCTCTTATCATGCTAGATGGTTTTATAAGAGGTGCGAACTCGTCTTCGCCCTTAGCACAGCAAACACACCTAGGATGGTTACTGTGTGGAACCATAAAGCCAAAGTTCCATTGTAACGTCATAGTAAATAATACAGCGGATATTCATAAATTTTGGAAAATTGAAGATATTTACGATCAAAATGAAATATCAGCGAAAGATCAGCAATGTGTCGAGTATTACCTATCCACGACAAAACGTCTGGAAAGTGGTCGTTATGAAGTTAGGTTGCCAATGAAACAGCAAGCGAGCGAACAGTTAGGATCATCAAAGGAAATAGCATTAGCGCAACTAAAAAATCTAGAGAAAAAGCTTAGCAGACAAGAATCTTTATCACAGCAATATATGCAATTCTTGAGCGAATATGAAGAATTGGGGCATATGAAATTAGCGACTCTCAACAGCGAGGGAACAAAGTGCTATTTATCTCACCATGGGGTTCAGCGAGCGGAATCTACTACTACAAAGTTACGTGTCGTATTTAATGCGTCCGCAAATACTTCTTCGGGATTTAGTCTCAATGACGTCATGCATCGTGGACCTAACTTGCAGCAAGATCTACAGGCACTGGTACTTAAGTGAAGACAATATCGATATGTATTCACGGCCGATATCGAAAAAATGTATCGGCAAATACTAGTTAGCAAAGAGGATCAAAAGCTTCAACAAATCTATTGGAGAGCACAAACTAGACAGCCAATTAAAGCATACCAGTTAACGACGGTTACATATGGCACGAAATCAGCCACTTTTTTGGTGATGATGACCCTTCAGAAATTAGCAGCGGATGAGAAGAATAACTTTCCAACGGCAGCAAGAATAATACTAGAAGATTTTTATATGGATGATCTGGTTTCTTGCACTCACACTATCGAAAAAGGGAGAAGCAGTATTTCAGAACTTAATTCATGTCTAAGCAGCGGCGGATTTTCGCTGAGAAAATAGTCATCAAATGAAAATAAACTATTGGAATCAAGCACCATCATTTATTTTCAAAACTGACAACACAGCAAAAACTTTAGGCTTGAGGTGGGACCCAAAAACAGATGAATTCTTTTTCCAATATTCTTCATCAGCGAATATTACAAAGCTTACAAAAAGATTACTTCTGTCGGAAATATATCGGTTATTTGATCCCTTAGGTTGGCTAGCGCCGCTTACTACAAAATTCAAATTGTTATTTCAAAAGGTCTGGCTCTGTGGTCTGGCTTGATGAAATACAATGGAGCGATGAAGTTTCAGCCGAGATCAAAAATGAGTGGGTAAAATTAACTGAAGACATGGGATATATTATCAAATTTAAAATCTCAAGATGGTTGCAAAGCCAACGAGATGACACTATCCAACTCCACGGATTTTGTGATGCATCTCTTAAAGCATACGCATGTGTCGTATATGCCAGAGTTTGCCAGTTATTCTGACCCACTGTCTACGGTTAGAAAGATAGTCTTTAAAGATATTGAGAGCTAGACCTCGTATACCCACATTTTCCATTTCCTCTACTAGTTTAGAAATACAGACGGTGTCGAATGCTTTACTGAGATCTAGGAAAATGCCATAGCATTTCGGTTTTTTATCAAGTTTGTCAGCAACTGACTGTACAAGATCAACCACAGCATCTTCCGTAGAAATGCTATGTCGGAAACCATATTGGTAATTGGTGAGAATGTAAAATTTAGTTAAATAATTAGTAAGGCAGTTGTTAAGAACTCGTTCCATGATTTTAGATAAAGCGCTCAAGACGGAGATGAGACGATAGTTGGAGATCAGATCTTTATCTCCAGTTTTGTATACAGGGGTGACTAACGCCATTTTAAAGGCCCTCGGGAATACCCCTTGTGCTACGGCAAGGTTGTAAATATGAGTAATTGGAGGCACAAGAACGTTCCGAGCCATTTTGATTAATTTGGCTGGTATGTTGTCCCACCCTGTCGCACAATCATCGCTAAGGTTTTTTTTATAATTATCTCGACATCACTTGCACTAACGGGGAGAAGCGCAATCGAGAATATTTAAATTGAACGCCCTAAACGCATGTAGCGTCTATTCAAAGCAAAAGAAAGCGATAGTATAAATTGCTTTCTTTTGCTTCGCATAGAGTTCGTAACATTTAGGGCGTTCAATTTAAATATTTTTATTTTTGTATGAAAATCTGGTGAACTAAAATATGACGAATTCTTAAAAATCATAGTACAAAACTTGTTGATTATGATGTTAGTAACATAGTCCTGAGAGGTTTTCAGTGTTTTACATTTAACCCTGTATAACTAGCACCGGATAGCGGCGCACGCTATCCGGTGCAGATGTACTGAGCGGTGACTCACAGTACAATACTGCTCACACATACATACTCGGCTCTGCAGTTCGAAACGTGACCGGCTAGCTCTTTAAGCGGGACGGACGGGAGCCACGCATTTACTATAGGTGCGTCTGAGTCGGCACTCTTGTCACTGGTAGGCTGCCACTGGGTTTCCTCCAGGAAACTGGAGGTTTTACCTGACGGGGTCAGACCGCCGGAGCGTCGTGAAGAAACGACGCCGAGTCACGGCGCGGTCGCGGCGCGGTCGCGGCGCGCCTATAGTTACACGCAAGCATTTATACATACGGGTGTGCGTTGCCGTTCACTTTAGAGCAGGCGCTTACAACGCACACCCGATTAGTTACGCCAAAAAATGGCCACATAATGACGGTCCCGTATTTACGGGACACGGTAAAGCTCCTACGGACAGAGGGCAAAGCCCTGTGGCCGCTCGCCTGTGGTAACTGCCTAGACGGTTGTAGATCATTCTCAGTCGAGCAGTCGGACCGAGCAGATCCTCAGCTTTAGCTGTTCTTTAAAATGTTTCTAAACTATGTATATGGATATTATGTGTAAAATACTGTGTTTATGGATATAACACTGCTTTATATGAATATATGTTATATCTATGTTGTGTGCTCACTAAAATGTTGTGTCATCCCTAATAATGTTGTTTGAAGTAATATTATTTTCTTGCGTTTTCTTCTTTATTTATAAATAATAAATAAATAAAGATAATAAAATGTTTATTCAAAATCTTAAGGTAAATATTAAATACAATTTCACTTAAATCTACATTAAGTTCACATATGTCATGTGCCTGAACTAGGTAATCCTGTGTTTCAGGCGAGAGTAGGTATTTATATTTTTTTAAATAATCAAATTTATATAAAATAAACTGTATATGGTCATCTTAGGTAATTTATAAAGGTGAAAATAATATGAAAATAATCTTAGTCTCTTATTCTTAATCTTAATTACATTTAAATAAAATACGAACTATCTCTATTTTAGTACTAGTAATAACTTTTTTGTGTCTTCATAGGACATACTTTGAAGAGCTTCATTGAGAGTCTTCTTGCAGTTACAATAATTTAGGGAATAAATGTTTAATTTTGCGTTTAGTCTGTTATAAAGTAGTGGTCCAAGGAACATATAAAATTTGGTTGTGAAAGCATGTTTTGTACTTCTTTTAAGGCAAACTAAATCTTTCCGTCTTTTTTTAGTAAATTCAGTGCAATAGGGAAGCGCTGTGTGTTGTTTTAGTACGGTGCTCATTATAAATAACTGACGAACTGTTAGTACTTCACAAGATTTATAGAGAAGGTTGGTGGGAAAAAGGAAAGGGCGACAAGTAGACACCTTGAGGATAGCTCTTTGCGCTCTCTCGATGGGTAGTAACAAAGTTTTACCTGCCCCGCCCCATGAGGTAATGCAATACGTCAAAATTGACTGACATAGAGCAAAGTAAACTTGCCTTATTAGTTTCGGGTCTGCTATATATCGCAGCTTTTTAAATATGAATATAAGCTTACGAATTCGACTATTTAAAGCTTCTATGTGTGGTTTGAAAGTAGGAGTGTCATCTATAATGATACCCAGGTATTTTATTTTGTTAGTAATTTTAATATGGGGACATATGCACTGACCATTGAGAGGGACTGAACAACAATGAGCATACAACTTTGAGGCGATGGTAGGTGTTTGTTTCCGCATCGAAAATTTTATGAAATTTGTCTTTTCCGCATTAAGGGTTAGTGAATTTTGTTGAAGCCAATTATTTACAATATTGAACCCATGTTGCGCAAGTTTGTAGACTTCACTTTCTGAATCAGCCGAAAAAAGTACAGCACTGTCGTCAGCGTAAGATATGATAATGCCATGATGTAGCTTTAGATTGCAAAGATCATTTATGTATATTAAGAACATAGTAGATGCTAAAATGCTTCCTTGGGGCACACCAAAAGACGTGTTTTTTCCTTCAGTGCTGAGTATATTGTCAATCTTTACGCACTGGGTACGCTCTTCTAAGTAACTTTTGAAGAGTTTCAGCTGGGTGCCTCTTACACCTAAGGCTTCAAGCTTGCGCAACAGAATGGGAATTGAAAGTGTGTCAAATGCCTTCGAGAGGTCCAGGAAAATTCCTACTGTGTGGTTACCCTTATCAAGTTCCTGTGCTAGATAGTCAATGAGATGCATCGGCGGTTGATAATTTAGGCCTAAACCCAAACTGCCGCTCAGACAGAATAGATTTATCCTCCAGATATTTAAACAATCTTTTGTTCAAAATTTTCTCTAATATTTTGGACATACAGGGCAGTATAGATATAGGTCTATAGTTTGTCACTTGCTCTTTACTGCCTGACAGGCACAACAATCGCTTTTTTTAGACATTTGGGAAAAATCCCCGAAGAGAGACAAATACGGAAAATATAAGTGGTACTAAAATATGCCTGAACTGTTTTAGAATTTTATTGGATATATTATCCCAACCAACTGCACAGTCTTCTTTCAGATTCATAATTATATTTTCAACCTCAGTTTCATCAGTATCCAGCATCGCAAATGATGTTAAAGTGTTGTGATACATAAAAGGAGTGCTTGTTACATAATGTGGTTGACCCTGAACTTTTTCTGCTAGACATTATCCAACATTAACAAAAAAATTATTTGCCACGTTGGCAGATGTCAGTTGTGATGAGTTTGCTTGCAATAAACCTGAAGAAGATTCTTTTTGTTTCGACGTATATGTTACATCTTTAATATACTTCCAGATTTTTTTACTATTTGGTCCAGCCTTTTCCAATTAAATTTTGTCGTAGTTGAATTTAACTTTTTGAGAAGGTCATTACAAAAATTACGATATCTTTTGTAGGATAGTTGCATCATTGCATTGTCTGCTGATTTAGCTTTCATGTGCAGTTTATCTCTATGCTTCATACAACGGATAAGACCTGTCGTGATCCAGGGTTTTATGTTGCAATTTTTGTTGTTCAACTGCGATATAATTGTATTTTTCTGAATTGCATGTCGTACATTTTCTATTACATACAACATGCAAAACTGCGGGTCAGCGGAATTATAGACTGGATCAAAATTGATGACGTGCAAATCTTCCTCAAGTTTATTTTTATTCAATTTAGAAATTGTGCGAGTGTTTTGTTTAGGTATGTTACAATTTAGTGTCAGTAGGGCAGCATTATGATCGGTTATTGTCGAGTTAACAACAAGTGCTAGTGAGGGGAAATTAGATTTTAGCATGACGTGATCCAAGCAGGAACCACTATGGTGTGTGGGAAAGCTGTGTGCGGGGAGAAGGCCATGATATGCGCATAAGTTAAGGTAGTCCTGAGCAGATGCATCAGTACTTCCTGGAAGAATATTGATATTTATATCTCCAATTACAATCGTGTTTTTGATGGATGACAGGTTCTGTAAGATATCATTCAGTGATTCGGTGAAGTTACTAATATTTTTAAAGGAAGGAGGTCGATATAATGCCAATATTGCAAAGCTTGATCCGATCTTCACCACCAAACTGTTGCAGTCCAGCATATTGGGTTCCTCAACAGAGACCTTCAGATGATTCCTTACATAAACTATCACTCCATCATTTTGGTTGTAATTCCTATTACTTTTGTACATACTATATCCCGGTATTAGTGGTATGTTATATTGCTTAGCAAGCCAGCATTCGGTTAAAACAATAACGTCACAATTTATGTCTAAACGTTGCTGAAAAGTCGAAAAGCTATCAAAAACCTTAAAAATACTGCGAATATTTTGTGTTAGTACGGTTAATGGACTTTTGTAGCCGGAAAGATATTGTTTGCAATTCTCAGCTTCACAAACTTTTGACTCGGATATAGAGAAATTATCTAAGTCATTAATTATATTGTGAATCATAACTATGGTATTAAAATACAAAAAAAAAATATATAGAATAAAAACTACTAACTTAAATGGACTAAGTAAATAATTTATTGACGGCGCTCTTAGGCGCCTGCATAATCAATGGAATTAATGTACCTCTTTTCGGCCATTATTTTCGCTGGGCAGTCAGCAGCGCCTGTGCTGTGCTTATCTGGCTTTTTGTACTGAGAGCAAGTAGCGCATTTTGTTTTTTTCCTTTTTTTGGACACTCTTTGATTGAGTGATCTTGATCGCCACAGTGACCGCAGGTATATGACGTCTGCCGACAAAACTTGGCGGCATGACCATACTGTTGGCACTTATAGCATCGTGTTACCAATGTGAAGTCTCTAACAGGGCATGACGACCAATTTACAAATACTCGGTCTTTTGAGATGAGGGCTTTGCGTATGACTGCAGGTACTTCTACGACGTAGTTACAGTTCTCAGCATCTTTCTAACCTGACTTGTGGCTTAATCTAATCGAGGTCAAAAACTTTTCAAGGCTGCAGTCCTGTAGTGTCTCGGCAAGATTTTGGGCTTCTTTTTAAACGGCTCGTCAACTGTCAGACCTGACTTTGTTAAATAAGTTGATGATAAATCTAAGTAGGTAGTAATTCTAACGATATGGTTATTTAAATATTTAATTGGTTCAATTTACCTTCTCGAATATTGTAAAATCCATTGATGTATTAATTTCTGTATCAATTCTTATGGATACAATGTATACATGACACGTCATATGAATTCGAGCAAATTCCAATCGGGAAACACAATGTTGATTGGTTGAATGGTGGCGTCTTTTTTAATTTTTTGCGCTGTAAATGAGTCGTTTTGGCGATTATTCGCCTTACAGTTCTAATACTTACTGAAGTACCAAATCTTGACGCGATTTGTCTCGCTGTATTAGCCGAATTCGATGCTTCTCTTAATATAAGATTAAGACGACGTTCGCGAGGTTTCGTAGCCAATTTTGTACGTCCTTTGCAGTTTGTTCCGTAATTTTCTGGGTCTCGCAGATAATTGTTTACAACCCAAGAACTCCGATGAATAATTCCAGCAATTTTTCTATTTGAATATCCTTCTGATTTAAGAGTAGAAATTTTAGTTCCCTCTTCTATGCTCAAGGTCTTCCCCTTACCCATTGTGCGCAACGTATTTAAAACGTTTAGCTATACATGAATGAAAATGTTTCGAATAGACATGGTATAATGATTTACAAAAAAAAAAGTCACACGTCTAACGTCAACGATTGCTTCAAAACAACTAATAAGAGTAAACAAGTGTCCATCTCATTATATAGTCCTGGCATAATATTCTAGCAATTTCCAGTTCAAAATAGGAATAATCGAAAGGGTATTCCAGAATATCGTGTAATACTGTTAAAGGTAAATTTTAACGTGATGTCTCATTCAAGCTCTAGAATGTTCTATATAAAAATATTTTTTTTGTGAGAGTAATCAAGTGACCCGGTGTGTATACGCATCAGGTTAGCCTTGTCAGGTAGGCGGAGGCAGTGTCGGAGCCATATCGTCTAGGATGTGGTGTGAGGCAGGGTGGCTTGACCTTACCCACCCTTTTCAACCTCTACATTGATGCATCCATTGTTGCGCTCAGCATTGAGCATGTCGGTTGTCATGTTGACGGGGTATGTGTCAACAATTTAAGCTATGCTGATGACATGGTGCTGCGGAGTGCGTCGGTCTATGGTCTGCGGAGGTTGCTGCATCTGTGAGGAGTACGCGGGTGAACATGGCCTTAAATATAATGTGTGGAA
Source organism: Tholera decimalis (assembly GCA_943138885.2). NCBI lineage: Eukaryota > Metazoa > Arthropoda > Insecta > Lepidoptera > Noctuidae > Tholera > Tholera decimalis. The sequence goes on along the minus strand of OW964557.2, from coordinate 3,140,507 downwards.
AAGCAAATGCATGGTCTTTGAGGCAGTGCAAAGTGTCCAGAAACAGCACCTCCAGTACATTTTTATAGTTTACCTCTGGATAGAGTGGAACAATTTAAATACCTTGGGCATTGGGTTGCGTCTGATCTCAGAGACCATACTGACACCGAACAGGAGCAGAGGGCTTTGTCGAGAAGAGCAAACATGCTCGCCCGCAGGTTTGCACGTTGTTCTAACTTGGTTAAGATCACCCTTTCCAAGGCGTACTGCACCTCTTTGTAAACGTGCAGCCTGTGGGCTCGCGACACTCAAGTACAATGCCCTCCGCGTCCAGTATAACCATGCGTTCAATGCAGTGTTGGGGCTGCCTCGTTTCTGCAGCACCTCGGGCATGTTTGCGGAAGCGCACACCGAATGTTTCCACGCCACCATGCGCAGGCGGTGCGCATCCATGGTGAGCAGAGTGCGAGCCAGCTCCAACTCTGTCCTGGCAACGATTTGGGGGAGGCTTGATTGTCCATATGTGAGGCACTGTTGTGACGATATTGTTAAGGTAATAAAAGAAAAATAACCTGACATTTTCTATGTACCTAATAACTATAGTTCAGTAATTTAATGTGACTTAATTTGACATTAAATTTGATAATTTGACTTTTTTTTTAAATTTAATTGACTTTTAATATATCTTTGAATCTTTGTATATGTAAATTTCTCCATTTATATTTTAAACTAGGAAGCCGAACAATTGTTGGAATTTTTATTTTATTTTATATGGGTCTTGGACCTGAAATAAATGAATTTTATTTTATTTATTTTTTATAAAGGAACCGTAAGATGATCATTCCCATGATCATCTTGCGGCTGACACAGTCACTACCCACAGCATTGATAATCGATAGAACACTTTTTTTAGAAAGATAACTTAGAGTAGCCCAATCTATTAAAGGTGGTATAAAAATGACTATTAAGTGTTTTGAAGTCTATGTCTTTAGGAATGTTTTCATGAAACTATTTCCTGATACCTAATGATTTGCATTTCTACACGCCTTGCTGCTGTGGTTTCTAATTGATACATATTTTACCTTGTTGATGTGACTGGGTGCCATTTTAAACTTAATTTTCGCCGCTGCTGTTCTATGAATGAAAAATTTAATTTCATCCGTCAGCCAAGGCGCCCGATGATGCTTACCTCTCAGAGCTCGAATAGGTGCATGTCTGTCGTAAAGCTGAATTAGGGCAGAAGTTAGAAAATCAACCTGGTCGTCGACCGATGAAAATACAACCAGAGACATCTCTCGAAGACGATAAAAAGCCTCTGCTGAACATTGACCATGCTTAGCGACGTGACCAAGATATGATGAAAAATAAGATTCAAGAAGCGAAGGAACAGAGTTAGGAAAATGGTGAGCGGTAAAAAGATCGAAAATGGAGAGATTGGTTGATCATATATGTTTTTTTTTTTTTTTTTTTTTTTGTTTTTTTTTTTTTTCGGGGGTAGGTGTAAAAAAGATCAGACGCGTTTTTTAAAGCTGTTACATTTTATTTCAATTTAAAATATTATTTGCTGTTATTTATTGCTTAAATTGTTAGAAATAGTATTACAATCAAGTGACTTAGCTGTACTTATATTGGTGAAACAATCCATGTAGTATAGCACTCAAATTAATACCACCTACCAGCTACCACAAATTCTAAGGAAAACACATACTATTTTCATTTTAAAATGTCAACACTTGAAGATATTCAGTCTGCTCAGAAGACCTTGGAGGAGAGCTTCTTAAAGAAAATGGATGAGCTTGAGGCACAAATTCAATGTGCTGGACCAGCGAAGGACACAGTAGCAAAGATTCGAGAAGAGTTCCGGTCATTTAGGGAACTTATGTTTGGTATGCTGGGACTCCTTCGCAAGCAGATCACCGAGTGCTCCAAAGTTGTTGACGGTCTGGAGACACGGGCTCGTCGGAAAGCTCTCATCTTCATGGGATTCGCTGAAGAAGACAAGGAGGATTGCAGGGCGCTTGTATTGAACATTCTGCGGAGCAAACTGGATCTGCCTGATGTTACTGCTGCCTCCATCAAGGTGTGTCATCGCCTTGGGACATCAAGCACAACTCCAACACGCAGCCGGCCTATTCTGGTAAGGTTTTCCAACATTGACCTTAAGCTTGCTGTGTGGAAGGCTAAGTCGGCACTGAAGGGCTCCACTATCACCGTAAAGGAATTTTTGACCAGAGTAAGGCAGTCTGTTTTCAGCAAGGCACGCTTACACTTTGGAATGCCAGCATGTTGGACTCAGGATGGGGTTATTATTATAAGAACTCCTGATGGAAGGCGCCATAAGGTTACTTCAGTTGAAGAACTTAACCACTTGTTCACGAAGTATCCGAAGAAGGCTGGGGAGACATCTTCTGCTGGCGGATTACGTAGCAATTAAGTGTTGTGATCTAAAGTTAACTACCTTAACACAAGTATCTCCTTGGAGCAATGTTTTTCGAATCGTTATCTTTTTTTTATGTGTACCTTCTTAAAATGTATTATTTTAATGTCTCATTTGTTGTTAGGTATTTTACTTGTATAATATTCGACACTCTAATTTTTCATATTAGCTCAATGTGTCACTGTCACGTCAACTGTCAAATGTAACGTCAGTTTTAAATCTACGTAAATTACGTTTTGATTTTGCTCATATCTTGTGCAGTGTTGTTTTGTTTTGTTTCCAATTTCTTGATTTAGTATTACTAACTATTTTTTTGTACTAATATAATTATTTTTGTGTTATTGCTGGTGGGTGGTGAATGGATTGTTTTATACTAGCGTAACGTGTAAGCGCTAGCCGTAGTTTATTTTATGGTTATTTATTATTTTTACTGTATTGTATGCCATCTGATGACGATTCTTTTCACTCTGCTTTCGAATCCCGCAGCTCATCTGCTAATGCAAGTTTTAGCTCTTTAACTGACACTCTTGGTGATTTTGTGCGTCGGAACTTTGTTCGATCTAGAGGCCATTTGTTTAACGTCTGTCACATCAATGCACAGAGTGTGCCAAGCCATCACAGTGATCTGTATGACGCCTTTTCCGACGCCAATGTTCATGCCGTCCTGGTCTCTGAGAGTTGGCTCAAACCACATCTTCTTTCTACTACCTACCCTCTGCCCGGGTTCATTCTTATCCGGAATGATAGGATCGGGAAGGGAGGAGGTGGTGTTGCTATATATCTTCGCAGTGACTTCCCTTTCAAAATAATTGCCTCTTCTCCTTCAAATTACACTGCCAATGCTGAGTATCTCTTCTTGGAGGTCCACGTTAAAGGTATTAAGACCTTACTGGGAGTGGTATATTGTCCGCCTGCCGTTGACTACTATCCTAACCTAGAATTAGTGTTGGAATCTGTAGGGTCAGAGTATGCGCATTGTGTCATCATGGGCGATTTCAACACCGACCTTACTCACCCTTCCCCTCGTTCCCGTAAACTCCTCCACATTATCGAGTCCGTTAGCCTTCATGTTCTTCCGCTGCAACCTACTCACTTCAATATTTCAGGTGATGATACGTGGCTCGATTTAATCATAACTTCCAATCCCTCTCTTGCGTCCTCTCATGGCCAGTATCCTGCCCCTGGATTTTCTCATCATGACCTCATTTTCCTTTCTTATATCCTAAAACCACCCAAACTGCCCGCTAAAGTCATGCTCACGCGTTGTTTTGCTCGCATGGATGTCGAGAAGCTGCGCCAGGATGCGTCCCAACTTGATTGGGATCAGCTTGCAGAGGCAACAACTGTAGACGACAAACTGGGTGTTTTTAATAAGACGGTTCTTGCACTCTATGACAGACACGCTCCTGTCAGGACGGTAAAGCTTAGGCGCCTACCTGCTCCTTGGATGACGACAGAGGTTCGTTTGGCAATGAGGCGCAGGGATCGTGCTTTTCGTAAATATAGGAAGGATCGCTGTGTTGAAAAAAGGGACCTTTTTAAAGCCGCAAGAAATCGGTGTAATCAGATGATACGCAACGCTAAACGCCGCCACATTCTCGATAATATATCTTCTTCTTCTCCTGCTGACATCTGGAAATTCCTCGGAACTCTTGGTGTCGGCAGAGCACGTCATGTGGATTTTCCTAAAACGATTGGTCTCGATGATATCAATCGTCACTTTACCACTACCTGCCATTTGGATTCCCAAATTTTATCTCAGACGGTTGATTACATTGCTGGTCTACCATATCCAATCATCGAACCATTCCGTTTTTCTCCGGCAACCTTGGATGATATCAAAAAGATTATCCTTTCCATTAAATCTAAGGCTGTGGGTTATGATGACATCAGTCGTTATATGATCACCTTGATCCTTGACTCTCTCCTTCTGCCAATTGCCCATATTATCAACTTCTCCCTCGATTCCGGGCAATTTCCAACCCTGTGGCGAATGGCTTACGTTCGTCCACTTCCTAAAATATCTAATCCCTCCTTGCCTATCCATTTTCGACCAATTTCCATTCTTCCTTTCCTGTCCAAAGTACTAGAGGCCTGCGTCCATAGACAGTTTTCTGGATTTGTTCACCGGAACAATCTTGTTAGTCCATTCCAGTCTGGATTTAGACCAGGCCACAGTACGGCTTCCGCTCTCCTTAAAGTGACTGGGGACATTAGAGAGGCTATGGAGAACACAAAGGTTACTGTTTTGGTGCTTATTGATTTCTCCAATGCTTTTAATGCCGTCAGTCATGATATTCTCCTATCTATCCTGTCACATCTCATGGTATCTTCTGAGTCTCTGGAATGGTTCTCTTCTTATCTTCGGGGACGTCAGCAGTCGGTTCGTGTCGATGAGAATTCTTCGAGTTGGCGTGACTTGGATGCTGGTGTCCCACAAGGCAGTATTCTTTCTCCGTTATTATTTTCAATCTTCATAAACTTTATAACTCTCTATCTTCGGTGTTCGTATCATCTTTATGCTGATGATCTGCAGTTGTATGCATCTGCGCGGGTGGAAAGTTTATCAGACGCTATAGGAGATGTAAACCGAGATTTAGATGCTATCAAAAGCTGGTCTGATAGATTTGGGGTGTCTGTAAACCCCTCAAAGCATTGTGATTGGAAGCTCGCGTATGATCGGTAGATTGACAGTAAGTTCGCTCCCTCTAATCATTTTTAATGGTGCCGTCATCCCTATTAGTTCTAGCGTTAAAGATCTCGGTTTGCGTCTTGAGTCTATGCTTAGTTGGCAAAGTCAGGTCTGCGGTGTCAGTCAAAGAGTCAACGGGACTTTGCGATGTCTGTATCGTCTGAGGAACTTTTTACCTGCAAAAACCAAGACAATGCTTGTGCAAACTTTAATTTTCCCTATTATCGACTATGGTGACGTGTGCTACTTTGACTTGAATGCGGTCTTGTTGGATAAGCTCGATAGGCTCCTTAACAACTGTATCCGGTGCATATTTAATTTAAAAAAATATGACCACGTATCGAGGTACAGGACCGAGCTCAAATGGATGCCCATTCGCCAGAGAAGAAGTTTGCGCGCTTTGACTACGCTTTTCTCTTTGCTGAACTCTCCTACCCCTCCCTCTTACCTTATTTCTCATTTTCAATTTCTATGTTCCTCACACGCTAAAAGTCTGCGCTCTTCCAATAATCTTCTCTTACTCTGTCCTTCGCATACTTCTGATTTTATTCATTCTTCCTTCTATATACAGGCTATTCTTCTGTGGAATGCACTACCTCTCGATATCAGGAAGGCCACCAATAAATATGCATTTAAGAGAAAGTTGCGGGATTATTTTCTTAACAAATAGTGGAAGCAGAGTTTTCAGAACCCACTTTCTATAACGTTTTATATTATATATATATAATATATTTTTAATATGTATGTAAGTTTATTCTAGTTAGAAGTATATGTATATATACACTTGTAATAAAACTTTTACGTTGAAAATATTATCTACTTAGTTTATTTTTTTTTTATGCACCTGCCATGTTATCTCTTCACCACCCATGGTTGACTGGTAGAGAATGCCTATGGCATTAAGTCCGCCTTTGTACATTTTGTGTTGCATTAAGTTTTAATAAATAAATAAATAAATAAATATGAAGAAAAGAATTGGAACAAATGTCTTTTTTAAGGAGACATGTATCGAAGTACTACTATAGTAACGTTAGAGGAAATTAAAGTTTCTAAAATACGCTCCAAGGAAGAAAGTAATTCAATTCGAAGGGAGGGGCTGTAGTAGACTGCAAGGAGAATTTTAGAGTAGTGAAGTGAACTCGATGAAAAGATGTTCACCAGCGTTTGGTAGGAGTGGCTGTGTGGACATGTTAACAATGCAAAAAGAGATATAATTACGAAGATAAATGGCCACCCCGCCACCACCACCGACTGAATGTTGAAAAAAAAAGTTGAAAAAAAAAGAGGGAAAGCAAGATTTTAACAATGATTCAGAAGCTAGAATCGTATGAATATTCTTACAGTCAAAACAGGACAGCATTTCGGGGAAATGAGCCGGAATACTCTGTGCGTTAATGTGGACTACGTTAAAGTTCTTGGACACATCAGGAAAAAAAAATAAAACAAATAACTACTTAAATTAACGCCGTAAACTACAAATAAACGCCTAAATGCTAGTGGTACGTAACACGAAAGTTAAAATAACTTGATAATATTTACAATTTCGACATGTAGTCCAGGTGTACATAATATCATATTAAACACGATTTCACTAACAAAAATAAATAAAAAAATATCAAACATTAGGAGCGTGTACATAGCGGAGCTAAATTAAAAAATTGTTTAAGACACCTATCTTCTTAGTGCGGAGCTATGGAACGCAAATAAAAATAAAAAGCAACAGGTCCGACTTCTAGTAGTAACTGACAGTGTCATTTTTTTTAAATTATTATTTTAAAGAAGGCTTGCAGACTAATTACATAAATGATACTAAAAATTGATAATAACAGCATCCACATGTATATGTTATTATAATATCTAACGTAACCTATTTATATATTATACTAGCTTTTGCCCGGGACTTCGTTCGCGTAGGAGGGTTTTCCCGCGTAAAATCCCGATCCCGTGGGAATTTTGGGATGGAAAGTAGCCTATGTGTTATTCCAGGATGTAAACTATCTACTTGCCAAATTTCACTCAGATCCGTTCAGTAGTTTTTGCGTGAAAGAGTAACAAACATCCATCCATCCTCACAAACTTTCACATTTATAATATTAATTAATTAACTAGCTTTTGCCCGCGACTTCGTTCGCGTGGGAGGTTTTTCCCGCGTAAATCCCGATCCCGTGGGAATTCCGGGATAAAAAAGTAGCCTATGTGTTATTCCAGGATGCCTACTATCTACTCACCAAATTTCATTGAGCTCCGTTCAGTAGTTTTTGCGTGAAAGCGTAACAAACATCCATCCATCCTCACAAACTTTCACATTTATAATATTAGTAGGAAGGATTAATTAATATTAATATTATAATATTATTAGTGAGTAAGAAGTAAGATAAGATAGGAAGTAAGATAAGATAGTAAGACTATATAAAGCTAAATTACCACTCACTGACTCATTGACATAATTGTTCTCCCAGATGGTGGATGGGGAGGTGGGTATATTTTGACAGATTCGTAAACAAGTAACTCTCAAACCTACGGGAAAAGTGCCAAACCTCCCCTTTTCACCCCCCTTCTCCCCCCTCCCTATCGTATCTCAGAAACTACGAGACCCGTATTTTTTTTTTTTACGGATTCGTATAGAAGAGGCTCGGTAAAGTAACAACCATTTTTCAAAGTCGCTCCCCTTGCCCCCCTTCTCACCCCCTTTAGGCGGATCTCGGAAATTAAGAGACTTGGAACATTTTTTTTTTTTTTTTTATTGAAAATAGGTTCGTTCGATGGTGGATGGGGAGGTGGGTATATTTTGACAGATTCGTAAACAAGTAACTCTCAAACCTACGGGAAAAGTGCCAAACCTCCCCTTTTCCCCCCCTTTCCCCCCTCCCTATCGTATCTCGGAAACTACGAGACTCGTATTTTTTTTTACGGATTCGTATAGAGGAGGCTCGGTAAAGTAAAAATCATTTTTCAAAGTCGCCCCCTTGCCCCCTTTCTCACCCCCTTTAGGCGGATCTCGGAAATTAAGAGACTTGAAACATTTTTTTTTTCAGATTCATTTAGAGGGGCAATGCTTTAGTCGAAATAATTGTGCAACCCCCCCCCCCCTCCATCACCCCCCCTCCATCACCCCCCCCCCACCATTTTTTTTTTTCACAAGCACGCATGGTGCTTGCACCTCGCGCAACACGCAAATACTAGTCATATTATATAAAGCTAAATTACCACTCACTCACTGACTCACTCACTCATTGACATAATTGTTCTCCCAGATGGTGGATGGGGAGGTGGGTATATTTTGACAGATTCGTAAACAAATAACTCTCAAACCTACGGGAAAAGTGCAAACCTCCCCTTTTCACCCCCCTTCTCCCCCCTCCCTATCGTATCTCAGAAACTACGAGACCCGTATTTTTTTTTTACGGATTCGTATAGAAGAGGCTCGGTAAAGTAACAACCATTTTTCAAAGTCACCCCCCTTGCGCCTATTGTCCCCGGCTACCGCCTACGTCACACTCCGCGGCCTGCAGCTGTTCGCGCGGGGCGTGGTGGGGGTGTTGGTTTTTACCTGCGCCGGGGCCTAAGCGCGCGTATCTGTTCTGGCACGGTTGATCCCAGGTTCGATTCCGTCGAACAGATGTGGCTGACAATCTCTCTAAGCGGGAAAAAAATTGCCATCGGTACAGCGTACCGGCCACCTTGGTTCGACATTGACCTCTTCTTGGATGCCATCACGAATACTGTTGCCACACTGGGAAATTGCGATCATTACATTTTGCTGGGAGATTTTAATGTAAATATGCTCAACTTAAGCGAGACGAAAGCTAAAAAGGTGCAAGAATTTTTAAATTACACGAGTCTCGCTCAGCTAGTCACGATGCCAACTCATTTCACAGATACGAGTGAAACTCTGATTGACCTACTGTGCACAGACCTAAAGCCTAGATATACGACAGTGGAATCTTTTGGTTCGATTACTGGCCATTCTATTTTAGTAAGCGAATTTCATATAAAGCGGGACAAGTTTATACCTTACGTAACTAGATATAGGCCAATTAAGGATATATGTTTGGATAGTTTCCATATGGATTTGACACAATCAAATATTGAGCGTGTTTCTGAAAAAGCCGATATTGATGACATGGTTGAAACGTTTAATCACTGCATAATATCTTTGTTTGATGTCCACGCACCACTAAAAACCTGCACTATTAAGGAATTATCGTATCCTTGGATTACGGACACTATTAAACTTATGATGCAGTTACGAGACAATGCACTAGGCAAGTATAGGTGTACGAAATCAGAAATTAAAAAAAAATACTATAAACAGTTAAAATCCTTAGTTGAAAGTTCCCTTTATCATGAAAAAATTGCATACTTCAGACACAATATAAATAATAAAATTAATAATCCAAGACTACTATGGAAGAACATTAAATCCACGTTTGCACCCTCTAAGCAAAGATTAGACCTTCCCTCACATTTTAGAAACCCAGACCTTATTAATAACACTTTTTTGACTGTCCCTGGAAACCCAGTAGCTAGCACTTCGCTTATATCATTTTATGAGACCAACAGATATAGTGAAGCTACTTTCACACTTGGCCCGGCAGACCAAAATGATGTATCACGCATTTTGTCTGACCTAAAGTCTAATGCTGAAGGTTACGACAACATAACCTTGAGCATGCTTACCCTGACTATGCCATATACCATAACAACTATCACTGACATGATTAATTGCTCCATATGGACAGCTAAGTTTCCCTACCAATGGAAAATTGCAACAGTTAGACCTCTACCCAAAAATCCAAACCCTTTGGAGGTTAAAGACTTGCGGCCTATCAGTGTTCTGCCCTGTCTTTCAAAGGTAATGGAGAGGGTGGTCTGTCGTCAATTAACCAAGTTTTTAGAAGAGAACGATATTTTACCTGACCTACAATCTGGATTCAGGAAACAGCGCAGTACTTCTACGGCGTTGCTAGACGTTACTGATAACATTTTATCCGCCCAAGATAAGGGTATGTGTACACTTATGGTGCTACTTGATTTTTCCCGTGCATTTGATTGCATAAATGTCCCACTGTTATTATCTAAGTTAAAATACTACGGTTTTGACAACAATGCAATCCAGTGGTTCCATAGTTACCTCAGTGACAGAAAGCAACTCGTAGAATTACGGTTGCCGGACGGTACTACCCTGACTTCGGCCCTTACTTCGATAGAAAGAGGAGTTCCTCAGGGATCTATCTTAGGTCCGATTATTTTTATTTTATACTGTGCAGACATAATAAAGTGTCTGCAGAAATGCAAATATCACATTTATGCTGACGATGTGCAACTATATTTGTCTTTTAAACCTGACGACATTGACTCGGCTATTAAAGACCTAAATGCCGACCTGGAAAGAATCGCCACTTGGTCAGATGAGAACTGTTTAGCTTTAAACCCATTGAAAACTAAGTATTTGTTGTTTGGTACGAGGCAGCAGTTAAAGAAGCTACCTGTAAGCCTTAATTTGACTCTAATGGGCGAGCCTATTGATCGAGTTAATGAGGCGCGGAACCTAGGGTTGTGTATGGACAACACCCTTAGGTTTGAGAAACACGTCGCTAACTCCGTGAAAAACTGTTTTTACCGTCTGAAGCTGCTATATAAAATGAGGCCATACCTGTCTGAAAAGCTACGCGAACAGCTAGTCGAAACCCTTGTACTATCCAAACTAAATTACGCTGATACGGTTTACGGCCCACGCTTGCTGGCCCGTACGGATAGACTTATACAAAGAGTCCAAAATGCGTGTGCTCGATTCTGTTACTCGGTTCCCCCTAGAAGTCACGTCACCCCTTATCTGAACAAACACTGTATGCTCAAAATGAAGTCGAGGCGAAAGTTACATCTAGCGTGTCTTCTTTTTGGTGTTATTAGGACTACGAAGCCGAAGTATTTGTACGACAAGTTAAGTTGGATGGCTAGTAAACGAGAGTGCGCACCTAGGCTTTGTGCGCAGCAATTATCAACACAATCTCATAGGACAGCAGCTTTCAGAGGTAGTTTCCGATACGCTGCATCTAAAGTGTGGAATAATATTCCTCCACCATTACGGGTACTGGGCACTATTCACACGTTCAGAACACGACTGCGGCAGTATTTGATAGCTGCACAGCAGAAACTGGATATGGTCAAAATTAATGTTTCAATCATTTAAACGCTCAGTAATTACAGACTGCACCGTGTACGTACCTACTTATGCATACAACATGTTTTCGTTTGGCCTACGCATATGTATGTATATATTTTTCAGTGTTCATTGTTCTTCTTAATCTTCGTGATTCATATCATATTTTAAATACTGCTGCTAATTTGCTAATTTAATAATTTTATACTTTTCTCTCTTTCTTTAATATATATTTTTTGTAGTGGTGATTGTTATTATTTCTATAAATAGTTGTTTGTTATTAAAATGCTGTTTATTTTATAATGTTGTTTATTGTGACCAGTCCCATAAGACCATAATACACAATAAAATACTTTTGTTACTGGAAATTTTCTCAAACCGAACTCATACATTTAAATAATTTACTCGATATCTATTTATTATAACCATTTATTTATTTATTATGTTTGAAACTGTTTTCTGTCTGTCACTTACCCCCTCAAGGTTCATTGGAAGACCAGCGTCAGACAGCGTAACCTGTCTGGCATGAATGCTGAAATGGACCTTTTTGGCGCAGCCGTGAGGCACACAGTAGGCATATAGTATTATGATTGTATTTTTCTTTTTCTGTAACTTTTTTTTTCTTTTTTTCTTTTAATATTATTATTGTGTGTGTGCTTATTGTACTGACGTCAAATAAATATTTTTTCTTTCTTTCTTTCTTTCTTTCTTTCTTGCCCCCCTTCTCACCCCCTTTAGGCGGATCTCGGAAATTAAGAGACATGGAACATTTTTTTTTTCAGATTCATTTAGAGGGGCAATGCTTAAGTCAAAATAATTGTGCACCCCCACCCATCACCCCCCCTATTTTTTTTTTCACAAGTATGCGAGGTACTCCCACCTGGCGCAACACGCAAATACTAGTTATACTATATAAAACTAAATTACCACTGACTCACTCATTGACATAATTGTTCTCCCAGATGGTGGATGGGGAGGTGGGTATATTTTGACAGATTCGTAAACAAGTAACTCTCAAACCTACGGGAAAAGTGCCAAACCTCCCCTTTTCACCCCCCTTCTCCCCCCTCCCTATCGTATCTCAGAAACTACGAGACCCGTATTTTTTTTTACGGATTCTTATAGAGGAGGCTCGGTAAAGTAGAAACCATTTTTCAAAGATGCCCCCCTTGCCCCCCTTCTCATCCCCTTTAGGCGGATCTCGGAAATTAAGAGATTTGGAACATCTTTTTTCAGATTCATTTAGAGGGGCAATGCTTTAGTCAAAATAATAGTGCAAACCCACCCCCCCATCACCACCCCCCATTTTTTTTCAGATTCATTTTTTACTACATTTAGGGGTTTTGAAAGTGAACAATCCACCACCACAAGCACGCGAGGTGCTTTCACCTCGCGCAACACGCAAATACTAGTATGTATATATATATATATATATATATATATATATTTATTAAGTTAAGTGCAGTATATAATTGCAACCATTATTTTACAATATTTCATGGTCAAATCACCACAGTTTGAGAGCTATTAAATTTATTGAAAAATTGTTTGGCTCCATCTTATTGTGCTAGTGGAAGTACGAAAAACCGGCCAAGTGCGAGTTAGACCCGCGCACGCAGGGTTCCGTACCATTATCTATAAAAAAAGGCAAAAAAGTCACGATTATTGTATGGGAGCCCCACTTAAACTTTTATTTTATTCTGTTTTTTGTATGTTGGCTCACAGATTTGCACGTTTTTCTTCACTGGTGACTTTTTACACGTGCAGCCTATGGACCGACTTCATTCAGCGGGCGTTTAACGCATTTCGTGTCCAATACAACAATGCGTTCAGGATTCTGTTGGGGTGGCCCTCCTTTCTTGCGGAGATGGCTGCAACTGCATGCCAGTGCCTGCACGTATTAATATCTCGAAACCGACAGTTTTAATATGATATTGCTTTTATGTATTATTATTTTTTTGCCATTTTATTTTATTGTCATCTTTGTATATTTATTTTTTATAATTCTATATTTTTTTGCATGTTATTCTTTATATATAAGCCGACCAATGACACAAGTGTCACTTTTCTATTTTCTGTGGGTCACAGACCTGAATTAAATTAATTTTATTTATTTATTATTAATAGGTACTGTAGAAGCCTCGCATCGTACATGGTAAGCGCCCAAACAAGATCAGCATTTCCTGTCGATTCGTACAAATTTTATTGTTACGCGTCGGTACTCGTTCAAGGTTCATTATATCGTTGTACTCTTTAGCAATCATTCTCATTATTTTAGCATAGTTAGGCGACAGTTCAGTAGTCAATATACTATCTCATCTCATTTGGTTATCAATGACGTTTTATTTCAATTAAACATCCAAGGTGTGCGCGTCTGACTCAACAGTATACATCTTCTTGGTCCTTCGAGCCTCAAGGTGGTTAGTAGTCCATATTTCTTTATTGCAGAGTGGTGAGGGGGTTATTTTGCAAGCACTCAAGCATTTTAGCGTAGCGTAGTAGTAGCGATAGTGATAGCAGTTCTTCAGACAGCTCTGAAGAAGATAGCGGACTGGAAAGCATCACTGCCCACAGGAAAAAGAGACGAAGAAAAATGTAAAAAGGACCAAAGCGCCTTATATCTTGTCTAGGTAATTATGAATAACAAGATTCATAAAGAAGTAATATCAAATAGAAATTTTATATCATAAGTGTAAGCCTGTTTTGTATTACTAGACATAAAGACTTTTTACTTGTTGTTTTCATAGTAAACAGTATATTTCTTTTGTTAACTGACAACACATTCTTTATGAATAAAGTATTATCATAAAAAAAAACCGGCACCAAGGACCAAAAAGATGTATGCGCTGTTGAGTGATGCACATACATCTTGGATATATTGATTACTGTACTTTCACGTAACTATGCTAAAATAATAAGAATGATTGCTAATGAGTACAACGATGTATGAAACTTGAACGAGTCAGTACTCGTTCAAGTTTCGTACATAGGTGAAAATTATATTGTAACGCGTCAGTACAATATAATTTCTACGAATTGACGGAAAAAAAATATGCTGATCTTTCTTGCGCGCTTACTATGTACGATGCGTGGTTTTTGGCCGAAAGGTGTTGTGTTCCGGCGATTCCGTGGACAGATAACCGATACTGCGCGACACACGACGCCGTTACAGACTACTCTTGTGAAATAGTGTTTATGTTGTATGTATTAGTTTATTTATAATAGTAAATAGTAGTTTTAGTGTGTAATTATATATTATGTATTAATTTATAGTCATATTTTGTACTAGCTTTTGCCCGCGACTTCGTCCGCGTGGAATAGTTACTTTGGGCTAACGTTAAATTTAACCCCGATTTTGAAGCATTCTTCATTGGTGCTCCGCTCCTATTGGCCTTAGCGTAATGATATATAGCCTGCCTTTCTCTATAAATTTACTATTTAATTAAAAATATTTTTTCAATTCGAACCAGTAGTTCCCGAGATTATCGCGTTCAAACAAACAAACAAACTCTTCAGCCTTATATTATTAGCATAGATAGCTGTTGCCCGCGACTTCGTCCACGTTTCCGTCGTTTTTCGTAAAAAAAAAGTAGCCTATGTCCTTCCTCACGGTTCAGTGATTTTGATGTAACACACAGATTAACTTTCGTAATTTAGTAGGGAAATATAATATGTCAATCTATAATACTGTTGAAAAATATCGCAATACCGAACCGCACAATATTATTGTTAATAGCTGTGCCCGCGACTCCGTCAGCGTGTAACTCCTTGTATGTTATTAAGTTAATGTATTGGTAATATTGTTTAGATCACGTTCACATGAGGCTTAAATACCTATAGAACGACAATACTTCAGCGCAAAGCTTCCAGGTAAACTATATTGAAAGTTGACCCGTCCGGCACGTGAACATAAAGATTTCTAGAACTGCTAACCCGGGAAAGAGCGACGTACAACTGACCACGCGAGAAACAACTGACACCGAGATCTACTCCAGCAACACGAAAAGTCTGCCCTTGAGCCTTATTAATTGTCATTGCATAACACACCGATACTGGGAATCGCGTTCTTTTAAATTGGAATGGAAAATTATTTGGTATTGAGCGTTTTCACAAAAAAGTGTACCCCCTATTTTTCGGTTGTCCCTTGTGTTTGAAGTATTACGAACAAGTAATATGATATGATGTGGTGAATATTTTAATGACTAAGCATTAAACACATTTTACACTAGTAAATGAAATGCCACAAATATGAAAAAAATGATTGCTATTAAAATAATGACCAATTTTAGTCAGCAGGAAGTCAGTTTTTGACATGTCCCCCACTCGAATTTCTCGATGTTAAAAGCTATTCTGAAAAAATTTTGTACGCGGTACATTAAGTTTTTGGTACGGTTTGAAAGTACCCTGACTCGTCTATCGTCTCCGATACTTTTTAATTTAAACCCAAAACACACAGAAACACAATTCAATTTCCAAAAAACATGTAAAAAGTGGTACCGATCGGACATGACAGGTTTGTCACGGCTAAAACAGCTATTTAAATAATAAATAAGGACTTTTTCATTTTTGAACTTGCAAAATTAACCTTACAGTCCACCGTTCGAAATAAAATAAAAACTAGTTGTGATACGAAACCGAGTAAACAATACGTGTAATTTGTTATGCCACGAACGTCAAGATTTCTTGTGTCCGATTTGAGACACAATAATTGCTGATTCCGGTAAGTTAACATCATTTCACAATATATAAAAGATTAACAATTTTATAATGTAATCATAATATAGTTAATAACAAATTTTGTGTAAACTTTTTCATTAGAATACAGTTCAGAATATTGTAAAGGAAGAGAGCGTCACGTCAGTTTTGCGACATTTTATCCCGTGACCTACCAGGCTGACTAGCAAAGTCGCAAAACCAACACCATAAAGCAAGGTTTACATTAGGATTTAGAGTTCTTTATTTACTTTTTTGTATTATGTCTATCGGTCTGTTTGAATAGCGGGTTATTTTTTAAAACAAGTATCGTTTACTAACTTAGGTTTATTAAGTAGTACGTACGTAGAACTTTTTCTAAAGTCTTTATGTCACTATTCTTTAAAATTCCTATTATTTATAAATCATTAAATACATTTTAGGATCTACGATGCCACTTACTAGGCCAGAAAGGTCTAGGAGGTCTAGAGAAAAGATGAAAAAGGAAAATCCTGATAAGCTAGAAGAATAAAAAATTTACAAAGAGTAAACAAAAGAAAAAAAAAACAGAAATAACTCTGGAAGAAGCTGAGAACAGGAGAAAAGTGACAGTCACTTTAACCGAGACCAATGATGATTTTTAATAATAATATAATGTTTATTAAAAGAATAACTGATTATAGAATAACACAATTTGTACTGCTTCGATTTGTAAATTTTATAGGATTTTTTTTATTTTTTTTTTATTACGGATGAGCCCGCTCTTGACCTCGATCTCGCCTATTGGTAAGCGATAGATAAGGTCTACGATGTGACGAGCGAGCCCAGAAGATGCCTATTTACTCTTGCTTTAAAGGCTGAAAGGTCATAAGTGGCAGGGAACACAGAAGCCGGCAGAGAATTCCACAACTTGGCTGTGCGCACAATAAATGTGGAGGAGAAGCGCTTGGTACGACAAGACGGTATATCAACCAAGTGTGGATGGTACCCAGCCGTGCGTCTGGTAGACAGGTAGTGAAATGGAGATGGAGGAATCAGGTCATGGAGCTCCTGCGCACACTCCCCGAAGTACAATCTATAGAAAACCGACAGGCAAGCAACGGTTCGCCGATGAGCCAGACTATAAAGCTTGCCAGATAGCACCTCGTCGCCTATAAGCCTTTTAGACCTGCGTTCGATCGAGTCCAGTGCAGCAAATTGGTATTTTGCAGAGCCATCCCACTAGCGGCTGCAATACTCCACGCAGGAACGGACCTGTGCTTTATATAGATTCAGAAGCTGTCCAGGCATAAAGTACCGCCTCACCTTGTGTAGGATTCCCAGCTTTTTTGCTGCAGTCTGAGCTCTGGTCTCGATGGTTGAGCCGAAGTTGAGGTCTGATGTCAACTCCATGACCAAAAGCTCCAGGCGGTCGGTAACTGGCACAGATGTACTTCGGAAAGTAGGGAATAGTTGAAATGGGCTCCTTTTAGCGCTGAAAAACAAGCCTGTGTTTTCAGAGCGTTGAATTTGACCAGATTGTCGTCACCCCATTTGGAAACAAGATTTAAGGTCGAATTCATGCGCTCTACCATGGCCTTTCTGAGAGTGGCAATTCCGTCCCTGTCAGCTCTAGAACTGGATAAGTATCTTTCTGAGACTGTGCTGTCATCCGCGTACCCAACTGCTCCCAGCTGAAGTAGGTCATTGATATGCAGCAGAAAAATAGTCGCATAAAGAACAGACCCTTGAGGAACACCGGCATTAATTGCCATAAGATGCGATGAACAGCCATCGATGACCTCTCAGATCAACCGCTCACTCAAGAAGTCGGAAATCCAGTTACATAAGCCAGCGGGAACATCGAATGCGGGAAGCTTGCTCAGCACACTAGCATGCCAGACCCTGTCAAAGGCCTTTGAGATGTCGAGAGATACCGCAAGGGCTTCTCCGTGTTTCTCAATGGCCTCGCCCCAACAGTGTGTGACATACACAAGATCTCCATTACGCATTCTCATCTCCACGCGCATTACGGAGTCCCAGTGAGGTTGTTAGGAGTTAGGTGGTAAGTTAGACCCTGTGTCAAGACGCGAATTTTCCGCAAAGAGAGAGGCAAATAAATTTGCTTTCTCTTGCGCGGTATGGGCCAGTGTTCCATCCGGTTTTACCATGGGAGGTAGTGAAGGACGACAGAAGTTCGACTCGACCGATTTGGCGAGGGACCAAAACTGCTTACTACCCGAAGGATAGGTTGCCAATTTGGTCCCAATTCATTCAACATGGTCAAACCGAGCTTTCCGTAACACCCGTTTGCAGACCTTAGCGGCAGAATTAAGCGCTGTCTTCAATGCGTGAACACCGATACTTGCACTGCCGCAACTGCGGACCGAGGCCCAGGCTTGGTAAGCCTGCTGCTTGCGAAATTCGGCTTGTGCACAAGCTGCATTATACCAAGGCCGAGCCTCATAGCCAAGTGGTACGTCAGAAAATGGGATAAACTATTCCATAGCCTGACGTACCACGTCGACAATTGCATCAGCGCAGATCGATGGGTTGCACGATGAGAAACAAACTTGCCGCCATGGGTAGGATTCAATTATATGTATCATCTATGGGTAGGATGCAAAAGTGCCGCATCTCATCCCAATCTGCTGACTTGTACTTCCATATTCGCCTCGTGCCCCTAGAGCTTTTATCCAGAGGAGAGTAGGATGACACAGTTTTCACCAGACAGTGGTCAGACGATCCGAGTGGGGAGTGGTCCTATCGAAACAGAGTGCCTGTCTGGATCGGTTGTCAGCAGAAGGTCCAAGCAATTGGGTGTGTGGCCACTGACATCCGGAATGCGTGTAGCTTGATTAACCAGCTGGCCGAGATCTAGCGATAAAGCAAACCTGCGCGCCTCTCTGCCAGCATGGTCTGTTTTCTGGTACGGCAACAAACATTCTTTGTGATGGGCATTAAAATCCCCCAGAAAAACAAGCTCCGCCATTGGGTATTTGAGCAGAGCCAGTTCAGCTGCCTCCGTAAGATGGTCGAAGAGTCTAGTTGTCTCCTGATCACCGCTATGCCTTCTGTAGACTCGCAGCAGCGAAGACGCTGACAGCAAATGTCATCGCGGACGTACACACAGACCCCAGCTTGCTTCTTAAACTTATGCTCAAGTGAGTATCCTGGGTATTTGAGGTACGCCACATCTGCGGGAGTCGCTATCTTTGTCTCCGTCAAAAAGAGTAAGTGTGGCTTATCAGTCTCGAGATGGTGATGGACCGGATCGATATTTGAGTGCAATCCACGGATATAGGTGAATTGCACTTTGAGTGGGAGGAGGTGCAGCAGTTGGTTAAACTTACTACTTCTTGATTTTTGCTTCATTTTAGAGATTGGGAAGGGAATTTAGAGAGAAAGGGAGGCGAGTCCAATTGACTTAACGGTTCTCGTGAGCTTACTTCAGCATGATGGACAACTCACCTGAAGACTGCGGGGACGCCCAAACCCCCCCGAAAATGTCCACCGGGTCCTCCCTTCCAGTCGCCGACTGGGACGGTGGTCCATATCGGGATTTTTCGCGAGGTGGCGGGGCAGCCTTTTGCACGTGGCTGGCGTGCTACTTGGGCCCCCAACTTCCTGCGGTCGGCCAACGGCAAGACCGTGCTTTGGATCCCGCTACCCTCCAGTGAGTCGCCATGCCGAAGCTCGCTTCGAGGCCAAGATCAGCATAGAACAACGCATTTGCTTTTTCTCTAAAACCCAAAAAGACACTGGCACTCCCACGCGTCGACGAAACACAGTGAACTGCTTGACGTCGAACTCCGGTGGGAGGGTGGTCGCGAGCCAGGCGGGCGTGGGCCCCACCCGCGAACGAAGAATTGGTCAGTCACTAAAGGTCATGGGTGTAAGTGACCAGGATGCGCCGAGCGCTAGGTTCAAATAAGTGACTAATGGAATTAGTTGCGCTACACGTGGAGGCTTCTTCGTGCATCCAAATTAAGAAATGCCTTAAGCAAAGGTTGCAAAATATTTTAGGTATTACTCGAGTTGTAAAAGTAACAACTAACTATATTAAATTTGTGATTATTTCGATACTTGATATTTATGATACTTTATGGCTGATTTGTGAAATAAGTATGTTTTTATTAGCCTATACTCTCCCCTATAATATTATAAATTTAAAATATATTTCTGTTTTTATTTTATTCTATCGCATTAGATTTCTCTCAAAAATGTATTCATGTAAGCCCAGCCTTATGAAAAATGGACTGTCGGTTTTGCGATTGTCCTGTGTTTTGCGACGAGGGAATTCTTAGTTTTTGTCTTTTTGTAATATGAAATGGTACAAATTATATGATTTCAATATTTAAAAGAGTAATATATGTTTCGAAAGCAATAATGTAGTTTGCCGGTGAAACTACTTAACCATTACATAATATCAAAAAAGTAACGGTTACTAACATCAGTTGTGACAAAACCGAACTTAAAATTAGCATATAATTCACATGTTATAAATTTTTCACTATAATGCTGTGGTTTCTAAAAAAAAATATTATTATCTTCAAAATAGAATTAAAATAATTTGTGTATTTCTTCAAAGTTGTAAGATATTTAGCTTTTAAGATAGTCGCAAAACTGACATTGTTTTTCCACAGGGCCCGTTTAATTTTATGATTTCTCGTAAAATAGCTTACTATTCAAGGAAATAAATATAATTTCATAAATTGCAATACATGTAACTTATATTCTAATCAAAAAACCATCGAAAATATTACATTTAAAATCTGACAATAAATTCGGACAGGGTACACTTTATTTTAAAAACGCTCTATTATGGGAATTCTGGGATTAAAGACGGTTTTTCCTGCACCGCAACCTGTTAAAATTTGAGCCTCGATTATATTTTGTTGCAACTGGGTTACTTTTAGCCGAGTTCCATTGCAAAGTTGTGGTGGTTTTAAATTTCGGAGCAGAATAATAATCAGAAAGCTTCGAACTGCTAAGCTATCGGGAGTTACACGTGTTATTGTGAGTCAACCATAAAAGATAGATATATGCTGTCGTGGGATATTTTTTATATAATTTTAAGGAGAACATTTCCGTCATAAATGATTTCTGTGTAGCTTTAACCATTAAGGTTGCACACGCGACGGAAGCTTAAAAAATGGAGTAACTTCTCCCGTTTTCCCAACATTTCCCTTCACTGCTCTGCTCCTATTGATTGTAGCGTGATGAAAAGTATACTATAACCTGCTCAGGAGTATGAATATTAATTGTACCAAGTTTCGTTAAAATCCGTCGAGTAGTTTTTGTTTCTATAACGGTTATACAGACAGACAGACAGACAGACAGACAGACAGACAAAAATTTTACTGATTGCAGTTTTGGTATCAGTACAGATTTATTATAAGTATAGATGTATCAGTGGCGAAGGCTCCATACAACTCGAATTCCTACCGGCTTTCCTTTTGAAATATGGCGAATATTAGTTTATTATTTTAAATATGAATATACACGGTTAAATTTTGATCGTTTTAATCCCGCGGAGGGTCGAACCGGTGCATGAAACACTATCAATTTGTAAAGATAAAATTAAAATATAAAGTACTTTTTTTAATAACTCGAATTAATTTACGCCTGTGTGAATAAATAATGCGAACCATTAGTAGACACCATTCGATCATAACAACAATGACGCGTTCGCCTAGTCCATGTGGACTCACAAAAAATAGCCAATCCTAGACCAAACCCCGCCCCCAAACCCCATTTGATTGGCAATACGAAAGGCGCGCGCCCCGCGCATCCCACGCGCTGAGTGCAGCGCAGGAGTGACACGTCATGACATAAAAATTCAGTTTCTCTAAGAAGCCATCGGCGTGGCCGCGCGAAAATAATGGCCTCTCGGAATTACGTGTACTCCACCCTGGAGTTCGTTGCGATGGTGTAATTTTACGCAATCGCGGGTTTTGATGCGCAGGCGGCTCGACGCAACAAACAATCTTTGCGACTGCGTGGTATACAGGATACTCAACCCGTAAATTCTGTCTGGGCAAACTATTGTAACGGCTACGCAGCGTTTGTTAGACCACGAACAATTCCAGACACCTTCACATGCTCAGGGCCGCGGTCGCCAACCAGCCTACATACCTGAACTAGACGAAGAAATTCTCGAGTACTTCGAACGAGATCCCAGGCGTAGTACAAATATGGCTGCAATTAGCTTTAATGTAAGTCAGTACTATGTCTGGAAGCTGTTAAACGCAGAAGGACTCCATCCGTACCACTTTAGAAAAGTGCACGCCTTCCATGAGAACGACGGGACGGCTCAAGTCGTATTTTGCCAGTGGATATTAAATAATCGCGAAGTTAATATTCTGTGGACGGACGAATCGACTTTTACGCGGGTAGGACTATTCAATCAAAGAAATGAAAATATTCGGGTATTTAATAATCCACACGACATTAGTAAGTGTACTCGTAGACATCTAGTGCGTTTCAGCGTTAATGTGTAGGCTGGCATCATAAATACAAATTTTTATGAACAAGTTTTACGTGTAGCTAAGTGTCAAATAAATAAAAATACAAAGGTGATTTAGGTATGTAATAGAACTTTTTTTTAAATCCAGTAATTAGAACTTTTTATTTTTTAAATCATTGTGCATAATTTTGATTCCACATTTTTAAATACGTCATAACTAGCAGGCCTGTCGAGATTGATTTTTAAATGTAGTGTGTACCCTACCGCTTTTAGCATAATTATTTTATTAGGTATGTCTTAGGCAAAAAGCAGTTATGTCGGTCCTAAGCCCGTAAAATTATGAAGAAAAATTTGGAATCATTTAATTCGTTTACGTGAACATCAGCTGAGCGAGTCAATAACCTTTAACTTGATCGCGCAGTGTAGCGTAGCGGTCGGTCGTTGCGTAGGTAACTATCTCGTGGCGCTACTAGGTACTTATTTCATGCATTTTGCGAGTTTTACCTTATCACTTGCTATTTTTTTTTATTTTAAGAGTTACATTGCTGTAAAAGATTTTGATGAATAGATTTAGATTTTGTAAGTGAAACCACCGGTTCAAAGGATTAAAACGATCAAAATTTAACCGTGTATAAATAGTAATCTATTATTTAAATTAAACATATAATTATTTAAGAAGTTACATTGCAGGTATAACATTTAACCATGGAAAATAAAAATCAAAGAAATAATTAAACGCCTACAATTTTTTTCGGAGCAAGTTGAAACTGTTCAAACTATTGTAGGTGACATATTATTAGTTACCTCAACGTCACAGGTGTCCGCTCTCACCCAGAGCACTTTGAACTTAAATTCAAGTCTAATAGAGTCGACTTTTGTTTGACACCCGTGTCCGCTGTAACATTTGAGAAGTTATAACACCGCTAAATATGATATCAGGAAGCCTATATTGTTCGAGTTACGATAAGGAAGAGAGATAGGAAATGCATACGCCAAAACGAAATGGAATGATGGTGAAGTTTGTAATTCAATTAGATAGTATTATTTGGATGACAGATTCACTCTCACCTGTTCACACAGAGTACATTTTTATATAGTGCCTGTTCATTTGATATTTTGATATATTCGTATCATAATTTAGAATCATATAGCATTATTCATGTATTATTGTTGAAATTCATTTATATGTGTAAACTAATGATATTTGATCGTGCTAAGTGCAGTAAGGTTAAGTATTATTTGTTGATCGTCTATTTAAATAGGTATTTAGATAAGTAAGGATTACTAAGATAATTGTTTTAGTTTGTATTTTATTAGAAAGTAGTTATTTAAGTAGTGATTTTGTTATTATTGAGTAAATTCATTAGCATGGCGGCATTAGTGATCGTAGAATGCTGTCTGACAGATTATTTGTTGACTGAGGAAAAATCCTTTTCAAAGTTGCGTTTTGAAAATAAAAAACATGTAATTCAGTTAGGCCGTGCTCGCCTTGACATGAGTATTAATTACAATCGACGCGATGTTTTTTTCAAACATTTTGACAAATATCCTTGGCTCACGGGAAGTTGCCAGAGCTACAGTTACTGGAATTCACGCATCACACTTGAGCAAGGTAAGCATTTTTTGGTCCGGCTTCCCTTTTATGAAAATTCACCCTTCGCCACTGGTATGTATAGTTTTCTATGGGCCCTTGGTAGCCTGAAATAAATAAATAAATAAAATACATTCCATTACGCAATGAACGATAAACTAGTTAATACATATTTTTATAAAAAATAACACTATCACTATGCACGAAGCGGCGGCGCCGCGCCGTGTTGCGGGGTGTAGTAGTATCCCACGAAATCGTCACGACACCTTTTGGACAAAACTCTTCTTTAAATAACGGTTAAAAAATGCACAGTAAAGAAATTTCATTAGATATAGAGTTCAACTTGCGAGTCGTGTGTGTAATGATAATTTAGTTTAATTTCAAATATAGAGATATCTAAATTAAAAGTTCAAGAAATAAAATGATAAAGAGAACTGATTGCAAATAAACAAAAACTAACAATTTTTATGCATAGAAGTTTTTTAACAGTAAAACTTTTAAGGTGATACCTTCACCACTAAATAGACAAACAGATAAACAACCAAAAATTCTAAAAATGGGTTTTGATAGTTATCCTTCAACATTCTCGATATTTTTGAATTACTTGGGTATATGTATATAATATGTATTATTCTATTATGTGTATGTATAAAATAAAATTTGTTTATTTTAAATCTATGAATAATTACTACACCAAATTGCTAAATCCGTCAGGGTCTATAACCCAAGTAGCACAGACAGCTGTATAACTACTCACTTTTAGACCTATTTGAAACTCTATGCATATTAAGACTCTTTTAAGAGTACACTGGTGATCCTACAGCTGCATAATAGCTGTCAGTGATATTTGAACAGCTTAGGCTGATTAAGAGCTGCATTAAGGCTGATTAAGACCGACAAAACTACCATTAATACACTTAAAGTGCTATAAAGGTATATTTTCAACGAAGCTATTCAGCTTTTAACCTTTTCTAATGCCTTAGCAGTAGTAAGGGCTGTTTAGTGGATGAAATTACGCCAAATGCTGTATAAGAAGGTATTTGTGGACTCCTATTACACTGACTTATTAAAGGGGCACGTGTGAACTATTATGACTTTAATAGCTGTATAATGGATGATTTGTGGCCCACATTACAGCTTATTGTTGAATATGTCTACCGCTAATCAGCCTTTATACTGCAATTGATGGTGTCTGCATAGCGGCTGTTTAAAGATTCACTAGATGCCTCGCAGCTACTTAGAGACTCACTAGTGTATCGAATTAACGGCTTTTACTTTATACTGGTTCACAAAAGTACCTTTAATCAGACTTTATCTGAATAAAAGTAATATGTGGTACTATAATCAGCCAGTGTAACTTGTAACGTTGATGGCGATTATACTGACGTACAAACTATAAATATACTGATTCATTTTTCAACTTTTAAGATGTTTTGTGTATGAATTAGGAATGTATTGCATTAGTTTTACTTCATGATAACATAATAATAACTTTTTATCTTATGATTCTTTTCAAAGCACAAAAAATTGTTTATTCAAGTTTTCATCACGGTTTGTTTATATCACAAAACTAATTAAAACAGAATATTTACGAGGCCCACTAAACTTTTCTTAGACAATATATATGTATAATGTCAGTGAAATTACATTCCCAATCATTTTTCTTTTATGAATACCAGGGAATATGAATATTCTCCACGTATAATTCACTCCACGAAACAAATATTCAATTGGCAGCTACGGGTTATTATATTTGCTTCTATATGTTTGCTACATCAAATATGTTCACTTTTACACGGGCCGCAAGCAGCCTTTCCCGGTTTAAAACATCTATTAAGAGCGTAGATGTGACATATTTACTGAATAAAGAGTAACTTGTGATCTCTTAGTCAGTCGATATTCAGCGCATAGTACTGTCATTACCCTTTATAACACTGTTAAATTTCTGCTACACAGCTCCTAAGCAGCTACGTGAACTTAAGGCTGAATAATTTGTGCCCATTTAAAAGTTATAAGAGCTGTGTAAGGCCCTATACAGCCCTTATTCAGCTTTTTTATTCAGCTTTAAGCATGATGGGAATTCGTTATTCGGCTGAAAAGCAGCCTCGTGTGCTACTTGGAAATGATCGTGTTTCTAAACCTAGCACCATAGGCATTATGGAATTCAATTCCACACACCGCGCCACGTCCAAGTGGAATTTAACTGCGGGTATAAGTCGTCTCTTTTCACTCCTGTGAAAAGTTTTCTCGAACTTGTCTCAGGACACGTGGTGAGGTTTATAACAAAAACACTTTTTTGTATAATAATCATAATAATGCAAGCTTTATTCTCATTTGAAAAATATATAGAATTTTAGTTAAAAGCACACATTTCTGTATCATTTAGCGCAGTTTTCTAGCACATATTTCGAGGTTACCAGAAGTCAACTATATGTTCATTATAAACACGTATGGTCTATCTTATTAACCTGTGAATCATAAAGACTACTCACTTAACTTTCCCTTGTTGTATGATTTTGAAAATCTTGAATTAAATATCTTAATCGTGGTAAGTTCATGTTTAGATATAATTTGACTCAAAGTATGTATACAACAACGCCACCATATGTTTTTTAATTGACATTAATTTATCAAAACATTAAGTTTAGGAGTTGTGCTATAGTAGCTTTAGGTTTGCGACTGTCTTATATACAGTACCTATTAATGTGTGGCATATATTGGATTTTACAATGGAGCGATCGTTGTTTGTCGTTATTTTAGTTCATATAATATGAATTTAAATTTTATTCGGCGGTGATTTCAGTTTCGGAACCATCTTCCGACAAAAGCGATGAATTAATGATATCCTTCACTTGGTTCCAAAGACCTTCCTTGATTTCTTTCAGTGCGTCGCTGTCGGTTTCGTCGAGTATAGTTGCAATGACTGTTTGCACTTCACTAAGGATTTCTTCCGTGGTATTTTCCAGGTCTTCGGCAGTAACATCCGCTCTGTCCAGAATATTTTCCAATTTGTCGAGAATATTTCTCACAACTTCTTTGATTTTATTGAGAATTTTTTCTTTGACTTCAGTCCAGTCACCAGATATTTGGCCGAGAATGCTTTCCAGAACCTCTTTCACTTTGTCGAGTATGTCTTGTTTTTTGTCATTCCATTTTTGGACAAGCTTTTTCAGTTTTTCTTTAAGAGCTTCTAATTTTTCTTTGATCTGATCTTTGATCTTTGCCTGTTCTTCGGAAGCATCTAAAAGCAATGAATCAATGATGTCCTCCACTTGGTTCCAAATATCTTCCTTGATTTGTGGCAGTTTGTCGCTGTCGACTTTGTCGAGAATAGCTTCCAGGGCTTTTTTCAGCTTCCGACGAATTTCTTCCTTGATTTTATTCAGGTCATCGACAGTAACATCTACTTTGTCTAGAATATTTTCCACAACTTCTCTGATTTTATTGAGAATACTTTCTTTGATTTCACTCAAGTCACCAGATACTTTGCCGAGAATGCTTTCTAGTACCTCTTTCACTTTGTCGAGTATGTCTTGTTTTTTGTCATTCCATTTTTGGACAAGCTGTTTCAGTTTTTCTTTAAGAGCTTCTAATTTTTCTTTGATCTGATCTTTGATCTTTGCCTGTTCTTCGGAAGCATCCAAAAGCAATGAATCAATGATGTTCTCCACTTGGTTCCAAATATCTTCCTTGATTTGTGGCAGTTTGTCGCTGTCGACTTTGTCGAGAATAGCTTCCAGGGCTTTTTTCAGCTTCCGACGAATTTCTTCCTTGATTTTATTCAGGTCATCGACAGTAACATCTACTTTGTCTAGAATATCTTCCACAACTTCTCTGATTTTATTGAGAATACTTTCTTTGATTTCACTCAAGTCACCAGATACTTTGCCAAGAATGCTTTCTAATACCTCTTTCACTTTGTCGAGTATGTCTTGTTTTTTGTCATTCCATTTTTGGACAAGCTGTTTCAGTTTTTCTTTAAGAGCTTCTAATTTTTCTTTGATCTGATCTTTGATCTTTGCCTGTCCTTCGGAAGCATCCAAAAGCAATGAATCAATGATGTTCTCCACTTGGTTCCAAATATCTTCCTTGATTTGTGGCAGTTTGTCGCTGTCGACTTTGTCGAGAATAGCTTCCAGGGCTTTTTTCAGTTTACGACGAATTTCTTCCTTGATTTTATTCAGGTCATCGACTTCAACATCTACTCTGTCTAGAATATCTTCCACAACTTCTTTGATTTTATTGAGAATACTTTCTTTGATTTCACTCAAGTCACCAGATACTTTGCCGAGAATGCTTTCAAGAACCTCTTTGACTTTGTTGAGTATGTCTTGTTTTTTGTCATTCCATTTTTGGACAAGCTGTTTCAGTTTTTCTTTAAGAGCTTCTAATTTTTCTTTGATCTGATCTTTGATCTTTGCCTGTTCTTCGGAAGCATCCAAAAGCAATGAATCAATGATGTTCTCCACTTGGTTCCAAATATCTTCCTTGATTTGTGGCAGTTTGTCACTGTCGACTTTGTCGAGAATAGCTTCCAGGGCTTTTTTCAGTTTAAGACGAATTTCTTCCTTGATTTTATTCAGATCATCGACAGTAACATCTACTTTGTCTAGTATATTTTTCACAACTTCTCCGATTTTGTTGAGAATACTTTCTTTGATTTCACTTAAGTCACCTGATACTTGGCCAAGAACGCTTTCTAGAACCTCTTCCACATTGTTGAGTATGTCTTCTTTTCTGTCATTCCATTTTTGGAGAAGCCGTTCCCGTTTCTCTTTTAAAGCCTCTAATTTATCTTTAACATTTGTATTAACCTGTTGCACTGTATCGTCAACATCTTTAATTATGTCATGTACAACATCTTTGACATTATCAAGTGTGTTCCCAGCAAAACCGAAGATTTTGTTTGTCGCGCCCGATAAGAAACTCTTCTGTCTATAAACTCTCACATCAGACCCTGTAAATAAAAATTAAATCAATTCACTCCTGCTGTTTTCTTCAAAATGCTAACTCGTCTGGTCTTCCTTCGATGTGTCGAAGAATAAATACCTAAGTACCACTACTGTTGGAGTAATAGTTTTGCATTAGATAAGAGATAGCTTTTGTACCGATGAAACTTACAAAATTGCTTATATTTGTGTTGTAATAGATATGATCGTTACACCATATTTTTCAAAGATGAATCATGGGTTCGTTTGACGGATCAACCTGTATCTGATTAGCTATGACGTATTGGGGTCGGAAAACAGATTGCATCTCGAAACTACTATTTCTCGTGGACAGACTGCTGGCTCTTCTTGGCTAAGTAACACAATATCTTTTAGTAAGATAGGAGGTCAGTACTTCCGCATTTTTCTTGCTTAACGATTTTCCAAATAGACAGTTACAAAAATCTACCAGGCCTTATAGGCTTAGAATGTTCTGTGTATTGAACGGAGCACTAGTATCACTATGAGGAAAGGTTAAAATGTGTATGTGAAAAGCTTACCTACGCTGGCTGCTTCGGCATAGGTTACGGCCGCCTGTAACAAATTAATGCTCTGCTTACTAGATGGTCGTATGTTATACATACCTAATGTGTGGTACCTCATTTAGGCAGCACACACATTTGAAGTCCATTATATCGTAACTGAAAGAATCAATGGGCGAGGTACTAGCTAAATATGGATTCCTGTGAAACCTAGTTTGGAATTAGTTTTAACTTACTGAATTATTTGCACAACACACAATATTTGAATGCTCTGATCTGTAAGAGTGACACAGTAATCATTAGAAAATATTGAAAATGTACTTACGATTACGACGACCAAACACAGAGCTGTCTTCATCTTTGAGAAGTATTTGTTACAATCGTTGTCGAAACCTCTTTGTAACTGGATGATGAGCAACTTGTAACTTCTGACATAGAACGCAGCCTTTTATATGATTCGACTGTATGTTCAGCTACTAGTTTGCATCTGAGTCAATACCAGTTGAAAAAATATTTACCCATCATTAATTTGTACTTGATGCAGATTTTTTTTGTTAAAGTACGGTTTTAATAGAAAAATAATATATGGTATATGTGACGGAAGTAGTGCAAGAAAGAGACAGCGTTATTATTGACACGTGCAACGGACGTCATCGCCCCCACCTTGTAGGCAAGGTGGGAGCTATAGGTAGCGCATAAAAGGCGCTGCGCCGTAGAATCGGCACGCGAAGAGCTTACTATAGAAATTATCCTATGAAGTAAGGTCTTCCCAATCTCCAATGTCAGTCTCCTTTCCACTTTTGTGTGCCTTTAGCCAAAATAGACTCGACTAAAATAACAAAAACTTCACAAGTGGACACTGGTATGCAGGCATCAGCTCAACGTTGCTTGTACATAATTTAGTATTACGACGGTAATTAAGTACTCGATAAATACTTGTTTCGTTGGAATACATGGTCGCCCAATTTCAGTCACCATCCGCCATAGTGCATTTTTATAGATTAATCTTGAATCAACAAAAAATACTCACACCATTGGACTGAAAACCTATAACATATAAGGTGTTTTACGAGTTTTCTAGGCTTCTTCGTTGTGGAGGAATCGATAATCCCAATGTTTTGAGGTTATATGTTACATTTTCAATTTACTATTTAAAGGGGCCGTCACAAAAGAAAATAAAGCAATAAAAGTTCGTTTCAGTGTCGTCATTAAATCTTTATTGATTAACGGTTTCTCTGGGCTTCTTCCTTGTGGAGGAATCGATAATCCCAATTTTTTGAGGTTATAATATGTTAATTTTTCATTTTATTATTTAAAAGGACCGTCACAAAAAGAAATAAAGCAATAAAAATTCGTTTCAGTCTCGTCACTTAATCTTTATTCATTAACGGTTTCTCTCAGGTCCTCAGTTATGGAGATCACGTTGGCCGAACGTCCTGATGTTCCTGGAAGTAAAATTCATTTTACTTTTAATCGCTGGCATTACCAGTAAAAGTAAAGCAGTGGTTGTTTGTCAGCAAATCGTCGCTACATCTTTATTCAGTAACAGTTTCTCTGAGGTCCTCAGTTATGGAGATTCAGGTTGGCCAAATGTTCTGATATCAGGTCGTTCGGCCATAAATAAATGCTTCTAACTTTCGAACTGTTCCGTCACAAATTCTTTGGCTGGCATCTTTATGCATCACATGATCGTTAGTAAAAACTGGAGTAGCAGCCAGCTCCCTACCTCGACTGGCCGAACGTTCTGATGTACATCATATATTCTGCTTTGGTTGTCGATAGAGTGACAGTAGGGGCTGGCGTTTTGAGTTCCAGCAGATTGCTCCTCCCTGAAACAAGAATGTGTAACCAGTGCAGGAACGTCGGTCATCTTCTGAGCTTGCCCAGTCTGCGTCACAAAAACCATGAGTCATATTTTCCTCCAAATTTTGTTTATAACTCAGTCTACATTCTTCAGTGCCTTTCAAATAACGCATGACTCTTTTCCAAACTATCCAGTGTGACATTTCAGGTTTATTATTGTATTTACTCAGCATATTTATAACAAAACTTATATCTGGCCTTGTAATTTGTGAAATATATATTAAGCATCCAATTAGCTCTTGATACGGGATTCCATTTAATATACCTGATCCCTCAGAAATCTCTTTAAACTTTGTGTTAGGATTTATTGGAGTCTTAAGACTTTTGCAGTCAGGTATGCCATATATTTTTACTACTTCGTGTATGTATTTTTTCTGATCTAAATATATCACTCCTTTCTTTCTGTCTCTTTAGAATAGAATAATGATTTATTTGCTCAGATAGTAGGTGGTTGCGCTGATATACGATTCTTTTCGTTTATATTTTTAATTATTGGCAACACGCATAATCGCTAATTGGTTAGACATTCCCCTTCCGCATATTATCCTTTCTCCCTTGCACTAGACCTTCGTCTATTCGAGAGTGAGGGAGAGAGACTATACCGCTCTAGAAAAATCGATCGCGTCTGGATCCTCCGATGGACAGGATCGGACCTTCAATGGCTGTCGAGTCGCGTTAGAGCACACACGCATCGAATCGCATTCGAACGGTCGTGTCGTTTTGTGCGACCAATTCGTAGCAGAAGAACGGTTATACTGTGGTGGTGAACTGTGATCAGAGTGCTGGCAGTCCTGAATATCCTGGATTATCAAGGTTAGTGCTGCCTTTCCTATACGACGCTGGACTCTTATCTTTTGTTCCAACCAGCGCCGGTTCCCGTCAATTGTGTAACCGAAAACTTCTAAGTCGCATACGTTGCATTACCGCCCATCCATTTAATGGTCCTTCCCGAGTCGGATAATAATCAGCACAGCCATTCCCTAGAATTCGCTAGGTATATCGTAGTTTCGTATTCGTATTTCGTAGTCAACCCCGCATAGATACTTATTTGCCAACGCGTGGCAAGTAAGTACATCGTAATTCATTACGTCGTTTTCGTGTCTTCCTAGCTAATAATCGATTAGTAAGGAATTTCGCAACCCCGCTTAGTAGTTAATTATCGTTACTTGTAAAGTAAATACCAATCGGTCGAGTCAAGGTTACTCGAGACCGCGTCGCGCACCCGGCCGTTATTTCGCAAAACGGTGGGTAGTTACTAAATATCTTATAATAATTAGTTTGATATTCATAGCTCATAAATATGGCACCGACCGATATTACTCTTAAAAGATTGATAGCAAAGAGAGATCGTATCTTTGCTCGCATGCAGAGTATTGCAGATAAAATAAAACACATTCATTCGGATGAAAGCATTAAGGAATCATTTTTGTGCGACATCTCGTTAGTACAATCACTACGTGTGGATTTTGAAAGTGCTTTGGATGAAATTGTTATTCATGAGCTAAAATTAAACCCTGAATATGTTGTAGATTATCAGTCGCTTTCTGCGTTCGAAGACCTTTTAGGGCGCATTTTACGGGCTGAGAAGAACCTGACGGCTCACTCTCATAGTGAGGTCCAAAGGTCACCTCGATTGCCGCCAATTGAAATACCCGAATTCAACGGAGATATTAAGAATTGGCCATTATTCGTCGCTAGTTATCGTAATGTCGTGCATAATAATGTTTCTCTAACAGACTGTGAGAAATTATATTATTTATTAGGTAAATTAACACATAAAGCTCGTACAATTTTCGCTGGTATTAACCCGTCTGCGGATAATTACCCACTCATTTTCGATTTGCTTTGTAAAAAATATGAAGATAGTCGACAATCGGCAACTTCATACTTAACTCAAATATTTGAATTTAAATCTATTACATCAGGTACCCCTAGTAGTTTAGAATTATTTATTGATAAGTTCGCTTCGTCGGTAGTTGCTTTAAAACATACAAAAGTCAGTGACCTGGCTGATTTTATATTATTGCATGTCGCGCTTAAAAAACTGGACCCAGACACCGTTCGTACGTTCGAATCCAATTATCAATTAAAGTCGAATGGATCCGAAATCCCATTGTTTTCCGATTTAGTTAATTTCGTTAGTGATCATATAAAGGTTTTAG
The DNA here is from genome assembly GCA_943138885.2 of Tholera decimalis. Taxonomy (NCBI): domain Eukaryota; kingdom Metazoa; phylum Arthropoda; class Insecta; order Lepidoptera; family Noctuidae; genus Tholera; species Tholera decimalis. The sequence continues at coordinate 3,107,010 of OW964557.2, read as the reverse complement.
AACGAACTTCGATACCTGTTGCTCGAGTCAATACTAATAAAAGGCCTTTAGATCGTAAATCAAGTAACGCATATGTGTCCAGTTCTCAACCAGTCGCTTGTAGTTTGTGTAAGGAAAACCATGACTACATTTATAAGTGTACGGTTTTTAAGAGTTATAACCCCGATCAACGTTTTAAATTCGTTAAGTCAAACAACTTGTGTATAAATTGCTTAAGTAGTGGTCATCGCGTGTCTGCGTGTGAGTCGACGTCTACATGTAAAAAATGTAGGTACAAACATCATACATTGCTATGTTTTGGAAATAGGCCTGCGTCAAATATGTCGCCGTCACGCTCAGTCGAAGAGCCGAGCGCGGGTTCGATTCCCGCGAATTCGGATGTAGCATTATGCTCAAGTGCAGTCGGCCCTTATAAAGGCTCTAGAACTGTGTTGTTGGGTACCGCACGTATCGTTATTCTAGATTCTCGTGGTCACGAACATTGCGTTCGTGCATTGTTGGACAGCGCGTCTCAGAGTAGCTTTATTACTCGCGATTGCTGTCAACGTTTAGGATTAAACATAAATAATAGACCTACTTGTTCCACTGTTAGGGGTATAGGAGGTTCGAGTAAACCCATTCAAGGTTCCGTACAATTTAAAATTCATTCTCGTTTCGATCATAATATAACTTATGATATTGAGTCGTTGGTAATAGATAGGATTACCGAACGTCTGCCAACCGCGACAGTCGACACTTCGCGACTGTCTAACTTCGAAGACTTACCGTTGGCAGACGATACATATTATTCATCAGGCCCGATTCACGTATTGATCGGCGCTTCGATTTTTCCGCACCTGCTTTTGTCGAACAGAGTTCAAGGATCGACTTCGAATTTATCGCCGCTCGCCTTAGAAACGGTCCTTGGCTATGTGATCGTAGGTGACGCACCAGCATATACTGACGGTAATTCGACCGTATCGCATTGCTGTATCGCGGACACATTAGACTCTGCTGTCCGGAAATTCTGGGAATTAGAGGAAGTGAGTGTTCCCCCGGTATTCAGCCCGGACGACCAATTGTGTGAGGAATTTTACACCCGCACTACCACTCGGGATAGTGAGGGACGTTACGTAGTAGCTTTGCCTTTCAAGGCTGATGTCGAATCCCTTGGCAATTCGCGCCAAGCAAGTGAACGGCGGTTTTACTGCTTGGAAAGGAAGATGCAAGCTTCTCCACAATTAAGGGTCGCGTATGACAGTGTCATCCGGGAATATTTAGAAAAGGGCTACATTTCATCTACGAATCCTGATTCGGCGGGAAGTTCGTATTTTATTCCGCATCATGGTGTGATCCGAGATGATAAGGTCACAACCAAACTTCGTGTCGTTCTCGATGGTAGTTGTAAAACTACTACCCGCATCTCGCTTAATGATCTCTTGTATGGTGGACAGAACCTACAAGGGAACTTGTTCAATATTATTATTGGTTTTCGTTTGTTTTCGATAGCGCTTTCCGCAGACATTCGTCAGATGTTTCTCAGCATTGGAGTCCGGGAATCTGATCGGCGTTTCCAACGCATTTTGTATCGCTTTTCCCCGCAAGAACCTTTACAGGTTTATGAATTTAATCGTGTCGTTTTTGGGCTTAAGTCTAGCCCCTTTCATGCACTTCGAACTATTAAGCAGTTGGCTGAGGATGAGGGTGACTCCTACCCTCAGGCCAAAGATATTGTCGCTGCGGGGTTGTATATGGACGACTACGTCCATTCCGTTCGCACGGAAGACGAGGGCATTTCCACCGCTTCGGAAATGATAGGTCTCATGAAGGCTGGTCAATTTGAGCTAGTTAAGTGGACCAGTAATTCCCAAGTCGTATTAGATTCGATCCCACCCTCGCACCGCCTGCCAGTTGTCAAGGAATTCGATGAGTCCGACCAACATAAAGTACTGGGCTTGTGTTGGTCACCTACGTCGGACAACTTCGGCATGAAAATTAATACTCCCGCTCAGATTTGTACTAAGCGTACAATATTGTCGTGTGTCGCTAAAATATGGGACGTCATGGGATTTGTCGCACCTGTTGTCCTGTACGCTAAACTTCTAATCAAGCAGCTTTGGCTGTCTGATTGTGACTGGGATGATACTCCACCTGAAGATATAGTCAGGCTGTGGATTCGCTTCAAAGAAGAGCTTCCCTTGCTCTGTACTATAAGGATCCCACGTCACGTTGGTATCGTCGGCGATAGTGTGGTCACTATATTGGCTTTCGCGGACGCCAGTGAGAAAGCATACGGGGGGGTTATTTACTTCCACGTTCAAAATAGTGATGGCAATATCGTTAGGTTGTTGACCGCTAAGTCGAAGGTCTCCCCTAAAAGGGTCGTTTCTCTTGCTCGTCTGGAGCTGTGCGCTATTCTTGTGCTAGCTCAACTCATAAAAAATGTCGTAGTCGCTTGTCAAAACCGCATTATATTTCGCAACATATTTGCATTTTCGGATTCAACAGTCGCTCTCTGTTGGGTACATTCGTCGCCCCATCGGTGGAACACCTTCGTGGCCAACAGAGTCTCGAAAATACAGGACGACTTATCGCCACAAAACCTGTATCACGTGTCCGGTACGGACAATCCCGCAGATTGTCTGTCACGTGGGCTCACACCTTCGCAAATCATTGATCATCCGCTTTGGTTCAGTGGTCCTCCGTGGGCCAGCTTAGACGTTTCAAAGTGGCCTGTCATCCCCTTCAATCCCTCTTTGGTATGCGAAGTGCCCGAAGAGAAGAAACATTCGTTGCTCTCCGCTACACCAACTGAAAGATCTACTATTCTTTCTTTGGTCGATCGTATCTCGTCTTGGAGTAAATTACTTCGAGTAGTAATTTACATTTGTCGTTTCGCTAAACTATTGCCTATTGGTTACCGCATGGCGGCAGCGGATTACAACTTCGCTGAATTGCTCATACTTCGCGAGCTTCAACGCTTTTATTTCTCCACTGAATTGGTTAAACTCAGGAAAGGCAAACATTGTAGTCCTGCTTTTCGACACTTAAAACCGTTTCTCGAAGACGGACTCATTAGAGTCGGAGGCCGTTTAAGAAACTCGGATTTAAGTTATGATGGGAAACATCCCATTCTGCTTCCAAGCAAGGACCTCGTTTTGAATTTGTTAGTCGATTATCATCATAAATTGAACTGTCACGCAGGTCCCGACCTGCTAATGTCGCTCTTGCGTCAGAAGTATTGGATCCTTTCTGCACGCAATTTAATTAGGAATAGGATCCATAAGTGCCTTCCCTGCTTTCGGCTGCGCCCTAAGCAGAGCTTTCCTGAGATGGCCGATCATCGCTCTTGTCGTATCGTTCAAACCGCTAAGCCATTCGTCCACACGGGCACGGACTACGCCGGTCCGTTTAAGGTTACGATGTCTCGCGGTCGAGGTGTTCGCTCCACCAAGGCCTACGTGTGTCTATTCGTCTGCATGACTACACGCGCGGTGCACATAGAGCTCGCTGGGGATCTTAGCACAGCTAGTTTTATGGGCGCCTTTAAACGGTTCCTGTCAAGGCGTGGCCCGGTTAGTAGAATTTATTCCGATAACGGGACTAATTACATAGGCGCTAAACGGAAACTCTCGGAACTTCACGCATTTCTTTGTTCGAAGTACCATAATTCGGAATATGGTCATACATTAGCTATAAATCGAATAGATTGGTCACTCAATGTCCCGACGGCTAGTCACTTTGGCGGCAATTGGGAAGCTAATATTAAAAGTTTAAAGTCACACCTATATCGGGTCATAGGCGATACTATTCTGTCGTTTGAAGAATTAAGTACCGTTCTTATTCAAATAGAATCGGTAATGAACACTAGACCTCTTTATAGGACACTCTCTAGTGATCCTTCAGAGCCGCTCGCATTGACTCCAGCGCACTTTTTGAATCTCACGCCTCTGAAATACTTGCCTGCCGAGGAAATAGACGAGAGAACTCTTACTGCTAGACACGAGCTACTAGATAAGTTAGTACAGTCGTTTTGGAAGCGCTGGAGAATTGGATATCTCCATACTTTGCAATCTCGCCGCAAATGGAACACGCCGGTCGATCCGGTCTCTGTCGGCACGGTCGTGATTCTTATATCCGACAACTCGCCCCCACTACACTGGCCTTTGGGTGTCGTGGAGGAAATTTTCCCTGACTCAACCGGAGTCACTCGTATCGTTCGGGTTAAGACAACCACCGGATCCTACTTGCGTCCCGTGGTGCGTCTTTGCCCATTGCCTAACCAGTAGTTTATTTAATTCGTCTTTAAGGTTAGGTTAATATTAGTTATTAGGTATTTAGTTTCGTAGTTATAGGATAGTAATTATCGAATAGATTCGTTTTCTTGTGGTTTGCCTCACTCTTGAAGGCATCCCTTCAAGCCCGGGGGAATGGTTGCGCTGATATACGATTCTTTTCGTTTATATTTTTAATTATTGGCAACACGCATAATCGCTAATTGGTTAGACATTCCCCTTCCGCATATTATCCTTTCTCCCTTGCACTAGACCTTCGTCTATTCGAGAGTGAGGGAGAGAGACTATACCGCTCTAGAAAAATCGATCGCGTCTGGATCCTCCGATGGACAGGATCGGACCTTCAATGGCTGTCGAGTCGCGTTAGAGCACACACGCATCGAATCGCATTCGAACGGTCGTGTCGTTTTGTGCGACCAATTCGTAGCAGAAGAACGGTTATACTGTGGTGGTGAACTGTGATCAGAGTGCTGGCAGTCCTGAATATCCTGGATTATCAAGGTTAGTGCTGCCTTTCCTATACGACGCTGGACTCTTATCTTTTGTTCCAACCAGCGCCGGTTCCCGTCAATTGTGTAACCGAAAACTTCTAAGTCGCATACGTTGCATTACCGCCCATCCAGTAGGTACATAAATAAAAAGATGTTTACAAAAATTGTTTAGACCCTTGTACAATCTACCTCATAAGGCATGCAAACATTTAAACACAGAAGAAACTAACTCTATAATAATAATTTCAATGTGGATTAATAGTAATCAAGAATTCAATTATAATACACACATCAAAAGTGTCTAGGGATCAAGCATTTTTATGCGGATTTCTTGAGATTGAGATGTGGCTTTGTAATAAATTTATGATTTTATAAATTTATATGGATCCTTTTTGGTGCATTTCAAAATTTGAAACAGGAACTGTTAATCAAATTCGAGTAAAAGATGAAAATCAGCTGTCAATATTTTCCCTATAAAAACATACAACGCATTGAAGACATTATTAGTGCTACTGTTTCCCTACTACTGATTAAAACCAACGTTATTATGGAGCAGCGACGTCATTTAAGCAGGGAAGAAATGCTCAGAGCCGTGGGAATGATAGAAGTTGGTTCCCGGCAACGTACTGTGGCTTTAGCTCTGAATACAAGTCAGAGTGTTATCAGTCGACTTTGGACACGTTACCGAAGCACTGGTACCGTGGCTGAGCGCCATGGAGGACGGTATCGCTGCACCACACGGAGACAAGACCGATACATTCAAATCTTAACTCGAAGAGCTCCAACAATAACCGCCATGATGTTAGCCGTGAGGCTTCATCACTCTTCAGGGAACTTAATTAGCGACCAAACAGTCAGAAACCGCTTGCATGAAGTGAACCTTCATTCCCGAAGACCGCTACGGGTACCACCTATAGCAATGCACAATCGTAGGATTCGATATCACTGGGCTCTTGAACACAAAAATTGGGCAGAAGAACAATGGCGTTTCGTGTGCTTTTCTGATGAGTCTCGTTTTGGTATGAGACCGGATACAGGACGTATACGACACTGGAGAACCCCTGGACGCCAACAGCGATTAAAATCCTGCCAGGAAGTCCATCCTTATAGTGGTGGAACCATCATGGTATGGGCGGGTATTTGGATCGGCGGAAGAACTGAGTTGATTTGGATCAGAGGCAACCTCAACGCTCAAATTTATGCTGAGACGATTGTATCTGACGTCATCGTTCCTCTACAAGTGCAAATCGGTCCCTTATTTCAGTTAATGCATGATAATGCACGACCGCACACCGCAAGAGTTGTAAGACAGACTCTCGTCGCAGCTAACATCAATGTCCTGCTCTGGCCTGCTCAGTCGCCAGACTTGAACCCGATTGAGCATGCATGGGATATGCTACAGAGAAGAGCTCTGCCGAATATGGAGGGTATCCAGTCGCAAGAAGACCTTTTTTTGTTGTTGCAACGAACATGGGCGGCCATTCCACAGCGTGATTTGGATGAACTCATTTTGAGTATGCCAAACCGATGTTCTTGTGTTGTTAGTGTTCGCGGTAGAAACACGGATTATTAATTGTTTAAGTTACCCAATAAAATTTTAAAGAAAACTGTTATTTCAGTCTTTTTTACGAACTTTAATGTTAGTGGTTCAAATGTCAAAAATCCCTTTATTAGGAAAATGGCAAATTTCTTTATTAATGCAAAGGTGACTTGGTTTATCGTTACTGTGACAAACGAAAACACTTTATTTGATGAATCCTTAAAGAAAATTTTAATTAATATCAATCAGGAGAAAAGTTATTGCAAAAATATACAGTGAGGTTCAAAACTGAGTCAGTATACTGATATTCTTTATTGTATTAAATATAATATATTTTTTAAAAAGCTTTTTAAATTATATGTGTTATTATATAAAACTATACCTCAATCAGTATTTACGCGTATAATTATTTTCTAGTATTTACACTTTAAAATATTGAGATAATCATTTTGGATTGACTCACTTTTGCACCGTGTTTAAAAACTTCTTTGCGCTCGAGGATAAACGTGTTCAAATTTGTCGAGAATAGTGTAGAAAAACAATTTCGCTTTGTTTATTACTTAGTCTCATTCGATCCAGCACAGTGAACGAATTTACTTGATATATTTCTTTTCCATACAATCATGAAACCGATTGCAAAGAATATTATAAAATCTGTTCAAGAGTTACTTAAAAATGGTAAATCGACGAAATATATCGGTCGAGAGTTAAACGTGAGTCAATCAACAATACAAATAATTAGAGCCAAATGTAAATTTCCCATATCAATTAATGTTGGTGGTCGCCCTAAAAAATTATCTGATAGAGACGTCAGGAAAGTTATTCACTATTTAAGATCGCGGCGGTAATTTTAAGGCAAGACACTGGCACGTCAGTAAGTGGACTGTTCATCGGGCGTTACACAAAGCAAATATGCGAGCTGTTGAGAAGAAAAAATAACCTCTTCTTACTAAAAAAAATTATTAAACATAGAGTAAATTTTGCAAAACAATATATTAACTGGACTGAAGATGATTGGATGAGGGTTATTTGGTCGGATGAGACAAAAATGAATAGATACAGCACAGACGGTCGAAAATGGCTTTGGAAGAAAGAAGGTGAATCACTACAAACTAAAGATTTTATACAAACAGTGAAACATGGTGGTGGCAATATTAAACTTTGGGGTTGTCTGACAGCTCATGGCGTTGGACTAATTTGCAAAATGGAAGGAAATATGGATGCTAAAAATAATGTACCTTAATATTCTTAAGACACATCTGTTGAAAGCTGTTGAAAATATGCCGTACCCTGTAAATTAAGTAATATTCCAGCATGGTAATGACCCGAAGCACACGTCAAAATCGTAAAGAATTGGCTGAATATGCAAGAGTTTCACGTCCTGCCCTGGCCATCTCAGAGTCCGGATATCAATCCGATAGAAAATTTATGGGCATACTTGAAAAGCCTGCTTTTAAAAGAAATAAAGCACCACAATCGAACTTAAACATTCTAAGGGAACGTGTACAAGAACAGTGGTACCAAATTCCACCTAACTACTGTGAAAAACTTGTTAAAAGTGTGGAAAACAGGTTGTATGCTGTTACAAAAGCAAAAGATCTTTGGATCAAATATTTAAATTCTGAAATCAGTATTTTTTTTAATTGGTGCAAAAGTGAACAAATTGAATTTGCAGTAATTGAAAACTAAAAGTATGTTAAAGCTCACAAGACTTTCTTAATTAAAGTAATAAATGAATGTAGTTTTTAATGACATAATTTGTTTATTATTCAAAAGTTGATCCAGTCCTGTATTTATCACACTACTTTTTACGAAAATGTAAGGTAGTGACTCAGTTTTGCACCTCACTGTATGTTGATCCCTAGACACTTTTGATGTGTGTATATTAGTCTAAATATTAAAATGTTAAGATCATGTCAAAATTAAAATACAAATGTCAAAATATGTCTAAATTAAAATACCAAGGTCAAACTTAAAATAATACAAATATTAGAAGAATTAAATACAAAATATGTCATAATCAGTTACTTGAGTTTTAAATCTTAATTAATTTATCGTTTAAAAAGTCTTGAACAGAATAGTAACCCTTCTCAATTACTAATATTTTTAATTTCTGTTTGAAGATTGGAATTGATTCATTTTTTATTGTATCGGGTATCTTGTTATATATTAATGGTCCCATGCTGAAAACACTTTTCTTTAGTAGAGCAGTATTATAGCCTGCTACATGCAACATTTTATATTGGCTTCTAATAGGTCTTGTACTTGTTTCGGATACCATGGGAAAATAATGTTTATTTAGTCTTACAAATGGGTCATACACAAAATAGAACATTAAAAAAATATTTTTAATAATACTCTGCGATTTTTTTGAAACGTTATATTTATTTAAAGTTAGATATTAATATTCTTACAAAAATATCAGAAGAGATCAGTCTTGGATATTTTAGGTATAACTCACATAGTTCATCATCATAGTTTTTTTACGTCTACAGAAGATATTGTGTTGTCTACAGAAGAGAACAAAAATTGGCCTAAATAATCATATCAGTGTGAACAAGAATAGAAACAATGGAGAAAAATCTTAAATTGGGGTTCTCTTGAACCCTTAAAAATCATAATAAAAATCTTTACCGATTCAGCACCATAAAAAATATTCAAAATTTGTCCACAGAACAGACATTATACTTCTGTAGACATATAAAGGAACAGAATATTAAAACATATTATCCTCGTCAGAACCATCCCACATGAAATTCTTCGGCCGTTTTTCCTGTGGTGAATCTTCAGAGGCTTCAGAGTCATCTGAATAGACTCTTTTCTTCTGAGTTCTATGTCCCTGGTTCAATATTTCGATAGAAAGATCAGGGGTCGTTATATCTGATAGTCCTGGTGAATTTGGCTGAGTCAGAGCCTCAGGAGTAGCTGGAGCCACATAAGAATCACGGATAAGCATATGCTTATCCGCGATTCTCCTATCAAGATCACCAGACTCCTCATCTTTATATTCAGATGAGGAGTCTGGTGATCTTGATCTTCCTCGGGCAATCAGAAGACAAATAGTACAAGGATGAATTAGGAGTAACTATGGTTCTAGATGTAATAGGAAATAGGCATACCAGTCTTATGCAAATTTAAAAGTGTGTTATTTAAAAAGCAAATTTGTTTCTCGATCTTTCTTGTTGTGACTGTGTTTTTTTTCCAGATGCCAATCTACCATGTTCATCTTGAAGTAAGAAGTTATGGATTGCTTTTCTTATCTTTTGAGTCTTAATCGTTTTGTTCATTCTTTTAGCACGTTCTTCTTTCTTTTCTAGTTTACTACGTGTTCTTATACATCGCGTTCTACATTTGGCCATTTTGTTCTTTTTTTATAATTTTCTATCGCTCCCTATCATTTCTTCTTCAAGGGCTGCGTCGTCCATTTTTACCCGAATACGAAGTTTACTTAGTTTTTTTCTGTTTGCGCATGCGTGGCATAGTATCTGAAATAAAATACCCCTACCATCATGTGCTGCAAGTGACACAATGAAAAATAAATGGCAAGCAGCTTTTCAAGCTCTGCATTCCAAAAAATTAATAAACAACTGAAAGTGAGCAAAATAAATTATGGAATAATTATATAAGTTAAAAAATATAGTCTAATTAAGAACCTAAATAGTTTAAAAAGCGAGTAACACAACTTTTTTTTTTCATATGTAGTGTACATCCATTACTTATTACAAGTCTACAGTAAATATGTCTACAGGAAAGACAAATTTTCATAAATCAAAGATAGCATCTTACAATTACGAGGTAAGAACTTAAGCAATGTGATATTAGCGTACCCCGCCCATACGTACAAGCGATCATGAAGTTTTTATTTATTTGCAAAGGCTACTTACTCAGGTATCCTTTACACAGGAAAGAAGCACTGATCTCGACCGAAAACTTGTGTAATGAAATAAAATCGGAGATATTCACTTCACACGCTCTTTACGTAAAATTACAACCGAGAAAATGACAAAGAATACAGTGCCAGCAACATAAAAAATAAAATAATAACGATGCGTTCATCTTTGGCAAATTTTTGCTTATTTTACGCGTCTGCAGGAGTAGACCTAAAATCTCTGAACAACATGTTTATATGATTTATTTCCAAATTTGGAATGACATATTTTTTAATAGGTTAACTTCTGCATATTTGATGATATAACTGGTGTAATGAAACGAAACAAAACTATCGAAACTATGTGTATATATTTTTAATCTTCACTTAAACTCAACTACTTGGCATCCGAACAGTCTACAGAAGGAGATTTTTTCAAGTTCAAAACGGAAAAATATAAAGTCAATTTCAGTACTGTGCGATTTTTTTATAAAACATGATAAGTTTTCAATATGAACTAACTATAAAATCTTTTAAATGTTGTTACAACATTTCAATACCTACTGGTTTTACGCTGCATGAACATTTTTTTTTTGTTTTTTGTGTATGACCCAAATACAGCTAATTCAAAAATGTATAGATATGGAAATGTTAGTATTTGCAAGGATTTAAACATTGGTGCACAACTATCCGTTACTTTTAGGCCACACATTGATCTGATACAACGCTTTTGAGCCTTAACCCTTTGACAGCTAACGACGCCCACAGGCGTCAACAAAAAAAAGTGTCCAGACCGCCAACGACGCCTGTAGGCGACACCAATTTCGACCCTTATTTACAGGAAATAAAGTCAGTTATTTTTTTAAGTTTTTTTAATATCATCTCCATACTTCATTAAATTAAAGTAAATAAAATAAAAACTTGTTCTTTGGCATATAATCCTAAAATTTAAATTTTTCCAAGACCATCTGTAAACTCGTAAAAATATAGGCCCACTAGACGCCATAGTCGCTTTAAAGCGACACTAGTGATGAGGTTATAGTCGATATTCATTTACTAAGCTACATGATGCTATGACTGCAATCAATACAAATACTAAAAAAACTTTTTTGCAAAAAAATAAAACCGACTTCCATATCGGTTTTATTTTTTTGCAAAAAAGTTTTTATTTTCGCGCTTTTTAGCGGGTCAATTTGTAATTAATCTAGTTATAAAAGCCAAAATGTCAACTACAAAAAATTAAAAACGCGCGAACAAAAACACAATGCAGAGTAAACGAAAAGATCATCAATGTAAATATTTTTTTAGACGTTTGTTGATTTTTCAGAAACGGCTTGTCCGATTTCGATAAAATTTATAGGACCATTTGGGAAGTATATCCTTTCCAACAAAAAAAGAATTTTTCAAATCGGTTGGCAAGCGACGGAGCTATGCCAGAACAAACATAAAAAAAAAAACAAACAAACATCCGAATTGAGAACCACCTCCTTTTTCAGAAGTCGGTTAAAAATTTGTTATAATTCTGAACAATTTGCAAAATAAAAACAATTGAATCAAAAATAAATGAAATTAAATAAATAAATGATGTAGGGTAGTGGAACCAAAAGATGAACGCCCTCCTGAAGATGAACAATTATAAATAAAAGTAGAATCCGCGAGTTGACAACTTTGTAAAAATTGTTTGAAACACTTCGAAGCGCTTCATGTATACTCGTAAAATAATATTTTATTCATCACTTAACCTTTCAATTAAAATATAAGTATTTTTTTTATTTATTAAAAAACTATGGCCTAAATCGTGGCATTGTGGTCACGTGACTATGTATGAAGTCATCGTTCAAAAAACAACTTTCCTGTTATTTGGCACATAAATGTACTTCGGATATTTTATGATATTTTACTCTATTATGAACGTGAAAAATTATTATCAGTGCTGTGCAGTACCTTGTTGTGGGAATACTACTATAAAAACGCCAACGAAACTATTTATTCATGTCCCTTTAAAAAGAGATATTCGCAAGAAGTGGTTAGAACTTCTGTGTCAAATCTATCCAAAGGTTGTCTGTAAAAGATCGCTTTTAGCGATAAGACCGCCCATTGTATCACCCTTTTTAGTTGTTAAGTCCATATTTGTTTTACTGTTATGGTGTACAATAAAATAATATATCTATCTATCTGCTTTTTTAAAAAGACAAAAAAAGGAACTCATCGAACAACTATTACAGGACGATAAGACAAATGAACCAGAAGAGAGAGAGAGTTAGTTATGAAATGAAATATTTATTTGTAAATTGGTTATAATAACACTTTTACACGTCATGATTTTTTGCGTGTTTAGTTTAGCTAGATGAGGCCAATATTTCCTAACTGACTACTCTGAGAAGAAACACCGAAACAAACTCCCTCTGAGTTTGTCGTCAACGTCTCTTTTAAAGTCCAAACAATTTGTATTTGTATATGAGAAGCATGTAGGTTCATGTTTTTGGTATTCTTTTGAGGAAATAACCACGTAAATTTGAGCGGACCTGTCCAGACAGTGCAAGCAGTTAGTTAGTTATTTCTTATTTTGTCTTACGCACCAACTAAAGATAACCAGTCAGCTGTCAAAATATTGAACGATGACGTCTCGTTTTCTGATTGGTGTTTCTAATCACGTGACTCACAGATAAAAAGTCTCATTTTTCTCAAGGGAAAATAAAATTAATAATTAATAATCTTTTCTTCATTTGTACTATTTTGTGCTTCATTTCAATAGATTTACATAATTAAATAGTTATTTTAAATTTTTAAACATACTGTCAACTCGCGGATTGTAACAATACTGATTGACTATGAGTAGATTTTTTTTCTCGCTTATAGCAACATTTTCACCGCCCGCCTCCATAAAAACGTCGGCAGTCACGCGTCAGGCTCGCTTGCGTTTAATAATTTTGTGTGTGGTTCGCGCCAAAAACCATTATTGTATGGAAACCTACTTAAGGTGAGTACTCCGCAGATTTAAGCTAATCGTTAAGTTAAAACAAGAATGATTGACACAATCATTTTTTTCTTTGCCAAGTAAAATCTTGATTAACTAAGTGACTAAAACGTAGTCATATATGTATTTATAAAATTTAACATATGTATAGCGTATAAAACACTGTTCAATAATGGTTTTAATATTTTTGACTTAAGCCAATAATTGAACACCGTTCATGTAATGGTAAAAAGTACATAGAATATTTAATAATCATTACCATTTACCTAGTAGATAAAAATGATCTATGTATTGTTTAAAAACATCTGTTTATTTAATAAATTAAAAACCAAAAGTTGAACGGGTAATTTTATTTAAATTTTAAAAGATTTATTGGTTTAAATATAGTATGAAATCAGTAGGGATAAATTATCAAAAGTTGAACTAAAAAATATCCTTATAATTTTTTTCGTTCAACTTTTAGTTTTGTTTCCTAAATTTTAACGAATGTACACCTAGAAAATACAAAATGAAATACTTGCATGCATTTAGACCGTTTTAAACAATTTAAGCGTGCATGATGCAGGTGCATGAGCATACATTCAAACAAAGAGGTAATCTATTACAGATGCGGTCTACACAGTCTGCGAAAGCCTGTCAGTGTTAGTGTTGATGACCTGACACTGACATATTTTGTTGAACCATCTACCGAAGATTTGGAAGAAGTATCGATGTCAGCTATAACCAAGAGATTGCCATATCCTCGAACTGGGTGAAGTGGATGATTAATTTTGAAAATTGTGATCTCAATATGTACGAATTATTTTTATTATAGAGAAGGTTTTCTTTTTAATAGATGTTACACTAGTTTTAAGTTAGAGTTGTAAAGGTACCTAGTACCTTTTTGAAAAGTTCTTCTACCTTCTTTCGTCAAGTATTTTCCTGATTTGTTACTAAGGTATAGAATACTATGTCATTTTAGACTACCTAATTATTTTATTAAATAAACAAGTTTTTCCTTTATTTTTTTATTATTTTCATTAAAAATACACTAACAAATTAGGTACAATTTCAACACCTTCTCTTAAGTCATATCAAAATCTTAGTTCAACTAATTGGGGATCAGTGTTCAATTATAGGGGGAAAACCCATTTTTTTAATAATTCTTATTTTGTATAAAAATCATGAGACATTTTTTTTTGTTTTTCTAATAATCTTATAATTTTCGAGCATCAAAAATAAACAGAAAAAAAAAACCGGTCAAGTGCGTGTCGGGCCACGCGCAGTGTAGGGTTCCGTAGTTTTTATAACAGCCAAGTGCGTGTCGTATTCGCTGACTGATCGTTTCGTACCATGCTCTAACTAAAAACCAAACATGACTACCTAACTAATTTGACTTCCTATACAAATCCTCACCTGATCCGACAATTTTGCACGAAAAGTTTTAATTTTTTTTAGAGATTTGTATGAAACTTGTCATAGCCGGTGTTTTGAATTTAAATACGGACACAGAGCTACACTACTCAATCGTCACAAGAAGCTAGCACGATACAACTGGCGCTTAGCGCCATCTATCGACATTTCTGTAGAGATGTTCGAAATTTTCGAGTCAAATACAATTGGTCGACTATTACTCGTAAACTTGTAAAGCCCACTTATGTGTGATAGTTTTCCTTTAAATTTCGTTATATATAGGTACTACTGTCGTGACATTTGAATTTCTAACTACAACCGTTTAGTTCATAGCGGGGGAGGATACTTGACTCTAACGAAAATTGGTACTTTAAAGCTTGATAAGTCACGAACGGTTTACTTAATCAAAAAACGGTCTTACCAAACCCCTAATATTTGAAAGACCTATCCAACGATATCCCACACTATGGGAAGAACGAAAAAAATTATTATCATCCCACTTTACATGTATGGGAGGTACCCTAAATAATTGTTCTTTTCAAAATTTTATTTTACCACTTTTTCGGCGTCATTAACGTGTATACTCATGCCAAAGTACAACTTTCTAGTACCAATAGTTTTTGAGCTAAACCGCGGACAGACAGACAGACAGACGGACATGGCGAAACTATAAGGGTTCCTTGTTGACTACGGAACCCTAACAACTTCAACTATTAAGATAATTTAATTACAAATATTCAAAGTTAGCGATTCGGCTTAATCGTTCATTTATTGATTCCTGCAATGTAAAATGAAAAGAAATTTATTTATTGTCATTTTAGTTGTGCAGTTGTGCTTGTCACGTCACTAATTCGAAGCCATATTTAATTGGAGCTAACGCCATTGTCGCTTTTGGACGTTTGTAGTGTGTTGACCGAACTTTTTTGAAAATTTTTATTTATTTATTTATTTATTTATTTATTATCCACTTTACATCTATCATTACAGGGTAACCTAATGCGATAGTGTACCTATTCTAATATTTCAACTATTTAATTTTTTTTATAACAAATTACAAATAAAGCACTCCTAGTGAATTCACCCAGTGAACAACAGAATAAGTCTAACTCGGTCGCAATGATGTTGAGAGTGCGGAGTGCACGCGTCAGTGGCGCCTCCCCCAACAGATTGGTACGCCCGCGCGGCTCCACCAGCAGCCGTGGCTGCCGACGTCGCCACACGTACTTGTCCGGAACACACAAACTAATCTGCCCTAATACGTCCGCATTATGCACCTTCCCTCTAAATATTTTGAATATGTACGAGATGAGTGCGAGTTCCCTCCTGACGCTCAGCTCGTTATATCCTACCATACCCAAAATAAATAAAGTTGGGTACATTAATGGGTAAAAGGGATATACTCCATACAAGCGTAAATATAAATGCCTTACAAATTTATTTTGTACTCGCTCCAACATGAGCCTATATTTAGATTCATGCGGAGCCCAAATGACTGCGTTACTTTCTAATTGACTTCTCACCAATGCATTGTATAGAGCTATAACCGCTTTAATATTTGTAAAATCACGCACCATACGCAACACGAAACCCAAATTACGGTAAGCTTTTTTGCAACAGCTCATGATGTGATCGCGAAACGTTAGCTCTGTGTTGAATTTTACCCCTAAGTCCCTAACATCCGTTACCCTAGCCATCACCGACCCGTCGACACTATACTTATAAAGGATAGGAGTATGCGCGCGAGAGAAAGTGATGGTTACGCACTTAGAGACGTTAAATTGCAAGAGGTTCTCCTTGCTCCAGGTGACCACTCTGTCTATATCAGCCTGCAGCCTAGCACAGTCATCCAAGCTGTTTATCGTGAGCGACAGTTTGAGATCATCAGCAAACAGCAAACACTTAGCATGTTCAACTACTTCTGGCAAGTCATTAATTACTAGAATGAACTGCAAAGGCCCAAGGTTGCTGCCCTGACTCACTCCTGACCTGGTAAAATATGGTTCTGACGTGTGCCCCGCATATTCTACATATTGCTGTCTGCCGCCCAAATAACTCGCAAAGAACCTTAGCAGATGTGGGGCGAAACCAACTGCTGCTAACTTTTTAAGTAAGACATCATTATTTACAACATCAAATGCTTTTTTATAATCGAAGTAAGCAGCATCGACCTGCGCCCCACTATCCACGGCTGGCACAATGTGAGTCATGTGGCTAAGGAGATTGCTAGTAGTGCTCTTCGCAGGCCGAAACCCATGCTGAGCGTCTGCAAGCTGACTGCTGACCTGTTGCAAAATGCATTTATGTATTGCAGCTTCAAAAACCTTTGCAGGTGTGGACAACACTGCAACAGGTCTGTAATCCTCCACTGTCCCTCCTGAACTTCCCTTAGGTACTGGAACGACGCGGGTAACCTTCCACCGTTCGGGAAATACAGCTAACTTCAAAGACTTATTGTAAATATCCTGTAACGGTTTGGCTAGCACTGAACGACAATCCTTAAAAATATAAGGCGGTATGCCATCGGGCCCCGAAGACTTTTTGGGCTTGAGTCTTTGAAGCGCGCTGTATACGTCCGATAACTCTAGGCATTCGACTTGTACCCGCGCAGCTCCGTTATGCCCCCCCGCTTCTGCCATGGCCGCATTCACGTCTAACTTAGGCTCATGTGTACAATAGACCGAATAGAAGTACTCGGCAAATTCCCGGGCACACTGCTCACCAGTTAATTCTTCGCCATTCTTTAAAATCTTTCGCGGATTTCTACCCCCCCCTTCTAGATTTGGCGTAATTCCAAAACGATTTTGGGTCATCCAGCATCTGATTTTGAACGCGGTACTTATATTGTTCCTGAGCGCTTAAAATCATCTTTTTTACTTTAGTTCTACACAGAGCAAACGCTTCGTAATCACTCCGCGCCCCCGTTATTTTGTATCGTTTATGGAGATCAGCCTTTACTTTAATGTCGCGAATTATTTCAACAGTGTACCACTCAGGGTAAGCATACCTTGAGGTTACACGACTTCGCATTTTTTTTGGAACACAGACATCGAAAACCGAATTAATCACTGTATAAAAATAATTCAAACTCGTTTGAAGATCTAACTCGTACATTGGACTCCAATCTATGGCGGCTATAGATTGATACAGTAAAAAGAAATTTGCTTTTTTAAAATTCCAACTCGCAGGAGCATATGTACCCGCGGCCGATACAGATGAGTCAGGTTGCATGCCCCGCCGGTTACGTAAACTCACCGTCACATCGAGCGGCGGATGATACGCGTCCACAGGCACGAGCGGCACCTCCGCTGCGCGCACGCACACACTCCCTTCCTCATTAAATGCACTCAACACTAAATCCAGTTGCCGACCATTGCAATTGCTCACTTTGTTGCTCTGAGTAAATCCACAATAAGCTTGAAAACATTCAAAATAGTTATTTACATTCACTGGGCAAGAATACAAATTAAAATCACCCATGACCACTACATTATTATACCGTTTACAGAACTGTTCAATAATCCTAAATAAAAACATGTATTCAGTTTCATTACTGTTAGGTGGGATATAAACAACGCATAACAAAAACAACAGTCTATTACGTTGGTACACTGATGCGCAAACTAGTTCAAACACCCGATTGTCGATAACGACTTCACTAGGTGGGGACACTTGCCGCAGCTCGAAATCCGGTGTGGCCACGAGACAAGCGCCACCGTGTTTGCGCCCGTCCGCACGGTCACATCTTATTATGGAATATCCCGGCGGTACTAATTCTGCGTCCTGGATAGATTTATTGCATCCTGTTTCCGTTATTGCAAATAAGTTTGCACTAGATGATAGCACTCCAGCATAAAAATCGTCTAATTTAGTGCGAAGACCCCTGACGTTTTGATAAAATATCTCCACCGATTTACTCCGGGGGTTTTGATTTATTGTTATGTCTCCGAAACCACACCCATTCGCAAAACTCGATGTTGACAGGCCAACTTTCTGGTTGACACAATACGTCATATTTGCTCTCTGGAACTCCTATAATAAAGGAAGCATAATCTCTTTCCGTCTTTTGTTTAATTCGCTCTATTTTTGCCGTTACTTCTCCATCATATAACTTCTTCACGTACTTTTCTAAATTTTCCACACTAGTATCCTTCTGCAAACGCCATACATGCAAATATTTCTTTTTCTCAGTACCTAAAATTTCAGTCGAATTTGTGCTACCTCCTTTTCTCACCTCGCTGTTCGGATACCTGCTTTTCCTTTGAACCAAAGTCCATTTTCCTTCTATTTTCGCATTTTCACATTCTTTATCTACGATTCTCTCATTTCTTGTGATGAAATGAGTGATTATTATACACACTAGGAGTTGTTATGTGTTTTACAGGGTGACGATGATGAATTTGTATTCGAATATGACCCTGAATTTGATATAGATGTAAGTACAACCTCACAAGTAGGTACTACCCAAAAGTACCGTTTTGGTAACTGAGTAGGTATGTTTATGATATGTGTCTGTGGACTGTGGTACTAGAGACGTTATATTTTTTTTTAGGTAGGGCCACTCGTAGTTCAGCACACTAAGGCTGGGTACTACTTAACCAGACTATCCTGTGGTAACCTCTAAAATTAAAGGGCCAGGGCCATTAAAGCCAGGGCTTACAAACTAAAATTACAGCTAAATGACCGCACGCTAAGGGCTCTCCCTGTGGAGTACGGGCCTCGGCATAGCGGGGTCATTGGTGGAGGGCAGCAAAGGGACAGGCTGGGTCATATTATTATTTAAGGGAGTATTTATGGCTACTGGCTCAGCATCGTGGGCTGGCTCGTTTGGCAAAGGTCGGGGAGGATTTCCGTCACAAGTACGCGGACGTCGCGATTGGCCTCGTCGCGAGGCCGGAATACGGAACGCGTTTTGTGTTTGTGTTTTCTGAGAGTGCTAGTTTCCCTACTGCTCTCTTGTCGGATGGTGAGAGATGTTATATTAGGGTTAAATCATATATACAGCCTGACTTTGAACAAATGCGACAAAAAGAAATGGGAGCTTCAGTTACAGTAGCATTGTAATTATAAACAGTTTTTTCAACAATCTAAATCGTTAAAAAAATTACGTGATTATTGTTTTAAAATGGTCCATTGATGTTATTATCTTTATTTAACTACGAATTATCGGTATTCGAGCAAAATAAAAATAAATAAGGAAAATTAAAGGTGTATTCCCGTTGTCCCCATAGTTCGTGTCCCCGTTAAAGGGGACAAAGGGAATTTAATAAAATAATTAAAAATACTTCCCGTTGTCCCCGTTATCAACGGGGACAACGGGAAGTTTTTTTTTTTTTTGATTTAGTTTAAATGAAAGGGTGAAATGAAACACAAAGTATTTAAATGTTATACTTACAGAAACATACCCCATTAATATACCTATTTAAATATAACGCCATAGAATTAACATTGCATAAAAACAATTTAGATAATAAAAACAAAATAGGATTGAACTTAAAGCTTAAAGATAATGAAAAAAAAAACAATTAAAATAAAATTGACTACAAACCGAACTTTGATGTTATACTTATTAATAAAGCTTCCTGCCCGCGACTTCGTCCGCAAACCTTAATAAATTATACACTTAAACCTTCCTCTTGAATCACTCTATCTATTAGAAAAAAACACATCAAAATCTGTCACGTAGTTTTAAAGATCTAAGCATACATAGGGACAGACAGTGGGAAGCGACTTTGTTTTATACTATGTAGTGATATCACATTTATTTAGATTACAGAATTGGTAATAATCAACATCTATATATTGTCATTTATTTCATTATTATTTTTAATACATTCGTAAATTATAAATACTTGTGTCGCAATTACATGTGTAGCTATTGCTTAGATATTATGTGTTTTTTTTTTCATTTTATATGTACTCCTTAGTTCCATTTCATTTGTATAGGTACAATATTATCTCTATTAAGGCACTCTCACTTCTAATTTTAACTCAACGGGGACAACCGGCACAATTTGAAAAGCATATAAATATTACAAGAAATTAACGGGGACAGCGTACGGGGACAACGGGAAGTAATTTTAATTATTTTATTAAATTCCCTTTGTCCCCTTTAACGGGGACACGGACATATAGTGAATTGATGTTTATGTGAAAATGAATTATGTTTTGAAAAGAGTAACTGTGGAGTTTCTTGCCGGTTCTTCTCCACAGAAAACAACCCTTTCCGAACCGGTGGTAAATGAATAAATTGATATTGCTATACAAATTGTTAAATTATTTCTATAATATACCTGACAATCATGGTAATATCGATTAATTGATAATTAATCGGTAAATACATAATACATTGATATTGATAATTAATTACTTTTAAAAACAACAACATTCTTTATACATATACTATATATATACATCTATTTTATATACTTAATCTCACACATGCATAACACTCACACAAACAGATTATACACATAGACATAACCAAGTAACAAACGTCGTACATCAAAATCTAGCACTCAAACATAAGCTCTTACAAGACACAAACACTCCTTATTACAAATATGTACCACAAACAGTTTTAGAAAATACAACCCACAAACTCTACTATGACCGCGCCATACTGACTGACAAAACCATTCACTACAATAGACCAGATATTACTCTCCAAGACAAAGTTGATAAAGTCACTTACCTTATTGATATTGCAGTCCCTAATACACATAATTTACAAAAAACAATCAGTGAAAAAATAAGTAAATATGCTGAACTCAAAGAAGAAGTAGCCAGAATTTGGAGACAGGAAAAAGTGTATGTTGTGCCCATTGTTATTTCCACCACGGGGGTAGTACCTAATCACCTTCACCATAGCCTAAAACTACTAAATTTAAAAGACTCAGTTTATATTACCCTCCAAAAAGCCGCAATTTTAAACACCTGCAGAATAGTAAGGAAGTTCATGCAAAGCGACGAAAATGAAATCTACTCACATAACACATTTACATTAACATAAATACACACATACGCTACATTGACTTGGCTTGGCCCGTTAATGTAGCTTAAAACTAGCCTAGAGCTAAGAAAACATCACGTTTGTCCAAAAATAATAATAATAATAATCTGTGGCCCGGTTGTCAAAGAATATGTCAGAAAATTTTTTCCTCCATATTTTTCAGAATTATTTATAAATTAAATAGCCATACAAACAACAATAATCATGTTCAACAAAACCAAAATAGTAAAAAAAAACTATACATGAATGGATGGAAGCATAAATAGACAGAACAATAAACGTAAAAACCAAAATGTTGACAAGAAACCGGGCACGACTGATTCTGAACACACGCCCAAGACCTGCGGAATCGTCGCTCAGCTCCGCCTCGCAGCCGCTGGGACCAGCTCCAGCCGTGAGTGAAGAGACTCCGGCCGCTGCAGTTGCGTTGAACTCGAGCGACGAATACTTCTCGCCGCCGACGACACCACCACCTGCGCGTCGGCGAGGAAGAGGCCGCCCTCCGGCCAGCTTCGGACCTCGAGGCCGTCCGGCCTCTGATAGGGTCGCCGCTGCCGGTGGAAGTGTGCAGCGCATGCGATGGACAAATTCCATCAATGAAAATGTCATGCGCTCATACTTTGGGGCTACAGAGGGGGGAACTAACCTGACTGCGTACCGTGGTCGGATGCTCTCTCTGTTTCAGGTACTTGAACCAGCTGTCAACGTTTCGGCCCAACGACTGTCGGATCAGGTGCGGGTCATCCAGCGTAACGATATGTTGGATGACGCCGTACTTGATAGACTACGCCTCGAATCACGGTGCAGTCGTGTCTCATCTGCTTCACCACAGGCTGCGGTGCAACTACAATCTAGTATCTCACCGCGACCCGACCACGTCGGTGAAGATGGTGAGTACCCAGTGTAGTGAACAATTGAGGAATGCTTTGGAGTGTGCATTACGGGAGTATTGCTCCACACCGCCTGAGCTGAGACCTCGTCTGCCTCGTTTGCCCATGCATAAGAAAAATAGGGCGCTAGTGTGTGCTCTAGATTCACTGTTGTCAAATTATTTTGACAATAGCGAAGACCTCACCGATACCCATTCGATCCTGTACTGTGCCGCTGTTGCAGCATGTCGGGTAGCTCATGTCAAGTTTCCAAAGACTGACAGAGCTATTCGACCAGCTGTACCAGCTTGGCAGTGCAGTGCAGGATCGAACGTCGTATCGCCGGGGATAGAGCACTTATTGGCAAACTTATCTGCTTCAGTCAGGGCAACACTCGCCCTAGAGTGATGCGCTTTGTGAGGCGGGCGTTCGCGGGGACTGATATTAGTCCTCGGGATTATCTCACCTGCGTCACAGAGCGCATCGATTTCCTGAAGCAGAAAGTCTATGCGTGGGCAAATAGAATTCGCAGATATAAGCGGAGGGTGGAGCGACACACTCAGAATCGCACATTCCAAAGCAATGAAAGGTGGGTTTATAGGGCCTGGGAGCGACCTCACCAAGGTGTGACTGATACGTGCTTACCGGATGATGACGCCATGTGTTCGTTCTGGCGCAGCATCTGGTCGGCTCCTGTCGGTCACACTGAGGGTGACTGGATGCGGGAGATCAGGCGCACGTGCGATCTTTTACCAGAAATGGGGGCAATCACGATCAGCCCCCAAGATGTAACCCGTGCAGTCCGTCCGTTATCTAACTGGAAATTCCCAGGGCCGGACGGGCTGCACAATTTTTGGCTTAAATGGTTCCAAAGATCGCACGCTCGCTTGGCATTTCAGTTCCAGTCTGCCCTAGAGTCAGGATCGCTACCTCAATTCCTAACTACAGGAATAACCCACCTGCTCCAAAAATCAGGTAGTACTACGGAACCTCAAAATTATAGACCGATCACGTGCCTTCCTACGGTCTATAAAGTTCTTACGTCCATCCTGAGAACTAAAATTAATAATCATATTGATGTAAATTCAATCATGTCTGTTTCTCAGAATGGATGTAGGAACGGGTCCCGTGGTACCAAGGAGCTGCTCCTCATTGATATTGCCATAAACCAACAGGTTCGTCGTTTCCGAAGAGATTTGTCGACATGTTGGATAGATTATAAGAAGGCTTATGACTCTGTTCCACATACATGGCTCAAGAAGGTGTTGGAGTTGTATAAAATAGATCCAATGCTACGCAATTTTCTTGAGTCATGTATGGGGCAATGGAAGACGGTCCTCTGCTACCCAGGATGTCGACAGATCCAGGAAAACAGCGAACCGATTAGGATTGAGCGTGGCATATTTCAAGGCGACAGTCTGAGCCCTTTGTGGTTTTGCCTGGCTCTCAACCCTCTCAGTACATTGCTGGAGGGTTCAGGGCTAGGCTATCAGTTGAGAAGAGGTGGTCAGGTCATATCACACTTGCTTTACATGGATGATTTGAAAATCTTTGCCACCAGCAAATTGCAACTGATGGAGCTACTGAAGGTAACAGAAACTTTCAGTAGCACCATCGGAATGGAATTTGGGGTGGACAAGTGTGCGGTCATGCATGTAAAGCGAGGAGAGATTATGGAATCCGTGGGAACTCAACTCTCGGATTCCATACACCTGAGATCCCTCGGATCAACTGAAACTTACAAGTATTTGGGTATGTCAGAAGCACTAGGCATCAATACTGCTTATGTTAAACAGTCATTGAAGGAACGCTTCTTTGGCCGTCTGAATGAAGTACTGAATAGCCTTCTATCAGGCGGAAACAAGGTGCGTGCCTTCAATGGTTGGGTTATGCCAGTATTGATGTATTGGCATACTCAAATGGACTCAGACTGAACTTGACGCCTTAGACAGGCGGGTCCAAACGCTGACTGCAAATCGGATGCATCACCCACGTTCATCGGTGATGAGGCTGTATATCCCCCGGAAATGCGGTGGTCGTGGTTTTTTAAATACAAAGACCCTGCATAACCGCGAGGTATGCAGCCTTAGGGAATATTTCCTAAAAGCTGACGTGGGTATGCATCGGGATGTGGTAGCGGTGGACAAAGGCCTCACTCTTCTCTCCTTAGGTAACGAGAATTGGCGCAAACCTGTAGTATTAGATACTAATGACCGCAGAGAAGTATGGCAGAGCAAGGAGCTTCACGGACGCTATTACCGAGCCCTTCATGGGTCTGAAGTAGATTTATTAGCGTCCGTAGCCTGGCTACGTTTTGGTGACCTCTTCGGGGAAACCGAAGGTTTTGTCTGTGCGATTATGGACGAAGTTATGATGACGAATAACTATCGGAAATATATTGTGAAGGATGGTACCGTAGACATATGTCGGGCATGTCACAAACCGGGAGAATCCATTCGTCACATTATCTCCGGTTGTTCTCGTCTGGCTAACGGAGAATATTTGCATAGACACAACCTCGTAGCCAGGATTATTCACCAGCAACTTGCGCTTAAATACAATCTTGTGGAATCAGAAGTACCATACTATAAGTATGTGCCCGACCCAGTTCTCGATAATGGGAATATTACACTATACTGGGATCGGTCTATCATTACTGACAGGACTATTGTTGCCAATAAGCCTGACATAGGGGTGATAGACCGATTAGAGCATCGCACAATGGTTGTTGATATAGCAGTCCCCCATGACGAGAACCTCGTGATAGCTGAGATAGATAAAAAAAATAAGTGTCTTGACCTGGCACGCGAGGTTGTCGACATGTGGGATGTGGAGACAGCAATCATTGTGCCGATAGTCGTCACAGCCAATGGTATAATAGCCAAGAGCCTCGACCAACATCTAAGGAGTCTCTCGTTGGGCAGCTGGATCCAGAGAGCAGTACTTCTGGAAACGGCGCGTATTGTGAGGAGGTTCCTCTCTATGGAGCCCTGACCACCGGTAGCTTGGACCCTGTTCCCGATACCGGTGGGCTACTATTTTTTATATTTTTAAATGTTTATATTTTTTTTTATTAATATTTAAAAATGTAATTAATATGTATATAGATTGAATAAATTAAATAATAATAATAATAATAATTACAACAACCCACACGCCCAATACCTGCGGAATCGCCGCTCAGCTCCGCCTCGCAGCCGCCGGGACCAGCTCCAGCCGTGAGTGAAGAGACTCCGGCCGCTGCAGTTGCGTCGAGCTCGTGCGACGAGTACTTCTCGCCGCCGACGACACCACCACCTGCGCGTCGGCGAGGAAGAGGCCGCCCTCCAGTCGGCTTAGGACTTTGAGGCCCTCCGGCCTCCAATGGGGTCCCCGCTGCCGGTGGAAGTGTGCAGCGCATGCGATGGACACATTCCATGAATGAGAACGTCATGCGCTCATACTATGGGGCTACAGAGGGGGGAACTAACCTGACTGCGTACCGTGGTCGGATGCTCTCTCTGTTTCAGGTACTTGAACCAGCTGTCAACGTTTCGGCTCAACGACTGTCGGATCAGGTGCGGATCATCCAGCGTAACCGTATGTTGGATGACGCCGTACTTGATAGACTACGCCTCGAATCACGGTGCAGCCGTGTCTCATCTGCTTCGCCACTGGCCGCGGTGCAACTACAACCCAGTATCTCACCGCGACCCGACCACGTCGGTGAAGATGATGATGACGAGGCTATAACCGTGAGTACCCAGTGCAGTGAACGATTGAGGAGTGCTTTGGAGTGTGCATTACGGGAGTATCGCTCCACACCGCCTAAGCTTAGTCCTCGTCTGCCTCGTTTACCCATGCATAAGAAAAATAGGGCGCTAGTGTGTGCTCTAGATTCACTGCTGTCAAATTATTTTGACAATAGTGAAGACCTCCCCGATACTCATTCGATCCTATACTGTGCAGCTGTAGCGGCTTGTCGGGTAGCTCATGTCAAGTTTCCAAAGACTGACAGAGTTATTCGACCAGCTGTACCAGCTTGGCAGGGCAGGATCGAACGTCGTATTGCTGAGGCTAGAGCACTCATTGGTAAACTTATCTGCTTCAGGCAGGGCAACACTCGTCCTAGAGTGATGCGCTTTGTGAGGCGGGCGTTTGCGGGGACTGATATCAGTCCTCGGGATTATCTGACCCGCGTCACAGAGCGTATCGACTTCCTGAAGCACAAAGTCTATGCTGGGCAAATCGAATTCGTCGATATAAGCGGCGGGTGGAGCGATACACTCAGAATCGCACATTCCAAAGCAATGAAAGGTGGGTTTATAGGGCCTGGGAGCGACCTGACCAAGGTGTGACTGATACATGCCTACCGAATGATGACGCCATGTGTTCGTTCTGGCGCAGCATCTGGTCGGCTCCTGTCAGTCACACTGAAGGTGACTGGATGAGTGAGATCAAGCGCACGTGCGATCTTATACCAGAAATGGGGGCAATTACGATCAGCCCCCAAGATGTAACCCGTGCAGTCCGTCCGTTATCCAACTGGAAATCTCCAGGGCCGGACGGGCTGCACAATTTCTGGATAAAATGGTTTCTAAGCTCGCACGCTCGCTTGGCCGCTCAGTTCCAGTAACTACAGGAATAACCCACCTGCTCCATAAATCAGGCAGTACTTAGGAACCTAAAAATTATAGACCGATCACGTGCTTACCGACGGTCTATAAAGTTCTTACATCCATTCTGAGAGCCAAAATTAATAATCACATAGATACAAATTCAATCATGTCTGCTTCTCAGAATGGATGTAGGAACGGGTCCCGCGGTACTAAGGAGCTTCTCCTAATCGATATTGCCATAAACCAACAGGTTCGTCGTTCCCGAAGGAATCTGTCGACATGTTGGATAGATTATAAGAAGGCCTATGACTCGGTTCCACATACATGGCTCATGAAGGTGTTGGAGTTGTACAAAATAAATCCAATACTCCGCACTTTTCTTGAGTCATGTATGGGGCAATGGAAGACGGTCCTCTGCTATCCAGGATGTCGACAGATCCAGGAAAACAGCGAACCGATTAGGATTGAGCGTGGTATTTTTCAGGGCGACAGTCTGAGCCCACTGTGGTTTTGTCTGGCTATCAACCCTCTCAGTACACTGCTGGAGGGTTCGGGGCAAGGCTACCAGTTGAGAAGAGGTGGTCAGGTCATATCACACTTGCTTTACATGGATGATTTGAAACTTTTTGCCCCCAGCAAATTGCAACTCATGGAGCTACTGAAGGTAACGGAAACCTTCAGTAGTGCCATCAAGATGGAATTTGGGGTGGACAAATGTGCGATCATGCATGTAAAGCGAGGGGAGATTATGGAATCCGTGGGAACTCAACTCTCGGATTCCATACACCTAAGATCCCTCGGCTCAACTGAAACCTACAAGTATTTGGGTATGTCAGAAGCACTAGGCATCAATGTTGCTTATGTTAAACAGTCATTGAAGGAACGCTTCTTTGGCCGCCTGAATAAAGTACTGAATAGTCTTCTATCAGGCGGAAACAAGGTGCGTGCCTTCAATGGTTGGGTCATGCCAATATTGATGTACTCTTTTGGCATACTCAAATGGACTCAGACTGAACTTGACGCCTTGGACAGGCGGGTCCGCACAACGCTGACTGCAAATCGAATGCATCACCCACGTTCATCGTTGATGAGGCTGTACATCCCGCGGAAGTGCGGGGGTCGTGGCTTTTTAAATGCAAAGACCCTGCACAACCGCGAGGTATGCAGCCTTAGGGAATATTTCCTAGAAGCCGACGTGGGTATACATCGAGATGTGGCAGCGATGGACAAAGGCCTCACTCCGCTCTCCTTAGGTACCGAGAATTGGCGCAAACCTGTAGTGTTAGATACTAATGACCGCAGAGAAGTATGGCAGAGCAAGGAGCTTCTCGGACGCTATTACCGGGCCCTTCATAGGTCTGACGTAGATACGTTAGCGTCCGTAGCCTGGCTACGTTTTGGTGACCACTTCGGGGAAACCGAAGGTTTTGTCTGTGCGATTATGGACGAAGTTATGATGACGAATAACTATCGGAAGTATATTGTGAAGGATGGTACGGTAGACATATGTCGGGCATGTCACAAACCGGGAGAATCCATTCGTCACATTATCTCCGGCTGTTCTCGTCTGGCTAACGGAGACTATTTGCATAGACACAACCTCGTAGCCAGGATTATTCATCAGCAACTTGCTCTTAAATACAATCTTGTGGAATCAGAAGTACCATACTATAGGTATGTGCCCGACCCAGTTCTCGAAAATGGCAATATTGCACTGTATTGGGATCGGTCTATCATCACTGACAGGACTATTGTTGCCAATAAGCCTGACATAGTGGTGATAGACCGATTAGAGCGTCGCACAATGATTGTTGATATAGCAGTCCCCCATGACGAGAACCTCGTGAAAGCTGAGATAGATAAAAAAAATAAGTATCTTGACCTGGCGCGCGAGGTTGTCGACATGTGGGATGTGGAGACAGCAATCATTGTGCCGATAGTCGTCACAGCCAATGGTTTAATAGCCAAGAGCCTCGACCAACATCTAAGGAGGCTCTCGTTGGGCAGCTGGATCAAGGGCCTGATCCAGAAAGCAGTGCTCCTGGAAACGGCGCGTATTGTGAGGAGGTTCCTCTCTATGGAGCCCTGACCACCGGTAGCTTGGACCCTGTTCCCGATACCGGTGGGCTACTATTTTTTATATTTTTAAATGTTTTTATTTTTTATATTAATATTTAAAAATGTAATCTATATGTATATATATATTAAATAAATGGAATAATAATAATATTCCACAACTTTTCACACAACGCCATCTAGTCCCAAACTAAGCAGAGCTTGTGGTATGGGTACTAGACAACATACATATATATTTCTAAATACATACATATTATAGATAAATTACATAAACAAATAAAATAAATAAACATAAACATTACGGGAATAGTCATCTATGAAGGTTATGAAGTACTTTGCACCACCAACAGATGGTGTCTCCATCGGACCACACAGATCAGTATGTACTATTTCTAGTAATGCTTGTGCTCTCGAACCAGCATATGGAAACGGTAATCGTGTCTGTTTTGCTTCACAACATGGTATATACACAATGTCAGTATTTTGGTTAGTGATAGTTATACCCTCAGCGCTTGTCTCTAACCTCTTCACATCAGCCAAGTTTAAATGACCCATTCTCTTGTGCCATGTAATAAGATCCGACTTATTTACAAATGAAGCCGCATAAGCATTTACAGTAATGGTATTCAGTTTATACATGTTGTTGACTAGTTTGGCATTTGCTATCAGAATTTTGTTGGCATTATATTATTATATTATATTATTATATTATTCCATTTTACAACCATTTTTGGTTAACTGACTCACTGATAACAAATTGACGCTGAGCTCAGGAATAAATAAAACATTTCTCACCTGGATCGGAGACTTATCTTTGCAAAAAATAGTTTGAATATTTACTTTACCCATATTTTGCACGGAGACAGAATCATTATTAGCCACCTTAATTTGCTGAATCGGAGATGCTTGTATGTCATACATCCAGTCAGAGCGTCTTGTCATGTGCATTGTGGCACCTGAATCAATATACCAGTCATTCTTATCCACATTACTGTATGCTGAAAAAACTGCTGAAAAACTATTATGGCTAGATATTTTCACTGTGCATTGATTTTTAAAATATCTATATTTATTGCAGTTGAAACAGCGAGGGCCTTTTCCTTTTGGCTTGGTATTGTTGTTACATTTATTTTTTTGCTTTGTAAATAGCGCAGACTCGAAAACTTTCACCTCCTGTAAAAGTTTTGGCTTGACAAAATCTGATGAAATTTTTATGCCAGAACTTTCCAGACCCATGATCATCGGTTTATAATTATCCGGTAAACCTGTCAGCATGAGTGTTCCTAGCCATTCGTCATCAACTTGTAAACCGATGTTTCGTAATTTTTTATGCAGTACTCATTAATTTATTTACGTATTCCTCGACATTTGCACAACTATCCGGAGATGTATGTAATAAGCCGACTCTTCTTGACAGCCCGGAGTCCTCGAAGGCATTTTGTAGTTTCGTCCATGCTTCTTTCGACGTTTGTGCATTTTTAATATGAACGAAATTTATAGGTTCGACCAACAAAATAATTTTGGACTTTGCTTTTACATCTTTCTTGACGTCGACATCGGTGCCAGGATCGATACATTCCTATAAATCCTCGTGTTGGAGATCTAGGATTTCACAGCAAACTTCCACGTGGAATAATTATCCCGACCCGCTAATTTCTCCATTTGTTTGTAGATTATACGTCGCCATTTTTCGGGATGATGCTTCGATGGAATACTCGCGAATTACTTATTCTTTACAATTGACCGGTACTTTATAACAATAAATATTAGATTTTCTGTCTACTTTGGTATACGGGACGGCCCATAACCTGTAGAAAATAAAAAAGGCCGGGACAGAAAATCTTAGTAACGTTTATTGAGCGGTATAAATAATGACAGATTAGAATAAAAGAACACTAGCGCCATCAATACAAAATGAAGCTACTAAATGCTTCGTTTAGAAAGTTAAGTATTTATGTTTATTTCAACAGTGAAACATAGGTAACATAAAGGTCTTTGGTATACATACAAATTTGAGCGCTATGTTTTGCCGTGAAGGCGTACAAATTTAGTATGGAACGTAATTCCAAATATGTAGGTATTTAAAAATCTAAACAAAGAAACTAACAAAAAGAAAAAAATAATTATTTACAAAATTAACAACATACTATTTTAAGCTAAATTAAAAAATAAACAAAATCAACAACGAAAAGAAAAAAAAAAAATAACAAAGAGAGACAATCTACTTGAAAAATTTCAATTAAAAATTATCATTCATTTAATCTTCAACATTATAATATCATTTATCTATTAATAGTGAGTAGAGAGATTCTATGATGACGCCCCGCAAAATTTAAGAAATGTTTCTTAAATTTTGCGGGGCGTCATCATAGAATCTCCTTGACTTGGCAAGAACAGATTCTTGTCTTACATCATACACAAGAAAACAAAAGACTACGAACAAGTTACTTTTACTTAATAATGGCATATTTTTTATTACGTCAGGAATTTTATTATAAATTTTCGGAGCCATGTCAAAAAAACTTTGTTTCAACAAAGCGGTTCTACATTTTCTGTCGCACAATTGATGCATATATTGTGAACGTATTGGAGTCTTTTTACATCGGATAGTTTTTTAAATAAATGTAAATTGATTTTAACAAACAGAGCAGTCTCGTTAATGTACATAGAAGGCATAGTAAGTAATTTTAATGATTTAAAATGGGATTTACACGTGTCAGTAGTTTTTAAGCCACACATAGACCTAATATATCGTTTTTGAGCTTTAAAAATAGTCTCTCTTTCAGTAGATTGCCCCCAAAAAACAATACCAAACTTTGAACTTTAATTATATTGCTAATTTATAGAAGAATATTTGGGCTTAGAAAAAGACTCAATTTGTTAGTACGTTATAGCCTTTAGTTAAGATTTGTGCATGTTAGTTAAAGACGAATAGTTGCATTAAAAACAGTGAAACGGGACTTCATGCCCGATTTCTACCAGAGTGAATATTTTTAAAACACTTGTAAAATTCTAAGCAGTTCTCGGAACTTAGAAAAAATACTTCGGTTTTTGTTCAGCAACTTGTAAATTTTATTGTTGATTTATGTTTTTTTATTAAACGGTTTATAGGACAAATTTAGGAAGCTTATAATATTTATATTACTTTATATTATATGCTATTGGTGGTAGTTTAAGATGAAAAGACAAATTAATATATTAATTTTTCCTTCCATCTTAACACTAACACTTTGAAGATCTTTTAATATACATATTAAAAGATCTTCTAGGATATTTTTTTATCGCGTTTACCCTATAGAATGCCATATCGCTGGATATATCGTTTAAAAATAATGGGAGTGTGGCAAGACCGATTTCGATTCAGTCATCCGTTTGCGAAATATTTATCTGTAGTCTAATTTTCGTTAGAGTCAAGTGTCCTCGCCCCCTACCAACTAAGTGGTTGTAGGTAGGGATTAAAACGTCGTAGTAGGTACCTACAATCTAAATATAACCAAGGTAAAAGGAAAACTATCAGATCTAAGTTGGCTTTACGAGTAAAAGTCGACCAACTATTCCCTTGAAAAATTCCGTTTCGGATAAATTCCATTGAAAATTTTTAGATCAAGTTCTTATTTGTGTAAAACACAGTAGATTCTTTTCGTTACAGCATGGTACGGAGCTCTTGGTCAGCTTATCTAAATTGCACTTGATGTTGTAATAAACTACGGAACCCTACACTCAGCGTGGCTTGACACGCACTGGGCCGGTTTTTTCTAATACTTATATTTCAATTGGGTCCCGCTTACGCTTACTTGTCACTTTTTTAAATAAAAAATTGCGAGGTTAATACATTTCAATTGAGTAGTTATATTACTGTTTTATTTGTAGTTTTTTAGTCTTAATAAGTTACAGATTCCGCAAACTATTAAAAAAAATTGCATAGTATTTTAGTCGTTAAGGTTATTTAGAAGTTTAATCTAGTGTCTTTACTCTGCTCAATGCAACATAGGCTTGACCCTTGGCAAATAAATTAGAACTTACATATTATATCAAAGATAAGGTCATCCCTTTCAGAACCTGCACTTAATATATCGCTACTGCCCAGCACAATATAAGTGGCAGCATCGTCAGTGGTTTAATTTTATAATAAAACTAGTATTTGCGTGTTGCGCGAGGTGCAAGCACCTCGCGTGCTTGTGGTGTGAATCTGAAAAAAAAAAAAAATGGGTGGTGGTGATGGGGGAGATGGGGGGGGGGTTTGCTCAATTATTTTGACTCAAGCATTGCCCCTCTAAATGAATCTGAAAAAAAAAATGTTCCAAGTCTCTTAATTTCCGAGATCCGCCTAAAGGGGGTGAGAAGGGGGGCAAGGGGGGCGACTTTGAAAAATGGTTTTTACTTTACCGAGCCTCCTCTATACGAATCCGTAAAAAAAAATACGGGTCTCGTAGTTTCCGAGATACGATAGGGAGGGGGGAGAAGGGGGGTGAAAAGGGGAGGTTTGGCACTTTTCCCGTAGGTTTGAGAGTTACTTGTTTACGAATCTGTCAAAATATACCCACCTCCCCATCCACCATCTGGGAGAACAATTATGTCAACGAGTTAGTGAGTGACTGAGTGAGTGGTAATTTAGCTTTATATAGTATAATGATCACCACCTTCACCGAGTGAAGTTAGGTACTCCAAGCTTATGTTATTAATTACTAGCTGGCCTATAAAGTTTTCAAATAAAAATATTGTCTTAGAATCTATATATTAAATCATACCTACATGTTAATAAATGTAAATATGTAGCTACAGTCCTATTAAATTCCGACAAATGGTCTTTCCGGTTTTAGATTTGTATACATAAAATATCTATTAATTATATTTATTAAGTAAATAATGTTAATTAATCTAAAATAATTAAATATACATTTTTATAAAATATTGTACTAGCACAGACACTACTTCCGGAATTATTGTCAACTTCCTTTATTTGTTTGTTCCGGTTTAAGACCGTTGGTGGGAAGTAGTGCGTGTGCTAGTTGGCAGTGGACTCTCAACAGTTAAAGTGTGAACACGTGTGACTAGAATATTGTGTTAAGTAAAATAAATCGATTTAAAACTTTAAACGTGTCTTCATTTCTGGTCTCTCATAGATCAGAAGTGGGATATAATCGTGACAAGCGATTAAAATCGCCCTCGGTGAAAGGACTTACCGCCCATAAAAGTGAGTACATTAACATATTAATTTCTTTTCTCTGTCACGCCTTGTTATTGTAACCAGCTTTAAAGTACTTAGATATTTAACATAGAAATGGAATTGTGAAAATATATGCAGTAAATGATAGTTATAAAAGTCGTTTAAAAAATATATATAAAATGATTAAATGGCCTTGAGGAACTGTCCAGTTGTGATAAGTTGATTAGGTTAGGTAGCCCTTACGATACAGCTAACATATACATGCAACCATATACCTACCTATTTTTTTTCCCACTTTGCTTTTGTGTTCCTTTGTAAAATGTTTCAGGAAAACAATGGGTCGGAAAAGACGATTTAGTCAGCGTACGAGGAAGTCGGTTGACTCGACGCCCAGTGAATCAGAGTCTCCAGTACGTAGACGGCATCAGTCTCGTCGAGGCTGCGATGTGTTGCGAGTCCGTGATGAGTCGCGTGGCCGCGATGTGTCGCGAGGTCGCGATATGTCGCGTGGTCGCGAGTTGTCACGAGGCTGCGATGTGTTGCGAGTCCGTGATGAGTCGCGTGGCCGCGATGTGTCGCGGGGTCGCGATGTGTCGCGTAGCCGCGATGTGTCACGAGGTCGCGATGAGTCGCGTGGCCGCGAGGTAGCGCGAAGCCGCGATGAGAGGCGAGGCCGCGATATGGCACGAGGTCGCGATATCGCTGCTTCAATTCAAAACTATCACAAATCAAAATTACACTTTTTTACAGGAGAGCTAATCAAAGAAAAAGGAAACGAATTTTTGTCTAATGTTTTTTTTATTTTATATCAAATATATGCATATTATAAATCGTTAGAAGCGTATTTTTAAGTAGGTAGCATTAAATGGTTTAAGTAATTTTATATTAAACTGAATGCTAGTGGAGTGAGAAGCATATAAGTTACTTTTGAATATAACAATATATGTTTGAAATATACTAATTATGGAATAAAACAACCATAAGTAAATAAAAATATTGTATTAATTATTTTTATCTATGAAAATTTTCAGGAACGCAATATAAATAGCCAAGTAATTTAATAAAATAACTAAAATGCTATCTAAAACTTAAAACAAATCAAAGTTTTCTTCAAAATAACAAACAAAAATCTTCGACACTGTTGTAAAATAATCATAAATTATTTTTTTAAGTTCTATTCAAACAGTCAAAACATAAAAGTAAAGTAATAAAATTGGCCAGGCTAATTAGCAAAACTAACGTAAGTTTTTCATAACTCAAAATAAAACAGACTTTATAAACATGAAGAAAAAATTCAAAACTTTTGAACAAAATTCTTTATCATTATACTCTTAACTTTTAATTCAACAATAACTGTTTAAATGTTATCTTATAACTATAATAGGAACATAATGCAATTAGGAACACTTATAAGTAGTTATGAGATCACAAAATATAACCATTTTTAAATATAAACTTTGTTAAAACGCATAAGTACATCAACTTACTTAACCTACTCAGGCTTACTGTGTTTCTCTTAATTTAAATATCAGCCTTACAGATTTGCAAAGAACGATTCATAATATTTTGGAATAATATTTCTATTAATAAAATTAAGAATACCCTGTTTCTTTACTTGCGTAAAATTTAGTTTTTGGGTATAAAGTTTCTTTGGTTTACTAATATTTTCAGATTGATTCGTTTTCTGCTGCCTGCCCTTATTTCAACATAAGGAGAGGTCGTTTCAACACTTGATAAACCAACGCTGGGAACCAGGATGTTGTCGTTGTCTGCTTGTAAGTCACTTGGTTGAGCATCAATGGTTTCAGATTCCAGTCTCATCGGAACATCATCGAAAAAATGTCTGATATTGGATTACTACAGCCAGATTCTTCCATGTCTTTATATAAACCAGAGGGTTCAGGTTCAGGAGATAATAATTGTTGTACTCTTCTTTTAGACAAGAGGTTTACATTTTTAGTAAAGTCTTTATCCGAATCTGAATTACTTAAAGCAAAGTCTTGTCTAATTTGAAAATCTGGATCTTTAACACTATCGTCCGAAGAGAAATCTGAACTAGAGCTGGTTGACCTTGTAGACTCAGAAGTGTCGCTATCATAATCGCTTTCTGGAATAACTACGTTTGATTTCCTTTTTGAACATGCATCATCAAGTAGAGACAAACTGAGACTGTGTTGACTGTCAGGAATAGAATTACTATCAAAAGACTCATTCAGATTCACATCTGGTTCTTCCAACACTGGATAGTCAATTTGCAGATGTTTTTCCAAGTCTTGAACATTTTCGCCATTACTTTTACTGTTACCTCTTACCATGTTGAGTATTCTATGTAC
Source organism: Tholera decimalis (assembly GCA_943138885.2). Classification (NCBI taxonomy): domain Eukaryota; kingdom Metazoa; phylum Arthropoda; class Insecta; order Lepidoptera; family Noctuidae; genus Tholera; species Tholera decimalis. Next base: position 3,070,416 of record OW964557.2, on the reverse strand, counting down.
TCTTCTACTCATTCTGTAAAAAACAATACTTAATAATGTAATGGACTATACATACCAATGCTATCCACTCGCAGACCTTAGTCGTCGGCTCTTTTTGAACAATCATGCTGACATGATGGTTCAAAAGGAGCCTGGCGTTTTTAAAATGACTAAACTTCATAAAATAGGTAGCATACATAGAATACCTAGTAAACAAAAAAATGTAATAAATCACCTCATTTAAAATTTATTTAACCTACGGAATAATCTTACTTCTTACTAATTCTTACTTTCTTATCTTACTTTTTACTAATACTAATATTATAAATGTGAAAGTTTGTGAGGATGTTTGGAGGATGGATGGATGTTTGTTTATTTATTTATTTGTTACTCTTTCACGCAAAAACTACTGAACGGATCTGAATGAAGTTTGGAAAGTAAATAGTTGACATTCTGGAATAACATATAGGCTACTTTTTATCTCGAAATTCCCACGAGATCGGGATTTGCTCGGGAAAACCTTCACACACGTATGAAGTCGCGGGCAGAATCTAGTAATACGTAAAAAATACCTAAAATTTTATAATTACTATGATTACAATGCCTTGCACAAAAAATGCTAAAGTAATGTATCTCAAAACGTGATTTATCGATTGGCCTATGTATTAAAACAACTCAGTTAAAATAAAAGCAAAATGAGTGTATTCCTGAATACGGCTCTTTTGATTTGAAATGATCATAATAGAAAGTATTTTTTTTTATATTCAAAATAAACTATTTTTAAATATCGCACTTAATTTTAAATAACTTAAATGCAAAACGAACACATCGTCTCATAAGTTTATTTTGATCAATAAATTTAAGTTCATTTAGGTATATTTTCTATGCAAAACAACCACTTTTGAAATATGGTTCTTTTGAATTAAAAATAGTATCATACTTACGTGAATCCTTTATTCAAAACTGAAGTATTCCGAAATATGGTCGTTTTCCGTATAAAATCAATGAGTGACACAGATGAAATTTCGTGATATGGCTCTTTTGCACAAAAGAAACGTTCTTTCAGTTAGGTTGTCGACGCGCAACTAACAATATGGTAGTTTAGATCATATTACGCGCGTTCAAAACAAAAATTCAAAAGAAACGGTTGTGTTGTTTTTGTACTTTAAAATACAAAATCAATGGGTATCTTCTTTATATATTAAAATATGAAGACTTACGATTGTATTTTCACAATAAAAACATTTTTGCATTTTTTTTATTTGTGGTACTTTTGAATTGAAGCAGCGATATGTCGTGAGGCCGCGGCATGTCGCGAGGACGCGATTTGCCGCTTGGCGGTGATGTGTCGCGTAGCCGTGATGTGTCACGAGGTCGCGTTGAGTCGCGTAGTCGTGAGGTATCGCGAGGCCGTGATGTGAGGCGAGGCCGCGATGTGAGGCAAGGCCGCGATGTGTCGCGAGGTCGCGATATATCCCGAGGCCGCAGCGTGTCGCGAGGCTGTGGCGTGTTGCGAAGTCACGGCGTGTCGCATGGCCGCGATGTGTCGCGAGGCCGCGGCGTGTCACAAGGTCACGAGGCACCACGAAGCCATGAAGTTTCGGGAAACAGCGCTTTACCCCGGGAATATACACCAAACGCGTCGCACCCTGGGGTTACACACGCATCTAAATCAACCGTGAGTACCCCTAATATTCAAATTAATACAGATTCTAGTGCTTATGTTTTGGTTTCTGCGTTTAAAGAACTTATTCAGAACATGAAAACAGACGGGAGTAGTGAACGGTATCCGGTTATGAATGTTATTCCAGAGTTTGATCCTGCCAAACGAAACCAAACCATTGAAACCTGGCTAGTTAAGGTGAACGAGTGTGCCAAAATCTATAATTGTACTGAGAGACAAATAATTCATTATGCTCTTCCAAAATTAGTGGGTTTAGCGCAAAAGTGGTACCAGGGTTTACCTAGCTTACTGTTTTCATGGACTGAATGGCAGAATAAATAAATTAAAAATGGCATTTCCAAGCGACGAAAATTACGGTCAATTGTTAACTGACATGCTTGCTTGCAAAGCTAGATTTGGTGACTCGTTAGAAGAATACTTTTATCAAAAGATAGTATTACTAAATCGTTGCAATATGACTGGCAAGAGTGCAATAGATTATATCTTATTTAGCATCGAAGATAGATCTGTAAGGACCAGTGCGGAAGCAGCACAGTTTACGGAACCTGATAAGTTATTAGTTTATTTAAGGAATATGAGAACAACAAAGAGATCTGAGAAACCAAATCTACCAGTGCAACAAAGCAACGTCGAAAATAAACATTTTCGACCTGAACCGTCCCAGATCGAGTCTGACTGTAGGAGTAACAAAAGTTCTAGGCTTACTAAATGCTATAATTGCGGAGAAGAAGGACATCCATACTTTAGATGTAAACAACCAATTAAACGCTGTAATAGTTGTCAAAGAGTAGGTCATGTAACCAACGATTGTTCGGGTATATCAGACTCTAGAAATATTGACAGCACTAGTAAAACAGTCTTACGAATTTCAAAAGAACCGGACAATGATTCTTAATATTTTAAAGTAGCCACTTTTAAAGGACAAATTCTTAATTGTTTCATTGACTTCGAAAACCAATGCATGATGCATTGGTTAGTACAGCAATCCACTGCAAGAAATTAGTTCGATTCTTATTCAAAATCTAATTTATCGTAGGTACTAAGGGCTTTTGGAGACAGTGTTGTCAATTGTTTGGGTAAATTGAATGTTGTTGTAGAAATAGATTTGGTAAAAGGTTTCGTGGATGCACTTAGCTAAAATTCCATCCCGTCCAATACAATAGAGTTTAGAGTGAGACATATTGATAACCAGCAGTTGCTCGCGACTTCGTTCGCGTGGGAAGTTTTCCCGTGTAAATTCCGATCCCGTAGGAATTTTGCAAAATCCCGTCTTAGCGAGCATCTACATACTAAAAGAAACCCCATGCTAATTTAAGAGCCCGACTACTCGTAGTTTCTGAGATTTCGTGATTAGTCAGTGAGTGGTATTTCGTTTTTATATATACAATGTGTAACAGAATAAACGAATAAACGCAATTCCTGAAAGTAGTTGGTTCAGAATCGGCTTCCGAATCGATTTCCGTCAAAAAAAAATAGGTGTTACATTTTGACGGAAAAATCTTTCATTTAACCTAAAATGGAAACAGTATCATGACAAATTAATACAATCCTTAATTCAAGGAAATGGGCTCGTGTGTGTGTCAGCCCCTAATGTTGCCTGAGTGTATGCGTCTATGTAAGGATATTGTATGACACACATATGTTTTGCGTTTAGTAAGGATGACAAAAAATCAATTATTTGGATTTCAATTTATTTAGTTACGGATGTTGTTTTAGATTTATAATTTAACTAGTATTTGCGTGTGAAAAAAAAAAAGTGGGGGGGCGGGGGTGATGGGGGGGGTTTAGTATTTGCGTGTTGCGCGAGGTGCAAGCACCTTACGTGCTTGTAAAAAAAAAAAAAAGTCTGGGTGGTAATGGGGGGGGGGGTTGCAGAAGTATTTTGACTAAAGCATTGCCCCTCTACATGAATCTGAAAAAAAAATGTTACAAGTCTCTTAGATTCCGAGATCCGCCTAAAGGGGGGGCGAAGGGGGGGGGACTTCGAAAAATGGTTTTTACTTTACCGAGCCTCCTCTATACGAATCCGTAAAAAGAAAAAAATACGGGTCTCGTAGTTTCCGAGATACGATAGGGGGGGGGGGAGAAGGGGGGGGGGGGGAATAGGGGAGGTTTGGCACTTTTCCCGTAGGTTTGAGAGTTACTTGTTTACGAATCTGTCAAAATATACCCACCTCCCCATCCACCATCTGGGAGAACAATTATGTCAATGAGTGAGTGAGTAAGTGGTAATTTAGCTTTATATAATATAACTAGTATTTGCGTGTTGCGCGAGGTGCAAGCACCTCGCGTGCTTGTGAAAAAAAAAAAGGGTGGGGGTGATGGGGGTAGATAGGGGGGTTTAGTATTTGCGTGTTGCGCGAGGTGCAAGCACCTCGCGTGCTTGTGAAAAAAAAAAGAAAAAAAAGGGGGGAGTGATGGGGCGAGATGGGGGGTTTAGTATTTGCGTGTTGCGCGAGGTGCAAGCGCCTCGCGTGCTTGTGAAAAAAACAAAAAAAAAATGGGGGAGATGAGGGGGTTTAGTATTTGCGTGTTGCGCGAGGTGCAAGCACCTCGCGTGCTTGTGAAAAAAAAAAAAAAAAAAATGGGGGGGGGATGATAGGGGGGGGGGGGTTGCAGAAGTATTTCGACTAAAGCATTGCCCTTCTAAATGAATCTGAAAAAAAAAAAATTTCCAAGTCTCTTAATTTCCGAGATCCGCCTAAAGGGGGGGAGAAGGGGGGCGGGGGGGGGGACTTTGAAAAATGGTTTTTACTTTACCGAGCCTCCTCTACATGAATCCGTAAAAAAAATAAAATACGGGTCTCGTAGTTTCCGAGATACGATAGGGCGGGGGGAGAAGGGGGGGGAAAAGGGGAGGTTTGGCACTTTTTCCGTAGGTTTGAGAGTTACTTGTTTATGAATCTGTCAAAATATACCCACCTCCCCATCCACCATCTGGGAGAACAATTATGTCAATGAGTCAGTGAGTGAGTCAGTGGTAATTTAACTTTATATAGTATAAAACTAGTATTTGCGTGTTGCAAGGCTAAACTAGTATTTGCGTGTTGCGCGAGGTGCAAGCACCTCGCGCAACACGCAAAGAAAAAAACAAAAAAAAAGTGGGGGGGGGGGGGTGACGGGGGGAGATGGGGGGGTTTTAGTATTTGCGTGTTGCGCGAGGTGCAAGCACCTCGCGTGCTTGTGAAAAAAGAAAAAAAGGGGGGGGGAGATGGGGGGGTTTAGTATTTGCGTGTTGCGCGAGGTGCAAGCACCTCGCGTGCTTGTGAAAAAAAAAAAAAAAAAAATGGGGGGGGGGTGATAGGAGGGGGGGTGCAGAAGTATTTCGACTAAAGCATTGCCCTTCTAAATGAATCATAAAAAAAAAATTCCAAGTCTCTTAATTTCCGAGATCCGCCTAAAGGGGGGGAGAAGGGGGGCGGGGGGGGGACTTTGAAAAATGGTTTTTACTTTACCGAGCCTCCTCTACATGAATCCGTAAAAAAAAAAAATACGGGTCTCGTAGTTTCCGAGATACGATAGGGCGGGGGGAGAAGGGGGGGGAAAAGGGGAGGTTTGGCACTTTTCCCGTAGGTTTGAGAGTTACTTGTTTACGAATCTGTCAAAATATACCCACCTCCCCATCCACCATCTGGGAGAACAATTATGTCAATGAGTGAGTGAGTGAGTGAGTCAGTGGTAATTTAGCTTTATATAATACTAGCTTTTGCCCGCGACTTCGTCCGCGTGGAATAGTTACTTTGGGCTAACGTTAAATTTAACCCCGATTTTGAAGCATTCTTCATTGGCGCTCCGCTCCTATTGGCCTTAGCGTAATGATACAATATAGCTGTGCCCGCGACTCCGTCAGCGTAACTTAATGTATTGGTAATATTGTTTAGATCACGTTCACATGAGGCTTAAGTACCTAGAGAACGCTTCGACCGCGAGACGCGTCGAGCGCGGCGACCGATTCTCAAAAATAATCCTTATAGCATGATTCAGTATTCACGCGCGATGGCTTATTATTATAAGCGTATTTCATGTATAACTTTGGTGTTTCTATACCGATTTATATGATTCTTTTTACGGTTTCGTAGCCGAATGGCAAAAAACGGAATCTTTATAGTTTCGACATGTCTGTCCGTCTGTCTGTCTGTCTGTCTGTCTGTCCGTCCGTCCGTCTGTCACAGCAATTTTATTCGGAAACTATTAGGACTATACATGTGAAACTTGATAGGTAGATGTATTCTGTGAACCGCTTTCCGATTTTGAGAAAAAAAATTAAAAAATATTTAAAATAAAAATATTTTTTTTCATGAAATCGATGCATGTGTGGTATCTATAGACAGTTCTTTAAAAACGACATCGGGGTTTCTAAAACCACTTTTCCATAAAGTCAATCGTTTAAAAGATATAAGCTTCCAAAGTGGTAAAATGTGTGTGTGGCGGACAAAACCTCTAACTTCTATAATAATGGAGTGAAAAATCTAAAAAAAATATATGTCTGTAGATCTTAATATAAACTTTCAACCAAAATTAGTTTGAACGAAATCAGTTCAGCAGTTTTTGAGATACAGCATATTTTCTAAAACCGCAAATATAACTTTGCAAATCCATACAAACACTATGAAAAACAAATTTATTCGGCGCAGTTGTAAAAAAGCCAGTTTTAAGAAATTTGTAAGGTTTTTTTTTCAAAACAAATTTATTTGGCGCAGTTGTAAAAAATGTAAATAAGCTAGTTTTAAGAAATTTGTAAGGTTTTTTTTTTCGTCAAATAAATTTGCATATTATATTATAGTTACTACGGAACCCTTCATGGGCGAGTCTGACTCGCACTTGGCCAATTTTTTTATGGAATAGTTAATAATGTTAACTTTTTCAATTAGGGGTGACTGAGAGTGTTATAAACGTAAGAGTAGACAAATATTATAATCAGAAAGCTTTGAACTGCTAAGCTATCGGGAGTTACACGTGTTATTGTGAGTCAACCATAAAAGTTAGACATATGCTGTCGTGGGATATTTTTTATATAATTTTAAGGAGAACATTTCCGTCATGAAATGATTTGTGTAGCTTTAACCATTAAGGTTGCACACGCGACGGAAGCTTAAAAATGGAGTAACTTCTCCCGTTTTCCCAACATTTCCCTTCACTGCTCTGCTCCTATTGATTGTAGCGTGATGAAAAGTATACTATAACCCGCTCAGGAGTATGAAAAATAATTGTACCAAGTTTCGTTAAAATCCGTCGAGTAGTTTTTGTTTCTATAACGGTTATACAGACAGACAGACAGACAGACAGACAGACAAAAATTTAACTGATTGCATTTTTGGCATGAGTATCGATCCTTAATCACCCCCTGATAGTTATTTTGGAAATATATTTCATGTACAGAATTGACCTCTCTACAGATTTATTATAAGTATAGATATAGATAACTAGTATTTGCGTGTTGCGCGAGGTGCAAGCACCTCGCGTGTTTGTGAAAAAAGAAAAGGGTGGGGGTGATGGGGGTAGATAGGGGGGTTTAGTATTTGCGTGTTGCGCGAGGTGCAAGCACCTCGCGTGCTTGTGAAAAAAAAAGAAAAAAAAGGGGGGGTGATGGGGCGAGATGGGGGGTTTAGTATTTGCGTGTTGCGCGAGGTGCAAGCACCTCGCGTGCTTGTGAAAAAAACAAAAAAAAAATGGGGGGGTGATGGGGGGAGATGAGGGGGGTTTAGTATTTGCGTGTTGCGCGAGGTGCAAACACCTCGCGTGCTTGTAAAAAAAAAATGAAAAAAAGGGGGGGATGGGGGGAGATGGGAGGGGTATAGTATTTGCATGTTGCGCGAGGTGCAAGCACCTCGCATGCTTGTGAAAAAAAAAAATAGGGGGAGGGGTGATGGGGGGGGTGGTGCAGAAGTATTTTGACTAAAGCATTGCCCCTCTAAATGAATCTGAAAAAAAAAATGTTCCAAGTGTCTTAATTTCCGAGATCCGCCTAAAGGGGGTGAAGAGGGGGGTAAGGGGGGCGACTTTGATAAATGGTTTTTACTTTACCGAGCCTCCTCTATACGAATCCGTAAAAAACAAAAAATACGGGTCTCGTAGTTTCCGAGATACGATAGGGAGGGGGGAGAAGCAGGGTGAAAAGGGGAGGTTTGGCACTTTTCCCGTAGGTTTGAGAGTTACTTGTTTATGAATCCGTCAAAATATACCCACCTCCCCATCCACCATCTGGGAGAACAATTATGTCAATGAGTGAGTGAGTCAGTCAGTGAGTGGTAATTTAGCTTTATATAGTACTAGTACTCTCGCGGGGCTTCGCTCCCGTGGATTCTATCACGGTAAAAACATAACTCTCCTTTTTTGCAGTCGGGTAAAAAGTAGCCTATAACCTTCCTCAAGCTTCAAGCTACTAATCCACCCAGTACTTTCGAAGATTAGCGCGTTCAAGCAAACAAACAAACAAACAAACAAACTAACAAACTTTTCCGCTTTATAATATTAGTATAGATAATATTCTAATTGGGGTATCTGAAGTGTTGCGCTTGATCTGTTAAACCTTGTATAGATAATTGGGTATCTACGGTACAACAAAATGATCCAGAATTACAAAGAAATATTTCCATATTAAATGATAACGAAAATAACAATGTTATAGAAATCAAGAATACTTTTTTGAAAAAGGTCTGTTGTTTACGAAAACGGATGACTGTGATCGTTGGGTTGTACCAAACGGTACCTGATGGTAGGTGTTGAAGTCAAATCACGATAAAATTGGACACATTGGTTTTAACAAAACTTAAAATTTAAACGAAAAAAAAAAACAAACGAGTTAATAAACTAATAATAATATATGAACAGTCCTGTAGAATGTGCCCATGCTAAAGTAACATCTAAAAAAGCAGGGAAGTTGTATCCAATTGTATAGATTGATCAGCCGTTTCATACCTTACACATAGACCTTCTGGGCCCTTTTGTTCGAAACAAACGCAAGAATACTTATCTTCTACTAATTATTGCGCATTTACAAAGTTTGTCATAGTTGTACTAGTTAAAAGTACCAAATCCATTCATTCCATCTTAGCATTGAAAATTACTTTCACACTCTGTGTCCAGACATGGTTATTTTCTGATCGTGGAACATCGTTCACATCTAAGAACTTTCAAAAATTAATTAAATAAATTCGTTGGGTATCAAACATGTCATGAACGTTTCGGTGACACCATGTTCAAACGATCAAGTTAAGCGATATAATTACACAGATTTAGCAGCTCTAACAGCTACAAATCATGTCATATGAGATTCAGTGGAGCCTTAATATTAATCAAAATAAGGGAACTAGGAAAAGTCCCGCCTAGGCACTGTATGGTCTTGACTTGGCGGATATCTCAAGCTCTTTACTAGAACTTAGTGTTATAGATGAAACAGTAAATGTTAATCCTTCTTTACGAGTTATTAGGAAATTGATCCCGAAGGGGTTAGTCCCCTTATCGGATAGTAGAAGTTCTTGATAATGATCGATACGTAATTGAAGATACCCCGTTATCCAGGAAAGGTAATAGAAAATTTTGTAGCATTTTCTCGGTAGATGAAATCCATCCTTGGTTGGTATTTAATAGAGCAGATACAGAGTCCGAGATTTCAAAAATGATGACACTGATTGACACGTTTGATTGAGTTGTGGTCTTATTAAGGGAATATTATATACGCATAAAGATGGCATATTGTTATAGTCATGAACAATGTAATTATAAACACTTCCAATGATTAGTTATCTTGTTATTACCCTGTTAAAAATAATTTAAATGTGTGGCCTGACTGAGAATATGTCGGAGGTCTCAGTTAGGACAGATATTTAAGGATATGAATGAGGCCTTAATGTCTTAGTTTTAGGATAAGATAAAAATAGCGGTGTAATTAATTAGTGGCCTGACTGAGAATATGTCGGAGGTCTCAGTTAGGACAGATATTTAAGGATATGAATGAGGCCTTAATGTCTTAGTTTTAGGATGAGATAAAAATAGAGGTAATTAATAAGTGGCCTAACTGGGAATATGTTGGAGGTCTCAGTTAGGACAGATATTTAAGGATATGAATGAGGCCTTAATGTCTTAGTATTTAAGTGGCCTGACTGGGATTATGTCGGAGGTCTCAGTTAGGACAGACATTTAAGGATATGAATGAGGCCTTAATGTCTTAGTATTTAAGTGGCCTGACTAGGAATATGTCGGAGGTCTCAGTTAGGACATATTTAAGGATATGAATGAGGCCTTAATGTCTTAGTATTAGGATGAGATAAAAAAGTAATGTAATTAAGAAGTGGCGTAACTGAAAATATGTATGAGGACTCGAGAACTAAATGTACACCTGCAACTTTCAGTGTCCGTCCTTGAGCTTTGTTTATGGTCATTGCGAATGCCGCTTTTAGGCGAAATTTGAGTTTTTCGAACTGAAAGTGAGGAATAAATACGTTTTCACCGCTTGCTGTTCCTGTCATAATTATTGCTTGAAAACATTGCATCCAAGGTATGTAATTTGTAGTCGCATGCCATTACAGAGCCTTGGTACGCCCTGATTACGCATCAACAGGACTGGGACACCAAGTTAAAGCCTCAAATAATGTGATGGGGTACCCTGACAATTCCAGAGAGTTGATAAACTCTACAGAGTACGACGTCACTTGCTTTGTATCCATGACAATGTCGACGGACAGATACTCAACAACATCACAATCCACATAAGACATAATCTCTTCGTTGATCTGCCCTACAATTTCGTTAGTTGGTGCCAAAATTACTCTTTCACGCAGCCATTCTTTATCCCTCATATTTGTTTTCAAATCAGAATAAACGTGGTTTATTAAATTATCTGTATCTTGGACTACGTTCACTATGTATGTTACTACAGTTTCAGCTTCAGTTTCAGCTTCAGTTTTGGTTTCAGCATCAGTTTCAGCTTCAGTTTGGTTTCAGCGTCAGTTTCAGCTACAGTACCCAATTTCAGCTTCAGTTTCAGTTTCAGCGTCAGCTTCAGCTTCAACTTCAGTTTTGATTTCAGCATCAGTTTCAGTTTCTGCTTCAATTTGGTTTCAGTTTCAGCTTCAGCTTTGGTTTCAGCATCAGTTTCAGCTTTAGCTTTAGTTTCAGTTTCAGTTTCAGCTTCAGTTTGGTTTCAGCGTCAGTTTCAGCTACAGTTTCAATTTCAGCTTCAGCTTCAGTTTTGGTTTTAGCATCAGTTTCAGTTTCAGCTTCAGTTTGGTTTCAGCGTCAGTTTCAGCTACAGTTCCAGTTTCAGCTTCAGTTTTGGTTTCAGCATCAGTTTCAGTTTCGCTTCAGTTTGGTTTCAGTTTCAGTTTGGTTTCAGCGTCAGTTTCAGCTACAGTTCCAGTTTCAGCTTCAGCTTCAGTTTTGGTTTCAGATTCAGATTCAGATTCAGTTTCAGCTTCAGCTTCAGTTTTGGTTTCAGTTTCAGATTCAGCTACAGTTTCAGCTTAATTTTCAGCTTCAGTTTCAGTTCTAGCTTCAGCAATGGTTATAGTTTCTAGTAATATTATATACGCATAAAGATGGCATATTGTTATAGTCATGAACAATGTAATTATAAACACTTCCAATGATTAGTTATCTTGTTATTACCCTGTTAAAAATAATTTAAATGTGTGGCCTGACTGAGAATATGTCGGAGGTCTCAGTTAGGACAGAATATATTTAAGGATATGAATGAGGCCTTAATGTCTTAGTTTTAGGATAAGATAAAAATAGCGGTGTAATTAATTAGTGGCCTGACTGAGAATATGTCGGAGGTCTCAGTTAGGACAGATATTTAAGGATATGAATGAGGCCTTAATGTCTTAGTTTTAGGATGAGATAAAAATAGAGGTAATTAATAAGTGGCCTAACTGGGAATATGTCGGAGGTCTCAGTTGGGACAGATATTTAAGGATATGAATGAGGCCTTAATGTCTTAGTATTAGGATGAGATAAAAAAGTAATGTAATTAAGAAGTGGCGTAACTGAAAATATGTATGAGGACTCGAGAACTAATTACTAATGTAATAAAGCGTGAAACTATTGTATTTAATTTACCATTATGAAAACGCAATCAAAATAAATTAAATTTCCCGGGACGGGAAATGTATCAGGAAAGGCCGACCGTTAGAATCTATATATTAAATCATACCTACATGTTAATAAATGTGAATAAGTAGCTACAGTCCTATTAAATTCCGACAGATGGTCTTTCCGGTTTTAGATTTGTATACATAAAATATCTATTAATTATATTTATTAAGTAAATAATGTTAATTAATCTAAAATAATTAAATATACATTTTTATAAAATATTGTACTAGCACAGACACTACTTCCGGAATTATTGTCAACTTCCTTTATTTGTTTGTTCCGGTTTAAAATCGTTGGTGGGAAGTAGTGCGTGTGCTAGTTGGCAGTGGACTCTCAACAGTTAAAGTGTGAACACGTGTGACTAGAATATTGTGTTAAGTAAAATAAATCGATTTAAAACTTTAAACGTGTCTTCATTTCTGGTCTCTCATAATTGTAAGTCAGGGACGAAGGAGTAATATCAACTTTCGTTATACTATTATTCTTAAGTTTTACGAGTTTTCAGTCTTTTTATATGATTTTTCATTTTTATTTAGTTTTAAACATATCAGTCATATTTATTTGTAATTGCGTCGTGAAACCTCATTCAATGGGTTTACCCTAAATGGTTGCAAAAATGAAAAATGGTGAAAGAAACCTAAAAATCATTAAAGACCTATTCAACGATACCTCACTTGAAAAGTTACTTTATAAGTATTTAATCAATTTCCAAATAGGCTGAAAAAGAGCCTTTTCAATAATGTTGCTAATATAACATTTTATTTGCAAACGATATTTTTACGAATTATATTTATAATTATGCTCTTAATTTTATTGAGCAAGACCAAGGGTCTTGTGACTTATTGAGTTAACAATGTTACTATATAGATATTTGTCAGCATAAATAAGCTATGATCTCTTTACTTAATAAGAATTTTATCACAATGTTTTATATAATTTATGTCGAAATGAATTTTGAAGTTATTTCCTACTAGCTTTTGCCCGCGGCTTCGCCCGCGTTAATTTACACTTGTCAATAATTCTTGTTGCCAAAAAGGTGTACCGTATCTTTTTGGGTGGTTAAAAAACGCATATAATATTTAAAAAACCATCACCAGGGTTCATCCATCCCCAAAAACAGACAGACAGTTAGTATTTAAAATTTATCGTTTTAAAACCAAAAACGTAGTTTACAATACATTTTTGTAAACTACGTTTCTGGTTTTCCCGTCCTTGGCGTGTTGATTTTGTACGCTTAATGCTCGTGAGCACGCCACATACAATTGCCCATGGGAAAAGCAGTCTTTTTCTAAATGTACACCTGCGACTTTCAGTGTCCGTCCTTGAGCTTTGTTTATGGTCATTGCGAATGCCGCTTTTAGGGGAAATTTGAGTTTTTCGAACTGAAAGTGAGGAATAAATACGTTTTCACCGCTTGCTGTTCCTGTCATAATTATTGCTTGAAAACATTGCATCCAAGGTATGTAATTTGTAGTCGCATGCCATTACAGAGCCTTGGTGCGCCCTGATTACGCATCAACAGGACTGGGACACCAAGTTAAAGCCTCAAATAATGTGATGGGGTACCCTGACAATTCCAGAGAGTTGATAAACTCTACAGAGTACGACGTCACTTGCTTTGTATCCATGACAATGTCGACGGACAGATACTCAACAACATCACAATCCACATGAGACATAATCTTTTCGTTGATCTGCCCTACAATTTCGTTAGTTGGTGCCAAAATTACTCTTTCACGCAGCTATTCTTTATCCATCATATTTGTTTTCAAATCAGAATAAACGTGGTTTATTAAATTATCTGTATCTTGGACTACGTTCACTATGTATGTTACTACAGTTTCAGCTTTAGTTTCAGCTTCAGCTTCAGTTTTGGTTTCAGCATCAGTTTCAGTTTCAGCTTCAGTTTGGTTTCAGCGTCAGTTTCAGCTACAGTACCCAATTTCAGCTTCAGTTTCAGTTTCAGCGTCAGCTTCAGCTTCAACTTCAGTTTTGATTTCAGCATCAGTTTCAGTTTCTGCTTCAATTTGGTTTCAGTTTCAGCTTCAGCTTTGGTTTCAGCATCAGTTTCAGCTTTAGCTTTAGTTTCAGTTTCAGTTTCAGCTTCAGTTTGGTTTCAGCGTCAGTTTCAGCTACAGTTTCAATTTCAGCTTCAGCTTCAGTTTTGGTTTTAGCATCAGTTTCAGTTTCAGCTTCAGTTTGGTTTCAGCGTCAGTTTCAGCTACAGTTCCAGTTTCAGCTTCAGTTTCAGCTTCAGTTTTGGTTTCAGCGTCAGTTTCAGTTTCAGCTTCAGTTTGGTTTCAGTTTCAGTTTGGTTTCAGCGTCAGTTTCAGCTACAGTTCCAGTTTCAGCTTCAGCTTCAGTTTTGGTTTCAGATTCAGATTCAGATTCAGTTTCAGCTTCAGCTTCAGTTTTGGTTTCAGTTTCAGATTCAGCTACAGTTTCAGCTTAATTTTCAGCTTCAGTTTCAGTTTTAGCTTCAGCAATGGTTATAGTTTCAGCATCAGCTTCAGCTTTAGTTTCAGTTTCAGCTTCAGTTTGTTTTCAGCGTCAGTTTCAGCTTCAGTTCCAGTTTCAGTTTTGGTTTCAGTTTCAGATTCAGTTTCTGGTTCAGCTTCAGTTTTGGTTTCAGTTTGAGATTCAGCTACAGTTTTAGCTTAATTTTCAGCTTCAGTTTCAGCTTCAGCTTCAGTTTTGGTTTCAGCATCAGCTTCAGCTTTAGTTTTGGTTTCAGTTTCAGATTCAGTTTCTGCTTCAGCTTCAGTTTTGGTTTCAGTTTCAGATTCAGCTACAGTTTCAGCTTCAGTTTCAGTTACAGCTTCAGATTCGGCTACAGTTTCAGCTTAATTTTCAGCTTCAGTTTCAGTTTCAGCTTCAGCTTCAGTTTTGGTTTCAGCATCAGTTTCAGTTTCAGCTACAGTTCCAGTTTCAGCTTCAGCTTGAGTTTTGGTTTCAGTTTCAGTTTCAGATTCAGTTTCTGCTTCAGCTTCAGTTTTGGTTTCAGTATCAGATTCAGCTACAGTTTCAGCTTAATTTTCAGCTTCTAGCATTTTATTCGCAGTTTACTTTTTGTCTTTTGTCTAGTGTTCCAGTTAAGTATTTTCAGACATGCTACAAGCAGCCTGTTGCTGATGTTCCGCTCTTATAGGTGACAGGTGTACATCTTTTTTTTGAAAGAGTGTGTTATGATGGGCATTGTTCAGTCCTACAATCAGCGCAACGATACTGGATGGCCGAACGGTCCACGGTACGTGGAGCTTAACGTTGCTTTCAAGCACAATATGGGCTCTCCGGCCTTACCAATAAATAGTTAACTTTACACAATTTGACTTACCAGTTCTAGAGACGACAAGTTACGACCTTTCCTGAGGCCACGTCCGTGTATGTGTGTGTATGTAATTAGTAATTGAAACGTATAGTGAGGTCGAGTGTTGATGGACGAAGGTTCTCAAAGATGCAGGTCCTCACAACGCGGTCCGGCAGCAATCACAGCACAAACTTTACACCAGATTGGAGCAGCTATTTATCACCAATTCACAATTACTTTCAACAATTCGCGTGCCATTCGGTCTGGCGTCAATACGGCGGTATTGTTCCAAAATATCCCAGGTTTTTTGTCAATTCGGGATTACAATTTCAACTTATCGTTAATCGCGACCAAATTATCTTTTAACCGCGTAGATTGAACAGGATTTTTAATATCAATCAATGAATCGATCTCAACAAACAAGGCGGTTGGTTTTGCAAAAAATTATATGTCAAGTGTCAACATCAAAGACAATAGAATATTGCCATACCAAAAATATGCGTTCTGATATTCTCTTCGGACGGAACAGGCTTATTGAAAATATTCGCCAGCTCCAGGATTTCTCTGCCTTGATCGTAACGGTGTCCATATCCGTAGTTGCCGTGAACTGTAAACCCAGCTAGAGCATCGCGTCTAACGTGACCGTTTACATCACCTGCGATGATCTTGTTTTCAGATATTGGGAAAGTGTGAAGAAATTCCTGGACATCTTCCCAGAAGCTGGCTTTTTATTCCTTTGTACATTCTGCCTAAATGGATTTTATGTTTAAACATAAATGGTTGATTATCGAGAGCGATTTTTAATAATATTATGCGGTCGCTACGCCTTTCTACAGATATGATACGCTGTTTTAGTATAATAATAATGACTAGTAACTGGTATCCGTTTTCTATATTTTTGAACCTTTCCATATTAGTTTTTTATTGCAACATATATTTATTTTACGTCGGTGGAGAACCACTGCCAGTTCTTGGCTGCCTCCGGTCAGGGAACCTATATTTCAGTTTTAGTTAACTGAGCATGCGCATGGTTTTAAGTGACGGCATTAGGCGCGTTGCGTCTAATGCCGTCGCTTACAGGGGACACCCTAATATTCTTCGCAGCTAAGTACCCTTGACCACAGCTTGACGGGGAGTCCCTAGCATTTATAATTATTTTCTTTGTTGTACTTTGATGTTTAGACTAGAAGAATGTTGATTGGCTATCACTTTTTACGACCGGTTGACACCTGACGTCAGGACTGGATCTAAATCTTATACTTACAGAAATATTCTGCAAAGTCTAGATTCTTGCCCGATTATCAGTACTTTTGGCTTTACATAGCTTTTCCCTTATATACTTTAAAAGTATATAAACAATACATATATAGATCGAAAACCTAGTTTAAGACCTAGACATAGGCATATAGGTCATAACTGTAGCTCATCTATATATAAAAATATAGGCAAAAAACTGCGTACATTGTGGCGTGAAGGTTTGGGTGGTACTAATTATGTCAGTCACTATTTGCGTACTTGTGTTTGTTATAAATATTACTAGACTTATTGTGCCTGTGGTATGCAAACTCTGGTGCAAGAGTGCTCAGATTACTTTTGCTGGGTTCATGGTAGTGTGTAGCCCTAGCTTTATATGTCTCATAGTTTTTGCAAACCTGTTGTAATTGGTCTAACGTTTGCACACTACTTAGTGCTAGCACATCCGCATAGATGGGTTTAACATTATGAGAGATAATGTCGAATTTTTCCTCTTCTGAAAGATTTTTTTCGAGTCGGTTGAAGAGAACGCTCATTATAGAAATGTAAATACACACATCAAAAGTGTCTAGGGATCAACATATATTTTTGCAATAACTTTTCTCCTGATTGATATTAATTAAAATTTTCTTTAAGGATTCATCAAATAAAGTGTTTTCGTTTGTCACAGTAACGATAAACCAAGTCACCTTTGCATTAATAAAGAAATTTGCCATTTTCCTAATAAAGGGATTTTTGACATTTGAACCACTAACATTAAAGTTCAAAAAAAGGACTGAAATAACAGTTTTCTTTAAAATTTTATTGGGTAACTTAAACAATTAATAATCCGTGTTTCTACCGCGAACACTAACAACACAAGAACATCGGTTTGGCATACTCAAAATGAGTTCATCCAAATCACGCTGTGGAATGGCCGCCCATGTTCGTTGCAACAACAAAAAAAGGTCTTCTTGCGACTGGATACCCTCCATATTCGGCAGAGCTCTTCTCTGTAGCATATTCCATGCATGCTCAATCGGGTTCAAGTCTGGCGACTGAGCAGGCCAGAGCAGGACATTGATGTTAGCTGCGGCGAGAGTCTGTCTTACAACTCTTGCGGTGTGCGGTCGTGCATTATCATGCATTAACTGAAATAAGGGACCGATTTGCACTTGTAGAGGAACGATGACGTCAGATACAATCGTCTCAGCATAAATTTGAGCGTTGAGGTTGCCTCTGATCCAAATCAACTCAGTTCTTCCGCCGATCCAAATACCCGCCCATACCATGATGGTTCCACCACTATAAGGATGGACTTCCTGGCAGGATTTTAATCGCTGTTGGCGTCCAGGGGTTCTCCAGTGTCGTATACGTCTTGTATCCGGTCTCATACCAAAACGAGACTCATCAGAAAAGCACACGAAACGCCATTGTTCTTCTGCCCAATTTCTGTGTTCAAGAGCCCATTGATATCGAATCCTACGATTGTGCATTGCTATAGGTGGTACCCGTAGCGGTCTTCGGGAATGAAGGTTCACTTCATGCAAGCAGTTTCTGACTGTTTGGTCGCTAATTAAGTTCCCTGAAGAGTGATGAAGCCTCACGGCTAACATCATGGCGGTTATTGTTGGAGCTCTTCGAGTTAAGATTTGAATGTATCGGTCTTGTCTCCGTGTGGTGCAGCGATACCGTCCTCCATGGCGCTCAGCCACGGTACCAGTGCTTCCGTAACGTGTTCAAAGTCGACTGATAACACTCTGACTTGTATTCAGAGCTAAAGCTTTTTTTTTTGGTGGTTGGCAACACCGGTGACAAGTCGTGAAAAAAAACGATCTCGTAGTAAAATTTGCATTAAATATTTTTAATTGTGTATTAATTAGTGTAAGATCGGCTATTAACGCTAGATTCAAGGCATAAAGAGACTCAATCAGTGTTTGTGCCGTGTTTTTGTTGTAATAACTTCAAAAATCTATAAAACAATAAGTTTTGTACCGGCTGTCAGTTTGGTTGGACTCGGACTGGAAATCACCAAACCCGGGGAGTATATTTTTTCATAATTTTACCTATACTTATTACTTTTACACACTTCTCAACACCTGCAAATACTGCTCAGATCTTTGAGCAACGTCCAGTAAACATTGGCACCGTTTATGTCTGCTTTTGCTGGACAAACTGTGGAAGCAAAATCGATGATGAAAACATTCGCCCCAGACAAAACTCATACTGCATATTTACTACACATATACTTACATAATTATATTCAATTCTTATTAATCAACTATTAGCTTTGTTTAAACCAGTAACTTTTATTAAATAAGCAAGAAATCCATAGTGTTAACTATTATACATGCTTGGTGAATAACTTTTTTCTTGTAATCTGAGCAAATGACTTTCTGTTAATATAAAGACAAGTAGTAATGTGTTAGATATTAAACATAAAATTTGAAGTTAATAGTACTATCATTATCTATTTTTCTGCTACCTACATTCTTATTTATTATCCTTTCAACAATTTAATTTCATTTCTCTGTTGTAATTTCTTTTAATTCTAATAGTTATTTTCTTACTACTTTCTCAGGTTCTAAACTTCCCTAGTATATCCCCCAAATACTCAGTTGATTTCTGTCACATTCCAGGAGCGGTTCAGTCAACTTTTTGAATATGATGACCCGCGGAGCTACTGTTCGTGACATGAATGTGAAACTGAATGCCGCACTGAAGGAGCTCGAGGTCTCAAAGAAGACCTGCAATGACCTGCTGCGAGAAAGAGAGGAAAGCGAGGTGGAAGTAACGAAGTTAGTGGACAAAAACACTGAGCTCAAGAAACAGCTCGTGGAACTGCACACCCAGCACATGGACATATTGGACCAGCATCACCACCTCCGCAATCTAGTGTCTGAGTTTCAAGAATGCAGCGACACACACGATCAGGCACTGAAACGGATATCAGGACTTGAAGCAGAATTATACAAGGCTCAGAATACAATTTCTACAATTGAATCCTTGAGATCCAGTGAACAAGTTGCCAACACAAACAGTCTATTCGACGAGCTGGTGGGTAGTGGATATGGACTGGAGTGTAAGAAGCCCACCTATACCATAGACTTGACTGGGGACGATACGTTAACTAAATGTCCTATTTTAAGTAGCCACAATAAAATAAAGAAATATATCAAAATTAATAGAAACATTCAAAAGTACAAGAAACTTTTAAAATCAAAAAGTGTTTATAATTATAATATAGAACTTAGAAAGCAGCGTGTTATCCTAAATAGCCAATTAAGAGAATGTAATTGCAAGTTAGATAGTCAGAAAAAGATGTATGATGTTGATATACAAAATCTAGAGCAGGAATTACTGAGTAGGGAAAATACACTTAGGGATATTTTTTATAAGTATGAGTCGAGCCAAAAAATGTTAAGTGAGCGCATGCAGGAGGCCTGTGACTTGGTGGACTTGGTAAAGTTTAATGCGGAGAGGTATGAGTCATTGACAAATGACCTCCCCTGCAGTTGTGTTCCAAATCCCTCGGCCATCATTTCATCGAATATTACTCCCGCATCCTCACTCAGTGTGCCACATACCTTGGAAACCATAAGTCCAGCCCAAAGTAACATTTTAGTGTTTTCAGATAGTTTAGGGACAGGTTTTGGTTCACTATTAAATACTCATTGTAATCATGCTATACTAAGTCATTGTTACCATAACCTGCATTTCACTGAGCTTGTTCAAAAAATTAAACAATCAAAATTGAATGAGCACACCACAGTCATTGTTTTAATAGGGAAAATATTGACAGCTGATTTTCATCTTTTACTCGAATTTGATTAACAGTTCCTGTTTCAAATTATGAAATGCACCAAAAAGGATCCATATAAATTTATAAAATCATAAATTTATTACAAAGCCACATCTCAATCTCAAGAAATCCGCATAAAAATGCTTGATCCCTAGACACTTTTGATGTGTGTAGTTATATTTTCAGTTTCACCTTGTGTACGCTGTCTGATTTCAGAAAGGAGTCTATAGTCATAATCATCACTATCAAAGGCAGACTTAAGTTGCTCGATTAACTGGTCCCAAGACAATATATCAGTTTTTATGTGTCTATACCAGTGTAAAGCATTGCCAGTGAATATGTCATAGGAAAAATTCAACATGTCCTCCCTGGAAATTCGCTTACTTAGTCTGAACTCCTCAATTTTTTTAACAAATGACCTTACACACATATTCCCATCGTATTTGGGTTTATTGCCATGGTGACTGGGACAAGTAACAACTATATTTGGGGTTTTTGTGGCACTTGCTTCAGCCTGCTGACTACTGGTAGAACTATCTGATGTACTAGGGGTGAGTTTACTCAGGAGAGTTTTGTACTGATTGTCTAAGCAACCAAACAGTGAATCAAGTTCTCTCTTCAACCGAATAGCGTCTTGTGTGGTTGGAGTTATTCTTCCTAATCTATGGAATATGTGGTTCCTATTTGATGTAGCTACACTAAGAGAACGTTCAGTGTTTATGGTAGATAAGTAGTCTTTAAAATCTTCTAGCGTCTGACTCAGACCACTCAAATCATCCTTCTCATTTATCCCGGACAGCAAAATGTCCTCAGTGTCATGTAGTCTAGAAAGTTTGTTAATTTGTTTTCTAAGGTCTGTGACTGTGCCCTTTTCACCGCCTCTAATGATGACCTCATATTCTAATTCGGCCTTTCTTAGGTGGATAAAGTTAATTGGGTAAGCGCTCATTGTGATCTTTACAATTGATATCAAAACCCTAGCAGCTGAATAACAAATTAAACAAGGATATCTGCGCCTCGAGACCTACAGGCAACAGACGGATGGGTTGAGGGAAGTAAGGTAGTATAGGAAATGAATAACTCACTGCCGATCAAGCAGACTCACAAGATCGTTTTGTTGCTAAAGGTGTCTTGGCCACAGCGAGGGGATTACTAGACAAAAATACAGTAAGAAAATATAGTTAGTTACTCACTAGGTACTTACCGCCACGATGAATGAGTAAAGGTAAATAGCAACCAGTGAAGAAAACCTTAGTGAACTTTACCGAGTCGGCGCCATTTACCTTTACTCATTCATCGTGGCGGTAAGTACCTAGTGAGTAACTTAATTTAATTTTTTAAATTTCACTCGCATTCGGAAACTCACTCGAATAGACTTTGGCATAAGATGCGTATTCCAGTAATGAAACTTAAACCAATTTGAACATATACATGGACCATCACCAAAAAAAATTTTTTTTTACCATTAACAAATTTTTTTTATTATTTTTTTTTAAATACTCTTAGCGTTGAACTTTAACATAATTTAATTTTAAACCTGAACATAAAATAGAACCTTAACTTATTATTAAATTGTTGTTAGAACTTTGATAATTTAATATTCAACGATGAACTTACTTCTTGCTATGAAACCTAACTTTAGCTATAGTTTGCAACAGTTCACCAAGGTTACCTAACCCTATGGAGATACACTTGCTTTATCTTGCTGTTTTTCCTACTGACTGTCTCGAGTTAAACTACTCTATAATTAGTTTACCTCTCGTATGTGATAGTAAGTCACTGACTTAGGACTACTTCCAAGTCAGGGATGGACATAGAATGGATGGATGAATGATTAATAGTATGGAAGCACATGAATGGGATGTATGAACGTATAGGTAGTCAGTAATAGTGGTTTAGGCCTTTTAGCGGATTTATCCTAGGGAAAATCCTTCACTAACAGGCGGGGTACTGTAGCGTGGTAGTCGATTAAACTAGAATCGATTACCACACTCATCCCTAATGTCTATGGTTTCACTTAGTGACAACACTTATGCGGTGCCGGCTATAAATTCTAATACCCGGTCTGCTGAGTCCTTTTTACACCGCCTACTACTACAAGTAACTAATATTGAAACCCCTCTGTGCCCAAGGGTTTTTCTTTTTACTGCCTTCATCTCTGATATCAACTACCTCAACGTCTGCCACGCGACGGGTGTCACCGCTGCCTCCGCGTATAACCGCTAGAGAGACGCCCTGTCGCGTGGTCTGCCTGCATAACCTCTGCACCTGCCACGTGCGAGTTGGGTGTCAACGCTGCCTCCGCGGCTAACCGCAGGAGAGACATCCTCTCGCGTGGCCTGCCCTGCATAACCTCTGCGTCTGACACGTGGTCGCTGCCGGCTTCGGGGTCGGCCCGCCGGTCTGCGTGCGTCGCGGCCTAAGCCCAGGGCAGTACCTTACACAAACCTACAACCAGTGGAGGAACACCTTGGTGAACTGAATCTACCCCTCTACCGAATAAATGCTGTAAACTTCTGTGGTCATCTTTCAATTCTACCACCTAAACCTCTACGCCACAACATAATAGAGAAAATAAACAGTATCTGGTTTGAGGTTTTGGCCAGTTTTGGGTGATCCTCGTTTCAGTAAAGTTTCGAGAAACGTAAGCGCACACGATTCGGTGCGTTGCGTGGTCAAGTCGAACTATCACCTTCAAGTTTCCCTAGCGGGACCACACAAGAACCCTTAAGCCCTCAAGAATATGTGAATTCATTCATCCTTCCGGCAAGCCCTTCAGAAGATAGTGTTCTGTGCAGACAATCGTATCACAGTAAGTGGAATTCCCTGCCGGAGTCTGTGTTTCCCGATAGCTAAAACCTCGGGGTCTTCACGTCAAGAGTGAATAGGTTACTTCTAGGTAAGTGTGCTCCATCTTCGACCACATCATCACTTACCATCATGTGAGATGATGGTCAAAAGTGAACCTATTATCAATTAAAAAAAAAAATATACAGTCCACCTTTGACATCGGCGACAAACGGAACGTTAGCGTTATCATCTATAACCAGAATCTCTGAGCGGGACGGTCGAACTGCGAGTCGCTTAGCCTTTTCGCAACTTTAGTATGTTGGGATCGGATTCGTCTAACCAGATACAGCTGAATATTAGTATTTTGCACGGAGCAACTGCCTACGAGCATTCGGTCTCTACAACCCAGTAGCTGGGTAGCATAATACCCATTGACTAGACCAGTGTCAGACGCTTCTGACTACCCGTAACGACTGCCAAATATGTCCAAATGACAGCCGGGACCGACGTCTTAACGTGCTTCTCGAGGCACCCGGTTATCACTCTGCTAACTTCTAGACTCCAGGCTACTATTCAGAAATGTTGTGTGGTAGTGTGACTTATAAAAATATCCAATAGCACTTTTTTCTACCTCTAAACTAAAGAGGCACAATTTGGTACACTCGGTCTTAAGTTATTGTTATTACTATTATACAGGATGGCCCGTTTACAGTTGTCCAAAGATTTTTTTCTGCTTGAGAGCATCATAAGTGATCATTTAAAACATACTTTGGTAAAAATTTCGAAATACGTCGCCATTTTTAAGGGGTTGTGAGTGGTTGGGGGGAGAGGGGGGGAGGGGTTGGATCCCCCCTTCATCATTTTCACCCGCCGGAAATACTTGATTTCCTTAGAAAAAATAAAAAACAGTCATTTGTACAAAAATAGTTTATTCCACTTTATAAACTTGTTTTATCGCTTAAAACTGGCTAGCGGGGCTCCGTCGATTAATAATTGGAGCATTAATGTTTCTGGGTGGTTTAAAAAAAAATAACCACGATAGCTAACGCGGGAGCTTCGCTGCGCTGCCATCTAACCTAACCCAACGAAGTCGGATTGTGCCAACTTGGAGTAATACATTGCTATTAATTACCTAAGAATTATATCTTGTTCTTATACATTTCCTATAAATAATAAAACAACAAATAACACATAAAAAATAAAATATAATTAAGTGAGTAAGCCATGATCGTACAGTAAAGCAATCCAAACAGAATCCAAGAACGTAGTCAAGTCGTAGAAAAAACATAAATCGATACGGAGGAACACATTCACTTATACTCGAAAAGCAAAGGAATTGAAAGGAATGACGCACAAAAATGTCCATCCAAGATGGTGGGTTGCGTTTCGTTTCACGTTTTTCACATAAAACCTAAAAATCACATTTGAAAAACTGTATTAAAGCATAAAAATTACGTTCCATTTTGCGTAATTGCAATAGTACCTATTTAAGAATTTTTGGAAATTGTTTAAAAATATTAAGACGCAACTCCGGCAGCCAAAATTACATTGGGGGATTAAGACTAACTCCCTTAAGCCCCCTGCACCACAAATATCCTCAAATTCAGGCGACTCGTTTTAAAATCCAACCCCATTCCATCATCCATTTTAACAATTAACAATGACACCGCTATAGTTGCACTGTATCGATCACCATCCTATAATAATATAACGCCTTTTTTAACATCCCTCAGCTCTATTTTAACTAATTTAAAAAACATCAAATCTGCCATTATAATAGGCGACATAAATATAGATATATCACCGCATTCCCACGATGCCAAAGCATCTGAATACCTAAATACTGCAGCCTTTCAAGGATTTTTACCAGCCCACACTTTTCCCACCAGACAGGGAAAAACTTGTCTTGATCATGTTCTTCTTAAAACTAAATTAAAATCACATACCTTTGTTTTAAATTCAACCATTACGGACCACAACGCGGTCTTACTCTGTCTTTACCATCTTCAAAATCAAAATCATCCACAATCCAGCGTATCTAAACTTAACATAGCTGCTATTCGTGAGCAGCTGAGCAATTTGAATCTCAGTACTATCAAGGAAATAAAAGAACCTAATGAGGCAATGGAAAAATTTGTTTGTATGTTACAAGACGTGGTCAATAATAATGTCACTATTGTCAAAATTCCACGTAAAAAACGCACAATTAGACCCTGGATCACGCCAGGATTACTAAGATGTATTCAGAATAGGGATCGCCTCCACAAAATCTCACAAATGTCACCTGATAATGAAACTCTAAAACTAACTTACAGCCGATATAGGAATTTTTGCAATGCGTTATTGAAAAGACTGAAAAGACAACACGAAAAAAATGAATTAGACAAAAATAGCAGCAACAACAAAAAACTTTGGGAAGTTATCAAAAATATAACGAATACAAGCAAAACGAAATCAGCTACCACAGACCTACTAGGCGATTCCCCTCAAACTTCTGTGAACCAAGCTAACGATTACTTTGTTAACGTTGGAAGTTCCCTAGCTACTAAAATACTCAACTACCCAACAGTCTCCCAGAATATTATTGATCCTCTGTTACCAAACCACACTACAAATAACTCGTTTGTACTACTGGACACTGATGAAAGCGAGATTCTATCACTTATAAATAGCTCAAAGCATTCTCAATCTGTCGGACATGATAATATATCTAACAGCCTGCTTAAAGCTACAAAGGATATCATTACCCCACCGCTCACTCATCTATTTAATGTTTGTCTTAGTCGGGGTGTCTTCCCAAACGTTCTAAAAAAAGCTATCATTGTCCCTATCTTCAAGTCGGGAGATAAACACCGTGTCTGTAACTATAGGCCTATTGCTTTACTACCAGCTATATCTAAGATCCTGGAAAAAATAATTAATGGTAGACTTGTTAAGTACCTCGAAAGCAATAATATGATTTCATCCGGTCAATTTGGTTTCCGTTCGGGGAAGTCAACAGAGGACGCAGTACATAAGCTTACTGATTATGTTGTTAGAAATCTTGACAATGGAAACAAACCACTTGCCATCTTCCTCGACCTTGCCAAGGCATTTGACACGGTGTCTCTCCCGCGACTTCTACTCAAATTAGAGCGTTTGGGTATAAGAGGCCTGCAGCTGAAATTATTCCAAGACTATCTAAGCGGTCATAAACAATGCCTGAAACTAGGTTCCTACATTAGTACTGATTTATCTGTGACTTTTGGTGTACCTCAGGGCTCAGTACTCGGACCTACACTCTTCTTAGTGTATATTAATGACCTCTGTGACCTGAAACTGGAGCAGGGTATTATAATTTCTTATGCGGACGATACTGCACTGCTTTTCTCTGCTAAAACTTGGAATGATACCTACATGCTCGCGCAGGAGGGTTTCAACAAGGTATCAGACTGGCTGAAACAAAATTGTCTGACGCTAAATACAGAGAAAACAATGTACATGCCCTTTCACTCTCGAAATCCTAATAAGCCCCCCATTGGTCTTACAATAAAATCACATACCTGTCATGTCCACCAAGCTTATGGTTCTACTTGTAACTGCACAAATCTGATAAGGAAATGTGAAGTAAAATATTTGGGAGTTATATTGGACTCATCATTAAATTTCAATGCACATATTTCTTTACTGCAATCTAGACTTAGAAAATTGATATATGTTTTTAAAAATCTACGTTATGTAGCTAATACTTGCATTCTAAAAAAAGTCTATAGGGCACTTTGTCAATCGCTTCTAACTTATTGCATTTCTTCTTGGGGTGGAGCCTCTAAAACTTCTTTACTTCCTCTTGAAATAGCACAACGGGCAATTTTAAAAGTCAGTTCTTTTCGACCTATTGACTACCCTACACATCTCCTGTATCGATCATGGAACCTACCTACTGTCCGCCAACTTTACATCTTGTCTACAGTACTTAAACAGCATTCCCTGACCCCCCTCGACAAAAATAATTTATTTAAACGTCGTCGCAATGCAGTCGTCCCACGTTCACACCAATTCAAACACTCATTTACACATAGGTTCTTCTGCTTCACCGGTCCCTTTCTATATAATAAATTGAATTCACAACTTAATATATACACGCTAACCAAACAAAAATGCAAAACAAAACTTTTGGACTATCTTCTTAAATGTGATTACACTACTACAGAAGATCTACTTAAAGTTTTAAGATGAAATCCATCCACAGTCACACTACACAAAAGCATTCAATACAAAATACAAAAAACACTCCTACATTACACAAACCAACACTACATTACAACTTATTATACACTATACCATACTTTCTGTGTACTTGTAAGTCACACTACACTAAAACACATTATAATGATGTACATAATATTATATTGTAACTGATTGTTCATTCCTATTGTAAACTGCGTCCTGAAATACAGGCTCGGCCTAGCTCAGGCGCAGTTGCTCACTTTATTTTTATTATTATATAAATTCTGTGCTTTAATTAATGTTTATTTTTAATGACTATTATGCTATACAAATGTAAAATGTTATAAGCACAATATGGTGCAAAATAAATTAAATTATTATTATTATTATTATTATTATTCTTTAGTTAAGCGAAAACTTATGGTTTAGAAATTATGTTTTTTTTTTAATTACCCGAAATTTCAATATTTTTGACACAAAACCACTCTGTTATGAAAAGTACTGGGCCGAATCGAATGAAATTTGGTATAAGCATAGTGCAATAATCTACCTATCGCGCTATAGGCTCATTGTGTAAATAACTAGACTAGATTATTAAAAAAAAAAAAAACATAATTTCAAACCATAAGTTTTCGCTTAACTAAAGTATGTTTTAAATTATCACTTATGATGCTCTCAAGCTGAAAAAAATCTTTGGACCACTGTAAACGGGCCACCTCGTATATACTTTATTGTTACACCTTACAATATTTATATGGATATAAAAATTAAAACTGGTGTACAATGGGCGGTCTTATCGTCACAATGCATATGGTGATGTAGAGCTGATGGTGAAGTACCAGGAGAACTCCTCAACAATTAACGGCCCAGCATTGGGAAAAGCAATATTTTGTAAAAGGTTATAAGTAGTTGATATTTAGGCTCATTTAACTAGGTAAATTAAAAATCGACTAACTAAAAGGAGTGAAATAAAAACTTTTTACCAAAAAATTAAACCGACTCCCAAAAACACTGCAAAGTGAAAAATTACTTTAATTTCGGTAGTCGGTGTCTTTAGTTTTGCATTTTCGTTTTTGGCACCGACTTCCGAAATCAAAGTTATTTTTCACTTTGCCGGTTTAATTTTTTGGTAAAAAGTTTTTATTTCACTCCTTTTAGTTAGTCGATTTTTATGTTACACTGTCGCGTCTAAACCACTTATATTTGTAACACAAATTTTTATGTAATTGAAATAAAATTAGATTATTTTGCTGCTCTAAAGTCTAATCTATTCTGCATGTTATCTCTTTTTAACGACTACTATTTTTCGACCCAAAAAAATCTTTTCACGCCAGGAAAGCCAAGGGCAGAAGCAAGATTGCATTAAATCTCACTCAGCTGGTCCAGGGAGCAACGAGGGTGCCGGATGTTGAGTCGCACACAGCCAATTGTTTGGACCTTCTGCTGACTACAGATCCAGACCGCTACTCGGTAACGATATCTTCACCGTTAGGTAGTTCCGACCACTGTCTGGTGAAGTCTGTATCCGTCTACTCCCCGCCCGATCCCAGCCTTAAAGGCACATGGCGGGTGTGGTGATACAAGTCAGCGGATTGGGATGGCATGCGATCTTTCTTTGCATGTTATCCTTGGCAGCCTACTTTGTTCTCTTCAAATGATTCATCGTCGTGCGCAGACACCGTGGCGGATGTTTTGCGACAGGGAATGGAGTACTACATTCACCGTTCTCTGACCTAACAAAGTCCGGCAAAGCTCGACCTTGGTTTGGCACTGAATGGAATCGCGCTGCGGCGTACCTAGCATGGGTCGATGCTCGAAACTGCAAAGCAAATGACGTGGTTCAGAAGAAGAGAGCTTTCAACAGGGCTGCCAAGTCCTGCAAAAAGGTTTTGCGGAGGGCTCGGTTTGACCACGTTAGCCGAATAGGGAACAAACTTGCTTCATACCCTGCTGGCAGCAAAGCTTTTTGGTCCCTGGCGAAGTCGGTCGAATCGAACTACTGTCGCTCCTCACTACCACCACTGCTTAAACCTGACGGGTCTCTAGCCCACTCCACTGAGGAAAAAGCAAACTTGTTTGCCGCCCTTTTTCCCGGAGTCTTCACGTCTGGATAGTAATAGTGCTCACCCTCCTGATGCTCCTATTGGATGCGGGACGTGTATGTCAGCCATTCGCATCCATCAGAAGGACGTCCGTAGACTGCTGCGTAATCTTGACGTGAACAAAGCTAGTGGCCCTGATGGGATACCAGCAATTGTACTTAGAACTTATGCGCCTGAACTGTCTCCAATCTTGACACACCTGTTTCGCCTTTCGCTTGAGACTGGGAAGGTTCCGAAAGCATGGAAGTTGGCTAACGTGCAGCCTGTACCCAAAAAGGGTAGTCGTACTGACCCGGCCAACTATAGGCCTATTTCAGTCACGTCCATACTCTGTAAGAGTATGGAACGTGTACTTAATAGTAAGCTCCTGGCATACCTAGAAGCCAACTACATCCTCAGTGACCGACAATACGGCTTCCGCAAAAACAGGTCTACTGGGGATCGTCTAGCGTATACTATTCATATCTGGAGTGAGGCCATCGAGAAGCACGAGGAAGCACTTGCTGTTTCCCTTGACATCTCTAAGGCCTTTGACAGGGTCTGGCACGATAGCCTTACTGCTAAGCTTCCTTCTTTCGGTTTACCCACCCAATTTTGCGTTTGGATTGAAGAGTTCCTGATAGATCGGTCCATACTAGTGATCATTGATGGCTGCTCATCTGGCCAATGCCAGGGTCCCTCAAGGTTCGGTTCTTTCAGCAACTTTATTCTTGCTACACATTAATGATCTGCTTATGCCCGGTACCTTTGGATATGCAGACTACAGCACAGTTGCTGAGAGATACGTGTCCAGCGCGCGTGCTGCTTGGTCACAGATCCAGTCTCTCCATGAAGACATGGTTGGTCGCTTGAACTTGTCCTTGAAGGCTGTCTCCGAATGGGGCGATGCCAACTTGGTCAAGTTTAATGCAGCTAAGACCCAGGCGTGTCTCTTCTCCGCAAAAAGGAGTCAATTCGAACCGGATCCTACTTTCCGAGATGTAACCGTGCCGATAACCGATCGTATCGAGCTTCTGGGGGTAACACTAACTTCTAACCACAATTTTGGCCCGTATATCGAGGCTAAGGCTCAATTAGCATCAAAAAACTTGGGAATCCTAACAAAGATGAGACGGTACTTCAGACCCGAACAGCTGCTCAATCTCTATCAAGCCCAGTTTCGGTCGTGTATGGAGTACTGCTCTCATCTTCGGGATGGATCTGCCAAGTACCAGCTGGATGCACCTGAGTCTATTGAGAAACGGGACAAAAGACTCATTGGCAACGATACACTGGTCGAATCAAAGCTCCAGAGCCTTGAACATCGACGATGAGTTGCTAGTCTATTGGTTTTCTATCGGTTACATTTCGGGGAGTATGCGATGGAATTACACAGTCTAATTCCGTTAAGCCCGTTCCATCATCGGACTACAAGACAAACGGCGATGCGCCATCGTTACATGGTGGACATACCACCTATACGCACTAAACGTTTTGGGAATACCTTCATTGTCGTACGGCGAAGGAGTGGAATTCCCTGCCGGAGTCTGTGTTTACCGATAGCTATAACCTGGGGGTCTTTAAGTCAAGAGTGAATAAGTTACTTTTAGGTAAGCGTGCTCCATCTTCGACCACATCATCACTTACCATCAGGTGAGATGGTGGTCAAACGCGAGCCTACTATCAATAAAAAAAAGTAACTAAAAAATAATTTGTGTTCTGAAACAGTGAAGCATATTTGTGGCATTGTCTGAACCGGAATGGAACTGGAATGAAAAAAAAACGTTTTAGCGAAAAATAAAACCATATCAAAACACTACAAAGCCAAAAATAACTTTGTTTTCGTTAGTCGGTGTTATTGCTTTTGTATTTTCTTTTTTTTTTTGTCATGGCTTTCCGAAATTGAAGTTATTTTTGGCTTTGTAGTGTTTATTATTGAGTAGTTTCAGTGGCCATCTGTGGTCTTGTGATTTATTTATTTTGAAAAGCACTGCCACATCACGCACATAATACATTCACAAAAAATAATTACAGATAATTGGTCTGATGTAGTACATGACAATTACGTACATAAAAATTACAACTATAATCGGTTATGCTACAAGTAAATTATTCACAAATTATAATTAAAAACATGAAATAACTTATAATTTGTATTATACATTTAGATATTGACATACTATACATTTATAATTTCGATTATGATAAAAGTGACTAAATACATTAAATTGAAATGGAAGAAATACATTATAACAGGTTTATGAACAAATTAGAAATCAATTGTAAATTAGATATAAATTAATTAATTTTTATATAACACATTACTAATTTTCTTTTTAAATATACGTAATTTATCGTGGAACACATCTAGATCGGGCACTAGATTGACCAGTGAGTAATATTCATCCAAGATCCTACGAAGGGTTGTTTGACGTGCTAGGTTTGACTTAACTGGTGGAGTATGAAAATGATTTTTTTTTACGAGGATAGGTGTGAGGAACCCGCAAAGAAATATTTTGTAAGAGGTAAGAATACTGACTCTGACCGCCCATTATTTTGTGAAAGAAACAGATATCTAACAAACGTCTCCGCTCGCGAAGTGTACTCATTTTAAATTTTTTCAAGCGTTACTTGTACGGATTACGATGCGAAAAGCCACCAACGTTAAAGGCCAGGTGCCTGGTGAAAGCTCTTTGTATGCTTTCAATACGCTGTGAATATACGACATAAAATGGATTCCATACAACACTTACAAATTCAAGATGACTATGTACTAACGTTTGATAAAGTAAAATTTTGGTGCGATGGCTAAACTCTGTTGCGTTTCGTTTCAAAAATCCAAGCATTTGAGCTGCTTTAGTGATCGATTTATTGATATGCGAGGTAAATTTAAATTTATTGTCAAGTCTTCAACATCAGTTCCACTTCCCCAAATGGTGCTTTTCGAGAGCAACTGCATAAGGTATTATAAGAAATATACAAAACGCTATAGGTGTACCTATAGCGTACTTGTAGAGTTCCCTCGATTTCTCAATGATTCCATCATCAAATCCTAACGTGATGACAATGAGACCAACTAGAAAGTATACCTTTTTAAACAAAAAAAAAAGAATTTTCCAAATCGGTCCAGCCGTTTTCGAGTTATGAGGTAACATACATAAAAAAGTTCAAGACAAACTGAGAACCTCCTCCTTTTTTGACGTCAGTTAATAATAGTGTAATAATTAAATGATGCCTAATATATAGTGTGTTGGCCTTGTGATTGAGAGCCCTTTACACTATTGCTATGAAACCATTCCAGACAAAAGCTTTAGCTTAGTTGGAGGGGTTAACAATATTGCAAGCAATGTGAATTCTCGTCATATTACCAGCTCTCCGGGTTTTAAAATTAAATAATGCTAATGGATAGGGTGTTGGTTTTGTGATCCCACTCTAGACACAAGCATATTTAGCTTAGTTGGAGGGGTTAAAGAGATTGCTAGCAGTGCGAGTTCTACTCATATTGCCAGCTCTCAACACTTATGTCCGTCATTCTTATTTATTATTGTTCTAGCACAATACAGTGCACATGTAGTCCCTAATTCTGTACTTCACCGTACACAGCCGTGATTTTTGCTTTTCGACGGTTAAAAGGTAATAAGGAATAAGCGACAAAAATCAAATTGTTCAGGGGAGCAGTGTAAAGTTTGAATTTTAGAAAAATTGATATAATTTTCTACAAAACATAGATTTTGCTTGGACATAAGTGACAAAAAAGTCATCACAGAGCAATGGGAGTTAGCGCATTCGAAAGAGCGGAAAATGTTAAGTAGAATGGCATTCATACGTCAATTTCGACCAAAATGTCGCTTATGTCCAATTACGTTTTAACCGTCGTCTGAAGCCGGTACAGGAATAAATAATGAGATAAACATGCTGAATTTAACTTAATCACTTTAAAAAACTTTTAATGTGTCAAGACTCATAGCAGGTATCTCAAATAATAATAATAATAATAAAACATTTTGATCCCCAGAAACATAAAACGAAGGTCAAATCGAAAATATTCTCATCTGAAACAATTACGTACGCTTGATTCAATAAAGTTATGTTTAGTTTATTTATATAATAAAATTAACTTACTATTAACTTTTTTAACGCTGCTCTTAAACAAATCTAGCTGAACATATTAAACGTACGACAAGCTTTTATCATGTACGAACTCTTTCTATAGTTCGTTTTGACTTGAGGAGCATGAAGGACCCGCAGTCTACGAAGAAACGTACCCGGTACACGAAATCCAGTCATGCTCACCAGCTCAGGTACGTCAATAAATCCAGTAGAGGCAAAATATGTTTTTTTTACATCAACTCATGTAATTAGGGAGAAAGGTAATGAGTGTAACTTGAAAATCGCTTTTGAATGCTTTCAATGCGTTATTTTATTTATTTCAGGCTTTTAAAGCCCATAGAAAATATACACACATAGTAAGTAACGTTTATAGTTACTAATACATATTTTTCTAATAATGCAATAGGCCACTTGGCCCATACAAATAAAATACATTATATTACACAATAAATGATAATTATACTAATTCATATTTTTATAAACAATAACACTATCACTATGCACGAAGAGCCGGCGTCATGTTACGCTGCGGTCGGTATATAGTCTCCCACGATATCGTCGATACACGACACCCTTCGGCCAAAACTCTTCTTTAAGAAATGTCTCCAGCTGGAGGATCGGAATTCGCGCCATGAACGATTGGAAACTCATATTGTGGTGCGACTCCAACTTACTACCCCTCAAAGTTCAGTTGGACTTCACGTGAACGTACTCCACGATCTCCTCAGCCTTGTGCCATCGTGGAGTGATGCAACCTGAACACATGCGAGGGCGACACTGAAAGTTTTTAGAACTAGGCACTTGTAAACGATATAATAAGAAAATAAGTTCAAATTTTGAAAATGGATCTCTTTGCCAATATTATTGTGTATGTATTTTATTCATTTGTCATTTATTTACGATTTGGTGGCAAATTGAAAATTATCTGTGTCACGTCAGCATGAATTTAACGCGAGAAAATTTCCGTACAATGATTGTTTGATTTTGACTTTCGATGTCATTTAAGTCAACAAGAAAGTTATGATAGACTTCGATTGGCCTTTCACGATGAAGCCCCATCTCGTGACCATTGTTTACAACTACTTTAATGAGTTTAAACGTGATTGCACTAAACTCACCAATCATCTGCGTGAGGGATGGAGGAGGGACTTCTACGGCGACGACTGAAGATAACATCAGTGTTTAAATGCGGCGTATGATAGAGACTGACAAAAGAGTGACTTATCAGCAGATTTGAATAAGCTTAGGCATCGGTATGAGTCAAGTGCATAAAATCCTCCATGAACATTTAGCGGTCAGGAAGTTTTATGCCCGGTGGATACCTCATAATTTGACAGAGGCCCAATAACTCCGTCTCCACGACGTTATGTCCTTCAGCAGCCTGGTAACATGGACGTGATCAAACGTCACGGAGAGCAGCTTATGCAGCTCCTTCGCCACGAATATAGGCACGTTATATGGATCGGTCTCCTTCAACAGGGTGATGGTGTCCTGGAGACTCCTCGCTATTCCATCCCTACGGCGAGACGGCATCTGTTCGACTTTCTCGAGCGATTAAAAGAGCAGCAACTTATTATAGCTCTGTTGATATTTTCTTCCTTGTAGGACGACTTGCAGATCAGCAAGATGCTGATCTCGTCCATATAGTCGATGGCATGCTTCATGAACGCCAATAGCTCATATAATATTATAGTTGGGATTCCAAATTCGAGAAGCATATTGTTACGAGCTGAGGTTCAGGATAGAAATAATTAACGCAAATTAACACTTTAGATAGATAGATAGATAGAATACTTTTTATTGTATTACCAATAATTTAAATACACACTTGATTTAAAAATAAAAATTTAACACAATTATTCGCACCACAACGCTTCTCACTTAACCCTTAAAACGCACAATTTTTTTGTTTTTTTTTAGAATTTACTTACATTTAACTTTTAAGGTGATACCTTCACACCTAAATAGACCAACAGATAAACAAACAAAAATTCTAAAAAGGAGTTCTGGTTACCCTTCAACAATCTCGTTATTTTGTTTCAAAACATTTTGAATTACTTATATGCTTGTGTTGCGGGAGTGCTCTAACGAGATACCCGCGGTATCTCGTTAGAGCACTCCCGCAACACAAGCTTCTTCAGACAGAGTAACTTTCGCATTTATTATAGTAAGTGTGGAAGTATGGATATGGAAGTATGGATATATATTCCGCGCAAAGTTTGGATCTAGTGCCATTACCTGCCATGGTTGCGGAACTGTTCTAACGAGTTACCGCGGCTCGGAAAGCAAGAACAGGGTGGGTTTTTAGTCAATAGAAGTCTGACACTCCCTTCCGCTTAACCCAGAGCGGGAGAAGTAATTCGATGATTTTCCCACCCGGAAAAAAAGGTTTCATAATGATCATGTTTGTAAACCTAGCACAAAAGGCATTATGGAATGCAATTCCATACACCGCGCTACGTCCAAGTGGAATTTAATTGCGGGTACAATCCGTCTACAAACTCGTCACAGGAGTACCTGTGAAAAGTTTTCTCGATCTCCTCTTAGGGCTGGTGGTGAGGTTTATAACAAAAACACTTTATGTATAATAATGCAAGCTATATTCTCATTTGAAAAATATATAAAATTTAAGTTAAAAGCACACATTTCTGTATCATTTAGTGCAGTCTTCCAACACATATTTCAAGGTTACCAGAAATCAACTAACTGTTCATTATAAAGACGTATGGTCTATCTTGTTGAAACCTGTAAATCATACAGACTACTATAATAAAGTTTTCCTTGTTGTATGATTTTGAAAATCTTGAATTGAAACATCTTAATCGCAGTAAGTTCATGTTTAGACAGAATTTGACTCAAAGTGCAAGTACAACAACGTCAACATATGTGTTTTAATTTACATAAATTTAACAAAACATTAAGTTGAGGAGTTGTGCTGTAGTAGCTTTAGGTTTGAGACTGTCTTATTTACAGTATTAATATGTGGCATATATTGGATTTTACCATGGAGCAATCGTTGGTTGTCGTTATTTTAGTTCATATAATATACATTTAAATTTTATTCGGCGGTGATTTCAGTTTCGGAACCATCTTCCGACAAAAGCGATGAATTAATGATATCCTTCACTTGGTTCCAAAGACCTTCCTTGATTTCTTTCAGTGCGTCGCTGTCGGTTTCGTCGAGTATACTTTCAATGACTGTTTGCACTTCACTAAGTATTTCTTCCGTGGTATTTTCTAGGTCTTCGGCAGTAACATCCGCTCTGTCCAGAATATTTTCCAATTTGTCGAGAATATTTCTCACAACTTCTTTGATTTTATTGAGAATTTTTTCTTTGACTTCTGTCCAGTCACCAGATATTTGGCCGAGAATGCTTTCCAGAACCTCTTTCACTTTGTCGAGTATGTCTTGTTTTTTGTCATTCCATTTTTGGACAAGCTGTTTCAGTTTTTCTTTAAGAGCTTCTAATTTTTCTTTGACCTGATCTTTGATCTTTTCCTGTTCTTCGGAAGCATTCATAAGCAATGAATCAATGATGTTCTCCACTTGGTTCAAAATATCTTCCTTGATTTGTGGCAGTTTGTCGCTGTCGACTTTGTCGAGAATAGCTTCCAGGGCTTTTTTCAGTTTACGACGAATTTCTTCCCTGATTTTATTCAAGTCATCGACTTTAACATCTACTCTGTCAAGAGTATCTTCCACAACTTCTCTGATTTTATTGAGAATACTTTCTTTGATTTCACTCAAGTCACCAGATACTTTGCCGAGAATGCTTTCCAGAACCTCTTTCACTTTGTCGAGTATGTCTTGTTTTTTGTCATTCCATTTTTGGACAAGCTGTTTTAGTTTTTCTTTAAGAGCTTCTAATTTTTCTTTGACCTGATCTTTGATCTTTTCCTGTTCTTCGGAAGCATTCAAAAGCAATGAATCAATGATGTTCTCCACTTGGTTCCAAATATCTTCCTTGATTTGTGGCAGTTTGTCGCTGTCGACTTTGTCGAGAATAGCTTCCAGGGCTTTTTTCAGTTTACGACGAATTTCTTCCCTGATTTTATTCAAGTCATCGACTTTAACATCTACTCTGTCTAGAGTATCTTCCACAACTTCTCTGATTTTATTGAGAATACTTTCTTTGATTTCACTCAAGTCACCAGATACTTTGCCGAGAATGCTTTCCAGAACCTCTTTCACTTTGTCGAGTATGTCTTGTTTTTTGTCATTCCATTTTTGGACAAGCTGTTTTAGTTTTTCTTTAAGAGCTTCTAATTTTTCTTTGACCTGATCTTTGATTTTTTCCTGTTCTTCGGAAGCATTCAAAAGCAATGAATCAATGATGTTCTCCACTTGGTTCCAAATATCTTCCTTGATTTGTGGCAGTTTGTCGCTGTCGACTTTGTCGAGAATAGCTTCCAGGGCTTTTTTCAGTTTACGACGAATTTCTTCCCTGATTTTATTCAAGTCATCGACTTTAACATCTACTTTGTCTAGAGTATCTTCCACAACTTCTCTGATTTTATTGAGAATACTTTCTTTGATTTCACTCAAGTCACCTGATTCTTGGCCAAGATCGCTTTCCAGAACCTCTTCCACTTTGTTGAGTATGTCTTCTTTTCTGTCATTCCATTTTTGGAGTAGCTGTTCCAGTTTATTTTTTAATGCCTCTAATTTACCTTTAACATCTGTATTAACCTGTTGCACTGTATCGTCAACATCTTTAAATATGTCATGTACAACATGTTGGACATTATCAACTGTGTTCCCAACTAAACCGAAGATGTTGTTTAGCGTGCCCAATAAGAAACGCTTCTGTCTATAAACTCTCACATCAGACCCTGTAAATAAAAATTAAATCAATTCACGCCTGCTGTTTTTTTTTTAAATGCTAACTTGTCTGGTCTTCCTTCGATGTATCGGAGAATAAATACCTAAGTACCACTACTACTGGAGTAATAGATGAAACTTACAAAATTGCTTATATTTGTGTTGTAATAGATATGATCGTTACACCAGATGTTTCAAAGATGAATCATGGGTTCGTTTGATGGAACAACCCGTATCTGATTAGCTATGACGTTTTGGGGTCGGCTAACAGATTGCATGTCAAAACGACTATTTCTCGTGGACAGACTGCTGGTTCTTCGTGGCTAAATAACACAATATCTTTTAGTAAGACAGGAGGTCAGTACTTCCGCATTTTTCTTCGCTTAACGATTTTCCAAAGAGACAGTTACAAAAATCTACCAGGCCTTATAGGCTTAGAATGTTCTGTGTATTGAACGTTGCACTAGTATCACTATGAGGAAAGGTTAAAATGTGTATGTGAAAACACACGCTTACCTACGCTGGCTGCTTCGGCATAGGTTACGGCCGCCTGTAACAAATTAATGCTCTGCTTACTAGATGGTCTTATGTTATATATACCTAATGTGTGGTAACACATTTAGGCAGCACACACATTTGAGGTCCATTATATTGCAACAGAAAGATTAAATGGGCGAGGTACTAGCTAAATATGGATTCCTGTGAAACCTAGTTTGGAGTTAGTTTTAACTTACTGAAGTATTTGCACAACACATAATATTAGAATACTCTGATCTGCAAGAGTGAAACGTTCATTATTAGAAAATATTGAAAATGTACTTACGATCACGACGACCAAACACAGAGCTGTCTTCATCTTTGAGAAGTATTTGTTACAATCGTTGTCGAAACGTTTTTGTAACTGGATGATGAGCAACTTGTAACTTCTGACACAGAATGCAGCCTTTTATATGATCCGTCTATAAGCTCACCTACTAGTTTACATCTGAGTCAATACGAGTTCAAAAAATATTTACACATCATCAATTCATAGTTCATACACTTTTTTTTTAATAAAATACAAGAGAAAACATGTTTGGCTCACGTCTGAAACCACATATACTATACGTGCTTACGGTTAATACGAAACTTTAACAAATAAGTAAATGAGAAAATAGGAGAAAACTGTTTTCAAAAAACTTAAATAGCTGAATAGTCAAAGTAAATCGTAAACAGCCCTCGTAAAAACTTATGATGCAGAGCGGTTCGTAGCGTGAATTTTGTCTTTTTAAATTGTACAACCCTAGATAACTTATGCGTAAGTACTTAGTCAACTGATCGGGAAGATAAATCGTGTTTTACTTAGAAACAACGTGGTTTCTTTTTACCAACATTGTACACAATATGTATTTTAAATAACACATAACCCCAAACATCCCAATAATATCGTTGTAATTGTAATAGGTACCTACATATCATTAATTTTTATCCAGCAAATATAATAGCGGTTCAAAGTCAGACAGTTATTCTGGCTCTAAAGATCAAGGGAATTAACAAAAAAACTTATTGTTCCACATTCCTGCTTTACAATTACTTAGCAATTATAAATGATATAGAGTATCTAGGCCCAGTTTTAAATGAGATGATTCCAAACCTTTTTTGTGTTGGGAAAATCATTAAATAACTTCTCCCACTCTGGGTGGAGCGCAAGGGAGTGTCAGACTTCTACTGACTAAAAACCCACCCTGTTCTTGCTTTCCGAGCCGCGGTAACTCGTTAGAACAGTTCCGCAACCATGGCAGGTAATGGCACTAGATCCAAACCTTGCGCGGAATCTATATCCATACTTCCATATCCATACTTCCACACTTAATATAATAAATGCGAAAGTTACTCTGTCTGTCTGTTACCTTTTCACGGCTAAATCGCTGTACCGATTTAGATTAAATTCGGGATGAGTATAGTTTAGGACCTTAGGAAGGACATGGATTTATCCCGAAATTCCCACGGGATCGGGATTAACACGGAAAATCTTACCACGCGAACGAAGTTGCGGCAGGCAGGAAGATGGGGCCTGCAGAGGCGGGCCGGCACTAGTCGGGGGCCGCGATGTTGAATACCTATGCGTTCCCGCAGCCCCCGGCGCATGTGTACGAAGGAACACGGGGTGGTTTTAGTCAGTTGAAGTCTGACAGACCCCTTCGCCCGCCCCAGGGCGGAGGACATCCATGAGGATTTCCACCTCGAAACAAAAAAAAAAGCAGAAGCTAGTTGTTTATAAAAATACTTCAAGAGAAACTACTTTGAAAAACGCTAGAGGGCGCTGTGACGTAAACATCAGCTGTGATTGTGCTCGTAATTAATAAATGACTAAAAATATTAAACACAGTATTTAATCAGTGTGCCGTACGTAAAAGTGAATAAAGACTCCTAAACAAGCAGTGACAGTGTTATCGTTGATTAAAAAACACCGGGTAACTATAAAAACAATGATACCCAAGTATGTAAACATTGACTAAAATCTTAATAAACTCAGTGCTATAATTTATAACAGTGTAAACATCCCAACTCTAAGTCAACTGCCTACAAAACAAACGATCTACTTCTTGTTTGTAGACAAATATAACAAAACAGTGATCAATCTAACTTATTGTTCCTGCAAAAAAATCGTTTTTTATTCAAACACTGTATCTACGTGAATTGAACTTATGACAAGGCAACGCCATCTACCTGAAACCTCATTAACTATTCACTAATAATTGCTGCCACTGTTGTCATAGTGTTATCGGCCCATATCGGCCTAAAATAAACAAATTGGCAATTAATATTTGTAATAGCGACATCTATTATTAAAAGACGTACTTGCGAAAAAGGACCCGTAAGATCGCAAAATTGGACACAGCTTGTTGCTGTACGAGTGGCTTAACGAAAAACGAACCGACTTCGATCCCCATAGGTGGTTGCGAGTTCGAATCCGACACCTGCGAAGAAACACTTTTTGTGGTAATTTAAGTTTGAAAAATCATCATGGACTTCCTAGGAAACATAACATTTCGTCGCACACGTACTACATCGGAACCCAAAAATGTAACCAATGAAATTATCTCTCAAACATTAAATGAGACTATTAGTAGTATGCCGGGAATGTCGGAAGATGAAGAGGACACACAGATAAACATCCTTAAGGCTGAGATTGAAGACCTTAGATCTCAATTAAAAAGCGCGCACCTAGAAATAGAAATACTATCACTGGAAAATAGTTCCTTAAAGCAAATTAACGCCAATTTATTGAAAAAAAAAATGACATGTATAAAAAAGTCACCAGTAGTCCGATAAAGAAATGGGTACAAACACCAAAAAGAAATAAAATTAGTCTTACAAACAAGGTAACCAGTAAACCACAGACTTTGGAAAGTTCGGACTGCCGCACGTCCTCTGCTGAAGACCCTATTGAAAATTCAGTATCATCATTGCCAATTGTAAAGAGTAATCTATGTATTATTAGTAGTGAACATCTAAAACAAAAAAAAATCATAAACATAAAAACATCTAAACATCTCGGTTTTACACAATTTGTCAAAGAACTAGGTTAAGTGATTGCAATATATGTCATTATCGTATGCCAAATTGTAGTCTAAAGCAACTGCTAGATAGTCTTGATAAGAAAGTACAAAACTTTACGTACTCGGACTACTGTGTAATTTATGTTGGGGAGGAAGATTTTAAAAAGACGCAAAATTACATAGAATTAGTCACTTTTATTCGTACTAAAATACAACCTTTAACCCACACGAATTTTATAGTATGTCTGCCTACTTTTAAATATATGGAAAACAAAAATGTAATGTTTAACAGCAGAGTTGACATGTTTAATAACTTAATGTTCATGGAGGTGGAAACATATAATTATGCGTATCTGCTGGACTCCAACTTGAACCTTCCATACACTTATGACACATTCAATCAACGGTTAGGTAGTTTAAATAACAAAGGATTGAATATTGTGCTAACTGATTTGCAGGATCTTGTCCTAGATTTAAATTCAGCAAAAGCGTCATCAGATGCTGGCTGTCCCCAAATAAATAATACGCCAACTGAAACTCAACTTCAGGGAAATTCTCAGTTTTTTCTTTAGTCATTATTTGTATATTCTTCACCAAAACATAGCGGGACTTATGAATAAATCAGACTTATTGACGGTTAAAATAGAAGAGCTTTCTAATACTGGGATTGACATAGATATTGTCTGTATAACTGAACACTTTGTCGAAACTGGTTATGAAAATTTCATGCATATACCTAATTATTGCTTCGCTGCCTTCTTCTCAAGAGATGCTAAACGAGGAGGAGCGTGTATCTTTGTTCGAGCAGGATTGCACTATAGAGGATTAACAGACATTTCAAAACATTCAGTGTCAGGTGTTATCGAATGCTGCGGCATTGAAATAATTTCTCATAATGTCATAATAATATGTGTGTACAAAATACCTAAACATAATTATAACATTTTCTATGATAAACTAGATGACGTATTACGCAAAGTCTGTTCATACTCGAATAAAAACATAATTTTGACCGGCGATTTCAATATCGATATCCTGAAAAGAAATAAAATTACATACGAATTTGAATATTTTCTTCGACAATACAATCTTAAACTATCACTCTTTGAACCGACTAGATTAAGCAGTAAATCTTGCATCGATAATTTTGCACATTCATTTAAACGTGGATGTAAAGCGGATGTAATGGATTTAGTTCTCTCGGA
This sequence comes from Tholera decimalis, assembly GCA_943138885.2. Classification (NCBI taxonomy): domain Eukaryota; kingdom Metazoa; phylum Arthropoda; class Insecta; order Lepidoptera; family Noctuidae; genus Tholera; species Tholera decimalis. The sequence goes on along the minus strand of OW964557.2, from coordinate 3,027,563 downwards.
CCATACAGCACAATTATTAAAAGTACCTACTAATAAAAAATGCACTCTAAAATACTGGAAAACTAAAAAACTTGACTTATCAGCGTCTAACTTGGCTAAGTTTATGGATTGCTTGAAGTGTCTATCTTTTTCGCAAGTTTATAAAGCAAAAGACGCTAACGAAGCGTATGATAATTTCATATATTTACAATAGACTCAACAATTATTTTGAGAAAAACAACATTTTTTGTAAGGAACAAATGGGATTCAGGCAGAACAAAACTATTAATATGGCAGTGTACAATTTCCTTAAAAAGATACACCATAACATGGACAATAGGAAACCAGTTGTAGCAATGTATATGGACATGACGCGCGCTTTTGATTACGTTGACCATAAAATACTATTAAAAAAACTCTATAGCTACGGTATAAGAGGTAATGTACTTGATCTCATGCAATCGTATTTAGAAGGTAGAAAACAGGTTACTCAGATCAGCCAAGTCAACATTAAAACAAAAACTGAAACCATATACTCCTCAAGTACGCGAACAATTTCGTATGGTGTTCCACAGGGGTCTGTGTTAGGTCCATTACTTTTCATCTGCTATATAAACGACCTCCCCCAATGTAACCAGTCATCAGATGTGCTTATTTGCAGATGATAGCACTATTGTTTTTGACAAGGGAAATTTTAAAGAAATTGAATCAGACATAAACACAAACCTAGTGTCTATCATAGAATGGTTGAATGCCAACAATCTAAAAATTAATTTGACTAAAACTAAAATAATGGACTTTAAACTTCGACAGAGAAAACCGACACAATATCAAATCAGGTACAAAGGAGACGCAGTATTAGAATCGAACACTACAAAGTTTTTAGGATTACACATTGACAATGATATGACATGGAAAGCTCAAATTGATAGTGTTTGTCTGAGACTGCAGATTCTCTTATGCCCTTTATATGTTAGGTAAAATCGCAAACAAAACTGCCCTCCTAACGGCATACCATGGGTATGTAGCCTCCACGTTAAGGTATGGACTCATATTTTGGGGTAATGCTGCAAATATATCCTCCGTACTTTTGGCACAAAAAAGATGCATCCGAGCCATCTGCAAATTAAAAACTACAGATACATGTAAGCCACACTTTAGGGATTTAAGGATTCTGACAGTACCGTCGCTGTATGAGGTTCTGATGTTTGTAAAAACCAATATACACTTGTTTAGTCATGTAGAAAGTCAACGTCGCTCAGATAAGTTAAAAACAACAATCACCAAAACTGCTTTTGCTTATAAAAGTATCTATGCAATGGCACCTAAATTGTATAATAAATTACCTTGTCATATTAGAAACAGTAAGAATAATAATGAATTTAAAAGTAATATCTTTAAGCTACTAAATGACAAAGTATATTATTCAGTCAATGAGTATTTGGAAGACAAATTTTGATCAATTTTTATAATTTACGTTTTTATTTTTTTATTGTGTTTTTTATTTTACAATCATTTGACATTGTGCATTATTTTTCCCTATTTTATTGAGACAATTTTATAATTTGACATGCATGTACTCGTATCTTTGACGTTCTTGTATATCAAATGTACTTACTAACATCGTAAGACTGATTTTGTATGCCTATCGGCGGAACATGGTTTGTACAATTGAAGTTTAAAATATTGAAAAACACCTGTAATCACCTATGTTCACAAAATGAATAAATGAATTTGAATTTGAATTTGAATAGATGAATTTTTACTTTTCTACCACTTATGCTTTCCAGTTAAAATTGTGAAGATTAATACCAATAAGAAAACGAAATGGTTGTCCCGTGGTATAAAACTTTGCAGTAAAAAGCAGAGACAACTACTTTGGGAATATAGGCTAAAGCCTAATTTGAAAAATAAAACTATTTTTAAAAAATATTCATAAGTAAAAGACAGCATTTGGTCCAAACCCTGTCAATGTCCTTTCTCATCCAGTGTTACTCGCAGGTATTTAACATGCTCGACGCGTGAGAGTGTCGGGCCGTCACAATTTGTGCGATTAGTGGTGTGGTTACATGGGTATGTATGTATGTATCTTATGTGTGTGTTCTGTGTCGGTCTTGGTTGATACTGATTTAGTGAAACAAATGTATTTGGTTTTACTTGCATTTAGTGAGAGGAGACTGTTTTCAAGTCACTTTGTGGTGGTCGCCAGCCCTATTTCAGCCAATTATTATTGTAAAACTAGCTCCCATGTTTTACAGTAGAATAAAAGTACTGTATCATCCGCAACCGTAAATATATCTTATTCTGGTAAAGTACCACACAGGTCATTGATATATAAGAAAAACCGGTCAAGTGCGTGTCGAGCCACGCGCAGTGTAGGGTTCCGTAGTTTTTATAACAGCCAAGTGCGTGTCGTATTCAATATGAAACTAGCGCGATACAACTGTCGCTTAGCGCCATCTATCGACATTTCTATGAAGTTGTTCGAAATTTTCGAGTCAAATAAAATTGGTCGACTATTACTCGTAAACTTGTAAAGCCCACTTATGTGTGATAGTTTTCCTTTAAACTACGTAATATATAGGTACTACTGCCGTGACATTTGAATTTCTAACTACAACCGTTTAGTTGGTAGAGGGGGTTTTCTAACGAAAATTGGTACTTTAAAGCTTGATAAGTCACGAACGGTTTATTTAATCAAAAAACAGTATTCCCAAACCCCTAATATTTTTGAAAGACCTATTAAACGATATCCCACACTATGGGAAGAACGAAAAAAAAAGATTATCATCCCACTTTACATGTAGGGGAGGTACCCTAAATAATTGTTTTTTTTTTTTCAAAATTTTATTTTACCTTTTTTTCGGCGTCATTAACGTGTATACTCGTGCCAAATTACAACTTTCTAGACCAATAAATTTTGAGCTAAACCGCGGACGACAGACAGACAGTCAGGTTCCTTGTTGACTATGGAACCCTAAAAAAGCATCGGGGTAAGTGAGCTACCTTGTGGAACTCCGAAACTACATGCTGCACTAGTATTCTCATATCCTTCCACCCGCACTCATTGAGACCTGCCCGATAAATAGTACCTAAACCATTCCAGCACCTGCCCCTTGATTCCGAGGTTCTCCATTCTGGCAAGTAATAAAGGCACGGACACAGTGTCAAAAGCCTCCTGGAGATTAAGGAATACGCCTATGCATCATTAAGTAAGTAAGTAAGTAAATGGCTTATTTCTCACCACAATACAATGGTTTTATATTTTTTATTTTATTTATTTGGGACAAAAAACAGTTATACATTAAAGTATTTTACAAAAAGTGGTTATCTTAAAAGGTAAAAAACGTATAACCCACACTATTGTCCACGAAATGACATTATGAGTAAAGATGCGGACGCGTACAGGTATATTTAAATACATATATGAAAAATAAAATTGACTGAGAAATAAAGAAAACTATAACAAATTAATCTGGTGCGGTGGACAAGTAATTAATGGTAAGAAGCTAATAAATGCGATGCCTTTTTCTTAAATTTGGAATGCGACAGCGCGAAAATTACTAGGTCCATGAAATGTGTGTTGTACGTTTCCACCAGCCTTCGGAGAGGGGCCCGTACCCCAGCATTCGTCCTGCAGCGTGCAGTATAGAATAGTCGAGGTACGCGCACTTCCCGCCGTATTACAGTGCGAGGTACTACATAACATAGCCGATTAGTCAACTTAGTACAGTTAAACTTATTGTGGCATATACCATACAGCATCATAACCATTAACAAGTGACGTCTGGAATCCAAGGTTAATAGTTTGAAATGCTTTAATAAATCTGTGTACGGAATCCTTGTATGGAAGCACTTATAATTTACAGCACGAAGAAATTTTTTTTGTACCGCTTCTATACTAGTTTTGTATTTATTGTATAGAGGGCACCAAATAGGTACCGCATATTCCAATTGTGAGCGAACTAAAGCTTTATACAAAAATAAAAAAGTAGGTGTTTTGAAATCCTTGCAAGATCGCATGACAAAACCATACATCCGAAAGGCCCTGCTAATTATATTGTTTATGTGGATATCTAAATGTAATTTGTGATCCAGTTGTACTCCAAGATCACGTATGCAGATTGTTTTATTCATTGTTTTGTTATTTAACATGTATTGGAAGTCAATAGTTTTAATGTTTTTAGTAAAGGATATGAAATAACATTTTGGAAGGCTAAGATGAAGTTTATTGACTACACAGTAATGTGAAAGTCTGAGTAAATCCTCTTGTAGCAGCAAGCAATCCTGAATATTCGTGCAAGCCTTATAAATTTTGATGTCATCGGCATACATAAGAAATGATTTTATGTCATTTATGAATAAGATAAAAAGCAAAGGGCCTAAAACAGATCCTTGGGGCACACCCGACTCAACAACCACATAATCAGACTCGAATCTATTGACGACCACTTTTTGAGTTCGTTGAAATATATACGATGCAAACCATCTGAGTAAGTTGCCTCTTATGCCATTGAAGGCGATTTTATCGAGAAGTAATTTGTGGTCCACCTTATCAAAAGCTTTCTGGAAATCAGTGTACACAGCATCAACCTGCGTGCGCATATCCATGTTTTCAAAAAGATATTGGGTAAACACCATTAAATTAGTTATAGTGGATCTCGATTTCACAAAACCATGTTGTTCTGGTATAATAATGTGATTTAATTGTGGATATAGGTGACCGTGCACTAGACTTTCAAAAAGCTTAGACAAGGTGGACAAGATAGATATTGGCCGGTAATTTTCAACATTGCCTTTGTCTCCACTTTTGTGAATGGGTGTGATAAAAGCCCTCTTCCAAACAGTAGGGGTTATATATTAACAATATACTATAAATAATATAAAAACATGTTGTGCCTAAGCTAGGCTCATGGCCTGCATTTCAGGGCACCAGACCTCCTCCTTAGTTATTTAAAATTTACAAATTTGTGCATAGAATAATTTAAAGAAGGTTATGTTCGAAAATTATACAACACAGAAAAGGAAATCTAAAAATAAAATAACATTAAAACTATAAAATAAAAAATAATAGTAAAAATAGAAAAAAAAGATGTTTATGAGTGAGAGTGTGCATTAGATTGTGTGTGTGTGCGTGGGTTAGAGTGAATGTGTGTGTGTGTGTGTGTGTGTGTGTGTGCGTGGGTTAGAGTGAATGTGTGTGTGTGTGTTTGAACGAGAGTCAGAGGCTTACACTAGTACAGCAAACAGTTCTTCTGTATCGTCGTAACTTAACTCCTGTAGCCAGGTAGTTACTTTCATTTTGCACTTTGTCTTCTTGAGTTGAAATATCGACAGGATTTTGTTAATTTTGTTATACAGATAAGGACTTAGGTAACAAAAGTAGCGTCTGGAATGCATGATGGTAAGTTTCAGTTGGCTTCTGCCTATAGTATTGTAGTGCCTTTTGTCACAGGACAGAGAGGGAGTACACTCAAGAAGATTGTGCTGCATCAGAATAGTCTGCTGGATAAATCTCTGGCATACAGTCAGACTTTTGCCTTCTTGTAAAGAAGAGTGGTAGGATATCTGAAGGACACCTCTAATATTGCTCTCTGCGCTCTCTCCAGTTAAAGCAGAGTGGTCTTTGGGGCACCACCCCAGGAGGTGATACAGTGGTTTAGTAGGGACTGAGCGAATGCATAGTATACGGCTCTCTATAATTTATCATCCGCCACATCTCTCAGGATCTTAAAGACGTATATCAATTTGCGCATCCTACCACTAAGTGTAGATATGTGCTCATGGAAACGCAGGCTACTGTCCACTATTACCCCAAGATATTTTACTGAGTTGGCTTTCTGGAGATGCATGCAGGAGCAAGTGGTTTTGTGAGGCTTGGGACATGAGTGGGTTATAAGGGAATGCGGTGTTCTCGAGTTTGGTGCTATACTCTATAGTCCTACGTGTGATTGCAAAAGTGAGATAGTGTGTTTTTGCCGCATCTAAAGTAAGTATATTATTTTGCAACCAGTCTGATACAATATTAAATCCCGTGTGTGCATGTTTAAAAACATCACTCCAAGTGCTGGCATTAAGTAGAAGGGCAGTGTCATCTGCGAAGGTAATTACTTTACCTTTTGGAAGAGTGAGCAAACTCAGGTCATTTATGTAGACGAGGAACATTGTTGGGCTAATCACGCTGCCTTGTGGCATACCGTAGGTGACTAAACGCTCATTCACCTCAACGCAAGATCTAAGAAGGCTTTGGCAAGATCCAGGAAAATTCCATTCACCTTTATCTAATGCTAACGATAAGGCTGTTGTGAGTGCAAGGACTGCTTCGTTTGGGGATTTGTCAGCCCTGAAACCATAGTGCTGACTGTATAGTAGACCATTATCCTCAAGGCAGCTAATCAATCTTTTATTGACTATTTAAATGCTCTAGTATCTTTGAGAAATATGATAGGAATGATATTTGTCTATAATTGGATGGAGTATTTTAGGGCCGGACTTGTGAATTGCGCATACAACAGCTTTTTTAAGCACTTCCGGAAATATGCTCGTCTCAAGACTCACATTACACATAAATTATGAGGGACAGAGGCCGCAAGATACAAAAATGAAAAAAAAAAAAATGAAAAAATGTTTTATTCGATAACAAAATTTATCTTAACAATAATGAGGTTGACTTCCCCTTTTAGGTGTGAAAACACCTGTGCGAGGAGAAGCAGCCCTCCCTTATCTAGAATATATTTAATTAGATTAACAAATGTATTTGCATGAATTCTTTACACGATTTTTAAGTGTATGTAAACGTGTGTGTGTGTGTGTGTGTGTGTGTTTACATACAAGATGTTTTGTTTTATTATTTTTGTTGGTATGTTGTTGTGGCGTGGTAGTCGATTAAACTAGAATCGATTACCACACTAATCCCAAATGTCTATGGTTTCACTGAGAGACAACACTTATGCGGTGACCGACTATAAATTCTAACCCCCGGTCTGCTGAGTTCTTTTTCACACCGTTTTCTGCTACAAGTAACTAATATTGAAACCCCTCTGTGCCCAGGGGTAAGTGCTCAAACGTATCTGCTATTTTTCTCCATCTTGCCAATCGCAATCCTCTTGTTTCGCCATAATCTGCAGCGTTTGTAAATTTATATAATTGCCCGGTTGTCAAGATGGCTTCCGTCTAGAACATGACTGTGCTATTTCATTGTCATCTGTTTTCCACTAGTGATTCTAAATTTGTGAAGTGTCCGCATGTCGCAGCATACCTTTCCTGCTGTGTCATAGCAGCTACGAGCTTAAACGCCTTGCCACGCGGTTACCTTCTATATTCTTGCACGCGGCATGCGCACGCTTATCTTTAACCTTTGTGAACCGCCACGATGGTGAGTTTCCCTGAAGCTGTTCCTTGGGTTTACGGCTGGGAGACGCACGCATCGCTGGCGCTCACGATTCCTGCCACCACGCTTACGGAAGCACCCTTCGTGTTGATTCCAGGGTTTGTTTATTTTCTTCTTCTACACTCTCATCTCTAACATCAACTACCTCAACGTCTGCCACGCGACGGGTGTTACGCTGCCTCCGCGGCTAACCGCAGGAGAGACATCCTGTCGCGTGGTCTGCCTTCATAACCTCTGCGTCTGACGTGCGAGTTGGGTGTCAAGCTGCCTCCGCGGCTAACCGCAGGAGAGACATCCACTCGCGTGGCCTGCCCTGCATAACCTCTGCGTCTGACACGTGGTCGCTGCCGGCTTCGGGGTCGTCCCGCTGGTCTGCGTGCGTCGCGGCTTGAGCCCAGGGCAGTACCATCCACATACCTACGACCAGTGGAAGAACCCGTGTGAACTGAATCCACCCCTCTACAAAATAAATGCTGTAAACCTGTGGTCTATTTTTTAATTCTACCACTTAAACCCCTACGCCACAGTGGCGCCCACTCGGTAAAGTTCACTAGGGTTTTCTTCACTGGTCGCTATTTACCTTTACTCACACATCGTGGCGGTAAGTACCTAGTGAGTAACTAACTATATTTTCTTACTGTATTTTTGTCTTTGTATTTGTTTTTGTATTCAGCTACTAGGGTTTTGATTTCAATTGTAAAGATCACAATGAGCGCTTACCCAATTAACTTTATCCACCTAAGAAAGGCCGAATTAGAATATGAGGTCATCATTAGAGGCGGTGAAAAGGGCACAGTCACAGACCTTAGAAAACAAATTAACAAGCTTTCTAGACTACATGACACTGAGGACATTTTGCTGTCTGGGATAGATGAGAAGGATGATTTGAGTGGTCTGAGTCAGACGCTAGAAGATTTTAAAGACTACTTATCTACCATAAACACTGAACGTTCTCTTAGTGTAGCTACATCAAATAGGAACCACATATTCCATAGATTAGGAAGAATAACTCCAACCACACAAGACGCTATTCGGTTGAAGAGAGAACTTGATTCACTGTTTGGTTGCTTAGACAATCAATACAAAACTCTCCTGAGTAAACTCACCCCTAGTACATCAGATAGTTCTACCAGTAGTCAGCAGGCTGAAGCAAGTGCCACTAAAACCCCAAATATAGTTGTTACTTGTCCCAGTTACCATGGCAATAAACCCAAATACGATGGGAATACGTGTGTAAGGTCATTTGTTCAAAAAATTGAGGAGTTCAGACTAAGTAAGCGAATTTCCAGGGAGGACATGTTGAATTTTTCCTATGACATATTCACTGGCAATGCTTTACACTGGTATAGATACATAAAAACTGATATATTGTCTTGGGACCAGTTAATCGAGCAACTTAAGTCTGCCTTTGATAGTGATGATTATGACTATAGACTCCTTTCTGAAATCAGACAGCGTACACAAGGTGAAACTGAAAATATAACTATTTACATTTCTATAATGAGCGGTCTCTTCAACCGACTCGGAAAAAAACTTTCAGAAGAGGAAAGATTCGACATTATCTCTCATAATGTTAAACCCATCTATGCGGATGTGCTAGCACTAAGTAGTGTGCAAACGTTAGACCAATTACAACAGGTTTGCAAAAACTATGAGACATATAAAGCTAGGGCTACACACTACCATGAACCCAGCAAAAGTAATCTCAGCACTCTTGCACCAGAGTTTGCATACCACAGGCACAATAAGTCAAGTAATAGTTATAACACAAGTACTAATAATTCATCAAAACACTACACTAACTACAAGAAACACTCTGGTCAGTCGGAAACAGAAAAGGTCTCAGCTATTAACACTAAAAAAAAATCTCCCTCTAAAGGAGGTCTCTTCTGTCCTAGGTGTAGAGTTAACAGTCATTCATTGAGAAAGTGTACAGCAGAAAGATTTCCAATTTGCTTTAAGTGTGGTCTCAAAGGTGTGATTTTTCCAAACTGTAAAAAGTGCCACTCAAAAAAAATAAAGGTTGTGGGTTGTTGTAAAAAACCCAATAAAACTAAAAACGGTGGTGAGTGGGCAGATTGGCCACCAACATTAAAACCATCTTCCACTCATTATGCTGTTACAACAATCCACAATAAACCACTAAATGATACTAGGCCTTATGCAAGTATTCTAATAAATAACTTGCCTACTTGTGGACTATTGGACTCAGGTTCCGCAGTCACCATAATTGGAGATAACTTTCATGAAAAACTCATCGATTTGGGCCTAACCCTAAAATCATGTGAACAGTCTTTAAAATTTGTTGCCGCTGGGGGACAAATGTTATCACCAATAGGTATACTAAATCTACCAATAACCTTTGAAACTAAACACCACATACTTAAGGCCTATGTAATACCATCAGCTTTTTGCATCAGCATTGCCTTCTGGAATCTTTTTGAACTGTTCCCTAAAAACACTAAGTCAATCCTTCTTATGAGTCATAATGAACAAATAATCAACTCTAATACAGACTTACACCTACATTCCTTCGCTCAACTTTCAAGGACTCAACAAATAAAAGCAGATAACATTATTAAACAATATGAAACTATATCTTCAGATAAAAAAGGTCTTGGTCGTACCAATCTCATCACACACTGCATAGATACTGGAGACTCACCTCCAATCAGGCAGCGTTACTACAGAATGTCGCCTGAAAAACAGCGCATTTTGTGTGAAGAGCTAGACGAAATGCTAAAGCTAGATGTTGTTGAGCCCTGCGAAAGTCCTTGGTCTTCACCTGTACTTCTCACACCTAAAACGGATGGCAAATTACGGTTCTGTTTAGACAGTCGCAAGCTAAATACAGTAACTAAGAAGGATGCTTCTCTGAAATTCTAGATAACCTAAAGGATGCTAAATACCTAACAAGTCTAGATCTTTATAAAAGTTTCTGGCAGCTACCCTTGAATGAAGAGGACAAAAACAAGACTGCTTTTTACATTCCTGGCCGTGGAACCTTCAGGTTCAAAACTACACCCTTTGGACTAACTAATGCACCTGCTACTCAACAGAGGCTTGGTGATAAGTTATTCTATGGCCCGGAATTTGAAAACAGAGTTTTTAAATTTCGGGCCCCACGTTGGGCGCCACTGTGGCGTAGGGGTTTAAGTGGTAGAATTAAAAAATAGACCACAGGTTTACTGCATTTATTTTGTAGAGGGGTGGATTCAGTTCACACGGGTTCTTCCACTGGTCGTAGGTATGTGGATGGTACTGCCCTGGGCTCAAGCCGCGACGCACGCAGACCGGCGGAACGACCCCGAAGCCGGCAGCGACCACGTGTCAGACGCAGAGGTTATGCAGGGCAGGCCACGCGAGTGGATGTCTCTCCTGCGGTTAGCCGCGGAGGCAGCTTGACACCCAACTCGCACGTCAGACGCAGAGGTTATGAAGGCAGACCACGCGACAGGATGTCTCTCCTGCGGTTAGCCGCGGAGGCAGCGTGACACCCGTCGCGTGGCAGACGTTGAGGTAGTTGATGTTAGAGATGAGAGTGTAGAAGAAGAAAAGAAACAAACCCTGGAATCAACACGAAGGGTGCTTCCGTAAGCGTGGTGCCAGGAATCGTGAGCGCCAGCGATGCGTGCGTCTCCCAGCCGTAAACCCAAGGAACAGCTTCAGGGAAACTCACCATCGTGGCGGTTCACAAAGGTTAAAGATAAGCGTGCGCATGCCGCGTGCAAGAATATAGAAGGTAACCGCGTGGCAAGGCGTTTAAGCTCGTAGCTGCTATGACACAGCAGGAAAGGTATGCTGCGACATGCGGACACTTCACAAATTTAGAATCACTAGTGGAAAACAGATGACAATGAAATAGCACAGTCATGTTCTAGACGGAAGCCATCTTGACAACCGGGCAATTATATAAATTTACAAACGCTGCAGATTATGGCGAAACAAGAGGATTGCGATTGGCAAGATGGAGAAAAATAGCAGATACGTTTGAGCACTTACCCTTGGGCACAGAGGGGTTTCAATATTAGTTACTTGTAGCAGAAAACGGTGTGAAAAAGAACTCAGCAGACCGGGGGTTAGAATTTATAGCCGGTCACCGTATAAGTGTTGTCACTCAGTGAAACCATAGACATTTGGGATTAGTGTGGTAATCGATTCTAGTTTAATCGACTACCACGCCACATTGTCCCATCCCAGGGTGCATTGTGTTCTGAGTCTTAGAAAAAAAATCCGCACCTAAACGGGATCCGTTGGTATTAATGACATTGTTTTTTTATTGGCACTTCGCATTAAGTCGTCTTCATTTGTACCCATTTGCTCCAATATGTAATCAGCCAGTGTACCTCCTACCAATTTAAAATAGGAGTTTACCTTATTTAAAAAAGAGGACATATGATAAAAGTGAATTACTGATGACAAAAATAACTCCAAAGCCAAATGGATGATAATCAGAACTATAACAAATTCTACTTCTCAACTGCAAACCGCTAAAGAGTTACGTGAAATAGCTGACGATCCGGAAAGTTCTGTAAATAGTGTAAATTACTTTTTCTTTGATATAGGTTGTAAATTGGCTTTTTGTAAATTGGCAAATTGGCTTTCCAAGTTTGCGGTCTTCTAAGAACTAGTCATGATGCTAAACTCCACCATCAAACATTGCCTACAGTCTCTTGTTATTCTTCCATAATTATGATGAAAAACAAGTTAAAAGGTTGATCGGTTCCTTGCGTACTGATTGTGCCTATGGCTTTGATAACATACCAGCAGAAGTGCTAATACAGTCCAGAACCATTTTGAAGGTATGCATATTTTAAATCGCTCAATTAATAATAACTTTTGTTATAGGAAAACCTCTTTTATAAATCTTATATTTGTTATTTTTTGTTGCCAAATTAATTTAATAATAATAATATAATATAATTTGTTCGTCCAATGTATTTTATAAATTTGCGACATATGTAAATTAATATATTATGAATGATTGTTTTTGAATATGTAAGTTAAGCTATTGTAACGTATTTTATTTCTTTTAATAGTATTTCAATTTTGTAGTGTCTATTTTTAAGGTATTAACGTATATGGTTTTATGGGTGCAAAGCCCGAAATAAATTATTCTATTCTAATACTGGAATATTTCCCAAATATCTTAAAAAACGGTAATTCATCCCATTGTCAATATTACAAACTACCGTCTCCTCGACTAGAAAGGTTCCTTAGCGTATGCATGGAGAGGGACCAGTTCCCACTTCATTGGAAGACGGGTAAACTGGTCCTTATTAAGAAGTCAGAGCATCCTGCGGATTCTCCGTTCACGTACCGGCCCATTGTGCTTTTCGACGAGACGGGCAAGATCTGAAGAAGAGTATTTGCAGACCGCATCGTCGCGCACCTGATGAAGGTTGGGCTGGACCTAGCGGACTACCAAATTAGTTTACGGCGGTGATTGATGGTGGTCGCCATCATGCACGTGAGGGCCCTCACAAAGGGGGACGCAGTAGCCCGGGGCAAGGTCATCTTTGCGGTGTCTCTTGACATCGCCAACGCCTTTAACTCTCTGCCCTGGAGTTGCATTATGGAGACACTGCAGAAAATTTGGAAGATGTCGAACCGCATCTGCCTCGGCTATTAGCATTACTGTTTATTTTCTGTTTACGACACTCCTACCGACACGCTGATTTGATGAGAACGGTGGTTGTACGAATTCTGAAAAATAAAACAGGTGACGTGGGTAATATCAATCTCGCTGGCGACTATAACGGGTAAGATACTTGACAGCGTGTTCGAGGGACAACTTTATTTATTTTTATTTCGTTACATACATAGAGCTACAGGCTTTCCCAAAGTGTTAGCCTAGAAGAAGAAATACTTAAATCATAAATAACAAATAAAAAATCTATTCATTAGCACATTAATTTAACTCAATACAACTCAAATAATTAACCTACAAAAGGAGAATCAATAAAAAACATACCCAATACATAAATAATAATCAATAGAAAAACATGAAGAAATAATCGATAAAAACAGTCAATCATGACTAATAAATAAAAAATAATCAATCAAAATAGTCAATAAAAAAATAACCAAACAAAATAATCAATAAAAACAATAGTAATCAATAGAGATAATCGTTAATTAGTCATCTCACTACTACACAGCATAAAATGTGTAGTTATTTTTGCGAGGTATTCCTCGAAGCGCTACCATTTTGAAGCGCACCTAATGAAGCGCTCCTTTTTTATTCCTCGGAGCGCACCTAATGAAGCGCTCCTTTTTTATTCCTCGGAGCGCTCCTTTTAGTAGCGCTCCCGATACCACGTTATCGGAAAAGGAGCGCTCCGAGGAATAAAAAAGGAGCGCTTCATTAGGTGCGCTTCAAAACGGTAGGGCTTCGAGGAATACCTCATTTTTGTGATAATTTTATTTATGTACGTTACTGTCTCCTCGGTCGAGGGATAGCAAGCGCGACTGCTGAGCACGAGGAGTCGGATTCGATTCCCGAGTCGGGCAAAAACTGCTGTTGGCTTTTTTGATTAGGGATTTCTCAGTAGTAGCCCGGAGTTTGGAAGTTGGCGGTGTGATGCCCCTGTGTTGGTAAGCACTTCAAGCTGATGGTCACGGCAATCATATGGACAACTTTGACAGTCATTACGGGTAGTCAGAGGCCAGTAAATCTGATACTGGTCTAGCCAAGGGGTATCGTGTTACCCAGTTACTGGGTTGTAAAGGTCAGATAGGCAGTCGTTCCATGTAAAACACTAATACTGAGTTACATCCAGTTAGACTGGAAGCCAACCCAACATAGTTGCGAAAAGTCTAATGCCGGCTCTTCACGTTGGCCAACATAGTGGGGAATATAGTGGCCAATGCCTATTGGCCAACGTGTAGAGGGGGTGCAATACAACCCAAGATGCACAAACACCCCCTCTACACGTTGGCCAATAGGCATTGGCCGCTACATTTGCCACTATGTTGCCAACGTTAAGAGACGGCACGTCGCACAGCCGGAACGTGATAAACAGATGATGATTATAGCAGGGATGGTGAACCAATGGCACGCGTGCCACTGATGGTACCTGACATAATATTTTGGGCACGTCACCGTCACGAAATTCATTCATAATGAATTTCGTGTGAATTTCTAAGAAAAAAAGTCTGAAGTAGGTATTTTATGACGAGCGACCGCGAGTGACCCTACATTACAGAGTTTTCTGAAATGAAATGAAATGAAATATTTATTTTGTAAATTGGTTATAAATAACACTTTTACACGTAATTTTTTGTGTTTTAAGTTAAGCTAGATAAGGCCGGTGTTTTCTAACTGACTACTCTGAGAAGAAACACCGAAACAAACTCAGAGGTCAACGTCTCTTTTAAAGTCCATACAATTCGTATTTATCAATCCATATGAGAAGCATGAAGGTTTCATGTCTGTTGTGTCTTTTGAGAAATATTGTATTTATCTTTTTGTAGTAAATAAAGGGTTTTGAGTTGATACTATTATAATTATTATTTTCCAATAACAAAGTCAAAGTTATTTGACGGCACGTTTACGATCTCATTAAAAATTTCTTTACAAAAAATGGCACATTGATACATAAAGGTTCGCCTACCCTGATCTATAGCAATTGTAATGTTATTGGGAGTTAGGTTATGTTATGTATACATACATATGTAGATATAGATATCGATTTTTAATGATGACTACTTACTAAAATTGTTTGAATCTAGGTTTTGAGATATCTCTAAGGAGTGAGCAACGGCATTACGTAATTTTACTTAAACAACGCAAAACAAACATTCATTAATTTATATTAAACTTAATTATTGTTAAGCCACACTTGAATATATAAGAGTGGGATGACATTCAAAATGTTCTCAATACATTACTTATATTTACTTAAGTATCATTTTATTTTTTACACTTGAGAAGAAAAATAAAATGGTGATATTATATACGTACATATTTGGTGGCAGCTGTGCATACAACAAATATATTATACTAACCTTAAGTTCATGAAAATAAACGTGTAAGTACGTAAGTATCAATTCGGAAAATAGAGTATAGTTAACTACATATATATATCACGCTAGGTTCTGTCTGCAGTTTCTTTTGCGAGAACAGTATTTAAGAGTAATTAGGCATCTTCTGGGCTCGCTCGTCCCATCGTAGACCTCATCTATCGCTTACCATCAGGCGAGATCGAGGTCAAGAGTAGGATCATTCGAAATAAAAAAGCCTATTTCACTAAGGAATAATGTAGGAAGTAATCTCTGTATTTTTGGAAAAAAATATCTAAATCGGTTCATTAGATTTAGATACAGAAGAAGTCACAAACTTTATATCTTTATAATATTACTATCAGTATCAAAATATACAATCCTCCTTTTTTATGCAGTCGATTAAAACTCCTAATCTTTAACCTTCCTAGAACTTCATGCTAATCTTATCTACAACGTGTATCGGAAACCCCATATCTATCCAAAAGAGCTGAAGACTACATCTGGTATAGAGTCTCTATGCACAGTTTCAGCACAAAATATCTGACTCAAAGTATTGATACCAAATTATTGGTTTCATATATTTCTTGAATACCAATCACAACAAACGTGTCACAGCACTACGAGGGTCAATAACTTTCCACGTCGCTTGCCAATAACACGATAATTCTTTCCGTTCTTCTTAATTTGAAAAATTTGGTCTCTGGTATCAGTGTATTGGAATTTGTAATAAGTTCTACACACGTAGACTTAGGATTACAAAACCCTTGCCATATCGTTTGTTATCATCCAAAGAAGCCATGCACTTGGTATGTATAATTTTTAATAATATTATTATTATATATTTAAAATTAGTATACAACGTGTAATTTAAACCCTTTAAATTACACGTTGTATACTAATATTATAAAACTGAGAAGTTCGTTTGTTTAAACATGCCAATCTTCGAAATTACTGGGGGGATTTGGAAAAAAAATATATTATTTAAAAAGTTTGTAAGTTACTTGACGCTTGATGAAGGTTATAGGTTACATTTACCCGACTGCTAAGGAAGGAGGAAGTAAAGTCCATGGGAGCAAAGCCAAAGCAAAAATGATCCAAATCCATGCAAAACTTTCGAAGATTAATTTAATTTAAAAAATAAATAAAAAAATAATAATTAAAAAAAAGATAAGCACGATTAATCAATCAAACTTTTCATATAGATAAACATATTAACTATTATAATATTATTGGCATAGATTTATAACTTTAATTATAAAACTACAAAAAAAGATATATTTAAAGATATTTTGAATCAGTTGTGTTTAAATTATTGGTGTACAATAAAGAATATCCTTTCTATCTAACTATATAAAAAGTTAGACAAATTATAATAATTATATTTGTGATTTGTTTGTATTGATTTCAATTGGGATAAGTAAGGTTATCAGACTGATATTGACTAAAACTTTTTACCAAAACATTAAACCGACTCTTTTAGTTACAAGAGCCTAAATGTCAACTACTTATAAACTTTTACAAAATATTGCTTTTCCCAATGCTTGGCTGTTAATTGTTGAGGAGTTCTCCTGGTACTTCACCATCAGCTCTACATCACCGTATGCATTGTGATGAGCATAAAGTGCTTAACATCCATATTCAAGTAATCGAATCGCAATCCACGAAATACTTATTATTGAGTAGTTTCGGAGGCCATCTGTGGTTTTCATCATGAGTTCCACTTCCCCAAATTGTACTTTTTGAGAGCAACTGCACAAGTTACTATGAGAAATACCCAAAACGCCATAGGTGTGCCTATAATATTTGAAGAGTTCCTTCGATTTCTCCAGGATCCCATCATCAGATCCTGACTTGGTGACAATGGGACCAATTTCGAAGTATACCCGTTCGAAAAAAAACAAGAATTTTTCAAATCGGTTCAGCCGTCTTCGAGTAATCGGTGATCATACATTAAAAAAAAAAATATACGCGTCGAATTGATAAACTCCTCCTTTTTTATCGTCGGTTGAAAATCACTCCATCTTCCCTCGCACTTCAACGATTTTTTCAAGTGGCCTCCTGCTACACCAATGAGTTTGCGGCTGCTTAATTGGACTTTCCTGCGGCGACCTTTATTTATCAATCAATCAATTAACTTATATATTTCAGGCCACTTGGCCCAATAAATAAAATACAATATTTTAAAATGTAGTAACCAAAACGTATACAATGTCGTACGAGTTATCGGCATCGTGTGTCACGCGGTGTGCGATAACCGGCCTCGAAAACGCCGAAACATTACACCTCCCGGCCAAAATTCCTCCTTCATAAAAGTCGACACATGTTCGGTCGGCGCTCACACCACAAAAGAATTAAAATTATTTCCATGATATGACTCTAGCTGTTCGACCCTCAGGGAGAAATTGGATTTCATCATAACGTATTTGACTATGTCCTCTGTCGTTGTAGAATGGTGCAGACGGGACACGAAAATTAATATTGTAGGTACGGCCGATGGCCCGGACGCAGCAGCTCGGTTCGGCCAGAGCAGTGCCGAACTAGTTTCGACAAGCTTCCTCTGCTTCTTTTCCACCTTGACGAAGCCATCCTGATCGCACTTGTTCTTTTTAGGACTCCACTCTCTCAAACCTCCTTGGGTTGGTTTGCAGCGGCGTTTTTCTAAAGGCTACTCAGCGGGCTTTCGTGAGGCAGCTGGTTTGTTAGTAGCAGCAATTTCAGCTTAAGCACGTACAGGGGTCGATGCACTTACGCCCGTCATTTATAATTAATGGCTCCATCCAGGGTTGGTAAAAAAAATACAAACTCAGTCAGTACAGGCTAAGGGTGGCTATGGGGTACGGACATCGGATTAGGGCGTCACTGAGGGAGGGCTGGCTGCCCCTCCCCTCTCCCAGTGTCAACCTAAGCCGATGTCTGGAAGGACGGGCGGGATCGGACAAGATACTTTGTGCCGGGAACTGTGGGAGTACGTAAATGCAAGTTAGTTGGAGGAAAATGGGGGACACTCATGTTTTGTTACTTGTCTCGAGATTGAATTGCCCGTGAGAGGGAATTGTTCGTGATTCACGGGGCCAATTGAGCGTGGGTGGATGTTTCATGTCTTCGAACATCTTGGGTCCTAAAACATGTTCCGTCACGACGTTTCTTAATTGTCCCTGTTTTTTCGTGGAAATAAACTGCAATAAAATAAATACTTAGATATTATAGGAGGTTTCAATGAGTAGAAAACAAGATTTTTTAAATCATATTTATTTACAACTTAAAATATTCAGCTTAAATAATTATAATTCAAATCTCTATTGAATTAACAAGACGTTACAAAAATATTATGCGATATTGTGGACATAGGTTTAAATATTATTAGCACTCACATCACGTTATGCATTTCTAGTGTAAACATCGACCTCCGTAAAATCAATAGTCCAGAAGTCCTTTGTTGGTGACACGTCAAATTACCTAAGTACAAAGATCTGAAATACTGTAAAAGTATTTTTATGAAACTCAGGTGAAGCGAATACGAAAAAGTGCCAGTTCACTTCGAGCTCACTTCACGAAAGTCTCTAAGTTGAGACTCATCAAAAATGTTTGCACATAATATATGGCATATTATACAACTTGGCTTAAAAATGACACTGTCTGATCCCCAACAAAAATAAAGTAGTTACTTAGATATAACACGTGTAAAATATTACTATTGTACATACATATGGACCACATAACTATGATAAATTATATTCATTTTGTAAGTTGATTATTACATGTATTTAATAATAATAAATAATCTGTGGCCCGGTTGTCAACAAGGACGTCAAATATTTTCATCCTGATTTTTATTAATATAATTTTGAAATAAAATAGTTAAATAAAATGTTCGATAGAACAAAAATAGTTAAAAAAAAACAACAATCCATGAAACTACACTTCATATACCTATCTTTCAACAAAAAATAGACCAAATGATGTACCTAACTGAAGAATTGTGGCAACGTAAACAATGTTGACGAGAAACCGGGCAAGATTACACAAGAACACACGCCCAAGATCTTCGGATTCGTCGCCCAGCTCCGCCTCCCAGCCGCCGGGACCTGCTCCAATCGTGAGTGAAGAGATTCCGGTCGCTGCAGTTGCGTCGAGCTCGAGCGACGAATACTTCTCACCATTGACGACACCACCACCTGCGCGTCGACGGGGAAGAGGCCGACCTCCGGCCTGCTTGGGACCTCGAGGCCCGCCGGCCTCTGATAGGGTCCCCGCTGCCGGTGGAAGTGTGCAGCGCATGCGATGGACTCAACCCATCAACGAGAACGTCATGCGCTCATACTATGGGGCTACAGAGGGGGGAACTAACCTGACTGCGTACCGTGGTCGGATGCTCTCTCTGTTTCAGGTACTTGAGCCAGCAGTCAACGTTTCGGCCCAGCGACTATCGGATCAGGTGCGTGTCATCCAACGTAACCGTATGTTGGATGAAGCCGTACTTGATCGCCTCCGTTCGGAAATGAGTAGCTGTGTCACTTCACATCCGACGCCGACTGTGGTGGCACCACCACAGCCAAACATTCAAGTTGAGGAGAGTAGTGACAGAGTTACAAACGTAAGTACCCGGTGTAATGAGCAATTGAGGAGTGCTTTGGAGTGTGCTATTCGGGAATATCGCAACATGCCACCTGAACTAAGACCACGTTTACCTCGTTTGCCCATGCATAACAGGAATAGGGCACTGGTGGCTGCTCTGGATTCGCAGTTGTCAAACTATTTTGATAACTGCGAAGTCCTCGCTGATACCCACTCTATCTTATACTGCGCAGCTGTTGCGGCATGTCGTGTAGCTAATGTTAAAATTTCTAATGACATAGCTATTCGACCTAAACCCGCTATACCAGCTTGGCAGTGTAGGATCGAGCGTCGTATTGGTGAGGCCAGGGCACTCATTGGCAAACTTGTTTGCTTTAGGGAGGGCAACACTCGCCCGAGAGTGATGCGCTTTGTGAGACGGGCGTTTTTGGGAACCAATATCCACCCACATAATTATATGTCCTGTGTCACAGAGCGCATCGACTTCCTAAAGCAGAAGGTGTATGCATGGGCAAACCGTATCCGGAGGTATAGGCGGCGAGTGGAGCGATTCACCCAGAATCGCACTTTCCAAAGTAACGAAAGGTGGGTATATAGGGCTTGGGAGCGACCGGACCAAGGTGCGACTGATATGTGCCTGCCGGATGATGACGCCTTATGTACATTTTGGCGCAACATCTGGTCGGTACCAGTCAGTCACACCGAAGGTGATTGGACTCGGGAGGTCGAGCGAGTGTGCGATCCAATACCAGAAATGGGGGCAATCACTATCAGCCCCCAAGATGTAGCCCATGCAGTCCGTCCGCTGCCTAATTGGAAGTCTCCAGGGCCGGATGGACTGCATAACTTTTGGATCAAGTGGCTAACAAGATCGCACGCCCGCTTGGCGTCTCAGTACCAGTCTGCCCTAGAATCTGGCTCGCTACCTGAGTTCTTTACCACTGGAGTTACCCACCTGCTCCACAAATCTGGTAGCACCGCGGAACCCAAAAATTATAGACCAATCACGTGTCTACCAACGGTCTAAAAGGTTCTTACATCCATTTTGAGGGTTAAAATTAACAAACACATTGAAGACAATCACATCATGTCTCCCTCTCAAAATGGATGTAAGAATGGATCCCGCGGTACTAAGGAGCTACTCCTCATTGATATGGCCATTAGCCAACAGGTTCGACGTTCCAAAAAAGATCTGTCGACATGTTGGATAGACTACAAGAAGGCCTATGACTCAGTGCCTCATACATGGCTCATGAGGGTGCTAGAATTGTATAAAATTAATACAACTTTACGCACCTTTCTGTCATCATGTATGGGACAATGGAGGACAGTTCTTCGCTATCCAGGATGTCGATATATCCCAAGGTACAGCGAACCGGTAAGGATCGAGCGAGGTATATTTCAGGGCGATAGTTTGAGTCCACTTTGGTTTTGCTTAGCCTTGAATCCTCTAAGCACACTGCTGGAGAATTCAGGCCTAGGCTATAGGTTGAAAAGAGGTGGTCAGGTTATTTCTCACCTCCTTTACATGGATGATTTAAAACTTTTTGGCGCCACTAGTCTACAACTGACGGAACTACTGAAGGTAACTGAAACTTTCAGTAGTGCCATCAGGATGGAGTTTGGTGTCGACAAATGTGCGATTATGCATGTAAAGGGAGGGGAGATTGTGGAATCCGTGGGATCTCAACCCTCGAATTCCATAAACCTGAGATCCCTCTCCCCAACCGAAACCTATAAGTATTTGGGTATGTCGGAAGCGTTAGGTATCAATGTAGTTGACATGAAGCAATCGCTGAGGGAGCGCTTCTTTGGACGCCTAAAGAAGGTATTTAAAAGCCTTCTATCGGGCGGAAATAAGGTGCGTGCCTTCAACGGTTGGGTCATGCCAGTGTTGATATACTCTTTCGGCGTACTCAAATGGACTCAAACTGAACTTGACGCCCTGGATAGAAGAGTTCGTACATTGCTGACTGCATATCGAATGCATCACCCACGCTCGTCGGTGATGAGGCTGTATATCCCGCGGAAATGTGGAGGTCGAGGCTTTTTGAATGCTAAAACTCTCCACAAACGCGAGGTATACAGTCTCAGGGAACATTTCCTTGCCTCTGAAGTGGGTATGCATCGAGATGTAGTAGCAGTGGACAAGGGACTCACCCCGCTCTCCTTGGCTAATGAGAACTGGCGCAAACCTGCAGTGCTAGACACTAACGATCGAAGGGGGATATGGCAGAGTAAGGAGCTTCATGGACGTTTTTTCCGGGCCCTACATGGGTCCGACGTAGACCAAGTGGCGTCCGTAGCTTGGTTGCGCTTCGGTGACCTCTTTGGGGAAACCGAAGGTTTTATCTGTGCAATTATGGACGAAGTTATCATGACGAACAACTACCGGAAATTTATTGTGAAGGATGGCACGGTTGACATATGTCGGGCATGTCACCGTCCGGGTGAATCAATCCGCCACATTATCTCTGGTTGTTCTCGTCTTGCTAATGGAGAGTACTTGCACAGGCACAACCTTGCAGCCAAGATAATTCATCAGCAACTTGCTCTGAAATATTCTCTCGTGGAATCAGAAGTGCCGTACTATAGGTATGTGCCCGACTCAGTTCTCGATAACGGCCATGTCACATTATACTGGGATCGGTCCATCATCACTGACAGGACTATTGTAGCTAATAAGCCTGATATAGTGGTGGTGGACCTAATCGAGAGGCGTGCCATGATTGTCGACATAACCATCCCGCATGACGAGAACCTCGTGAAAGCTGAGAAAGATAAGCAAATCAAGTATCTTGACTTGGCACACGAGATTGTCGACATGTGGGATGTGAACTCGGCAATCATTGTACCGATAGTCATTTCAGCCAATGGCTTAATAGCCAAGAGCCTCGACCAACACCTCAGGAGGCTCTCGTTAGACGGTTGGATCAAGGGCTTGCTTCAGAAAGCGGTACTCCTGGACACGGCGCGTATCGTCAGGAGGTTCCTCTCTATGGAGCCCTGACCGCCGGTAGCTTGGACCCTGTTCCCGATACCGGTGGGCTACTATTTTTTATATTTTTAAATGTTTTTTTTTTTTGAGAATATTTAAAAATGTAACTTATATGTATATATTGGAAATAAAGACAATAATAATAATATTCCACAACTTTTCACACAACGCCATCTAGTCCCAAACTAAGCAGAGCTTGTGGTATGGGTATGCTTGTATTTATTAGTCCTATTAACCGTATTTTATTATTCGAAGAGGTACACAAAGGAAAAATATAACTATTGAATTATCTGTTCAGTTCACTTTGCTCCGTAATAAAAGGTAGAGCAATGAAGTTATTTTATTAAATATACATAAAGAAATTGTGGTGCCAAACTTTCAGGGTTTTTCACGGGTCGAACAAATTATTTTTACATTATGTAAAAAAATATATTTTAATACATAGTAGTGAAATAATTATACGCAATAAGCAGTCTCATTTATTACTACACTTGAACAAATAGGGGACTTGTCAAATATACCTCAGACAGTATAATAAGTTGATTAAATATTACGAATATCGATATTGGCATTACGTACATTCTTAAGAAAAAAGTACTTTTCTTGTTATTTTTATTACAATATCTACAAAATATATGTATAGTTTCCCATCTACAAGCATGCGCATCACGACAATACGAAAGCGCCTTTTCATAAATACTACTCTAAAGTTATTTTTGTGATAGAAAAATTTCCAGAAAAACTCCTAGGCAGAAATTTGCGCATGATTGGAGAACGAGATCGTTAAATAATACATAAAAATTGTCTTACTAAAGTTTCTATACTTTCGGGCAAAATACGACCCTGAAGCAACAACAGATGTGTGGGTTTAAAATTCTATTGTAGATTGTAAATAAACCAGTAATTCATTTAATACGGTGGGCCATTCATGCACTCCGTTTTCAACACAATAGAGGTTTATGTATTAGCAATAATAACTGGCAACTAAGATACTTTTAATTTAAACCTGTGCTTCTTCTAAGAAAATTATTAATGATTATTCTAGTGATGTTGCTATGTCGTTTACGATGACACTAAGTTCAGTAAAATTTCAGATTGTAAAGCTAAACAGTTGAGAACGATAACAGATGCTTATAATACTCTGAATTTTAAGCCAATGTATGTGAAAATATTTTTATATTTAACAAAAATTAGATTACTACTGTACAGTAAACGGCTCACCGTGAACACTAAGGTGAAGTGAGCTTGAAGTGAGCTGAGAATCCACAGTTTACTTAAGGATCACTTTATCAAAGCTTTGAAGTTATAATTTTAACAGAATTGTCTGGCTGGTACACCTCAATACCAGACTGCCTTCAAAGTCCCCTACTGCTAATATAATACCAAGGAATCCCTACAATCAAACTGCTCCATTTCCTCACACAACCATGGTCTTTTCCTGGTATCGGCCTCTAGAGTGCAACCTCATCCTCCTATACCTTCGAAGAGGGCATTTGCCGACGTTTCTGTCGTAGGCTCCATATTCACACGAAGGGGGAGTACAGTCACCTCTGGCCACGCAGAATCTGTCTCGAAGACCGAAGTGTTCTCTGCCTTTGGCCAAGATTTGGCAGTCGCGGCGTCGGCCGGTATCAGGCCAATCGCAAACGCAAGAGCAGGGCTCGTTGTCTGTCATGCTGGCCAGGAACAATGCTGGGCAGGTGCATCTGAAATTTGGAGGGTAATTTAGTACTTCACATAAACATAGCATTCATAGCATAGTCAGCGTATATGAGAGAGTCCGGGACTTAATCCACCACGAAGGCCCAGGGCAATTTCGTGACCGTCGCAAGTCATCGGATTTTTAGTCCTATGACAAAAAATTTGAGTAAGGAAACCGGCTTGTTTCACGAGTATATCAGGACGGTTTCCTTACTCATAAATTCCACAAAGTAATGTGCATGCCTGGGTTCAAAACAACGACCTACAATTTATAAGTAGAGCCTATAACCAATGAACTACCACCGATCATTTCACCTTACTCATACTGCTACACAGATCTTTTCACCTTACTGCTACACAATTTCCAAGATAATAAAACGTCATTATCTATACTAAAAATTATAAAGAAGTAAAATTTGTTTGTATGTAGGGAGTAATATCCGGGAATAATGATCTCATTTAAAAAAAAAACATCTGACCAATGAATGACTGCTTTAATGGCTATAAATTATTTAAAATCCACGCGTACAAAGTCGCGGGCGTAGTGCTAGTGACTATTAAAGTTCATGGCTGGATTATTGCAGCCGCATAGTTCGATCAATCTCAAGCAACAGTTCTCGTCGGTCTGTTTTGGGGTTATATTAAATTAAATGAAACGAAATATAAATTTTGTAAATCTATACAACGTGTAACGGAAACCCCATATCTATCCAAAAGGACTGAAGACAACATTGACAGAATTGACCTCAAATTATCGGTTTCATATGTTCTTGAATATCAATCATAACAAACGTGTCACAGCACTATGAGGGTCATCACTTTCCACGTCACTAGCCAATAAAATGATAATTCTATTCGTTCTTCTTAATTTGAAAAAATCGGTCTCTGGTATCAACGTATTGAAATTTCTAATATGCTCCACACATGTAGACATAGGAGTAGAAAACCCTTACCATATCGTTTGTTATCATCCAAAGAAGCCGTGCACTCGGTATGTATATACCCTTTAAATAACACGTTGTATATGTAAAAGAAAGTCGTGTTAGTTACACTATTTATAACTCAAGAACGGCTGAACCGATTTGGCTGAAAATTAGTAGGGAGGTAGCTTAGAACCAGGAGACGGACATAGGATAGTTTTTGTCCCGAAATTCCCACGGGATCGGGATTTACCCGGGAAAACCCTCTCACATGAACGAAGTCGCGGGGAGAAGCTAGTTGGTAATAAATAACACTTTACACTATTTAAATTCCAAATACTAAGTTTTATTTAATTGCATTTACTGCCTTGTTGGTCTGGAGGTCACAAGCACGACTGTTGGACAACGGTCCCGGGTTCGATTCGTGTCGGGCAAAACGGGCTTTTTCTGTTAGTAATTTCTCAGTAGTAGGTCCGAGTTTGGTAGTTGGCGATACCCCCGCGCCTCAGAACGTTAAAGCCCGATTTACACTTCAATAAGTACAGTAGCGAGTTAACTTGCGTCATCGGCGAGTTAAGTTGTTATTGTAGTTTGAACGGCAAAAGCGAGTTAAGTAGTAAGTTGTTGTTTAAGTTGAGCTAAATAGATCGCGATCCTATTTTTCGGCGAGTCCAGTGCGAAGTAGCCCCCTCTCTCACGTCTCCCGCACCCCGCCAACTTAACTGACTGGCCAATGGCCATGTAGACGGGCGAGTTTAGTACAGTCCATAAATTTGAAGGTTGCGGCCGTAAACACGTGTTATTTTCTTTACTTCTTCTCGGGAAACTTATGACTACTCACTCGCCTACGTTTGGACGCTACTTACAACTTACTACTTATTACTTAACTGTCTGAGTTCTTAACTGGCTACTGTACTTATTGAAGTGTAAATCGGGCTTAAGCCGTTTGTTTTGCGTCTGATTTCTCTTCGGTCGGGCCGGATTGCCATTTCATTGGACTATAAGTTTACACGGTGGAACACACAGTGGAGATTTGCCCCTCCCGGCCCTGGTTCAATCCATGGTCCGGAGCGAGGAGGCATGGGAAGCAGTCACCTATTTCTGCGAAGCAGTTATTCAAGCGAAGAAGGTGGCGGAACGCTCGACGGAGAGACGGGTCTCAATGCCCTCACAGCCCTTGCGCTCCAGCCGCCGCAGGAGACGCTCCGGGCGTCGGGAGTCACAGGGTGACTCCCAGCCACCGTAGGCGCGGGCCTGCGGGCTACGAGCAATGGGTAGCTCGCCGTCCGACTGAAACCAGACCCGTGTAGACGGCGCGTCGTGTTCCACGCGCGCCTCAAAGAGTGTCAGCAAAATTGTCGGGGCCCACAAGGGGGCCGTTGCCTGCCGGGTTGTTGTATTGTTCGAAAGAGTTACCGCGGCCTCGGAACACGAAGGGCCTATGATGGAACACGGATAGGTTTTAGTCAATAAAAGTCTGACACACCCTCCCGCTTCGCCCAGATCGGAAGGCAGTCATGAATGATTGCCCATCCTTAAAAAAAATTGGACTATAAGAGTAAAAGAACTGATAATGCACCTGTATCTGAGACCCGAAATTATTATTTAAAATACCTGCGTAACTGAGAAGATGCAGTGGGTTCCTCTTCTTTTTCCAAAATAGGTTCTTCAGTGGGGGCTCTCCAGTCATTCTGGCTCTCCACAAAGGCTCTTTGGGAGGGCCTCTCCAGCTCCTCGTCGCTGTCACTGTAGCTTGCCTTCCCAGCAGTGGCTACCATGGTCATCTGCAGAGTTCCCCTGGACACGCAGCCGCAGCGAGTGTGGTTGAAGAACTGCATCCTCACGATGCTCATTGGTCCAAGTGCTTTATGGAGCTGTAATCGGGCAAACATATATGTATAGAATAGATAACTAAGTAAGATAATTTCTTGAATAATAAAATGGTGCAATAAGGAAGAGCCGTACGAGTCAATTTTCAAAGTTAACACGTTCGCTGACAGTGAGCACTTGCCCTGACACCACATTACGACAGTAGAATTTTCCACGACGTACTCTAAAAAATAAGTGGCCCGTCCCTCGACGTACTGTCATAACGCACTATTTTAATTTCCCGCCTAACGACGTACTGTCAGCGAACGTGTTAAGCAACGCGGCCCAAAGTCGGTACACAAACGAGTAACATGTCTATTATTCGTCCGTGCCTTGGAAAACATGTTAAGCCGTTGGTTCCGGCTGTAATTTACATGTACATATTTGAAAATTGTCACGTGTAGTCAGAAGCCAGTCTTGCCAACGAATGTCATGTTAGATAGATAGATATCGCACTCTTAGAATGAAAGTGACCTAACTCTAAATTTGTGTAATTTCAGATTTTGATCTAAACTGGCCTGAAACATTACTCTGAATTGCCGTGGAAACAGGAATCCGAATTACGAGTTATAAAGAGACAGCTTATACATTTGCCACTTGACATATATGAATATAATTTGTTCAACGCTGCTTTATTCTGCTCAAATCCAAAAATTACTATTTTTTGAGTTAAGTCCCTTTCATTCTGAGAGTGCGATATATTCTTCATTGTACACCGTAACAGTAAAACAAAATTATGGACAAAGGTGGCCTGGGGAGGTAGTCGCTCCTTGTAAAACACTAATACTCACCTGCATCCAGTTAGCGTTAGACTAAAACAGGCATTGGTATATAAAAATCCAGAACAGGGTAGGCTTTATACAACGTGTAATTTAAAGGGTATATACATACCAAGTTCATGGCTTCTTTGGTTGATAACAAACGATATGGCAAGGGTTTTGTAATCCTAAGTCTACGTGTGTAGAACTCATTACAAATTCCAATACACTGATACCAGAGATCGAATTTTTCAAATTAAGAAGAACGAAAAGAATTATCGTGTTATTGGCAAGTGACGTGCATAGTTATTGATCCTCGTAGTGCTGTGACACGTTTGTTATTATTGGTTATTAAAAAAATATATGAAACCAATAATTTGGTATCAATTTTTTGAGTCAGTTATTTTGTGCTGAAACTGTGCATAGAGACTCCATACCAGATGTTGTCTTCAGCTCTTTTGGATAGATATGGGGTTTCTGTTACACGTTGTATATCACCAGCATCCGTGGTCTTTATCAGAAAATTATTTTATTTTTTATAGGCCTACATGGGATCTCATAAAACGTCAAAAATTAGTGCACGGTTCGAAATTTGTCGTTTCCTATGGAGAAGAACCGGCTAGAAACTCCACGGTTACTCTTTTAAAAATATTTTTTTTTATTTTCACAATCTTTGCACAATAGATACAATTTTTTTTAAGTTTTTCAGGTATGAGAGGACAAATATAGACCAATTGACATACATACAGACATAGAGATATATTGGACCGTGAAGACGGACATAAGCTAGTTTTTATCCCAGAATTCCCACGGGATCGGGATTTATGCGGAAACATCCTCCTAAGCGAACTAAGTTGCGGGCAGAAGCCAGTATTGAATAAGTGAGAGAAATATTGAAGGAACACTTACGTAAAATGGTAAGACCACGTTTTTGCCTTCTATTGGTGCACACACTTCACTTTCGTTGACGCAGCAACCGGAGTCAGGAGCACAACGATGCAGCTGAACGCATGGTGGCAAGTATCTGCAAAAATAAGAACATTTACAGACCAAAATTATCTCCTAAAGACAGATTTTCAGTGACAACGGATCATTGCGGTATTAATGTTATTGTTGTTTTAATAAAATCTTTGGTAAGCATTTATATTGTAGCCAATTACTACAAAGGCTTTTTGTAAAGGCACACTACACACTACTACAAAGGACCTATGATGTGGTCAGCTGCTTAACCGGACTTGTCTCTATGCTTTTTTAGATTAGAAACACCTGATTGTTGGCTATGATGTGGTCGAAGATAAAGCACGTTTGCCTAGAAGTAATCTTTCTCACTCTCGATTTAAAGATCTCCAGGTTATAGCTATCAGGAAACACATATTTCGGCAGGGAATTCTACTCTTTAGCCGTACCTACTCACAATAAAAATATTCCCAAAACGTTTTGTGCGTATGGGTCGTTAGCTAGCTAGTCCGATAATGGAAAGGGCTTGGTGTAATTAGATCGTACAATTTTATTAGCAATGTGTGTAGAATTCACATTACCAGCAATCTTGTTAACCCCTCCAACTAAGCTAAATATGCTTGTGTCTGGAGTGGGTTCACAGCAAATAGTGTTATGGAGTGGGGTTCGCCACCACCTTAGCTATTAGACTGTTGACGCTTTTACATCCAATCAATTCCATCCCACACTTTCTACTAAGTCTTAGATAATGAGTCTATGACAATTTTTTTTTAAAAGCGATGATGTACATTGTTTTGTAGTTCTCGAACCCACCTGGTGTCTGCAGCTGGAGCCAGCTGCCTCACGATGAGCCAGCGAGGCTGAGGGTCCACGCACTTCCCGTTCTTCAGAAGGTCGCTCATGCTACTCATTGCTGCTCTGCGAAGAGCTGCACGCTCCACAGGAGTGATTGCTGGAATAAGAATAATAGAAAATATACATTACAAATATATTTATTAGTGCAGCCATATACCTATATGTAGAATTGTATAAACATATAAAATAAATAAACATATGGAAACAATATAAACAGAATGGGAATCTATCGAAAAACCAACGATGTATAACAATTATTAACCGTATCATTAGAACAACGAGATATTTACCATGTGTATTTTTTGTTTTGAGTTTCCGATATTTCCATATATTATATTATTTCCAATTATTTCCAGATATTTATTGAACCATTGGATTGAGTTACATAACCCTCAGGTCATCTCGACAGAATGCCACTATAAACCAAGACTGGTAAGGGAAGCGATTGAGATTACCAAATACGACAATTTCAACCGGGAGGATGGGTTTCAACTGTCGAGGGCCTGGAATCCAGTGGTTCAAATGTGTAAAAACCGAAAAAGTTCCGTAGAAAGTTCGCGAGTCGACACGGTGAGTTTTGTGTGTCGGGAACAGAATCGAGTGTTTAGTGATACATGTGACAGTGGTAGCGATGTCGCTAACAAAAAACGAACGAGAAAGAGGGTAGACCGATTTGTCTGCTCATAAACTTACACCCGCAATTACTTCAGTTCATCCGTGATCATGGCGCTTGCAACAGTGCCGAAATATCGTTAGTGTTAGCTTAAAAAAATTTTAACCGACTTCTAAAAAGGAGGAGGTTATCAATTCGTTGCGTATAATTTTTTCGTTATGTGTAATCAGCGATCGCTTGAAGATAGCTGGACCGATTTGGAAAAATATTTTTCAGTTTGAAAGGATATACTTTCAAGGTAGTCCATTCTTATCAAATCAGAATCTGATGATAATCCTGGAGAAATCGAGGGAGCTCTTCAAATATTATAAGCACACCTATAGCAATTTGAGTATTTTTATGGGGTTGTTTTTGAAAAGCACCTTTTGGTGA
Organism: Tholera decimalis; assembly: GCA_943138885.2. Taxonomy (NCBI): domain Eukaryota; kingdom Metazoa; phylum Arthropoda; class Insecta; order Lepidoptera; family Noctuidae; genus Tholera; species Tholera decimalis. Next base: position 2,996,509 of record OW964557.2, on the reverse strand, counting down.
AGTGGAACTGATGATGAAGACCATAGATGGCCATCAGAACTAATCAATAATAAGTAATTCATGGGTTTCAATCCGATTACTTGAGTAAGATTATTAAGCACTATAAAGCATTAAAGTTTTTATAAACAAATATGTCTCCATACAAAGAGACAGGTATATTCGTTATAGAATTTGTATTTATAACTACATATTATGGTGTCAACGTCTATGTTGACCTCGTTCTAATTATTTTTTTATTTAAACTTTATGTACAATAGTGGTATTTGGGCGGACTTAATGCAACAAGACATTCTCTTCCAGTCAATCTTTGGGTTAAAAAGACCACAATGTGGTAGGTGTACAAGTAAAATAAATTTCATTATCGAAAAAATATATGTATAAATATGTATAAATATGTATAATAATAAAATGCATATATGTGTTAAAATAATAGACTAATAAATACGGTGTTTTATAATAATCTTTCTGACTAAGAGAACTCACAATAGTTATATTTATTGCGAAAACCAAACTAAGAATGACAGGCTTTTAAGTACCTAGTAGTTTCTCATTTTACGCTTAAAGAGAATTTAGATTCAGCCTTCTTGATGTCAAGAGGTAGCATGTTCCAGAGTTTAATGGTAGAATATAATGGTTTAGCCTTATTCGTAAGCTATTTATTAAGCAAATTAAATAAAACACATGCCTTTTGATTATCTTTTATGTAATTGCATGTTTTTAAAATTTGAACCTTCCATGCGAACAAAATCGCAGGCAAACTTAGTGTTGGTTTCAAAAAACAACTGCGCTAACTTATTGGTATTCTGAATACCAATAAGGTAGCGCAGTTGTTTTTTTTTTTCAATATTATATTATTTGTATATGAATACCGTATTTCTATACAAATAATATAATATTGAAAATTGAGAAAGACGTTTCGAGAACAATGTTATTTTACAAACACATAATTTAACATTATACATATAAAACTCTGATTCGTTCGCAATTAGAATACGCCGTCCAAATTTGGGATCCCTTATATGATTTTTTTTTTTTAAAGTATTTACGAACTATGAATTATAAATGTTATCGTCCTAGTCTCCTATGAACTCTTATTGAAACGGTATAATATTCTTAGTCTGGAATCTAGAAGATTTCTATTGGGTGTAATGACGCTGCATGGAATATGTAATAACAGATTCGACTGCATTCCTTTGTCAAATAGTTTACATAATATAGTACCATGATCTGTCATGTGTCGTGGGGTGCGTGTGCCTCGTTTATTCCATACAAATTCGTGTAAGACTAATGCCTGGGTGCGCGTGCCTCTTCGTCGCTTTGTTGATACACAACACTTACGTCATGGAGCTTTTTTTTTTTTTTTTTTTTATCGTGGTAAAATTATCAAATAAGTCCTCCCACTCCGGGCAGGGTGGGAGGGACTGTCAGACTTTTACTGACTAAAATCCACGGTGTTCCTTCAATAACCCTTTACGTACCGGGGTCACGGTAACGGGATGAGTCCCACGACCCTGGCAGGCTTCGGCCCTCTATGGGGGGGCCTCGTCATATTGCTGACGCTCTTTGAGGCGCGCGTGGAACACGACGCGCCGTCGACCCGGGCATGGTCCATGGTCGGACAGCGAGTTGCCCTTTACTCGCTGTCTGCATGCCCGCGCCTACGGTGGCCGGAGATCGTCGGCCGACGTCCGACGCCGTGGGCGTCTACCACTGCGGCTGGGCTGGAGGGAGGACGCCATTCTCTCCCTCACGCGGCCCGCCTCCTCCTTCGGAAGCATGACTGCTTCGCAGAAGGAGGCGACCGCTTCCCACTCCCTCTCGCCCCGCAGCATGGCCTCGACCAATGCCGGGCGCGAGAGGTCTCCGCCTATCGCCGCCGTGAGGACACGTCGGTGCTCTGCCCAGACGGGGCAGTCTTGCACCGTGTGCTCTACGGTGTCCTCAGGGCGACCCTCGCAGTGGTGACACCCAGGCGTTTCCTCCTTTCCCATCAGACACAGGTACCTCCCGAAACTTCCGTGTCCGGTGAGGACCTGCGTCATGCGGTAGGTCAGGACGCCGTGACGCCGATCTAGCCACTCCTCAAAGAGGGGTCTTACCGCCGCAATTGCGGCGTGCCCGTACGTCATGGAGCTTGACATATTTATTCTTTCTAAACATAGTTTTAAGGCAAGAGCAATAGAGATACTAACTTCATAAGTATGTATGACCTTTTTATCCTTCTTTTTAACAATAATTTAGATGCAAACTATCTCTGTTTTAATAAAAAAAAAATGTGATTTCGTGGACAATAGTGTGGGTTACCTACATGTGTAGTAACATAAATATACATATAATAGATTAAGTGTAACAGTACATCTAATTGTTGTGTTAATTAAAGAATCTATTATTAAGCTTGGCATGGAACTGTTTTTGTCCCTAATAAATAAAATAAAATAATCTTACTACTATTATAAATGCGAAATTTTGTCAGGATGGATGGATGGATATTTGATACTCTTTCACGCAAAAACTACTGAACGAATCTAAATAACATTTGGTAAATACATAGTTGACATGCTGGAATAACACATAGGCTACTTTTTATCCCAGAATTCTCACGGGATCAGGATTTACGAGGGAAAACCCACACACGCGAATGAAGTCGCAGGCAGAAGCTAGTTATCTATACTTAATATCGATGCTTTCCGCTACAAAGGGCGTAACTCCAAAACCCATAGTTTTGGCTATGAGCAAAAGAGTAAACAAAAAAAAAACTTTCTCAAATATTTCTTTCATTTTTATACTTATAAAATTGAGTCCTAGAATGAAAGTTCTTAAATTTTGGCTGTCTTTTGCCTCATTTAATTACAGTTATGTACGATAGTTATTAACGAAGTTAACATGGAGTTACACCCCTGGAAACGAAAAAAAAAATGTATATACACCCCTTAATTAAATGACTTGATAACAAACGTCTCCGGTAAAAACCAGTTAGGCACATACAAGGGTAATTTACGTAGTTATAAAGACCATGTTTTTTCGCAAAATATGTAGAGATACACCCTGAAATTAATACTAAAGCAATGAATCTGTAGGCAATTTTATTAGTAAGGATGAATATAACTGAATTAATAAGGATGGGTTGTAGGTAATTTTAATATAAATAGTAATAAGTTGAGTAAAAATGAAATAAACGGTTCTAAAAATATCTAAACATATTTATTGTTAATTGGTAATATCAATTGCAATCAAATTGGAAGTTACAGGTGCCGTGAGCAAGTTGGGTACTGGATAACACAATTATTTTATTCACTAATTATGATTATTAATTATTATTTTATTCAGAATCGGCTCGCGTTTGACCAGCATCTCACCTGATGGTAAGCAATGATGTGGTCGAAGATGGAGTACACTTGCCTAGAAGTAACCTATTCACTCTTGACTTAAAGACCCCCAGGTTATAGCGATCAGGAAACACAGACTCTGGCAGGGAATTCCACTCCTTAGCCGTACGCGCAATGAACTTATTCCCAAAATGTTTTGTAAGTAAGGGTGAGTAAGCATCTGTTCCGGTTTAAAGTACCGTCTCACATTTGCTAGGATTCCCAACATTTTTGCTGCTAGTTGAGCCTTAGCCTCGATAAAGAAACCAAAATTGAGGGTAGAAGTTAGTGTTACCCCAAGAAGCTCAATACGATCGGTTATCGGCACGGTTACATCGCGGAAAGTAGGAGCCGGTTGGAATTGGCTCCTTTTTGCGGAGAAGAAACGCCTGGGTCTTAGCTGCATTAAACTTGACCAAGTTGGCATCCCCCATTCGGAGACAGCCTTCAAGGACAAGTTCAAGCGCCCAACCATCCTCACGGAGAGACTGGATCTGTGACTCACCATCACGCGCGCTGGACACATATCTCTCAGCAACTGTGTTGTCGTCTGCATACCCAAAGCTACCGGGCATAAGCAGATCATTAATGTGCAGCAAAAATGAAGTTGCTGAGAGAAACAACCCCTGAGGGACCCCGGCATTAATTGCCAATTGGCCAGACGAGCAGCCATCAATAACCACTCGAATAGACCGATCTCTCAGAAAGTCTTCAATCCAAACGCAAAGTTGAGTGGGTAAACCGAAAGAAGGAAGTTTAGCATTAAGGCTATCGTGCCAGACCCTATCAAAGGCCTTGGAGATGTCAAGAGAAACAGCAAGTGCTTCCCCGTGCTTCTCAATGGCCTCACTTCAGATGTGAATGGCAAACGCTAGAAGATCCCCAGTTGACAGGTTTTTGCGAAAGCCGTATTGTCGGTCACTGAGGATGTCGTTGGCTTCTAGGTATGCTAGGAGCTTGCTATTAAGTACATAACTGAGATAGGCCTGTAGTTGGCCGGCTAGCACGACTGCCATTTTTGGGCACAGGCTGCACGTTAACCAGCTTCCATGCTTTCGGAGACAGTTCAGGCGCACAAGTCTTAAGAACAATTACCGGTATCCCGTCGGGGCCACTAGCTTTGTTCACGTCGAGATTACGCAGCACTCTACGGACGTCCTTCTGATGTATGCGAATATCCTATATATGTAGGGCGTAACTCACATTTTGTTTTGTTGCTGTGTTTTACCCCGTTTTTTTTTTCAAGAAAATATGTTTATTTGTAGATACAGCAAGTTTGCTGTCGTGATGAAAAGAAATGTGTCTTACGACTTGGTTTTTCGAAAAAAAGATGTTTAGCGTTAAGAAAATGTTGGGTAGTAAAAACCATTTTTTTCAACGTAGCGCAATTTTGAATATACAGATAGAAAGAGCGTGAAAAACTAAGTAAGACTGCATCAAAAAGTCAATTTGGCCAAAATGGTCTTTACGCCCTTTGTAGCGGAAAGCGTCGATATTATAAAGCGGAAAAGTTTGTTTGTTTGTTTGTTTGCTTGAACGCGCTAATCTTCGAAAGTACTGGGTGGATTTGGATGCAATTTGGTATGGAACTAGCTTGAAGCTTGAGGAAGGTTATAGGCTACTTTTTACGCGACTGCAAAAAAGGAGAGTTATGTTTTTACCGTGATAGAATCCACGGGAGAGAAGCCCCGCGTGAGTACTAGTTTAATATAAAGGTGGTATAGGTATTATCCTAAGCTAGGGCTGCCATCCGTCCGGGTTTTCCCGAATTCGTCCTAGTTTGGACAGCGTCCAGGGGCGTTCGGGGGGATTTTCTCTATAAGCGTCCGGGTAAAAGCCGGACACATATTGGTCTTAGGGGCACCAAAAAGCACGATCTCTGTATTTCATCTTATTGTTTTTGTTACGTTGATTAATTAAAAAGAAAGCCTATTATTAATAAACTTCTAACTGCCCACAATGTTACCAGTAAATAAAAACCATAATTAAACATCATTGTTTTTAGTTTCAACTATATTTTTCTACGGTGTCCGGGAAAAAATTGCGATTTTACCAAATTGTCCGGTGTTTCTGAAGTCTTTGTCTGGGGCCAGCAATTTTGGTGATGGCAGCCTTATCCTAAGCCCATCAGGGGCCATACCTTGACGTGTTAAAACGTGAGTCGTTCGAGCGAGAAAGAGGGATGGAGCTATATAGCGTGCATAGCTTCGTCCCTCTTTCTCGCTCGAAGGACTCACGTTTTAACACAGGTATTAAAATGTTTAATTTTTTTTTTAAAGAAAAAAAGTAATCATACTCTAAAGGGTGCCACAGACAAACCTACATGGCTCTCATATGATTTGATCACTACAGATTGAGACGATGACCTTTGAGTTTGTTTCAGTGTTTCTTCTCAGAGTAGTCAGGAAACACTGGCCTCATCTAGTTAACATTTATGAAAAAAAAAATGAGTGTGGCACTCGGAGACTGCCGCGGTAAAGCTATTGCATAGCATTTTTTATCAACTTATGCAATTATAATTATTTATTTATTTTATTTATGCAGTATTTTTTTTCTTTGATATTAATTCAAGTTTTTGAGCGTGGTGACCGATAAGAAAACATTTTTTTTTTTTTATATAAATGTAAAGTTAATATTGTTTAAAATATTTTTATTATCTTATAGACGCGTGTAGACTAGCTGCTAACTGCTCATAGCAGCTAGTCTACACGCATACGTCTAGTCGCACGCACACAAACACCATGCCGAAGTCTGCCGAACTGAAACGATGTTAGACGATGCATGGGTTTCAACGCCGCACCGCTGTGCCGGTCGGAGTGGGGAGTGTTAGGTTTATTTTCGTTACGGAATTTCTGGATTCGGATGCCGCGCTCAAAGCCCGCGATAAAAGCTATGCAATAGCTTAAAAATCTTTTGTTTTTGTATTTTCAAAAAATAAACATCATCGCATCATCATAATCATAATATAATAAAATAAAACAGAAAAGTTTGTTTGTTTGAACGGGTGAATCGGGCTTGATGGTTGATGGTTCTTACCCGTCTGAAAAAAAGAGGGTAATGTTTTATCGTGATGAAGTCCACGAGAGTAAAAACCCGTGTGGCTCCTAATTTAGTAATAAAAACTATTTAGTAACCAACTTTTAAAAATAAATATAATTTTACTTGGAATTTTATACAATATTGTGTACTCACGTGGCATAATTATGTGAATAGTACCTATTCAAATTGAGACTCAAAACATGTACAGGTACAATGAAATAATTACCTTAACGTGGCTACGAACTTTTTCTTCCGGTATTATAAATACACATACATCCGGGGTTGCGGGAATTTCTGGGGTTGCGGGTATGTCAGGGGTTGCGGAAATGTTCTTACAAGATACCGTAGCCCCGGAACGCAAGGGCAGCTGGAGGAACGAGGTGGGTCTGAGAATCGGCTACTATCTACTTTTTATCCCGAAATTCCCACGGGATCGGGATTTACGCGGGAAATCCTCCCACGCGAACGTAGTTTCGGGCAGCAGCTAGTTGGTATATAAAATTTTAGAGATAATTTTGTAAACATAATAAATATTAATTTTTTTAAACGATCGTTGCGATAAATTTTATTGATATACGGTCTTGGAATCATTAGTTCGAAGGTATTTAACAGGGGTGGGATTATTTATTTATTATTTCACTTTTCATACATTTATTTATTTATAGGAAACTCACCACCTATTTTCACTATGTTCATTATATGGTAACAATGTTATAATAATATGGGGTTCTGAAACCTATTATAGTGTTTCACAGCAGGCATATAAAACTATAAAGACGAATACGAATATTATTCACTAATTACGAGTAACTAGCATAAGTATTTTACAAGAAAATTACGAAAAGATAACTGGAATATATTATTATCAGAATTTCAAATTTGTCTATGTATAAGCGAGGCGTTCGAGTCATAACAGCACTTTATCCATAGTCAAACCGGTGTAACGGTACACTAAACAAGTGAGTGTGTCTTGTACGAGACCTTTGCGTGCAAAATTCTATGCATGACAAAAGGTCACTCCTGTAAATCTCACCACGAAGAATATCAACACATATTTTATAATTCTATCATCTATTACTTTCTATTCTACTATATATCTATTCTAGGTTATAGCTATCGGGAAACACAAACTCTGGCAGGGAACACCACTCCTTAGCCGTACGCACAATGAAAGTATTATCAAAACGTTTAGTGCGTACGGGTGGGATGTCCACCATGTAACGATGGCGCATCGCCGTTTGTCTTGTAGTCCGATGATGGAACGGACTTGGCGGAATTAGATTGTGTAATTCCATTGCACACTCCCCGAAATGTAACCGATGGAAAACCGATAGACTTGCAACTCGTCGTCGATGTTCAAGGCTCTGGAGCTTTGACTCGACCAGTGCATCGTTGCCAATGAGTCTCTTGGCCCGTTTCTCAATGGACTCAAGCGCGTCCAGTTGGTATTTGGCAGATGTATCCCAAATATGAGAGCAGTATCCATACACAACTGAACTCAGTCTAAGCGGATGCATCTGAATATAAGTGTTGTGAAAAGAACAACTGCGCATCTGACCTGAACACAATACCTCTTGGCCAGACTAGTGCCAGAATTTCTGGCTTCTGACGTCGTAACGACTGTTAATGCTGTACATATGATAGTCGGGTTCAAGGGGTTAACGTGCGTTTCGAGACACGGAAGAAAATCTATATCGCACGCTTAAACCAATACTGTCACTATCCCAAAAAGTCAACTTTTCAGGAGAGGCAAAAAATGGAATGAGAATTGGAACATTTTTGATTAGTGACGAAGCGGACTGCTGCCCGTATAGCGGTTATTTCTGATACTTTTAGACTAGTGTAAGCGCGGTTACGCGTAGTTCTACGTTTCCCAACAGATGGCAGTGACAGTATTGGATTAAGCGTGCGATACATATTATGATGGTGTGTACTATGAATGATGGTCACCGATGTGGATAGGTGACTATCTTAAAAACTTAGCATTATTAACTTCTTCTATTTCATAGTTATCATAAGTTAAATCAATATTTGGATTTGGTTGCCGTTTATGAAAGTGTATGTACCTTAGTTTTATTTTTATTACAAGATTATTATTATTCATCCAATGGATGATATTGAGAAGGGATTTATTAATATCATTTTGATAAGTTGTCTCATTATTACATTTTATAAAAGCTGTGCTGTCATCGGCAAATAGGATCATTTTATGTCGTATTATTTTTACAGAGCAAACTATTTTTATATATCAGAAATAATAAAGGCACGCTACCTTGCGGCATGCCATATCTATATAAATATGATTTGCGTTTTAGTCTTATGACATATTCTAGATATTTCCGTATATTTGGTATCAGTCACTAAGGTTTGATTCAATAAGTTTCAGGACATTGCCCCTTATGCCACTTGTGAAATAATATCACTATAATCGTTGGTTGGTTTAAACTGCGTGCCTTTTCGCCTAAATATTCTAAATTATATTCAGATAATTCTTTTTTATACAAATAAATTCTCAACAAAAGTTTCGCGCTTACTGGATTCGAACTCCAACCTCGTACGTAGAAAGCGAGTGCTCAAGCCGTTGCGCAAAAGGCTATCATACATAGTTGTCAAAAATTGCGTTTCTATTGTAATGTCATTGACGTCAGTAAGTTATTGAATGATCCAACAGATGTCGCTTTTTTTCAATAATTTTCATTGTGATGAAGTTAACTGTGGTTTTGGCAACTCTGTTTGAAGGGTGAATAAACTTCTTGATTCGGGTATAATTATATATAAGATGGCGTTGTAGTAGTACCACTAGCACCGTTTAAAAATCGGCATCATTGAAATTCGTAATAAGCACTCAAACTTTGTATGATTCCACTGTTAATAGAGTTAATTTTTGATAAATTAAGAATATTAAGTATATTTTACGTATAGTTTATAATGTTTTCTTCTGTAGGCGTAATTCACAGTTATGTTATTATTGGTATTATCTCTCATTATATAATTAGCTTTTGCCCGTGACTTTGACCCGTGACGTGGGAGGTTTTTCTCTTGAAAGTCCCGATCTCGTGAGAATTTCGGGATAAACACTATCCTATGTCCTTTCCAGGGTCCTAAACTATTCCTATGCCAAATTTCATCTAAATCGGTTCAGCGGTTTAGGCATGAAAAGGTAACAGAGAGACAGAGTTACTTTCGCATTTATAATATTAAATATGGATCTAATCTTCATAAAAACTGAGGATAACACTGTCAAAAGTAGTTTGACAATTTTTAAGAAGGTTCATTTTATTACATATCTCACAATCAACAAACTCAGTAACTTTTTTTACGAATTTAATGTGTAAGACGAACTCAGTAAAAATTTTTTAATAATTATATATGTAAGATCACAGCTTAGAGTAATTTTTAAAAGTAAGCGATCTCTGCCGAAAATGTAGTTAGTAGTAACAAAATATAAGTACCAATTACTAACACTATTCTTAAGGAATATAATAAGTTTTTAATATTGTTTGCATGTCGTTTGTCTCTTGAAAATAAATACTATTTATTTCTTTTATATTTTTATTTGAAACTAGCGGATATGACGAGCTTCGTACTGCCTTTGTTTTATTTTCCTTATTTCTTACCTTGCCTAAACAAGAGGGGATATAATAATAAAAAAATTCGGTCCAGCCGTTCGCAAGTTTTAGCTAGGCTAAATCGATTAAAATTATGCTCTGAAGAATAATATAATAATATTAGACATTTTACTTCGGCTACAGATCACCAGTATAATAAAAAAAAAAAAAAAATCTAAAAAAAACCCGACTGCTCAACTGAAATGGAAGAAACAAGCACATTTTTATTTTAAAATTATATCATGAACAATTGGGTCCCGCCTGCTTGTCACTTTAAAATAAAAATGTGCTTGTTTCTTCTATTTTAGTTGAGCAGTCGGGTTTCTTAGATTTTTGAAATAAGTCATTTATTTTCAGCTTTTTAGTATTTAATTCCGTTTTAAAACGTTATATTTCCTAAACGGTTGCTCAACATTAAAAATGGTTAATAAAACCTCAAAATCATTTTTAAAGGTCATTTGATATAGTTTGTCGATTTTTGAATTTTTATTTTTGTCAATATGGCACCTGATTGTCGTTGTGGTGATTTGGTTTTATTTTAATCTATCCTATGACACTCGCGCCATCAAGACAAATCTAACGACGTATCATTTATCTAAATCCGTTCACTGTTTTAATAGTTACGAGGGAACAAAGAAACGGACATAGATACATACGCGGTAAAAACATAACCCTCCTCCTTGCTTCGCCGCAGTCGGGTAAAAATACAGTTGATAAGTAATGGCGACTGATCCATAACGATAATATCAGTCAATCATTTTTATTTAACTTCTCTCGGTCTTTGACTAACATCCAAAATTTCAAACTCAAAGTTTGCCAACGTGCTATGGAGCGCAGTATGCTAGATGTTATATTAACGGACCGCGTTCTAAATGAATGATAAATGATCTTTATTTTGCAAATTGGTTGTTATTTACAAACTCGGGGGTCCGTCTCCGCGAGGGAGAGGCGAGTTTCAAGGCCCTCACAGCCCTTGCGCCCCAGCCGCCGCAGCTCGCAGGAGACGCTCCGGGCGTCGGGAGTCGCAGGGTGAGTCCCAGCCACCGTAGGCGCGGGCCTGCGGGCTACGAGCAATGGGTAGCTCGCCGTCCGACTGAAACCAGGCCCGTGTAGACGGCGTGTAGAGTTCCACGCGCGCCTCAAAGAGTGTCAGCATAATTGTCGGGGCCCACAAGGGGGCCGTTGCCTGCCGGGGTTACGGAATTGTTCGAAAGAGTTACCGCGGCCTCGGAAAACGAAGGGCCTATGATGGATCACGGATGGGTTTTGGTCAGTAAAAATCTGACACACCCTCCCGCTTGGCCCAGATCGGGAGGGGTCCGTCTCTTTTCAAGTCTAGACAATCTATACTGGTTAAATTATATGGGAACCTAGTAGGCTGCCGTCTGAGGCGATCTTTTGAGAAAAGATGCTCACAGATTTGAGTTGGCCTGTCTATACAGTGCAAACATTTTTTTTTAATTGATAATAGGCTCTCGTTTGACCACCATCTCACCTGATGGTAAGTGATGATGTGGTCGAAGATGGAGCACGCTTGCCTAGAAGTAACCTATTCACTCTTGACTTAAAGACTCCCAGGTTATAGCGATCAGGAAACACAGACTCCGGCAGCGAATTCCACTCCTTAGCCGTACGCACAATGAAAGTATTCCCAAAACGGTTTGTGCGTATGGGTGGGACGTCCACCATGTAACGATGGCGCATCGCCGTTTGTCTTGTAGTCCGATGATGGAACGGGCTTGGCGATATTAGATTGTGTAATTCCATCGCACACTCCCCGAAATGTAACCGATAGAACGTATTGCTCAACTTAGAACAAGGAGCTTAACGATTTGACGAACAATACGAATGTAAGGACGTTTGGGTAGGCCGAAAAAAGCACTCAAACTACCAGACAATCATGTTTAACTCAAATAAAACAGTTCACATATCCACAATAGTTTATCATTATGCAGATTACAGTCTGAAATGGCCTTTTGAGGAAAGAACCACACAGATTTGAGTAGACCCGTCCTGTCAGTGCAAGCCTTTCTCAGTTAGTCTGTAAGCTCATCTTTCGACTACTAAGGAGCTCTACCAGTTCCTTTCATAACAGAATACTGCGTTCCAGAACGGAAATCGTCGATGTGTCTCAAAAGGCTGACCAACTTAAATGGGACTGGGCAGGGACTGTCTGCCGGACAAGCTTTGGTATTGTTAGATACAGGAATGGTGCCCTGATACTGCAACACGAATCTGTAACAGACCACGAAAGAGATGACGGGACAATGGATGACTTCCTTAATAATTGGAAGGATTAGGCGCAGAACCGTGACCGCTGGAAGAAATGAACTCTCTTCATTTCTTCCAGGCGGTCACGGCCTTTGCCTAGCAGTGGGACACCACAGTTACCAGTTAAAACAAATAATGGTGATTCTCTCAGTGATTTGTTTTTAAATACCCCATATCCGGAATTATTCCAACAGACTCCAGAATACTATTAAAACTACGTGAAGTTGTACAAAAGTAGTTTTTCCTTTAGTATTATACATTCCAATATTATTTAATGTATTTATTATTGACATGGCGAAACTGTAAGGGTTCCTTGTCGACTACAAAAGCCTAAAAAGAGGTAAATTTTGTTTGTAAGCTTGTATTTAGGAGGTAACCTCCAGAGGTAATGATCCAATTCTAAATTTTTTTCACTGGTTTACTACCACTCAAATAAAAAAATTACTGTGCATTATTGGTGAGTGCTAGTCGAACATAATTAAAGGTGTTTACAGAAGCTACTCACGGTCATCCAAGATTCTGGGTCTTGCATTAGTGGCCTGAATGGACTCTACAGCAGAAATGACCACAGTCTTCGCAGGTCCTGATCTGGTGATGGCTGAGGGCGTTACGCCTAGGATCTGAGGCTTGGATGTGGAGCTGGACTCGGGTAGGTCATCAGAGTCCCAATCGTCCATTGGGTAGTCTCCAAACTCCTAGAAAGAAAACACTGTCATGTACATTTTTGTTTGTCATTTTGGAGAACATATTAATTATAATAATTTAATGGTTCCAAAAAATCTTAACACTAGGTTACAATTTTTGTATTTTATTTGGCAATTCTATGTGCTAACAAAAGAATCGATCTGTAACCGAACTAGGCAGAGCCTGTACTTCGGTTATCAGCGCCAATCCTCACCAAATGTTGTAAACTAAAAGCCATCATACAATTAGGAACTTAACTTAAGAAATCACAAAATTATATCAAATTAAATTAAATTAAGAAATGACAAATTTATACAAAATAAACTTAAGAACAGTTATGTCCTCTTAGTTTGTAGTGATAGGTAAAATGTACGCGAGTGGAAGGTATAAGAGTGTGTGTATATATGTAAGTATGTGTAGACTGAGTACATTCTGTGCGTGAAGTGTGGGTGTTCGTGATCTTTGAGTTGAAATGTGTGTGTGTGAGTGTATCGATAATTTAGATACCCAACGTTTTAACTCTTCACATTTAGTAATTCTTCAGTTTCATTAAAGTCAAACTTTCTTTTTACATTGTTTTAATAAAATATTAACTATATATGTAACGGATAGTGGTTTGGCCGGGTACCAGATACCGGATATTCGGCAAGCTACGAGGCCGGAGCGCCGGATATCCGGTAACCAGATATTCAGCCCTATATCTTTTAGTTCGATTTGAAATTAAAATTTAATATAAATTAATTTATATAAATTTAAAACATATATATATATAAAATAAACCGTGTCCATAACGTAGTGTGGTATCATTTTCCTCGAGTAAAATAATAAGATTTTTTTAAATATTACTACCGGCATTCGGCCGGATACTTAGTTACTATCCGGTATCCGGCCGGATAGTTTAAATAAGGCCGGATAGGCCGGATACCGGATAGTTACCGGATATCCGTTTCGTCTCTAATTATAACAGTGGCAAGGTTCGTGGATGGGTAAGCATATTAATATCGAGATTCCTCCGAACCTCGGAAACCATACTAAGTCGTTGGTCCCGGCTTTCATATGTACATATTTTAGAGTCATTACAGGTAGTCAGAAACCAGAAAATCTGTCACTGGACTTCCCAAGGGGTATCGTACTTCCGATAAATACAGCTCTTAAGTTAAGAGCTGTATTTATCCTCAATCAGATATCCAAGACGTACAGGAACTGTATTTTTCAAGTTGAAGTTCACTTTGACCCTTGGACTCGTGCTCAAACTCGTAGGCGCCTCCAATAATCTTCGATATTGTAAATCCAATACAAATCCGTGATTTTTCTTATTACCGATGATTATTATTCACTTTTCATTACTATCCGGTTCGTTAGGACCATGTTGGGGATTTATATCCAGATTTATGAAATTAAAATGCTTCTGATACCTTAAGAGCTGTATTCCTCTCAAAGACAAGATGAAGAAGAAAAATAGTAAAAATATAACACGAGTAGTCGGTAGGTTGAACCAATTTTAATAGCTAAACGTATGCAGTAAGACGCATTACTGTGTATTGCTTGTTACAAAAACATAGGCACTTTGCGATACGCGTAAAGCCGGTTGCAGACGGAAAACTATGCTATGCCAAAGCTAAACTAAGCAAGCTAGGCTAAGCTAGAAATAAATGGCGTGCACACCAAGAGCTAAGCCAAAGCTCAATCGTAGTTTGATACAAACAACAAAAAAAAGCCAAAAATGTTTAAGTGTACCATGACGTGTTTATGCAAAGTGGAGGTGTAAAAACATTACAAAAGTCACTACATTTTTTTCTTGACAATAGGCTCGCGTTTGACCACCATCTCACCTGATGGTAAGCGATGATTTGATCGAAGATGAAGCACGCTTGCCTAGAAGTAACCTATTCACTCTTGACTTAAAGACTCCCAGGTTACAAATATCAAGAAATGCAGATTGATACATCAATTTGATTATATATAGAGTAGAATTCCTTGCCGGAGACACCGGTAAGGAATTCCATTTTTAGCTTTACGCACAATGCAATATTCCCAAAACCCTTTCTTGCGTATGGACGGGGTCTCACCATGTAACGATACACATCACGGCCGTTCGTCTTGTAGTCCGATGATGGAACGGGCTTGGTGGAATTACTTTGTGTAATTCCATCGCACACTCCCCGAAACGTAACCGCGTTTCGGGAGTGTGCTTGCAACACGTCGTCGATTTCCAAGGCTTTGGAGCTTTGTCTCGACCAGTATCTCGTTGCCAATAAGCCTCTTATCGGACTTGTATCGTAATCGTCTAGAACCGCGGTGCGGTACGTGGTTAACTTGAAGTTCCCTCGCTTACCGTTCACACTTACGTCTCTGCGTACCCAGCACTTTGTGCTTAAAAATGTGGCTAAGCGTGGGTCGGACTAACCCATAAAAGATTTTGTAGTAACAAGCAAAGATAAGCGGTACCCACACCTAGCCAGAATACCAATATAATTTATCGCTTGCAAAAAATACTTTGCTTTTCGTTTGTTTAAACGACAAAGTAAAACTTGCGGTTTTTTAAAATGTGTTGTATGAAAATGCAAAAACTGCAGAGCATAATAAATCTCGTTTAAACTGTATTTCATTGAAAGTATTAATTGAGATTTACAGCAAAGGCTTTTTTCACTCTCCACACTAGTAGTTTTTTCTGTATCGTAGACGCATTTTTACAAGAACCGGAACAATATTTGTAGGCCGTTATAGATACATTTGTCCCGGTGTGGAAATCGATCTCGCCAAATGCAACGCAGCGGTCAGTCACTCTACTACTGCGCCAACCATGTCATCAACAAACCATCATTAATCACAATGTAATATATTGTGATTAACAGCAAATGAGTATCTATGTGTACACTTATTTGCTATGAGCACCAATGAGCATAACTTTAAACCACAAATTAAGTAATAACATATTGAGTTACAACTCCTTCACGTAATAAATCCTACATCATTCTATACATCAATTTGTTCCAACAAACATGAACATACAAAGATCATGTATCTCGTATAAATGCATATAATTTGCAGGATATAATACTATAAAAGGCAACGCATGTAATACAGTCATAAATTCTCCTGTCAATTTGTGCAGCCACCTAGTTTTCACATTCAGTGACCTAGTTTTGTGAGCAGCTAAATAAATTGTGTGGTTTGCAATTTACGAGCCAGTCAGACATTTGTATGTAGCATTATTAACGACGTGACACCTAAAATTTCTGTCGTATGAATGGAATGTACAATCAAATTAAATAAACTGATATGATTGTTAAGCCACTCAAAGATTAGCTATGCGAAAAGCTGGGATGTACTTTATAGAACATAAAGCTAGTCGGTAAGTTATATTTTTATTGTAAATATGCTCGCGTTAGACCACCTTTTCACCTGATGGTAAGCGATGACGTTGTCGAAGACGAAGCACGCTTGCCTAGAAATAACCTATTAAGGGTCACAGCACACATATCAACTCAGGAGCAGATCGTCACCGCCTCGACTTTCCCCTTGGCGTCAATCAGGCGTCCACGTAACGTAAGCGGATCAGAAGCTCCGGCACGTCGACTCGGCTACAGCTAGGCGACGCCGCGCTTACGGCTCGCCGACCGCTGGTTGACGGCTAGGCGGCACGACTGGAAGCTGCCTTGTGAATGACAGCCAATGGAATGAAAGCATGTTCGGCAACGCAGACCGCGGGAGGGGCGTGGACGAAGAGACATAAGCGTACGGAGAACCGTAAGCGCGGGAACTGAGTCGACCACGCACCGCAACGAGGTTCGTGAGCCTGTCCCGAGGCGAGGCGATTACGTTGCGATTCCGATTAGTGTGCGTTGCAGTAGGGAGTTTCATACAAATAATACTGAACGGCTCGAGTCGATACGGTGACGATCCCTTTCCGAGTTGATTTCCTTTTGTATATTTTGTGTTGTGTGCTTTGTGGCATGTGCCAAATAAATATATTTTCTTTCTTTCATACGTGTGCTATGACATTTACTCTTGACTTACAAACCCCCAGGTTATAGCTATCAGGAAACACAGATAATATGTTGATACTGTAAAGAATCTTACATCAAAAACATGAAATGAAGAACTTAATTAATTATACTTAATCATGTGCTCAACCTTAACCTAACTCTGTCAGAGTTGGTTTCCAGTGTAACCGAATGATGTTGAGCACTAACCGGAACAGCTGATCAATCTGTATCAAGCCCATGTTCGGTCGTGCATGGAGTACTGCTCTCATATTTGGGATGGATCTGCCAAATATTACTGGACGCGCTTGAGTCTATCGAGAAACGGGCCAAGAGATTCATTGGCAACGATGCACTGGTCGAGTCAAAGCTGCAGAGCCCTGAACATCGACGACGAGTTACAAGTCTATCGTTTTTCTGGAGGTTACATTTCGGGGAGTGTGCAATGGAATTACACAATCCAATTCCACCAAGCCCGTTCCATCATCAGACTACGAGACAAACGGTGATCCGCCATCGTTACATGGTGGACATCCCACCCACACGCACAAATCGTTTTGGGAATACCTTCATTGTGCGTACGGCTAAGGAGTGGAATTCCTTGCCGGAGTCTGTGTTTCCCGATAGCTATAACCTAGAGGTCTTTAAGTCAAGAGTGAATAGGTTACTTCAAGGTAAGCGTGCTCCATCTTCGTTCACATCATTACTTACTATCAGGTGAGATGGTGGTCAAACGCGAGTCTATTATAAATAAATAAAAAAAAAGCTAAAGTCTATCTGACATCGCACAACCCAGTAACTGGTTAAAACGAAAGAGCACCACAGACATGACCCTACGAATTGTATGGAGTTTAAAAGAGACGTTGGGCTCTGAGTTTGTTTCGGTGTTTCTTCTCAGAGTAGTCAGTTAGGAAACACCGGCCTCATCTAGCTAAATTTAAAACGCAAGAAAACGGAACGTGTAAAAGTGTTGTTTACAAAATAAATATTTCATTTCGTTTCATTTCACGACACCCCTTGGCGGACAAGCCTGGTGTTAGATTTTCTAGTCCTACTTGTTCCCAGTTAACAGTGTTTGTTAACAATGGAAACGACTAAATAAGACTGCTCTAAGAAATTAATTAAAGAAAAATTATAGCGCAAAAAACTTATTAGAGTGTGACAGAATTCTGGGAAGATAAAACTATTTAATTGTTAATTAAATTAATTATTATGAATTTGACTATTGTGAATTTTATTATTGTTGACTAATTATTATAGGTAATTTAAGTGTACATTTCATTATTGTTTACAAATTACAATTGAAAAGTTGACTGAGTGTTTATTTTGAATGTAACTTTGTTGATTATTTTTTATTTATTTAATTTTTATGTTATTTATCGATTATTTTAAAATTGATCATTGTTATTAATTTGTTAGTAGATATTATACTGTGAGTAATTTCTGAATGTAATTATTTTGATGACTGTACTTAATTTAAACTTGTATGCTACTGTCTGTGGCAGGACACAGAGATACATTTATAAAAATATTTAGACCTTAAGACCTGTGTACACAAAGAAATACAGTATGTTAACTAACAAAGGGCGTTCCCATTTAACCCGCAATAGTATAGCATCCATACATGCTAAAAAATATTACAATCTGAAAAAAAATGCTTTTTTTCATATATATTAAAATATTCACTAAATATGTTAAATTGATACGTAAAAGAAACACTGTACACGCGTACTTGAAGGACGGCAACGTCGCAATTTATTTATGAATAACGGGCCGCGTGTGGCTCACAAATGGCTCAGCGTGGTTTTCAAAGCACGGAGGATTTTTATATATTAAGATAATTTTTATATATTAACCTTGAAGTTTAATCCTTGTGGCTGAAAAAAAGCAGTACTATATTATAGATACATAGTACCTAAATACTAAATCGACATACCAATCGCAGTTACAAGTAGCTCTGGCACTCAATCAACATTCAATGCATTGTTTAGTGATTGATACGAATTCACACTTGGGACTGCCGGGGCTGCGGGAATGTTCTAACGAGATACCGCGGCGCCGGAACTTAAGGGCAGCTGAAGGAACAGGGTGGGTTTTTAGTCAGTAGAAGTCTGACACTCCTTTCCGCTCCACCCAGAGCGGGAGAAGTCATTCAATGATTTTCCCACCCGGAGACAAATAAAAAAAATAAAGGATGTAATTACATCGGTAATAGGAATACCAAGAAGAAGGTATTAACGAAGCTGCAAAGCTTTTGTGGAACTGGACCGGCAATGGCTTCCGTAACAGACGAGATGAGACTGTGACTCAAAAGGGCAAAAAAACGACGTGATAGGATCGGCTTCCAGTATAACTCAATGCAGTTGAGTACTAAAGTTTTAAATGGAGCGACTTCTTATCTGACATCCATTACCCAATAGCTGGGTAACACGATTACCTTTTTGCTTTTTTAGCTTCTTACTTACTTACAAAGTTGTACAAATTGCGGATGGGCAGCCATCCAAGGACCTAACTCAGCAAACATTGCTTAACCTTCACGAGCAAACCATGCGGGTGTTATTATTTAGTAAGTAAGAGTGTAAGTGAGATTTAGTAAGAGGAACAAAAAAATAATGAATCACATTTTTGTCATTTTTTATTTTAGTATAATTATAATTCGAAATTTAATAAGAATTGTAAAATTCAAATTAAATTTAGAATTATAATAAGTATTTTTTTTCAAATTTTTAGTGTACCTAATTATAATTTCAAATTTAATAAGAATTGTAAAATCCAAATTAAATTTAGAATTATAATTAGGTACACAATTTTTTTTTTTGGATGTATTTCTGTATCTAAAGTGATGTGATCCGAGCGATGTCTGACCTTTTATTTTATATGGGTCACAGACTTGAATTTAATAACACTTATTTATGTGTTTTTTTTTTTTGACGCGTGAACTTGAAATAAGATTAGTATTAAATTTTGCTTATTGCATGACATGCGGCACTAGATTCACCTCTATCCGTTTCTTTTGTCTCATTAAAAGTATTTACACCTAATGGTGTTTCATACAAACATTCAGTGTTAATAATATTAAAGAAACGATTTTAATAAGATCATATGTATAATATGTGTATAATGTATGTAATTAATGTGTAACAGAATAAACGCAATTCCTGAAAGTAATTAGTTCAGAATCACACATACTTAGTATATTATAGTTTTGCGTTTAGTACATAAAGATAACTATTTTATAAAAAAATGTCTGGATTTGGTTTCAATTTATTTTGGTACGGATGTTGTTTTACACTTATAATTTAATATTCTAATTGGGATGTCTGAGGTATTGCTTAATCTGTTACGCATCGTATAAATAATTAGGATTAATAGCTAAATAAGAAGAAGTAATGCAGAGTTCAGAGAAAAAATTAGAGAAATTTTAAGCTTTCTATAGAAAGTGAATAATCACTTTCTCTTTCTCTTTATTCACTCGTTAGGTATTGTGTGCGTGTACTAAGTCTTATTTTGAAGTCTTATTAGTTTGGCTCCTGTCATAAAGTTTACAACTAGTTCAGGAGCCAGGGAATTTCATTTCAAATGTGTACCTAATTTATTTAACAATAAAGAATTTATTTATTTATTTATAAAACGTTTCTTTAAATACCAGGAAGCCCTTGAAAGTCTGTATCCGTAAATAGCCGTGGGGTCGCAACGGTAAGTAAGTAGGCATCAAAACAGATGTTTGTCACCTAAATATAGAGACTCCTCCTCGTCCCTTCAAAATACGAATTAACTACATTTTGAGGAGATTATAATTTTTATCTCGGAATTTCCACGGGATCGGGATTTACTCGGGAGAAAACTCACACGCGAACGAAGGCACAGGAAATCTATATATATAAAAGCTCTCTAATTTTGCATAGGGGTACCTTTAAGTATGTAGATGCTCGCTAAGACGGGATTTTGAGAAATTCCGACGGGTTCGAGATTTACACGGGAGAAACTTCCCACGCGAACGAAGTCGCGAGCAACTGCTAGTCATATTATAAATGCGAAAATAACTCTGTCTGTCTATAATATGTATGTT
Source organism: Tholera decimalis (assembly GCA_943138885.2). Lineage (NCBI taxonomy): Eukaryota > Metazoa > Arthropoda > Insecta > Lepidoptera > Noctuidae > Tholera > Tholera decimalis. The sequence continues at coordinate 2,975,487 of OW964557.2, read as the reverse complement.
ACACTTTAACATCTATACCACCTAACCTATTTAACCTTGGCGACAGTGATTGGCTACTTTTGCCGCTGAAAAAAAAAATAAACGCGGGTGAACCCGCGGGCAGAAAAAAGTTGCTTATAAATATAGCGAGGTACTGTTCACAGCAAAATACTAACAACATCTATAATTATAATCAAAAACAATATGAAGACTATAACTTTCAATCAAGTTAACTCAATGTAATCGGAGTACATTACCACTAAGTTGCACCTTATAACTTAAGTACAAAAGCATGTAGTCACAGCCCAGGAATGCACCGCGCGGGCCTGAACCCGCTACCCAGAATAGCATCAGTATTTATAGTAGCCATCTGTTTTTTTTCACTGTGCTCCGTCGACTCAATCGATGAACTTCAAAGAAAAAATAATCAATTGGATGTTTTTGATCTCTGAAGTGCTAAAAAGAGGATGCTTTATAGATTATTTGTATGAAGAGTTAGAAGACTCCATGTTTGTTGATGGATATTTCCGTATGGTCGTAAAAATCTTTTTAACTGCTTCAGTCATAATAATTATTTATCTTCACACCATAAATAATCAATGTTTATTCAAAATGTTACAATCGCTCTTTTCAACCGACGACAAAAAGAGAAGGTTATCAATTCGACGCGTATATTTTTTTTTTTATGTATGATCACCGATTACTCGAAGACGGCTGAACCGATTTGGAAAATTCTTTTTTTGTTTGAAAGGGTATACTTCGAAATTGGTCCCATTGTCAACAGGTCAGGATCTGATGATGGGATCCTGGAGAAATCGAGGGAACTCTTCAAATATTATAGGCACACCTATGGCGTTTTGGGTATTTCTTATAGTAACTTGTGCAGTTGCTCTCAAAAAATACCATCTGGGGAAGTGGAACTGATGATGAAGATCACAGATGGCCGCCGAACCTACTCAATAATAAGTATTTCGTGGATTGCGCTCGATTACTTGAATATGGATGTTAAACACTTTATGTTCGTCACAATGCATATGGTGATGTAGAGCTGATGGTGAAGTACCAGGAGAACTCCTCAACAATTAACGGCCCAGCATTGGGAAAAGCAATATTTTGTAAAAGGTTATAAGAAGTTGACATTAGGCTCTTTTAACTAGGTAAATTAAAAATCAACCAACTAAAAAGAGTGAAATAAAAACTTTTTGCCAAAAAATTAAACCGACTCCCAAAAACACTGCAAAGTGAAAAATAACTTTAATCGAAAATACAAAACTAAAGACACCGACTACCGAAATTAAAGTAATTTTTCACTTTGCAGTGTTTTTGGGAGTCGATTTAATGTTTTGGTAAAAAGTTTTTATTATAAATAAAGATTATAATATGATAGTATCATAAAAATTGAGTTGATAATGTTGTATCCACTCATATTTCACAAAACTTAATACGGGGAATTAAGTTTTAACTTATGTTAGTTTTACTTACTACTTTTAGCTTACTAATATTATAAATGTGAAAATAACTCAGTCTGTCTGTTGCACGTGCACGTCTAAAGCGACATTTTTGATAAAAAATTGTACAGAGATGGAACAGACCTTGGTGAAAAACAAAAGCAACGTTTTTACGCTGAAAGCCTTTTCAGAAAGAATAAATCATATCATGTAACAATTGATTATTAAATATTTATTAAAAAAGCAACTTCATTCTGTACATAGTTACATTAAAAAAAAACTTCATTCTAGACATAAGTGTGTTCCTGGTGTGTTTGACGCGAGTGAAGCCGTAAGCAGAAGTTATTATTTCAACCAACTAAAATAAGGCGCAGTATAGAGCCCTGAAGGGTTCCGTAGCTGAATGGCAAAAAACGGAACCCTTATAGTTTCGTCATGTCTGTCCATCTGTCTGTCTGTCTGTCCGTCCCTCCTTATGTCACAGCACAGCCATTTAATTTCGAAACTATTAGGACTATACATGTGAAACTTGGTAAGTAGATGTATTCTGTAAACCGCTTTCCGATTTTATGAAAAAAATATTTAAAATAAAGGGGGGCTCCCCATACATGGAACTGAAACTGAACATAATTTTTTTCATGAAACCTATGCGTGTGTGGTATCTATAGACAGGTATTTAAAAATGATATTAAGGTTTCTAAAACCACTTTTTCATAAAGTTAATCGTTCAAAAGATATACGCATTCAAAGTGGTAAAATTTATGTAGTCTTCCCCCCCTCCCCCCCATAATAATGAAGTGAAAAATATATGTATCTTAATGTAAACTTTCAACCAAAATTAGTTTGAATGTGATCGGGTCAGCAATTTTTGAGATACAGCATATTTTCTAAAACCGCAAATATAACTTTGTAATTCATACAAACACTATGAAAAACAAAGTTATTGGGCGTAGTTGTAAAAAATGTAAATAAGCTAGTTTAAAGAAATTTGTAAGGTTTTTCTTTTCATTAAATATACATATTATATTATTATAGTTACTTCGGAACCCTTCAGGGGCGAGTCTGAATCGCACTTGGCCAATTTTTTAACATTTATTCTAGTAAGAAAAAGTAATGTATTTTGTTTTATGTTCTAGATTATTTTACTCATGTTGTTCATTTTTTCTATTAATAATAGGCTTTCATTTGACCACCATCTCACTCGATGATAAATGATGACGTGGTCGAAGATGGAGCACGCTTATCTAGTAGTAACCTATTCACTCTTTACTTAAAGACCCCCAGGTTATAGCTATCGGGAAACACAGACTCCGGCAGAGAATTCCACTCCTTAGCCGTACTTGCGTTTCATTGTTACAAGTCCTGATTTACTTTCATGTAATAATCTGGTTCAAAAGCCTGTGCATAGTTAGTTATATGAGTACTGTGCTTGCTCACACTCCACCGGACGTTACCTACATTATAACTAGGTGAAATAGTCAGACAATGCGGTGAAATTCCATCATAATAGCTTACATGCAAACTTATGTAATGAGAGCGACGGCCGACAGAGACAATAATTGTTTGTTGTATGTGTGTCACTTATTTTGTTACTCACTGTTAGCAGTTAAACAGACTGTCTCTTCATCGAGTAAACTATGGTGAAATGAGCTTGAAGCGCCTTATCACTTGACTTTTTTAGGGTTCCGTAGCCGAATGACAAAAAGTCTTGCCGTCCGTATGTCACAGCCATTTTATTCCGAAACTATTAAGGCGAAAGGATTGGCTAAATTACAAAATAGACCTCTTTTTGAAGGACTACTACTACTAGACGGATGGACTAAATAGATAAAAAAAAAATACCTAATACGCGTAACATATTTGACTTTAAATTTTAAATTTAATTTTTTCATTATTGTTCATACTTTTCTTGGAAAAAAATCGAATATATCCTCTTTATTTTTGCAATAATTTGCTTACTGCTTTGAAATAACTGAACCGATTTAAATATTTCTTTCACACTATTATAGAGAATTTATTGCTTTATAAAATTTAAATTCAAAATTTTACAAAATTATTACTTAAGTGCCGTTAAATCAATAATACCATATTATTACATTAGCGCCCGGCGCGCGCGCTCACTCATACGCAAGGGCCAGTCTCACCCTAGCGTTCGCACGGGGAGGCTGTGTCGCATGTTAGCGCGCCCCGCTCTTTAAACTTTGCGTCAAAGAGTAAACAGCGTAGATAGTACGTTTGGTACAGTGGTACGGTTGAGCTATTTAAAAACCGGACATTTCGTTTGCGCTTGGACGTATATGAATATTTAGTTTTAGTGTTGATTGCGAGTGGACTAAACTAAATGTTAAGTAAATAAAGATATTATTTTTATATTTTAGTTTTTATTGTTTCGTAGCCAAATGACACAAACCATTTTTTCTCCAAGTCAATTGTTTGAAATATTATTATTATTTAGCCTGCACTGTCCCACTGCTGGGCAAAGGCCTCCCTTCATTCCTTCCAACGGTCCCGGTTCTGCGGCAATTCTTTCCAATTCTCAAGGAAGACATCAAGTTCGTCCCGCCATCTCCTTCGTGGTCTGCCGCGACCTTGTGTCCCTGTTTCAGGGCACCAATCTTGAGGTTTACGGGCCCACAGCTCGTTCGGCATGCATATCGTTCGTTTGAAATATATTTATTTATTTTATTAACACTATGAAAAACAAAGTTGAAAGAAAAACTGCTTGCTACTATGGAACTCTTCATGGGCGAGTTTGACTCGCACTCGGAAAGTTTTTTATTAGGGTTCCGTAGCCGAATGGCAAAAAACGGAACCCTTATAGTTTCGGTATGTCTGTCCGTCTGTCTGTCTGTCTGTCCGTCCGTCCGTCCGTATGTCACAGCCATTTTATTCCGAAACTGTTAAGAATATACAAGTGAAACTTAGTAAGTAGATGTATTCTGTAAACTGCTTTCCGATTTTAAGAAAAAAAAAAATAATAATATTTAAAATAAAGGGGGGTCCCCATACATGGAACTAGAACTGAAAATATTTTTTTTCATGAATCCTATGCGTGTGTGGTATCCATAGACAGGTCTTTAAAAATGATATAAGGGTTTCTAAAACCACTTTTTCATAAAGTCAATGGTTTAAAAGATATTTCTAAATGCTAAAGCTTCCAAAGTGGTAAAATGTGTCCACCCTCTAACTTCTATAATAATGGAGTGAAAAATCTAAAAAAAATATATGTTGTAGACTTTAATGTAAACTTTCAACCAAAATTAGTTTGAATGAAATCGGGTCAGCAATTTTTGAGATACAGCATATTTTCTAAAACCGCAAATATAACTTTGTAATTCATATAAACACTATGAAAAACAAAGTTATTTAGCGTAGTTGTAAAAATGTAAATAAGCTAGTTTTAAGAAATTTTTAGGTTTTTTTTATTCGTCAAATAAATATACATATATTATACTATTATAGTTACTACGGAACCCTTCATGGGCGAGTCTGACTCGCACTTGGCCAATTTTTTAAGTACATTATAAATACTTTTTACCAAAAATTAAACCGACTCCCAAAAAACACTGCAATGTGAAAAATAACTAACCACATTCAAGTAGGTAATCGAAGCGGGACACATGAAATACTTATTATTCCTACTTATATATTGAGTAGTTCCAGTGGCCATCTGTTGTATTCATCATCAGGTCCACTTCGCAAATTGTGCTTTTCGAATGCAACTGCACAAGTTACTATAAAAAATACTCAAATCGCTATAGGTGTGCCTATAATATTTGAAGAGTTCCCTCGATTTCTCCAGGATCCCATCATCAGATCCTGACTAAGTGACAATGGGACCAATTTCGAAGTATACCCTTTCAGAGAAAAAAGAATTTTTCAAATCGGTTCAGCCGTCTTTGAGTAATCGGTGAACATACATTAAAAAAAATATACGCGTCAAATTGATGACCTCCTCCTTTTTTGTCGTTGGTTGATAAAAGCGTTATTATTTATTTTCACAAAAACAAATTGATATTTTTTATATTTTGATTCACTCTAACTACAATAACTACTCACAAAAGAATATTTTGTTCTCAAAACAAGCATTGCAAATGTTCTGAGTCCGACTATATTCAATCGATTTATGATGATAAAAGCTAATATGTAGCGACAAAAATCCTTCGAACGTATCTGCGTCCGGTGATACCTATGACATTCGGGGGAGCGCGCGGGCGCTCGGGGTGGTCATCACTGGCCGCTTGTTTCACGTTCAATGCTCAAGGACGTTGGGCAATCCTTTCACCTTAAGACTACACAATTTGGTAAGTAGATGTATTCTGTGAACCGCTATCCGGATTATGTACAAAAATAAAAAATAATTATATAAAATTAAGTTTTTCATCAAACCTATACGTGTGCGGTATCTATAGATAAGTCTTTAAAAATGACGTTGAGGGTTCTAAACCCACTTTTTCCTAAAGTCAATAATTAAAAAAATACACGCTTCCAAATTGGTAAAGTCCTAAAACCCCCACTTATCTTAAAGAACGATTCAAGTTCCTTCGTGACACACATGCAAATCTCTGAGATCATCGGAAAACTTAAGGCTTGCGGTACCGAGTCACGCCACCAATTACTATGGTAAGTCGTTCGCAGCTCAAGCAGTACGGCTGTGGAATGCTCTACCAGTGTCAATAAGACAAGCACAAACCCTATCGTCTTTCAAAAACATAGTAAAGGATCTTTATGTCTCTTCTTAAATTGTTGTTATTATGTATGTCTTTGTTTCTTTTTTTATATTTATAAAAATGTGTTTTATTGTTTTTATATTTTGTATAGATAAATAGTACACTGTGGACTATCCACGTATTTATTTTCTCCTATGTCTCAAATCCATCCAAAGGTTGTCTGTAAAAGATCGCTGTTATAGCGATAAGACCGTCCATTGTATCACCATTTTTAGTTGTAAAGTCCTTATTGTTTTACTGTTTTGGTGTACAATAAAGAATATATCTATCTATCTATCTGAAATGTGCTCTCCCCCTCTATTCTTTTTTTCATAATTGATAGGCTTACTTTTGACCACCATCTCACATGATGTTAAGCGAGGATGTGGTCGAATATAGATAAACCACTTTTATAATAATGGAGTGAAAAATCTAAAAAAAATATATGCACTAGATATTAATGAAAAGGTTCAACGAAAATCAGTTTAAACAAGATCGGGTCAGTAGTTTTTGAGATACTAAAACCGCAAAATCTCTATAGATGATGGGGGGACAGATGCAACCGTTAAGGAATGAATAACGTTCAAACTGTTCCCTCGTTGCTAACTCATCATGGCGACATGTCTAACTATTTTCAACCGACGACCAAAAGAGGAGGTTATCAATTCGATGCGTATATTTTTTTTTTTTTTTTTTTTTTATGTATGATCATCGAGTACTCGAAGACGGCTGAACCGATTTGGATAATTCTTTTTTTGTTCGAATGGGTATACTTCGAAATTGGTACCATTATCACCAAAGTCAGAATCTGATGATGGGATCCTGGAGAAATCGAGGGAACTCTTCAAATATTATAGGCACACCTATGGCGTTTTGGGTATTTCTTATAGTAACTTGTGCAGTTGCTCTCAAAAAGTACCATTTGGGGAAGTGGAACTGATGATGAAGACCACAAATGGCCGCCGAAACTACTCAATAATAAGTATTTCGTGGATTGCGATTCGATTACTTGAATATGGATATTAAGCACTTGGTGCTCGTCACAATGCATATGGTGATGTATAGCTGATGGTAAAGTACCAGGAGAACTCCTCAAAAATTAACGGCCCAGTATTGGGAAAAGCAATATTTTGTAAAATGTTATAAGTAGTTGACATTCAGGCTCTTGTAACTAGGTAAATTAAAAATCAACCAACTAAAAAGGGTGAAATAAAAACTTTTTACCAAAAAATTAAACCGACTTCCAAAAAACACTGCAAAGTGAAAAATAACTTTAATTTCGGAAGTCGGTGCCAAAAACGAAAATACAAAACTAAAGACACCGACTACCGAAATTAAAGTTATTTTTCACTTTGCAGTGTTTTTTGGGAGTCGGTTTAATTTTTTGGTAAAAAGTTTTTTTTCAATTTGTTTCCTTAAAGGGACAAAGCAATGCGACACATCAAAATTATTCAAAACTAGTACTCACGCGGGGCTTCGCTCCCGTGGATTCTATCACGGTAACAACATAACTCTCCTTTTTTGCAGTCGGGTAAAAAGTAGCCTATAACCTTCCTCAAGCTTCAAGCTACTTCCATACCAAATTGCATCCAAATCCACCCAGTACTTTCGAAGATTAGCGCGTTCAAGCAAACAAACAAACAAACTTTTCCGCTTTATAATATTATTCAAAATAAGTTCTATTTCAGGATTACTAAACAGCTAATCTTTAACAAGAATGAATCATGACATTCATGACACACGATTTACTTTGGCTTCTTAATGTCGATGAGAAAACGAGATTAGATCATGTAAACATTAGAGTGAATCATTTTAATGTCGTCCCACGTTTTTTATTACTGCATATTCAGAGTTTCAGACTAAAATACCTGTTTGTTTTTAACCGTGTAATATGTGTTAGAGCAGAGGTGGTCCAGTGGTTAAAGGGAAGAATTACGAGTTCTAGGTCGTGGGTTTGAACTCAGGTATACATTGTCAAATTTACATTATCACCCCTGCTGAGAGCAAGTGAAGCAAAACGGTGTAGGAAAACATCGTGAAAAAATTGGCATGTCCAAATAGCAACGAAACATTGGCCAAGGGTGAGTCAGACTCGCCCATAAAGGGTTCCATAGTAACTACGCCAAATAACTTTATTTTTCATAGTATTTGTATGAATTAAAAAGTTATATTTGTGGTTTTAGAAAATATGCTATATCTCAAAAACTGCGGACCCGATCTCGTTCAATCTAATTTTCCTTGAAACTTTGCATTAAGATCATATTTTTTTTTTTCACTCTATTATTATAGAAGTTAGAGGGGGACATATTTTACCACTTTGGAAGCGTATATCTTTTAAACGATTGACTTTATGAAAAAGTGGTTTTAGTAGAATCAATGTCATTTTTAAAGAGCTTTCTGTATGAGAAGCCCCCCTTAAATTATGTTTTTTTTTCCTTCAAATCGGAAAGCGATTCACAGAATACATCGACCTACCAAGTTTCATGTGTATAGTCCTAATAGTTTCGGAATAAAATGGCTGTGACATACGAACGGACAGACAGACAGACAGACGTTACGAAACTATAAGGGTTCCGTTTTTTGCCATTCGGCTACGGAACCCTAAAAATCCGAAAACATACGACATCCACGAACTCGTATTGAGCCCGCGTGGTGGATTGCGGCTCATTCCCTCTCACAGAGGAGGATTGCGTCCCAGCAGTGGTGGAAACGAATGGATAAGGTGTCAGACTTGTGATCGAGAGGACACGGGTTCTAACCCCTCTCTCTCTCTCTCTCCAGACACAAGCATAATTTAGCTTAGTTGGAGGGCTAGTAAACTTTATAAAAGAAAACGTTATAGGTCGATTATTTTATGTTATACAGTATGTTAACTAACAGAGGGCGTTCCCGTTAACCCGCAATAGTTAGCATCCATACATGCTTTTTTTTTTCGTGGTAATATCATCAGATGAGTCCTCCCACCCCGGGCAGGGCCGGAGGGACTGTCAGACTTGTACTGACTAAAATCCATGGTATTCCTTCAATAGCCCTTTACGTTCCGGGGTCACGGTATTGAGATAAGTCCCACGACCCCGGCAGGCTTCGGCCCTCTACAGGGGGGGGCCTCGTCATCTTGCTGACGCTCTTTGAGGCGCGCGTGGAATACAACGCGCCGTCGACCCAGGCATGGTCCATGGTCGGACAGCGAGTTGCCCTTTACTCGTTGTCCGCATGATCGTCGGCCGACGTCCGACGCCGTGGACGTCTACCACTGCGGCTGGGCTGGAGGGAGGACGCTATCCTCTCCCTCACGCGGCCCGCCTCCTCCTTCGATAGCATGACTGCTTCGCAGAAGGAGGCGACCGCTTCCCACTCCGTCTCGCCGCGCAGCATGGCCTCGACCAATGCCGGGCGCGAGAGGTCTCCGCCTATCGCCGCCGTGAGGACACGTCGGTGCTCTGCCCAAGCGGGGCAGTCTTGCACCGTATGCTCTACTGTGTCCTCAGGGCGATCCTCGCAGTGGTGACACCTAGGCGTTTCTTCCTTCCTCATCAGACACAGGTACCTCCCGAAACTTCCGTGTCCGGTGAGGACCTGCGTCATGCGGTAGGTCAGGACGCCATGACGCCGATCTAGCCACTCCTCAAAGAGGGGTCTTACCGCCGCAATTGCGGCGTGCCCGATCCATACATGCTGAAAAAAAAAATATTACCATTCGAAGACAATATGTTTTTTACTTATATTAATTTTTTTATTAAAAATGTTAAATTGATACGTAAAAGAAATACTCTGTACACGCGTATTTGAATGACGGCACCACGGTAATTATACATAATATTACCGTGACGGCACCGTCGCAATTTATTTATGAATGCGTACGCATGTACAGTGTGTTTCTTTTACGTATCAGTTTAACATTTTTTGTGAATATTTAAAAAAAAAAAAAAAAAAAAAAACGTTTTGTTTTCGAATGGTAATATTTTTTAGCATGTATGGATGCTATACTCTTACGGGTTAACGGGAACGCCCTCTGTTAGTTAACATACTGTATATGAGGTAGTATTAATGCCTCATGTCTCCATCTGACATGTTTTTCTTACATTTTTCAATATATATTTTTTCTTTTACACACGTAACCGACTATGAAGGCGGTCATACATTACTTTTCTATCAGCGAGCAAATCTCCAGGCAGAAGCCAGTCTTAAATAAATAAAACCTATCTTATTAGATCTTAACTGCCTCTACTGCAAATATCAATTAAACTGCAATAATATTATGACGCGTTACATTGTAGGCATTTACTAAAACTGCATCTAAAATAACACGTAATTTGGCATCAAAAGCTTGGCAAGCAACACCCGTGTCTAATTCACTAAAGTGTAAACCATACGTCGTCAAAACTATCCTTAGCATACGATTCAATTTGGACGTTATGATTTGAGTGTTAGGTTTGTAAATTGATTGTTGGTTCTGGAACTAATTTCACCGTGATTACCCGAAAATGAGCCAGGTGCAGAGGAAGTATATGATTCAGAAATCATATACTTCCTCTGCACCTGGCTCATTTTCGAAGAACAAGTAATATTGCTTGGTATGCTGGGTTGATATTATTATCACGGTTTTAAAGGGCAAGCAGAATATCAAGTGGTCAAGGACAAAGCATCTACAGAGTAACTGTAGAAGTGTTTCATCTGTGTTTCACGATGGCTATAACCTGGGGGTCTTTAAGTCAAGAGTGAATAGGTTACTTCTAGGTAAGCGTGCTCCATCTTCGATCACATCATCAATTGTAATAAGGTGAGATGGTGGTTAAATGCGACCCTTATATCAGTTAAAAAAAAGAGTTATTATTTAGGCATTCTTTAGGAAGTTTAACGTTTCGTTTTTTGGTTTGTTTTCATGTTACATGGTCGTAGTGTTTAAGTACATATATTGGTATTGTTTTTTAGTTGTAATAAATTCCGAGTTTTGCGGTAAAAGAGGATAAGAGCTAGGGCTGCCATACGTCCGGGTTTCCTCGGATTTATCCTAGTTTGGAGAGCGTCCGTGGGCGTCCGGAGGGACTTTCCCTATTAGCGTCCGGGGACAAATATTGGTCTTATGGTTACCAAAAAGTAAGGAATCAAATATAAAGGAAGAGACTAATTACTTATTAAAAATGTAAAGCTCTATAATGTTATCACTAACTAAAACCATAAATAAACATTAAGATAAAAATGTATTTTTCTACGGTGTCCGGGGCAAAATAGCGAATTTACTCAAATTTCCGGAGTTTATGAAGTCGTTGTCTGGGGCCACCAATTTTGATGATGGCAACCCTATGTTCAGCATCTATTTATGGTGTGCGTCAGGAACGAATCTGAGAGAAATATAATTATTAGGGAGCTTAGGAGGGATTCATTTTTTCATCCATTTAGAAACCAGGAACAATATTAGGGTCAGTAACAACAACTTCAAACATTGCAATGCATAATGCGTTGGTTATCTTATCACTAAACACCTCAGTAACCTGCTTCTCATTGATTTACAACGAGATGATAAGGCAGCCTGCTATAATGTTACTATGTTTTAAGTAGACAGAGCTACTGGTGTTTTGTGAGTGAAACTACATATGTGACTAAGTTGTTGTATTGGGACACAATAGTAAATACATAATTATACATGAGAAAAGCCAGTAAAGTAAAAATAAAGAATAAAAATAAAATAACGTTAACTAACACAAATATTAAATATTTATTCATAAATCATAATTAAATATTCTATTTGGGGTGTCTGAGGTATAATTACGCTTAATTTGTTACACCTTGTACCTATAAATGTTTTTTGACAGTAGACAGGAGCCAGGGTTTTCAATATTTATGCAGGCTTTTTCCCAAAATTCAATTTTCTTATGTGTTTTGTAATAGCTTTTTATACTTGTTAATAAAAAGCTATTACAAAACACATAAGAAAATTGAATTTTGGGAAAAAGCCTGCATAAATATTGAAAACCCTGGCTCCTGTCTACTGTCAAAAAACATTTATAGGTACAAGGTGTAACAAATTAAGCGTAATTATACCTCAGACACCCCAAATAGAATATTTAATTATGATTTATGAATAAATATTTAATATGTCTAAAACAACATACGCAACTAAATAAATTGAAACCAAACCTAGATATTTTTTATAAAATAGTTATCCTTACTAAACGCAAAACGAATATGCGTCATACAATCTTAGGCAGACGCATACACTCATGCAATGTTAGTGGCTGATACGCACACGAGCGCATTTCCTTGAATTAAGGATTGTATTAATTTGTTATGATACTGTTTCCATTTCACGTTAAATGAAAGAGTTTTCCGTCAAAATTTAACACCTATTTTTTATGACGGAAATCGATTCAGAAGCCGATTCTGCACCAACTTCTTTCTGTTAAACGTTGTATATGTGTGATAACCAGTGATCGGAGTAGGTAGATTGAAATGGGGTCATTGATCCGAAACGTATATATTAATATGGACATTCCTCCGGAATTGGTGGATTATTAAAAAAAAACCGGAACTTATGTAGGAATTTTATTCTGCCAGAGTGGAAGGAGTCATTTGATGATTTGCCATCCTCAAAAAAAAAGGTAGGAATTGTAATAAAATGAGCAATATTATTCTTTATTATTCTTCATATTTTTTTCAACGGCACACAGCCACGATTTGACAAAACCCAACTACCAATCAGAACAAAGGATCATGGGTGGTACAATAACCGGTTATCAGAACAATGCGTACGCCCGCCGACGACATGCCAGGTAGCTCACTCGTTTACTTCGGTTCGTAGAGTGCGCATCTTTGTTTGTTACTGTGTTGTGAAAACGTTACTTGACCCTGGCTTGTGTACATACTGACTTCTGGAATCTGCTCTAAACCACGATTTGGCTCGAATATACGGACTCAGATTTTTCACTATTGAATTGGATCTACATATTTAAACCAAGCTTTGGTAAGTAATATTTTACTAGTTACAAGGAGTATAAAGCATGTTTGGATGTACTATAAGAATATTTTTAGTATTGTGTTTGTTCGCTTAACCTACTGAACATACCATGAGTCTTAATATTGTTAAATCTTTAATAGAGTATGAACCAGTGAGCTTAGTGCGAAACAAAATTATGATATTCTAGTAATGTAGTCGCAATTCAGCTAACTCCACTATTAACCGACATTTTACTGGAATCCGTATATAATTTGAATGCCCCGTGTGCTGTGTCCTCTTGCAATGTATTGGTAAAATAAATTACTATAGGCCTTATCTACTTCTCTACAAAATATTCTACGTAACAAGCCCTTTCATTTGATACCCATATTGATGGGATTGAAAAAAAACTAAGTTGTCCGCCATCTTGTAGCGGCAGCCATTTTGGATTGACAATAATATTGAATATACATAATTGTATTCTCACCAGAATGAAAGGCGAATACCAAATTTTAGATCAATCGGTTGACAGGAAGAGGGTGAAATTTCAATGACTAAATTTGATCCACGAAAAATAAAACAAACGGAGTAAGCTAAATAAACTAAATAAAATGTATTTTTTTCATGTCTTTGTTTTAGGTGATATATACGAGGTTCCATCTCTACAACAGAGTTCAGATATGGCAAACGTCAAGGCTGAAACTGTAGAAAAATGGATATCCGGTCATCCCGAACTACTTTACGATCACGCTAGTGGTACAATATACTGTTCAAAATGTGAAAGCCATTTGAAAACCATAAATAAAGGAAACGTTAAAAGACATATCGAAGGAGCAGTACACCAGGGAAAGTTTGAGCGGCCCGAAGAGGAATTTTATTTCGATCTTATAAAAGGACAATGCAAGTAATGCCTTGTAAGTTGGGCTCAAAAAAAAAAGTCAATGTGCAGGGATAAGACAGGGGTCAAATTATAGATTGGACATATGTCATTCATATTTGTTAAGACGCCAAAAAAATTCGTCCTGGGAAAAAAAAGATATGACCAAAAATACATTTTGCTTTTAATAAAATAAAAATCGATTTTTATTTTTTACGATACTATAACTTAATACTTACGACCTCTACTTTACAGCCATTGACTACGAAACTCTTACCCATTACAAAAAGTATATTTCAAGATAAAGTGAATATTGAAAATAAATTGTATTATTGTTTTAAAAAAAGTACTAATGTAATCCTTATAAGCACTTAATGGGGTGGCTACACAGTTGTAAACCGCGATTAGTCCATCTCTTTTCTTAGTATAGCGACGTCCCTTCCTAATATCGTCGAGTGAGACAGCGCACTCACACACAAAAGAGATGTTATTAATCTATCTCTTTTCTTAGTATAGCGACGTCTCTTATACGGCACTGGTTCGGCGACATTGGGAGCGCGGTTTACAACTGTGCATTGTAGCCCCTATAAGAAATAATAGCATGGTTCCTCTAATACTGCTGTTTAGAATAAGCTAATATAAGTGTGTTATCGTTAATAAAAGAAGTAAGACTTTTAAACAAATGATTTATTATTTCAATACAATTGGTCAGAGTTCTCAATCATAAAATAAGTAAGTACTACTTTTGAAGACGTTTATTCATGATTTCAATACAATTAGTCAGATATCATAATTATAAAAGAAACATTACTTTTAAACACATGATTCATAATATCAATACAATTAAATATCATAATCATATATTTAAGAAGTTCGACTTTTCAATACATGATTCATTTCGATACAATTGTCACTTATTCATCATTATTGTGAATTACTTCATCTAAATAAAGAGCAGGGCGGTGAATTGAACCCTGGTGCCTGGCCCAAGCAAGATACCATACCACTGACATGAGCACAGACACCAATGGTTCGCCTGCCTGTAAAACAATTACAGCAATAATTGTCAATGCTTGCCCTGCCTTCCAAGTTGTTGTCAACTAATATGTAGCAAAAATAGATTTTTGAGCCACTGTGCCTACTCTTTATCCGCGCTCTTATAAGACAAACGTCTTCATGGGGCAGATCGAAATTCTCCAAATGAGTAACCTGCTGTTGTGCACATATTTCTATTAAATAATCGCCACCTCTTACGTGCTCGCTATAGTAACTAGCTGCTAGTTTTAATTGATATGTTCCTACTGAGAATAATATTAATTCATCTTGGGTGAGTTGAGGGAACTGTGAAAGATTTGGCACATCAACTCGGATATTATTAAATGCAACTCTTTGCCGGTTCAAATTATTTGCGTCCACGTAGTCGGCTAAGCGATTGGGGTGATTTAGTCTTCTCTCAATTATAGTCAAAAATTGGGCAGCGTGCCTATTGTCTTCCAATGGGATGTGAAAGGCATTGGTCAACGCTGCGGCTATCCTAAAGTCTTGAAACATGTGCAGCATTGATTTGTTGAAATAATTTTGACGAAATATCCGGAAGTCCCTTTTGAATCTCCCATTCACCACTTCGACAGGCCACCGGCAAATCGTACAAAGCCTCGATTTATTGGCCTGATCAGTACTCAACTGTTGTGATGAGCTCACGCTGCCGACTGGTATTACGACTCGATATCCAAAATCTTCCACCGTCCTTACAACATCTCGAAATCTCCTGTCTAGGATAAACACATCCTGATTATTAAAATACCACGGAAGCACACTATTCTCATGCTCTAGTAGCTCGTGTAAAATTGACGCATCGTTTTTGGTCGCGCCGTATGGACCTAATACATCCAAGATATAACCATCGCTGCTCACAATTATAAAGGGTTTTAATAAGTTCCTGTACTTATGTAAGCTGTAGGTATCTTTTTGGAAGGCAAAGTTAGCGCTTTTTTGAATGAAGATGTAAGTAGCATCGCAAATCACTGTTACATTTTGTATTGCTAATAGAAATATTTTAATACGAAAAACAATGTTTTTGGTATTAAAATATTTCTATTAGCTAATTCTTCTCGACTAATGTGGTCGAAACCCAAGTGTAAAGGTTCAAATTCATCGGTTAAGCATTGTCTAACAACATTGAATTTGCGTTCAAGGTTTTGCCTTGTTGTACCAAAAAGTGTTGCAAGTCTATTATCGGCCTCTCCTGTTCGTAATTTAGCCAAGTAAACGCCAAGGTCGGTTTTAGGTTTTCGAGACCTTTGCGCTAAGGATGGTGTTTCTTGAAGTATTTGCAGGAATTGTTCCATAGTCCGCCCAGTCCAATAATGAAGCTCATGTGCATCGAAATCTTCGATTCTTTCAAAATCTAACCGACGGTTATTGGCTTTCTTTACCAATTGTAGCATATCCAAAGTGTAACGTGGGTTGAAATTAAACAGACGATTTGGAGAATCCAATAAGATTTGCCAACTATCTGAGGAGGCGTGTATGTGACAGACTCGAGCTTCTGGGGGAATGTAATAGTCATGTTCCATAGCCATTTTCATTTTCACACTTTCTGGAATTCTTTGTCGAGTAGTGTTTTCGCACCCATAAAATATGCAAGATCTTCCCGTATTAGATGCCCTAGAATATCCAGGTAGGCTAAATGATACATCAGCATTCAGCTGTGGTGGATTCTGATTTTCCTCACTTTCGTTC
The DNA here is from genome assembly GCA_943138885.2 of Tholera decimalis. Taxonomy (NCBI): domain Eukaryota; kingdom Metazoa; phylum Arthropoda; class Insecta; order Lepidoptera; family Noctuidae; genus Tholera; species Tholera decimalis. The sequence goes on along the minus strand of OW964557.2, from coordinate 2,958,798 downwards.
GCCGATGTATTATCGGGGCTCTGTTGCGGTTGATGAACCATCACATTATCCAGCTCTTCCTCTGAGTGGTCCGGTTGTACATGTATAGATGGACTGTGCTGTTCTTGTAGCTCAGGAACTCTTTCAATCCGCTGTGCATCTTGGACGGTGTCAGCATTATTTGGTTCCAGTCTACCCCGCCCAGCTCGTACCCAACAACGATTGCACACGTGCTCTTCATTATTGTATATTATCTGTAAATAATGAAATAACAAGTTAAAAATAAAGGCCGATTTATTCCCATACTTTGTCAATGGTGGACTATAAAAATCGACAGTTTATGATGTCCCTAGCAGCATGAACAAGTTTCATGTTAGTTTTTCTTGTACTTCTTCAGGAAAGTGCGAACTGCGCACACACATATCTCTTTTTATCGGACCTCCCTCTCGCACTAATGAAATATACTGTCTTTCGATAGGCGCTATTTATCTACTGATAATGCTAGAGGAGGATAGGTAATAAGTTAAGAGTGGTTTAACTTTTGCAGCCTAGAGGAAAACGCTTTATACTCATTTAATTACTACGCACAAATAACAGCAAGATTATGTGAGATACCTTATTGTTACTATTAATTTAAAGAATAAATAACAATCATTATTTTTCGTAGGTACAGAGAAGTCTAATTCCTGATGCATTTATCACTAATACATTTTTCTTATAATTTTTCACTTGAAATAACTCAACGCAATCCATCTAAGAAATATTTACTGTAGGTACACTTATATTTTTGAAAAGATTTAAAGGGTGCCATCAAAACAAAACCTTTTATTAGGGTTATAAAAGTGAAAGATTTTTTAATGTAGAATATATTGCTACTAGTTCAGTTCTCACTTACCTCGGTAGAGACTGCTGATTGGATGTTTTCGATGGTCTGAGAATGCGTGTTGCGAAGCTCCGGAGTTAAAGTATATCTTCGACTCCGTAACACCGAGCAATTACACACCAAACAGATCACTTGAGATCGTGGTTCAAACATCGTTCCTTTAGTTCAGGACCAGTAAGCACAGCCAAAGTAAATGTTTAAAGAATCGTCAAAGTCCAAATGAAATAGCCAGGGTCACAGTAAAAATCACACAATAAAAACACACAGTAACGTTCCGAAAGACAAGCGGAGGGCGACTGCGCGTGCGTTTAGTGCAAAAAAGGGCTCGAGCCCCGAAATGTACGAATGAAATGGACGATGCGCGCTGATAATTTCTCCGGGAGAGAGAAAGAGAGCGCTAATGAAAATGAATTATAATAATAATATATCTGCACCTAGGTAGCTCGGACTCTCGATTCGGTTAACAAAAGTGTAACAGCAATGATTTATTTTAATACAAACAGGATACGTGAGAATAAAAAAGATTTATTTCATATAATTATACATACATTTTGAAGACGTATTCATGGACCTATATTTTTTATTTCCCAGGGCCAATTTATCCGACGTAGAAATAAAAGTTGATCGTATTTATGGGATCTACAAGTTAGGGTATGTCTGAGCTCTGCACAGTAACTTTTTTTTTGGAGCCCAATCACTTGCATTATCCTTTCTCATTTTGTGCAATATTCCGTGGTCTCAGATGAAAAATACTACTTTTCAAGATTTCTTTAAAAAATATATGTGTAGTACCAGTTGTTGTACGTGTACTAATCGTACTCTGCCAGATGAATCACAGTTACGGAAAGTTTACTTGGACAAGTTTTTTAAGAATAAAATCAATTAATTCGGCAAAATTATAAAAATGAGAAACTATGGATATCATTAGATGAAACGACAGACTTTTTAGGTCGCTATATAGTCCATTTTTTAATAAAACCATTACATCCTAGCAATTTGACTAGACCTTATTTGGTAGCATGTAAAATGCTAACTGTAGTTAATGGACAAACAATCACGCAATTTGTGTTAGAATGTTTGGAAAACTTTTGGGAAGATTCTTTTGAATCGAAGGTAGGTAACATTCTTGTCCTCTGCACTGATAGCGTTGCATATATGCTGTCTGCAGGACGAAATTTAAAACAATACTTACCTGAAATGAAGCACGTAACATGTTTGGCGCACTCTCTTCATCGCGTATCTGAGCAAATTAGGTTAGAATATCACGATGTTAACATTTTAATAGCAAATGTTAAAAAGGTATTTTTGAAAGCCCCAAGTAGAGTCAAAATTTTAAAAGAAAAATATCCAGATTTTCCCCTACCTCCCCAACCAGTTGTTACAAGATGGGGCACTTGGTTAGGGGCAGCATTTTATTACGCTCAAAACTTTGAAAAAATAAAAGAAGTATTATCTTGTTTAAGCAGCTCTGATGCGGTATCTATTCGAGAGGCAAAAAATATTATAGAAAAAGAAAATTTAAAAGAAGATTTAAATTACATTAAAGACAATTATTTTATAATTCATTTGTCTTTAAAAGAATTGCAAAAGCATAATTTATCGTTGACAGATTCACTTTTAGCATTTGACAACGTCAGAGATGCTATAAATCAGTGCAATTCAGAAAATATAAAAAATAAAATAGAATGTGTTATGGAACGAAACCCAGATTTAGACACACTTAGAGAATATAGTAAGGCCATTGAAAAAAATGAAGCACATAATTTAATACCTTTTTTAAAATTTGCTCCTTTGACATCGTCAGATGTAGAACGGTCTTTTTCCATTTATAAATGGATTTTAGATGTTAAAAAATGAAAAAATGAAAATATAGAGAAACTCATAGTTATATATTTTAATTGTAAAGATCAGGATTACCAGGATGCTGACATTGTAATCGATGAAGATTAAAAATGTGAATAAATGTAAAATGTACATATTTAACGATAAACAATGTGGATTTTTATCTTTTTTCTTTATTCTACCCCTTTTTTTTTGGTCCTAAAATCTGACTAAAATCAACCTGTTCCTTCGTATGCCCTTTACGTTTCAGAGTCGTGGTGCATCCTTAGAACAGTCTCACGACCCCAGCAGGCATTGGCCCTCTATGGGGCCCCGTCATTTATTCTACCCTTAATGCAAATTACCATGACCACTATGAAAATATTTAAATTTAAGTGCAACAATTTATGTCTATCTATAAAAGTTCTAGCCATAAAAGGCTAAAAATAAAAAAATAAAAATTAAAGCTTCGATCGGAATTAGATTGTTTTTATTATTCAACAGATAAATAATGAATTAATTTAGTTTTTATACCTTCCTTTAAATTTTGAATTGAGTAGGAATAATATCACTACCAACATTAACAATGTTTAATTGAATCCGGAAATACCGGAATTACTTTCCGGGAAAATGGCTTATCGATGTTATTCTTTCTGTGTGCATTTATGATACAAGTACCAAAAATCAGTCTACCTAATCCGATCACTGGTGATAACATAATGACCTCATTAACAACGAATATAAATATGTAGGTATATTTGTTATTTAAGGGAGAATTATTAAAGTTCCTGACATAATTTTTATTATTCCAGATGAGTTCTCTATTGACCTCGATCTCGGTTGATGGGAAGCGATAGATAAGGTCTACGAGGAAACGAGTGAGCCCAAAAAATGCTGTGCCCTCTCGCTTTCAAGACTCACGTGTCATAATTATGTGGTAAGCAGCAACACAGAAACCGGCAAAGAGTTCCACACCTAGGCGGTACCCACAGTAAATGTTTTCATATATTGAAAATTTAAAGTAAAAAAAAAAATATAGATTAACTAATATTTTTCAGAAAAAAAAACATTAATTTATTTGTTATATTTATTTACTTTATTGTACACCTTGCAACATTTCCATGGATATAAAAAGTAAAACTAGTGTACAATGGCCGGTCTTATTACACAGGGCTATCTCTTACAGACAACCTTTGGATGGACAAAACTTAAAGGAGACAGACTACATTTGTACATCGACGCTTTATATCCTACCATCAGAACGGTCCGGCCGACTTTAAAAACGAATTGCCCGATAATCATAATTGCACAAGACCGACTGGTTTCAAAATTGCGCACAATCTTGTTTTTCTTTAGATAGTTCTTGCATCGCATTCCCGGATGACTAATCATCATACAGGGTGGCCCATTTACAGTGGTCCAAAGATTTTTTTCAGCTTGAGAGCATCATAAGTGATCATTTCAATAATCTATCTATCGCACTATAGGGTCATCTATTGTAAATAATTAGACTGCATTTTTTTATTTGAACTTTTTCTGTAGTTATTTTTAACTTTTCGGAAAAAGATAGTATTTAGAAAAAATCCTGTGAAACAAAAATGTACCGCCAAGGTTTTGCTGACACTGCTAAAGTGTACCTTAACATAGGGTTATTCTTTACACAAAAATCATAGGTAAATCTACCTATCGCGCTATAGGCTCATCTAGTGCAATAATCATTGCACTATACTTTCTAAACCATAAGTTTTCGCTTAATTAAAGTATGTTTTAAATGATCACTTATGATGCTCTCAAGCTGAAACAAAATCTTTGGACCACTGTAAACGGGCCATCCTGTATAAACTTGACGATCCCTCGTAAGAAACTTGATCTGTAAGTTAAGGACACGCTTTAGATAACATTGAGAGTTTGTTTATAAAGTACTGTATAAGTAAAAGAACTTTCAACATGTGTTCTGGACATAGCATTATTATTTTTGACACGCAAATAAGATGGCGCAATTTGGCGTTCTGTGGTAGCGAGTTAATTTTTTTTTTCAGAATTAGTCTTTACACAAACTTAACGTGTAAGGCATGTAGGCACTGTGTCCTGTGACTTAGTGCTAGTTTGGAGTGTTACCACTAGGTAATTCTCCACACTAGCACTAGCAAAGTTTAAAATTTCTATTTACTAACTCAATTTGTATTATTTAAATATGTATGTTAGTTTATAAGATATATATAGGCCACAGATGACTTATACAAGATTTATTATTGATTAAAATCGTTTTTTTTTATCCCTACAATAATATTTCAAAGATATGTTTTGAAATATTATTGTAGGGATAAACTTAAATAAACTAAAATAGGGCATCTAGAAATTCGTGCGCATCGCCGTCCACTCGTAATGTGCCCAAAAGACTGGCGGTATTGCCACGTTGTATGGCAATGCTTAACCTCTGTCCGAGGTAAAAGCCAACCCTTGGGTCACGCGAAGTGTCAACTAGGTGTCTGGATAGATCTTTAAATAATTTCTGAGCACGCGGACCCCATTTGGGGTTAAAACCTTGGGATTGTGATCCCAAGGATTTAACCCTAAATGACTTGAAAATATAACTACCAACAAGGTTAATATATTTCCGCCGCTTGAGGTTCTCAGCAACTGCAGCGGCAGCGCCAGTACAGCAAGACGAGCTAGGAAGATGGGATGGTGCAAGAGTATCGACAAAAGTTGCGTCCGACACTAAAAGCCTACCCATCTTTCGGGGAAATAAAGACATACCGTCCGGTCTTTTGTTTTAATTTTGTTATCAAACTTCAACAAGATTTTGTTTCAACCATTTTAATAATGGAATGCCAAATTCATGGTGAAAACTTTAATTGCTCTAAAATATTTGTTTTGCCATCTTTGGTTCCATATTTAATACCAATAAAAAGGTTTGATCTTGAAAACATAGATACTTTTTAGTCGTGGATCAACTGAAAAATATTCAATAACGACCTCACATCATGCTGGGTTATGAATGTGCATCTTACGTAATGGGAGAGAAATAGGAAGCAAAATTTATCATAAAAGATGAAACAAAAGCTATCGTTTAAACATAAGCTATATAGATATATATATAAAAGAAAGTCGTGTTAGTTACACCACTTATAACTCAAGAACGGCTGAACCGATTTGGCTGAAAATTGGTAGGGAGGTAGCTTAAAACCAGGAGACGGATATAGGATATTTTTTATCCCGGAATTCCCACGGGATCGGGATTTAAGCGGGAAAAACATCCCACGCGAACGAAGAAGAAATGGAGAGTAGGGTAGGGATAGGGTTGGTGTAGGGTAGGGGTAGTGTAGGGGTAGGGGTAGGGTAGGGGTAGGGTAGTGGTAGGGTAGGGGTAGGGCAGGGGTAGGGTAGGGGTAGGGTAGGGGTAGGGTAGGGGTAGGGTAGGGGTAGGGTAGGGGTAGGGTAGGGGTAGGGTAGGGGTAGGGTAGGGGTAGGGTAGGGGTAGGGTAGGGGTAGGGTAGGGGTAGGGTAGGGGTAGGGTAGGGGTAGGGTAGGGGTAGGGTAGGGTAGGGGTAGGGTAGGGGTAGGGTAGGGGTAGGATAGGGGTAGGGTGGGGGTAGGGTAGTGGTAGGGTAGGGGTAGGTTAGGGTAGGGGTAGGTTAGGGGTAGGGTAGGGGTAGGGTAGGGGTAGGGTAGGGGTAGGGTAGGGTTGGGGTATGGTAGGGGTAAGGTAGGGGTAGGGTAGGGGTAGGGTAGGGGTAGGGTGGGGTAGGGTTAGGGTAGGGGTAGGGTTAGGGTAGGGGTTGGGTAGGGGTAGGATACCACGCGAACGAAGTCGTGGCGGGTCAGCTAGTAAAAGATAAAGAGAAGAGATGGAAATTTCTAAAATATTATGTACATAAATATACTATCATTCTTGTTACGTAGGAAGATAGAAAGCTGTCGGCAAATATCGTTTTCAAGCAGTCTGATGTAATTACTAGCAGGTACCTCAGAACTAAACAAGCTTTAATAAAATAAATACCTGCTATTAACTGATAAATTATATTTATGCTTGCAAACTGGATATGAGACAATTGCATTTTTATATGGTTACTTTTTGACATATTGTTAAAGGTATACTTCAAGGTTGGTTCCATTGTTATCACATCAGAGAGAAAGATCTGATGATGGAATGCTGGAGAAATCAAGGGAGCTCTTCAAATATTATAGGCACACCTATAGCGATTTGGGTATTTTTTACAGTAACTTGTGTAGTTGCTCTTGAAAAGCACCATTTGGTGAAGTGAAACTGATGATGAAGCCCACAGATGGCTACCGAAACTACTCAATTATAAGTATTTCATGGGTTGCGATTCGATTACTTTAATGTAGTTGTTAAACACTTTATGCTCGTCACAATGCATACAGTTAAGTGGAGCTGATGGTGAAGTACCAAGAAAATTGCTCAACGATGAACGGCCTTGCATCGGGAAAAGAAATATATTGTAAAAGAAGTTGACATTTAGGCTTTTGTAACTAGATACTCGTATATTACAAGCCGACCCACTAAAAGATAGAAACAAATAACTTCGTAACATAAAATCCCTACCCCTACTCCCTAATCCCTACTCTGGAGGAAAAGTGTATTTAGTGATGTGTCGGTGGTTCCGTGCAATAATTCGTGAGTGTGCGCTGTCAAAATAGTGCTTAATGCAAGGTCAGTGCTAATATTCAATTTGTACATGCCCACGGATTCGGCGTGTAATCTGCCCGAATTCACGGATTGCCTGAGCTTGGTGAGTGCTGTGATTGATAATTATAGTATAGAAAACTGTTACATGCTAGGGGACTATAATGCGCACCCAACAGAGAAATTCTATAGCGAACTAGTAAATTTTTGTACCGAATTAGATTGGAATTGTGTTGATACTGAGTTATTAGGTATGAACTCAGACACGTACACCTTTGTGAGTGACGCTCACGGTTCTCGTAGGTGGCTGGATCACTGTGTGGTTACGAAGGCGGCCCGCAATTCTGTAGTTCGAGCGAGTGTTATTTATGATGTGTTTTGGTCTGATCACTACCCATTAGTGTTAGAATGTTTATTTGATAATGTTTGTGTTAAGCAATGTAACTCATTTTGTGTACAAATAATGTATTGTGGGGAGAGAGAAGTCCAGAACAAATACAGTCTTTTACCATGGCATGTCATGAGAGACTGCGACTTATAGACTTCCCTGATGAGCTAAGATTTTGTTGTGATAAAGCCTGTCAGCAGCACTGTCATCGCCACACGTTAGATCGTATGTATGACGATATTGTGCGAGCCTTATCTGAATCAGCTGCGGTGGGTCGAGCTAGCAACCGTCGTAGGAAAAAGAAGGTCGTGTTAGGATGGAACAGGCACGTTGGTGACGCTTACAGGGATGCCAGACTAAAGTTTCATATTTGGAGTGAGGGTGGTAAGCCATCAGGAGGTTCCCTTTTTGCTGATATGTGCGAAGCTAAGAAGATATTCAAGTCTCGATTAAGATGGTGTCAATCTCACCAAGAACAAATACGAATGGATATTTTGGCTTCGCATCATTCAAATAAGGATTTTCGTTCCTTTTGGAAGCACACAAACAAGTTAAGCAGTAAGCCTGGCCTCCCTGTGTGCGTCAACGGTGTGAGTGATTCCGTAGGCATTGCGAACCTCTTTAAGGAACATTTCACTGTAAAATCACCACTGGGCCCCTGCGAGTCTGTGCCTGATACTACTGATTGCTGTTATGATCTAAGAACTAGATTCACTGCCAAGGAGGTCAAATGTGCTATAAACGCCATGACGGGTGGTAAGTCTCCGGGTCATGATGGTCTTAGTGTTGAGCATCTTAGGTTTGCTGGTGCCCATTTACCAAGAGTATTGGCAATGTTCCTAAATTTCTGTATTAGTCATGCGTATTTACCTAGTCAGCTAACTAGAACTATTGTGATTCCTATAGTTAAAAGTAAAACTATTGACCACGCTGACATTACAAACTATAGGCCAATTTCCCTAGCTACAGTAATAGCAAAAGTGCTTGACAGTCTGCTTAACAGACAACTAGCCAATCATATTCAGCTGCATGATAATCAGTTCGGTTTTCGTGCAGGCTTGTCTACGGAGAGTGCTATTTTGGGGCTGAAGTGGGCTGTCAAGTACTATACTGATAGGAAGACACCTACTTATGCTTGCTTTCTTGACCTATCCAAGGCGTTTGACCTGGTCTCTTACAGTATTCTTTGGAATAAGCTTCGGAAAGCTGGAGTCCCTTCAGGGTTGGTTAGCACTCTTAGGTACTGATATGGAGACCAGGTCAATCAGGTTCGATGGGCTGGAGAATTGTCGGAGCCGTATAGGTTGGAGTGTGGGGTGAGGCAGGGTAGGTTGGCCTCACCTTTGCTCTTCAACCTATACGTCAATGAGCTAATCGAGGCGCTCAGCAGAGAGCGAGTGGGCTGCTATATTGACGGGGTCTACTTTAATAATATAAGTTACGCTGATGACATGGCGCTGCTGAGCGCCTCGGTCTGCGGTCTTCGGAAGTTGGTTGCCATCTGTGAAGCTTATGCTAAGCGTCATGGATTGGTATACAACATAGGAAAAAGTGAGATCATGGTGTTTGAGGCCGGTGGTCGGAGCCCTGAAACTGTACCACCAGTCAGGTTGTATGGAGTAGCTCTCAGGAGAGTGTTAAAGTTTAAATACCTGGGACATCTCTTGACCGCTGACCTCAAAGACAATGACGACATTGAGAGGGAGCGAAGGGCATTGTCGGTTAGAGCTAATATGATAGCTCGCAGGTTTGTACGTTGCTCACTTGGTGTAAAAATAACCATATTCCGTGCATTCTGCTGTTCTTTCTACACGTGCAGCCTGTGGGCTGCATATACTCGTAAATCGTACAGTGCCCTTCGCGTTCAGTATAATAATGCGTTCCGGGTGTTGATGGGGCTGCCCCGCTTCTGTAGCGCATCAGGGATGTTTGCTGAAGCTCGCGTTGACTGTTTCTATGCGACGATGCGAAAACGATGCGCTTCCCTGGTGCGCCGGTGCGGGCCAGCCCCACGTCGGTGTTGAGCTTGTAGCTTCGATTCGCGAACCAACCTTGTAATTTAAGTTAAGTACTAACATAGGATTAAGGAATTTTGTTACTAACCAATTGAGTTTTGTTACTTGGAAATAAATGAAATGAAATGAAAATAAAACTGACTTCCAAAAAAACACCGCAAAGTGAAAAATAACTTTATTTCGGATTTTTTTTTTCATTTTGGTAGTCAGTGTCAAAATACGAAAATACAAAACCAAAGACACTAACGACGTTTTTACTTGTATAGCATAGAAGATAGTCGTATGAATTCCAAATTCATTCCCGCTTTTTGCACAAGCAAGTGTTTTCTTCAAGTGTATTGAGTCATCATTTCATATCTATCGTATATATCTGATGATACAGGAAGTCCAGTGCAAGCGATTCAAGCTATATGGGTGGTCGACCGCAAAATGTTTTATTTATACTCGTACTTATAATACATGCAAGCGCGCCTCTTACAAGTTTCTGTGATTAATTTCTTTATTATTTTAACTCGCATCTTCCTCAGAGGCATAATTAATAGGAATGTGTTTTTGTTCACAATATACATAAATTGTTATTTATTTATTTATTGGAAGAAGAACCAACAGCTAATCTACCTACATTAATTGCAGTAGTATACGTAAATTACAGGCAATTACAGGTTCTCACAGATATTTTTGTTGAACAACGACTTATGGAACAGCGATGTCACCTGTAAGCAATTCCATGCTTAAAAAGAGACTCTAGGCACTTTAATGTCAGTGAAAATAAATACTTACAACTTACTTACTTACTAGCATACTTAAATCCCAGTTACAATATAAACCAAAGTATTAAGTTGCCACTTAAAAATACATCAGTTCCTTTTTCTCAGGGCTTTAAAAAGCCGTAAAAAACCTAGTGTAAACTGTTTCAATATAAACATAGTTATGATTCCTCTCAGTAGGTTTCAAGCGATTGACATTCAGTGCGAATGCGATAGACCGACCTCATCGAGGGTTGCTTCACCTGGAAAACAGACCTGTGTGGTTTTCTATCAGCCGTGAGCTATGCGAAAGTCTGTCTATCTGTCTGTTACACTTTCACGGCTAAACCACTGCACCGATTTGGTTGAAATATAGAATGAAACTTGTTAAAGACACAGGGTCAAACATAGCCTACTTTTTACAAAAATTAACCCCTAAAGGTTATAGGGGATGATTTAGTATAGGTTTACATATAAAATGTATGAACGAAGTGGCGAGCAACAGCTCGTATTTAATAATTCAATACAGTCTAACTATGGACTTTATTTTCTTCTCCATATTTATATGCCTTATATAAATATACTAGCGACCCGCCCCGGCTTCGCACGGGTGCAATGTTAATAATAAAATAAATACTATAGAATGTCTTTATATACAACGTTGACAGCCTTTTTGTCATTCGAAAATACATACATGTTCTCTTTAGTAGTTACTCTTGAAGGTGCGACATATAATTGACCATGGGATCATTCAACGCTCAAATCTAAGCCTGCAACGTTGAATATTTGACCCTGGGATTTGTTAATGGTCATTGCAAAAGATATCTTTAACGAAAATTGTAGACGTTTATACTGGAACGGTAAATCCGATGGTATCAGAGGAATTCGGGGAATCAATACATCTTCTAAGGTAGGTACCACATCCGATGAGTATTGTGCACTCTATTATGAAAGTTTTAGTGATTTTACCAGCAAAGGCGTGCCATTGCAAAGTTTAGGTGGATTCAGGTTTCTTAATAAAATAACAGGACAACCTACGTTTAACACCATTTTATGAGGAGGGAGTCCAGATGGTTCAAAGAATTAAGAAATACTATAGGATTTTTTTCAAAAGTTCTTCCAAATCCAGAACAGTATCAACCGAGTAGTATATTTGCGTCGGTGCATCAATCGTTGAAAGAATCAAGTTGTTTACCTTATCATACTTGTTCGTTAGTGGGTGATAGAATAGCTCTTTCTACCAAGATGACCAAGATATAGCCTTACAACTTATGTTATCAATGTCGGTATAGACATTCTTGATCAACTCTTGGATGTTGTCTATCAAAAAACAAAGGTTTTCTAGTTTAATCCTTCCATCAATTTGTGTTAACTCTCCATTGCCAACTTTTAGCAGCATCTCTGAAAAAGCCTGTTCTCACGTGAAGACAACGAAACCCACCCGGGAAATTTTTGAGGCTGTGTATCGGGCGGCCGATATAATCAGGGGGTTTGTGTGTGTTTTTAGCAGAGGCGAAGTAACGCACTGAATGGAGTTTCAACACTTGCTTTATGGTCGGGATTTTGAGGTCCAAGTGGAGATCCTCGTTCCTCAAGTACCAGGGCGCGCCCGTGGCCTTTCGGAGAAATCGGTTTTGAATGACTTGCATCCTATGGATCTGAGCCGAACTGGATTGAGTAAACACCGGACAGGCGTATGTCAAAATAGGGCGTATGCACGTGGTAAATATGCGTAGTTTGCATTTTAGGGAGAGTTTGCTGTGTGCATTCAGCATGCTGTGTAACCTACCGAGAGCAAAAGCGTCTCGCGAGCGAACCGACTTTATATGCTCTCTGTTTTGGTCTAGGATCACTCCTAGCACGGCCTGCGACGCCCTATTGCGCCGGCACCGCGCCGCAACCGCTATGTCCTTGCATTTTAAATCTGTAATATCTTCGAAACCATTCATTTAAATTATATGCTGTAAAGGGCAATATTGATCTATAATAAATGCACAATGTATTTATGTTATTTAATTGGATAAGGATTAATGATGTATTGCTTAAAATTGCTTCGTAAAATATGCTCGTATTTCTCGTAAAAAGTAAAGGATAAAAATGGTTCTTGTGGGTTACCTATAAGAGATAGACATATACCATCGCGGACTTTTTTGTTGACCTTTTTAAGGTGTACAATACTGTAGTACATTATTTTGATCTATCTCGTAGGGTTCAGCCAGTCTTTGTAATGAAAGCGCAAAAAATGTGTTTATTTGCGACATCACATTAGAAACCTCAAAAATCATCAGTGTTCCTCTACTATATTATGCATGTTATATACTTAAAAACCTTCCTATTGAACCACTCCTTCTATTGAAAAAAACTGCATCAAAATCCGTTGCGTAGTTTTAAAGATTTAAGCATACATACATGTGCAGGGACAGAGAAAGCAACTATGTTTTATACTATGTAGTGATATTAAAGTTAGATTTATCTACCTTTGCTAATTGATGACAAGAACAACCGTTGAATTAAAAAATATATATATTTACGTAACTGCATTTAATTGTTAAGTAACAAAAATAAAATTAGTTTTGACTTTGAGGTACGAGTAGCCAAGTGGACAAAGTTCAGCCATTATAACAAAATAACTTTAAACACTTCCCTCCGTCTTCATTATTTTCGTAAAAAGGGGTACAAAGTTATTGCTACACGTATTAAAACATTATTAGGCTCAGCTAGCAGCAAAAAAGTTGGGAATCCTAGCCAAGGTGAGACGGTACTTCACACCGGAACAGATGCTCAATCTCTATTAAGCCCAGGTTCGGTCGCGTATGGAGTACTGCTCTCATCTTTGGAATGGATCTGCCAAATACCAACTGGACGCGCTTGAGTCTATCGAGAAAAGGGCCAAGAGACTCGTTGGCAACGATTCACTGGTCGAATCAAAGCTCCAGAGCCTTGAACATCGACGACGAGTTGCAATTCTATCGGTTTTCTATTGGTTACATTTCGGGGAGTGTGCGATGGAATTACACAATCTAATTCCGCCAAGCCCGTTTCATCATCGGACTACAAGACAAACGGTGATGTGCCATCGTTACATGGTGGACATCCCACCCATACGCACAAAACGTTTTGGGAATACTTTCATTGTGCGTACGGTTAAGGAGTGGAATTCCCTGCCGGAGTCTGTGTTTCCTGATCGTTATAACCTGGGGGTCTTTAAGTCAAGAGTGAATAGGTTACTTCTAGGCAAGCGTGCTCCATCTTCGACCACAGCATCACTTACCATCAGGTGAGATGGTGGTCAAACGCGAAACTATTATCAATAAAAAAAAACATACATTCGAAAGTTTAGATAGATGGTTGTTAATTATTGACGCCACAATGGATGAACGCATCCGAATGAAATTGAATTGAAATGTAAATAGCTGAAATCTTAGAAAACCTCATAGGCTCATCGTAAATAATGACCTAATTTAAAAAAAAATCCATGTGTAGTATAGGACATTATTTCTGACTGCTATTGGCTATAAATTATTTAGAAATACATGCTCGGGAATTCGCCGGTGAAATGCTGGCGAAATCGATAATTCATAGCATTTAATGACATTACACTCTCAGCATTTTACCGCCAGTAAAATCCATTCATACCAGTACACTGCAGACTTAAAAACTTTCTCCTATTTCTAGTAATTAGTGTTTGGAAAGCTCAAGGTTTTCACATGACATAAGCTGATCGTAAAAGCGGCTTACAAAACGGATTTGAGATATTACGGAGTTACATGTGCCCAAGGTGCGTACCATACCAGTGATGAGAGACAACAGAAAATATGCGTTTGAATAGTTAATATATTAATTTACTTTCATCATAATTATTTTAATTCAGTCTAAGAATTCAATATCTACAGAAGAACGTTATGCAAAACTAAAATACTTAAGAAACAAACTAGAATAAAGCATAAAAAAATTATCCTCAACGCTGTCGGGTGGCAACGTACCCAAGAGACTGGCGGCATTGCCTCGTTGTATGGCAATGAAATTAATGAAATTAGCCTTTGGCTAATAAAATAGCCAGCCCTTGGGTCAAGGGAAGAGTCAACGAGCCTTTTCGATATCTTTTTTTTTAATTACTTTACTTCTATTTTCCACGACACGACTTCTTAAGGTCGTTGGTTCGAACCTAACGAGCATATTACTTTGTGTAATTCTCATCATACTCCCGCTCTCTAAACGCTGAAGAAAAATATCGTGAAGAAACCGTCACGTTTTAGAACCGAAAAATCTGAAGACATACGATATCCGCCAGCTCGCACTGGGCCCGCGTGGTAGATATATAGAATATTGTACACCAATAATTGAAACACGTCACTATTTTCTTAACGTGACACTCCAATACAATTGTACTTTATTCTACCAAAACAAATCGTCTAAAGTCGAATAATGTAAGGAATCTTAAAACGAGTCGTTCGTGTTTTGACGCATATGACACATAGTTCGATGTCGAGATGGTGCAATGACCAGGAACCCGGAATTTAACGGCTGAATAGATCTTTACAAATAGGAGACGCAATTCGCACGTCTTTATTTCCTAGAATGTGTTTATACATTCCTAGTTGGAGGAACTGAGCGTAGAATAGAATAGAATATCATTTATTTAATTGAAATTGAAAAAACATTTATTGGGAGTTAA
The DNA here is from genome assembly GCA_943138885.2 of Tholera decimalis. NCBI lineage: Eukaryota > Metazoa > Arthropoda > Insecta > Lepidoptera > Noctuidae > Tholera > Tholera decimalis. The sequence goes on along the minus strand of OW964557.2, from coordinate 2,943,640 downwards.
ACACACACAACAACATACAATAGAAAATTACAAACATAAAAAATAACACTGAAAATTTTGCTAAGCATGTCCGCACCGAAAAGGTTACCAACTCAGCATTTCTAAGTATAGTGTATCTGTATAGTATAAGTAGTATAAGTTGTTTTTAGGGTTCCGTACCCAAAAGGCAAAACGGGACCCTTTACAAGACTCCGCTGTCCGTCCGTCTGTCTGTCTCTCCATCTGTCCATCTGTCACCAGGCTGTATCTCATGAACCGTGATAGTTAGAATGTTGAAATTTTCACTAATGATGCATTTCTGTTGCCGCTATAACAAAAAATACAAAACAAAAAAACAGAATAAAATAAATATTTAAGAGGCCATACAACAAACGTCATTTTTTTTGCTCGTTTTTGCTTGAAATATTCACAGAATATTTAGTTATATATTCACTTTAAAAATAAATAATTAAATTAAAATAAAACAAATATTTAAGGGGGCTCCCATATAACAGAAATGATTTTTTTGCCGTTTTTGTAGATAATGGTCTGTGTTTCCCGATAGCTTTATAGCTACCTACCACCTACCTATTCACTCTTGTCTTAAAGACCCCTAGGTTATCCTAGGGGTCTTTAAGACAAGAGTGAATAGATTACTTTTAGGTAAGCGTGCTCCATCTTCGACCACATCATCACTTACCATCAGATGAGATGGTGGTCAAACGCGAGCCTATTATCAATTAAAAAAAAATGGTACGGAACCCTTCGTGCGCGAGTCCGACTCTCAGTTGGTTTTTCAGTATTTGTAAGTAAGTATATTATATATATGGTACATTGAGATCTTAATATTAACATAGCTGCACATGTTATCGTTACCGGATTCCATATGCGGGGCGGGTAAATGATATCGGACACAGAGGTGCTCGTGGCTAAATAATAAAAGCCACACTGGTCAATCTTCTAGGTTAAGCAACGCTTACCGAGGTCTGTGCATGAATGGGTGACCATATTAAAATATCGAGATGCTTCCGAGCCTCGGAAAGTAAGTTATACCGTTGGTCGCAGCTGTTTGCTGTGCTGGTAAGATGTAGTTACGAATGTCAGTACATGTTACCGACTTTCAGGTATGAGGGGTTGAAATATTTTAAATAATAAATCTATACTAATATGATAAAGCGGAAAAGTTTGTTTGTTTGTTTGTTTGCTTGAACGCGCTAATCTTCGAAAGTACTGGGTGGATTTGGATGCAATTTGGTATGGAACTAGCTTGAAGCTTGAGGAAGGTTATAGGCTACTTTTTACACGACTGCAAAAAAGGAGAGTTGTGTTTTTACCATGATAGAATCCACGGGAGCGAAGCCCCGCGTGAGTACTAGTAAATAATAAAAGATTTATTGGAACTAAAAACACAAATACAATAAATTAGAGTACGATAATGACTGCATTAGTTATAAAATGTGTTGCAGCCATTAACGCCCATACAAGTAGTTTACGCGTCAGCGTTCCATCGTAAACAAAATTTACTAGGTAAGTTTAAACAAAGATTTAAGATTAAAGATAAATTTTACAAAGAATTTTGAAATTGTAACTATAACGTATCATACTTCTGCTAAGTTCTGGCTCACCGTTAAGGAGGTAAGAAAAAGTGAATAATAGCTTTAAAGATTCTAAGATTTCAGTTATTCATATTTAGAATGGAGGTTATGACGAAAACGCTGAGTTACTTTTCATGTAGCCGATTTTGCTTTCAATCCAGTATTTTGTTCTGTTTAGAGTCCGTCACGGTAAATAAATACAAGCTTTTTTTTCTTTTTAGGAATCTAAAAGTTGCCCTATTGATATAGAATAAAATGTACCTACATCAGGTTTGCGGAAATGCTCTCATGAGTTGTGTGTGAAAATAAATCATTCTTATTCTGTTACCGTGGCCCCGGACGCATGGACAACTGACGGAAAAAGGTGGGTTTTAATCATTAAAGGTCTAACACCCCCTGTTCGGTCCGACGTGAAACAGAACGCACCTTTTGGCCGGCAACATTAATTATCTGTGGACTTGACATAACCTCTCTGACTTGACAGATTGACTTTGCTTGCTTGGAAAAAATGCCGGTCGTCGGAACCCTGTTGAGTTAATTAATTGGTAAAATATTGTTGGATTCGCCTGTTGAGACCGATAATTGGGTCGCGAATTATCTAATTGTTGAAGTGTATTCCCCATTTGCCGAAAACCCCGGGATACTGTTGAATCATACGCCGCCTTGTCGTCGGTCGGGCTGGCACGCGGAATTATAATTGGAAATCAGCTTGGATCTCACGTGAGACTAACATATTAATTGTGTTCAGTGATTGATTGAACCTTGTAATCTCGGATTAACAAGAATCCAGTGATATTTCTTGGAACATATCGCCTTATTGCGCCACCTCGTGTGGCACGCGCTTGGTGGGAAGAGTTGTGCTGTGATTGCTGTTGTGACCGCGCCAGCTGGAGATCGGCGCCTAGTGAACGTTCTACACCACTTTACCTACATCACACCTTTCAATTACTCACCCCATTTTACATACAAACCACACTTAGGGCGTGACCTTTGAAGGTCGAAGTTGGCGAACCCAGCACATCAGGTTAGTGGTACCATTTTTGTTTTTATTGTTGTAGGCCGAAGCCTAGTAGAGGCAGGCCATTGTGTAACCTTGTTTATTGAAAAGCAACGGTACCTCCACGTATCGTGGAAAAGTTCCGGACACATCCAGTTACCGTTGGCTGGCCTATTGCAGTCCTGACCAAACTGGTAGCAGAGCGTGGTTCTTATAATATAAGATCCACTGGTTTAATTGGAAGTTTTGAATATTGTTGAAAACTTAAAACTTGAGTTTAATTACTTAACATAACTTGTAACTTAATAAGTTTTGAATATATTACCATGTCATCCGGGCTATCTAATTGAAGTTGAATCAATTGAAGTTGTATTTGTAATTTGTACTGTAGCCCTTTATTGTATTGACAGGTAGGATTTATTTGTGAAATTAGGAATTATTGGTATAATTTGGTACATAATTTGGTACATAATTTGGTATTTGTTGAAATTAATAATTGAATGTCATTGATCTGAATTTGAAGGGTTATCTAAATAATAGTTACACATAGTCTAACATAACAAGACTTGAATGGTGTGGATTGACTTATTGCATTTATTTGTATTTATTGGATTTTGTTAGAGATTGTCCGGCTCAATATTATACAGACAATTGTTGTGCTTATTGATGTTTAATTTGAGGTTGATCCAGCATTGTATTATACATTGAATTGTTATTTATTTTGTAACTAGCCATCCTTAGCAAGCTAGATTCACACTTGGAATAAGTACAGGGTCGGATTGGGACTTGAAATAATTGAATTTGAATTTTTATTTTGTTGAAACTATTTGGTCGGCTAACAAGTCATTGCTGTTTGTTTAATATTTGATTGTTGGTTGTTGATTGTTGTTTTGCATTAATATTTGATTGTTGCAATGGCCTCATTAAGGGCAGTCAGGGAGGCTGCTGCGGGATTGACCTCACAGTTGAGATGGTTCACATCGGCAGCTGCAACTGTTGAGCGTGTGGAATTGGAAGAGCTCACCCTTGCTCGGTATGGGCAGGTGATTGAGAGGATCAAGTCAGCTGATGCTGCGCTCACACGCTTCAACGAGTACATCATGGACGTGGATTTGGGGGTGATGGATCAGACGGCCCGCGATAGGATTTTGGGTGACTATGACCAGATTATCCACCTGGGGGATGTCATATGTCTGCGAGCGCGGGAAATTTTGAAGAGCCGGGTGCCTGATGCGGCCAAGCCGCAGACCCCTGTTGTTGCAGGCCCTGGACTATTGAGTAGGCTGCCCACCCTGGAGCTGCCACGTTTTGACGGTCGCTTGGACCACTGGCTGGGCTTCCTAGATCTCTTTGAGAGTCTTGTCGATGCACGCTCGGACCTCGGACCTGCCCAGAAGCTGGCCTATTTATTGTCTGTCCTGGAGGGCGAAGCCAGAGCCTTGGTGCAGCACTTGCCGGTGACGGATTCCTCTTACCCGACCGCTCTGGAGCTTCTCTCCCGACGGTATCAGAACAAGCGCTGCCTGGTTGATGTGCACATCGACCAGATTTTGGGGCTACCGGCCATTGTCAGCGCGTCGACGTTGCGCACTGACTTGCTGAATCCGTTGGTCTCAGCGACCAACGCTTTGAGACGCTTGGAGTTACCGGTAGAACATTGGTCCTACTTGTTGGTGCACATAGTGCTGCAGTTGCTCCCCGCGGAGTTGAGGTCACGTTTTGAGCAGAAGTATGGTGGGGATAGTGCCACCCATCTTCCCCCCTTTGACGACCTCCTCAAATTTTTGGAAGACGAGTGTCGGTTTGCGGATAACACTCGTGGCGCCACGGGGTCACCCCCACTACCTTCTCAGCCCAGAGACCAGGGACGGACTAGGGCCCGGGGGCCTGTTGATGATCGCCCCGCCCCCCGTTTGGTTGGTGCCCGGAGTCCTCGGGCTAGGGGGCCTGTTGATGATCGCCCCGCCCCCCGTTTGGCTGGCGCCCGGAGTCCTCGGGCTAGGGGGCCTGTTGATGATCGCCCCGCCCCCCGTTTGGCTGGCGCCCGGAGTCCTCGGGCTAGGGGGCCTGTTGATGTTCGCCCCGCCCCCCGTTTTGCTGGTGCCCGGAGTCCTCATCATTGTGACTTTTGTAAGGCAACGGGGCATGTCATGGTGCGTTGCCGGGACTTTTTGAATTTGCACGTAAGTTCCCGCCGCCGCATTGTCAACGCACGCCGTTTGTGCTTTTCGTGCTTGGGGGCCCACTTCCATCGGGACTGCCCCGACCCCCGCCCGTGTAGAATTTGTGAAGGGTCCCACTTGGAGATTTTGTGCGCCAACGCGAACCGCTCCAGCAGACCAGCTTCTGAGGGGGGTTCGCGCAAGGGGGGGTACCCCGGAGACGAGCACCGGGCTGAGACCCGCGATTCTGTACGCCGCACTCCACCCCCCGCGCAAGTTGAACGGGAGCCCCACGAGCGCCATTTGGTCTTCCCTCGTCAGGGAGAACGCGCATTGGCTGCTAGGCAGCAGTGGCCGGGTCGGCGCCGCTCCCTTTCCCCTCCGTTGGCGGAACGTCCCCGGCTGGAGTCGCGCCCTCCGCCATTCGGGCATCCGGTGGGATATGCCCCTCCAGTGATGGCGAGCGGCTTGGGACACCGCGCGGACGAATGGTTTGATTGTTGGCCTCGTCGTGAACGAAGGCAGCCTGGAAGCGGCGATCGGTCGCCGCCCAGGCATCACTAAGAGATTGACGCCTGCCCCGCTAAAGGAACCCCCCGATCAAGACGGTTTTGTTGCCAACGGCCTCGGTCACGGTCTGGGGACCCTTGGGTGACTCGATTGTGGTCTGTGCCATTTTGGAGACGGGAGTCCGGGGTTGCCCTTTGTCTTCTTGGTTAGCGGGACAGGTTGGCCTGAAGGTGAACGACCTTTCAGGCAAGATTTGGGGAATTGGCGAACCGGCTGACACCACTGTTGAGGGAAGGACCTGGTTTGAAATCACCCTTGTGAGTTGTCCTTACCCTAAAATTGGTGCTCCTGCCCTTGTTATAACTGAACTTGGTACAATTGTTGGTGACTGATCGTCACACTAAGAACTCGCATGCCGGTTGCAATGCGCTGTTGGCCATTCTGCAGCGAGAATTTTGAATTTTGTCGGCTGATCGCGTCAATGAGGCGAGGCCCTTTGCTGGCGTCGTAACGGATTTTGTTGGTCCCCCCTTGTTGAAGACGTCCACCCTTCGTAATAGCAAGATTGTTAGGGCTTATTTGTGTGTTTGTCTGCCTGTCAACCAAGGCAGTACATTTGGAGCTGGTAACCTTCCTCTCGACAGAGGCCTTTGAGGCGACTTTGGAAAGATTTGTGTCTCGCCGTGGGTTACCTTCGTTGATTAGGTCTGATTGCGGTACGAATTACAAGGGTACAAGTAAACTATTTGAAGGAGGTATACGCCTTCCTTAATGAGAGCCAGGTTGATATTGGTAATAGTTTGGCCCGCCGAGGGGTCACTTGGTTGTTTGACCCGCCAGCCTGCCCCCCATTGGGGGGGTATTTTTGGGGCCGCGGTGAAAGCGGCAAAGGGACGCTGGCGGAGATTGTTGGGAGACACCGTTCTCAGCTTAGAGGAACTAGCTACGGTATTTGGCCGCATTGAAGCTGTGTTGAATTTGCAACCTTGTCAAGACTTCCAATTGATTAGCGGACGGGTAGGCCCGTCCGGGGGGGGTAGATGTTCGGTCCGACGTGAAACAGAACGCACCTTTTGGCCGGCAACATTAATTATCTGTGGACTTGACATAACCTCTCTGACTTGACAGATTGACTTTGCTTGCTTGGAAAAAATGCCGGTCGTCGGAACCCTGTTGAGTTAATTAATTGGTAAAATATTGTTGGATTCGCCTGTTGAGACCGATAATTGGGTCGCGAATTATCTAATTGTTGAAGTGTATTCCCCATTTGCCGAAAACCCCGGGATATTGTTGAATCATACGCCGCCTTGTCGTCGGTCGGGCTGGCACGCGGAATTATAATTGGAAATCAGCTTGGATCTCACGTGAGACTGACATATTAATTGTGTTCAGTGATTGATTGAACCTTGTAATCTCGGATTAACAAGAATCCAGTGATATTTCTTGGAACATATCGCCTTATTGCGCCACCTCGTGTGGCACGCGCTTGGTGGGAAGAGTTGTGCTGTGATTGCTGTTGTGACCGCGCCAGCTGGAGATCGGCGCCTAGTGAACGTTCTACACCACTTTACCTACATCACACCTTTCAATTACTCACCCCATTTTACATACAAACCACACTTAGGGCGTGACCTTTGAAGGTCGAAGTTGGCGAACCCAGCACATCAGGTTAGTGGTACCATTTTTGTTTTTATTGTTGTAGGCCGAAGCCTAGTAGAGGCAGGCCATTGTGTAACCTTGTTTATTGAAAAGCAACGGTACCTCCACGTATCGTGGAAAAGTTCCGGACACATCCAGTTACCGTTGGCTGGCCTATTGCAGTCCTGACCACCCCCTTTTGCTCTATCTAGAGAGAGAGGAGTAATGTGATGTAACGCAGCTGTTGCACAATATTGTTCTTTTAATGAGTAGGTATCATGGTAGTATTACTGCTGAAAGCGATGTCTACTAGACATCTATTGGATGAAATAACAATATACTCAATTGCGAAGTGAAGCGGGAAGATCAAGATCGTTCGCGATGGAGACCCCATCTAGGGGTCATCGGAAAATAAGTCAAGTAAGTCATACTCCATTGCTAATATTATTTTCTCTCTGGTCAGACTTTTCTGGTTGAAGATCGTAGTCACGAAAGGATACTTGGAACGGACGGACTATCCTATCGACTTCTGTTCGCTATACTTTTAGCGACGATGTAGTATTTTCGTGAGCATTTTTTTAGCCTGTATTCTAATGTTGTTCAGACCATTGGGTAGGTGAGTGGCCCCTGGATTTTTCCCCTCTAAGTTCCTAACGATAAACGTTATAAATAACACTTTTACACGTCATTTTAATTTGAAATTTAAACTAGATTAGGCCAGTGTTTCCTAGCTGACTACTCTGAGAAAAAATATCGAAATTATTTCAGTTGTTACGACTATTTTGATCTGCTCTGACCAAAGCATATGAGAACCATGCAGGTTTATGTCAGTGTTGCTATTTTACGGAAACAACATGAGAGTTGATGGACCTATTCAGAGTTCATGCAATTTGCCAGTTTTCGCGAAGCTCAACTTAGAACTTTAAGGACCTCAAACAATTTGATAAACAAACCAAAGTAAATAATTGTTTGTATAAAGCATTACTTTTAAGTAGTCTTTAAGTTTGAAGAAAAAACTGTACTTGCTGGCTTAGTTACTGTTAGTTAGTACTATAGTTGTACTATCATATAGACTGAAAGGATTTTGGCGCTGTATTCCGAGACACAGTTGGTTCACATAGTTCGTCTGCAGATGATTCTATATTATCTTGATACTCTTTTAACTGTGCTAGTTTTAAGTAATAAGATTGCATTCCTTGATGCAAATAAATAAAAATAAAAATCGGAGAAGTGCGAGTCGGACTCGCGCAGGAAGGGTTCCGTACAATTGTCTATAAAAAACAAAAAGTATCAGATTTGTTGTATGGGAGCCCCCTTAAATACTTAGTTTATTATTTTTTTTTTGTATTTGTTGTAATAGCAACAACAATACATCATCTGTGAAAATTTCAACTTTCTGGCTATCACGGTTCATGAGATACAGCCTGGTGACTGACAGACAGCGGAGCATTAGTACTAGTGTCTCGTTTTTACCTTTTGGGTACGGAACCTTAAAAAGACACTTGGGTAAACCACATAAAGTACTAAATAGATGATTATCTCATCCAGGCTGTCATTAGTATTCTATAGTCATTGTTTATTACTGAAGCTTAGAGGAGAGTAAAGTGGCGATATATTTCATGTCAGCGACTGGTAATGGTGCGACGCGCGACACACTTGAAACTACGCCATTACTTGCTACCTGTATTTTATTATATTATCAAGGCTTTACCACTAAGTGACTGCTTTAACCACCGACTGCTCTGACCACTACCGGTAGCCGTCAAGAGTGTTAATACATAGGTAAGTATAGGTTATTTATACATGATGGGTAGCCGGAGGCTGTTTAAAGCATGGCTGTATGGATAAGACAAGATGCAGCAGATGTTGTGACCTACAAAAATCGTTACCATAAAAGAAAATTATTGTCGAATGTCGAGTACCCGGTACAGAGTGATGTAAGGTATACTCAAACGATGTTGATGCGGTCTTCACCATTGCTTCACTTAAATTCAAGTTTTTGTTTTATTTCAATCGGTTCATAAATAAAAAAGTTATGAAACTTATTATTAGAAGAGTCTAGAGAGTACCAGAATTTTACACGGATAATATCTATCTGAACTACATAGCCCAGTAACTCAGTAACGCAATACTTATTCTACATCAATGTTCTTATATTAATAAATTAACTAAGCGCCCAGTGATCTAAATTCAATCATAATTTAAATGATTTCGAATGTATTAATGTCTCAAACTATTTGCTTTCTGCACTACTTTTTTAAATATAAACTTTAAGTGTGACAAATTCCGTAATCCTCCGTCTACCCAAATTCGTAAAAAGAGATACCTACTAAGATTTTGCTTCAAGTATACACATAAAACAGAAAATACCTCACTGTTTTCTGTATCTCTCCGAGTTCGACACTCTCGCATATTTTACATACCATGCAAATAACTTCACACAAATCCAACATCAATATCTGGTAAGCATTCACCGAACGGCCCGGTTTAGGGTCACGTGCGCTTGCGCAGATTGTGGCCCATTCACTACGAAGCCGGGAGGTTATCAGTTATACCTACATGTTTACAAGCGGCACAGACAGACGGGGAATTTATATGTATTTATATTGTAAATACAAGTCAATAGGTAGGATAGTGAGGTATGTTGCTAAGTCAGTTTTGAGTAAAAATTGGCAAGTCCTAATAGGACTAGTCCTTAAACGCATTTATACTGATATTTGGGAAGCACTGCTGAGTAGTTTGTTGCGCCACTTCTAAATCCTAACCAAAATATTAGGAAATAGTTACATTATTAGAATTTTAGAATTATATTATATATATATATATATATATATATATATATATATATATATATATATATATATATATATAAATCGCGAAGGACTTCTTGCGTCTTTACAAACTACCACCCTGCGGCGTCCACTGAATGTAGTGAGATTTTTAATGTTTTCAATGCGTATGTAAGATGTTTTAATCAGTATCATATCAGTAGTCGACGTCAAATTTCATTTAAACGTTAAATGGTGATATTCAAATTAAATATTTCTCGCTGAATTTGTACGTCCGTTCACTCTTAAATCTTTCTTGCACACTGAATACCTGCGTATACCTACTAAACACTGCATGCACATTCCCGCCTCCATCCGAATGTATGTTTAAATCAATTCGTATAATGCTCTGCATATATCATAATTATTATAATAACTAAATTACATCCATCTAATATTGAATTCAGATTGGTTCCGAATACTCTTTTTGAATTATTGTATCCAGCTTATCAGCCAAGAGGCTTCCACCTATATAAGGGCTTATAATGACTCCAGGCACAGATAATAAATAATTAATAGTTAGCATACCAAAAGTGACAATACCTATGTATAACGTAGGTATTTTCACTTTGGTGGTCTACAAAATCTTAAAAAGCAATATAATCATTTTTGTCGAGTGACAGGTAAGTTTGTATGTATAAACAGTAAGCTCAGAGGCACAGGCTGGTGTGGACGGGTAAGTATGTATAAACAGGTAAGCTCAGAGGTACAGGCTGGTGTGAACAGGTAAGTTCGGAGTTGGACATGTAAGTATGTATAAACAGGTAAGCTCAGAGGCACAGGCTGGTGTGAACAGGTAAGTCCGGAGTTGGGCAGGTAAGTATGTATAAACAGGTAAGATCAGAGGCACAGGCTGGTGTGAACAGGTAAGTCCGGAGTTGGACAGGTAAGTATATATAAACAGGTAAGCTCAGAGGCACAGGCTGGTGTGAACAGGTAAGTTCGGAGTTGGACAGGTAAGTACGTATAAACAGGTAAGCTCAGAGGCACAAGCTGGTGTGAACAGGTAAGTTCGGAGTTGGACAGGTAAGTATGTATAAATAGGTAAGCTCAGAGGCACAGGCTGGTGGGAACAGGTAAGTCCGGAGTTGGACAGGTAAGTATGTATAAACAGGTAGCGAGGGATGTGTTTGTAAAGAACCAATAGAATCGTTTCATTTACCTCGCCTCGGTCAGCACAGCTCTGGTGGAAACGGCTCAGCGGAGCTAGATTTTTGCGCATACAAAACAAGCGAGGGATGTATGCCAGGGATGTGTGCGAGAGATGTGTTATGAGGGATGTGTTGCGAGGAATATGTGTTGAGAAGGATGTGTTGCGAGGTTTGCGCATCCTCGCACCACACATTAATGCGCATTTTCACAGCTCCGCTACACATCCTCGTAGGCACATTTTCATCGCACAGCTTTGGTGGAAACCCCCACACATTTTCACAGCACAGCTAGACATCCTCGCACGACACATTTCCATCGCACATCTCTGATGGGAACTCAGCCTTAGCATCTAAAGTAGGTTCAGGTTCAGGATCATAGTCTATAATTTCGTTATTGTCCACGGGCTCTTCAGTTAGCTCCTCATTCAAATCTAAATCAATCTCTTCGAGAGATTTTCCTTTGTAAGCGTCTGCTTTTCCATCTTCCATAAGAATGAGAAGCTTTGATATCTTAGCAGTTTGGTATACGTCATCTGGCAATCTGTAAGACTTTTTATGTACTTCATTAGTATGGCCCATGAATGTAGCCAGCTGCTCCATATCATTTTCAGACATGCTAAAAATTAGTGATAAGGTGGCTAAATGTTTTCTTAGCCTTGTAGAGGATATTGCTTTAGGCTGTTTCGCCCCTGATAATTTGGCATGCTTTTCCAAAACTTTGTAGCCATAAATTGTATTGTTATAACCCAAACAAAAATTGATTTGGTGTCGAAGCAAAAAAAAATATGCCTAATCGATAATAATAATTTAATATCATCTTGAACTTCTGTATTAATCAGAACTGGTACTTCACGGCCGCGTTCACCTCTAATGACAACACGTTTAAATTTCTTTACCAGAATCCTTTCTGAGGCAGTAAGCGCACGATCAAACTCTTCATACTTGTTATTATCATTATTGTCGCTTTCTAAATAATCGTGCACTGTAATTCTTTGAAGTTCTCCTGGCCTGCGCCTATTTAATAATAAAACCCTACAATACACAGTCTCAAAAGTTTGTGTATATATTTCAGTAGTTTGTAAGCCTTCTTTGGATTTTCTTCTTCTTTAATGGATGGATCAATCTTTTTTAATTCTAGTAATATTGAGATCCGAAAGCACATATAAGGTTATCTTTTTTGCAATAAGTGATATTTTGTCTGCTGCATTCGGGGAAATACAGTTTCCTTAAGTTTTTAGTCGATTTTAAGATGACGTATCTTAAAAAAAATTTTACCAATAAATTAAACCGACTCCCAAAAACACTGCAAAGTGAAAAATAACATTAATTTCGGTAGTCGGTGTCTTTAGTTTTGTATTTTCGTTTTTGGCACCGACTTCCGAAATTAATGTTATTTTTCACTTTGCAGTGTTTTTGGGAAACGGTTTATTTTTTTGGTAAAAAGTTTTTATTTCACTCTTTTTAGTTGGTCGATTTTTAATTTACCTAGTTAAAAGAGCCTAAATGTCAACAACTTATAACCTTTTACAAAATATTGCTTTTCCCAATGCTGGGCCGTTAATTGTTGAGGAGTTCTCCTGGTACTTCGCCATCAGCTCTACATCACCATATGCATTGTGACGAACATAAAGTGCTTAATATCCATATTCAAGTAATCGAATCGCAATCCACGAAATACTTATTATTGAGTAGGTTCGGCGGCCATCTGTGGTCTTCATCATCAGTTCCACATCCCCAAATGGTATTTTTTGAGAGCAACTGCACAAGTTACTATAAGAAATACCCAAAACGCCATAGGTGTGCCTATAATATTTGAAGATTTCCCTCGATTTCTCCAGGATCCCATCATCAGATCCTGACCTGGTGACAATGGAACCAGTTTCGAAGTATTCCCTTTCAAACAAAAAAAGAATTTTCCGAATCGGTTCAGCCGTCTTCGAGTAATCGGTGATCATACATTAAAAAAAAAATATACGCGTCGAATTGATAACCTCCTCTTTTTGTCGTCGGTTGAAAATCTACGTATCTTAAAAACTTCGGCACGCGAGCGCGCTGGAGCCCGCCGCTCCGCGCCATGCGTCCCTCGTGAACCCCGAATAGGCCCCTCAGACACCGTACCCAGTGCCCGTTTAAGGATATTTAAGAGACGCAAGATTGTTGTCACGAAAACACGATAAAAACTTTACAAATTAAGTACGATATTCAATGGACACGATAAGACCGGTGAACTGAACTCAAAGTATACGTGGTAAATTATACGCTGAACACTAGCGCCCTCCAAATTTCAGTCGGACGATGGCGGAACTATATTATACGCTAAAAGGCATTGTAGTGATGAAATTACGTCCATGCCAATTTTTCGCCCTTGTATTCTAATGATCATGAGGGACCCTTGGGCTAAAAATGAGGGTCGGTCAATCTTGCGTCCGTATTCCGGACGCACAAAGTCAGTGGGACGCAGCATCATCGGTAAATAACGCCATGTAGGACGCAACATGTCCTTCAAGATGTATATATATATATATATATATATATATATATATATATATATATATATTATAAGCGTCAATAGCCTAATGGATAAGGTGTCAGACTTGTGATCGACAGGTCCCGAGTTCGAATCCCACCCATTACACTATTGCCGTGAACCCACTCCAGACACAAGCATATTTAGCTTAGTTGGAGGGGTTAACAAGATTGCTAGTAATGTGAATTCTACCCACATTGCTAGTCATGTTTAAAAAAAAAAAAAAAATTCCTTCCCTAGTAGCGAGTAGAGCTAGCATCTGAAAACGAGTAGACGAGCAGCGAGCAGTGAGCGTGTAGTTGCGATGGTTTTGTCGCTGCGCTATATGCGAGTGTGCGAGTGCGACGGGCGATTAATCGCGTCACTCGCTAGTTGGTCCGCTGGACAGCCAGTTCTCTGAGCGTGAGTTCTGACCGCCAAGCGACAGCTCTTGTCGCTCAGCGACAAAACTAGTGAAGCGAGTAGACGCCGGCAGTGTGAACAGTTTGAGAGCAACTATTAATATATGCATCTCTTTCGTTTACACGGAATGTATATTTTATTGTGCATTTCTTGAGTGAGTGAGTAAATCGCCGATAGTTAGTCGTTTACTCGCCGGCAGTCGGACTATTTCCTATTATTTTAGTAGATTTGGGGGATGGATGGCATATCAAAAATGTACATGAAGACAGTACATTTTTGATATTTAAACTGTGCTGAATCTCTGTTTTATGTGAATAAATGACTTCGGTTCATCTCTAAATCATTTCTATATAATTATATTCGCTTTAAGATACCCTGTGTGTACTTTCATATATAAACATTGCAGTTTCTAAGAACCGTAAAGGATTTCGTCATAATCTTGTGAGTTTTGTACAGTATTTTCCTGCGACTTAGCATTGCAATTATAGACTTCTGTTTATTTTTAGCAAAACCACTAAGGTATATTTTTATGGCCATGACATCGATTTGAACTTATTCAAAACCACAAGTTTATTTATTTAAATAACAATAATAATTCAGTCTATTACGTTCCCACTGATTTCTTTATAAGACACATATGCGGAGGTACATGGGCTAATATACAATGTAAATATGAGCGTAATTCTATAAGTTAAAGTAGTCTTGTGCCTGCTCGGTCATTTTTGAGATCGCTCCGTACTAGTTCATTCGAACAGTGAACTACTTCATTCTATTAGTTCTAATAGCTCTATTCGGTCTTTGCTCTCAGCAGTCAGCGTGGTCAGGTGATTTTTTTTAACACGCTTTTATTAGGTAATATTCCACAACTTTCAAACAACGCCATCTAGTCCCAAACTAAGCAGAGCTTGTGGTATGAGTACTAGACAACTGATAAACATACATATATATTTCTAAATACATACATATTATAGATAAATTACACCCAGACAAAGAACAAATGATCGTGCTCATCACACAAACATTTGTCCTAGGTGGGAATCGAACCCACGATCTTGCGCATAGCAGTCAGGGCCACTGACCACTATACCAACGGGCCTGTCACTAACTATGTATGTAACTAACTATGTAATGGAATCTAAGGTAACTAATTTAACCATCTTCCAAGGATTTTAGCGTAATGAAAATAGGCAGCTTTATGTAGTTCTGATGACAATACAATAATATGATACTGTCAAACTGATGTGATGATGGAGCCGGAAGATATGAACTGGAACTTCATGACGGAAAATAGTATCATAGCTGTTTTGGATTTCTTAGAAAAGGCTTGTAATAAACTTTGACTACGATTAGGTTTCAAGGTCTGATGATGAAGCCGGAAGATAGGCAGTGGCATTCCATGATGGAATATCGTATCATAGTCGTGTTTTCCCTTGTGAGAATGGCCACGTAATGGACTTTGAACACGATCAGGTTCCAACCTTTTTGAATTACCGCGTAATCCATAGATTAATTTTTTTAAAGATGTCACTTTCAAATCCTCTGGGGGGATCGACCGTTTAATTGTTCACTACTCGTGAGAATAATATGGCAAAAAGTATTTTATGTTTTTACGTGCATTTATAAAAGCGTGTTTTTCTAGTGTTTTTTAAACTATTAATTTATGTGTATTGTGCCTAATGTTTAAGTACGTTTTTTATTACTGATGGGCCCACTCTTGACTTCGATCCCGCCTGATGGTAAGCGATAGATGAGGCCTAAGATGGGACGAGCGAGCCCAGAAGATGCCTATTTACTCGTGCTTTAAAGCTTGAAAGGTCATAAGTGGCTGGGAACACAGAAGCCGGCAGCGAATTCCACAGCTTGGCTGTGCGCACAATAAATGTGGATAAGCTAAATTAGACATTATGCCATTGAAATAACACGCATCTTATCTCATTCTTGCTAATTCAGTCGGTCGGGTTCGGGTAGCATCGTCATTCGTCGGCTATTCTCTCGCGTTCTCATTCATTCACAGACATCGAATAAATTCGTATAACGTTTCTGTCAAACAATCAGTGACTGTATTTCATTTCTCGTTCGCACATTACGATCGCGCGGTTTAGAATGTACGAGTTTGAAAAGAGCTATTTGACCTATTAGACCGATTACAAGTCAGCGTTCAGAAACGTTTCTTCTAGTACAGTACGAAGATACGGTTCCTATTCGTTCATCATTCACGAACTACCCACGACTAAGTTAAAGCGGGCAAATATCAGCCCAGCCTACCTTTTATCATGCTCAATGAAGTGCCACTAAAGGTAGTTGATAAATTTAAGTATCTAGACCACATAGTCGCTAGTAATCTCGGGGATATTGAGGATATAGAACGGGAGCGCAGGACTTTGGCAGTGAGAGGCAATCTTGCTCGCAGATTTTCTCGTTGCTCGAGTCGTTTGATGATTTTTCAACGAAAATAAAAAGACAGAACAAAACTAATTAGGTACATTTTTATGGCCATGACATCTATTTTTGGCCATGCCATTGATTAACCAAGAATTTTTTTCCCTCCTTCCATCTTCGGCCACATCATCACTTAGCATCAGGTGAGATCTATAAAAAAAAATAGTAAGTACCACGTAAACCTCTCGTTTGTGTGTGATACCAATCTATTCGTTCGTCTTACATATTCATACAGAAACTGTTTATGTAACACAATTTACTAGAACAAAAATGTAGATAGGTTTATTTATGTAATACAAACGCAAGGTATTACAATTATAATTACTGTATTTTTGTTACTTTGTTTATAGCACTTATCATCAAGATGTCGGTGAGTCAGTAAAAGGTAATTATAGATTCTAAAACGTAGTTATATAAGGAGAAGTGACTCATTGCACAATTTATTTGGTTATGTAGTTATTTAGAGTTATCAACATGTTTTTACTTTTCTTTGAGTCAAGAGTGAACATGTTAATTCTAGGTGAGCATGCTTCATCTTCGACCACATCATAGCTTATCATCAGGTGAGATGTTGGTCAGACGCGAGCCTACAATCAATAAATAAATACACCAATACAATAGATATAGGTTCAATACGATATAGGTACAATTATAGGTTCTGTAAAGTCGGGGTACTTTGGCACAATAAAAAAAATCTTTCAACGGAATAATTCAATCAACATGTTGATTAGAAGCTAACTTTTACTATCATTTGTCACTTTACCTTACATAAAAAACAACTGACTTGTGGAGGTCAGACAGGCATGTAAAACACTAGAACTCATCTGTCCCCAAGCTGACCCCAATACAGTTCGTAAAAGGCTGAGTAGATTATAACGAACGTGACGAGTGGAAAGTATTGTTTGAAAATCCGCTTGTTCGGAAGCTTGGTGCCACCGCTTTGGTCTCACCTAGGGTTGCCAACCATACTTTATAATAACGTATCCTACTTTATTTTTGGTATTTATACTTTATACTTTTGCATACAAATAAAGTATGTGAAAATACTTTATTTCCAACCTTTACTGCGATGCATAGAACAAAACACTCATTATGAGATTTATGGGTAAGTACTTAACTATTTAACGATACATATAAGTAAAAACAGATGATGGAAACGATTTATAATTACTGAACGAAATGTTAGTTGCTGTGTGACAGTGACAGGTCACATTATCACAGATGTCACTACCGATGAAATTGTATGAATTTTTTTTTTTATAATTAAAGAATCCACTTTAAAGTGAAAATTAATGCTTAAAATGACAAGTAATTCTGATAGTGATTCTTCAGTGACTCCTAAAAAGCGAAAATGACCAGTCTTACAAAAGTATAAGCTTTCACTGAGAGGGTTTTTTCAGTACTAATGAATCTGAAGTGGCGAGAAGAGAGAAATAGAGTGACAATAAATTTAATTAGAAACGAATTGTTTATTTATTTACATTTAAATGTTGATTGTCAAACAAGCTTTGAAACATTTAAAAATCGTAAAAAATTTTTAGCTTGTGCTAAAAGTATTTTTTAGTTATTTATTTAAGTATATGTTATTTTTATTGCATTATAAGTATGTGTAGGTATATTTAATATTTTAGTTTTAGACGTCACATATTAATTTTCATTTCTCTTCTTGTTCTCACACACTATTGTCTACATTTATTTTTCACTTCTCCTTTCGCAGGTCTGCTGGAAGAAATTTCTAAAGAAATAAGCAGTACCTTTGTACTCAAATATTATAATTATGTTGTCCTATTTTATTTTACTGTGTGTACATAAATAATAAAATAAATAAATAAATAAAAATATAAAATTTGAATAGAACTTTTTTTCTTTAAAATACTGTTTTTCCTATTCACACAATTTTATACGTTTTTTTCGTCAAAAAAAGTTGGCAACCCTAGTCTCACCGCTACTGCTTCTCACTCTGTTCGCAGCCAGTCACATCAAAATTCCCCTCACCAAATAAGTCAAACTCAGGGGTTCAAAATTACAAAAACACTTTCTACAGTAAACATCGGCCAAGCAACATTTTTGTCCAGACAATGTTATTTGGAACAAAAGCAAGTTTTTCTCATACACTCATAATTATTAAAACATTTTGTGACGTTGTAAACAAGCAAATTAAAGGAGAAATGAGTTAGTAAAAAATTGGCCAAGTGCGAGTCGTACTCGCCCATGAAGGGTTCTATAGTAACTACGCCAAATAACTTAGTTTTTCATAGTGTTTGTATGAATTACAAAGTTATATTTGCGGTTTTAGATAATATACTATATCTCAAAAACTACTGACTCGACCTTGTTCAAACAAATTTTAGTTAAAAGTTTACATTAAGATCTACAGTATATATTTATTTTAGATTTTTCACTCCATTATTCTAGAAGTTAGAGGGGGGACGGGACACATTTTACCACTTTGGAAGCGTATATCTTTTAAACGATTGACTTTATGAAAAAGTTGTTTCAGAAACCTCAATGTCATTTTTAAAGACCTGTTTATAAATGCCAGACGCCCATAGGTTTCATGAAAAAAATATTTTTTTATATCGTTTTTACAGAATACATGTGCCTACCAAGTTTCTCATGTATAGTCTTAATAGTTCCGGAATAAAATGGCTGTGACATGACATGACGAAACTATGTGTTCCGTTTTTTGCCATTCGGCTACGAAACCCTAAAAATCAGATCTCATCTTGTTATGGTAATTTTATATGAACCAATTACAGCACTTCATGGTAGGATAATAATATCCTGTCCATGAGTCGATCTTCAAAGTTAAGCAATGCTTGCAAAGATGACCAGATTCATCCAGATTCCTACGAGCCTTGGAACGCACGTGAAGCCGTTGGTCCCAGCTAGGATTGCCATCCGTCCGGGTTTTCCCGGATTTGTCCTAGTTTGGAGAGCGTCCGGGGGCGTCCGGGGGATTTTCCCAATAAGCATCCAGGTAAAACCCGGACACACATTAGTCTTACGGGTACCAAAAAGCACGATCTCTATTATTATTTTCCTATGGTATTTCATCCCATTGTTTATGTTACGTTGACTAAATGAAAAGGAAGAGACTGTTATTAAAAAAGTTCTAAAGCTCTACAATGTTATCAGTAAATAAAAACCATAATTAAACATCGTTATTTTTTGTTTCAAGTTAAAAAAAAATATTTTTCTACTGTGTCCGGGGTAGAACTGTGATTTTACTCAAATGTCCGGGGTTTATAAGTCTGTCTGCGGCCGGCAAATTTGGTGATGGCAACCGTAGTTCTAGCTGTCATTTACACGTCCTTAACAATCGTTACGGGTACTCAGAAGCTAGAAAATCTGACACCAATTATGAAAAAGGTTATCGTGTTTCCCATCTACTGAGATGTGAGGTTGGATAGGCATTTATTTATTTATTAAAACTTTATGCAACACAAAAAGTACAAAGGCGGACTTAATGCCATAGGCATTCTCTACCAGTCAGTCATGGGTGGTCAAGAGATAATATGGCAGGTGCATAAAAAAAACTAAGTAGATAATATACTGAAAATAAAAGTCTTATTAGAAGTATATATATATATATATAAATAACTATAATAAACTTACATACATATTGACTGGTGGCCGTCCTGGTATCAAGAGGTAGTGCATTCCATAGAAGAATAGACTGTATATATAAAAGGGAGAATGAATAACATCAGAAGTATGAGAAGGACAGAGTAAGAGAAGATTATTGGAAGAGCAATCATCAATATACCTAAAACGCTTCCGTTACTGACTAACTGACAGACAACGCACAGCCGAAACTACTGGGCGCACGAAGCTGAAATTTGGCATGTATGTTCCTAGGGGTGTGTAGGCCTAGGGGAGCACTAAGAAAGGATTTTTTGAATTTCCCACGGGATCGGGATTTACACGGGAAAAACCTCCCACGCGAACGAAGTCGCGGGCAACAGCTAGTTATTATGTAAAACTCGGAACACTTGTTGGCCATTTTTTTATTGATAATAAGCTCGCGTTTTACTACCATCTCACCTGATGGTAAGTGATCATGTGGTGGAAGATGGAGCACGCTTGTCTAGAAGTAACCTATTCACTCTTGACTTAAAGACCCCCAGATTATAGCGATCAGGAAACACAGACTCCGGCAGGGAATTCCACTTCATATAGAAATATTCCATATCCTGGAATATGATATAGGTTCTACTATTTATATCCGGATTCCGATTTAAGGCCAAATCGCTCACTATTCTGAAAAACAATTCAGCCATATCATCCATGTAAACTCCATTCATACGTATTTTATTTGATCCGCCTGTTAGTACCACCTGTGTCGACAAACAACGACACGAAACCATAATGAATTCCTCACAGAGATGTAAAAATAGCAACTTATTCCATTAAGACATATAGATTAATAAAATAGTGACTAACATCGCCTCCTGTTATTATTATTTGAGGTCAAAGCAATTATAACTCTCTTCCTCACGCCCCAGCCACCGTGAGAGACGCCCCAGGCGTTCGGGACCACGAGCTAATCTCTGGCCATCACTGGCGTGAGCTTGCGGATGATGACCAGGGATAGCTCACCGTCCCATAAAGACCAGACCCGAGTCCGTGTTCCATGCGTACCTCTAAGAGCATTCAGCAGCTTGTTCTAATGAGATACCGCGGCTAACGCAAATGCAACTGAAGAAACAGGGTGGGTTTTTAGTTATTAGAACTTTGACATTCCCACCTAAAAAGCAGGATAAATTTAATTGTTTTCTCAGGAAAACAAAGGAAGAAGCAATCCAATTAATTTTGCTTTAAAACAAACTTTTCGATATTATCTTCTTTCCCAGCCATATAATCAACATTTCGCCATCTTTCTTTTGTTTCTCTACATCTTTAATTCCGTCCCCTGTGTACACATTCCAAATTCGACCTTCAGACTGTTTTCAGACCATCACTAATTGGATGACGTGTGACATGTCGACAATAAAGTACATTATTGCTTGAATGTCACTTAATTATACTTACACCAGACGTTAAATATGATAGTTACACAGCCACAATTGACACAAGTGTTTCATTAAGAAGTGGGAGCAATGTTTGCTCATTGATTAAATTGACAAGCGAACTTCTCTTGTATGATCATAGCATACAACCATATGTAGTCAGCACAGCTGGTGGATAGAAAATATGTTGGTCCTCCATTGTACTCTTTAGACAAAACTGCATCGCAGTACCACTCAATTTAAATCTTCTTTTCTATTTCTTTATTTTCGTTTGTAACCTACTCAGTTTCGATACTCCATATAACCTAACTGAGGTCCGCGCATACTTTTCTATTATATTCAACTGTCATTGTCATTGGACGAATATAACGATCTTATAGAAATTGACACTAACACCTGGCTGATTTTATTCAGCCAGGTATTAGTTGTGTTCGCAATGCTAGAAGCTGAAATTAGTCCATATTAGTAACAAGTACTAACATATTAGTCTAAGATACTAACACTCGTAATAACCTGATACTGATACTGTTAGCCTGCACATCCCACTGCTGGGCAAAAGCTTCTCCACATGATTTTCAAGTGGTGCCGATAAGTCTCCTCTTCGAGGAGTGGTTAGAGAGACGCCACGGCATCCTTACCTTCCACCTGACACAGGTACTGGCTGTTTCGGGAGGTACCTGTTTCGAATACAGCGGGAGGACACGCCCGGGTGTCGTCATTGTGAGGACCATCCGGAGGACACAATGCTACACAATTCAAAACAAAATTAAAGCTGTTGTTAATTGAAAAATGTTATTATACGATTGATGAATTTTTGAATGATAAACTAATGTAGACTTATGAATATTGACATATTATACCTATCAAATAATTTGTAATTACCTCTCGCATGATTAATATATTTTTTTTGTTTATTTTACATGCAACCATATATTTGTACGCCTCTTGGCATAACATAGCGACCTATCTTTAATTTAAGAACTGTATTCACTACCTATGTTACACAAATAAAATTGTTTTGATTTGATTTGACACGGTAATATTAGTGCCCCGGGCGTCGCGGATCGCGAGCCGATTTTCGACCACCGTAGGCGCGGGCTTGCGGACGGCGAGCACGGGTAGCTGATGTGGCGCGTCGTGTTCTACGCGCGCCTCAAAGAGCTGTCAGCACCAGTAATGGGGCCTCATAAGGCCATTGCCCACCGGGGTTGCGGAAATATTCTAACAAAATACCGCGGCCCCGGAACTTTAGGGCAGCTGAAGGAACAGGGTGGGTTTTTAGTCAGTAGAAGTCTGACACACCCTTCCGCTTAACCCAGAGCGGGAGAAGTCATTCGATGATTGTCCCACCCAGGAAAAAAGGCCAAAGTAAATACTGGTTATTAGCTTGATCCAGTTCATCTCGCCATATTTTCAAGGTTTGCCGCAACGCCTTTTGGTTGTATCAGGACCCCAGAAAGTGGTGATTTTGGCCCATAACTCATTGGGCATCCGGCAGACGTAGCCAGCCCAGACCCACTCAGCTTAGCGGCCTCTTTAGCAATGTCAGTATGTAATTTGCGAGGCGCGTCGTGTTCCACGCGCGCTTCAAAGAACAGTCAGCATTATTGACAGGCAGAGCCGGATTAACCCTGTCAGTGGCCCTAAGGCAATGGTATTCTCGGGGCCCCTTTTCTTACTTTTACTTTTAATTCTTCTACTAAATCTAACGATTTGTATTTTATGAGATAACAGTGAGGACCCTAAGTTCACACGCACATCAAATTCTCGTTCGAAGAAACATGTTTTCTTGGTGCGTGCACTGGGCCTGGGCCCCTAGTCGATGTGGGGCCTCTAGGCAGTTGCCTACTTCGCCTAATGGTTAATCCGGCCCTGTTGACAGGGCTTAATAGGACCATTGCCTGCTGGGGTGGCGGAAATGCGGACCACACCTCCACACCCGGACCACAAAGGCAACTGAAGGGGGGGGGGGGGGGTTAGTCAGTAGAAGTCTTACACTCCCATCCGCGACCCTTGACTGCGACATATATTTGGGTTTAAAAAAAAATTAAATTTAGTCAATCAAAACCCAGTCAATCTTTGGGAGAACTTAAGACATTCCATCTGCTAAACTGACCACAGTATTAAAATCACTGCACATTGCGCACCATGAAGCAGTCGCAAATAACTTGTTTCGCAAAAATAAACAAAGTACGGACCAGAAAATAACCGCGCTGCGTGTGCGCCGATCGATCAAAGTCTTGCTCTTTTACAGTTTTTGTTTGACAGGTTAATCGAAAATCGTTGTACGGAGTCAATGTCAAACTGTATTATGTAATCAATTTACTTTAAGTATTTAACTTGTTCAAGAAATGACTTAATTTGAAAAATACATAACAAGGACGTAAGCTTTTTTATCATAATTTGGGTAAGGTTTGTGTGATTATATTAATGGGATTATATTTGCATTATAACGGATAGAACAGGCAATAAAAATGCCTGCTCTATCTGTTATTTTTTGTTTTTTTTTTTAAACTATTGCATAACTTTTATCGCCGGCTTTTAGCGCGGCAACCGAATCAAGAAATTCCGTAACGAAAATAAACCTAACACCCCCCACTCCGACCGGCACAGCGGTGCGGCGTTGAAAGCCGTGCATCGTCTAACGTCGTTTCAGTTCGACAGACTTCGGCACGGTGTTTGCGTGCGTGCGACTAGACGTATGCGTGTAGACTAGCTGCTAATAAACCTATAGTTTCAATGATAAAAATTCCTGAATAACCTACATGTATTGTTAGATAATAAAAATATTTTAAACAATATTAACTTCTCATTTATTCAATAAAACAAAAAAAAAATTCTTATCGGTCACCACGCTCAAAAAGTATAACTTGAATTAATATCAAAGAAAAAAAGTACTGCATAAATAAAATAAATAAATAATTATAATTGCATAAGTTGATAAAAAATGTTATGCAATAGCTTTACCGCGGCAGTCCCCGAGTGCCACACTCATTTTTTTTTAAGAGAATTTGCTATGTGCGTAGCATTCACATTACTAGCAATTTTGTTAACCCCTCCAACTAAGCTAAATATACTTGTGTCTGGAGTGGATACACGGCAATAATTTAATGGGTGGGGTTCGAATCTGCGACCTTTCGATCACAAGATCGACACCTTAGCTATTAGGCGATATTGAATACTAGCTTTTGCCCGCGACTTCGTTCGCATGAGAGGTTTTTCCCGCGTAATTCTCGATCCCGTGAGAATTTCGTGATAAAAATTATCCTATGTCCTTCCTAGGATCCTAAACTATTCCCATGCCAAATTTCATCTAAATCGGTTTAGTGGTTTGGGCGTGAAAAGGTAACACACAGATAGAGTTACTTTCGCATTTATAATATTAGTATGGATTATTTATTCTTGTATAAAATGTAACACTGTGTCATATTCCACGACTGAACAGTCTTGCAACAAACAAGCTATTTAACTTAGTGCTGTGCAAGTGGTCTCGGGTTTGAAAAAAAAAAAAGTGTTATTGGGTTTTTCTATAACAAATTTCTCCGTAGTATCCCGAAGTTTGGAAGTTGACGGCGTGATACTCCCCCATCCCTCGGCAAACAAGCACGTAAAAGCCGTTGCGCTTGATCTTTCTCCGGTCGTGTCGGATTGGTGTTACATCGGGCTTTTTTTTTGTTTTCTCTTTTTTTTTTAGCCCCGTAATCTTATGATCATGCCAGGCATGAGAGTAAAGAAACGGACATTGCACCTGAACTTGGGCACATACTTATGCACTGTGATATCTCATGCTCTGGCTAATGGTGGCTAATCTCTGCTGAAGTTGGCCACCGTTGCCGAAATCCATGAGGAGGACTATTAATTAATCCAGTATTTTTCAACCGTTTTCATGACACGACCTCTTTAGTATGAAGAAATATTTCGCGACCCGTTGCTTTTTTAACCGACTTCAAAAAAGGAGGTTCTGTAATCGACCAGTATGTATGTATGTTTATATATCCGCGATTCTCTCAGAAACTACTCATCCGATTTCAATCGCGTTTTCGTTGTTTGAAAGCATATCTTACAAGGAAGGTTTTAGTATATAACATATTAGGTTTTTATTTTTTGTTTATTTGATTCAAATGATTATGTCCTTTAGTTAAAGTTTTTCTTAATAAATCTTTTTCAACGAAATTGTTTTTTTTTTTAATTTCAGTAGCTTTCCCAACCTTTTGCAACTGTCCTATAGAAGCTTCGTGACCCACATGTTGAAAAACGCTGAATTAATCTATCTGTATAATTTACTTCACTACTTGCGATATTTTTGACAGTCAACACTCCGCTTTTGTACATTTTGTGCAGCATAAAGTTTTAATAAATAAACACTTCTTTTCTGCTTCCCATTGCTGGACGTATACGTAAAATACATTTATACCAGCGAGACAACTGGATGCATCGCCGGATGTATTAAGGACCAGAATGAGAAACAATCTTCTTATTCGATTTATGCACGCGGTGATATGCAAGACATTATAGTTCAGAAGTTTCTACGTATACGAGTACACAGGCACAGATTACTAAATAGTTACTTCGTAACAGATACATCACTCTCCTACAAAAGCGTAAATAACTACGCTATAATAGCCTACAAAATCTTAATAATAATACCAGCTATTTGCAGCGAGAAGAAATGTACCATAAGTACGCACACAGAGAGTTGAGATTGTTTTGCCCGCCGCGTGACCCACGTCATCGAGCGAATGTCCTAGGGTTGTATATGATATTGGTAATAAAACGAATATAGAAAAACAATTATTTTTTATTTGTTGATCAAATATGTTTCAGTTTAATAAAATGATAGATGCATTTTTCCTTCCCTGAATTCCCAATTATTAAATTTTGGTGTCGAAAATATCCGAAACCGCGTAAATAATTTTAATTTTAATAAAATTCCGCGCAAATAAATAATTAAAAGGGAAACAGGAGCAAAGCGAAGGAAAATCAATTGTTTTTAGGTCGATCCATTATGACGTTGTCAAAATTATTTAAAAAGGCTCAGGCAGGCGTGCGGCAGCCCACTGTCGGATGTACCGACGGCGATACGCGAAGCAGTAGGCATATAACGCGTGGCCTTGAGCGAGTGACGGCCGCCTGACACAGGTGCACTCGCTGTTCTCTTATTCTCATTGGAGGGACTATAATCCTCCACGACTAAGGTGAAATCAAGGGCATTACATGCTTTCCAAGGCTCGGGGCACATTAATGTTATCTAAACTCTAGACTGCAACTAAGATTCCTTAATTGCCCATCAGGAATATCTTTTTTTATTCTGTTTATTTAACAAGGGATTAATATCCACATGGATACGGTACCCCATCGTACCCTGTTAATTGTAATTCTATCAAAATCAATATTAGCAATAATTTGAGTGAGAGATTCATCAGTTAGTTAGATTTGCTAGACTATTAATCTTATCGCCAACTGCGATTTAGGACTTGTTAAAACCACAACATTAACCCAACATTAGAAATTTCAGTTTGAAGCCTTTAATTAATGCTTCTCGCTCATCTTTGTTCCTTAAACTTAGGAATTTCTAAGTTAAACACAAAAGTAATAACACACTCTACGTACTTATCTATGTACTTATACATATAATTTGATATTAAAAATAATTTGAAAAATATACAACTGCTAACTATTTAATCTCAACTAAAATATAAAAAATCGTCCTCAACACTGTCAGCTGTTAATGAGGCCAAGACACTGGCAGCATTATTACTTATCATTTAATTCGAGTAACTTAGCACATCACACACACAATAACAAAACTGAGTTCCGAGTTTCCGAAATTTCGGCACTGTTACAAGCACGATTTCGGGAACTCATGGTAAATACAACGACAGAAAGTACATGATAAATATCCCGTTGTAAGTTTTAATGATACCGTAAGTGACCAAGTCAATTTAAAAAAAACATCATGAATTTAAATACTAAATCCAAACGCACTTTACGAACAAAGGGCGTTTGTCATCTCAATAAAGCCCTTAAATTATAATAAGCTATTAAATGTCTCACTGCTGCGTATCTAGTTGACAGCACTTTGATGATTTATGGGTTTCTTGTTTATTGTGATGTCACCCGCTATACTCATCTCGATGAAATGGAACATCTCAATGGGTAAATCGTAAGATTGCACTGTTTAATACTTTATATTTTTGTAATAACTGAGAACAGAAGATGAGAGAAAACTGACTACGCTGGTATGCTAAAGAGACGAGAGGATAACCACATGACGAAAAGAGTAATGACAATTGAAGAGGCAAAAAGAGGCTTTGGACGACTTCCAGTGACCTGATGCAAACTATTAAAAATGACATAGTGAATACCAACACAACAGAAAAGACAACCCACAACCGTGCGGAGTAGCGCAAAAATACTAGAAGGACTGAGCCCAAATGAAACGGGATAAAAGCGAGAAGAAAGAAGAAGAAGAATAATTGAGACAACACATTAGTATTATGTTATTAATATACGGAATTATATCGTATACCGTATTTGTAATAGGTTTTTTTTAATTGATGAATAATAACTTTAGCCTGTGGCTTCGCTCGCGTGTAATCTTCTGCATTAGGTGTTATAGTTTTTGAATGTCAATTAAAGCCTATAAGTTGCATAGAATTAGCTATATAACAAAAAGGTTCATTCAAATCCGTGTAGTAGTTCTGGAGACGTGTACAAATAGATAAACAGACATACATTATAATTTTAATTCTTGCTCTATTACTGTTTCTAAATCCCGCTCCATATTTTTTTTTTCTAAATACCAGTAATTCAATAATTTCTAATTATATAATATTAATTACCAATAATATCTAAATACCAGTAGTTATTACGTAAACTGTACTTTTGATTATAATTATCGAATAAAAGTTGCAATGGTGCGATCACATCAGGACTCTTTCAGGTAAATAAAACTCAGCTGCATATGTATTAAAAAAAATTACAGCTCGGTAAGTTTACACATTTTAAAATGTCTTATAGTATTTTACTGAGCGGAGCCGCAGTTGAAGTAGATTCAATTTATGTACCACAAAAGAGAGCAATCCGAGGAATATACAGCGTGGCGATTAGGTTATCACATTAATTGAAACCACGTACTCTGTATTAGTATTTTATCATATACAATTAATATAATTTAACAATAAACAATATCCTTCCTTTTTTCCTTTTTTCCATTTTAATATTTCACAACATCATGTATTGCATAAACCTATGTAATCAGCTGACCAATCACTCGGTGCGTGCTCTGCCGGCGCCGGCGCCACGGCGTTACCGCTTTAACAGGTCAGTAATTATTATAGATTATTTATTTTTTACCAATAACGCCAGTTATTTTGTTTGAAAAATGCATTTTCTTAATTTTAGTAAAATTGTTTATTTTATTATTTTAACGGACTGATAACAACTTGTAATACCTGCTGTACAATTTAATGTGATAACCTAATCGCCACCCTGTATAGGATGAGTCCTCGCGAGTCCTTTAGAAATATATTTTAAGATATTTATTTATTTATTTATCATCATACAATTATCATTACAGGCTTATCACCTAATACGATAATGTAGTCAACTTTTTTACATATTTAAGAATATGTCTACTTCTTAAAATATATTTCTCGAGTTTGTACTCGCCCTCATTTTATATATTAGGAAATATTTATATATTGTATGTACTTACGCAAAAGCTAAGGACTTCTTAAAATTAGAAACATGAAATGGTCGTACTCAAATGGACATTAGCCAAAATAAACAAGTTATTTCTCATAAACAGTATACGCTTTTATAACAAGTTGCCAAATTCTGTTACAGAACTAAGCGGGGGAAAGTTCAAATCCCACGGCAGTTTGTTGATCATATGATGATTTATAATAATAATTTAAACTATATATTATAATATAATCTGTCTGTTTCAGACAATTATGGTAGTCATAGAAAGCACCGCCTACTGGCTGTTCCGACTCGCAGTACAGTTGCCGTACAGTCCAAGTCGCTTATTCCTCGAACTCTAACTGGTATTAACGCTTTCTTGGACTCAAACATAGATTTTGATCTGTGTTTGAGTCCAAGAGGGAAGGAGAGAGGGAACATTAACGAAAAAAAAATGACGTTTTAAAGTTTTATTTTTAACCTATCTGCAATGAATGGAATGATGGAAGTGAATGAATGGAAGATAATACTGTCACAATGTTTGAATTTTTGTTGAGAAGAATGCAAAAATGTGTTTAATAAATACTATTAAATCATTTGTAATTGAAATTGATTACGAGTAAATTGTAATTAATTACGGCTGGTCTATTTAAATAAATAAATACAACATTTTATAAGATTAATGAAAATATTAAAGACAAAACTGCTTGGCAGTGACTTGCACATTTGTAGCTTCTTAATTAGCCATGCTAATTATAACTGCAGTATCGTCTAAAAGTCTATTAATAGTTGTAGTCCAGTGTATTTTATACAGAATGAAGTCAGGCATTACTTTGCGAAAATCCATATCAAACTATTACTTCAGACAAAATGTTTCTAGTGTTATTTCCGCCAAAAATAAGCTGGTCAATCTTGCATGCAGTATGCAGGGATGCAATAAAAAACATACCTTATGCAAAATGCATGCCTTCTGCATGTGCATATATTTGCGGGTAGGAGGGATGAGAGAATGAGAATAGATGTATTATCTGGTGAAATCTAATCTTGACATATATCAAATCATTTTTTTATTTTTTATAAAGCTCCTAAAGAATCCTAAAGATCCCTTTACCTAAGCGATAAGACCGCTCTTTGTTGTTTTTAAGTCCTTATTTAATTCTGTTATGGTGTGCAATAAAGAGTATATCTGTATATCTAAAGGAGCCATATAAAAAGAAATGAAAAGAGCTACATAAAAGATAATAAATAAATATTAAATAAAAATTAGTTAATATAATAAATATAATAGTTCTTAAAGGGTAAATCTAAGTGCTTGAGAAAACATTGGTAAAATGGTGATTTATATTAAGTTCAATAGCGGTAAAATATAATTTAATATTTTTTTAACAATTTAATAATTTGTTTATTGTTATAAAAAAATGTTACATAAGCTGTTGAAGCCCTGATTCCTGAACTAGGTAATAACCTGTGTTACAGGAGTCAGTGTCTTCTCCCATTTTAGTTACTTATTTACATAATACTTACTGTATAAATAATGTGAATTCGAAAACGTCTTATCTGTCTCCCCAATCCTCATACCTAGAAATATGTAGGTACCTACATAATATACCTATGTAAAAAGTAAAAAACAATTAACTACAAAACTACTAACAGTCTAGACACAAAATTCCCAGTAACAATAACCGTATTTTTTTGTTTCCTTGGAAGCTGTTAGTTACGATCTATAACTGTTTCTGAGTTGTGACTTTATGACGGAGTGTCAGACGGTCAGACGATAAATCTTATTGCACTTGTCGTTTAGTGTGCGATAGCTGCGCACACGCCGTTTAGCGTGACGTCACGAGATAAATGGCGCTGCTTTATCATAGTGTACTGGGAAGTGAGAAAATTTAATTAATCTTTGATGTTGCGGGCGACCATTTTTGTTCATAGAAGTAGATTTTTTATGTAAATCGTGACTTGCTTAATGGTTTGAGGTCTTATCTTTAATCTATGTTTTAATACGCAGACTCGGAACGACAACTTGTAGGGCATATTAGCATTTCTTGCCGCGCAGGAATCGATCCCGCGACATGCAGCACATCAACCAATCGCTCAAGCAATTATTTTTTGTTCAAAATGGATATACTCATGGATGTCCTCTTTTTTTTCTGGGTTGGAAAATCTTCGAATAACTTCTCCCGCTCTGGGTTAAGCGGAAGGGAGTGTCAGACTTCTACTGACTAAAAACCCACCCTGTCCCTTCAGCTGCCCGTATGTTCCGGGGCCGCGGTGTCTTGTTAGTACATTTCCACCACATACTCATGGATGTCCTAGGAATTTGTGAGACTAACTGACTAGAGCCACCCTGTATTTTCCCACTCACTTACGCAATATTTTTTAAGATCAATCAACCCCAAGATCCATCTAAATCACTAAACCACTGCGACAACTAGGTTATCGAAAAGATTCTGCTTCGTTAGTTAATAAGATCGCTATTAGCGACAAAACCACCCCATGTACGGTCTTGTATTAGTTAAATCCTTATGTAATAGTATTGTAATATTTTTAGACTTTTATAAATTAATCTTTTATGACGTTTTTTATTGTATTTCTTTTAATTTTATTTCAATTTTGTAATGTTTATTTTTAAATTAAATAATGTACATGGTTGTTATGGGTACAAAGTCCAAAATAAACGATTTAATTATTATTAATAATAAAAAGTATGTCTATCTATATTTCACTACATCGATCTATCTATATCTTACATAATCGTATTTAAAAATAAATATCAAGAATATCCTACAATAACAGACATAAAAGTCTTGCTGAACTTCGAGTTTGAGTTTCAGTTTTCGAGGCACAGCCCTGAAAATGCAAACAAGTCAGCACTGAAGAATGTAATATGTATAATCTAAGACTTCAAAAGCGTTTGACCAAAGACTATGTGAAAACTAATTACGGACATAACAGTTATCATCAAAGGATGTAGGGTCAAGATGGCCGCCGTCAATCAGTCGTTAATTTTATCTAGTGTTTAAAATAACTTACTTTGACATTTAGAAATCAACAAACAAAACAGCCTGTAGTCGTCATATTAGGTAATGTCTAGTGTAGTCATGTTTTATGCTCTCCTTAAATAAGAAACATTACTTATATATAGCAGAAGCTTTTATAACCGGTGTAAGCAGCCTTTAGACCCTTTTACAATAAGTGTGATTGCAGAGACACTCTTGAATATCTCAAAAAAAAAATCTGTACTGCATGTATCTATTTAGTCATGTTGAATATCGTATGATATGGTTTATATTTAGATTATATATTAAGTGTTCACTATAAGATTTTCCTGCCTCTAAACATGAGAACTTTTAATTATCTCCCTGTTTACTGTACTATATATTTCCTGTGTTTAATAGCTGTTCATAATCATTTATTCATGTGACTCTTGGTAATTTACAGAATCTCAGTTATAATAAAAAGTGCTTAAAAGTCTACCCGTAGGGCTTACATAGATTAATTTACAGTTTTAAATTAACAATAAGTAATTACTCAAGTCATAATAAAGTCAAAAAAAGATGTTAGTCCACCATACGTCTTAAAAAACACATAAGATGAAATAGGCGTTTTTAAAAGGAAAATTAGTGTGCAAATACTGTGTCATGTGTTATTCCTTTTGGATAGTGAACGTATCGCACCACACGCACCACACGGTGCAAGCATTTGTCAGTTATCGCCCAGCTCAAGCAAAGAATATCATCATAGATGGCTTGGCAGGTATTGATAAACTAACTTAAAACAAGAACTTTACAGGAGGTGTTTAAACCCAGCAGGGGTTGCGAGAATATTCTAACGATATACCACGGTCCTAGAACGTAAGAACAGCTAAAGGGTAAACAGGGTGGGTTAGTAGAGGTCAGCCAGTAGAGGTTAGTCAGTAGAGGAGTTAGTCAGTAGAGGAGTTAGTCAGTAGAGGTCTGACACTCCCTTCCGCTCCACCCAGAGCAGAAGGAGTCATTTGATGTTTTTTTTAAAATACTTAAAATAACTACTTTTACTATTAAATACTTAACACGTTCGCTGAGCACTTACCCTGACACCACATTACGACAGTAGAATTTTCCATACTAAATGACAAATCAACGTAGTACTCGTGCACAAGCAAGCAATATGAAACTACCCACAAAATACTCGTATTACGGCAGTAAGAAATATGAAATTGCTCATAATATGACAGTCGATACTGCTCTTCTACTTATATGAAAAATTATCGTGAGACGACGTATTCTTAAAAGTAAGTGGCCCGTCCCTCGACGTACTGTCATAACGCACTATTTTATTTTCCTGCATAACGACTTACTGTCAGCGAACGTGTTAAAAAGCATCATTAGAACTTAAAACGTGTATTTGCAAACGCCATGATCAGTTCATCAATGATCATGGCGCTTGCAACAGTGCCAAAATATCGGAAAATCGAAACAATAAATACACATGGTAAATATCCCATTTTAAGTTCTACGGCCTTAGTATGAGTTTGCGATACTATTATCGTGTTCGAAAACTATAGCTTTGTCTCTTTCACACTAATATAGTACGTGTGAAAGAGACAAAGCGATAGTTTTCGAAAACGACAAAAGTATTTCAAACTCATACTAAGCACACTAAAGATACTGACAGACCCCTGAGTTTGACTCGGTGTTTCTTCTCAGGGTTGTCAGTTAGGAAACACCGGCCTCATCTAGTTTAAATTTACGAAAAAACTGACGTGTAAAATTGTTATTTTATAAACAATTTGCAAAATAAAGATCATTTATCTCAGTTAGCGACCATGTTAGCTTAAAAACTTTAAAGAGCGTTTGATTTCGTATTAAAATACAGTTTAAACAAACATAATTGTGCCATAACAATATCTATCACATGATAGACTCTTGGACAGTAATTTGACCTCATATCCTGTAGCGATTGTATGACACTTCAGACGTTACCACAAGATAGAGCCATCAAAGTTTTATGTTCTAGCACAGAATGTTGATATCATAAAAATAGAGTTATTGCATTCTTGTGTGGTGGCTGCCGGCCGCAAGAAAGTTTGGTATTTGATTTTTTTTCTTTTCTTTGAAGCGTAAAATTAGAAACCGCTACTAGGGGACTGTTATTCTTAGTTTGGTTTTCGTCATAATTATTATAAGCTTTCTTAATCAGAAAGATTATTATAAAGCACCGCATTTATTAGGTTATTATTTTAGCATATACCTATATGTAATATATTAGAATTAAGTACATATTATTTCATTTCATTTTCTTGTACACCTACCATAATGTGTTTTTTTTCAACCGACGACAAAAAGAGGAGGTTATCAATTCGACGCGTATATTTTTTGTTTTTTTTTAAATGTATGATCATCGATTACTCGAAGACGGCTGAACCGATTTGGAAAATTCTTTTTTTGATTGAAAGGGTATACTTCGATATTGGTCCCATTTTCATAAACGTCAGGATCTGATGATGGGATCCTGGAGAAATCGAGGGAACTCTTCAAATATTATAGGCACACCTATGTCGTTTTGGGTATTTATTATAGTAACTTGTGCAGTTGCTCTCAAAAAGTACCATTTGAGGAAGTGGAACTGATGATGAAGACCACAGATGGCCGCCGAAACTACTCAATAATAAGTATTGAGTGGATTGCGATTCGATTACTTGAATATGGATGTTACGCACTTTATGCTCGTCACAATGCATATGGTGATGTAGAGCTGATGGTGAAGTACCAGGAGAACTCCTCAACAATTAACGGCCCAGCATTGGGAAAAGCAATATTTTGTAAAAGGTTATAAGTAGTTGATAATTAGGCTCTTGTAACTAGGTAAATTAAAAATAGACCAACTAAAAAGAGTGAAATAAAAACTTTTTACCAAAAAATTAACCGACTCCCAAAAAACACTGCAAAGTGAAAAATAACTTTAATTTCGGAAGTCGGTGCCAAAAACGAAAATACAAAACTAAAGACACCGACTACCGAAATTAAAGTTATTTTTCACTTTGCAGTGTTTTTTGGGAGTCGGTTTAATTTTTTGGTAAAAAGTTTTTATTAACCCAAAGGTTGGTAGAGAATGCCTTGCTGCATTAAGTCCGCCCATGTAACATAAACATACGTACGTACGTTAGTACACATTGTACATAAAGAAAATTACAGACTGGGTCTGAATTAAATTTTGAAAGTAAATAGCTGACATCCAATAGACCAATTTACATACATACACACATAGAGATATGTTGGACCGTGGAGACGGACACAGGCTAGTTTTTATCCCGGAATTCGGATTCCGTCTTAGCGAGCATCTACGTACTAAAAGGAACCTCCATGCAAAATTTGAGAGCCCTACTACTAGTAGTTTCTGAGATTGAGTGGTATTTCGCTTTTATATTACCAACCACGTCAGCAAAGTCGCGGGAGACAGGTATTTAGAAATAATTTTCCTGCATTGCATAACGCTATAATATCCAGTCAATATTAAGTTGCAATCGTAGGTACTAAACTATATTTACAAATTATGTCATGGCTCTGTCACGGTTCGTGGAAAACGAACCGCTTGTACAAACACTTCCACTAAAGTATTTAAGATAGTTCTAGAGTGCAAGTTAATTAGTGGAGGAAAGAGAGAATTTGTTCTTTGACCATTATCTCACCTGATGGTAAGTGATGATGTGGTCGAAGATGGAGCACGATTGCCTAAAAGTAACCTATTCACTTTGGATGGGAATTCATCCAATGACTGCCACCCGATCTGGGCGAAGTGGGAGGGTGTGTCAGACTTTTACTGACTAAAACCCATCCGTGTTCCATCATAAGCCCTTCGTGTTCCGAGGTCGCGGTAACTCTTTCGAATAATTCCGCAACCCCGGCAGGACTTCGCAACCCTGGCATGATTCCGCAACCTCGGCAGGAGTACCTGATGGTTAAGCTTATAAATTTAAAGAACTTACATGTCATTATAATTTTTATGACCTCTGTACAAGCAATCTAAGATCAATCCCATACTCTCTCTACAATCTCATTCACAGCACGGAAGCAAAAAATCACGGACGTCCATAAAAATATTTATATCGATCTCCATTGCAGCCTAAGTCTCAATTCCTCAATAGATATCGGTCACAGCACAGGAAGCAAACCCGGAACTGCGCGCAGATGTGCGCTCGCGCAAGCCAAATAGGCCGAGCCCGATCAATATTGTGCCGCGAATTAATGTAGTTATTATCGATGCGGAAGTAGAACTTACAGCGTTTATAAATAACAGGTGCACGTGGCCTTTTCAGAGTATTCATAAATTTAAAGCAATAATGTTCAAAATTCGATCACAAATTCAATAAATTTGACAACATCATTAGAAAGACTATCTACGTAAAGCTACTATTTTTATATAGAAATGGTAGCTTCCTGTACTCTTTCTCCACATAAACTGTAACTGTGCCAAATTTCAAACACCTCCATCTGCGTAATTTTCGTAAAAAGGGGAACACCATTTTTATTATTATAAATAATATTTCAAATAAACTCATTGGTTACTTACTTACTTAGTATTGAGGAGCTCGTAAATCAATAATAATAGCCGAAAGGATTGATTTTAAAGATCAAGCAGTGCTTGCTGGATTCGGTCCATAAATGAATGGATCATCTTTACATAAGTATCGAGTTTTCTCCGTGCCTCGGAAGGCATGTCGATACCTTGGGGTAGAAAGGTCGTAAAAGCCATAATATGTTTATGGCTTTTACGACCTTACTACCCCATGATAAGGTCGTGTCGTAAAAGCCATAATATAAAGCCCAAGGTATAGATGTGAAGCCTTTGATCCCGGCTGTCGTTTGTAATAATGAAATAATGATGTTTATTTTGCATTTTTTAGACATTATTTATTTTAGTTAAAAAAGAAAATATACACTTAAATAAAAACCCTAAACTCCTAAAAATAATCTAAAATATAGCGTCCAGAAAACCGTGAGCATCGCTGTCTACTGGTAATGTGTCCAAAAGACTGGCTGCATTGCCACGTTGTATGGCAATGCTTACAGATAGATAGAATATACTTAATTGTACACCAAAATTTAATCACACCTAATTAACCTCCACCTATTATCCTCTGTCCAAGGTAAAAGCCAGCCCTTGGGTCACGCGAAGTATCGACAAAAATAAAAAATAATAAAAATAACAATAACATATTTTGCAAATAGGTTATAAATAAAAATTTCACACGTCATTTTTTTTTTTCGTAAATGTAAACTAGATGAGGCCAGTGTTTCCTAACTTACTACTCTGAGAAGATACATTGAAACACACTGAGAGGTCAACGTCTCTTTTAAAGTTCATACAATCTGTAGTGATCAAATCATATGAGAACCATGTAGGTTAATGTCTGTGGCGCCTTTTAGAGGACATAATCACACAGATTTAAGCAGACCTGTCCAAACAGTGCAAGCATTAGGGTAGTTTCCTAAAATATTTTATTTAGTCCGTATTTTAACAATAAACACTGGACACGTATTTTTTATTTTTCACGTAATTGAAAAATTAAGACGATACAGTGAGTTGAAATTTCACGTGACGTCACACTCCGGTATAATTCTTAGCACTGTATGACGTTAGCAGCTCCCACTCCTGTACTTTAAATCTTTCCATCTTAATGCAAAAAATACGTGACCAATATTTTTTCAAAATCTACCTAATGGACCAAATAAATTAATTATTTTGTAACATAGGAAACTACCCTTTTGTGAAATATCGCGTAGCTCAACTTAGAACCTTAAAGAGCTGGAACGATTTAGCGAACAATACCAAAGTAAGGACGTTTGGGTGGGCCGTATAAAGCACTCAAACTGCCATTGTACCTCTTTGACAGTCGTTAGCGATAGTCAAAAGCCAGAAAATGTGACACTAGTATTGCCAAGAGTTTTTTTTTTTTTTATTACAGATGAGCTCGCTTTTGACCTCGATCTGGCCTAGTGGTAAGCGATAGATGAGGTCTACGATGTGACGAGCGAGCCCAGAAGATGCCTATTTACTCTTGCTTTATAGGCTGAAAGGTGAAAGTGGCAAGGAACACAGAAGCCGGTAGAGAATTCCACAACTTGGCTGAGCGCAAAATAAATGTGGAGGAGAAGCGCTTGGTACGACAAGACGGTATATCAACCAAGTCCGGATGGTACCCAGCCGTGCGTCTGGTAGACCGGTAGTGAAATGGAGATCGAGGAATCAGGTTACGGTTAACGTGTTATCTAGCCATTAGTGGAGGTCAGACAGTCCGTTGCACCATATAAAACACTAGTACTCAGCTTCTAGGCTGGTACTCTGGTCAGACTGGAAGTTGGCACTAACATAGTTGCAAAAAGGCTAAATAGGTGATGATGATTGCTTTGATTGATTATGAATGTTTATCCCAACGATACATAAAGGAACAAATTTAACATCAGTTAAAGATCGCGCTTCTCCTCCACGTTTATTGTGCGCACAGCCAAGTTGTGGAATTCTCTGCCGGCTTCTGTGTTCCCTGCCACTTATGGCCTTTCAGCCTTTAAAGCAAGAGTAAATAGGCATCTTCTGGGCTCGCTCGTCCCGTCGTAGTCCCATCTATCGCTTAACATCAGGCGAGACCGAGGTCAAGAGAAGACGGTTGCTGGGAGATCGGCTGTCGCGCTGCGTGTCACGGGTTCAACTGCCGGAACAAACATTTTTATGGCCTACAGATAATGGCTGACAAAAGAGAAATTACTAGTAATTACTAATTTCTCAAAAAAAAAAACATGACTTTGTAATAACGTCTTTTCGTAATATAATATTCTCAGCTTCAATAAACATGCTAGAGAAATTCTCCCAAGAGAATGGCGTCCGTCTATCTGATAATATTAAGACCAATCACTAATTTACCTGCCAAGCGCAGTGATTATACCAATATTTATGTCCGGTAAGTAGCACAGCTATCAATTCTAGAGTTAACATTCTGCTTAAGAATTTGTATGCTTAGTTTTCCTATGCAAACTTTGAAACCACTTAATTCAATCTATATAGAGAATGATAGATTAGGAGTATGCCTAAAAATAGGGTTTAACATGCGTATTTATTTATTTAAGAAGTATGGAGGACTAACAGCTATTAAATATTGAAAATATGTATGTATAATAGACAGAGAGAGACAATTAAAAGTCCTCACGTTTAGAGGCAGGAAAATCACTAAGAAGTAGTTATATCATCATTGCTGCCATTGCCTGTACCTATCTTACAATCCGAAGTTCCCTAAAATATGTGACAATTAGACCGTACATCTTATGTTTAAAATAAATTAACCAAAAACAAGAAATTATGAGTTTTAATACAGTATTTTAATACCAGTCAAGAAATTACATTGAGTTGACTTAAGGATACTGAAGTTTCACATTGAATGGCCAGTACCTACCTACATAAATCTGATGGCATCATAGACCCTAAGTGTCGTAAAACTAAAAATTATGCAAGCAACCTTGGGCACTTAACAACTGGTAACGAAAGATTGTAATAGTAATTAAATTTTAAATATTTTGGTGGACATCCCACCCTTACGCACAAAACGTTTTGGGAATACTTTCATTGTGCGTACGGCTAAGGAGTGGAATTCCCTGCCGGAGTCTGTGTTTCCTGATCGCTATAACCTGGGAGTCTTTAAGTCAAGAGTGAATAGGTTACTTCTAGGCAAGCGTGCTCCATATTTGACCACATCATCACTTACCATCAGGTGAGATGGTGGTCAAACGCGAGCCTATTATCAATAAAAAAAGAAACAGTCTGTATCTACCCCAATTAAAAAAAAATCTTTTTCATTTATTTACACTTCATGCAAATAGAGGCGGACTTAATGCTGTGTCGCATTCTCTACCAGTCAACCAATGGTGGTAATAGTGATAGACTGATATATACAGAGATAGCGTGGTAGGTGTAATAATTATTAAATATTAGATCTACTAAAAACCTAAAGCTACCTCGCAACATAAGTGATGTCGTGAAATAAGCTTACGTGCTATACAAACCTATAATTCCATTGAAAGCTGGTTCTTAACCTTCATAACTTTGTAGGTACACTATACATCAGTATCATATTACCTCCCGATGGCCATGATCGGCGCATGAGCATGTCTCACTAAATAACCTACGATGACATGTGTCATCAACTTTTGCCATTCGAAAAACGCCCTTACTGCTAGGAGATAGATGCTGTGTCTTGTAGTTGACTTGTGCATCCACTGTAGCCTTATTAGGATTAGATTAGTTACCGGCCTGTCAAAGGCTGGGCACTTGTTTTAAACTTGAATAGTATTCTCCTATAATGGCGTGGACACCTGAAGTCATACAGATACTAAGTTGCACAGGTATGAAAGCTTACCAAAATTCCATGAAAAATTCGTAGGTTCGATTTTGACATTTCAAATTTCCGGACACGCTGTTTTTTAGGGTTCGTAGCCGAATGGCAAAAAACGGAACCCTTATAGTTTCGTCATGTCTGTTTGTCTGTCTGTCTGTGCGTCTGTCTGTCTGTCTGTCTGTCCGTCCGTCCGTATGTCACGTCCATTATATTCTGAAACTATTAGGATTACATATTTTAAACTTGGGAAAAATTATAATATTAAGGGGCTCCCCATATATGGAACTGAAACTAAAAATCTTTTTTTTTTCATCAAACCTATACGTGTGTAGTGTGTACAGACAGGTCTTTAAAAATTACCATTTTTTCCTTAAGCCAGTCGTTTAATAGATATATGCTTCCAAAGTGGTAAAATGGGCATCCCCCCCCCCTCTAACTTTTATAATAATGGAGTGAAAAATCTTAAAAAAATATATGATGTAGATCTTAATAAAATCTTCAACGAAAATTAGTTTGAACCATATAGTCAGTAGTTTCTAAGATATAGAACAATTTCTACAACCGCAAATATAACTTTGTATTTCATACAAACACTATGAAAAACGAAGTTATTTGACGTAGTTATTACGGAACCCTTCATGGGCGAGTCTGACTCGCACTTAGCTATTTTTTTTATGTTGAACGCCAACGCGGTCAGTGCTGACCGACAGTGAGCTTTCCCTTTAGGCCAAGCAAAAATCACAGTTCTATCAAAATTTCGACCAAATGTTTTTTAATTGTTGGTTTGACGGAAAACCAATCTATACCAAAATCATTAGATACTTATATCTAATGTCCAAATGTATGTTTTCATTAACAAAAGTCAACTTTAGTCATTAATTAATTAATTATGGAAATATTAAACGCCGGGCAGCACTGACCGACGCGGCCCGAACGGCAACTCTAATTGTCGGCCATCACTGACCGACGCGGCCTGAACGGGAAGATGCATTTTTTTCTTGGCGTTCAACGTGTTAAAGTTAGTTTGATGGTTGCTCAAGAATCACTATAATCTCCTTAGCCTTTTATTTATTTACTAGCTTTTGCCCGCGACTTCGTCCGCGTGGAATAGTTACTTTGGGCTAACGTTAAATTTAACCACGATTTTGAAGCATTCTCCATTGGCGCTCCGCTCCTAATGGCCTTAGCGTAATGATATATAGCCTAAAGCCTTTCTCTATAAATTGACTATTTAATTAAAAAATAATTTTTCAATTCGAACCAGTAGTTCCTGAGATTATTGCGTTCAAACAAACAAAAAAACTCTTCAGCCTTATATTATTAGTATAGATAGCTGTTGCCCGTGACTTCGTCCACGTTTCCGTCGTTTTTCGTAAAAAAAAGTAGCCTATGTCCTTCCTCACGGTTCAGTGATTTTGATGTAACAGACAGATTAACTTTCGTAATTTAGTAGGGAAATATAATATGTCAATCTATAATACTGTTGAAAAATATCGCAATACCGAACCGCACAATATTATTGTTAATAGCTGTACCCGCGACTCCGTAAGCGTGAACTCCTTGTGTTTTATAATGTTAGTGTATTGGTAATATTGTTTAGATCACGTTCACATAGAACGAAAATACTTCAGCACAAAGCTTCCGGGTAAACTATGTTGACCCGTCCGGCACGTGAACATAAAGATTTCTAGAACTGTTAACCCGGGAAAGAGCGACGTACAACTGATCATGCGAGAAACAACTGACACCGAGATCTACTCCAACAACACGAAAAGTATGCCCTTGAGCCTTATTAATTGTCATTGCATAACACACCGATACTGGGAATTGCGTTCTTTTAAATTGGAATGGAAAATTATTTGGTATTATGGGAATTCTGGGAATAAAGACAGTTTCTCCTGCACCGCAACCTGTTAAAATTTGAGCCTCGATTATATTTTGTTGCAACTGGGTTACTTTTAGCCAAGTTCCATTGCAAAGTTGTGGTGGTTTTAAATTTCGGAGCAGAATAATAATCAGAAAGCTTCGAACTGCTAAGCTATC
Organism: Tholera decimalis; assembly: GCA_943138885.2. Taxonomy (NCBI): domain Eukaryota; kingdom Metazoa; phylum Arthropoda; class Insecta; order Lepidoptera; family Noctuidae; genus Tholera; species Tholera decimalis. The sequence goes on along the minus strand of OW964557.2, from coordinate 2,901,306 downwards.
GGGAGTTACACGTGTTATTGTGAGTCAACCATAAAAGATAGATATATGCGGTCGTGGGATATTTTTTATATAATTTTAAGGAGAACATTTCCGTCATAAATGATTTCTGTGTAGCTTTAACCATTAAGGTTGCACTCGCGACGGAAGCTTAAAAAGTGGAGTAATTTCTCCCGTTTTCCCAACATTTTCCTTCACTGCTCTGCTCCTATTGATTGTAGCGTGATGAAAAGTATACTATAACCAGCTCAGGAGTATGAAAAATAATTGTACCAAGTTTCGTTAAAATCCGTCGAGTCGTTTTTGTTTCTATAACGGTTATACAGACAGACAGACAGACAGACAAAAATTTTACTGATTGCATTTTTGACATCAGTATCGATCCCTAATCACCCCCTGATAGTTATTTTGTAAATATATTTCATGTACAGAATTGAACTCTCTACAGATTTATTATAAGTATAGAAGATTAAAACTTTATACAACACAAAATGTACAAACGCGGACTTAATGCCATAGGCATTCTCTACCAGTCAACCATGGTCTGCTTCCAGCCTAACCAGATGACTGAGTATCAGTGTTTTACCTTTTAATGTTTTCCTATTTATAGCAACATCTATCTCGCAACATACAAACTAAACGATAGAAATCCTGTATCGCGCAAGCAAAGTTTACCTCTCAACTAGCCTACATACAAATTACCCGATCACAAACATCGGGCAGTTGCCCACCAGACAAAACTCCTGTCTCGTCGGAGGATCCTCCCTTTTCAATGGGATTGCGGGACTTTAGACCCTGTTCCGCATATACCCTTCATAGCCCAGTAGCTGGGTAGGAAGATATCCCTTGACCAGACCAGTGCCAGGTTTTCTGGCTTCTAACCCATAACGACTGTTAAAGATGTCCAGAAGAAAGCCGAGACTAACAACGAGACTGCCGGAGTATGTGTTTCCTGATAGCTATAACCTGGGAGTCTTTAAGTCAAGAGTGAATAGGTTACTTCTAGGCAAGCGTGCTCCATCTTCGATCACATCATCGCTTACCATCATGTGAGATGGTGGTCAAACGCGAACCTATTGTGAATAAAAAAAGAATCATACGACTAACTTCCATACTCCAGGCTATTACTGAGAAATTTCTTACAGAAAAACCCAAAAGCAATTTTTGCCCGACTCGGATTTCGAACCGATGACCTCAAGGTCAGCAGTCGTGCTTGCGGCTACTAGACCAACGAGATAATCAAACTAAATAATATTGTAAAACAAATAATCCCAATAACATTCCCCTTCTTTCTCAATTATACACGTAATATTCATTAGTATATGATTTTGGTATTCTATGTACGTATTTTTAACCGACTTGAAAAAAAGGAGGTTTACAATTCGTCTTGAACTTTCTTTTTTTTTTTTATGTATGTTACCTCATAACTCGGAGATGGCTGGACCGATTTGGAAAAATTTTTTTTCGTTCGAATGGGTATACTTTCTAGTTGGTCCCATTGTTACGAAATCAGGATCTGATGATGGGATCCTGGAGAAATCGAGGGAACTCTTCAAATATTATAGGCACACCTATAGCGTTTTGGGTATTTCTTATAGTAACTTGAGCAGTTGCTTTCGAAAAGTACCATTTGGGGAAGTTGAACTGATGATGACCACAGATGGCCACTGAAACTACTCAATAATAAGTATTTCGTGGATTGCGATTTGATTACTTGAGTACGGATGTTAAACACTTTATGCTCGTCGGAATACATACGAGTATGGTGATGTAGAGCTGATGGTCAAGTACCAGGAGAACTCCTCAAAAATTAACAGCTATGCATCGGGAAAAGAAACATTTTGTAAAAGGTGATAAGTTGTTGACATTATGGCTTTTGTAACTAGATAAATTACAAACCGACCCACTAAAAAGCGTGAAAAAAAATTTTTAAACAAAAAATAGAACCGACTTCCATATCAAAACACTACAAAGCTAAAAATAACTTTAATTTCGGAAGGCGGTGTGAAAAAAACAGAAAATCCAAAACCAATAACACCGACTACCGAAATTAAAGTTATTTTTAGCTTTGTAGTGTTTTGATATGGAAGTCGGTTCTATTTTTTGTTAAAAAAAATTTTATATTATTTTGTTCAATTAATATTATTTATGTTGTTTGTACAGCCTTTAATGTTTCTCCTTTTGATAAAATAGTAAACTTTCTTTATTGAATTTTTATTATACAATGTGTAACGGAAACGCCATATCTATCCAAAAGGGCTGAAGACTACATCTGGTATGTAGTCTCTATGCACAGTTTCAGCTCAAAATAACTGACTCAAAGAATTGATACCAAATTATTGGTTTCATATATTTCTTGAATACCCATCATAACAAACGTGTCACAGCACTACTTCCACGTAACTTGCCAATAACACGATAATTCTTTTCGTTCTTTTTAGTTTGAAAAATTCGGTCTCTGGTATCAGTGTATTGGAATTTGTAATAAGTTCTACACACGTAGACTTAGGATTACAAAACCCTTGCCATATCGTTTGTTATCATCCAAAGATGACTATGCACTTGGTATGTATATACCCTTTAAATTACACTTTGTATATCTGAATACAAAAAAATCATGATGAAATTAAAATTTTTACTTGATGATTTTGAGAGAGAAATTGTGATGATAGAAATTACACATAGTACCTAATTTACCTGCGTTGGTTGAAGCCACGACCTTCAACACGTACGTCATGTCTGTAACCACTGAGACACCACTTGGATCATCTATAGGTACTAATATTACAAAGTGGAAAAGTTTGTTTGTTTGAACGAGCTAATTTTCCAAAGTACTAAATTTGATATGGAAATAGCTCGAAACTTGAGAAAGGTTATAGGTTTTTACCCGACTTCAATAGAAGGAAGTTATGTTTTTATGGTTACGTCCCATGAACTGCTAGTATTAATATAATTTAACTTTATATGTATAAGAAAATCTTACCAAAGGTATAAAGAAAATTTTTATTTTTCTTGCAAACGGCCCTTCTACTATAAACAGACGAGTTGCGTGTTTTTTATCGTTTAGAACCCCATTCCCATCGGAACCTTGTTCTTTACCTTTGACTGAACCACTGTAGACTCTCAGATACGTTTTTCATATTTTTTTTTTGTTGTATTTACATTGTGCTACATATCATCGCTATTAAACCTGTTCACGTGTAACCTATTCACTCTCGACTTAAAGACTCCCAGGTTATAGCTATCAGGAAACACAGACTCCGGCAGGGAATTCCACTCCTTAGCCGTACGCACCATGAAAGTATTCCCAAAACGTTTTGTGCGTATGGGTGGGATGTCCACCATGTAACAATGGTGCATCGCCGTTTGTCTTGTAGTAAGTGATGGAACGGGCTTGGCGGAATTAGATTGTGTAATTCCATCGCACACTCCCCGAAATGTTTTGAAGACGATCAATTTCGAACCGTCCATCAACTTCTGATGTTTTATGAAATAAAATATTTTGAGTTTGAGTTTGACCTGGTCTCCATTAATCAAAGATGTCTCGCCGTTTTAAATGCCGACGTGTTTGAGGAATAGCCAGCTGTTCCGCTAGCTAGCTAACGAACATACAACACAATTTTATTTCATAACATTTTACTTTGAAGTCAAACAGAATTTACGCCTAACATCTAGTGGTAGGTACAAATTGGCACAATCTGAGTTCTATTGGAGTAAGTCGGACACAAAGTCTGGAGAATGCGGCAGTATACACCATTTTATAGTTTTTGGAAGCGATTCCTACAAAGATTTGAGTAACATGATCAAAGAAGAATGCTTTTAAAACACTCTTATACACTCGTATATTTTCGTCAAAAGGGCATTTTGAAAGACTTTCATAATGCATGTTTTTAAAGAACTTCGAACATACAATCGAATCTTTGATCTATTAACAAATAATAGATCAAAGATTCGATTGTATGTTTACAAGAGATTGAATAGGAGGACTATTTTGTAATCTTTTTCTTTTTAACCGACTTCTAAAAAAGGAGGAGGTTCTCAATTCGGTTGTTTGTATTTTTTTTTAATTCTTATCTTGTTAGAAAGGGTATACTTTCCAAATGGTCCCATGTAAATTTTATCGAAATCGGACAAGCCGTTTCTGAAAAATCAACAACAGTCTAAAAAAATATTTACGGTGATGATCTTTTCGTTTACTCTTCATTGCGTTCTTTCTCTTCATTGCGCGCATAACTCCGTCATTTACGAACCGATTTGGAAAATTCACTGACTCACTAAAAAGCACGAAAATAAAAACATTTTTGCAAAAAATAAAACCGACTTCCATATCAAAACACTACAAAGCCAAAAATAATTTTAATTTCGAAAGGCGGTGTTAAAAAAAAGAAAATACAAAACCAATAACACTGACTACCGAAATTAAAATTATTTTTGGCTTTGTAGTGTTTTGATATGGAAGTCGGTTTTATTTTTGCAAAAAAGTATTTTTTAGTCTGTCGTGACTACATAATAACAGCTGCATGCCACGCTTTCAAAGGTCGGTCCTTAGGTGAGAGACCAAAATTCTTCCGTACCTCTGGAAGCACGTTCCGGCTGTCAATTCCTTGATAGTCGTTGCAGGCAGTAAGAAGCTAGAAAATATGACACGGGTGTTGGGGATATCTTGGGGGATCGTTTTTATAAATATGACCGCCGATTGTCACCCTTTTAACCCCCAGGAGGAGGAGAATGTGGAGTTCTGCTATGCGAGCGCTCAGCCTATCACACTGGCTGGTATAATTTGAATTTCGACCGGAAATGTTTGACATGCGAAGGAATTGTTTTAAGGACAGAGCCGGCTGAGACATAGTGTATTACATTCTCTTTGGCTGGGACGCCGCCAGCATAGCAAGCTCGACATCGTTTTAACTTGAAAAATATAATTAGATTAATCTTCCATAAATGTGAACATAATAATATACAAATTATAAAACCTATCGCGTTTATATTGAAATTCCCGAGTACCCCGTTACATTCCCGTACACAAAGGGTAAAACGGAACCCTATTGCTAAGACTCCGCTGTCCGTTCGTCTGTCTGTTTATCCGTCTATCACCAGGCTGTATCTCATGAACCTTGATAGGTAGACAGTTGAAATGTTCACAGATAATGTATTTCTGTTGCCGCTGTAACAACAAATACTTACTAAAAAAACAGAGTAAAATAAATATTTAAGGGGGCTCCCATACTACAAATGTGATTTTTTTTTCTCGTTTTTGCTCGATATTGATAACGGCAACAGGTAGACGCTTGAAATATTCACAGAATATTTAGTTATATATTTACTTTAAAAATAAATAATTTAATTAAAAAAAAAACAAATATTAAGGGGGACTCCCATACAACAGACACGATATTTTTGCCGTTTTCATAGATCACACGCGCACTTGGCTGGTTTTTTTTTTTGGTTTTTAAGTTCTTATTTGTATTTCTGATGTGGTGCACAATCAGTGGCGTGCCTAGGGTTTCAAAATAACGCAAGCCCAATAAAATTTTAACCGATTTCAAAAAAAGAAAGTTCAGTTTTCGACTGAGTATGTAGGTACCTACGTATGTATCATCGCAATTTTCTCATAATCATAAACTACTGGTTAGGTACAATAAATTAAAAGTGAATTCATCCATCTTCTTCTTTCCTCTTTCTTTCCTCTTCTTTCTTCAATTTCACTCTTGCTTGTCGTGCGGTGAATGAGGTAACCAAAGCACACTGAAGGCATGCTAGTGCTAGATTGAATATAATAAACATATCAGCAATTGCATACCTCCGGTGGCTTTGAAAAAAGCCGTTTGGTTTGCTTCATTGCTTGAGGGAACAAAGTTATGGTAAGTAGTTGCTTCCTTCGTAACAGGACCCAGGTTACAGACAAAAAAAAAACAAAAAAAAAAGTTACAAAACGAAAGTTAAAAAATAGCGAAATTTAAATAAATTATTTATATTCTAATTGGAATCGTCTATCTTTCTTAAGAAATGATTTAATTACATCAGAGTAAAATGTTGGTGATCGTTTTAATTCTACCAACAACTGTTTTTCAATAGCTATCATTGATAATTCGGAAAGACGCTCTTGACCTTGTGTATTTCTCAGATAGGTATGGATACGTTTAAGAGACGAAAAAGCACGTTCCGCGGAAGAACTTGTAGCCGGAATAGTTACAACAAGATACGCTAACTTTAACAGCTCGGGAAAGGCATCTTCGAGGTTATTCTCATGAATGAAATCAATTAATTCGAAAACATTACGATCCTTCAGATCAGGACTAGAATACAAGCAAATCAATTGGCTTTTTAATGTTTGTTTGTCGAAATAGTTTGCATAAATGTCAAATAATTAATCTAATTCCTCTGTAGGAAAATGTGAGTGATAATTGTCAAATTTTTTGTTGTTGAGCAGTTGGAAAAACTTTAATTTATAAATTTCAGAATATCGGTCAGTAATTTCGGTATTAATGTTATCAATTACTTCTACAAAAAGTCGTCTGTATTCCGTTTTTGCACAGCGTACGTTGCGTCTCAAACGAGGAGCCGAGTTATTTTGCAACGTGTTACTACTAGTTTTATACACTGATCTATTAAATTTTCGTTTATGCGATTTACTAGTCTGAGAAATACACAGATTAGGCGTCGGTTTTAATGAAGAAATTAACTGTTTTTTCTGAGCAAAGTTTAAAGATTTTACCTTATCTTCGCCAATCAAAACTTGAACGCATTTTAAATCCTCACAAGGTACAATTACCTCCATTGTTGTAGGTAAATCACCAAAACAATTGTATCACTGAGGAAATCTTAGAAAACAAACAAAAAACTTTAACAACAAAACCTTTTCCCACTCAAGCAAATGAAACTGAAGTTAGTTGCACCCTCGGATGTCGGGAACTACTCAGTGTTGTCATTTAGGCAAAAAAAGTCGCCAGGTATATGAAAATCTTGCTAATTTTTTTTTATTTTTAAGATATTGCTTGAATACAGTCAAAATCTGTTATAACAACATCCAAGGGACCACTCATATTTGGTTGTAAAAACCGATAGTCGTAATAACCGGTGATGTTTTCAAGGTACAAAGTACTTTGTACCTATGATTTTGGTCTATATAACCGGTATGTTGTTCTAAATGATGTTGTTGTAAACGGTTTTGACTGTATTTAATTTCGTTATTTTAAAAGTCGCTAGTTTTTATTGTTGCTAAATGTTAAAAAAGTTTCCAAACTCGTTAAAAATCTCCAAGATCTTTCAACGTGTGGCTAAAACGGCAACACTGCAGAGTTGGCAAGCTGACAAGGTCACGCATACGCATGCAACTTCATACCAAAAGCACGGCTTAAATCTGCCATAGTGATCGATTTGTTCTATACACAAGGCCTAACTCGTTATACGGCACATCGCTATAAGTGTGAAAGTGACAGATATAGTATTTGAAAGCCCGGTAAAAGCCGGTGCGTGTAAGCGAGATAGCAATATGTAGATCATTAGATGCTACAAATGCGAAACTCTGCGCGCGAACAATCGCGATGTGTAGTAGTGTAGCAGGCAGTAGATACATTGTGTTATTTTGATAAGAATTAAGCGCGCGAACTTTTAAATAGTTCGGGTTTGACATTGATTCTCTATCGAGCATGATTTAGTAAGGCATGCCGGGCTTTTGGGCTTATATGAAGGTACCGCCACTGTGCACAATAAAGACTATATCTATTGTTTTACCCAGCTACTGGGTTGTGGAAGTCAGATAATCAGTCGTAACGAGTGACAGACTCCAGCAGTTAGTTCACCGCAACGCCGCTATTTATTTATTTTTATTTTATAAGAATTCGCTCCATAAAAAACGCCAGTTTACACTGGAAGCCGAACTCGACATAGTTGGAAAAAAGGCTAAACAGATTATGAGCTCCTGACACGTCTGCCCATGGCTATATTCCAGGTTAAGCAGCACTTTCCACGGTCGCTCTGTTATAAAATGACCGTTTATTAAATACCGAGATCCTTCCGTACGGTACCTCGGAAAGTTAAATGATTGCTCCCGGCTATCATTCGTAAATTTTTAGGCAGTCGTTACGGGTCAGCCTTAAAAAACGTTGAGATCATTTCATGTAAATATATAGTATAATGCTAATATTTATCTGGGAGCTCACGCAATGTCGAACTTAAATATAAATCTTATTAATACTTACTAATATTATAAATGCGAAAGTTTGTGAAGATGGATGTATAGATGCATGGATATTTGATAATCTTTCACTCAAAAAGTATAGTACGGATTTAGAGGAAACTTTACAATAATATAGTTTATTATATCTGAATAATACATAGGCGACAATTTAAAAAGATTTTGTGTGATTTAGCCACAATATTACGATAAGTACGCTACTTAAATAAAATAAAACAACCTCGGAGCCAAAGGAACTAGCCATATGTTTAACAACTTTTTTGCATCCATCGGTGAGGGCAGTCCAGTACAAACAAACGATGAGTCGAAAAGTATACCAGTGCTTTCATATACTGAAAATACAATGTTCCTCTCTCCAGCAGATCCTTACGAAATAAATACAATGCTAAAAACATTGAAAAATAAAAAAAGTCACGACATAGACGAATTTCCACCCTGTTTACTCAGACAAAGCGTGGATGAGCTTACACTACCATTTTATAAATTGCTGAACCAGTCATTTGAAGACGGCGTTTTCCCTGATCCGCTGAAAATAGCATTAGTGAAACCTCTTTACAAGAAAAATGACAAAACTGAGTTAAATAATTACCGGCCAATAGCTTTACTGCCTACAGCTTCAAAGATTTTCGAGAAAACAATGTGCAATCGCGTGTACACTTTCTGCGAAAAATATGAAATATTTCATGAATGCCAAAATGGCTTTCGAAAAAATCGATCAACAGCATTAGCAGTCTATAAATTTATACAGGAAGCCCTTAACATAATATATAATAAAAAAATACACAGTAGGGTTAATGCTAGACATTACCAAAGCCTATGATAAAGTGCAATATAATATTTTATTAAATAAATTATTTAGATTAGGGATTCGCGGTAAGTCATATGAATGGTTCAAATCTTATCTGAAATTTAGAGCACAGCTAGTAGAAATAGAATACTTTAATAAAAATATAAACGAACTTCAAAAGTTCCGGTCTGCCAGAAAGGCGATTAACGCATCAATACCACAAGGAAGTGTTATTGGATGTCTTTTGTTTCTTATTTATATCAATAATCTCCCAAAATGTATAGCAGAAACCGGACCTTGCGTTTTATTTGCGGACGACATCTCCATTCTCACCCAATGTCATGACATCACAAACTTAAACAGTACCCTTTTTGAAATCCTTAGCAAATAATAATCTGGATGAACGAGCACAACCTTGAAATCAACTTTTCAAAGACTAAACTCATAGCTTTCCATCCCCACCAAAAAATCCACTAGATGCACTTTTTTCTTTTAAAAATCATAAAATAGAAACAGTCAATAAATTCAAATTATTAGGCATAACAATAGACCAACATATAAATTGGAAATCACACGTACAAAACATAAATCTAAGCTTTCAAAATTTTTATACGCTTTTCATGAGGTCAATAAAACCACAAATCAAGAGACTGCTCTGGTTACATACTACCCCTATGCTTATGCATGGCTTAGCTACGGCATAATAATGTGGGGATACAGTACAGATGCACTTACACTATTCACCATTCACACGTTAGTTGCAAGTATTCGGAATGTAATCTGTGCCATGATAAAGTACTCCAAATTACTATATCCGCTGACCAAAATCAATATGAAGTATCTTGGTATGAATTTATTAGTAAAAGTCACGAATTTGAAAGGAACGGTGAAAAAAAATCACCAAAAGAATGGTTAAATCACAACAAACTGGTGTACTACATCATCTTGCCGAGTTGATACAACGAGACCTCAAAAATTTTAAAGTTCATCATTATAACATTTACCATCAATATATACAATATAAAGAATCAATAGAAAAACTGGAAGATAACGAAGTTATTCTTCACTGTGACTTTTCGGAGAATTACGTGTGTAAAATGGCAGAAGAAGTGCAGGCCATGCACTATGGAGCTTCAAAAACACAAGTCACGTTGCATACTGGCCTATTATATATAAAAAATGAGAAACCTTTATGTTTTTGCACCGTTTCACATTCACTTAAGCATGGTCCCGAAGCTATATGGGGCCATTTAAAAGCAGTCATAGATTTTATTAAAGAAAAACTTCCCACGGTTCGCCGCATCCACTTTTGGTCTGATGGACCCACGACGCAATATCGTCAAAAATACAACTTTTTTCTGTTTTGTGAAATAACGCAGAATGAAGGATTCCATCAAGCGACCTGGTCCTTCTTCGAGGCGTCTCATGGTAAAGGTGCAGCCGATGGTGTTGGTGGATTGGTGAAACGAACATTAGATGCAAGAGTTGCCTATGGGAAAGATATTGTTGATGCGAAGTCTGTATTTGAGACATTATTAAAATCAGAAATATCAGTCAAGACATTTTACGTTTCTGACCAAGACATAGAAAAAATTAAAATATCTAATCCCAAAAGAATTTTACCAATAACATCCACAATGACAATTCACCAAGTTATCGTCACTGAAAATAAAAATACAGTTAAATACAGACCTCTAAGCTGCTTCTGTATGCGAGGCATTTGCGACTGTTTTTCTCCTAAAATTCACATATTTATAAAGGCTCGTAGATTCAAGAAAAAAAATATACAATTAGATTCATCTTCCGAAGATACTAATACGGAGATAGAATATGCCGAAAGTGATCAATCTGATTGGATAGAAGCTGAATATTTTGATGATAATGATGAAAATAAGACTGAACTAGAGATTGAAAACCATTTAACAAAAGAAAATGTAATATTAAAAACAAACATAGAAGAAGAAAGAGTGTTACAGATAGAATTAGATAGTGTCATGCAAAAAGGATCAGGAAGTAAAGAGAAAAAGAATGGAAACTCTCAAGTTAAAATCCTCGCCGATGTAAGGAATACGCCTGAAAACAGTAGGTATTTTGATTTTAAAACATCTGGAAAGCTCACAGAAATAGGTTTAAACTTTGATATAAGTTCAGGAAAAATACCATTATGTAACAATAGTCAATCGGAGAAAGAAAATCATGAAAATATATATTTAAATCCTATTCCGTCCTGTTCTGGAGTAAATACCTCGATGAATCAAGAAGCTAATGTAGAAAATAATGATTTTTTGATAAATGACATTGTTTTAGTTAGATACTACGTAAGAAAAATATGGAGGTACTATATAGGATTTGTTCAGAAAATTCATAATGAAGATGGTAAGACATTATTTACGATCTCCTTCCTGAAGACTGTAAAAGCCCCTAAGCTAAATTTTTTTATCAACCGACGACAAAAAGAGGAGGTTATCAATTCGACGCGTATATTTTTTTTTTTTTTTTTTTTTTTTAATGTATGATCATCGATTACTCGAAGACGGCTGAACCGATTTAGAAAATTCTTTTTTTGATTAAAAGGGTATACTTCGATACTGGTCCCATTTTCATAAACGTCAGGATCTGATGATGCGATCCTGGAGAAATCGAGGGAACTCTTCAAATATTATAGGCACACCTATGTCGTTTTGGATATTTATTATAGTAACTTGTGCAGTTGCTCTCAAAAAGTACCATTTGAGGAAGTGGAACTGATGATGAAGACCACAGATGGCCGCCGAAACTACTCAATAATAAGTATTGAGTGGATTGCGATTCGATTACTTGAATATGGATGTTACGCACTTTATGCTCGTCACAATGCATATGGTGATGTAGAGCTGATGGTGAAGTACCAGGAGAACTCCTCAACAATTAACGGCCCAGCATTGGGAAAAGCAATATTTTGTAAAAGGTTATAAGTAGTTGATAATTAGGCTCTTGTAACTAGGTAAATTAAAAATAGACCAACTAAAAAGAGTGAAATAAAAACTTTTTACCAAAAAATTAAACCGACTCCCAAAAAACACTGCAAAGTGAAAAATAACTTTAATTTCGGAAGTCGGTGCCTAAAACGAAAATACAAAACTAAAGACACCGACTACCGAAATTAAAGTTATTTTTCACTTTGCAGTGTTTTTTGGGAGTCGGTTTAATTTTTTGGTAAAAAGTTTATATTACCTTTAAAAGTTGATCTCGATGTTATTACAAGCGATTCGCTTGTTAAAAAAGTAAGAGTAATGCAAGATTCCAAAGATTACTATTTGGTTGATGATTTTGACGAAGTTTATTTTGTTTAGCTATCATTAGAGTTTGTTTAGCTACAATTTTATTTTATAAATTTGATTTATTTTAAAATTTATATCTCATTGGCAGTGGCAATTTTTTTAACTTTCACGTCTACAGGCTGGGCGAAAAATCGTTCATCAAACGAAACAGGGCGATAGTTAGGATAACTTGCAGTAATAATAAAAAAAAATGTTACTTTAGAACCCACTAGTAGCAGTACCTAGGCTAAGAATAAAAAAAAATTGTCTTTTTTTTTCTGCAAATAACCCAAACTGTTTCGTTTGATCTACGATTTTTCGCCTACCTGTACAATTTTTTAATTTTTGTTTTCTAGGCTAAGTGACTATTATTAATTAAAGCAATATTATGTAAACCAATGACTGATTAGCTAGTAAAGATTTTGATGTTTTAAATGTATGTTTTGTAACATTATTAATGTGAGAAAAACAAATGATAAAAACAACGTTTTTTTAGTTAACTGGGTTATTGGTAAAACACTAACAACCTTGCAGGGCTGCTTAACTGAACATCATAAACAACAATTTTTGTTTTATAAAATTTAAAAATTTAACGTAAAATCAGCTGATCCAGAATGTTATAGATCAGCTGTTTTTTGTTGTTGAATTTTTTAAAGTCAAAGAATAAAAGATGTTGCTTATGATGTTAGTATAGTTAGTAATCCTGCAAGGTTGTTAGTGTTTTATCAAACTGTTTTGGATTCTATTTGAAAGTTTTAGTTAGTTTTGTAATTTAATTTATTTGGATTGTACTAGGTACTTATTAAATATTTCTCGAAATATGTTTCTTTTTATTTATTCCACTTACCTACCTAAAATCTTACGACTATTTACACACACCCTAATAATTATATTGTGCTACATTTATTTTCCAGTGTGACACATTCCGTTGTGATTTCCGTTGTGCGATTACGTCAAAAATTTGGTCCTGACCCTATTATGAAGCAGTTTGTGCGGAGGGTGATGGGTACTAACACTAGAAAATAAGCTATTGAGGCAGTTGTCCGACTAAACGAGTAAACGACTAATAATCGGCGATTTACTCGCTCAAGAAAGAGAGAGGAATATATTGACAGTTGCTCTCAAACTGTTCACACTGCCGGCTACTACTCGCTTCATTAGTTCTGTCGCTTAGCGACAAGAGCTGTCAAAGATAATACTCGCTCAGCGATGCTCGCTTGGCGTTCAAAACTCACGCTCAGAGACCAACTAGCGGTCTAGCGGACCAACTAGCGAGTAATCGCTCGTCGCAGTCGCACACTCGCTTATAACCCAGCGACAAAGCTATCGTAACTACACGCTCGCTGCTCGCCAACTCGTTTTCAGATGCTACTCGATTTATGGTCCGAAATAAAAAGATTGTATTGTAAAAAGTTAAATTACTAATAATAATAAATAATGTACTAAGCTAAGTAGTACTAAGTAGTTATCTTAAGTAATGGAATATGGTATTTTTGTAGGTTTCCCTCAAATTAGGCCGAATAAAACCGCGGGGTAGGTAGTAAGATATAATCCATACTAATATTATAAATGCGAAAGTAACTCTGTCTGTCTGTATGTTACCTTTTCACGCCTAAACCGCTAAACCGATTTAAATGAAATTTGGCATGGGAATAGTTTAGGACCCTGGAAAGGACATAGGATAGTTTTTATACCGGAATTCCCACGGGATCGGGAATTACGCGGGAAAAACCTCCCATGCGAACGAAGTCGCGGGCAAAAGCTAGTTGAAAATAAATCAACGTCATTGTTTTGTTTTTATTAAATAGTCTTGAGACCTTTCTCCACGTCTTGTGATCATAATATCAAGCTTGGCGCAGTAGTTGAGCAATTGGCTGCTGCACTGCTGTCGTAGGTTTGAATCCCGCGCCGGAACAATGTTTTTATACGGAAATTTCGGGCCCCGGAACGCAAGGGCAGCTGAAGGAACAGGGTGGGTTTTTAGTCAGTAGAAGTCTGACACTCCCTACCGCTCCACCCGCAGTGGAAGGAGTCATTTGATGATTTTCATGCCCAGAAAAATAATTGTTTTGTATAAGCTAATTTAACGTTCGTAATGCATTCACCATACGTATTCTTTTTTGATAAATTATTTTACACCTGTTTAAACTCGCAATAATTCCGCGCAACATAACCTACACGTGGAAGTTAATAAAATAATTTCAAGTCTTCATATTATGTTCAGTTATAGCTCGGCATCCTATCGGATATACTCGTCATAATTAAAATAAAGACGTAATTGCTATATAACATAAACTTTTTATTTATTCATGATAAGCTTGCGTTTGACCACTATCTCACTTGATGGTAAGTGATAATGTGGTCGAAGAAGGAGCACGCTTGCCTAAAAATAACCCATTCACTCTTGATTTAAACCCTTACCCCCAGGCTAAAGCTATCAGGAAATACAGACTCTGGCAGGGAGTTTTACTACTTAGCTGTACGCACACTGAAAGTATTCCCAAAACGTTTTGTTCGTATGTATGGGATGTCCACCTAACGATTGCGTTAAAAACTTATCTAATTACTGATAATGTACGGTTAGTAAAGTAGCTAGTCGATTTAGGTGGCAGATAAAGGGGAATAAAGCTATGGAGATCTTTCTCTCGGCAAGAAATAGATCTAGTAAACTCAACTCGCTCGATTAGGCCGTGCGCGCACTGCCTTGCGGTGGCCGCAATTCCGGTAGTTCTACCGCACCGGTAGACTGACCGCAGTGCGCGCACTTCTATTACACTCCATACTTCACAAATTTTGCGGTGCGGTAGAACTACCGAAATTGCGGCCACCGCAAGGCAGTGCGCGCACGGCCTTACAATCGAACTAGAAAAAAAACTTTTCAGATTTTTTGGGTATTTGCATATACCACACCACAGTATGGCGATAAAACAGATAGTATATTAATTGTACTTGACTGTACAATCATACCTTTATATACTAATATAAAAAAGCGGAAAAGTTTGTTTGTTTAAACATGTTAATTTTCGAAAGCTCTGGGTAGATTTGGATGAAATGCGGTACGGAAGTAAATAGATAGATAGATATTCTTTATTGTACACCATAACAGTAAAACAAAATTATGGACTTAACAATTAAAAAGGGTGATACAATGGGCGGTCTTATCGCTAAAAGCGATCTTTTACAAACAACCTTTTGATGGATTTGACACAGAAGGAGAAAATAAATACGCAGGTAGTCCACGGTGTACTATTTATCTAAATAAAATACAAAACCTACAAATAACGTTCTCAAAACATATTTACACATATAAATATTAAAAAATTGGCCAAGTGCGAGTCAGACTCGCCCATGAAGGGTTCCGTAGTAACTATAATAATATAATATAATACAATATAATATGTATATTTATTTGCCGAATAAAAAAACCTTAAAAATTTCTTAAATCTAGCTTATTTACATTTTTACAACTACGCTAAATAACTTTGTTTGTCATAGTGTTTGTATGAAATACAAAGTTATATTTGCGGTTTTAGAAAATATGCTGTATCTCAAAAACTGCTGAACCGATTTCTTTCAAACCAATTTTGGTTGAAAGTTTACATTAAAATCTATAGACATATATTTTTTAGATTTTTCACATTATTATAGAAGTTAGAGGGGGGACACATTTTACCACTTTGGAAGCTTATATCTTTTAAACGATCGACTTTATGAAAAAGTGGTTTTAGAAACCCTTATATAATTTTTAAAGATCTGTCTATAGATACCACACACGCATAGGTTTCATGAAAAAAAAATTTTTGCAGTTCTAGTTCCATGTATGGGGACCCCCCTTTATTTTAAATATTTTTTATTTTTTTTTAAATCTCAAAGCGTTTCACAGAATACATCTACCTATTAAGTTTCACATGTATAGTCTTAAAAGTTTCGGAATAAAATGGCTGTGACATACGGACGGACGGACAGACAGACAGACAGACAGATAGACAGACGGACAGACGTATCGAAACTATAAGGGTTCCGTTTTTTGCCATTCGGCTACGGAACCCTAAAAAAGGAAAGAAACAAAGACATACATAATAACAACAATTAAAGGAGAGAGATAAAGATCTTTTACTAAGTTTTTGAAAGAAGATAGGGTTTGTGCTTGTCTTACTGACTTAAGGAAGGTTATAAGCTTTATCCTTTATCCGACTACAAAAGAAGAAGGGTCTTCTTCTTCTTATCGTGTGTCTAGGTCTAACGACCCCATACACCCTAATGTCAGAGTTTCTAGACCGCCTCAAGGGCCTCTGGCGTGGTCTATTTTGACGACCGCCATTTGGTGACCGGGACCACCGGCTTATACGTGCCTTCCAAAGCACGGAACCATCTTTTTATCAGACAATAAGGCGATTCAGGCCTGCAATGTCCCAGAAGGAGCGTTATGTTTTTAACGAGATAAATTCCACGAGAGCGAAGCAACGCGTGACAGTAAGTACATGAGTTATGTTTCTTGATAATATATATTATACTTAGATTCGTCCTTTTTGTGAATGATGTGCATGCCTATAAGTGACTTATTTACACAGGACCCTCTCGTGAATATTTATAATCATTATTATTTTCTTGTAAATAAGTTGTTGGTGTGCCTATATTAAATAAATAAATAATTATTGAGGCAAATCGCAGTAATTATCTCGAGGGCTGACTATTGCATTGAATGACTGCCATTTACTTATAATTGTGAGGTATAAACAGACGGTTAAACATTGATTAATTTTACTCACGATTCAGATTCAAGATCGATATAATAATAAACATATATATTTTAAGTCAAGAGATTATTTTTAAGTAAGCGTGCTCCATCTTTAACCATATCATCATTGATCATCGGGTGAGATGGTGGTCAAACTGGCAATCTTTGGGTCAACTACACGAAAAGATCGCTAGATGTTCTACGTGTCCAATATAATAACGCTTTCAGGATGTTGTTGCGACTTTCTCGCTTCTGTAGCGCCTCAGGAATGTTCGCGGTAACTCATACTGATGGGTTCCATGCAATCCTTCGCAAAAAGACGGCCTCACTCCTGAGAAAAATAAGAGGAAATCCCAACGGTATCCTAAATGCTATTGCGGGTGATAGTTCGCACTTTGTACGAAGACTAATATCTACCTGTTTCATGCATTTGTGCCTATTTAGTTATAATTATTATATTTGTATAGGTTTGAAATGAAATGAAATGTAATATTTATTTGTAAATTGGTTATAAATAACGCTTTTACACGTCATGTTTTTTTTGCGTGTTTAAGTTACTAACAATAGAATTTTAAGTTAAAGTCTGTAACTATGGATCTTATAGTTATCCGAAATAAAACGACTGAATTGAATTGAATTGAAACGCGAACCTATTATGAATTAAAAAAAAAATAAGAGCAATGGTGACCCGGTGATTACAAGCACGACTTACGAGTAGGTTTTGGGTTCAACCTAGGCATTCAACTTTGTGTAATTTTCATCATCACTTCTGTTCTAAAAACGATGTTGGAAAACATCGTGTAGAAACGGGTATGTCCTATTATTTTTTGTTCAGATATAGCCCAGTCTTGACCTCAATCTCGCCTGATGGTAAGCGATAGATAAGGTCTACGATGGAATGAGCGAGCCCGGAATCTTCTGGGCATCTGCCTGTTTACTCTTGATTTAAAGGTTGAAAGGTTATAAGCGGCAGGGAACACAGAAGCCGGCAGAGAATTCCACAGCTTGGAAGTGTGCACAATAAATGTGGAGGAGAAGCGCTTGGTACGACAAGACGGTATATCAACCAAGTGTGGATGGTAGCCAGCCGTGTGTCTGGTAGACCGGTCCGAAAAATGCGAAAATATGTAATATTTATTTATTTATTTAAGAAGTATGGAGGACTAACAGCTATTAAATACAGAAAATAAATAGTATAGTAGACAGTGAGCCAATTAAAAGTCCTCACGTTTAGAGGCAGGAAAATCTTAAATTGAACACTTAAAAGGTAGTCTTAATACAACGTGTAATTTAAAGGGTATATACATACCAAGTGCATGGCTTCTTTGGATGATAACAAACGATATGACAAGGGTTTTGTAATCCTAAGTCTACGTGTGTAGAACTTATTACAAATTCCAATACACTGATACCAGAGACCGAATTTTTCAAATTAAGAAGAACGAAAAGAGTTATCGTGTTATTGGCAAGTGACGTGGAAAGTTATTGACCCTCGTAGTGCTGTGACACGTTTGTTGTGATTGGTATTCAAGAAATATATGAAACCAATAATTTGGTATCAATTCTTTGGGTAAGTTATTTTGTGTTGAAACTGTGCATAGAGACTCCATACCAGATATTGTCTTTAGCCCTTTTGGATAGATATGAGGTTTCCGTTACACGTTGTATAACCATCATAAATACATATTCAAAATGACTAAATAGATAGCAGATACAACACAGTAACTACATATATTAATTATTTTTGAAAAAATCAAGGCTTATGCGTCTTCTGGGTGCAATCACACTTGTTATAAACTTGTTATTTGCGCCAATCGGCTGCGCCCGGACGTTTGATTACTGTTCATTCCCTCCCATAGAGAAGAGACATGTATTCTGACAGTTGGAATAGACGTTCCCACTGTTTACTCATTACATTATTTGGTAAATAATTATTTTATATTTTATTTGGTCTAGTGGTCGTAAAAGCGATTAATGAGCATGAGATCTTGGGTCCAGATCCCGGGTCCAAATTGCAAAATAACAAAAAAAAATACACATTTTTATAACTTTGGTTAGACTGGTTACTTCTAGGTAAGCGTGCTCCATTTACGACCACATCATCTTACCATCAGGTGAGTGGGGGTCAAACGCGAGTCCATTATCAATAAAAAAAGTTATATTTGACTTGAAATAGGTTCAATGGTCACTAGGTTATGGTTATGATAATCTCATATAACGCACAGCCTGGAAAAGGATTATGAAATTCACTCTTACTTTATTTTTATTTTTACAGGACGAGAGCTTGTCTCCTCAAACCAGGAATTAGATTAATGTCCAAGCAATCACGGAGAAATAATATAATAGATAGATAGATATATAGAATAGGTATACTTTACTGTGCACCAATAATAGAAACACATTAAATAACAATACTGCTAAAAATTGGTTACAATGGCGGTCTTATCGTTGAGAGCAATATCTTCCAGACAAGCTATGGAAGGACTTTACGAGCTTTAATTAAAATAATAATAATCTCATCAAAGAATTGACCTCAAGAAGTTACTAGGTCGCCACCCAGTCGATCTTGTGTCTGCAAGAACCAGTTCAAATCTAAGATTTTATCAGTTAACATAAAACTAAAAAGGGCTAACGGTATTTTTGACTTAAGTTCTAACTCCTTAAGTTACATATTTCCTTAAGATCACAGAACGATAAGTAAGCCAAGTCAGATTTACATAAGTACCATGCAATACAAGTAATAATGATCATCATATCTCAGATGGTGTTAGCGTAGATTGAAAGCTTGGAATATCTATGCAAATGTTCTACAAGCATGTTTAAATTTATACACGCCTACAAATCAAAATATTATGTTCTTGTAGTACTTATATGTAAATTGTTACCTAACTGTGATCAATCAATATTCCAGCTGTTTGCTCTGGTCAAATATTAGAGCCGAAATGGGAGATATACATGATTCACCGTAGCTAGTAAAAATCTAAATGAATAAAAAGAGACTAACTCCTGTTATTATTATTTGAGGTCAAAGCAATTATAACCGTCTTCCTCTTGGCGGCAAGAGGAAGACAGTTATAACTGCTTTGGTGACTGCGGAGTCACCACAGGAGACGCCCCGGGCATCACGGATTGCGAGCCGATCTTCGGCCACCGTTGGCATGAGCTTGCGGACACATAAGGCTCGCTCATCGTACGATAAGAGTTAGAACCGTGTTGACGGTGCGTCGTGTTCCACGCGTGCTTCAATGCCTTAACCCTTTCTTGAATACCAAAACTGATTGTTACGTGTTTGCTGACCAAGGGAGGAAGGTCTTGTCTATTATGTCTGGAGTACTTTGAGATGAGCTTATGCTGCATGCTCGAATATGTGGACTTGTATACATATAATTTGTTTTTCTTTAACTATCTTCAACGAGTGTCATTGGCCTTTGGATGGTTTACTTACAAGTTGTCTTCTTTGTTTTACTAATTTCTGATTGTTGACAAGAGCTAAAATCTAAACAATCTCTTTCACGCAAAAACTGAAATGGATCTGAATGAAATTTGGTAGGTAAGTAGATAATTGAAATCCTAAAATAACACATAGGCTACTTTTTAACCCAGAATTCCCATTGGATTGGGATTTACGCGGGAAAACCCTCCCACGGGAAAGAAGTCGCGGTCAAAAGCTAGTCATAACATAATCTGTGCGCAAACCATCTTAGTCCAAATCACCATAAGCCTTTAAAAATATTATCCTACAGCCTTAGAATAACAACGCATAGAAGAGGCGTCTAGAACAAAACACGAGCGATTACGTGTGTCCACTTTATTTTCTTTGTGTGCGTGAGCCGAATGTGTCTACGTTCTTCAAACGCACACAAATATAGCTTTCAGTGATACCATTACCAGTACCATTACCACAAAAATGGGAAAACGCACTATTATGTTGCTGGATCAAATCAAATATTTTATGTTATGAAACTAAATAAGATGATGTTTTTTCATGTAATATGACTTATATGACATACTAGCTTGTGCCAGCGGCTTCGCTCGCGTTGGAAGTTTTTCCCGTGTAAATCCCGATCCCGTGGGAATTTCGCAAAATCCTTTCTTAGCGGATGCCTACGTCATAACATCTACCTGCATGCCAAATTTCAGCCCGATCCGTCCAGTGGTTTGGGCTGTGCGTTGATAGATCACTATGTCAGTCAGTCAGTCAGTCAGTCAGTCACCTTTGAGTTATATATCAACATATTTACAGAAGGTAAACGAAATGAGATATCGTTTATTGCGTTTAGAATGTTTGATGTGTAACGTGTTATAATGATATTATAGAAATGTATTAATTGCTTGAAAAATCTCGTTTGATATTAATTAAAAGTATGTGTTGTATTTATGAAATAGAAAAATATTATTGAGAACATTACTTAAATGAAAAAAATCTTAATCAATAAAATTGTCATCTTTATGATGCCACTCTTCGAACTAACAGTAACTTTTAGTTATAAAACACTGTAGGTAGTAGCTGTAAATAAATATAGTTTAGTTAGACGCATACATAATTGCCGCCAAAACTATATTTTTTTAAACAAAAATAAGCAAAAAAGAAATCAATATGGGTATTTTTTTCCTCACGGATAGCAACATTGAATTGTGATAAGTTAGGTTATTAGAATTTTTGTTTGATGGTCGATTTACTTAAATATAATGTATAAAATGTAAGTATTTCCTTGTGAAATGTAATTTGATTACACGTTTTTTGTTTTCCTGAAGGACTATGACATCCCTTTACTCTACAAACGGTCGTTTTAAATTATTTACTCGCGAGCTCTGTTCGGCAGAATGTGACCTTGACTACTGACGGCTCGTCGAGCAAAGTTAGCCAAAAATGGCTAAGTTTTAGTTGCCTCACTTTTTGCACTCGTACTATCCTTCTATGCGTTGTTATTCTAAGCCTACAGCTAACGCTTTCAAAATACCTTTAAAGCTAAACAATGTTTATTTAATCTGGATCTGAATCGTCAATTAGTAACAAAGTGTATACCTACCTTGTTAGTCAGGTATCATAAACCGTAAACTGATAGTAGCTTATTACATTATAATATCTTAGATAAATCCAATGTAGTCCGGTTCCTACATTGTCGCTTGTTAAAATTCATTTTACTATTATTTTTATTAATGATAATGATGTTTATTTTGCAAACAAGTTATAAAATAACACTTTCACACTTCATTTTTTTTTCGTTAATGTAATCTAGATGAAGTAAGTGTTTCCTAACTGACTACTCTGAGAAGAAACACTAATACAAACTCAGAGGTCAACGTCTCTTTTAAAGTCCATACAATCGGTAGTGAATTGATCAAATCATAATATGAGAGCCATGTAGGTTTATGTCTGTGGCGTCCTTTAGAGGACAGAATTACACAGATTTGAGCAGGACCGTCCAAACAGTGCAAGCAATTGTCAGTTATCGCGTAGCTCAACTTAGAACCTTAAGGAGCTCGAATGAATTGACGAACAATAACAAAGTAAGGACATTTGGGTGGACCGTAAGCACTTAAATTGCCAGACAGTGCGGTAATCTATTCATAATATTCGTTGTTTTCCCACATTGCTCTCACATTCACAATATAGCTTTTGAGAACAAAAAATAATGTCATCTTGTACAAACAAATTAAAAATTATGAAGTATTGAAAACTAAAATAATATAATCAGCATATAGCGTTCTCACTACTAGGATCTTCTGAATGAGAGGAAAAGAAACGTGATCCACCTCGCGGTGCCAATGCGGGATGGTTAATGTCGTATGTGTTCAAATTTTTGGTCCTAGGACACACCGGTTTGACGGGGACCCATAGGGCCATTGCCTGCCAGGGTTGCGGAAATGATGACGAGATACCGCGGCCCCGGTACGCAAGGGAGCTAAAGGAACAGGGTGAGTTTTTAGTCAACAGAAGTTTGACTCTCCGGACTCCCTTTCACTCCCACTTCATACAGAGCAGGAGAAGCCATTCGATGGTTTTCCAACCTAAAAAAAAGGACATACCAGTGTCCTCCCGATATTTCCTTCACCGTTTAAAGAACAGTGGTGATGATGTTTACTTAGCGCGTGCTATGCGCGTCCTAGGGTTCGAAACTTCAAACCCACGTCACAGTATAAAAATAATAGACAGACAGTACGGAATCTACCTACAAACGCTCGAAACAGCACACTCTCATAAACATGCGCACCGACGAGACTTCTAAGCGGTCGTTGAGGTGCTCTCAGTAGTGCGTGTCGCGTCATGACGAGTGGTAACGACATGCACTTCTCCCGCTCTGGGTGGAGTGGAAGGGAGTGTCAGACTTCTACTGACTAAAAAGCCACCCTATTCCTTCAGTTGCCCTTAAGTTCTGGGGCCGCGGTATCTCGTTAGAACATTCCCGCAACCCCGGACCCAAATAACGAATTTGTACCAAAATTTAGAATCTTTATATCATTAAAATGTATCTACAATAATAACAATATGAATAAAAACATGTATCACATATTTTTAACATGTATACATGAGGTCAGGTTTAAAACCAGCGCAGGCACCAGTATGGCATTTTGCTGAACTAAGCCTTTTTGGCGAAGCCGCAAGGCACACGTATTTTGTCTATTTTCGTGTTTGCAAATAATATGTACTTAAGTTTTTTTTTTTTTTTTGTTGCTTTCCTTTTACGCGGGGCTTCGCTCCCGTGGATTCTGTCACGTTAAAAACATAAATCTCCTTTTTTGCAGTCGCGTAAAAAGTAGCCTATAACATTCCTCAAGCTTCAAGCTACTTCCATACCAAACTGTATCCAAATCCACGCAGTACTTTCGAAGATTAGCGCGTTCAAGCAAACAAACAAACAAACAAACTTTTCCGCTTTATAATATTAGTATAGATATAGCTATTCCCACGATATTAAAACAAAAACAAACTCTTTTAAATGTCTGTCGGCTTCTGTCTGTCGAGGCTAATCTCTGGAATGGCTAAACCGTTAATAATGGAACTTTCGCTCGAAGATAGTCACAGTATATAGATATGGAGATAGTGGAGGATATAGAAGTTTTTATACTGGAATTCGGAAACCGCCTACACGGACAAAGTCACGGGCAAGTTGCGGGCTGTGTGTATTTGCCGTGTGTGTGTTCTGTGTGTAAGTGTATGTGTAGTCGTCCAACAAATCAGATAATTTCATACTAACAGCGACATACAGTCTCACGAGCGCACTAGGTCGCAAATAATCGTAAAATATCCACCTAATATATGATAGTAATTAGTACCCACTTTAATTCTCATTTTGACATAAATATGTCTGTCTATAAATATGTAGAATTAAACGTTCTATTACAAAACAGATTGCATGAGAAATAATTATGTATAATCACAATTGTCCACATTTTTATTGATTATGCAATTAAAGGGTCCAAGTGCAAGACTTCTTTGGATGAGAACAAACAAATGGCAAGGGTTTTGCAATCCTATGTCTACATGGGTGGAATTTATTAGAAAATTCAATACATTGACACCAGAGACCGAATTTTTCAAATTATGAAGAACTAAGAGAAATTTCGTGTTATAATAGTAGAGTAACGTGGAAAGTTATTGACCCTCTTAGTGCTGTGACATGGTTGTTATGATTAGTATTCAAGAAACATATGAAACTGATAATTTCGTATCAATTATTTGAGTCACTTATTTTAAGCTGAAACTGTGCATAGAGACTATACCAGATGTTGTCTTTAGACCTTTTGGATAGATATGGGGTTTCCGTTACACATTGTATAGGCTCGCATTTAACCACCATCTCACCTGATGGTAAGCGATGATGTGGTCGAAGATGAAGCACGCTTAGCTAGAAGTAACCTATTCACTACTGATTTAAAGATTCCCAGGTTATAGCTATCAGGAAACACAGACCTCTTATTCTAATTTGTTAAAGGCAACATGTCTGTCTTTCAAATTGTCTGAACAAAAGTGCGTTACTTTTACACTAAACGGGTAATGTTTGAGTGTGAGTTTGTATGTAGGAAGTAATCTTCAAAACAACTCATCCCATTTTAATCTTTCACCAGTACCTAGAATGCTACGTTATTATTGAGTGGCATAGATAAAATTTTTCGATGACAACAACTTTCTACAAGAGCGAAGCCGGATGTAATTTAGCTAGTGAATGAATAAAACAACTTGTCAGACCTATTAAGAGGGTGTCGAGCCTACGAGACGCGCGGAAAATAGGTATTTACTGCAGCGGGCTAGTCGTGTGCGTTGTCACACACACAATGACAAGTTCGCTCGAGGCCCGCTTGCCGTTGCACGACGAAGTTTCCTAACTTAGCATTTTTTAATTTTTTGTCGTTATGTTGAATAAACTTGAAAAACGAATATTAATTATTTAGATGGTTTTATTTATCACACTAATATTATAAAGGCGAAAGTTTGTGAATGAATGTGTCTGTTTGCATGTTTGTTACTTCTTCACGCTCAAACGGCTGGATGGAACTAAATGAAGCAAGTAGGTACGTAAATAAATCACAAAAATAAATTTAATAAATTATACCTATTATATAAAAATTAACGTTTGTTTTTACTGTAGTAATACATTATCCGTTCCCTCACTATTCATCCTGTTGCAATAAAATTTTGATTTTATATATTAAACTCCTCAGATTTTTTTTAAAGAATACTAGCAATGTGGGTACATCTCACATTACTAGCAATCTTGTTAACCCCTCCAACTAAGCTAAATATGCTTGTGTCTGGAGTGGGTTCACGTCAATAGTGTAATGGGTGGGGTTCGAACCTGCGACCTCTCGATCACAAGTCCGACACCTTATCCATTAGGCTATTGACGCTTCGAAACTGGGTAAGTAGCAAGTTAGGGTAGATGGGTATGCAGTACTTATTTGAATAATAAAACCAGTATGAAATAAAAAAAATATAATTAGGTAATGTCATAATAAAACCAGACTGAAATAAGTTTTGTTTATTAAAATTTCATTTAGTGCTCGTTTAAATTCTGATGTACTGTCATATTTTTAATAACATTCGGTACTTTATTATATATACGTGGGGCCATACCAAAAAAACATTTTTTCATTAATGCTGTCTAGCGAACTTACTTCGCAGAAAATATAAGCGTAATTTATTTCATAACAATATATGTATCAAGTGTAACTTAATTTAAAAGAAAAAAAAAATAAAAGAAATCTATAAATTTAATGTTATATTGCTTATTATAACATTTTACAAAAATTGGCCAAGTGCGAGTCAGACTCGCCCATGAATGGTTCCGTAGTAACTAAAATAATATAATATAATATGTATATTTACTTCACAAAAAACTAAAACTTACAAATTTCTTAAAACTAGCTTATTTACATTTTTTGCAACTACGCCAAATAACTTTGTTTTTCATAGTATTTGTATGAATTACAAAGTTATATTTGCGGTTTTAGAAAATATGCTGTATCTCAAAAACTGCTGACTCGATCTCTTTAAAACCAATTTTGATTGAAAGTTTACATTAAGATCTATAGATATATATATATACAACGTGTAATTTAAAGGGTATATACATACCAAGTGCATGGCTTCTTTGGATGATAACAAACGATATGGCATGGGTTTTGTAATCCTAAGTCTACATGTGTAGAACTTATTACAAATTCCAGTACACTGATACCAGAGACCGAATTTTTCAAATTAAGAAGAACGAAAAGAATTATCGTGTTATTGACAAGTGACGTGGAAAGTTATTGACCCTCGTAGTGCTGTGACACGTTTGTTATGATTGGTATTCAAAAAATATGTGAAACCAATAATTTGGTATCAATTCTTTAAGTCAGTTATTTTGTGCTGAAACTGTGCATAGAGACTCCATACCAAATGTTGTCTTCAGCCCTTTTGGTTAGATATGGGGTTTCCGTTACACGTTGTTGTAAGTGTCTAGGGATCAACATATATTTTTGCAATAACTTTTCTCCTGATTGATATTAATTAAAATTTTCTTTAAGGATTCATCAAATAAAGTGTTTTCGTTTGTCACAGTAACGATAAACCAAGTCACCTTTGCATTAATAAAGAAATTTGCCATTTTCCTAATAAAGGGATTTTTGACATTTGAACCACTAACATTAAAGTTCGAAAAAAAGACTGAAATAACAGTTTTCTTTAAAATTTTATTGGGTAACTTAAACAATTAATAATCCGTGTTTCTACCGCGAACACTAACAACACAAGAACATCGGTTTGGCATACTCAAAATGAGTTCATCCAAATCACGCTGTGGAATGGCCGCCCATGTTCGTTGCAACAACAAAAAAAGGTCTTCTTGCGACTGGATACCCTCCATATTCGGCAAAGCTCTTCTCTGTAGCATATCCCATGCATGCTCAATCGGTTTCAAGTCTGGCGACTGAGCAGGCCAGAGCAGGACATTGATGTTAGCTGCGGCGAGAGTCTGTCTTACAACTCTTGCGGTGTGCGGTCGTGCATTATCATGCATTAACTGAAATAAGGGACCGATGTGCACGTGTAGAGGAACGATGACGTCAGATACAATCGTCTCAGCATAAATTTGAGCGTTGAGGTTGCCTCTGATCCAAATCAACTCAGTTCTTCCGCCGATCCAAATACCCGCCCATACCATGATGGTTCCACCACTATAAGGATGGACTTCCTGGCAGGATTTTAATCGCTGTTGGCGTCCAGGGGTTCTCCAGTGTCGTATACGTCTTGTATCCGGTCTCATACCAAAACGAGACTCATCAGAAAAGCACACGAAACGCCATTGTTCTTCTGCCCAATTTCTGTGTTCAAGAGCCCATTGATATCGAATCCTACGATTGTGCATTGCTATAGGTGGTACCCGTAGCGGTCTTCGGGAATGAAGGTTCACTTCATGCAAGCGGTTTCTGACTGTTTGGTCGCTAATTAAGTTCCCTGAAGAGTGATGAAGCCTCACGGCTAACATCATGGCGGTTATTGTTGGAGCTCTTCGAGTTAAGATTTGAATGTATCGGTCTTGTCTCCGTGTGGTGCAGCGATACACAACACTCTGACTTGTATTCAGAGCTAAAGCCACAGTACGTTGCCGGGAACCAGCTTCTATCATTCCCACGGCTCTGAGCATTTCTTCCCTGCTTAAATGACGTCGCCGCTCCATAATAACGTTGGTTTTAATCAGTAGTAGGGAAACAGTAGCACTAATAATGTCTTCAATGCGTTGTATGTTTTTATAGGGAAAATATTGACAGCTGATTTTCATCTTTTACTCGAATTTGATTAACAGTTCCTGTTTCAAATTATGAAATGCACCAAAAAGGATCCATATAAATATATAAAATCATAAATTTATTACAAAGCCACATCTCAATCTCAAGAAATCCGCATAAAAATGCTTGATCCCTAGACACTTTTGATGTGTGTATATATTTATATTTTTCACTCCATTATTATAGAAATTAGAGGGGGGCACACATTTTACCACTTTGGAAGCGTATATCTTTTAAACGATTAATTTTATGAAAAAGTGGTTTTAGAAACCTCAATCTCATTTTAAAGACCTGTATATAGATACCAGACATGCATAGGTTTCATGAAAAAAAAATATTTTCAGTTTTAGTTCCATGTATGGGGGGGCTCCCCATACATGGAACTAAAACTGAAAATATTTTTTAATTTAATTTAAATATATTTTAATTTTTTCTTAAAATCGGAAAGCGGTTCTCAGAATACATCAATCTACCAAGTTTTATATGTATAGTCCTAATAGTTTCGGAATAAAATGGCTGTAACATACGGACGGACGGATGGACAGACAGACAGACTAGTAGTTGTTGTAGTTATACATATTATATTATTATAGTTACTACAGAACCCTTCATGGGCAAGTCTGACTCGCACTTGGCCAATTTTTCTTTGGCTAATTCCCGTAGTAGACAGACCTTGTTATGGCACTTGGCGTATAATTTGTCGGACATAGAGGGAATGTCAAAGGAAGCTGAAACTTGTTCTAAACCAGAAAACCCGGCTCCTATCGACATAAAACTGCTTACAGAATTATCGTTCAGATTGAGGTCTGTAGGGCTATCTATCTGGTTCTTTACAATTTATTAATTCTATTTTTTTCGACACATTTGGCAACTAAAATAGAATTTCGATAGAAATCCTTTCTTAGTTGCAACTAGAGAATAAAATCCCGAGCATGTTTTTCAATCCCAGGATTACGTGATTCTTGATGCTGAATCCTGGGACCCTGGGGCTCTCCCCGGATTAGACTATGTGGTTTCTAATTGGTCTCAAATGTAAAAAATTGGCCAAGTGCGAGTCAGACTCGCGCATGAAGGGTTCCGTGTGTAACTATAATAATATAATATAATATAATATGTATATTTATTTGACGAAAAATACCTTACAAATTTCTTAAAACTAGCTTATTTACTTTTTTTACAACTACGCTAGATAACTTTGTTTTTCATAGTGTTTATATGAATTACAAAGTTATATTTGCGGTTTTAGAAAATATGCCGTATCTCAAAAACTGTTAACTCGATATCATTCAAACCAATTTTGGTTGAAAATTTACATTAAGATCTACAGATACATATTTTTTTTAGATTTTTCACTCCACTATTATAGAAGTTAGAGGGAGGGATACACATTTGACCACTTTGGAAGCTTATATCTTTTAAACGATTGACTTTATGAAAAAGTGGTTTCAGAAACCCCCATGTCATTTTTAAAGACCTGTCTATAAATACCACACACGCATAGGTTTCATGAAAACAAAAAATATATTTTCAGTTTTAGTATGGGGTAGTAGTATGTTCCTTTATTTTAAATGATTTTTAATTTTTTTCTCAATATCGGAAAGCGTTTCATAGAATACATCTACTTACCAAGTTTCACATGTATAGTCTTAATAGTTTTGGAATAAAATAGCTGTGACATACGGACGGACGGACAGACAGACAGACAGACAGACGGACAGACATGACGAAACTATAAGGGTTCCGTTTTTTGCCATTCGGCAACTGAACTCTAAAAAACGAGTAATTTCTTAAAATATATATTTTTAATTTTGGTACACTACACATATCACAGTATAGTAAGACAAGAAAAAATGACAAAAAGATACTATACTTTGTAAGAAATAAAAAGACAATAAAACTTATTTCGAATTTTGAAAATACAATCGTAGAAATATCAATGCATCCAAGGTTTGACTTCCAAGCCTGCTTCGTTTATTACCAACATAAGCAGCAGCTGAAAACGCTCGTTTAGGTTTTACACTGGTTGGAGGAATAGACAATAGATACTTATATGCTGTTTCTAAGTGATATCCACTAATTCCTCCATTTTCAAACAGGCTTATTTCACGTCTAATACTATATTTTGCCAACCCCGATTAATTTTGTATTTGTACTTCACGATCTGGGGATTTCATACTCTTATCAATTTCCAGCTATAACTTTTCCTTTAGTGTCAATTGGGGTTGGGATTGGGAGGTTTGTGGCCTTAACTCATCATCTGTTTGTGATCCTGATCTTCCTACTTCTTCTTCCGTGTCATCTCGACTTTTAAGTTTTTTAACAATACACTTTATTTGCTTCCAAACTAAAGCCTGTGTAGAAACTGGAAATAAGTCATGCCATTCCAAATCCGATAATAACTGATTTTCATCATCTTTTCATGGATTTTGTAATTAATTCAACACACCAGTCAAATCATCACTCCGTCGTTGCTTCATACGTTCCACTAAGGATGTTTTCATTTTTTGGCAAGTGTCAGCACTTGCCAAAAAATTATTATGCTAGATAGCTGTTTTATAAGAAATTTCAAAGCGGAATCAGCTGTGCATAAATTAGCATCTCGCCGACAGATTGCTTCTACTGTCAATTTAATTGGGGTCAGCACATCAACAATTTTATTTACCAATTCAAAATCAACTTCTTCCAAACGAATTGGATGATTGAGATCTATAAGAGCTTTTTGAATGAAGGTTTTTAAAAGATAAAATCGCTCCAGCATTGTTAAAAGTCTATTCCACCTGGTTTTACAGTCCAAAATTAGTGACAGCTCTTTTCCATGTTCAATTTTCATTTATTTTTGAAGTACTGTTTCATTTTTCAATGGTGATCTTTTGAAATACACTCTACAACTTTGCGGATTTTCTTTATCAGCTCATTAATGTTTTCATCTTGTGTTAACTCTGGTATGTGTTATAGCGCAAGGTCATTTTGTGACATTATGATTAAGTCTGATTCTGGACTGTCTAAGTCTTCTAAATGTTCATCATCATGGATGTCGTCCATATGATCAACAGCCACAGGTGGTTCATTTATAGTATCATCTGAGGTAGAGCTGTCTTGCAAATAATTATGTTTTTCATAAAGCCAGTATCCAGGGAAATATCAAATATACTTAGACGCTCTTTCAATATACGAAGACAATTTTCAGCCATACTTTCATACTTCCATAAATAGGAACAAGTCCTAAATTCCAAATTTTTTTATATGAATGAACACGTTGACTGCCATGTATGGTTTATTGGATGTTGAAGTCCACTTGTCGAAAGAAAGACTAAATCTTTCACCTGCACTTTTCAAATGTTTCAATTCTGCAGTTACTTGCTTTCTGATTTTTTCACTGTAATTCATGACACGTTTTTGAATGGTGACGGCTGACTTTGGTCTCCCGCCATTTGAAATACTTAATTTCAGATAATTGACTTTTAAATTTAAATGACGTAGGTCGTGGGTTTAAATTTAGAAAATATCTTGTAATGACCAAAGTTTTCAATATAATTAAGCATAACATAAAACTGGAAACATATCTTACAACTATACAATAATATAGGTTATCCATCAGAATTCAGACAGGCTTTAATGTCCTCTCATACCTAATTAACCTGTATTATAGATACATTGTAAGAATGATATTTTAAAAGAGTAACTGTGGAGTTTCTTGCCGGATCTTCTCCATAGAAAACGACCAATTTCGAACCGTGCCCTGCGCCAAACTGCTGACGTTTTATAAGTGCCCATGTAGGCCTATGTGAAATAAAACATTTTGAGTTTGAATTAATTTTTTTCTTAAAATTCAAACGCGAGCCAAAAATAATAAAAAATCACAAGAAACAGTAGTAGGTATCTCTACTACTATTTTTTAAGAGATAACATAGAGCAATCATGCCAGTAGCGTGCAACCAGCGCACCACGCACCATGAGACCATAAGTCTAGTTTAAGCATATACTAACGGGAACCCGTGTGAAATTAGTACTTCCCACAATATGATTATAAATTAAAGCCTGTCTGAATTCTTTAAAAATGTATAAATGTTGGTATATCCTTATTGAAGTTTTCCTTTAAAAAAGATTCTGCTAATAATGGCGAAGAATGTAGAGATTTAGTAACCTCTACTGGAATATTGGTAAAGTAATTTTCCAACTTCTCAGCCACTTTTGACTTATCTGAGATGACCTGATCATCGATGTTCAAAGTCAAATCATTCTAACCCTGTTGGTTTGTGTTTCCAGTTTCTTTGTTTATCAACTTCAACACAGTTTTTATTTTATTGTTAGAAATGCTAATTTTATTACTTTCTGATTTAGATTTAGCTTAGGGCGCATACTCTTTTAAATATCTTTGAGTAGTTTCTTACATAATTATGGAAGGCTTCATCGGAAGTCAATGATTTTTCATGGTATAAGTTGTATAAATTGTCTCAGCTTATTCTTATTCCAGCAGTGGCCCATTCATTAAATTTAGATTTATTACTCATTTGAAATTTTTTAACTGGACATGCCTTACTAAATTCGTGACATAGTGAAGAAAATAATATCCTGTAATTTTCATTGGGGTCATGGGAGTCAAAATTGGCCATTGAAAGATTACTTAACATGTTATCATTAAAAACATTAATTTCTTTTTAGTTAGTGGCCTAAACTTAATAGTCTTATTTAATTGCCGCTTTTTAACCAACTCAAAGGATACTAGTTGACCTGTATGGTCAGACCTAACTCCACTAATTTGAGACGAGTATTTTATGGCACAATTAGTATAAATATTATCTATGCATTGGGCTGATGTTGCTGTTAATCTTGTTGCTTCCTTGTATGTGCATTTTAAGTTAAATGAACCAAACAATGAAGTAAGCTTGCAGTGTTCAGGTGAATTTACTAACAAATCAATATTTAGGTGACCACAAACGACAACTAATTTATTATCTCTTATAAGCTTAGGTACTTAAAATTTCTCCCATTATCATTAAGAATGATGACAAGTTTGATGCTGGTGGTCTATAAACACTTAAGAAAGTTTGGCCTTCAACTTCTGTACATGCTACCTCACACAAGCAATCAACAGAGCAAGCGGTGATATATTTTTGTTCCTTATATCTAAGAGAATTACTACGCAATATTAAAGTTCCACTTCCTACTGAGGACCTGTTGTATGCACTAGTAACAGAAAAATATTAATTTTAAACAACATTCTGTCTGGTTTTAGCCAGGTTTCACAAAAACTTATGATATCTATATCATATTTATCTATTAACATTTCCTCATCTAATATTTTGCCGGAGAAACGATTTATATTCTGATGATATAGTAAAATTGTGTTATTATAACTCTCCTTTGTCACATCTAAGGGTTTAAACAATTAATTTCAGTATTATTAGATACCCTAGATAATACTGAATAGTCAGTTAACCTAGGATCAGTTAAATTGTCAATAACCCAGTGTAAATTGTAAGCTAACAAAGTAGCCAATGAACTTTCGTCGAAAATTCTAAAATGAATGTCAGGATTGCAAATGGGTATGCCCAAAAACCTATTACACGATGTTTGATGCAATATTTTGCAATCGACCACGTTTGCTGAGCAAGCGATATAATGCGGTCGCACTAAGTTCGCCGCGAGCTTAGTGTATTTCGAACAGCAACCGGGTGCACTCATTTTCATCATTTAGCGATAATTTTAGCCCTTACGTTACTTTGTTAATTATACTTAGCAATAAACCCTTGAAGGTTATCAGTGTATTTAACTTAGTAGACACACACGATATCCATATTAAATGTTGGAGAAAAAGTTGCATCCACCAAGGATGCAACTTTTTCTCCAACATTCAATATGAATATCGTATGTGTTTTAAATTGGATTTCAAAATGAAAGCCAGATTTGCAATCACCACCCCCAAAAACCCATTACACGATACCCATATCGAATATGTGAGAAAAAGTTGCATCCGCCATCTTGGATTTTAAAATGAATGCCAGATTTGCAATCACCACCCCCAAAAACCCATTACACGGTACCCATATCAAATGTTTGAGAAAAAGTTGCATCCGCCATCTTGGATTTTAAAATGAATGCCAGATTTGCAATCACCACCCCCAAAAACCCATTACACGATACCCATATCGAATGTTTGAGAAAAAGTTGCATCCGCCATCTTGGATTTTAAAATGAATGCCAGATTTGCAATCACCACCCCCAAAAACCCATTACACGATACCTATATCGAATGTTTGAGAAAAAGTTGCATCCGCCATCTTGGATTTTAAAATGAATGCCAGATTTGCAATCACCACCCCCAAAAACCCATTACACGATACCCATATCGAATGTTTGAGAAAAAGTTGCATCCGCCATCTTGGATTTTAAAATGAATGTCAGATTTGCAATCACCACCCCCAAAAACCCATTACACGGTACCCATATCGAATTTGTGAGAAAAAGTTGCATACGCCATCTTGAATTTAAAAATAAATTCCAGATTTGCAATCACCACCCCCAAAAACCCATTACACGATACCCATATCGAATGTTTGAAAAAAGTCTTCATCATCACTTTCACTTCCTCAAATGGTGCTTTTCGGGAGCAACTGCACAAGGTACTATTAGAAATACCCAAAACGCTATAGGTGTGCCTATAATATTTAAAGAGTTCCCTCGCTTTCTCCAGGATCCCATCATCAGATCCTGATTTCATAACAATGGAACCAACTAGAAAACCTTTCAAACGAAAAAAAAAATCCAAATCGGTCCAGCCGTCTTCGAGTTTGAGGTTACATACATAAAAAAAGTTTAAGACGAACTGAGAACCTTCTCCTTTTTTTTGAAGTCGGTTAAAAAGCAATAATAACATCACAAAATAGAAATACGTACTTTTTATGAGAATGGCTTTTTTTCGAAAATTTGCGCCAACTTTCTTCTAATAATATTTTTTTTACATTTTCCCATAATAAAACAAATATTGAAAAAAAATGTTAAAGAAATATATATTGAACAATAAAAAGTAATTGTTGGGTATGCATAATAAATCGTACTCAAAAAAACAAAAAATATGACTTATGTTATTCAGCGGATTGCTGCAATACATACGTACACAATAGATCGCGAATTATCGTTACCGGCGAAACGCTCCACGATGAGACGTGACCCCTCTCTGAGTTCCCGTGGACGACTGAATTTTCGACCGGTGTACGTTGCGTATGGTTCAAAATAGCGCGCAAATTAGAAGAAAAAATTAAAATTAAAACAACCAAGCGACATTTTTGAAATTTTAAAGCTGTAAATGATAGTATGATAATTAGAGAATAATATGAATTGAAGTTTATGAAAAAATTCAACAGTTTACTATCAAAATACAGCGACGCACGAGCATGTTTTGTAAGGATTTTTGTCCAACTTTATGTATTTTTGTTTAATAAACTATAAAATATTTTTAAATTTTGCCAACTATGTTTGCTAACACATTTATTCTAGTGTTCATTACATATTTTTGTATGGTAATTAAAGTACTATTATAGGTTATATTCCTTTAGTTGTGAAGACCGTTTCGAGTTATTTTACTCGGCGCAGCCTTAAGTAGAATCATAAGACTGATTGTGGTCAAATGCGAATACATCAATGATATTAAAAAATAAATATATTTAAACAATATTTTCAATATTTAATATCGACATCGCTCCGACGTGGATAATTTCAATTACATACTTGCACGTAAGCGGCAGACGAGTCAACATCTCCTAAGCATTTCTCGCGCAGTGATGAAACACGTGTCAAGTAAAGGGTTGCGTTGTATGTTGCATTACAACATGTTTTACATGTATATAGTAGTCATGATGAAGTCAACATGAAACACAGGCATAAAATATAAATTATGAACAATTTTGTAAGAAAAACTTATTTAAAAAAATCTAAAAAACCCGACTGCTCAACTGAAGTGTAAGAAACAAGTACATTTTTATTTTTAAAAGTGATAAGCAGGCGGGACCCAATTGAACATATTTTTTTAATTAAAATGAGATGGGTTAAATAAGTTAAAATTTTAATTAACATTTTTTTAGTTTTCCCGGTCGTGTCACATTGGCACTCCACCGGATTCAGAAAGTGAGTCCATATTTTTAAACTTTCTCATTGTGTTATTTTGCTAGTATTACACTAATGATAAACATGATATACTTTTTTGAAATCCTTATGTTAAGCCCTTTAATTTGATACCAATATAGTAGTATTTGAAAAAAAAAATATTTCACCATATATAATGGCTTCGCACAGCCGCCATGTTTATTTTTTTTTTTAAATTTCACTTATCTAAAAACACTTGGGCTGTTAAGACAAATCTAACGATACCTCAACTGTGTGAATCCGTTCAGCGGTTCTGGAGATATGGGGTAATAAAGAATATTACATACATACATACATACAAGATACGCGCGAAAAACATAATCCTTCCTTTGCAGTCGGGTAAAAAGATCTGAACACAAATTTCAATGTAATAGCTAGCTAAATATTTATAGTTTAATTCACCCCGCGACTCGTGTACCTAGATCCCGATCTCGGGGAAATTCCAGGATAAAAAATTACAAGTCCTGGATATGTTATTCCAAGATGTCAAACTATCTAATTACCAAATTTCATTGAGATCCGTTCTGTAGTTTTTGCTTGAAAGAGCATCAAACATACATATATCCTCACAAACTTTAGCATTTATAATATTATTAGTAGGACTAGCGACCCGGCCCGGCTTCGCTCGGGTAATAAAGTTAATATTTGCTGATATATTATGATTTTGCTTAATCAATTTCTCGTCCGGTAATTTGCCACATACATATATCGGCGATAACTCATAAGATATTCATTTTATTGATAAAGTGTAAAAAGCAATTTTGATCTACATTAAATCCTCAACATATCTGACGTATTTCATTGGATAAGAAATAATACCGTACTGTTAAAAAAGATTCGTAAATAACCAATGACGAATTATAATAGACGCGTCATATTCCCACAAAACACCTCTCAAAAACGGCACGAAACACACACAGAGAATTACTATCTAATACGTGTAAAGAAAGGGACAGAAAATAAATGCCATCTTTAGTTAACAACCTCCCCTAACGTCACGTGACTGACTTCATTCATACGCTAGCTGCCATTAGCCGTGTAGAAAAATAAAAATAAAAATTGTATTTCTGTTGATATTTACCTATGAAATGACACATTTTGACCTCTCACGGAAGCAGTATAATTAGTGCAACGTCTGAAAACACACAAAGGCATGCTTTTTTCCTAATTTTCTTTTAAAACACATTTTTTCTTAAGATGTGTAGTGTAGCGATCGCGACACAGGTTCGTGCGTAACTAAACAGACACGAGGCACTTACCTTGATTTCAACTTGCCATTTTAGAGCGCGGACAACGTATCTATAGTTTATTATATATCTTTGTAAATAACCCATCATTTTAATGTAATTTGTATAAGAAAACAATGGTTATTGTGGGTTATTTTTGGGAGATAGACATGTGCCATCGCGGATTTTTTGTAGACCTATAAAAGAGAAACAATCCCGCCATACATTGTATTTTTATAACTCAAAAGGTTTTGGCAGCGTTTTCGATTAAAGCTAACAACTATATGCTTAACTAGCTTCTGCCCGCGACTTCGTCCGCGTAGAAGTCGAAATAATTCCACGGGATCCCGTCCCCGACTTGCTTGACAAATTTTATAATAGCTCGGCGAATATGCATTATATAAAGATAATTTATAGCCTATAGCACTTAGGGATAATACAGCTACATGTAAGAGAAAGAATTTTCAAAATCGGTTCGGTAGTTTCAGAGATTACCCCATACATAGAAACTTACAAACTTACAAATTTTACCTCTTTATAATATTAGTATAGATTATTTCCGACATGTTCAAGTAATATCGTCGTATTTCATTCAATCTACACAAAACCTTAACTTATTATATACCAGGTGTATTGAGTGATTCCTCAGGAAGATTTAGGTCCTAAACCTTCCTCAGGAATCACTCTATCTATTAAAAAAACCCGCATCAAAATCCGTTGCGGAGTTTTTAAGATCTAAGCATACATAGGGACAGACTGACAGGGAAGTGACTTTGTTTTATACTATGTAGTGAAGTAGGATAAAAATGTATCTACTTATAACGTAAAATTCAAGCAAACTAAATAAGTAAAATGTCTGGTTAATGGAATCGGTACACGAAATAAAAACAAAGACTTATTATATGTACTACATTTTACTTTACTTTCTTTCTATAACAAATGGAAGTGCAATACCCTTGATTCTAGGTAATACAAATACTTATCTGAATAAATTGTCTTTTTTCACACGCAATACTCAGACACTTTAAATTAAAATAAAACTAGACTTACGGCTTCCAGTATGCAAGGTAATAGAAAACGCGTTCAGTACAGTCAACAAAATAACTACATTTCAATATCTTTGTTGACCTTACAATATATCGACGGTTAAAAGGAAATAGGGTATAAGCGACATTTTGGACTGGTATTGTTTTGAAAGCCGACTATTTCTTGTGTTCTATTATCTTTTATACAACCACTGTGAAAAGTACCTTATCCTTCTTTTACTATAACACTTATTCAACTGTCTGATGTATTAATAAAAAAAAAAATACATAATTTTTTCTAAAATTCTAAATTTTGAATGGCTCTCCTAAACATTTCTTTTTTGTCGCTTCTACCCTATTTTATTTTAACCGTCGCGTCGATATATTTTTTTACCTTTGTTATTATAAAGCGGAAAGGTTTATTTGTCTGTTTGAATGCGCTAATCTTCGAAAGATCTGGGTGGATTTGGATGAAATTTGATATTAAAGTAGCTTGAAACTTAAGGAAGGTTATACGCACTACGTAGCTTCACTTGGAGGCGGCTTTTAACTGACTGCAAAAGAGGGAGGTTATGTTTTTATCATGATAAAGTCGACAGGAGCGCACTTGCTAATAGTCAATAAATATGGCATGTAATTCTAATCGAATAAGCAGCTTCGCCTTTTCTCTGATGCATCTGAGTACCTACCAGTGTTTTACATTTATGTAAAATATAATTAAAAACTATAAACCTATGATTGTGAGAAGAACCTATAATTGGCTTTAAGTTACGTATACCACTGCAATTAATGTTGAGTAGCTGTTGGTTCTCCTTTTTATAAATAAATATATAAAAGATACACGGATGCTTCTGCTTTTAGCCGATGTTACATACAGCTGTGATATTCTGTAAGACCTCATTCTAAACTTCGAATCTGAATCCGCTGTGAGTTTATTGATTGGCGTTCTTAAAGCTCGGTTGTTAATTCGAATTTACACTAGCGCTACCCTTGCGAGCGTGTCAGCGAGTTGAACTAAAGATTTTGACAGATAAAGTATGAGATGACGTGAGAAGTGGCATTCGGTAAGGTAATTCCTCCGTCACTTCGACGCTGTTTACAGAATGCAAAATCAAGGTCACTTTGAACCATAAGCGAAGTGACAGTGAATAGCGACATGTGAGATGCGAGTTGTTGTTCGAATTTTACAGAATCGACGTACAGGTAAGGTTTATTTCACATAGACCTACATGGGCACGTATAAAACGTTAGAACTAGGAAAAGACTCGAACGTTGCACAAAGGGTTCGAAATTGGTCGTTTGCTATGAAGAAGAACCGGCAATAAACTCCACAGTTACTCTTTTCAAAATATCATTTAATTGTACAATGTATATATAATACAGATTTAATAGGTATGAGAGGACAATTAGACCAATTAACATAGCACCAAGTAATTACAAATAAAAAGTTCAAAAACGAATCTAAGAGTCTACATAGTGTTCTCCCATTCACAAAAAGACTAAATTATTAAAACAACTTGTCAAGCTACAACATTAGACTCCACTAATGAAGGAAACTAAAGCGTTGTAAAATGAATAATAAAAACGAAACAATAAACAAATTCGGTCAAATCGGATAAATAACACGATACACTCACGAAAGTGTAGTTGTTAATAAACTACTCGATAACGCAATCACAATAAGCCAGGGAATCCAAATATGCTTCTTGTTTCTGCCGACCATACCCACATACCTAGGTCCCCGATACCGAGTGAGAAAATAAAATACAGTAAATGCGATTAGTCCGTGTAATTCATACATGTGTAATGCTGGCTTCTGATTGGCCACTCGTTTGTAGACCAGTGGTTCTCAAAGTCGGCAGTATAAGGACCCTAGTAAGCAAATCCAAATTTTACTTGGGTTTTGCTTTAATTTCAAGAAGAAAGACATGTTGGAGTGTACATGTATGAACAATAATTTTGTTTCATAATTAATTGCAAGAGTGTTATTTGAATGAAGAACATGTTTCTTTTGCCTGTCTCTTGTCATTTATGCTTTTATATACAATTTAATACATTTCTGTTCGATGATATATACTAATTATAAAAACATCATTAATCTAAAAAAAATCTTTTGTCGGGGGTAAAAGCATCAAATGACTCCACCCACTCCGGGTGGAGATGAGGGGATTGTCAGACTACTGATTAAAAACTCAACCTTGTCCTTTAGTTCCACCTACGTTATTGGGCCGCGGGATTTCTTTAGAAATTCCCACTGTTGACCTCCATCATTATGAGAATAATATTGATGATAAATATGACAAAAAATAATGTGCCTATCTGGGTTCGAACTCACAAACTAGAACTCGTAAATAGTGCCGTGACCTCTGGGACACCACGGCTCTACAATAATAGTATTAGTACGTACGTATTAAAGGTTAATGTTGAGTACCACTGTGTAGTCCCCTCTTGCGAAATGCTAATTAAGAGACGTGTTAGATGAACCGAAAGATATTTGGGTCAGTTTAACTGCGTGTCTTATTTAGGTTATGCACGGTCGACATAAAATTGAATTAGAAGTATAGAAAACTAGCTTTTGCCCGTGACTTCGTTCACGTGGGAGGTTTTTCTCGCTTAAATACCAATCCCGTTGGAATTTCGAGACCAAAACTATCCTATGTCCTTTGCAGGGTCCTTAAATATTCCCACGCCAAATTTCATCTAAAACGGTTCAGCGGTTTAGGCGTGAAAAGGTAACACACAGACAGACAGAGTTACTTTCGCATTTATAATATTAGTATGGATTATACCTACCTACATAGGTAGAAATTGGATGAAAATGTATGTATTTATCACGATACCATACCATTACAGGTTTATCACCTAATGAGATAATAATACGCTAATGTAGTCAACTATTAAAAACTACAGCCAAACAATTAAAAAGGAACAACTTTCGATCATGGACACTACAATCTCCATGTCTACGTCACATATCTCATAGAGAGTTCTCACTATGAACCTACACAGAGTACAACAAAATAA
Organism: Tholera decimalis; assembly: GCA_943138885.2. Taxonomy (NCBI): domain Eukaryota; kingdom Metazoa; phylum Arthropoda; class Insecta; order Lepidoptera; family Noctuidae; genus Tholera; species Tholera decimalis. The sequence goes on along the minus strand of OW964557.2, from coordinate 2,859,600 downwards.
GTCTATGTCTTCTGCTATACTGATGACGATACGGAGTGCGCGCGTAAACAGCGCCTCATTTACCAACTTAGTGCGGCCGCGCGGCACTGCGCTGCCCTGCACTAACTAAAAGGCCGTTAAGTCACAAAAGGTCATTTTTCACTTTTTAATGTAACCTTATACTACTTTTTATGCTCTATCTTTTGGTTTAAGAATCATTTTCCTACGATTAATAATTTTTAAGATACAGCAATTTTGCTGAGTAGTTGAACCACATAATTTTTGTCACTTCCTTAGTTAAAAAGCGACTAAACAACAATACTATATATACAGTACTAAAATATAGTACAATACTAAAAAATAATTAATATTTACAAACAAAAACGACATATATTGTGCACAGAAACTAAGTCCGCAAAAATAATTTACAGTCGTCGTCCAAGCTAGCGTAGTTTTGTAGAAAAATCATTTCCCACTTATTTTTAAGTTTACTCGAAAAGTACATTTTGGGGTTAGCGGCTTTTTAGTTAGTATAGGGCAGTGCGAGCTACCACACACCACACGTATCTGTCCAGAACACACATGCACACTTGTTGCAAAACGTCCGATTTGAAAATCTTTCCCCTCATCACCTTAAGAGCCATTTTTCAAAATTTGAACGCTCGAGTTTAGGTAAAAATCGGCATATATGCGTGGCGATGCACACATAAACAGCACTAATAGTGTAGAGAGAGTGTCGAGTCGGACTAAACAATTTTGAGCTGTTATAATCGTCTTTATAAGAAAGAGAAATGATTACTTAAATGACTTAAGATTTAAAAAATGAAAGACATGTATAAAGTATATATTTAAATGAAAAATGGAAGTTATGTTACAACCGACTTCAACAAAATTGAACTCAAAAGTGTAAAATTGGTGTTAATTAACTAAGAAAAATCACACTTTTTGTGTACGTACGTACGTACGCACGTACGTTATGAGTTGTAGTTTCCGATATTTATTTTTTAATAAACTGTTACAGAAGGAAGGTTATTTTTTACGTTAAATTATAAATGATATTTATTTCTACAAATAGGTTACAAGTAAGAAAAAGTGTTGGTGTGTCTATACAAATATATATATATATTCCTGTCATAATTGAACCATATACCGCGCCTTGATTGAGTTTAGATTTTTCAGTTGTGTTGGGGTCTGAAGTTTTCAGAATAAAGCTAGATACACACATCTTACATTTCAAGTAAAATTTGGATATGAGACCAATCCGTTTCTCTTTTTCTATTTTTAGATAGCTCATATTGTAGCCGACCTTTTCACTGTGTTTGCTTATATTGATTAATTGACTCCAAAAGTACTGACAATCTATTATTCGCGTTCCATGCACTTTATCATTATTTTAAAAAATAAAAATTAGCATTTCAGAAATTTTAACTTTGTAATGAAATATACATACGTAAAACTGGAAAAGAGGTAATTGTAATCATCATTATGAATATCTTTTAGCATGGGATCAACCTTAAAATTGCGAAAAAGAATAGACGACCTCGTTCATTTATAAGTGTGCATAACTGGACAAAATTTACTAAACAGCTGATGATGATTTTCACGTTCATAATAATGAGTACAATTACCCCATTTAAGGGTTTATGTATATTCCGTTATACCCTGTATAACATGTTTAAAATATATTACCCTAAAGTTAGTTAGTTTATCTTCAGACAACTACATATCTGAAGATTTTTGTACGTTCAAAATTTTCTACCTATGCAATCATATACAACGTGTAACGGAAACCCCATATCTATCCAAAAGGACTGAAGACAACATCTGGTATGGAGTCTCTATGCAAAGTTTCAGCTCAAAATAAGTGACTCACAGAATTGACCCCAAATTATCGGTTTCATAAACGTGTCACATCACTATGAGGGTCATCACTTTCCACGTCACTAGCCAATAACACGATAATTCTCTTCGTTCTTCTTAATTTGAAAAATGTATTGAAATTTCTAATAAGCTCCACACATGTAGACATAAGATTAGAAAACCCTTGCTATATCGTTTGTTATGTGTGTTATGTCAAAGAAGCCGTGCACTTGGTATGTATATAACCTTTAAATTACACGTTGTATATATGTTTATACACTGGTGTTGTTTCATATATATATACTGGACAGCAAATAAACCGAGCCACCCGCTACCTAAGCACTGTAATTCGATTTTCTCAAAAACTAAAAAACCTACAATTATCAAAGTTGTACCTACAGAAAGTGCGTTTCATGGTGATTAAAATGAATGGAAACTCATTGGGTTTAATCAATATTTCAGTGGTTATTAAGGATTTTACAAAGAAGAGTCGTTTTCCAGTCGTGACAATCGTTAGTAATGATAAACTGAAAAAAAATTAAAACAAAAACAAAGATAAAATCAAAAAAACGTTTTTGATCAATATTCCGTATTCCCTCCCCTTGCTCGGATAACTGCCAGCATCCTTGTATTCATCGACCTTACGAGCCTGACGATAAAATCTTGAGGAATTGTATTCCACTCCTCTTCAATTGCGATTCGCAGCTCTGGAAGCCTTGTTGGAGCAGGTACCCGGGCTCGAACCCGACGTTTCAGCTCATTCCATAAGTGTTCTATCGGATTCAAGTCCGGGCTTCGAGCTGGCCAGTCCATCGTACGAATGCTGACGTCGCGTAGATACTGGGTCACCACATGAGCAACATGAGGCCGTACATTATCATGCATCAATTGCATATCCTGTCCGATATATCCTGCGTAAGGTACCACATGGTCTGCGAGGATTTCAGTAATGTAGCGATGAGAAGTCAGTCCACGTGTACGGCCCGTCGGTTCGATGAAAACTAACGCTGTATGTGCTGCTAACGAGATGCCGCCCCAGACCATTACAGATCCTCCTCCATAAGCAACAGTTTCCTCGATGCAACACTGAGAATAACGTTCTCCAGGGCGACGATATACTCTCTGACGTCGATCACTTCCATGTAGACTCACCCTGGTCTCATCAGTGAAGAGTACATTACTCCACTGCTCTAATGTCCAATCCCTATGCTCTCGAGCAAATTCAAGTCGTGCTCGACGGTGTGCTACCATTAATGCTGGGCCTGTTGCAGCTCTTTTTGGGGTTAGGTTCCGTTCAGCAAGTCTCCTTCTGACGGTATCTGAACTTATGACCACTTGGCGTTCGTCACGCAGACTTTGTTGGACTTGAACTGCGTTGAGGTAGCGATTTCGCAGAACAGTAAGGTGGATATAACGATCATCTGCTGCTGATGTAGCCCTAGGTCTGCCCGTACCTGGACGGCGATCGAATTCTCCAGTCTCTAGGTATCGTCTGTAAACTCGTTGCACCGAAGATCTGCTGATTCGAAGCCTTCGAGCGACTTCACGTTGCGCAATACCTGCTTGAAGTAATGCTACAGCTTGAGCTGCTTCCTGAGGTGTTGTATCCATTATTAATCGAAAAAATTAACAAAAACACACGCGTCTGAGCAAACGATGGACAAAAACTAAAGAAATGATAAGAAATATCCGACTACCCCCATTGTAGAGAAAAAGAACGCTAATTTCAAACTCTGGTGAAAACAGAGCAAATCGTTAGCATTATGTTTGTTGCTTGATTACAATGTGAGTTGACGGTACTTTTGAATTAATTTGTAGTCATTTTAATCACCATAAAACGCACTTTTTGTAGGTATAACTTTGATAGTTGTAAATTTTATACTTTTTGAGAAAATCGAATCAGAGTTCCTAGGTAGCGGGTGGCTCGGTTTATTTGCTGACCAGTGTAGTTTAGACTATCGCCGTTATTTACATATATTATCTTAAATTTTTCGGCTTTTTTACCAGGTACCTTTTATTTGATCTCTGATAACTTCCTAACTACTTTATCTTTCTGTGATTATGGCGTTTTCAATATTACCAAAATACCGGGTCCCAAACAAAAGGCACGCTGTAGAAGACCTTATTTATATAAGTAATGCTGTTTCGTATTAACTAAATTCAGAACTAAAGAAATATAGAAAGTCCAAAAAGTATTTACTATTGAGTTCTAAACTTCCGCTAAATCGTCAAGTCTGATGTCTAATGCAACGGGTGGTTATTCCTATAAAATTTAAGATAAGATATGATAATTTACCACTGAATAGACTAGAAACTACACAGTCACTCTGAAGGGTAACTGAAAAGACAATGCTTGATGACGACCTTTCGGTTCAACACCTAAATTGAAGTAACTACATAAATAAATAGTCCAAATAATATTTACGTTTGCGTTCGAAAGTTCCATTGCATCATCAAGCCTAAGGTCTAAAGCTACAGGATTAATACGATTGCAATAAAATTAATTTTATCTTTTATTTTGAGGTGGAAAATGCAATAAATGAGTTTTCCCACTCTAGGTGGAGGATGGGAGTGCTAGAATTCTACTGACTAAAAATCCACCCCATTCCATCAGCAGCCCTTAAGTGCCGTGGCCGCGGTATCTTGTTATTTATTTATTTTATCTCAAATAAAATAAACTATGTATTAAAAAATAAACCTGACTTACAAAAAAACACTGCAAAGAGAAAAATAACTTTAATTTCGGAATTCATTATCAAAAACTATACTACAAAACCAAAGACACCGACTCACGAAATTAAAGTAATTTTTCACTTTGCAGTGTTTCCTTTTTAAAGTTTGATTATATGTCGCTTTTTAGTGGGTTGGTTTGTAATTTACCCAGTTTAAAAGCCTAAACGTCAACTTTGTATCACCTTTTGAAAAAAATTTTTTTTTTCTAATGCATGGACGATAGCGTTTAGTTCTCTTGGTACTTCACAATCAGCTCTACTTCACGATATGCAGTGTGACGGGCATAAATTGTTTGGAAATTTTATTCAAGTAATCGAATCGCAACCCACGAAATACTTATTATAGGTGTGCCTATAATATTTGAAGAGTTCCCTCGATTTCTCCATGATTCCATCATCAGATCCTAACTTGATGATAATGGAACTCACCTTGAAGTAAATCCTTTCAAATAAAAAAGAATTTTCTAAATCGGTCTAGCCATCTACTAAAACTACTACAAAAATACAGTCGAATTGAGAACCTCCTCCTTTTTTTTTAAGTAGATTTAAAAATAAATCAATAAAGAAAATATGACATTTGTTAAATTGTATTTATAATTCTACAGTACTGAACAACAGTTAGGGTTTAATTTCTTAAGTGCTTCCATCTTTTGTGATTATTTGTGATTTTTTTTTTCTTAAAACTTTTGTAGCCCTAAATTTAGACTACATCAAATTATTACTTTATATTATAAAAGCAAAAAACTTTTAAACTAAAAATAAAATCGACTTTGCTTTCCTTCGTCGGTGTTTTTTTTTTTCGTATTTTCGTGTTTGGACACCGACTTCCAAATAGTTAGTTAAAAAGGGTTTTTAACGCTTTTTAATTTGTAATTTATCAAGTTACAAAAGCCAAAATGTCAACTACTTATCACCTTATACAAAATATAGCTTCTCCCGATGCAGAGCCGATAATTTTTGAGGAGTTCTCCTGGTACTTCAGCATCAGCTTTACTTCACCATAATTATGCATTGTAACGAGCATAAAGTGCTTAGCCATATTCAAGTAATCGAATCGCAACCCACGAAATACTTATTATTGAGTAGTTCCGGTGGCCATCTGTGGTCTTCATCATCAGTTCCACTTTACTAAATGGTGTTTTTCAAGAGCAACTGCACAAGTTACTACAAAAAATAACCAAATCGCTATAGGTGTGCCTATAATATTTGAAGAGTTCCCTCGATTTCTCCATGATTCCATCATCAGATCCTGACGTGATGACAATGGAAACAATAAAAAAGTATACACTATCAAACAAAAAAATAAATTTTTAAAATCGGTCTAGCCGTCTTCAAGTAATCAGGGAGCATACATAAAAAAATCCGACGAACTGAGAACCTCCTCCTTTTTTTTGAAGTCGGTTGAAAAAGATTTACCTTGCTTCATGTGCATTCTTTAATTCTGACTTACAGGTTTTGGAAAAAACTTAGTTTAGGCACCAGTCTCCCACAAATTATGTTTAAATTGTCTGTACCTTATGTCAATTATCTAATGTATTAATTTGAGGTGAGAAAATAAATAAATTCTATTCTAAATAAATAAATTCTATTCTAATTCTATTCTTAATGATGCAAAATTATTGCGTTTCCCTTTTTTGACACAATGGTATACACCGTGCCTGTTCTCCGTAGCTAAAACAATTACGTATAAAGCACTAAAAATATTTCTTACAAAAAAATACGTGTATCAAAACCCGCGTAGTCGTAGTATAGTTAGCGTTCTCGATACGTGCGATCGACTGTCGGAACGCGGAAAAAATTGACGCACGTCCTACCCTGGCGGGCGCTCGGGCCATACTAAATGGGGCTAGCTTGGACAACGTAATATATAGTAATTTAGAGCGTTCTTAAAATCATGTTATTACAAAATTACATGATCGCATTGTCATAAAAGCTATTTATTTGAATTCTTCACAGAACAAAGTTTATTTTGACGTAATTTTTTTATCGAAATTACGCCTTATTAAATGCGAATAATCGCGACAAACTTGCGCTACAGCACCTAAAAATAGACAATAGTTTTTATTTTTTTTCTAAATAATGCAATAAATAATCTTGAATATTGAACATTAGTTCACAAATCAAGTATATGTCTTATACTATCCATATTTTTGTCACCTGAATTTGTGAACATTAGTCATAGATTCCGGAATCTGAAGTTGACTCTACGATGATATTTCTGTAAACTACTTTTGGGAGATTATTCACCACAAAGCGATGCAGATGTTTTAAGTAAATGTTAAACGATAAAACACTTCATTAATAGTTGATCTATTTTAGACATGTATTTTAAAAATTCAAAGTATGACGTAAGATGGTAAAGCAGGCGATTGAAATCTTAGAAATTTACGAAAAAACGTCTAATGGCTCTTAAAGATACATGGGACAAGCGCTAAACTATAAAAAATTGTAAAATATTATTACTTGTTGGCAAAGATATATAATAAACTATAGATACGTTGTCCGCGCTCTAAAATGGCAAGTTGAAATCAAGGTAAGTGCCTCGTGTCTGTTTAGTTACGCACGAACCTGTGTCGCGATCGCTACACTACACATCTTAAGAAAAAATGTGTTTTAAAAGAAAATTAGGAAAAAAACATGCCTTTGTGTGTTTTCAGACGTTGCACTAATTATACTGCTTCCGTGAGAGGTCAAAATGTGTCATTTCATAGGTAAATATCAACAAAAATACAATTTTTATTTTTATTTTTCTACACGGCTAATGGCGGCTAGCGTATGAATGAAGTCAGTCACGTGACGTTAGGGGAGGTTGTTAACTAAAGATGGCATTTATTTTCTGTCCCTTTCCTTACACGTATTAGATAGTAATTCTCTATGTGTGTGTTTCGTGCCGTTTTTGAGAGGTGTTTTGTGGGAATATGACGCGTCTATTATAATACGTCATTGCTTGTTGGGTGATGACAGGCGCATGAATCCCTATCAAAGGTTTAAGCTATTCCTGCCGTTTCATGAATTAAGCAAGTCAGTCCCGGCTGTCATTTACTTCCTTAACAATCGTTACGGAGAGTCAGAAACCAAAAAAATTTACACTAATCTTGTCAAGGGTTATCCTGTTATCCGGCTCTGGATTGATGATATTTCAAATACGTAGTCACTCCATAAACATTAGTACTCAGTTAGATTGTAACTGGACATCAGCACAGTTGTGAAAGGGGTAGAATGGTCATTACTCTTAATTTAATTTTCCCCACACTAGAAATTTGCGCGCACCTTTGCGTCGAATTGCAAAAAATTTCACCACAACTTTCTCAGACACAGACATATTTACATTGTCGTCTAATAGATTTAAACATTCCGTGACCAACAAAATTCATAGTTTAGTTAAATAGAAATGTATTATTGTTTTTTTTTTCTTAATTTGTAAATAATATTTTCTTCTTTAAAAAGTACCTATGTAGATTCACTTGCTTTCGCTTATTTAGTTCAAATATAAAATTGATGTGACCAATATGTGGATAATGTCGTGAGCTACACATATACCAATAGGTACTTTTGTAATCATTCATAATTTTAATCACATTTGTGTAACTGTTTGTTTATAATATTGTATGTAATTATTTGGGAGAACGTGCGTGTGCTGACTGTATTGTGGATCGATAAACTTATATTTATTTGTTTACATTGTGGTTACTGCATATTTATTTTATATAATATGTATTTTATCTACACTAAATTAAAATTAATAAAACATATGAGAAAAATAAATGGTTGCTGATCTCCGAGACTATACTGGTTTACGCACACAAACATGACACATTTGGCCTGACGTTTTAAATAGTTAGAACGTAGTTATGAGGGTACCTGGTTTCTAACTGGCCAGCTATGAGTTCAAACCTTAGATAGACCTACCCTTCTAATGTTTTACAATTGTTTTTTCTCCATCTTATGTTTAAACGTAAATTTAATGTACTTTTTTATTATTACTATTGCATGCTGCGTCATTAGACGACGATGAAACTATTGTTAAAACATCAAATCTCATATAAGTGAACTGTACAATGTTCTTTTTGAGAAATAAAGATTCTTTAAACCTAATTTCTCCTGTAGCCTTGGTATGTTTATAAAATATTTAAACTCATATATACACACGGTACAACAGACTGCCTGGAGGCCATGCAAATATTTGTTTCGTGCGGAAATTGAACACTTGACACGTAGCACTGACAACCGTCAGTTATATCGCCAAACACTTACCAAGGACTTCATAGAATGCTATAACTGAAATCATAGCACAGATTACTAATAATAGCACAAAACGTTTTGGGAATATTTTCATTGTGTGTATGGCTAAGAAGTGGAATTCCCTGCCGGAGTCTGTATTTCCTAATAGGCGTAAGCTTGATGGTCATTAAGTAAAGTGTCAAGATATTCTATATATTATTTATGTAAGTATCAAGTTGAAATGGTATTTAAGTCAAGTATGAATAGGTTACTTCTAGGTAATCGTGCTCCCGACCACATCATCACTTACCATCAGGTGAGATGGTGGTTAAACTGGAGCCTATTATCAATAAAAACTCTAACTTGGACTCGCACACGAAGGGTTCCGTACATTATCTATAAAAACGTTTGTTGTATTTGAGCCCCCTTAAATATTTATTTAATGTTTTTTTTAGTACATATTTGTTGTTATAGCGGCAACAGAAATACATCATCTGTGAAAATTTCAACTGTCTAGCTACCACGGCTCATAAGATACAGCCTGCGGGTCTAGACAAAATCCATTTTCTGTAAGCGTTAACGCCAACGGAAAAATTAAATTGTATGAAGTTGACATTTGCTAACCACATGTCACGTGATTGTCACGTGTTAGTAAATGTCAACTCCATACAATTTAATTTTTCCGTTGGCGTTAACGCTTACAGAAAATGGATTTTGTCTAGGCCCGCTGGTGACTGACAGATAGACATCGGAGCCTTAGTAATAGGGTCCCGTTTTTACCCTTTGGGTACGGAATCCTAAAAACTATAAGATACAATACAAAATCTAAGGCGTCAATTTAAATTAAGTTGCGATACTACGCAGATCACAGGTATCGGCGATAAAAATCTTTTTTTTTATTGTATATGTATATTATTGTAGTTTAAGTAAACTAAGCTAACGTGCGGTAACATAACTAGTTTTATTACAATATTAATTATCGCATTCATTTTTATTAGTAGATTACTATGGAGAATCGTTTTAATAAAACTCAGTTCTTGTAAATTGGCTGTAAATCTGATAGTTTGATAGAAAATGATAATTAAACTAAATTCATTACATGGGATGTTATTTAATTTTATTAGAAGAAAATACATGTTGTGTTATGAATTTTATATCCTTAGTTTTTTGCAAGTGGTATCGAAGCGTTTATAGTTAAAATTACATGACGAGCCGAGAAAAATTATGACCTAATCGAAGGTCTATCCGAATTCTGATATTGATCTAAATTCTTTTTAACAGACTTCAAAAAAAGGAAGAGGTTCTCAGTTCGTCTTGAACTTTTTTTATTATTTATGTTACCTCATAACTCGGAGACGGCTGGACCGATTTGGAAAATTCTTTTTTAATTTGAAAGGGTATACACTCTACTTTTTTTTACTTTCTGCTACTGTAGTTGGTTCCATTGTCATCACATAAGGATCTGATGGTGAAATCATGGAGAAATCGAGGGAACTCTTCAAATATTATAGGCACACCTATAGCGTTTTGGTTTTGAGAGATGCAGTTGCTCTCGAAAAGCACCATTTGGGTAAGTGGAACTGATGATGAAGACCACAAATGTCCACCGAAACAACTCAATAATAATCATTTAGTGGATTGCGATTCGATTACTTGAATATGGATGTCAAGCACTTTATAAAGTGCTCGTCACAATGCATATGGTGAAATAGGGCTAAATAATGGTGAAGTACCTTGAGAATTCCTCAAAAATTAACGGCTTTTCATCGGTAAAAGCAATATTTTGTAAAAGGTGATAAGTAGATGACATTTTGGCTTTTTTTAACTAGATAAATTACAAACCGACCCACTAAAAAGCGTGAAATAAAACTTTTTAGCATAAAATAAAACCGACTTCCATATTAAAACAAAGGCAAAAATAACTTTAATTTCGGAAGGCAGTGTCAAAAATAAGAAAATACAAAACCAATAACACCGACTACCGAAATTGAAGTTATTTTTGCCTTTGTAGTGTTATTTTTAGTCGTAAAAGCGTGATTGATTGATGTACATGCTTAATATTTTTTTCAAACCTAACTGCTTTTCTTTAAGATTGCACCATATGTTTATAAAAGAGAAAGTTCACTCATTCATTCAATCATTCGTCCAGCCATTAATTAATTACGAAATCTCGAAAATTACAACGATCATAACGATGAAATTGTGAGAAAGAAACGGAGAGATACTTGGAAAATGTAGTTTGGCTTGGTTTATTCGAACTAATAGAGGTTAGCACAGTGAATCTGGCGTGTACTGTTTGTGTGTTTTGTTATAAATTAATCGTTGCCATCATGTAACTAGTTTAAATACGAAACGCTTTCACGTAGTCAAAACCCTAATCTAGCCTAGGCTATTGTATTCAGTTGCAGTTCAGTTGCCTTGCGTGTCGGGGCCGTGATATCTCGTTAGAACATTCCCGCAGTCACGGATATAGATAATATTTAGGGTACGATTTTCAATAGTTTTGACGTATAAATGATATTGGCAAGTTCTAATCATATTTTATATTTATTTATTTATTTCTAAGGGACAATTAACAGCTACAAAACACAAACATGCATAAGTACAACTCATTGCACGTGCATAAAAATGCAATATTTGCAACCCACTACATTCATTCGCATATTAACAAAAACCGGCCATGTGCGAGTCAGACTCGCGCACGAAGGGTTCCGTACCATTATCTATAAAAACGGCAAAAAAAATCATGTCTGTTGTATGGGAGCCTTAAATATTTATTTTATTCTGTTTTTTAGTATTTGTGCGGCAACAGAAATACATCATCTATGAAAGTTTCAACTGTCTAACTATCACGGTTCATGAGAAACAGCCTGGTGACAGACGGTCAGACAAACGGCCAGTGGAGTCTTAATAATAGGGTCCCGTTTTATTCTTTAGGTACGGAACCCTAAAAAGTATGTATGCAGTATAAATTAAAAATCAAATTATTAGTATTACATTAAAATCAATAATTAAAATTATTTCATTAAATAAAATACTATTCATTAAATTAACATGTATGTATCTATAATAATAATTCGGTATTTATAGCATATTAATAAGTACTTGCCTCATAATTACAACCGAGAAAGTAACACTATGTAGATGCAGCGACGGCACCTGCATAGTGATAAAGAAGATAAGCATCTAAAATAGGCTGTGTACACTAGAAACTAGACCAAAAGCGTATGACACATGACTGGAGTTTATTTTAATAGTCATTATAGAGTCTTTATCTATACACATGAGACATAATTATAAAGCCCTACTAATATTTTAAGTGCGAAAGTAACTTAGCCTGTCTGTTACACTTTCACGTTTAAACCACTCAACCGATTTTGATGAAATTTGGTACAGATATAGATCAGACTTTTTTTTCTGGGTGGGTCTTGTGCGGTCGGATAAGAAGTGGAATTCCCTGCCGGAGTCTGTGTTTCCCGATAGCTATAACCTGAGGGTATTTAAGTCGAGAGTGAATAGGTTACTTCTAGACAAGCGTGCTCCATCTTCGACCACATCATCGCTTACCATCAGGTGAGATGGTAGTCAAACGAGAGTGGATCAATAAAAAAAAAACAATGAAGTAAACTTAATTTTTCTGTATATTTGTCCGGACTAAACTTTGGAACGTTTGAATCGATTGTAATAGAAATTTCGCTGGAAGAAAGAGGAGGCTATAGACATGGCTACTATTTAAACAATGTGTAACGGAAACCCTATATCTATCCACAAGGGCTGAAGACAACATCTGGTATGGAGACTCTATGCACAGTTTCAGCTCAAAATAAGTGACTCGAAAAATTGATACCAAATTATCAGTTTCATATGTTTCTTGAATGCCAATCATAATAGACCTGTCACAGCACTACGAGGGTTAATAACTTTCCACGTGACTTGGCAATAACACGATAATTCTCTTCGTTCTTCTTAATTTGAAAGATTCGGGCTCTGGTATCAATATATTGAAATATCTTATAAGTTACACACATGTAGACATAGGATTAAAAAACCCTTGCCATATCACTTGTTATCATCCAAAGAAGCTGTGCGCTTGATATGTATATACCCTTTAAGTTACAAGTTGTATATTTTTATGCCGAAATTCTGGGAAAACGTAGGATAACCTCCCACGAGAACGAAGTCGCGTACAGCTAGTCCAGTTATAGTATTTCATGTGATCAAATTGATTTATCAATCTGTATTTCCTCATAATTATCTCTAACCTGGGGGTCTTTAAGTCAAGAGTGAATAAGTTACTTCTAGGTAAGCATGCTCCATCTTCGACCACATCACGTAACATCAGGTCAGATGGTGGTCAAACGCGAGCCTATTTTATCAATGGAAAAATCAGTTTAATTTTGTTCAATTTGTTGCATAGTAAATAAAACTTTGACTGTTAAAGTTATTTTTTGCCGTGGACGTATAATGACGTTCGTAGTACAAATTAACGTAGGTATGAACTGTTTCAAAACTCGGAGGTCACCGGCTTAAATAGACTAAATAGATATATAATAGGAAGTAAAATGGAAATGTAGTTAATATTGAAATTGAAAATTGAAATTGGTAAACATTTATTCGGTTAAAAATACACACAACAACATAAATACACAATACAATACAATATGTTGAACTTTACGTACATTGTAATAATTATCTAGTTTTATTTTTTATATTCTCTATATATTATTATTTATATTATCGTAAAAAAATTCTTTTAAGCGTTAAATGAGAAATCACTACTTAAAAGACTGTCATTCTTAGTTTGGTCTTCAACATAACTATAAGTACTGCGAGTACTCTTAATCAGAAAGATTATTGTAAAGCACCGTATTAATTAGTTTATTATTTTTATATGTATTTTATTATTATACTTATATATTATTTGCAGGCTCTTTCGGTAATTTATGACATTTTATTTACTTGTACACCTACCACATTGTGGTCTTTTTAACCCAAAGGTTGACTGGTAGAGAATGCTTCGTTGCTTTAATTCCGCCTATGTACCACTGTTGTATATAAAGTTTAAATAAATAAATATTCTACCCTTTTGAGGTGTATAAGAAGCATAAATTTATAAATTTTGTTACTGTATGACATTTTTTTTACTAATACATGCTAAGTTTAACTTTAAGTGATTGTTTCACTTTGCTCTCACATGATACGTTTGTCATAAAACCAGTGTGAGTTATTGTTGGTGAACCAATTTAAATGAATAAATAATTCTACTGGAACCGTTTGGTTGAATAACGCCAAGTCATTAACGCTGGGAACGTTTAGGCGAAATTCCAACCAGACAAAGCGCTGGCGTACGAAAGGATGAAAGATGTATTTACTTGCAAGCTATTTATAGTAAAGGAAGCTAACACATGTTTTTAATTACAAAAAGATTCCACTATATTCGGCATTTCAGCTGTGCAAATATTTGGATTTCACATCTTGGTTATCGGTACGTATAACATGCAATGAAAAAATAGCAAAATTAAAAATGTATTTTTTTATTATATTGCAATATAATTAATAATATATAATTAAAAAATACTATTATTTTAAATTAAGATAACATTGCGAGAAATAAAAATAAAATTATTTACAATTCAATTTATTTAAAATAATAATAATGTTACATACGTAACTAATTATCAAATAAACATAAAATCCAGCATTATGCTGAGCGAACGCCGCCTGCGTATTATGGGGCGCATAATTTATTATCGGAACAGGTATAAGACCCCAATGTTTGTTTATTTTATTTATTTATTTATTTATCACACACATGTTCTTTCTTTTTTCTATGGTATGTTTGGCGGAAATGTACATTTAGTTATGCTTCGTTCTTATTTAGTATTAAAATTTGTGGATAAGCATAGACGCGATCGTATTATTTTTTGCTCAAAGTCTAATTGTTATATTGACATAAGACAACCATGCGATATATAGAGATGAATGTTTGTAGATATATTTCTGTCAGGTTCCTAAGGGGTGACTTTAGCATTTTTGCTAAATGAAAACAAGTCAAGTACCTCGTTAATTTAGGATTTCATTGCAATCTCCCAACATAAACTTTATAGAATAATTTGGCCCGGTTTGTGAGTTTGTTCGCGGGTTTCAAATATGTTTGCGGTATAATCTTCTATATCTACCAGTGAAAAATCACTCATTATAATCGTCTCAGGCGTTTCAGACATTAGCCCGGACCACCAGAAACACAGACAGATAGACAATTTTTTCGTGTTTGACTGTTTAGCCTCGTGTAAAAAAACTCAATTATTTCGGAATCATAGACATACACTTAAATTTTATTTATATGTGAATAGAAACAACGATTTCAGCTCGATTCGAATGGTGGGTTCACAATTCGATTCGGGATTAAACCAATAGTTGTGAATAGCTACATATTAATTCATTAAGAGTAATGTGTCTCACTATAATTAAAGTATTCTACTTAGACATAATTATGTTGGTATATTATATTAACCACATAAATACCTAGTAGTATGTTATTACATTTATCATTTGTTTCACAGTCCAAAGACATAAAGTAAACATATTCATGTTACGTGTCAAAAACATGACGAGATAACTGCATCGAATGATTTATTCGATATCTTAATAATACGTGAAGTAACAACTTTGTATCCCTTTTTACGAAAATTACGCGGACGGGGGAATATAAATTTGACACAGTGAACGTTTATATAGAGAAAGGAAAGAGGTGAGCATAAAGCTAATAATATTTGTAATAATGCATTTTATTAGAAATAATTAAAATTATATACTTAATTTTAATTAATTTGAAATGGGTATTCGGCAACTATTCAAAATAACAACTGCTAATTGCATTTATTTTTTTAAAACCTTTATTTTTGTACGAGTGCACAAGCGTTAAAGTTCGCAGAGCCTAACTTCACACTCGCCAAGTTAGAACGGCCGCATTGTAGTTTTAATTAAAAATAAGACAAGGTGTTGTCAAGAGTCATAATAAAATGATAGATAAACATATTTTGGTAAATGAAACTTGTTTATTTTCTTCTAATATTAAACATTTTAATTATAAACGGAAAGCACTCTCAAACTTTAATCAAAAATGTAAAAAAAAAAAACTATTTGATGGCGAAATGCTTTAAAGTATGCTAAAGAGTTCCGATACACTTCTCCATAAAATAATTTAATAAAAAGCTGATTAAACATCTGACTCTACAATATTTAATCAGCTTTAATTTACTTTAATTCCAACACATACTTTTATTTTCACTGGGTACAAGCGCACACTACCGTAATCCGTAAAAAAACCACGTCTTCTAGAATACAATGGTTAACATACCTCGTCATCCCAGCCAGGTTCTCCGTACTCCTGATCTCCGACATCCTGTCTCCGTTCCTCCTTCATCCGCTGTAGATCCTTGACCACTCCATCAATCTGCTCCGCACTTAGGTCTCCCCACGACTTCATAGCAGACAGCAACTCCTCATCCTCGTCAGTAAGCTCAACTCTTTCCGGAGAAAGAGAGTTGAGACGGTCCAGTTTCTCATACAGCTTATCCTCAGGTGTCTGATTCGGTTGTCGGTCAGGCGCCACGGTCAACTTTTCCAATTTTTCGTATAATTTATCGAAACGGTTCGAAAACGGTGTGTCGGTGACGTGAGCGGTTCGGATGCGATGCGTAAGGAGGATCACGAGAAGGGATAAACGCAGCATCGTGCTAGCGCGGCGGCCGGACGACTGGCACATGGCCGCGCATTGGGAATACTTCGGGTGAGCGCGCCCGTTCTACGGAGCGGGATTCGTCATGATTTCGTTGATTCGCTGAGATTTTATCTACATTATTCGCTGTTTAACGCATCAATATTGCGTGTTTGCAATTTACTGCCGTTCTGGGGATGTCCCAGGTTAAAGTTCAGCGTAGTACGATAACCTGAGGTGTTTGAGATTTCCGTTGATGTCCGTTTCCTAAGCGTAAACTGCAACTACTAAAATTCTCTAAATATCTGTCTGGTACACGATACAGTGTGTTGTTTGTTGCGCTGGAATTTTCAGCCAAAATCTAACTTAATTGTAGCAAATCAAATGAATCTTAATAATAATTATTATAAATGCGAAAGTTTGTGAGGATGGATGGATAGATGATTGAATGTTTGTAACTCTTTCACGCAAAAACTAGTGAACAGATCTGGATGTAATTTGGTACCTACATAATATGGTTTACATCTTGGCATACTTTTCGATGATCGGGATTTACGCGGGAAAAAACAATTACGCGAACGAAGTTGCGGGCAGAAACCAGTGTTGTATCAATGTATTTATTTAAAAAAACTGGTAATTTACATTATAAGTGTAAAAATTTATTATTAATTGCTCTGGCGGCCTAGCTAGGTTACGTAGTAACCTTTTTTTTTTTTGACGCTGGGAAAAATGCGTTACGCATGCCCACCCGTCGGGACGGGAGGGGTATGTGGGACTCCCCGGTGAATCCGGTATACCCACTAAACGACTCAGCGGTGCTCCCACTGCGCCCAAATGGGAGGGCTATGGGAATCTTGACTTCCACGGCCATCCCGGCGCATGCCCGCCTAGCTGGCGGGCCCCGCACTCCCCCCACGTTGGGGGGCTACGGGAATGGCCGGGAACACCTGGCCATTCCCGTCCGACACTGGCGGAGGCCTGTGCAATACAGGCAAGGGTGCCCACGCACCCATTGCCTGCTGGCCTCCACCTGGGAGGAGTCGGAGATGACTATCAAACTGACGTCTTCTCCGACCCCTCCTCCGCCTTCGGAGCGGCGCCGCGTGAGGATCAACCTCCCGCGCGCGCTCCGCTGCCTCCTTCTGGGACATGACGTGCTCGCAGAAGGAGGTGACTGCCCCCAGCATGGAGGTTACGTAGTAACCTGTATTAAGGTCAGCCAGCCCCTAATTCTCACAAAGAATTATAACATAATTATCGAGACTGCATTTTAGATAACGACTTGTGATATCTAGATTAATTATAAAATAAATTAGAATAAAAATACATTTTTTAATTTTCAATTATTAAACAATTAATTACAACAAATATACAAAATTATGTACTAAAATACAAACTACAATAAAGCATAAAAACATTCATCCTCAACGCTGTCGGCTGGCAACGTACCTAAGATACTGGCGGCATTGCCTCGTTGTATGGCAATGCTTAGCCGTTGACCAAAGAAATAGCCAGCCCTTGGGTCGCGGGAAGCGTCAACGAGCCTTTTCGATATTTCTTTAAAAAGGCTGTGAGCACACGGGCCCCATGGTCCGAGAGTTTCGACCCCAAACGGCTCTAAAATATAGTTATCACCGAGATGACTATATTTACGCCGCTTGATGTTTTCCGCAGCCGCAGCGGGAGCGCCAGCACAACATGATGAACTGGGAAGATGGGCTGGCGCGACAGTATCGACACAAGTTGCGTCCCACACTAAAGGCCTACCCATCTTCCAAGGAAACAATGACATGCCGTCCGGTCTCTTGCCATCGTCACGCGCCATTCCAATGGGTTCCAATAACTATCAAATCAAATATCAAATAATAATAATTAACAATCAAAATGTTGCCAAAAGGGAAATAGAAATTTTCTATTACCATCTCGACAACATTTTCCATTAGAAAACTATATTTTCAATTTATTTTATAAATAAATGCTAAGTGTGATGAGTATATATGTATGTGTTTAATTTATGAAGTGTGATGTATGTTCTGAACCTGAGTGTGGTGTGTGTAGTAGTGCATGTGAAGTATGATTGGGCGTTAGTGAGCTTTTGTATGTGATCGGAGCGGCAAGAGTGAGAGTTGCTACGAAAGTGATACAAGGAGAGATTCGGTGTCATCATAATTTTTATTAGGCAGAAAAAATGTTATCTCCTTTTTGCATATTTCGTAAGAAGATTGATGCAGAGGGATAGATATACTAATTCTGTTATACAAAAATCTTTTTACCAAAAAATTAAACCGACTCCCAAAAAAACACTGCAAAGTGAAAAATTACTTTAATTTCGGTAGTCGGTGTCTATATTTTTGTATTTTCGTTTTTGGCTCCGACTTCCGAAATTAAAGTTATTTTTCACTTTGCAGTATTTTTTGGGATCCGGTTTAATTTTTTGGTAAAAAGTTTTTATTTCACTCCTTTTAGTTGGTCGATTTTTAATTTACCTAGTTATAAGAGCCTAAATGTCAGCTACTTATAACCTTTTACAAAATATTGCTTTTCCCAATGCTGGGCCGTTAATTGTTGAGGAGTTCTCCTGGTACTTCACCATCATCTCTACATCACCATATGCATTGTGACGAGCATAAAGTGCTTAACATCCATATTCAAGTAATCGAATCGCAATCCACGAAATACTTATTATTGAGTAGTTTCGGCGGCCATCTGTGGTCTTCATCATCAGTTCCACTTGCCCAAATTATACTTTTTGAGAGCAACTGCACAAGTTACTATAAGAAATACGCCATAGGTGTGCTTATAATATATTTCTCGATTTCTCTAGGATCCCATCATCAAATCCTGACTTGGTGACAATAGGACCAATTTCGAAGTATACCCTTTCAAACAAAAAAAATAATTTACCAAATCGGTTCAGCCGTCTTCGAGTAATCGGTAATCATACATAAAAAAAATATATACCCGTCGAATTGATAACCTCCACCGTTTTTTTTTTCGCTGGTTGAAAAGGGGCTTAAATACGAGTAAAGCGTAGAAATAGAACATGGCATATTTTGTACTTACGTCTAGATCTAGTCGGTGTTCTTGTGTGTTGTTGTAATATGGTATGGATAATAAATAAATGACAGACCGTAAGGACATGGCATTTTTGGTACAAGTCTAATGTTGGGTAAAGTCTAGGTCAAATTGTGGCTACTTTAAGGATGGCTCTCTGAGCCACATGCAGTTGTTTGAGTGAAGTTTTAGCGGCACCAACACAACTTGTAATGCAGTAAGATATTACCGACTGACACAGGGAGAAGTATACAGTTCGCAATATGGAGGCAATGGCCATGTTTCTAAGCGTTTCGAAAAGATAAATAAGTTTGCGAACTCTGCCAGTTAGGTGGGAATATTGATGTTATGTAATGTTATAATATAATTATATTGATGTTGTTTAATGTTCTCTTCTTCATCCTACTTAATTTGTCTGAAGTTTTTTTGCTTAAAAATATTTCTATCTTGAGCGTATGTTTTAGCGTCAGCTACCACACCTAAAGCTTCAAACTACATTGTATCGTTTATTCATAATATAATCTGTCATTTTGCAAGTGACCTTGTTAAACAATGGATGTTCCACTGCAAATGTCAATTGAAGACTTGGTATTCTTTTAATTTAATTTTGTAAACCACCAGCCGGGGAGGCAAAGTGTCTCTCCTTAATACAGGTTGCCTAGTGACCTAGCTAGGAGAACAGCAGCACACCTAAAAATTTAACGATTTGCAATACATAAAACATACATTTTGCTAACATTATGTAGGTACAAAGACCCTTTGAAGATATATTTATTTATTTATTATATACTTTATTGTACACCTTACAATACACTTAAGGATACAAATAATAAAACTAGTGTACAATGGGCGGTCCTATCGCACAGGGCAATCTCTTACAGACAACCTTTGGATGGACAGAAATTATAAGAGATAGATTTAGGGCTGTCAGTGTACAACATCATACATAATACTAACCAAACATGATAATATAAAATACATACCACAAAATATAATATATAAATATAGGAACAATTTATTCATATTTATTTATTCAGTAATTAACATTTGAAATTGTTATTTTATATTCCGTAACATATTAACTCATATACTGTTTCTTAATTACTCGTCATACTGTTTTCCAACTCGTTTAATATAAATTCATCAGCTTTCGTTTTATATAGGTAAGTATATATAATAAGTATATAAGGTAATTACACTTAAACTTTGACAATATTTTATTGTTCTGATATCGTGATATCGTATGTTTGTATAAAACTATTAAAAACATGCTAATTATTCGTATGTAATCCATATATTTTGCATTTTGAACTTTATTCCTTTTTAATAGAACTTATGTTCAATTCCATATCCTTGGTTTTACTGTTACTAATGGTAAATATGTTTTTAAAAATCTTTTTTTAAACAGTGACCTATTAAATCTATATCGTACCATTTTGCTTGGGTTTTTCAAATGTAACCTAAATAGATTTTTGATTTTATTATCTATTATCTCCATTTATTCATTATCATATTGTTATTTTTATTTTATTTAATAGGAATAACAAACAACATTATCAATAAAGATTACACACAATACAGGATTGAATCATAGTAATAAATATACTACCCACTACGTTATTCACAGGTTACAATAAAAAGTAGTTAGTTGTTGATAAATCTAATTACATTCTTAACTTAGAGCTTACAACTACATCAATTTAATTATAATCTACTATCTTTAAAGCAGATGTAATATCTTTTTTTTAAACATTTGTTCCAAGAAACCCAATAGGTATCTACAGAACAGAACTGTTTATTATAAATAGCAACTAGACGGTGTAGTGGAGAGCGTGCGCCAGAGTTGGTACTACAGAGATTGGTTGCGAACAAATGTCTCGATCATGCGAGGGACCAGAAAGCACAAATTGTTCACAAGTTCGACGCAGTCGGGTTTATTCAAAGTAAAAAAAATATATCGGCAATCTTATCAAATACTTCATTAATTGAAACCATTGAAAAACAGACAATACTATATCAAATATTCAGATATTGCATTGTCTATATCCAAGCAATTATCGTGCAATAAAACACGAATGCATAAACAATGACAGTAAAGTTTTCTTTTTATTTTCAAAAAAATTGCACCGTCGACAACTAATAATAATAATATTCCCTACCCTAACCCTACCCTACCCCTACCCCTACCCTACCCCTACCCCTACCCTACCCCTACCCTACCCCTACCCTACCCCTACCCTACCCCTACCCTACCCCTACTCTACCCCTACTCTACCCCTACCCCTACCCTAGCCCTACCGTACCCCTACCCTACCCCTACCCTAACCCTACGCTACCCCTGCCCCTACCCTGCCCCTACCCTACCCCTACCCCTACCCTACCCCTACCCTACCCCTACCCTACCCCTACCCTACCCCAACCCTACCCCTACCCTACCCCTACCCTACCCCTACCCTACCCCTACCCAACCCCTATCCTACCCCTACCCTACCCATACCCTACCCCTACCCTACCCCTACCCTACCCCTACCCTACCCCTACCCTACCCCTACCCTACGCCTACCCTACCCCTACCCTACCCCTACCCTACCCCTACCCTACCCCTACCCTACCCCTACCCTAACCCTACCCTAACCCTACCCTACCGCTACCCTAACCCTACCCCACCCTACCCCTACCCTACCCCTACCATACCCCACCTCTACCCTACCCTACCCCTACCCTAACCCTACCCTACCCCTACCATACCACTACCCTACCCCTACCCAACCCCCACCCTATCCCTACCCTACCCCTACCCTACCCTACCCCTACACAACCCCGTACCCTACACCAACCCTACCCCTACCCTACTCTCCATTTCTTCTTCGTTCGCGTGGGATGTTTTTCCCGCTTAAATCCCGATCCCGTGGGAATTCCGAGATAAAAAAATCCTATATCCGTCTCCTAGTTTTAAGCTACCTCCCTACCAATTTTCAGCCAAATCGGTTTAGCCGTTCTTGAGTTATAAGTGGTGTAACTAACACGACTTTCTTTTATATATATAGATTCACGAATTTATATTTATTCTGTGGCGACGCTCATTCATACCTGTATGTCTGGCGAGCTTTGTGGTCCCGTATTCGTGCGGAGGTATTTACTTACATTCTTTAAGGAACTCTAAAAAGGATGACGCGAGGAATGAACTTTAAGGTCTTAAATGGGTTTAAAACATACCTTGGTAAGGAAAGGATATATTTAAAAAACGTAAACGATTAAGTACGTACTTAAGCATAGCATGATCTTCAGTTATGTCGAAAATTTGCAGCAATCATTTTGAAATAAATATATGGTAAAGTTGAGGATTAATATTAGGTACTATGTTTGACGAAAACACGATTCCATAAAATTTCTTGATAGAAAAAAATCCAAAGTTACCTCCAAACCGAACAATAAACCGCTGGTATTTAAAAATAACTTCAAATTATATAATGAAACTTTGCATATTAATTGAACTAACTATAAAGCAGGTCTTATGTTATTTACTTTTTTTAAATTACCATTATTTTCACCGTAAACAGAAATAAACTAAATTATCGGTGTCTTAGGGTCTTTTCCCTGCCACCCTGTCTCGCTTGCTCGCGTGACCGCGGCCAGTAGTGTGCGAACGAGATAAAGAGTGAGAAGCGCTGAGGTAGTATAGGCCCTTAAGACAATTATTCTGTAAGCACGAAAGTCTTACGTTATAACAAAATGTTATCATCATCATCAGGGTGCCATTTATCAAATAAAATTATCTTTTTTTATAGTTTTATAGTCTGTCTGTGATCCGCCATTGTTCTTTGAAACAATTTGACAGTTAATAATACCGCCAATACGGCGACCACTGAAATAGCCCGCGAAGTAAAAATAAAGGATAAGACATAGCCGTAGCTATTTTAGGCTGAACACTCATACTGTAGGCATTTAATAATATGGCATAATATTAGTGAAGAAATATGGAACAAACGGATTCGGGACATTATAAGCGAAAATCTGGGATGACGTGGTTACAGTACGCATGCTACTTACTATACATGCTATTTACTATACGCATAATGTAGCCACACGTATATTTAGTAGTACTATTGAACTAGACGTGCAAGTAAGACATTTTCTAACAAATTGGCTTCAATTTCGCTGATATGTTGATGTAACCGATGCCGTGATTATAGTAATGGTGTTCCTTTCGCATTAAGAAATCAAAGATCGCTATACATAGTTGGTTTACGTTAAGAAAATAGTAGCGTCATCAGTGAAACGCAGGGTTAAGGTGTTTTCACAATGGAGTAACAATTCAAAATTAAATTTATGTTTCAAAAGATTAAGTTTAATGGATAAAAATCAAACTAATATTTTTCAGTGTCACTAGAATCTTCATTTGTATTTACTATGAAAGAATTTTGTTCTACGTTCTCTATGTCGTTATCCAAATTTCACATAACAGTTTCTTCTCGTATCACGTGGTCGCAGCATTTCTTCCATCGATTAGCATCTATTGAAGTTATTGCGTCGAAACTATTTTTTTACCCGACTACGGCAAAGCCAAAGGAGGGTTATGATTTTGACAGGCTATGTATGTATGTGTGTATGTTCATCTGTTCCCTCATAGCTTCAAAGCTGCTTATCGGAACTCGACAAATGAGGTATCGTTAGAACCGTCTTGACCGTCCGCTGAACATAGGCTACGTGACGTGTCACAAAACCCAATGCGGCGCCCTCTAGGGCCCAAAAAGTGTTGTGTTAAAAAATAAAAATAAGATGAACACATCGTGTTTGATATCATTTGAAAGGGCGTCACATGCACATTTCCAAAACATTGCTTAAATTTAAAGTAGCGCCCTCTAGTGGACAAAAAATCATGTGTAAAAAAATAAAAATAAGATAGATACACCGTGTTTGGTATCATTTGAAAGGGCTTCACTTGTACTTATCAAAAATATTGCTTAAATTTAACGTAGCGTCCTCTAGCGGACAAAAAGTCATGTGTAAAAATAAAAATAAGATAGATACCCCGTGTTTGATATCATTTGAAAGGGCTTCACTTGTACTTATCAAAAATATTGCTTAAATTTAACGTGGCGCCCTCTAGCGGTCAAAAAGTCATGTGTAAAAAATAAAAGTAAGTTAGATATACCGTGTTTGGTATCATTTGAAAGGGCTTCACTTAAACTTATAAAAAATAAAGTAAATAGTATAGAATCACAGTGATTTAACACCAAAATAGTTTAAATAATAAAAAGTAAAAAAACTAAAACCCGCCTACGACAAAAAAATCGATGCTAAAAAGGATGAAACAAGATTTTCAGGATGCTGAAATAAACAAGGTTACTGGAAAAACAAGAACAGAACAAAAATAAAAGCCGTAGTATTGCTTAAATTTAACGTGGCGTCCTCTAGCGGACAAAAAGTCATGTGTAAAAATAAAAATAAGATAGATACCCCGTGTTTGATATCATTTGAAAGGGCTTCACTTGTACTTATCAAAAATATTGCTTAAATTTAACGTGGCGCCCTCTAGCGGTCAAAAAGTCATGTGTAAAAAATAAAAGTAAGTTAAATATACCGTGTTTGGTATCATTTGAAAGGGCTTCACTTAAACTTATAAAAAATAAAGTAAATAGTATAGAAGCACAGTGATTTAACACCAAAATAGTTTAAATAATAAAAAGTAAAAAAACTAAAACCCGCCTACGACAAAAAAATCGATGCTAAAAAGGATGAAACAAGATTTTCAGGATGCTGAAATAAACAAGGTTACTGGAAAAACAAGAACAGAACAAAAATAAAAGCCGTAGTCACACGTTATATGTATAGGATATCAACCGTAACAAAACAATTAATAACGCGCGTGTGACTACGGCTTTTATTTTTGTTCTGTTCTTGTTTTTCCAGTAACCTTGTTTATTTCAGCATCCTGAAAATCTTGTTTCATCCTTTTTAGCATCGATTTTTTTTACATCACTTTCACGTTTTTACACTTCTCATCTTGAATGTTGAGTTATTGGCATCAACCTATTTTTTTATTTGGGCCCACACCAATTAAATATGTTTGAATTTTTATGTAGGTAACGCACAAAAGACACAACAGTTTCGCCAAAAGATCTGCAGTTAACTGGTCACTGTGAACTTAGCTTTTTAATTTGTTGCGACCTTATTGGTCGAGAGGCGGCGGACAACGACGACGTCACTATTTTCTTAACGTTAACCAACTATAGTAATATTAAAAAAAAAAACAGTTACCGCAATCAAGATTTTGTTTAGATTGATCATGTAACTTGTTTGCATCTGAGCCCATCAAGCACAATGATCACAGCTACCAATTTTATTTGATTGAGGGACCTTGATTGGAATTATCACAAAACCTATTTGCAATAACCAAGTCAAAATATAGTTGCTCCAACTAAGATTATTATGTATTTGATAAACACAATCAAATAACTTATTTAGCGCAAACATTTAGCGCAAGATTTGATCAAGTTGTATGATCAATACAATTAATTGCAATGATAGATGCTATCAAGTCAAATCAACTTAATAAAGTATCAAGTATCTTTATTGAAGTAAACAAAATGCTTGATTGACACAACTAACTTACTTTGTTACAGTTATAATTTTTTTTAACTTGACTCTTTCTACAATTATAATCGAGAAACTTGTTTGAGCGTTCAATCATTTGAACTAGTATTGCTGCAATCATGTCGTGATGATCAACTTAACTAAGATTTTGATTAATCTAAACAAGATATCGTCAATCAAGCTAAAAAGTCACTTGATTGGCTTGCATTTTTTTCAGCGTATTTCATTTAATGGCTCATATACATATCGACGGTTAAAAGGAAATAGGGTATAAGCGACAAAAAAATAAATGTTCAGGAGAGCCGTTCAAAGTTTAGAATTTTAGAAAAACTGATGTATATTTTTATTAAAACATCGTGAAAACTAAAACAGTTTTTAATTTTCCAATCGGGAAATATGACAAAATAAAAGATAGTAGAACACAAGAAACAGTCGGCTTTCAAAACAATACCAGTCCAAAATGTCGCTTATACCCTATTTCCTTTTAACCTCCGATATGTCGCAGGTCGCGTCGCGGCCTAATGCAGCTTCAGCCTTAGTCCTTTACATCGAGCGACTGCCAAGTGCCAATCTGTCCTCGACAACTATTGGGTTGTAGAGGTCAGATTGGCAGTTAGGTAACACAATACCCCCAGGCAAAACCAGTGTCAGATACTTCTGAGTTCTTGTAACGACTGTCTAAGATGTACAAATTATTGCCGTCTGGTATTTTTTTAGCCACGAACTCCTCATTTAAATGAAGACCAGTGAATGCAAAAAAATATGCCATTAACGCAAGTCTCATGTAAACACCACACGTTTAGTACGTATTTACGGTGGCTGGCAGAAAATTAAATTTTTAACTTCTAGGCAAGTGAGCTTCATCTTCAATCACATCATCGTCATCATCAGGTGAGATGGTGGTCAAACGGGAGCTTATAAGCAATAAAAAAGTAGTTTTCATGATCACCACTGCTCTCAATACGGTGTACGAAAACACCGTAAAATTAAAAAAAAATTGGCAAGTGCGAGTCAGACTCGTCCATGAAGGGTTCCGTAGTAACTACGCCAAATAAGTTTGTTTTTCAAAGTGTTTGTATGAATTACAAAGTTATATTTACAGTTTTAGAAAATATGCTGTATAAATATGCTGTAATATGCTATATCAAAAACTGCTGACCTGATCTCATTCAAACCAATTTTGGTAGAAAGTTTACATTAAGATTTACAGCATATATTTTTTTTATTTTTCTGTCTGACACACACTCCCACTTCGCCCAGCTCGCGAGGCAATCATTGGATGATTTTACATCCTTAAAAAACAAAAAAGGTACGTCCCATAGTTACACTACTGTAATAAAAACATATATCGGAAGTCGTAATTTAAGGGCCACGGTTTTTCCAAAATATTCGGGCCTAGTAAAATCGATAATCAACTAGGATAAGGTACGTGTTATCAAATGTATTACTTCCAAGGAAAAACCCTTAGTTTATTGAGCTTTCTGCACTCTTTCTCCATAATAAGCGTTAACTGTGTCAAATTACTTAATCGTTAGTCGGCGTAATTTTCGTAAAAAGGAGTACAAAGTTTTCAGTTATTTTTCTAAAAGTTTGTGTAGTGTAATTAAAACATTTATATTCTTAGGTACATATTCAATGCAAACATGACTAAATAACTTACTAAGAAATAATTCCCGTTACAATAATTCGTTGTTCAATAATAAATACATAATTGATCATGTTTATTAGGTATAATTGGGTGTAAATGTAGTTATCAAGCAATTATTTCAATTAAGTAATTAATCTGGTGTTTTGTTGGCGATCCATGACTATCACCTATATTTATACTTCTTACTAACTTATTTAAGTATGTATAATTAAATCATGATGTTTATTTTGCAAGTATGTTATAAATAACACTTTCAGAATCAGAATATTTATTCACACTAATTTCGGATTTTTCTAACTGCATATGCGGCAAAAATCAGATTTTAGGGTCCCGTAGCCGAATGGCAAAAAACGGAACCCTTATAGTTTCGTCATTTCTGTCTGTCTGTCTGTCCGTCCGTCCGTTCGTATGTCACAGCCATTTTATTCCGAAACTGTTAGGACTATACATGTGAAACTTAGTAGGTAGATGAATTCTGTGAACCACTTTCCGATTTAAAGAAAAAAAGGGGGCTCCCCATATTTATACCTATATATTATATTATTATAGTTACTACGGAACCCTTCATGAGCGAGTCTGACTCGCACTTGGCCAATTTTTTTTGATATTTTATCTATATGTGGACCCCACTGAAGCATAGCATCTAGAGTAATGCCCAAGAACACTGTTGCATTCTCAGGGCTCAACTCTTTACCCTTTATCAAAACAGTAGTTGGCACTTGCCTAACGTGAGGCATCGTAAACTTTATACATTTCATTTTATACATTTTTCATTTTAGGTATTGTACATAAGTTTCACACACATAGTAATCGCAAACTCTTTAACAGTTTTGTTAAGTTTACTTGCCCGTATAGAACGTGTAATTTAAAGGGTGTATACATACCGAGTGCATGGCTTCTTTGGATGATAACAAACGATATGGCAAGGTTTTTGTAATCCTATGTCTACATGTGTGGAGCATATTATAAATTTCAATACATTGATACCAGAGACCGAATTTTTCAAATTAAGAAGAACGATGAGAATTATCGTTTTATTGGCAAGTGACGTGGAAAGTGATGACCCTCATAGTGCTGTGACACGTTTGTTATTACTGGTATTCAAGAAACATATGAAACCGATAATTTAGGGTCAGTTCTGTGAGTCACTTATTTTGAGCTGAAACTTTGCATAGAGACTCCATACCAGGATGTTGTCTTCAGTCCTTTTGGATAGATATGGGGTTTCCGTTACACGTTGTATAATAGTTTGGAACTCTTTAATAAATAATAACAATATGAGTCAATCTTGAAAGTTAAGCAATGCTAGTCAAGGTTAGTCTGTGGATTGGAGACCATCTTAACACATCAAGTGTCCTCCGTACTTCGAAAACCACGATAAGCTGTTGGTTCCGGCTGTCATCTGTACAACTATGACAGTCGTCACAGATAGTCATAAGCTATAAAATATGACACTTATTTTGCCAAGGAATATCTACTGTGCTACCCAGCTACGGGATTGTGGAGGTCACATAGGGTACAGCACAATACTGGAACGTCTCACTTTAACCCTCAACGCTCAAACTCAAAATGTTTTATTTCACACTAGCTGACCCGCCACGACTTCGTTTGCGTGATATCCTACCCCTACCCAACCGATACCACTACCCCTATCCCACCGATACCCTATCCATACCTTACTCTACCCCTACCCTACCTAAACTCTACACTACTCCTACCCTACCCTACCCTACCCTACTGTACCGCACCCTACCCCTACCCTACCTCTACCCTACCTTTGGGACCTTTCCTACTTTTTATTTTTTTTCCATAAGAACCTTCTGACTAAACCAAACACAACAAAAAAAGAATCAGCCAAATCGGTCTAGCCGTTTTCGTGTTTTGCGCTTAGCAACACATTTAGCGATTCATTTTTATTGGCCTACATGGGCACTTACAAAACGTCAGCAGTTAGGGTACGGTTCGAAATTGGTCGCCAGTAGTAGTGATTTGCCGGTTCTGGCGCACCAATCCCGTGGCTCACCGGTTCTGGCGCACCACCGCTTCTGGCGCAATCGCGGTCCAGGGCGTTTCAAACCTAAAAAAAAAAAAAAAAAAAAAAAAAAAAAAAAAAAAAAAAAAAAAAAAAGGTTTTGGGGTCCGCTGATCACGTTTCTGCAATCCGTTTTCGCGTAAGATGCATGGTTCCGGAGATACAGAAATCGATTAACAACATTCTGTTTCATTTCCGGTGACCCGAAACCCTCATTATCGACTTTCATTGTTCGCCTTTTCTTATCTATTGTCCGTGCGTCCGGCCGCTCACCCTCATTAGGATTGCATTGACGTATGCATGTATTACTCATTGTTACTGCTACTGCTATTGTATACTTTTATTGTTCATAAACCATTGCTTACTTTGCTATTCGGGGTCATCAAAACGGAATCAATAAAACACATGCGTCATTAACAAATTTTATTTTTATCTACAAAATATGAGCGGAACATCTCATCCACTAAAATATCGTTGTACAGTGTGTTCCCTGTAAATATGTTTGTAAAACTATGCATTGAACATCCCTGAAACTTATATAGCAAATACATTAAGCAATATTCACCACAAACTGAAGTCCAATCATTCTGAATCCTATCAATACTCCAGCCCCATCTTTTACAATTCCTTTTCAAAAACTCGAGATGATATCGCGCAGGTGTTCGCCCATAAGAATCAAAATATTGACCGATGCCATTCGTATCGATATGTACAGCTACCCAGTGTGAACCTGGCTTATCATCCGCATCCAAATTGCATATTATATACGTTGGTGCATGGGTATACATAGGGAGTCTATTAGCAGCATAAACATTATTTTCTAGACTGGGATGAATCTTTTTCAGATGTTTTTGTACTTCTAGTGTATCCATGATATAGCATATTATTACACTACCAATCTATTCAATGGTTGTCATAGGAATGTTCAATTATAGTGATTTGTAAATATTAAATCGCATTATTTTGTAGCACTCACAAAACAGGTTGATGCCAGCAATGTGAGATAAGTTTGTTGACTCATAGAGTTACTATCAGTTTCCGGAGGAACGTGAGATAATTTTGGTGATTCATAGAGTTACAATCAGTTTCGTTGTATTTAGGAATTTGTTTTAGATAAGAATGGTGCTATATAAGATCCTACCATTGCAGTCATGCAGTCAGTCTATGGTCGTTTGACCGCAGTGGATTGTATACGTCTACCAATACTACGTTTGTGTTACTTCAACGCATCAATGGCCATGGAGGTAAGTGTTTATTCTATTGACAAACTTACTTGTATTCTTGTTGTTGTTTCCTAACGTGTGTGATTAAGTGTAAACAAATTGATCTTTGATAACTGTCTTGTTGCAGAAATCATTCAACTTCGATGAAAATACCTATAAACAGTATTACTACTCACCGCTCTCCCCTCAACATGAAGAAGAGAACGATGACATCGTTATTAATAACACATGTGATGGTGGAAAAAGGAAATCACAACCGATTGATCATTTTTTTGAAGTGGCACCAAAAATAAAAAAGAAGAAACTGTTATCGTCAACCGTGGCACGAGCCGCTAGAGATGGTGTATCATACATTTCTAGTAATTCTGACGACGGAGACCAAGCGACGCATCTCATTAAAATTGAAATGTACGATATGAAGAAGCTATGTAAGATTCCAACTACTGATCATTGGAAACACGCTACCACGAGGATTAAATATTATGTAAAGAATAATAAGGATAGCATCTACGACAGCACAAACGGGCTCGTATACAACATTACAAAGACAATAGCAGAAAGTGAAAAAGTTAAAAAATACTTTTTTAACAATGACACCCATTAGTTGATTAGTGAATGTGATTCTGTTTACTTAAATTACTTCTGTGTACTCATTAGATTCTACCTGACTTTCTAATCCTTTGCTAGACTCTATGTAATGAACATTATTTGAAATTGGGTATCGGTTTGTCTACCAACACTTAACTGTTACTTACTGTGCTACCTAATTTCTTCTTTGCTATAAAGATGGAAAACTTCAGTGAAGTGTGTACCAGTGCTTTCTTTTCCGCACCCATGGAAGAGAATATGGAACTATTCATCAACGAATTCGATCAGGAGCTGCCTAAAGTTTGTGATGAAATGGAGAAGTGTGAACTGTTTGATTCATCGTATGATGATGAGTTGTATAATCACTGTGCGATGGTTGAAACAGCGTTGATGTAAGTATTAGAAGTACAAACTCAATAAGAAAGATTATTGTTGTATTGTTTTATTTTAAGATTTGTCTAATAATTTTCTTGCTGTTTTGTTACAGTCAACCACAAGTTGGAAGAGGTATCAAACGAGGTATCACTACTGACGAAAATAAGGTTCCCAAGAAAACAAAATTTGATGAAGGAGCTTCTACATCATCGACTGAAACAAATAACGTGGACAACAATAAGGTGGAATGTGACACATGTCATGTTTTTATTAATAAAAGGTATCTAAATAACCATTTAAAAAGCAATGTTCACAAAAATAATCTTTTAAAATCACATAATTCACTAGCAAATGTTACAGTTGTTGAAACCGCTTTTGGCAACCGAATTTTAACATATAGAATTAATAGTAAAACAATTCAATCGGGGCAATATTTTGAAACACCGGAATCGTTTTTAAATTCATTAAAAATTGATATCTTATTTTTAATCAATGAATGTATTCAACAACATACAATTTTTAAAATAAACTTCATATTGCATGCTGATTTCATACAACAAACTAAAGATATTAAAAATACATTTGATTTTCAAACGTTTAATTATATAATTTGTCAGGGTGATGACTTAAATATATTTTTTTCATCATTAATAGACACTGTTGTTGGTAAAATTTGTCAATTTGAAAAAAAAGATAGTGGTTGGAGTCTTAATCAAATTAAATACATAGATATGAATGTTAACAAATTCAACCCCTTACGTGGTAGTTCATATATCGATCTTCCTCAGGATATTAAATTAAAAAAAGCTGTAATCAATGTTAAAAATAATGATAATATGTGTTTCAAATGGGCATTACTCTCCGGTTTATATCCTGTATGTAAAAGTGTAGATCGCGTAACATCATACGCAATTCATGAAAATAAACTAAAATTTACTGGTATTTCTTTTCCGGTTAAAATTGTAGATATATCAAAAGTAGAGAAATTAAACAATATTAGTATAAATGTTTTTGGTTTAGAGTATAATAAAGAAAAAAAGTGTAATTCAGTTGTAGGTCCTTTATATTTAACAAAATGTCGTACACCTAATCATATCAACCTACTATATTTATCGAATGGTACTAACAATCATTACTGTTATATTAAAAAGTTATCGCGGTTAGTTAGCTCACAAATCTCAAGTAATCATCACGCAGTTTATATATGCGATTCATGTTTACTTCATTTCCCATCAGAGGAAAGACTTAATAACCATCAACAATATGATTGCGCTCACATTTGTACGGAATTACCAAACGGTAAGGATTCCAAAAAGGATTGGTTCGGTAAAGCAACATCAAATAATAAAATAAAATTTGATAAATTCGTGAAAAAGTTGGAAATGCCTTTTGTGGTTTATGCAGACTTTGAAGCATTTTTGAACCCAATAGAATCATGTAGTAACGATCCATCCAAGCCTAGTACAATTAATATTCAAAAACATGAAGTGTATAGTTTCGGATATTACATTAAATGTTCATATGATGACAGATTATCAAAATATGAGACGTATAGTGGGCCAAACTGTGCACAAGTGTTTATGAATCGCCTTTGTGAAGATGTGAAAACAATAGTTAAAAAAAATTGTTTCCAAAAATGTCCCGTTCCATTATCAGATGAAGATAAAATTAAAATTTCAAATTCAAACATTTGTCATATTTGTGAAACTCAGTTAAATGAAGATCCTTTTTACGATTTTGATTGGTACACTGGCAGTTTTAGGGGTGTTGCGCATCAAGTGTGTAGTTCTAAGTACAGAACCCCTCGTTATGTTCCAATATTTTTACATAACCTCGGTCACTACGATGCTCATTTTATTGTCCATGCATTAAACCTCGATGATGGCAAAGTTGAAGTTATTCCACAAAATAAAGAACGATACATATCATTTTCAAAACAGTTAACTATAAATAATCAACCTGTAAGTTTAAGATTCGTAGATTCATTGAAATTTTTATCATGTAGTTTAGATCAGCTAGCTAAAAATCTTAATGACGATCAGTTTAAAGAACTAAAAAGAAACTATCCTATTAATGAAGATTTTTTACGTTTAAGACGGAAAGGTATTTATCCTTATGAATTTATGCGTAATAGTGATTGCTTGAAACATCCGTCACTTCCTGATCAACACCAGTTTTATAGTTCACTCACAGATTCAAATATTTCAAACGATGATTATAATCATGCAAAAGATATTTGGCAACATTTTAAGTGTAGTAGTATGTCTGATTATTCCGATTTGTATTTAAAAACTGATGTTTTACTTTTGACCGATATATTCGAAAACTTCAGAAAGCTTTGTATTAAAACTTATGGATTAGATCCTGCCCATTACTATACTGCTCCAGGTTTAAGTTGGGATGCAATGTTAAAATTTACGAAAATAGAATTAGAATTGTTAACGGACTATGACAAAATTGCTTTTTTTAAAGCTGGTATTAGAGGGGGTGTATCTCAGTGTAGCAATCGTTTTGCTAGAGCAAATAATAAATTCATGGAGGATTATGATGGTGAAAAACCTAATTCATATCTAACATATTTTGATGCGAATAATTTATATGGTTGGGCAATGTCCCAATCCCTTCCTGTTGGTGGTTTCGAATGGATAAATTGTAATACAGATTATAATGTGTTGGATACGTCTGATTTTGGTTATGTTTTAGAAGTTGATTTGGAATATCCTGATGAACTTCATAATTTGCATTCTGACTTTCCATTATGTCCTGAAAACATATGTGTGGGTAATACTAAAGAAACTAAATTAGTTCCTAATTTAAATAATAAAAATAAATACATCATTCACTACAGGAATTTAAAACAATGCATTGAAATGGGAATTAAATTAATTAAAGTACATAGAATTTTAAAATTTAAACAGAGTTCTTGGCTAAAGAAATACATAGACTTAAATACTAGTTTGAGAACGTTAGCTAAATCAAACTTTGAAAAAGACTTTTTTAAATTAATGAACAATTCTGTCTTCGGTAAGACAATGGAAAATATTGAAAAAAGAGTAAACGTTAAACTACTGACTCACTGGGATAATCGTGGTAAAGTTTTAGGTGCTCAGGAATTGATTGCAAAACCAGAATTCCATAGTTTATCAATATTTTCAGAACATTTAGTCGCAATACAATTACGAAAAACAAAATTGATTTATGATAAGCCAATTTATTTAGGATTTTGTATTTTAGATATATCTAAGACCCTTATGTACGAATTTCATTATAACTACATGGTTAAAAAGTTTAATAACAAAATTAAGTTATTGTACACCGATACCGATAGTTTGATATATCAAATTTTTACAGATAATTTGTATGAGGATATAAAACCTGACCTACTTCACTATTTTGATACATCAGACTATCCAGAAAATAATATTTATGATTATCCAAAATTAAATAAAAAGAAGTTAGGTTTTTTTAAAGACGAGAATAATGGTAAAGTGTTGAAGGAATTTGTAGGGTTGCGATCAAAAATGTATGCCTTGGAAGTAGAAGATAAATTTATAGCAAAGGCAAAAGGGGTTAACAAAAGTGTTACCAAAAAAATGAATATGGAAAATTACAAATCGTGTTTGTTTAATAAAAATGTGCAATATTGTAGTATGCTTCGGTTTAAGTCAATCAAACACACCATTTTTACACAAAAAATAAATAAAGCATCTTTATCATATAATGATAGCAAACGATGTATTATGGACAACAACATTGATACATTGGCTTGGGGACATTATAAATTACGTTAAGTGTTGATACTTTTTACTTTTACTTCTGTACCTATACGAAATTTATATTGATTGTAAAATTATGATATTACTATAATGTTATATAATAGTTTATTACATATTTAAAATGTATTGTTTGATTGTAAATAATGTAAGAAAATTGTGGTTTTTATTTGTAGGTTTAAATTTGAGATTGTAAAATTCTGATGTACTAATTGTGTTAGTTTTAATTATTCGATTGTAAATAATGATATCTAAGTAATAATAAAACGGTGAACATACATTTGAGAAGATTGTAAAGTTCTGATAAGTAATAATTTTAGCAATATATATATATTTAATTTTTACAACATAATTTTCATTTTTTATTTCCTCCCTTTGAACTCTAGACGTGTGAAATGTTTCACTTTATCCATCCGTTTACTGCTATTGTGGCAGGACCAAGTGGATGTGGGAAGTCAAATTTTGTAACAAATTTCATAAAATCAGTTAAAGAAATATGTAATTGTGATTTTAATCAGATCACATGGTGCTTTGATGAAATGCAACCTTTATATAATTTACCAAATGTTAACTATCATCAAGGAATTCCAAATCTTAATATGTTTGATGGTGAAAACCCACATCTTGTTATTATTGATGATCTAATGAGAGAGTCTGATGGAAGAATTGTGGATATATTTACAAAAGGTAGTCATCACAGGAATCTGAGTGTATTTTATTTAACACAAAATTTATTTCATCAGGGTAAAGGTCAAAGAGACATTTCTTTAAACTCAAGTTATATAATATATTTTAAAAACCCTCGAGATAAAACTCAAATAAGATATTTAGCACGACAAGTGTCACCAGACAACCCAAAATTCATTGAAGATGCCTATAGGGATGCAACTTTAGAAGCGCATGGATATTTAATGGTTGATTTAAAACAGAATACCAATGATTTTTGTCGTATCAAGACAAATGTCTTCCCATTTAATGGACACTGTACAGTCTACGTCCCCACAAAAGAGTTTAAATACACCAAGAATCAAACAATTCAAATCATTTCTAAATGATGCATCGTCGACTCACAACGCATAAACATTTGCTAAGCGCTTTGCATACGCTTAAACCAAAATATCAAAGAGCGTTACTTAAAACATGTGATGAAGAAGAAATAAACTGTATTTGTGAATGTATTCATAACGTTTTACAAGGAAAGGTACCTCTTAAAGATCAAGATAAACAAAAATTGAATAAACACAAAAATATACTCCGTAAACTGGTGCATAAGTGTAAACATAAACTAAGAAAAAATATAATCATACAAAAAGGAGGGGCTTTCTTACCAATAATATTAGGTGCAATATTGAGTGGATTAGTAAGTGGACTAGCCAGTTAACATGGAAAATGCAAAGAAAATGATACTTATTGAACCTGGATTGATTGAAAAATTAAAACAAGAAAATAAGGTTAATAGTAATTTGTCTCGATTAGATATTGAAATGCAAAATATTATGAATAGTAAGACGGAAGACCGCAAGAAGTGGATGTTATATTTACAAACACTACAAAGATACCTTCACTTTACCGAAGAGGATCGTCAACCACTCAGATTACCAATTTATTCTGATACATCTAATGAAGATTCAAATGAATCTAAAATTGGTTTTAAAAATAAAGATAGAGATCTAAAAAGTTCAGTTGATGCTGAATCTTTGTTGGATGAGAAAGGATCCATTAAAAGTAAAGAAAATGACACAAATCCACTTTACACACCAACTCAAATACTCAGTTTAATACCAAAAACATATAATAAAAAAGGTGAGTCATTATTAAACTTAATTGGAACAAGTAAAAGTAAAATACATTGGGATAATGAAGGCACAGTCATAATTGATAATGAAAAAATTCCTGGAAGTAATATTGTTGATTTAATAAATGATTCACTAAGACCCTTAAAAAGAAGTGATCCGATAGGGTGGGATAGATTTGCTAAAGCATTAAAAGATATTAAAGTACCACTTACTTATATTGGAAATCCAAAGAGATGTGAGTTTATTAACCAACTTCAAGCAAAAGATCTGAACAAAACCTCTGAGATTGAAGTTCAAGAGTTTTCTACACCGAGCAGTGGAGATAAAAGATCTATAACTAAAATACGTAAAAAGCTCGATTGGGAAAAATGGACCCCGTACTAGAAGAAATTAACAGGATTTATTATGATCCATCTAACCCCGCTGGTTTTGGTAGTATTGATAAACTATCAAAAGCCATGAAGGGTAAAATGGATAAAAAGCAAGTAAAGGAATGGTTACAATCACAAGAAACATATACATTACATAAACCCAGTCGGAAAAAATTTCCACGTAATAGGTACATTCTATCAAATATTAATGAACTGTGGCAAGCTGATTTAAGTGATATGCGAACTTATTCTCAATATAATGATGGTTTCAACTATATACTTTGTGTTATTGATGTATTTAGTAAATATGCTTTTGCAAGACCAATGAAAAAGAAAAACTCAGAAACTACTAAAGAATGTTTTGAAAGTATATTTACTGAAAGTAATTCCACACCTACTCACATACAATCTGATAAAGGTACAGAATTTGTTTCAAAAGATGTACAAAAATACTTTAAATCCAAAAAGATAAATTACTATACCACTAACAATCCTGATATTAAGGCTAGTATTGTTGAACGATTTCAAAGAACTCTAAAAATGAAAATGTGGCGTTATTTCACTCATAACAATACTTATAGATACATAGATGTTTTACAGGATTTAATATACTCTTATAATCACAGCATTCACTCTAGTATTAAGATGTGCCCATGTGATGTAAGTTCCGCCAATATTATGACAGTTTGGACTAATCTTTATAATAGAGGATCAAACAAACTTTCTTTAGAAAATCCAAAACCAAATTTCAATGTGGGTGATTATGTTCGAATAACTAAATATAAACATGTTTTCCAAAAAGGATATGAATCAAATTGGAGTGATGAAATATTTATTATATCTTCAATAATTGATAGATCTCCATGGGTTGTTTATACAATAACAGATTTACAAGATGAAGCAATAGTTGGTACTTTTTATGAAAGAGAATTACAGAAGGTCACTTACAACCCCACCTCACAATATAAAATAGATAAAATAATTGGTACTCGTTATTCGGGTAACAGAAAAGAAGTATTAGTGAAGTGGAAAGGTTATCCAGATAAATTTAACAGTTGGATTTTAGCTTCTAGTTTAAAAGAAATATGAATAAAGAAAGTTTTTATTTAACTTTGCTCAGCAATAGTTCAATGGAATACTTTCCTGATAACAAGACCACAAATTTTTCAACAAAATTACCAAAAGCTATGAAATTAGAAGGTGAATGGTCGGTTGGAGTTGTCGAGTTTCAATATCCATGCACCATGTTTACTGTTCAAGATCATGAAAATGTTGTGTACATTACAAAAACCATGTTAATGCCTAATGAAGATAAACCATCAACAGTGTACTACAAAAAACATATTCCGGCTACCAACTATGATAACGTTGAACATATTTTAAGAGCGTTAAATGGTATCAGAGAGAACTTGAAATTTCGTTATGATGAAATAACAAAATTTGTGTCTATTTCTGTTTTGGATAAAAATATAACATCCGTAACATTATCACCCAAATTAAGTTTACAACTGGGTTATGAACCAAATACAAATCTTCTAGACAGAAATTTTGGGAAGTGTCCTGCTAATTTACACTTAGGGTTACCATCTCAACTATTTCTATATTGTGACATTATCGATCCTCAGATTGTGGGTGATGTTATGACTCCGCTATTAAGAGTCATTTCATTAGATCCTTCAAAATACATTTATGGTGCGAATAAAATGCACGTTTTCTCTCCACCTCACTACTTACCTGTAATGCGAAGAGAGTTCGATACGCTGGAAATAGATATAAGATCGAGCACAGGACAAAAAATACCATTCCAGTTTGGAACCGTGTGTATTAAACTACATTTCCACAAATTATAATAATGTATTCTCCTCATGATCATCATAAATGTCCATATGAAAATTATTATTCACATCAAGCTGGATCAGGAGTTGGTGTAATTTATAAGGGTTCACCATACCAACGCGGTCATGGTATTGGGAGCTTCTTAGGAGGGTTATTTAGATCAGTTTTACCTTTACTTTCAAGTGGTGTTCGAGTGGTTGGTAAGGAGGCATTAAACGCTGGAGTAGGACTTTTATCGGATATGGTTCAAGCGCGTCCTATGGAAGCCTCAATAAAAGATCGTCTTAAACAAGTTAGTACGAACTTAAAACGAAAGGCTGATAACAAAATTGATCGATTTAACATGACAGGATCTGGATATATAACTAAAAGAAAACGATTGGCATCGTTCATTCCACCACTAACTGCTAAAGTGAAAGCTACGAAAAAACTTGGTCTAAAACCAAAAAACATCGAAGATATATTTTCAAATTAAATATGTCTTTCCTTCATAATCATTCTTGTGAGTGCGTTAAGTCAGAATTAGATTTATTTGCATTACCGTCTACACAAACAAGCATTGAAAATGGATTGTGGATTCACTATAAACCAATTTCGTCTCTTGCTGATGATGGACCTATCGAGTTTCAAGTTCCTGGAACAGGCGATGACTACATAGATTTGTCTCATACATTACTCCAGATAAAGGCAAAAGTATTAAATCAAGATTCATCAAACTTGATATCAGCTACCGCAGTAGCACCTGTAAATAATTGGCTGCATTCACTTTTTAGTCAACTTGATGTTTATTTAAACCAAAAACTTGTATCACCACCTAATAATACCTATGCCTATCGAGCATACATGGAAACTCTTTTAAACTATGCTCCTGCTGCTAAACAATCTCATCTTACTTGTAGCCTTTGGTATGAGGATACAGCAGGAAAAATGGATTCCACAGATGGTAAAAACATAGGATTTGTTAAAAGACAGGAATTAGTTAATGAAAGTAGGGAAATAGAAATGATTGGTCATCTTCATGGTGACATTTTCAATCAAGATAAATTTTTAATGAATGGCGTTGAAATGAGTGTAAAATTAGTTCGATCAAGAGAGAGTTTTAATTTAATTGCTGGGTCAAATGATGTAAAGTTTAAAGTTTGCATTACAGACGCAACTCTTATTGTTCGAAGAGCACGAATTAATCCAAGTGTATTACTCGCACATCAGAAAGTTTTAGCTTCTACCACTGCTAAATATCCTATTACTCGTGCTGAAGTTAAAGTTTTAACAATTCCATCAGGTGTTCAAGGAAAAACTCTTGATAATATATTCTTAGGACAGGTACCCAAAAGATGTATTATTGGATTTGTAAACAATTCTGCATTTAATGGTTCGCTTACTAAAAATCCATTTAACTTTGAAAACTATGGTATTAACTCTTTCAGCTTATATATTGATGGTCAACAAATACCTTCAAAAGCTTTGCAACCATCTTTTAATAATAATATATTTACATCAGCATATCATACTCTATTCTCGGGGACTGGTATTCACTTTCTAAATGAAGGAAATGCAATCTCTCGTGAACAGTATGCTAAAGGTTACTGTCTTTTAGCATTTGATTTAACTCCTGATTTATCAGCTAACTCATCAGCTCATTGGAATCTCATAAAGCATGGTAGTGTAAGATTAGAAGTACGATTTGAATCCTCACTAATACAAACAATTAACTGTATTGTTTATGCTGAGTTTGATAATATTATTGAAATAGATAAAAATAGAAATGTTACTGTAGACTATAGTAGTTAAGGTTATGTGTATGTAACTAAAGGAAACATTATAAAATTAAATAAAACAAATTATATGCAATATACTATTTTTTTATTTCATTATAAACACCCTATTCAATCTTATACAGAACACTGATCGAGTTTAAACTTTACATAAGCACACTGACTAAACCACTGAACATGCTGCTGCCAAGGATCATCATCATCTTCCCAATCTTTTAAACCGCCACCACAATGGAAACACTTGGTCCTGTCTTCATGACCAGTATAAAAGAAACCGGCTTCTGCAAGATCTTCAGGCTTCTGTTTCATAACGAGTGGCCAGTCTCCGAAACTGAACAACCGTCTAGATTTTGAACTGAAAAATGGATATTCAGCTCTTGGGTACTGCATATTCTTCACTTTTTCTTCTCCAATCAGTTTTGTAGTTTTGCTTTTCAATGAAGTGATCTGTTCACGTATGCCACACTCATCTCTTCCTTCTAATCTTGTTTTTCTCTCAGCACCACAAGACGACACCTCCTTGGATCTAATGAATACACAGAAGTAATTTAAGTAAACAGAATCACATTCACTAATCGATTAATGAGTGTCATTGTTAAAAAAGTATTTTTTAACTTATTCACTTTTTGCTATTGTCTTTGTAATATTGTATACGAGGCTGTTTGTGCTGTCATAGATGCTATCCTTATTATTCTTTACATAATATTTAATCCTCGTGGTAGCGTGTTTCCAATGATCAGTAGTTGGAATCTTACATAGCTTCTTCATATCGTACATTTCAATTTTTATGAGATGCGACGCTTGGTCTCCGTAGTCAGAATTAGTAGAAATGTATGATACACCATCTCTAGCGGCTTGTGCCAAGGTTGACGATAACAGTTTCTTCTTATTTATTTTTTGGTGCCACTTCAAAAAAAAAATTATCAATCGGTTGTGATTTCCTTTTTCCACCATCGCATGTGTTATTAATGACGAGTCAGGTAGAATCTAATGAGTACACAGAAGTAATTTAAGTAAACAGAATCACATTCACTAATCAACTAATGGGTGTCATTGTTAAAAAAGTATTTTTTAACTTTTTCACTTTCTGCTATTGTCTTTGTAATGTTGTATACGAGCCCGTTTGTGCTGTCGTAGATGCTATCCTTATTATTCTTTACATAATATTTAATCCTCGTGGTAGCGTGTTTCCAATGATCAGTAGTTGGAATCTTACATAGCTTCTTCATATCGTACATTTCAATTTTAATGAGATGCGTCGCTTGGTCTCCGTCGTCAGAATTACTAGAAATGTATGATACACCATCTCTAGCGGCTCGTGCCACGGTTGACGATAACAGTTTCTTCTTTTTTATTTTTGGTGCCACTTCAAAAAAATGATCAATCGGTTGTGATTTCCTTTTTCCACCATCACATGTGTTATTAATAACGATGTCATCGTTCTCTTCTTCATGTTGAGGGGAGAGCGGTGAGTAGTAATACTGTTTATAGGTATTTTCATCGAAGTTGAATGATTTCTGCAACAAGACAGTTATCATGTTAATATCAATTTGTTTACACTTAATCACACACGTTAGGAAACAACAACAAGAATACAAGTAAGTTTGTCAATAGAATAAACACTTACCTCCATGGCCATTGATGCGTTGAAGTAACACAAACGTAGTATTGGTAGACGTATACAATCCACTGCGGTCAAACGACCATAGACTGACTGCATGACTGCAATGGTAGGATCTTATATAGCACCATTCTTATCTAAAACAAATTCCTAAATACAACGAAACTGATTGTAACTCTATGAATCACCAAAATTATCTCACGTTCCTCCGGAAACTGATAGTAACTCTATGAGTCAACAAACTTATCTCACATTGCTGGCATCAACCTGTTTTGTGAGTGCTACAAAATAATGCGATTTAATATTTACAAATCACTATAATTGAACATTCCTATGACAACCATTGAATAGATTGGTAGTGTAATAATATGCTATATCATGGATACACTAGAAGTACAAAAACATCTGAAAAAGATTCATCCCAGTCTAGAAAATAATGTTTATGCTGCTAATAGACTCCCTATGTATACCCATGCACCAACGTATATAATATGCAATTTGGATGCGGATGATAAGCCAGGTTCACACTGGGTAGCTGTACATATCGATACGAATGGCATCGGTCAATATTTTGATTCTTATGGGCGAACACCTGCGCGATATCATCTCGAGTTTTTGAAAAGGAATTGTAAAAGATGGGGCTGGAGTATTGATAGGATTCAGAATGATTGGACTTCAGTTTGTGGTGAATATTGCTTAATTTATTAGCTATATAAGTTTCAGGGATGTTCAATGCATAGTTTTACAAACATATTTACAGGGAACACACTGTACAACGATATTTTAGTGGATGAGATGTTCCGCTCATATTTTGTAGATAAAAATAAAATTTGTTAATGACGCATGTGTTTTATTGATTCCGTTTTGATGACCCCGAATAGCAAAGTAAGCAATGGTTTATGAACAATAAAAGTATACAATAGCAGTAGCAGTAACAATGAGTAATACATGCATACGTCAATGCAATCCTAATGAGGGTGAGCGGCCGGACGCACGGACAATAGATAAGAAAAGGCGAACAATGAAAGTCGATAATGAGGGTTTCGGGTCACCG
The DNA here is from genome assembly GCA_943138885.2 of Tholera decimalis. NCBI lineage: Eukaryota > Metazoa > Arthropoda > Insecta > Lepidoptera > Noctuidae > Tholera > Tholera decimalis. Next base: position 2,815,345 of record OW964557.2, on the reverse strand, counting down.
GAAATGAAACAGATTGTTGTTAATCGATTTCTGTATCTCCGGAACCATGCATCTTACGCGAAAACGGATTGCAGAAACGTGATCAGCGGACCCCAAAACCTTTTTTTTTTTTTTTTTTTTTTTTTTTTTTTTTTTTTTTTTTTTTTTTTTTTAGGTTTGAAACGCCCTGGACCGCGATTGCGCCAGAAGCGGTGGTGCGCCAGAACCGGTGAGCCACGGGATTGGTGCGCCAGAACCGGCAAATCACTACTACTGTCGCCTTCTATGGAGAAGAACCGGCAAGAAACTCCACAGCAGTTACTCTTTTCAAATAAAAATATCACTTTTAAAATACAGGTTAATTAGGTATGAGAGGACAGTGTAGATCAATATTAATACAGCACAATGGAATTACAAATAAAAAGTGTAAAACAAATGTATGAGTCTACAGTGTTCTCCCATTCACAAAAATGCTTTATATTATATTAAAATAAGCTTTAATAATAAGGCTCGCGATCAGCGCGACTGTAAAACCAGCCTAATACATAGTATCCTTTGTTCTTCATGATATTTACATTATTTTAGCTTCTGTGCTCGCTTGTTCCATCTTAGACCTCATGTATCGCTTACCATCAAGTGAGATCGAGGTCAAGAGTGGGCTCATCCGGAATAAAAAAAGAACCTGTGTGGGCTAGTGATAAGAGAGTCACTTCATGTTAAATACTAATATTTTGATGGATACCATTGGGACGGAAACCGACCCCAATAGAAAACCTGGGCTAAGTTATGGATGGGGTTGTGGAATAGTTCGAAAGAGTTACCGCGGCCTCGGAACACGAAGGGCATATGATAGAACACGGATGGGTTTTAGTCAGTAGAAGTCTGACACACCCACCCGCTCCACCCAGATCGGGAGTCAGTCATTGGATTATTTCACATCCTTAAAAAAAGGCTAAGTTATGGAAGGGTAAATAAATCTAATCTACATCCAAAGGTTGTCTGTAAGAGATCGCCCTGTGCGATAAGACCACCCATTGTACACTAGTTTAAATTTTTGTATCCATAGAAATATTGTGAGTTGCACAATAAAGTATATGACGGAGAGACAGCGTCGTATGTGTTTTTTTAAAAAGTGTGACGTCAGCTCAGCCGACGTCACGAATGTTGTCTTGGTGATCACTCATGTTTGATTTTCAAATAAAAGCACTTGTTAATGTTACCGGAGACTCGTTTATTCAACTGACAGCGTAATGACTTCCCAGAGAGGTCCGCACTGTCCAGCGGCTCGAACAAGAATGAATCTGAATGAATCTAGCGCTTTTTTTTTTTTTTTTAGATAGGGCCACTCCTAGATCAGCTCAGTAAGGCTGTGCGTCTACTTAACCGGTCTGTCCTGTGGTGACCTCTAATAAATTAAAGGCCCCCAGCCAGGGCTTAGAAACTAAAATATACTTACAAACTAATGACCGCACGCTAAGGGCACTCCCTGTGGAGTACGGGCCTCGGCATAGCGGGGTCATTTTGGGAGGGCAGCAAAGGGACAGGCTGGGTCGTATTTAGGGGAGTATTTATTGCTACTGGCTCAGCATCGCGGGCTGGCTCGTTTGGCAAAGGTCGGGGAGGATTTCCATTACAAGTACGCGGACGTCGCGATGGGCCTCGTCGGCGAGGCCGGAATACGGAACGCGTTTTGTATGTGTATTTTCTAAGAGTGCTGGTTTCCCTACTGCTCTCTTGTCGGATGGTGGTGGGGTCGTCGGGCTCGTCTAGGACGTTACGCGGGCGACGAACCCGAGAAATCTTGGAGGGTCTGTATCGGGCGGCCGATACGATCAGGGGGTTAGTGTGGGTATCAGCAGAGGTGAAGTAACGCACTGACATGCGTTTCAACACTTGCTTTATGGTCGGGAGTTTGAGGTCTACATGGAGATCCTCATTCCTCAAGAAACAGGGCGCGCCCGTGGCCTTTCGGAGAAAACGGTTCTGAATGACTTGCATCCTATGGATCTGATTGGGACTGGCATGAGCAAACACCGGACAGGCGTACGTCATGATAGGACGTATGCATGTCGTGTAGATTCGGATTTTACATCTAAGGGAGAGCTTACTGTGTTTATTCAGCAAGGCGTGGAGCCTACCGAGAGCGAAAGCGGCTCGCGAGCGAACCGACTTTATGTGCTCACTGAAGTTAAGGAACTGGTCGAGGATCACACCTAAGTATTTGGCTCGCTTCTCCCAAGGGATTGGCTTGCCAAACATAGTGATCGGGCGGGGGGCGGTGAAGTGTCTATGTTGGTGAGCCCTGCGAAACAGGACTGCTTGACTTTTGTCGGGATTTACCTCAATCCTCCATTTCCTAAACCAATCGCCTAATGCGTTGGCTGAGGTCTGGAGGGTATGAGCGATGCTATCGGGACTATGTCCCGAGTAATAGATGGCCGTGTCGTCGGCAAATAGGGATAACTCTACTAGGGGCTTTTTGGGGATATCGCTTGTGAATAGCGTGAAGAGTGGCGGAGAGAGCACGGCGCCCTGAGGTACGCCGGCTCTGATAGGGCGGGGAGTGGAAAGCGCTCCTTCGATACGATATCTGAAGGAGCGGTTCGACAGAAAGTCTCGAATGATGAGCACGAGACGGTCCGGCACACCTAGTTGGTAAAGCTTATAAATTAAGCCATTGTGCCAGACTTTGTCGAAAGCCTTCGCTATATCAAAGAATAGGGCCCCCGTCACCAGACCGCGCTGAAAACGGCCGCTAATGTGCTCTACGATGCGGTGGGCTTGGTGGACACTGGAATGATGGGCTCTAAAGCCAAACTGCTCGTTAGGGATTAGGCTCTTTGCCTCGACAAAGTCCTTGAGCCGATTAAGAACAATCCGCTCGTAGACCTTGCCGAGGGCGCTGAGCAGACTAATGGGTCTATAACTAGTCGGGAAGGACTTGGGCTTTTTGGGTTTTGGGATACCTATCACTATAGCCTCTTTCCAAGCTTGTGGAAACAAGTTGTTGGACAAGGCGCCATTGAAGATGGCAGCCAGTAGGACTATGATCGTACGTGGGAGGAGTTTAAGTGCCCTAGTGGTCAGTCTGTCAGTCCCGGGAGCTTTCCTAGGTTTGAGTTTCTTGATGATCTCCTCCACCTCGTCTTCCGTGACGGGGGGGAGGGGAGCATCAGGGTCCTCGACAGGGGGTAGGGCAGATCTACGTTCGACCTCAGCATCCACGTGGGCAAGGTGGGCTGGGTCGACTGGTTGGGAGCTGGGAGAGCACTGGGCCTCCAGGCTGTCGGCTAGGCATTCGGCTTTGTCTTCGTCGTCGAAGGCAATGCTTTTGTCCGGGCGGATAAGGGGAGGCATTGAGGCAACCTCAGTGGCGCGCATATTCCTCTGAAGTTGCCAGAAGGCATGGTGGGTGGGTTCCAGTTCGCTCAGGGTCCCGTCCCAGCCGGCTTCACGCCACTCTCTAATGCTGTTACTTACTTTGCGCTGTAAGTACCGCATGAAAGTTTTGTTATTCTGGCAGGGGAAAGCTCTGTAGGCACGGACTGCTGCGTTCTTCTCAGTCAACAGGGCCCGTACATCGTCCGGGAGTTTCCGGTGCCAGTGCTCTGACACCGGAATCCCCTTTGAACAGTCGTTCAAGACAGATTGTACGTGCTCTGTGAGTGAGTCGATCGCAGCCGTCGTGTCGGCGGCGGACTGGATGTGGTCGGGGATCTTGTCCAGGTGAGGTGACGTGTTGGATTTCAGCAATTCGCCTACTTTCCTCCAGACAGTGATCACCTGTGTGGGAGGGGGGCGGTTAGGGTCATAGGGACCCGATCTCGGAGTTAACTCCAAGATCACCGGTCTATGGTCAGAGTCAAGTTCGTCTACCGTCTCTAAAGAGTGCAAACGTAAGTTCACATTCTTCAGGAGGGCAATGTCGAGTACGTCGGGCAAGTGGGATGGCTCGAACGGGTAATGAGTAGGCCGCATAGGACCTATGATATCTATGTGGAGAGGTGTGCAAAGGTCGTATAGTACCTTCCCACGGGGGTTGGTAATACGACTACACCATGCGGGATGTTTGGCATTGAGATCCCCCGCCATAAGGACGGAGTGACTCATGTCAAGAAGGGCGGTAAGGTCGCTTCGAAGTGAGGCGTTTATCGATGAATTTACATCTACTACGTTGGACGGTGAGAGATACGCGGATACTATTGTGATAGAGGGATGGCCCGTCATGCCTAGCCGGCAAACGGATACCTCTAAGTGGGCAAGGGGCGGCGGATCCATAGGGATGCAGTGCAGGGAGTTCCTATAATATATTAGAGTGCCACCTCTGTGGCATCTAGTCCTATCGTTCCTAACTAGCCGGTAATTGGCTATCTTGGGATCCCTAAGGTGGGGTTTGAGGAAGGTCATATAGTTTGTAAAACAATCAAATTATTAAACTTTAATCATTTCAATTATTTTAATAGACAAATTATTGTATTTGCGCCGATATATATAATAAATAAATAATTACACGATAAATTGACGCATAAATGGTAGTGAGGTATTAACGCTAGACTCAGAAAACAGAGAATAGTTCCAATAATGTTTAATAATAAATGCTGTGTTACCAGAAATTGAAACCGTTTCACAGTTTCCAGGAGGCTATTATTGAGGAGTTGTTCCATGTGTTTTCAATTTAGCCGGCACTCACGCATTTGTTTATTTATAATTATATGGAACACTAATTAGTGTTTCATATTACAATTATAAACATATTTATATTTCTGCTAGTTCTGCTTCTCAGTCAGAAGCTGAATTAGCAGAAATCTATGTTCAAAGAAAGAAACTTTTGGTATGCAGTGGAAATATTTACTATTCTATATTTCGCACCTAACCTCTCAAATATATCTCCTTATAGATAGGTATAATTATAAGAGCTCGGCGGAGTAAACTCTCAATTACAATTCGAAATAAATGAAAAAACAGTCAGGAAATTTCTATTTGAGTTGAGCCTGATTGGCACAATCGTACAATCGGGAATCATTTTGATAGAAAGGAAGTAGAAAGAAAATTGCGTTTATTGACACATAAAATAACACATTATACAACGTGTAATTTAAAGGGTATATACATACCAAGTGCATGGCTTCTTTGGATGATAACAAACGATATGGCAAGGGTTTTGTAATCCTAAGTCTCTACGTGTGTAGAACTTATTACAAATACCAATACACTGATACCAGATACCGAATTTTTCAAATTAAGTGGAACGAAAAGAATTATCGTGTTATTGGCAAGTGACGTGGAAAGTTATTGACCCTCGTAGTGCTGTGACTAGTTTGTTATGATTAGTATTCAAGAATTATATGAAACCGATAATTTGGTATCAATTCTTTGAGTCAGTTATTTTGAGCTGAAACTGTGCATAGAGACTCCATACCAGATGTTGTCTTCAGCCCTTTTGGATAGATATGGGGTTTCTGTTACACGTCGTATAGGTACAACAATAAAAATTCAAAAAACATTGTGCCAAAAAGCCATCAGCTCAGCATAATGTCAAGTGGCAACCCTAAGTATTAGCTAATTACATTTGTGTTAAATAATTTGCAGGCCTCTTTAATTTAATTAAAATCAGCCTTATGCGTTAATCCGCGACTACTTACAAATTTAAAGGAAGCGTTAGTGTTATATATTCCCACCGCAATAAATTTATTTTTACCAGAGACGTCTTCTCCCATATATTTTCAACACGACGACGTCCAGTTTCAAAACACCTCGTAAAGAATTCCAATTAAGATGTTGGATGTCATAGGTTACAAGTCATAAGTGAACTGTCGTGTGTTCATAAATTGAGGAAATAATTTCCTGGGAATGGCTGGCATTTGATGCTGGTTTTTGAAATTATCAAAATGAGTTTGTTTTAGGGTACCAATGAAAACTTGCATTGCACTCATTGGTGTAGCGATTGGTCTAGAGTTCGATTCCTGAGTCGGGCAAAATGTAGTATTTATTTATTTATTCTTTATGCAAATAGGTACAAAGGCGGACATCCCGTAGGCATTCTCTACCAGTCAACCATGAGTGGTGAAGAGATAGAGTGGAAGGCGCAATATGTACTTACGTGAAAATTATATTGGAAAAAATATTAATAATAATAGTGATGCGCAAATCTATACTTATAATAAATCTGTAGAGAGGTCAATTCTGTACATGAAATATATTTCCAAAATAACTATCAGGGGGTGATTAGGGATCGATACTGATGCCAAAAATGCAATCAGTAAAATTTTTGTCTATCTGTCTATCTGTTGGTCTGTCTGTCTGTCTGTCTGTCTGTCTGTATATTTGTTTCGGTGTTTCTTCTCAGAGTAGTCAGTTAGGAAAGACCGGCCTCATCTAGCTAAACTTAAAACACAAAAAATGACGTGTACAATTGTTATTTATAAACAATTAACTAATAATATTTTATTTCATTTCATTTATAAATATCAGACTTGAGCCTCGAAGATAAGAGAATTATCTATACTCATAATAAATCTGTAGAGAGGTCAATTCTGTACATGAAATATATTTACAAAATAACTATCAGGGGGTGATTAGGGATCGATACTGATACCAAAAATGCAATCAGTAAAATTTTTGTCTGTCTGTCTGTCTGTCTGTATAACCGTTATAGAAACAAAAACTACTCGACGGATTTTAACGAAACTTGGTACAATTAATATTCATACTCCTGAGCAGGTTATAGTACACTTTTCATCACGCTACATTCAATAGGAGCAGAGCAGTGAAGGGAAATGTTGGGAAAACGGGAGAAGTTACTCCATTTTTTAAGCTTCCGTCGCGTGTGCAACCTTAATGGTTAAAGCTACACAGAAATCATTTATGACGGAAATGTTCTCCTTAAAATTATATAAAAAATATCCCACGACAGCATATATCTATCTTTTATGGTTGACTCACAATAACACGTGTAACTCCCGATAGCTTAGCAGTTCGAAGCTTTCTGATTATTATTCTGCTCCGAAATTTAAAACCACCACAACTTTGCAATGGAACTCGGCTAAAAGTAACCCAGTTGCAACAAAATATAATCGATGCTCAAATTTTAACAGGTTGCGGTGCAGGAGAAACCGTCTTTATTCCCAGAATTCCCATAATACCAAATAATTATCCATTCCAATTTAAAAGAACGCGATTCCCAGTATCGGTGTGTTATGCAATGACAATTAATAAGGCTCAAGGGCAGACTTTTCGTGTTGCTGAAGTAGATCTCGGTGTCAGTTGTTTCTCGCATGGTCAGTTGTACGTCGCTATTTCCCGGGTTAGCGGTTCTAGAAATCTTTATGTTCACGTGCCGGAAGGGTCAACTATCAACATAGTTTACCCGGAAGCTTTGCGCTGAAGTATTTTCTTTCTATAGGTACTTAAGCCTCATGTTAACGTGATCTAAACAATATTACCAATACATTAACTTAATAACACACAAGGAGTTACACGCTGACGGAGTCGCGGGCACAGCTATTAACAATAATATTGTGCGGTTCGGTATTGCGATATTTTTCAACAGTATTATATATTGACATATTATATTTCCCTACTAAATTACGAAAGTTAATCTGTCTGTTACATCAAAATCACTGAACCGTGAGGAAGGGCATAGGCTACTTTTTTTTTACGAAATACGACGGAAACGTGGACGAAGTTGCGGGCAACAGCTATCTATGCTAATAATATAAGGCTGAAGAGTTTGTTTGTTTGTTTGAACTTGATAATCTCAGGAACTACTGGTTCGAATTAAAAAATATTTTAAATTAAATACTCAATTTATAGAGAAAGGCTATAGGCTATATATCATTACGCTAAGGCCAATAGGAGCGGAGCACCAATGAAGAATGCTTCAAAATCGGGGTTAAATTTAACGTTAGCTCAAAGTAACTATTCCACGCGGACGAAGTCGCGGGCAAAAGCTAGTAGATAATAATAGAGCAATTGATGAGTGCTTTGGAGTGAGCTATTCGGGAATATCGCAACATGCCGCCTGAAATAAGACCACGCTTACCTCGTTTACCCATGCATAACAGGAATAGGGCACTGGTGGCTGCTCTGGATTCGCAGTTGTCAGAATATTTTGATAACTGCGAAGACCTCACCGATACCCACTCTGTCTTATACTGCGCAGCTGTCGTGGCATGTCGTGTAGCTAATGTTAAAATTTCTAATGACATAGCTACACGACCTAAACCCGCTGTGCCAGCTTGGCAGTGTAGGATCGAGCGCCGTATTGGTGAGGCCAGGGCACTCATTGGAAAACTTGTTTGCTTTAGGAGGGGCAACACTCACCCGAGAGTGATGCGCTTTGTGAGACGGGCGTTTTTGCGAACCAATATTCACCCACAATATTATATGTCCTGTGTCACAGAGCGCATTGACTTCCTAAAGCAAAAGGTGTATGCATGGGCAAACCGTATCCGGAGGTATGGACGGCGAGTGAAGCGATTCGTCCAGAATCGCACATTCCGAAGTAACGAAAGGTGGGTATATAGGGCTTGAGAGCGACCGGACCAAGGTGCGACTGATATGTGCCTGCCCGATGATGACGCCTTATGTACGTTCTGGCGCAACATCTGGTCGGTACCTGTCAGTCACACCGAAGGTGATTGGACCCGGGAGGTCGAGCAAGCGTGCGATCCAATACAAGAAATGGTGGCAATCATCATCAGCCCCCGAGATATAGCCCATGTAGTCTGTCCGCTGCCTAATTGGAAGTCTCCAGGGCCGGATGGACTGCATAACTTCTGGATCAAGTGGCTAACAAGATCGCACGCTCGCTTGGCGTCTCAGTACCAATCAGCCCTAGAATCTGGCTCACTACCCGAGTTCTGTACCACTAGAGTTACTCACCTGCTCCACAAATCTGGTAGCACCGCGGAACCCAAAAATTATAGACCAATCACGTGTCTGCCAACGGTCTATAAGGTTCTGACATCCATTTTGAGGGTTAAAATTAACAAACACATTGAAGACAATCACATCATGTCTACCTCTCAAAATGGATGTAAGAATGGATCCCGCGGTACTAAGGAGCTACTCCTCATTGATATGGACATTAGTCAACAGGTTCGACGTTCCAAAAAAGATCTGTCGACATGTTGGATAAACTACAAGAAGGCCTATGACTCAGTGCCTTATACATGGCTCATGAGGGTGCTAGAATTATATAAAATTAATGCAACTTTACGCACCTTTCTGACATCATGTATGGGACAATGGAGGACAGTTCTTCGCTATCCAGGATGTCGATAAGGATCAGGATGCAGAAAAGATGTGTACGGTGTATGTGTGGTTTAAAAACAACAGATAGTTGCATTCCTTATTTTAAAAAGTTAAAAATATTACCTCTACCGGCTTTATACATCCTAGAAATTGCATTATTTGTAAAAATAAATCCACATTTATTTAAGAAACTATGTACAGTAAAGAAAACACCCATGCGTGCTCAGTACACTAATGATTTATGCCTTGTAAAATGTAAAACTTCTCTTATGAGGAAAAGCTTCTTTGGTATTGCACCGCAAATATATAATAAAATACCTGATGAAATAAAATGTATGCCAGTGCAGAAGTTTAAAAAAACGCTTAATGGGTTACTACTAGAAAAATGTTATTACACTCTAGGTGAATTTCTTAATGACGAATCTCTGTAACTTTACAATATTGACATTTTTACCTATACTTGACATTTTTAACATATTTTTTTTACTTATTTTATTTTTAATCTTCTAAATTGACCATACGTTTTGCCATGAAATGAAATCTATTATGAATTTTAAAATTTTACTTGTTTGCATAATAATATTGTGACGAATTTATGTTTTAATTTAATAGTATATTTTTTTTTGTAATAATTTGTATGTCAATAGACAAAACATAGCGCACTACCTAATTTTTTAAGATCTTGTATATAATTATCACCTATGTTTACGAATAAATGATTCTGATTCTGATTCTGATTCTGATATATCCCAAGGTACACCGAACCGGTAAGGATCGAGCGAGGTATATTTCAGGGCGATAGTTTGAGTCCGCTTTGGTTTTGCCTAGCTTTGTATCCTCTAAGCACACTGCTGGAAAATTCAGGCCTTGGCTATAGGTTGAAAAGAGGTGGTCAGGTTATTTCTCACCTCCTTTACATGGATGATTTAAAACTTCTTGGCGCCACTAGTCTACAGCTGACGGAACTACTGAAGGTAACTGAAACTTTCAGTAGTGCCATCAGGATGGAGTTTGGTGTCGACAAACGTGCGATTATGCATGTACAGTGTTCGGTCCGACGTGAAACAGAACGCACCTTTTGGCTGGCAACATTAATTATCTGTGGGCTTGACATAACTTTTTCACCTTGACAGATAGACTTTGCTTCCTTGGAAAAAATATCGGTCGTCGGGACCCTCTTGTAATTGTAATTGTAATTAAATATCGTTTGGAATCGCCGGTTGCAACCGATAATTGGGTCGCGATTATCTATTGTTTGAAGTTGTAATCCCCATTTGATGAAAAACCCGGGATATTTTTGGATTTATCGCCGGTTGGTTGTCACCCGCGTGGCACGCGCATTTGTTGGAAAAAGTAGTGATAAATAGCTTCAATCCGGTGTGAGTTTGGTCTGTGATGCTGATCTGAACCGCGCCATCTGGAGACTGACGCCTTGTGAACGTTCAGAACACTTGACTTACATCACACTTTCAATTACTCACCTCATATTACATACATACTACACTTGGGCGTGACCTAGGAAGGTCGAAGTTGGCGAACCCAGCACAGAAGGTTAGTGGTATTTATAAAGCCTCAGAGGCTATAGATTGTTGTCGGCCGGAGAGCCTGTAGATTATTGTGTAAGTACTTTTGATAATTGAGAGCAACGTTAGGCTCCACGAACCGTGGACAGTTCCGGTCACACCAGTATCGTTGCACTGGCCAATTGTAGTTCTGAACATTCTGGTAGCAGGCGTGGCTCTTATAATATAAGATCCACTGGTTTAATTGAAAGTTTTGAAAATAACTTTGGTTTGATTGCTTAACATAACTTATATAACTTGATAAGTTTGAATATATTGCTTTGTCAGCCGGGCTCAAATAGTACTTGTAGTTTGTACTGTAATTTGTAGTGCTAGCCCCTTGGTGTTGAATTGACAAGTAGGATTTATTTGTGAAATTAGGAATTATTGGTTGTATTCGGTACATAATTGGTATATTGTTGTAAAAGTTGTTTGGTATTGTTGCAATTAAAAATTGAATGTCACTGATCTGAATTTAAAAGGTTATCTAAATGATAATTGCACATAGTCTAACATAATAGGACTTGAATTGTGTGTATTGGTTATTGCATTTGTGGTACTTATTGGACTGTGTTGATAGAGATTCTCCGGCTCAATATTATACAGTCAATTGTTGTGTTTATTGATGTTTATGGTTGTTGATCCTGCACAACATATACATTGAATTGTTATTTATTTTGTAACTAGCCATCTGTACCAAGCTAGATTCATACTTGGAATGGGTACAGGGTCGGATTTGGACTTGAAATAATTGAATTTGAGTTTTTATTTTGGTGAAATTATTTGGTCGGCTAACAAGTCATTGTTGTTTGTTTAGTTAATTTTAGCCTGTTGTATTAATATTTGATTGTTGCAATGGCCTCATTAAGGGCAGTCAGGGAGGCTGCTGCCGGATTGACCTCACAGTTGAGATGGTTCACATCGGCAGCTGCAACGGTTGAGCGTGTAGATTTGGAAGAGCTCACCCTTGCTCGGTACGGGCAAGTGATTGAGAGGATCAAGTCAGCTGATGCTGCGCTCACACGCTTCAACGAGTAAATCATGGACGTGGATTTGGGGGTGGTGGATCAGACAGCCCGCGATAAGATTTTGGGTGACTATGACCAGATTGTCCACCTGGGGGATGTCATATGTCTACGAGCGCGGGAAATTTTGAAGAGCCGGGTGCCTGATGCGGCCAAGCCGCAGACCCCCGTTGTTGCAGGCCCTGGACTATTGAGTAGGCTGCCCACCCTGGAGCTGCCACATTTTGACGGTCGCTTGGACCACTGGCTGGGCTTCCTAAATCTCTTTGAGAGTCTTGTCGATGCACGCTCGGACCTCGGACCTGCCCAGAAGCTGGCCTATTTATTGTCTGTACTGGAGGGCGAAGCCAGAGCCTTGGTGCAGCACTTGCCGGTGACGGATTCCTCTTACCCGACCGCTCTGGAGCTTCTCTCCCGACGGTATCAGAACAAGCGCTGCCTGGCTGATGTGCACATCGACCAGATTTTGGGGCTACCGGCCATTGTCAGCACGTCGACGTTGCGCACTGACTTGCTGAACCCGTTGGTCTCAGCGACCAACGCTTTGAGACGCTTGGAGTTACCGGTAGAACATTGGTCCTACTTGTTGGTGCACATAGTGCTGCAGTTGCTCCCCGCGGAGTTGAGGTCACGTTTTGAGCAGAAGTAAGGTGGGGATAGTGCCACCCATCTTCCCCCTTTGACGACCTCCTCAAATTTTTGGAAGACGAGTGTCGGTTTTCGGATAACACTCGTGGCGCCACGGGGTCACCCCCACTACCTTCTCGGCCTAGAGACCAGGGACGGACTAGGGCTCGGGGGCCTGTTGATGTTCGCCCCGCCCCCCGTTTTGCTGGCGCCCGGAGTCCTCAGGCTAGGGGGCCTGTTGACGTTCACCCCGCCCCCCGTTTTGCTGGCGCCCGTAGTCATCATCATTGCGACTTTTGTAAGGCCACGGGACATGTCATGGCGCGTTGCCCGGACTTTTTGAATTTGCACGTAAGTGCCCGCCGCCGTATTGTCAACGCACGTCGTTTCTGCTTTTCGTGCTTGGGGGCCCACTTCCATCGGGACTGCCCCGACCCCCGCCCGTTAAGAATTTGTGAAGGGTCCCTGTTCAAGACTACAATTGGCCAGTGCAACGATACTGGTGTGTCCGGAACTGTCCACGGTTCGTGGAGCTTAACGTTGCTCTCAATAATCAAAAGTACTTACACAATAATCTACAGGCTCTCCGGCCGACAACAATCTACAGCCTCTGAGGCTTTATAAATACCACTAACCTTCTGTGCTGGGTTCGCCAACTTCGACCTTCCTAGGTCACGCCCAAGTGTGGTATGTATGTAATATGAGGTGAGTAATTGAAAGTGTGATGTAAGTCAAGTGTTCTGAACGTTCACAAGGCGTCAGTCTCCAGATGGCGCGGTTCAGATCAGCATCACTGCCCTAACTCGTTTCCAGCAAATGCGCGTGCCACGCGATGGCAACAAACCGGCGATATCCCAAAATATCCCGGGTTTTTCATCAAATGGGGATTACAACTTCAAACAATAGATAATCGCGACCCAATTATCGGTTGCAACCGGCGATTACAAACGATATTTAATTACAATAAAATCAAAGTCCCAAGACCGGACATTTTCTAACAACGGAACCAAAGTCTATCTGTCAAGTGAAAAAGTTATGTCAAGCCCACAGATAATTAATGTTGCCAGCCAAAAGGTGCGTTCTGTTTCACGTCGGACCGAACATCTACCCCCCGGACGGGCCAATTGATTAGCGGACGGGTCCGCTGATCAATTGGAAGTCTGGACAAGGTTGCAAATTTAACACAGCTTCAATGCGGCCAAATACCGTAGCTAGTTCCTCAAAGGTGAGAACGGTGTCTCCCAACAATCTCCGCCAGCGTCCCTTTGCCGCTTTCACCGCGGCCCCAAAAATACCCCCCCAATGGGGGCAGGCTGGCGGGTCAAACAACCAAGTGACCCCTCGGTGGGCCAAACTATTACCAATATCAACCTGGCTCTCATTAAGGAAGGCGTATACCTCCTTCAAATAGTTACTTGTACCCTTGTAATTCGTACCGCAATCAGAACTAATCAAAGGTAACCCACGGCGAGACACAAATCTTTCCAAGTCGCCTCAAAGGCCTCTGTCGCGTGGGAGGTTACCAGCTCCAAATGTACTGCGTTGGTTGACAGGCAGACAAACACACAAATAAGCCTTAACAATCTTACTATTACGAAGGGTGGACGTCTTCAACAAAAGGGGACCAACAAGTCCGTTACGACGCCAGCAAAGGGCCTCGCCTCATTGACGCGATCAGCCGACAAAATCCAAAATTCTCGCTGCAGAATGGCCAACAGCGCATTGCAACCGGCATGCGAGTTCTTAACGTGACGATCAGTCACCAACAATTAAACCAAGTGGCCCTCCTTGGGCAACAAAGGGGGGTGACGGGCCCCATAAGGAAGGCTAGAGTGCCTCAACCGTCCTCCAACAGGGTTTCCCGAAGTGGCTCGTCCCAACCAAGTTCAGTTATAACAAGGGCAGGAGCACCAATTTTAGGGTACGGACAACTCACAAGGGTGATTTCAAACCAAGTCCTTCCCTTAACAGTGGTGTCAGCCAGTTCGCCAATTCCCCAAATCTTGCCTGAAAGGTCGTTCACCTTCAGGCCAACCTGTCCCGCTAACCAAGACGACAAAAGGCAACCCCGGACTCCCGTGCCCAAAATGGCACGGACCACAATTGAGTCACCCAAGGGTCCCCAGACCTTGACCGAGGCCGTTGGCAACAAAACCGTCTTGATCGGGGGGGTCCTTTAGCGGGCAGGCGTCAATCTCTTAGTGATGCCTGGGCGGCGACCGATCGCCGCTTCCAGGCTGCCTTCGTTCACGACGAGGCCAACAATCAAAATATTCGTCTGCGCGGTGTCCCGAGCCGCTCGCCATCACTGGAGGGGCATATCCCACCGGATGCCCGAATGGCGGAGGGCGCGACTCCAGCCGGGGACGTTCCGCCAACGGAGGGGAAAGGCAGCGGCGCCGACCCGGCCACTGCTGCCTAGCAGCCAATGCGCGTTCTCCCTGACGAGGGAAGACCAAATGGCGCTCGTGGGGCTCCCGTTCAACTTGCGCGGGGGGTGGAGTGCGGCGTACAGAATCGCGGGTCTCAGCCCGGTGCTCATCTCCGGGGTACCCCCCCCTGCGCGAACCCCCCTCAGAAGCTGGTCTGCTGGAGCGGTTCGCGTTGGCGCACAAAATCTCCAAGTGGGACCCTTCACAAATTCTACACGGGCGGGGGTCGGGGCAGTCCCAATGGAAGTGGGCCCCCAAGCACGAAAAGCACAAACGACGTGCGTTGACAATACGGCGGCGGGCACTTACGTGCAAATTCAAAAAGTCCGGGCAACGCGCCATGACATGTCCCGTGGCCTTATAAAAGTCGCAAGGATGATGACTCCGGGCGCCAGCAAAACGGGGGCGGGGCGAACATCAACAGGCCCCCTAGCCTGAGGACTCCGGGCGCCAGCAAAACGGGGGGCGGGGCGAACATCAACAGGCCCCCGAGCCCTAGTCCGTCCCTGGTCTCTAGGCCGAGAAGGTAGTGGGGGTGACCCCGTGGCGCCACGAGTGTTATCCGAAAACCGACACTCGTCTTCCAAAAATTTGAGGAGGTCGTCAAAGGGGGGAAGATGGGTGGCACTATCCCCACCATACTTCTGCTCAAAACGTGACCTCAACTCCGCGGGGAGCAACTGCAGCACTATGTGCACCAACAAGTAGGACCAACGTTCTACCGGTAACTCCAAGCGTCTCAAAGCGTTGGTCGCTGAGACCAACGGGTTCAGCAAGTCAGTGCGCAACGTCGACGTGCTGACAATGGCCGGTAGCCCCAAAATCTGGTCGATGTGCACATCAGCCAAGCAGCGCTTGTTCTGATACCGTCGGGAGAGAAGCTCCAGAGCGGTCGGGTAAGAGGAATCCGTCACCGGCAAGTGCTGCACCAAGGCTCTGGCTTCGCCCTCCAGGACAGACAATAAATAGGCCAGCTTCTGGGCAGGTCCAAGGTCCGAGCGTGCATTGACAAGACTTTTAAAGAGATTTAGGAAGCCCAGCCAGTGGTCCAAGCGACCGTCAAAATGTGGCAGCTCCAGGGTGGGCAGCCTACTCAATAGTCCAGGGCCTGCAACAACAGGGGTCTGCGGCTTGGCCGCATCAGGCAACCGGCTCTTCAAAATTTCCCGCGCTCGTAGACATATGACATCCCCCAGGTGGACAATCTGGTCATAGTCACCCAAAATCTTATCGCGGGCTGTCTGATCCATCACCCCCAAATCCACGTCCATGATGTACTCGTAGAAGCGTATGAGCGCAGCATCAGCTGACTTGATCCTCTCAATCACTTGCCCATACCGAGCAAGGGTGAGCTCTTCCAATTCTACACGCTCAACCGTTGCAGCTGCCGATGTGAACCATCTCAACTGTGAGGTCAATCCGGCAGCAGCAGCTTCCTGACTGCCCTTAATGAGGCCATTGCAACAATTAAATATTAATACAACAGGCTAAAATTAACTAAACAAACAACAATGACTTGTTAGCCGACCAAATAATTTCACCAAAATAAAACTCAAATTCAATTATTTCAAGTCCAAATCCGACCCTGTACTTATTCCAAGTATGAATCTAGCTTGCTAAGGATGGCTAGTTACAAAATAAATAACAATTGAATGTATAATACAATGCTGGATCAACCTCAAATAAATATCACTAAACACAACAATTGACTGTATAATATTGAGCCGGACAATCTCTAACAACAATCCAATAAACAAATAAATGCAATAAGTCAATCCACACCATTCAAGTCCTATTATGTTAGACTATGTGTAATTATTATTTAGATAACCTTTCAAACTCAGATCAATGACATTCAATTATTAATTGCATCAAATACCAAATTATGTACCAAATTATACCAATAATTCCTAATTTCACAAATAAATCCTACTTGTCAATTCAACAAAGGGCTACAGTACAAATTACAAATACAACTTCAATTGATTCAACTTCAATTAGATAGCCCGGATGACATGGTAATATATTCAAAACTTATTAAGTTATTTTTACCAAAGTTATGTTAAGTAATTGAACCAAAGCTACTTTCAACAATAGTCAAAACTTCCAATGTACTATGTGGATTTTATTATTAAAAACCACGCTCTGCTACCACTTTGTTCAGGACTACAATTGGCCAGTGCAACGGTAACTGGATGGTCTGAACTGTCCACGGTACGTGGAGCTATAAACGTTGCTTACAATCAACAATAAACAAAAGGCCTATAGCCTCTGAGGCTTTATGAATACAAATAACAGGTCTAACCACTAACCTTCTGTGCTGGGTTCGCCAACTTCGACCTTCCCAAGGCCACGCCCCAAGTGTGGTATGTATGTAATATGAGGTGAGTAAGTGAAAGTGTGATGTAAATCAAGTGTGTGGACGTTCACAAGGCGCCAGTCTCCAGATGGCGCGGTTCCAACAGCAATCACAGCACAACTCGTTTCCAGCAAAAGCGCGTGCCACACGGTGAGGCAATAAGGCGATGTGTTCCGAGAAATATCCCTGGATTCTCGTCAATCCGGGATTACAAAGTTCAATCAAACACTGTTCACAATCAATCTGCTAATATCACGTGAGATCCAATTCGATTTCCAACTATTTATTTCCAACAAAAGCGCGTGCCATTCAGTCGCAACCAACCGGCGATAAATCCAAAAATATCCCGGGGTTTTCGTCAAATGGGGATTACCTTCAACCAATAGATAATTCACGACCCAATTATCGGTTTCAACAGGCGATTCCAAACGATATTTCAATTACAATTACAAGAAGGTCCCGACGACCGGCATTTTTTCCAAGCAAAGTCTATCTGTCAAGTCAGAGAGGTTATGTCAAGTCCACAGATAATTAATGTTGACAGCCAAAAGGGTGCGTTCTGTTTCACGTCGGACCGAACAGGGCTAGCACTACAAATTACAGAACAAACTACAAGTACTATTTGAGCCCGGCTGACAAAGCAATATATTCAAACTTATCAAGTTATATAAGTTATGTTAAGCAATCAAACCAAAGTTATTTTCAAAACTTCCAATTAAACCAGTGGATCTTATATTATAAGAGCCACGCCTGCTACCAGAATGTTCAAGACTACAATTGGCCAGTGCAACGATACTTGTGTGTCCGGAACTGTCCACGGTTTGTGGAGCTTAACGTTGCTCTCAATAATCAAAAGTACTTACACAATAATCTACAGGCTCTCCGGCCGACAACAATCTACAGCCTCTGAGGCTTTATAAATACCACTAACCTTCTGTGCTGGGTTCACCAACTTCGACCTTCCTAGGTCACGCCCAAGTGTGGTATGTATGTAATATGAGGTGAGTAATTGAAAGTGTGATGTAAGTCAAGTGTTCTAAACGTTCACAAGGCGTCAGTCTCCAGATGGCGCGGTTCAGATCAGCATCACTGCCCTAACTCGTTTCCAGCAAATGCGCGTGCCACGCGATGGCAACAAACCGGCGATATCCCAAAATATCCCGGGTTTTTCATCAAATGGGGATTACAACTTCAAACAATAGATAATCGCGACCCAATTATCGGTTGCAACCGGCGATTCCAAACGATATTTAATTACAATAAAATCAAAGTCCCAAGACCGGACATTTTCCAACAACGGAACCAAAGTCTATCTGTCAAGTGAAAAAGTTATGTCAAGCCCACAGATAATTAATGTTGCCAGCCAAAAGGTGCGTTCTGTTTCACGTCGGACCGAACAGTCCCACTTGGAGATTTTGTGCGCCAACGCGAACCGCTCCAGCAGACCAGCTTCTGAGGGGGGTTCGCGCAGGGGGGGGTACCCCGGAGACGAGCACCGGGCTGAGACCCGCGATTCTGTACGCCGCACTCCACCCCCCGCGCAAGTTGAACGGGAGCCCCACGAGCGCCATTTGGTCTTCCCTCGTCAGGGAGAACGCGCATTGGCTGCTAGGCAGCAGTGGCCGGGTCGGCGCCGCTGCCTTTCCCCTCCGTTGGCGGAACGTCCCCGGCTGGAGTCGCGCCCTCCGCCATTCGGGCATCCGGTGGGATATGCCCCTCCAGTGATGGCGAGCGGCTCGGGACACCGCGCAGACGAATATTTTGATTGTTGGCCTCGTCGTGAACGAAGGCAGCCTGGAAGCGGCGATCGGTCGCCGCCCAGGCATCACTAAGAGATTGACGCCTGCCCGCTAAAGGACCCCCCGATCAAGACGGTTTTGTTGCCAACGGCCTCGGTCAAGGTCTGGGGACCCTTGGGTGACTCAATTGTGGTCCGTGCCATTTTGGGCACGGGAGTCCGGGGTTGCCTTTTGTCGTCTTGGTTAGCGGGACAGGTTGGCCTGAAGGTGAACGACCTTTCAGGCAAGATTTGGGGAATTGGCGAACCGGCTGACACCACTGTTGAGGGAAGGACCTGGTTTGAAATCACCCTTGTGAGTTGTCCGTACCCTAAAATTGGTGCTCCTGCCCTTGTTATAACTGAACTTGGTTGGGACGAGCCACTTCGGGAAACCCTGTTGGAGGACGGTTGAGGCACTCTAGCCTTCCTTATGGGGCCCGTCACCCCCCTTTGTTGCCCAAGGAGGGCCACTTGGTTTAATTGTTGGTGACTGATCGTCACGTTAAGAACTCGCATGCCGGTTGCAATGCGCTGTTGGCCATTCTGCAGCGAGAATTTTGGATTTTGTCGGCTGATCGCGTCAATGAGGCGAGGCCCTTTGCTGGCGTCGTAACGGACTTGTTGGTCCCCTTTTGTTGAAGACGTCCACCCTTCGTAATAGTAAGATTGTTAAGGCTTATTTGTGTGTTTGTCTGCCTGTCAACCAAGGCAGTACATTTGGAGCTGGTAACCTCCCTCGCGACAGAGGCATTTGAGGCGACTTGGAAAGATTTGTGTCTCGCCGTGGGTTACCTTTGATTAGTTCTGATTGCGGTACGAATTACAAGGGTACAAGTAACTATTTGAAGGAGGTATACGCCTTCCTTAATGAGAGCCAGGTTGATATTGGTAATTGTTTGGCCCGCCGAGGGGTCACTTGGTTGTTTGACCCGCCAGCCTGCCCCCATTGGGGGGGTATTTTTGGGGCCGCGGTGAAAGTGGCAAAGGGACGCTGGCGGAGATTGTTGGGAGACACCGTTCTCACCTTTGAGGAACTAGCTACGGTATTTGGCCGCATTGAAGCTGTGTTAAATTTGCAACCTTGTCCAGACTTCCAATTGATTAGCGGACGGGTAGGCCCGTCCGGGGGGGGGTAGATGTTCGGTCCGACGTGAAACAGAACGCACCTTTTGGCTGGCAACATTAATTATCTGTGGGCTTGACATAACTTTTTCACCTTGACAGATAGACTTTGCTTCCTTGGAAAAAATATCGGTCGTCGGGATCCTCTTGTAATTGTAATTGTAATTAAATATCGTTTGGAATCGCCGGTTGCAACCGATAATTGGGTCGCGATTATCTATTGTTTGAAGTTGTAATCCCCATTTGATGAAAAACCCGGGATATTTTTGGATTTATCGCCGGTTGGTTGTCACCCGCGTGGCACGCGCATTTGTTGGAAAAAGTAGTAATAAATAGCTTCAATCCGGTGTGAGTTTGGTCTGTGATGCTGATCTGAACCGCGCCATCTGGAGACTGACGCCTTGTGAACGTTCAGAACACTTGACTTACATCACACTTTCAATTACTCACCTCATATTACATACATACTACACTTGGGCGTGACCTAGGAAGGTCGAAGTTGGCGAACCCAGCACAGAAGGTTAGTGGTATTTATAAAGCCTCAGAGGCTATAGATTGTTGTCGGCTGGAGAGCCTGTAGATTATTGTGTAAGTACTTTTGATTATTGAGAGCAACGTTAAGCTCCACGAACCGTGGACAGTTCCGGACACACCAGTATCGTTGCACTGGCCAATTGTAGTTCTGAACATACAGCGAGAGGAGATTGTGGAATCCGTGGGATCTCAACCCTCGAATTCCATAAACCTGAGATCCCTCTCTCCAACCGAAACCTATAAGTATTTGGGTTAGGGGTAGGTTAGGGGTAGGGTAGGGGTGAGGTAGGGAAGGGTAGTGGTAGGGTAGGGGTAGGGCAGGGTTAAGGTAGGGTTAGGGTAGGGTAGGGGTAGGGTAGGGGTAGGGGTAGGGGTAGGGTAGGGTTAGGGTAGGGGCAGGGTAGGGGTAGGGTAGGGGTAGGGTAGGGGTAGGGTAGGGTTAGGGTAGGGGTAGGGTAGGGGTAGGGTAGGGGTAGGGTAGGGGTAGGGTAGGGGTAGGATAGGGGTAGGATAGGGGTAGGGTATCTGTTGGGTAGGGGTAGGATACCACGCGAACGAAGTCGTGGCGGGTCAGCTAATACATTATAAAAAAATTGTACGTGTGTTTAACGTGCTGAACCAAATTACTTTGACTAAACTATTTCTAGAATACTGCCCATTATTTGTCTTTTCCCCAACCTTTGAGGCAAAAGTAGTGAGCTTTTCAATATACATTTTTGTTTGAAGAAAAGGTTCTTCTGGTACCAGAATACTATGTGAACTTAACTTTACCGCCTTTCCCCTTTATTTTTTAAGGTGTATCACATAAGATACACTGGCCTATGAGTAAAACCCGGATGGGTATTTTATTTATCTATCAGGCCACGTATTGATATTATTTTACTTCTTTTTTATGGAAGACATACATAGACATTCGACAGTGATTTTTTTTTCTTTTTTATAATGTTTGCATTTTTTGTTTGTTATTGTAGGTATGTTTTTGTGTATGTCTTCATAAGAATAAATGCTTTTCAATTTCAATTTCGAAAAGGTTTAGACTTTCTTCATAGCTTAATACAATAGTTTTAAACTGTTGCACTACTTGAGTAAAAAAAAATCATCCAGTCAGGGGATCGGCACTGTCTCTCCTTAACACAGGCTGACTTTTGGCCTAGCTAGGATAACAGTATCTCACCTATTTTGTATTGCATTATGTAACCTAAAATTACGGCATTCCAACAGTTGTGAACATTGCAATCCCATTGTGAAAATGAAATAAATAGTTTTACTATTTCTTGACAATTATTCGCGACAATATAAAACACTGACGGCAATGTAGATGCATTTCTAAATGCATCGTAAAAACATCATTACAATGTCTCGTATTGAGTACAGATTCAAAGAAGTATGCAACTAAGTCAGACAGAGTGCGGCGTTTTATAGAAATACCCAGAATTAATAATATTAACACAAAGGGAGACTGTGTGGCGTTCTTTAGGAATTGTGGAGAAATTAGACATTCGTTTCTTGGTAAAGCATTTGTCTGCGGTTTATAGTTAGAAAATGAGGGGCGAGATCTTAGCAACCTCTCATGTAGCGCAAATTGCTTGCAGTAGTTATTATACATTTAATACTGAATACATACTGTTAGCCTGTATTGCTTCGTTGGGAAAATCGATCTCTAAACCTGAATATTTGCCTGTCTATGATTACAAAATACAGAACTGTGTTTTGTTACCAAATAAACATTTTTTTACGTTTTTGTCTGTCTGGCTTTCTGCTTGTCGGGGTTTGGTACGACTGAACCGATTTTATGGGACTTTCACTGGTAGACAGAGGACGTTATAGGACAATATTCTCACAGCGTAGTCAGGAAACACTGGCCTCATCTAGCTAAACCTAAAACACAAAAAGCATAACGTGTAAAAGTGTTATTTATAACCAATTTACAAAATAAATATTTCATTTAATTTCAATACAATGGTATAACGCTTTTTATCGAGGAATTCCCACGGGATCGAGATTTACATAGATAGACATAGTTTCTATAAAATTAATAACTACTTTCTATCTTTACACAAACAGGCGTATTTCTAAATAAAACCGATATATTTTTCCGTGAAAATAAAGCTCAAAGAACAGTCAATTTTTTTAATTAATGAGCACCGAAATACTTTCTTGTCGGCCCACCCCAAGACACGTCCATCACGGATCACCTAAGAAAAATAAACAACAAGCAATTTGGCACCACTTGGCAGCCATTTTGTTTATTCATATGTCACTCTGAACTGTCATGGCGACCTGCTTTGTTCACAGACATCGATCTAGCTAAAAAAACTTAACTAATAAAAATATAGCGACTATGTCTGTTCGGTCACGTAAGCATTCGGAGACTATTTGTAATGTTTATTATAGAGTAGGGAAATGCGTTTTTTATTTATAAAGATAACTAGCAATGTGGGTAGAAGTAAAATTAGTAGCAATCTAGTTAACCCCTCCAACTAAGCTAAATATGCTTGAGTCTGGGGTGGGTGAGGCTATAGTGTTATGGGTGGGATGCAAACCCGCGACCTCTCGATCACAAGTCCGACACCTTAGCCATTTTGACAGGCCCGTTGGTATAGTGGTCAGTGGTCCTGACTGCTATGCGCAAGGTCGTGGGTTCGATTCCCACCTAGGAGAAATGTTTGTGTGATGAGCACGGTCATTTGTTCTTTGTCTGTGTGTAATGTATCTATAATATGTATGTATTTAGAAATATATATGTATGTTTATCAGTTGTCTAGTATCCATATCACAAGCTCTGCTTAGTTTGGGACTAGATGGCGTTGTGTGAAAAAGTTGTGGAATATTATTATTATCATTAGGCTATTGTCGCATGTCTTTAATGAGTGGATATTTTATTAGTGACGAATTAATTTTATTATATAAGAAATTGCCCAGGAAGAAATAGTTGCGGTGAGCAAGCCTACTATTACACCCACCGGTGTAATAGTAACATGTAATGTATGCTCAACCCACCGGTTCAGCATACATTTTTGTTTCAATGTGTTTATGAGTGTAAAGAGATGGGTTTTATTATGATTTGATAGTATGCTCACGTTGACCACCATATCACATGGTAAGCGATGATGATGTGGTCGAAGATGAAGCACGCGTATCTAGAAGTAGCATTTTCTCAACTTCTTTGAAGTCGGCTTTCAATCTAACCGAATGCGACTTTTTCTTACCAAGTGTAGATGACAAGAATATTAAATATAAGATTGGCCCAAAACTCAGCTACGCGAACTCCGCTCGCATTAGGTCGTCAAGAATACAGGTGAAAGGGCATGCAAAGTTTGACTATTTTGGCTACGGCCGATTTGGGTAATAAAACTAAGTACTAGTATTTTACATGGAATGTTTACCTGAGCTTCATAACATTTAATTTTTAGCACCACCTAATATATGCACATGAAGAAGGTATGCTATGCAAGCAAACCATTACTCGACATGTGTTTCGCCCGTCCACGGAGAGCGGGAGAGCTTTGCTGCATCCTGCATGCAAGATTGATCATCTAGTTCTTGGCGGAATGAACACTAGATATTTTAATTCTATTTTAATACTGAGATATCTAACTTTTACTTAATATAATTTTTTTTAAATCTGCTAAACCTAGCTATGTGTGTGTTCTCCACATCGCTGTCCGGAAACGTACCCAGAAGACTGGAAGCATTAATTACCAGGTTGTATGTCAATTTTCAAAGCTTATTCTTTGGGCAAAGAACGAGCCAGCCCTCTGGTAACGCAAGAAATCGATCAGCAGGCGAGACAACTCCTTATAAAGAAGACGCGCACTCGGGCCCTATGACCCAAGCGTTTCGACCCCAAACAGCTCAAAACTTATTTGTACTTCAATTATATTTATTATTAGATCCAAATGGGCTACAATTCTACAGTGCTGTTGCAATCCTACACCAATTCCAATTGCCCAACTAAATCTTAGTCAATAGCCGAGGTGGTCTAAGATACGTGTCTATTACTTTGGCATTAATGGGTTCAGCGAGGTCAAATCAGATCGGAATGCCACAGTTTAGTCGGTCTACTGTTTCGGCTCGAGGTCAGCCTGGGCGTGTTACAATCTAATTATTATCGAGTGTCTGGTGTTAAAGACTGTATGCCGTTTTCTTTTTTTTTTCTGGGTGGAAAAATCATCGAATGACTTTTTCCGCTCTGGGTGAAGCGGGAGGATGTGTGAGACTTCTACTGACTAAAAATCCACCCTGTTCCATCAGCTGCCCTTAAGTATCGGGGCCGCGGAATCTCGTTAGAACATTCCCGCAACCCCGGAAAGATTGTATGCCCTAGCGACTAGTAGTTCCGAAGATTAGCGTGCACAAACAGAAAAAGATTTTTTATTACTGTTTCTTAAACCCTTAAACCTTCAATTAGATATTTTTTCAGAAATATATTCAATGTACGGACAAACCTTTTTTACTCTTTTAAGTGTTTTATTATATGTACCTATATATTACGATTTCTATTTTACCTACATAATTATTATAAATACTAATACTAGCAGACCCGGAAGACGTCGCATTGCACGGAAAATTAGCGCCGACCACCGGGTCTATTTAAGTATAAACTACATATTTGAAATATAGACAAAAAGTTCATCCAAATCGGTGCAGCCGTTTACGAATTAAGAGACACACTTAGAGAGTAATTAAATATAATATAAAGAAACTGCATGTACCTATAGAAAACTTCTTTAAAAAATCTCATCAAAATTAGCATCAAACCCACATCTTTACATGCTCAAACAAATGCTTACTCTCATCCGAAAATAACTGCAAACGCCTCACACCCGTGAATGAGAACATCTTCATTACCATCCGTAATTGTAAAACATCCATCCATTCACTCAGGTACCAATTTCAATAGATTCATGTCTGTTCAAACAACGACCTATGAATGACAATAGTCTATAGTGCTTTGCAGTCACGTGGAGACCACATGGCAAAGGTCGACACCCTTTGGAACACCCTTCTCATTACCATCAACCTCACCTTTATAATAATTGAAATAGAGTTCCAAATTGCTTAATAAGTCTGCAATATTTTCGGTTAATGCAGAGCTGAAAACCAATCACCAATTTGCCGTCTCCAAGACTCTTATTGATAAAGATATAGAGTTTGTTTTTGTCTGCATCAGGTGTTATGTTTAACTAGTTTTAGTGGGAGACAGGACAAGTCCGGGACAATGGGAATATTATAATAAACTGGCGTTAACTTTGTATTAATTACTAGTTAGTTCAGCCGTGTTCAAGCAGGCCGCATTCCTGACCTTAAGTCGGTCTTTGTTGTTCACGACCTTATACGTAAGGGCGTGTATTATGCTAATGTGTGGTACTGTTGTTTTAATCGTAAGGGCGTTACTGCGTTTAAAAGGGCTTGGCTCTCTTCTGGCGGTTGACTTAAAAGATTTCAAAGAAGTTAATATCCAGAGCTTAAGATTTCCTTTTTTCTGGGTGGGAGAATCAGCGAATGACTTCTTCCGATCTGGGTGGTCCGGAAGGGACTCAGCTGCCTTTAAGTTCCGGGGCCGCGGTATCTCGTTAGAACATTCCCGCAACCCCGGAGAGCTTAAGGCCTAAAAAATATAAGTACTGAGACATTCTCAAGGGACATTAGGTCAGGAGTCTTAGGAGTATTAAAGTCAAGAGTGAATAAGTTACGTAAGGGTGCTTCATCTTTGACCACATCATTGCTTACCGTGAGGTAAGATGGTGGTTATATTTGTAGAATACTAATAAATACTTATTAAATAATTGGACAGAAAATTATAGATTTGTATGTACTGTAGCTAGATCCCTTTATCTCACTGTATTGCAAAGATTGATGTAAACGACCCTTTTTTTTTCGTGTAGAAAATAGTAAAATGGGCATCATTTCTCTGAGTAGAGCGGAAGGGACTGTCAAAATTCTAGTAACTAAAATCTTACTCTGTTCCTTCAGTTGCCCTGACGTTCCGGGGCCGCGGTGTCTTATTAGGACATCCCCGCAACCCCAGCACTGATGTAAAATATCTAAGGACTAAATTCACAGACACTCCACCCTTTTATGTCAATGATTTGATGGGTGACAGGAATAATGAAAGGATGTCAATCTTCAAATGCCCTAATTTTTGTGTTTTTTTTTCAACCGACGAAAAATTGGTGTTAATCAAGTCGACGCGTATATTTCTTTTTTTTTTTATTCATGATCATCACCGATTACTCGAAGACGGCTGAACCGATTTGAAAAATTCTTATTTTGTTTTAAACGGTATACTTTGAAGTTGGTCCCATTGTCACCAAATCAGGATCTGATGATGGAATCCTGGAGAAATCGAAGGAAATCTTCAAATATTATAGGCATACCTATAGTAATTTGAGTATTTTTTATTGTAACTTGTGTAGTTGCATTCGAAAGCACCATTTGTGAAGTGGACCTAATGATGAAGACCACAGATGGCCACTGGAACTACTCAATATATAAGTAGGAATAATAAGTATTTCATGTGTTCCGCTTCGATTACTTGAATGTCGAGAGGAAGGTTTATATGTATAATACATGCATATTATTAGTATTGCACGCGTGGAAGGCCGGGGCGGGTCGCTAGTGTAAAATAAAACAACATTGTAATAATACCTAAATCTTTCTACAT
The DNA here is from genome assembly GCA_943138885.2 of Tholera decimalis. Lineage (NCBI taxonomy): Eukaryota > Metazoa > Arthropoda > Insecta > Lepidoptera > Noctuidae > Tholera > Tholera decimalis. The sequence goes on along the minus strand of OW964557.2, from coordinate 2,788,003 downwards.
CATTTATTTAGTTCTTAGCCTTCGCATCAGGTGGGGGCAGATGCAGCTTCCCCGCCAATTCCTGGGGTACGTCTAGGTAGGTCTTCTCCAAGCCTACCGTGAGGATCAGGGCCCGAAGACGGTCTACCTCCACGTGGTCACCCTCGCTCGACCAGACGGTCATAGTGGAATTGAGGGATGAAGTTTCTCTGAGAAGGTCCAGGATAACAGGCTGGCTGTTAGCTGCGAGTCCTGCGCGGACCTGACAAAACATATACATTTTATGAATTTTTGTCTAAAGAAATTGGCCAAACGTGAGTCGAACTCGCCCATAAAAGGTTCTGTAGTAGCTACGAAAATTGCCTTTGCTATTTTATAATGTTTGTATAAATCACATAGTTATATTTGCAGTTTTTGAAAATGTCAAAAACTACTGACTCTTGTTCAAATCAATTGTCGTTGAGTTTTCGTTGAGAGATTTTCTTTTTCTTCAATTTCTTTAAAAGTTAAAGTAAGTTAAAGGGGTTAAGTAGGTTAAAGGGCGAAGATACATATTTTACCACTTTGGAAGTACTTTGTTATTTTTCAAACGATTGACTTTGAGAAAAATTGTCTGTTGAAACCTTCATTTTTAGGGTTTCGTAGCCGAATGGCAAAAATCGGAACCCTTATAGTTTCGTCATGTCTGTCTGTCTGTCTGTCCGTCCGTCCGTCCGTATGTCACAGCCATTTTATTCCGAAACTATTAAGACCATACCTGTGAAACTTGGTAGGTAGATGTATTCTGTAAACCGCTTTCCGATTTAAAGAAAAAAAAAATTAAAAATATTTAAAATAAAGGGGAGCCCCTTTATTTTAAATTTATACATTGAAATAAAACTGTTTTTTTTTTCATGAAACCTTTGTGGTATTTATAGACAGGTCTTTGATAATGACATTGGGGTTTCTAAAACCACTTTTTCATAAAGTTAATCGTTTAAAAGATATACGCTTTCAAAGTGGTAAAATGTGTCCCCCCCTCTAACTTCTATAATATAACTTTGTAATTCATACAAACACTATGAAAAACAAAGTTACTTGGCGTAGTTGTAAAAAATGTAAATAATGTAGTTTTAAGAAATTTGTAAGGTTTTTTTTTGTCAAATAATTATACATATTATTATAGTTACTACGACACCCTTCATGGGCGAGTCTGACTCGCACTTGGCCAATTTTTAAAGACCTATCTATATGACATCCCGCACACAGGTTTGATGGAAAAAAATCGAAAGGTTATGTCCACTAGAATATTCTTCACGTTCCTGTGTTTACCTAATGCTGGATACTTACTGGAAATGTAACAGTCTGATTGATATGATTCTCATTGATTATTCTGAGCATGGTTCCGATCTGTTCCGGAGTGTACTCTCCCTCAGTGATGTTCCCTCCGTAGTTAGTGGTCCACCCAACGGACAGGACAGCGCAGTGGTGCTTGGAGCCAAGTTTCAGGAACTTGGCTGGGTCTACTGGCTTTGTGGTGGCGTCTACTGGTCCGGAGAGGATGTCTGCATTCAGCCAAACTGGTAAAGCCTGTAATAATTTATACGTAATAATTTATAGTCTAATCTCTATATGTGTATTTGTATAATTAATTTGTGTTGACACCAGTCGAAACTATACATAGTAGATAAGCTTTCAAAGGTGAAATGTAGCCTCAGGCTCGATTTACACCGCCGCAGAATGGAATGGAAGCGAACGAAATTGTACATAACATAATGAACTTTATGTCAATTGTATAACATACAAACTAAATAGGAGCCAAAAAAAGGTCGCACGTCTTCCGGGGAATCCTCGCGCATTCTCGAGAATTTTTATATACAATTGACATAAAATTCATTATGCTATATACAATTTCGTTGCAAAAAGTCGCTTCCATTCCATTCCGTGGCGGTGTAAATTGAGCGTTACAGTTTTTACATTAGAATAAGTGCGTACATGTTTTACTAAGAATACATAGAATGCAAACTTATACGTATGCGTTACATCACATCATATGTTTTATTAAATTATTACTGGAGCATATTGTGTTGATGTAACTTAGAGTTGTATCCTATCTGTAAATAAAAATAATTGAAATTGAAGTGGTAAAGCCTGTGATAAAATGCGAAATAATTGTGTAATGTAGATATTAACAACGAGTACGTAAGATAAGCATTCGATTAGTTAGTAGTCAATTGTTGAGCGACAGTTTGTATATTGTACTAGAAGGTGCGCTGGGCTTTGCTCCCGTGGAGTTTATCACTATAAAAACATAACCTTCTTCTTCTGCAGTCGAGTAAAAACCTAGCCAAATTTCATTCAAATCGACTCAGTACTTTCGAAGATTAGCTACAACAATGACAGTCTGGAGTATCGGATCTTTTCCTTAAAAGTTTTGAGTAACTTACTTAACTTATCAAACCTATTCCTATTAATATTATAAACGCGAAAGTAACACTCTTTACACTCACTGTTTTACACTTTCACGTCTAAAGCAGTTAGCCGATATAGATCAATTTTGGTACAGATCTATAAGACCTTGAAGAAGGACATGGGTGACGTATTTTTTTGTTAATAAAACTTTTTATGCGAGCGAAACCGTGTACAGGAGCTATTTTCATCATTTTTGAGCCATTTTGGGACGTTGTACTTAAAATGCCTATAAAATGCCTCTCAACATTCACCTCACTAAAGTAAATATTTGTTGTTTGTAATATCTCAAAGAAATTTTAAAAAGCTTATGGCACTTCCTGCATTGCTATTTATTTATTTACATGGGAGACCAACAGTTATTGAAAATTTGACAACCAATTACAGGTCTCCACGTATAGTAACATGTGAAGTTAAATAAAGTCAGACGGCACTATGTCATTCCCAGTTGTGAATGACATAGTGCCGTCAGCAGGAAAAAGGTATATTAATGTTACACTAATAACATTATAGTATGTAAAAACCTTAACACAAGTATATAAAATTACATGATTAGTTAACAATACTTATTACTTCAAAAAATTAAGGCTTAAAAGCACCTCCTCGCTGATGATACACTTGTTCTAAATGGATCAACGTCATTGCTATTACTTTGGCTTAACATTGCAATACAACGTGGCAATACCACTAACTCTCTTATTGAACTATTTTTTATAAAACGTATATTTAATTAAAACTAATAAAGATAAATCAGAAGAAGCTCATAATTAAAGCATAATCTGCGTCTGCGTCATATATTCTTATTTGCATCTTAAATGATTTAAAGACCAAACTGCAACAAAACATTATCAGGCATCTGATCTCAACCCAAGTTCACGATCAATGTACTCGAGACAAATTCTCGCTAACAGACAAACAGACAGACGCAGAGTCGGACGCAGAGACGATTACACACGATAATGATACGCGGAAGACGTGCACATGTGCGTATGTGCATGTGGCGAGCGAGTAGCGACCAATGAGAGGAAGCGGGGCGACGCCACGGGAATTGTTAATTGATTTGATTACGTTGGTTTTCGGCTTATAGATAGAAAGCTCTGGATTTCTAAGATGGGAGAACATTTATGTTTCTACTAACTTGCACAAAATCCCCTCACGACAGAAAAATTACATTTATCTATACTTCTATACGAACATTAAAAAAAGTAAAAGTAAAGAAGTAAATAAAAGTAAAGTAAAAGTTGAATTTGACCCAGTTTAGGACACACAAAAAATACAAGAAATAAAATATAAAAAAAAAGTTTAAATATAAAATAACATTGTGTGTGCCTCATGGCTGTAGCAAATAGGCCCAATTCAGTAAAATGCCAGACAACTGCCCTGCAGCGTCAGGCACGCTGGTTTTCAACGGATATCAAACGATATTGGAAGGGTTTTTTAATCTTATCTCTACATGTTCGGAAGTAATGAAGTCACCGCCTGGACAGTAGGTACTAGGCGCACAGAATTACGGAAGAGATTTATCGTGATATTTGCAAGTAACGTGAAAAGTTATTGACCTACGTAGTGCGGTGAGGTGGTGACACGATTGTTATGATTTCAATTTAAGAAACTTACGAAACCGAAAATTTGGTATCAATTTTTAGAGTATTTTATTTTGAGTTGAAACCCTTCCAATATCGTTTCATATCATCCAAAGAAGCCGTGCCCTTGGTATGTATATATCCTTTCCGTTACACGTTGTATAGCGAGGGCGTGCTACAGATGTAAAGCAGCTTTTAGTGTTAGTGTGCGTGACACTTTCTAAATCGTATAGTATGATCGAGAAAATATTTCTTTAGAACATTTGAGCAGTTTTTACAGTAATACTATTTATTACACATTCTTACAGGCAAGTCGTTTATGAAGGACGAATAAATATATTTTTCTTTGATGGTAGCATGCATTCCCACGTCCGTGCTCCATACACATTATTATATTTAGGTATTTTTAATGTGTTAATTAATATTTTGGTACCTAGTTACTTATAGCTAATAACTCGTAAACATATCTTCTTTTGCTTGCACCAATTATCACATTCAAATGCCAGCCTCGTCCAGTTTTGAATACGTTCTTATTATGCCATCTTTCGCCACGTTGGCCAACATAGTGGCGAATGTAGTGGCCAATGCCTATTGGCCAACGTGTAGAGGGGGTGTTTGTGCATGTTGGGTGCACAAACACCCCATCTATAGTAAGAATCTGAATTACACGCACTTCTAATTGTTGTATCATCATGAAACTTGGCAATTATATGTAGATTAGATGGCAATACAATATTACGGTACCATCGACTTGGTCTGGTGATAGAATTGGAAAGTAGCTGATGGAACCTTGGACTGCCTATTAGTAAACATATCGAGTTTGGGCTCATTCCATCGTATATAAATATAACATATTCTGTTCATTTCTCCTGATGATGAGGACATCAGAATTTTAGCTTTTTAGTGCAGTAAATAAAAGCGTGTTTTTAGTTTATTTTTTCCGACTGCAAAGGAAGGGTTATGTTTTTCGCGCGTATCTTGTATGTATGTATGTATGTATGTATGTATGTATGTATGTATGTAATATTCTTTATTACCTCATATCTCCAGAAACGCTGAACGGATTCACACAATTGCGGTATCGTTAGATTTGTCTTAGCAGCCCAAGTGTTCTTAGATAGGTGACATTTGAAAAATTAAACATGGCGGCTGTGCGAAGCCATTACACATAGCGAAAAAAAAATTTTTTTTTTTCGAATACTACATTATGGGTATCAAATTAAAGGGCTTAATACAAGGATTTTAAAAATGTATATCATGTTTATCATTAGTGTAATACTAGCAAGATAATACAATGAGAAAATTTAAAAATATGGACTTTACTTTCTGAATCCAGTGGAGTGCCAATGTGACACGACCGGGAAAACTAAAAAATTGTTAGTTTATATTATAACTAAAAAGTTGAAAAAAAAAAAATATTTAAAAAATCTAAAAAACCCGACTGCTCAACTGAAATGCAAGAAACAAGCAGATTTTTATTTTAAAAAGTGATAAGCAGGCGGACCCATCCCATTAAAAAAAATATGTTCATTTAGGTCCCGCCTGCTTATCACTTTTTAAAATAAAAATCTGCTTGTTTCTTGCATTTCAGTTGAGCAGTCGGGTTTTTTAGATTTTTTAAATAATTTTTTTAAACTATTAATTTATTACCAGAGGTTGGAATTAGGTAGAGTTATTACATCGAAATATTGATATTAATATGGATCTTCCCGGGATTTCTAATGGACAATCCCGTGTGATCAACAATATTACAAATTAAGTTAAGCGTTAAGCGGGGAGTGCTCCGCTTTTCCGCTATTGTTTTTTTTTGTTCTCACAAGCTATGTTGTCCGAACTACAAATGTGGCAACATCGCACGTGTGCGCATTGGAATTTTGCAAATTCGGATATCCGATGTCGTTGATGTAAATTTGGCAACGCCGCGCGTGCAGTGGTTTAAATTGTGTAAAAGTAAATAACTTTTTATTTAATAAATCACGGGATTTTTCTGCTCTCCAAAATTAATCCCGGGGTTCGGGGCATATCCACTTTGTTCTTTCGTCGTATGAAATCAGTGTAAGTACATAAATAACTGTACCTAATTCCGACCTCTGTTTATTATTCACAGTAACCACAAAAGCCCTATAAAATAAAGCATTCATCACCCTACCGCCTATCTGGCTACAAGCCCTCCATGACCGTGAATCACTCATGATGAAGACATTTCTCTAATTACGACCAATTGCAGTTAATTACAAACTATAGTTAGCAACCGCGGTGCAAACCGTTGACATAATCTCCTAAATTGGAACTAAATTACTTCTGGTTAACGTGATGGAAGACCCTTCTGAGAATATGACCTTAGCCGCATTTTTGATGATTGAAAAGTAATGTCGGTGGCCTTAATGGCCTTAATATTGTTTTGTCTTTTTGTGATGATTTAGGAGATTTGGGGTTCCGTAACTTAAAACGAATCTGCGAAGCTTCAGTGGGGCTCCATATAGATAAACTGTCAAAAAAGCTTATTTCTGCAGCATATGTCGTTAGAAAAATTCGTGGATTAACTGATATCGAAACCGCATGTTTAGTCTACTTTAGTTACTTTCACAGTGTGATATCATACGGCATTTTATTTTGGGGAAATGCCGCCGATATTCTCACAATATTTGTATTACAAAAAAATGGATATTTGTGCAATTTATAAATACTCCTTAAGGGACAAATTTAAAGAGATTAATATTATGACTGTGCCTCAGTATATTTATGAGAATCTTGTATGCACACAAAAATATTAATCTGTTTAAAAAATACAATGATATCTATAATGTAAATACAAGGAACAAAGACAAGTATGTCATTCCTAAAACAAGGTTAAATAATAGGTGGTTCGTTTAGATGCCAATGTATACATTTTTATAATAAAATTCCTAGCCACATTCAAGAACTATGCATTAATAAATTGAAATTGATAATAAAATGTAAGCTATGTCAGAAAGCTTTATACACGGTCAAAGATTATAATAATATTGAGGGCAAAAAGGCTTGGGAATGAGCTGCTCCAGTGATATACGTGGGCGTATTTTTGTGAATAAGAGAGAAGAAGAGTAAAGTTAGTGAGGATGGATGTATAGATATAATTATGGATATTTGTTATTCTATCACGCAAAAAGCACTAAACGAATTTGAATGACATTTTGGTAAGTAGATAGTTGACATCCTGGATCAACACATGGCTGCTTTATATCCCGGAATTACGCGGATGAAGTCGCCGGCAGAAGTTAGTACTTTGATATTTGACAAACAAACCAAAACTTATAAAATACTTCCCGTTGATTTGGATGTATAGAATTATGAAATTTGACCAGAAGAAAGATCTCACAGCACATGTACATACAGCAAAAAGTAGTTTAATCATATTTTTTGCGATTGCAAGGTGATAGTTGCTCTTAGAAAAATGACTGACAGTGAATGTCCTTTAATCTCATTTATCTTATCGTCAAAGTAATGTTTTATGCATTCATAAAGTATGAATGCATAAAACCAATATTATAAATGCAAGTTTGTGAGGATGTATGTATGTTTGTTAGTCTTTAATGCAAAAACTACTAAACGGTCTTAATGAAATTTGGTAGGTAGATAGATGACATCCTGGAATAATATTGGCTACTTTTTATACCGGAATTCCCACGGGATCTGGATTTACGCAGGAAAACCTTCGCACTCGAACGAATCCATGGGTCATAATATATTTTTTATATATTTCTACGGAAACTTTTTCTGCGTAGGCAGACACGCACTTTGACAGTTTTTTTATTTGGTAACGTATTCCTGGATTGGTCCCACAGGTCGGCGCACGATATAATTAGGTTTCTTTGTTTGTGACTTCTCAGTAGTAATCTGGAGTTTTGATTTGCAATTGAGCATTCTGTGTATAATGTGTATTTGATACAGTGCTATAATTTAATTTTTATTTTATTAACACACTTTTAACAAATTATTAATTTCAGAACAAAGCCCCACAAATCCGTTTACACGATTTGTCTATTATTTTAATTTTTTTCTGGGTGGGAAAATCATTGAATGACTTCTCCCGCTCTGGGTTTAGCGAAAGGGAATGTCAGACTTCTACTGACTAAAACCCCCCCTGTTCCTTCAGCTACCCTTAAGTTCCGTGGCCGCGGTACCTTGTTAGAAAATTTCCGCAACCCCGGCGGGTACACGGTTTATCTGAGGATACAAATATTCAACTATAATATTTATTTATTTAGTTGACATACATTTAATTTACATGCCACAAATATTTTGATGACCCATATCACTCATTAAGTCTTAACCTAACACTGTTCTGCTAGCACAATAAAACTTACATAAATACAGAACACAGCACATACTGTAATATACAAACATGTATCACAGTGTATGCTGGATATTTACTCATATTCTATATTTTTATAAGCGAAGGATTTTCAGCGAATTATTATAAGAGAGGCTTACTATTAAGCTAGTTTGACGGAAATATTACAAGCTTAGACTTAATAGTTAAGCTGTACTTTAAAGTGCTTTTTAATTATTGATATGTTCCCAAATATCAGCTACGACTATATCAGGGCTTCCCTAACTGTGCGTCGCAACGCCCTGGGGCTCAGCGTTTATTATCCCAGGGACGTCGTGAGCCGATCTAAATGTTTTGGTTTTATTTTTTGTTCTTTAAATTCTAATAAAAAATTTAGATGCTATTTGGAGTCTATCTGACAAATAGTTATTAAGCTAGAACTATGATAAGATGTATGGCAAGAAGGCCAGGGTGTCGCAAAAATATGGCAACTTCCCAAGGGCATCACAGTTAAAATAAGTTTGGGAAGCCTTGAGCTATAGCATTGCATATTGCTGAATACCCATAGGGGTTTTTGAGCTAATATAGGATAACATAAGATAAGATAAGATCATTTTATTTGTCCAAACAATAAATAAATACACATGACAAATATCCCGTCTCGAGTTCTAATGATACTTATCTATGGGGGTTTAATTGGAAGGTATTGGGAGGTCTCCCACCACTGGCACACTGTTGATCCCCCCCTTTTACAATCCTTTTAATTTTACTATCTAGATTATTGGATGGTAAGCTATACTTTATCCTCCGAAGTGGAAGTTTTCAAATGTATTTTTTAGAAGTTATAATAATCTGGTTCTTAGGATTTATATTTTTGTAGTAGCTATATTTGTTACGCAAAATCCAAGTCGTTTTGAACGTATGGCAGCTGTATATCCAAGAAATAGGCGTGACAATACGAAATTATGTCAATTAGCGTGTCAAACCACCTTGATGTGCAAGTGGTTATAGCATGGCGCCAATTAAATGACATATAATAAATTACCAAATGTTTGGAAAGATTTAAACACAGAGCAGTTTTTTTTTTATGACGAATGAGCCTGCAACTGACCTCGATCTCGCCTGATGGTAAGCGATAGATGATGTCTACGATGTGATGAGCGAGCCCAGAAGATGCCTATTTACTCTGGCTTTAAAGACTGAAAGGTCATAAGTGGTAGGGAACACAGAAGCCGGCAGAGAATTTCACAACTTGGTTGTGCGCACAATAAATGTGGAGGAGAAGCGCTTGGTACGACATTACGGTATAATGGTATATCAACCAAGTGTGGATAGTACCCAGCCGTGCGTCTGGTAGACCGGTAGTGAAATGGAGATGGGGGAATCAGGTCATGGAGCTCCTGCGCACACTCCCCGAAGTACAATCTATAGAAAACCGACAGGCAAGCAACGGTTCGCCGATGAGCCAGGCTATGAAGCTTGTCTACTAGCATCTCGTCGCCTATACCTAAGCCTTTTAGCTCTGCGCTCGATCCAGTCCAATGCAGCAAGTTGGTATTTTGCAGGGCCATCTCACAAGTGGCTGCAATACTCCACGCAGGAACGGACCTGTGCTTTATATAGATTCAGAAGCTATCTATCTATGTATCTCCTGGCGTGAAGTACCGCCTCACCTTGTGTAGAGTTCCCAGCTTTTTTGCTGCCGTCTGAGCTCTGGACTCGATGGTTAAAGAGTAGACTGAAAATTATTATCAGAGAAGACATACTACAGTGTAACTGAGTAACGGATACATTTTTGCCGAATACCTAGATATGATACTTCTGCGAAAGTAATTAATAATAATGTAATTTAATTAATAATGTGTGCATGCTGGAATAGCGAAATATGGCTGAGCTGATTTATTAAGACACCTATAACTTGTATAAAATGTATTACCCATATTTGTAAAATAAACATTTATTCTATTCTATTCTAGGACCCTATCTATGGATTCGAAGTATTAACATTCCGCTAAAGATTTTTTCATCTTACATAAGGTACCTAATAGTCTTGTGCCTACTCGGTCATTTTTTGAGATCGCTCCGTACTAGTTAATTTCGGACAGTGAACTAGTTAATTCTATTAGTTCTAATAGCTCTATTCGGTCTTCGCTCTCAGCAGTCAGCGGTCACTAGACATGTCTCGCGTGTTCGGGTGATAAGCTAAATTTGATATTATGCCATCTTATCTCATTCTTGCGAATTCAGTCGGTCGGGTTCGGGTAGCATCGTCATTCGTCGACTACTCTCTCCCATTCTCATTCATTCACAGACATCGAATGAATTCGTATAACGTTTCTGTCAAACAATCAGTGACTGTACTTCATTTCTTGTTCGCACATTATGATCGCGCGGTTTAGAATGTGCGAGTTCGAAAAAAGCTATTTGACCTATTAGACTGATTACAAGTCAGCGTTCGGAAACGTTACTTCTAGTACAGTACGAAGATACGGTTCCTATTCGTTCATCGTTCACGAACTACTCAAGACTAGTACCTGATTGGTGCAAAAATCTTTAGCTAAATATATTTCCATTTCCTGATAACCTTTCGTCAATCCGCGGGTGGCCTAACTCTGCCGGACCACACGGAAGCTGGCCCATTATTATAAAATCTCGGCCACGCCACTAGGAATCAATTTCACATTGAGTGACTTTTTCTTCGAGCCATCTATCTAGTATACGATGAAATTGCTGTAAGCATTATAGGAATAGCAGCTTTGTTAACATTAGATATTATATTGATTTTCGATAAATGAAGGTAACAATAACGTAGCTGTTTAACTGATAAGTGATAAAGCATATTATGGCGTAACCGAGCTCTTACCCGAAAAACACTTTAGAGACTTTAATTCCTATTTATTTAAGATTAATTTTTCTAATAATTCAATGTGTTATGTAGATTAGCTTTATTAATTTTAGTGTATAACTTGTATTATTTTAATTATTCAAACACATTTGTAATTTTTTGATTAGAGGGTCTTTTTGTGTAAATTTTGCATGCCTATGGGTAAAATATTAAATTAAGTTGTTACTATTTAAATAATACAAATAACTGGTTTTGGCTATTTTTCTACAGTATTATTTTAGTTTGCTATGGACTTCTGCAACGTTGCGCTTAAATCCATTCTGTACATAAACCGTTCAAAGCCAGATCAAAATTGCCAGAAAAACACGAAATGTGGAAAGCGAGAATTTCAAACTTTGTCTTGTACAAAGACGTTCAAAACAAAAGTAGATAAATACGATTGTAGGTAAACACATCAGTATACTCTATACTAATATTATAAAGTGGAAAAGCTTGTTTGTTTGTACGCGCTAATCTTCGAAAGTACTGAGTAGATTTGCATGAAATTTGGTACGAAAGTAGCTTGATCCTTGAGGAAGGTTATAGGCTTTTTAACTATCTGCAAAAAAGGAGGTTATATTGTTTATAAGCTCTTTTTTTATCGAAGCCCCGCGTGATTGCTAGAAAAAAATATTCCAACGAACTCAGAACCTCCTACATTTTTGAAGTTGGTTAAAAATAAAACAAAAGAATTCTCACGCGCAGGATACAGGCAGTTAATAAATGACACCTATAGCATACATCTGCTAAATCTGTCGGCGAGCCGCCATTTTTTCAGGAGTTCCCAATCATGGGTTGTTGTAATAACAAATGTTTCTAGCAACCCCTGACATGTGCGTCTTGGTTCATCTGTGTTGGTCTTGTGGGGCTATAGAAACAGCGATTTGGGAGGGCAAAAAAAGGTCATAATTAATTGAGCGGTGGGTAAAATGCTAGAAGCTTCCGTAACATCATATGTATTTTTTTTTCTTTTCTTAAAAGTATGTTCCCAGTGACATAGGTAGAATTCACATCACTAGCAATCTTTTTAACCCCTTCAAGTAAGATAAATAGATATGCTTGCGTCTGTAAGAGGTTTACGGCAATAGTGTAATGTGTTGGATTCAAACCCGTGACCTCACGATCCCAAGTCCGAAACCTTATCCATTAAGGCTATTGATGCTTATAGAGTATTTTAAGTGCTTCCGCTACCTCCGACAAAACTGTGGACACAGAGTTTAGTCAGTGTGTATAGTTATTGCCAGTTAATAGTATAGAAAAATATTTTATGATGAAATGAAATGATTCTTGGCGGAATTATACGTGATATTTTTCGCATTATTAACGCCTTATTCCGTTCTGTTTATTGCCACTTATTTCAGGCAATAGAGATAAAAAAATTAAGCTATTTGTTTTACTGATTTTATGATCCAGTTTACAATTAGTTATCTAGTTATAATGTGAAAATTCACTCACGGTAGAGGAAAATTTTAAATGTAAGCTATCTACATACCGAATTTCATTTAGATCCATTCAGTAGTTATTGCATGACAGAGTAACAAACACCAGTCCAGCCAACCTTCCATCCTCACAAACTTTCACTTTATAATGTAAGTTACACCTGCGACTTCCTTGCGAAGAATATTCGTACATTTTCTCGGGATAAAGATAGATATAAAGATGCTTATGTATAATTCAGATGAACTTATACTATATCACTTTAACGTTTGAAATCTAAATCCGTTGAATGGTTTTTGCGTGAAAGAGTAATAAACTTTCGCTTTATTATATTAGTAGGAATTCATAGGAAGTAGGATCGTTATGTGCACAGAATAAATGCCTGTTCTATTTTCACAAGGGTTGGGTAGACGAAAATAGTAAATATACTACTTGCCTGTAATCTGAATCGGTATTTCCTGATAGTGAATAGGTTACTTCTAGGCAAGCGTGCTTCATATTCGACAACATCTTCGTTTAAAAACAGGTGAGATCACCATTCTCAAAAATTCTTTTTACATTTAAAGAAATAAAAAAAATCTGTTATATAGATACGAATACGGCTACACAAAAAAGTTATAAGCTAGTATGAGCGTAATGCTTCCACTTCCGCTCATGTTCCCGCTGTCTTCATGGCCCCACCCCCACCCAGACCGACCACACAAGATGTTGTTTCAAATTCCCGATTATTCACACGGTATGTCATTATTCTAATTAAGATGTCTGCGCCCATTATCCTATACAATATCCACCCTTAATATTATGTCAATAAAGTTCATATTTCCTCTACTAGAAAAACAGTAGACCCTTTACACAAGTTTTAGAAAAACAACCTTATGCTTGGAGGGTAAGGTTAAATTTTGTGCGTAGCTAGTGTCTTGGTGTAGGGTTCCACTTGAGACATGCTGATGCTTTAACTAATTATAACAAATGATAAGTACCTATATCGATTACTTCATTCACTTAAAATATCTAAAGTTGTCTGTTGAAATACACGAACGAGCTCACCAGAGAGGTGCTATGATCAAAAACAATTCCACTGTCATCTTCATTGGAACCAAGTCTTTGGTCCCAGCTGTCAGTGTTGTACAAACGTTGTTTTTACTACGGTTGAGCCCAGTCTTGAACTCAATCTCGCCTAATGTATTTTTGTAATCGTATATACATACTTGAAATATGCAAATTCGCTCACAAACACCAAGACTTTTACACTAAACGAGAAGACATACAAACAAGATACTTACACACTCCGACACAAAAACCGACTCAACCTAACCATCTACATCCCGCTTAAAAATACATTCAACAAGTCGTTTAGTTATGTCAATAAAAATATAAGTACAATATGTTACCCGAATCAATAAGAAAAAAACTCCATTTATTCACAAATAAGTTAAAAAAGTTATTATTAAGCAAATGTTCCTACAATGTCAACTCGAAAAATAATGTTTTTAATAATTTTAATATTTAAGTTTTTAGAATAATTTAGATTATAAGATACTTAAATGATAAGTCCTCTCCACACATCTCACTTTTGCTGTGCCCGTCAGGGTTCACGATTGTCTCCAAAAAAATTTGTTTACCACCTAAGCCTACATTGTGGAATGCAATGAAGAATTGAGTATTGAGTAATGGTAAGCGATAGATGAGGTCTACGAGCCCAAAAGATGCCTATTTACTCTTGCTTGCTTGCTTCAGTTGCATCTGATTGGACTGGAAGCCGATCCGAGCTAGTTTTGAAAAAGGCTAAGCAAATAATGATTAACCATATTATATGAATATTGCTATGAGACAATATATAAATCAATCATCATACAGTATGTTAACTAACAGAGGGCGTTCCAGTATAGCATTCATACATGCTAAATTGATACGTAAAAGAAACACTCTGTACACGCGTACTTGAAGGACGGCAACGTCGCAATTGCCGTCCTTCAAGTACGCGTGTACAGAGTGTTTCTTTTACGTATCAATTTAACATTTTTGTGAATATTATATTTTTTTTAAATATTTTGTTTTCGAATGGTAATATTTTTTTAGCATGTATGGATGCTATCCTATTGCGGGTTAACGGGAACGCCCTCTGTTAGTTAACATACTGTATATAAACAATATTTAAAACAAAGAAAATAATATATATCGTAAGCCATACCGCGACTCCAAAAAATATTCATTCAATGGTAGACAAACAAAACTATTTCTTCGTAAGTTTTGTTTGTCTACGAATGTATCCTACATAGGATGACATAATTTTATTATTATTATATTATTATTATTATAATGCGCAAACTTACCAAATATCTTATATAATAATAATATGAAGCTCCTTAAGATATAAGTTGAGCTACACGATATTTGAGAAATGCTTGCACTGTTTGGACGGACCTGCTCAAATCTGTATGATTCTGTCCTTTAAAGGGCGCCACAGGCATAAACCTACATGGCTCTCATATGATTTGATTACTACACATTGTATGGACTTTAGAAGAGACGTTGACCTCTGAGTTTGTTTCAGTGTTTCTTCTCAGAGTAGTCAGTTAGGAAACACTGGCCTCATCTAGCTTACATTTACGAAAAAAAAATGACGTGTAAAAGTGTTACTTATAACCCATTTGCAAAATAAACATCATTATTTCATTTCATTATTTCATTATGAAAAAACGAACTTTGTCAAGAAATTATTCAATAGACATAATTTCTTAGAAAATTATACACGCTATACATAGTTCTTTATGACATAATCATTGATTTGCAAGATAAAAAATAATTGTCGACCAGTGTAATTGTTTAGAATAACTTTCTACTTTTATATAATTTTTATGTTTAATTACTGTAAACCGGAAGAGCGGAATTACTTAACACAAGCAAATCTCTACTCAAAAGGTAATTCCAGACATTTACATGAGTTTTATCCTTAACTATACCTGATATTTGCTGATCAGATCCTGGCTCTGTTCATAAGCCTCGATGCTCTTAAAGTCCAGTTTGGCCCCCTTCTTATTGGCTGGATTGCTCTCCTTTAGGTTATGCTGGGCTATGGTCTCCAGGAACTCCTCCAGAGTCAGGTCAGAGGTAGTTGCAGGTGGATGGGCCATTATGGGGACGGGTGGTCCATCCTTGCCGACGATGGTGCCCATTACGATGTCAGCTTCCAGCATGCAGATGGAGCCTGGAATGTGAAATTAGAGTTTTTGGTAGGTAGTCTTATTACCCACAACCCTCACTGAGCCCGCGTGGTACGTTAAGGTCCATTCCCTCTCAAAGAGTGAGGCTTGTATCCCATTGCAGTAGTGGGAAAGATATAGGCTGATTATGTTTTCTTATGTTAGTCGTATTAAGATTATAGGTACCTGGTTGGAACCAAAACATAAAAATTGGCCAAGGGCGAGTCAGACTCGCCTATGAAGGGTTCCGTAGTAACTACGCCAAATAACTTTGTTTTTCATAGTATTTGTATGAATTACAAAGTTATATTTTTGCGGTTTTAGAAAATATGCTATATCTCAAAAACTGCTGACCCGATCTCGTTAAAACCAAGTTTTTTCAAAGTTTACGAAGTTTTTTGAAGGTTCACAGAATACATCTTCCTACAAAGTTTCATGTGTATAGTCCTAATAGTTTCGGAATAAAATGGCTGTGACATACGGACGGACGGACAGACAGACAGACATGACGAAAGTATAAGGGTTCCGTTTTTTGCCATTCGACTACGGAACCCTAAAAATGGGATCAATCAAAACTACTATTGTCACTATCTGAGCTCTTTAGAGACTAGTCTTTTACAATAACCCCTTCATTCATTTGTCTTTATTTGGGCCAATTACATACCTCTCCCCAGGTGATACAACTAAGTAATACACTACCCCTCATTCCCCCTTCATCCAGCAACAAGAATATTTTAACTATAGAAAATATCAGATGCTTTAGAATCAGTTTCAACTAAATATTTTCACATGTCACACATTCCCCTTGAGACCTAGCGTGATTGTATACCGACCCCTAAGAGTGACTTAAGTTTGCTTTTAATCCACAGAGAAGCAAATGTCATACACACATTTGTTTTGTAATCTCAATTTAAATTGATTCATGTAAATTCTAACAATTAATGGTAACTCAACTCATAAGTTGCCGCAAAGGCAGAGCCTAATTAGGTGGTGGAGACCAAGTTGGCACCACTTTGGATGCTAAAGTGAACGACACACTTCACGACGTCAAGAACAGACGCAGACAGGAAGAAAATAATTAAAGCGAAGTTGACGAGGAAAAAATTTTAATTAAACCATAAGTGTAAAAACTAAAAAGTTTCTTAAATATGATTGTAAGTAAGAC
Source organism: Tholera decimalis (assembly GCA_943138885.2). Lineage (NCBI taxonomy): Eukaryota > Metazoa > Arthropoda > Insecta > Lepidoptera > Noctuidae > Tholera > Tholera decimalis. The sequence continues at coordinate 2,770,992 of OW964557.2, read as the reverse complement.
CGAGGGCAACTTGATGGGACACCTGTTCGCAATGCATGTGTAGCTACAGGATGTCCCCATAGGATGGTAGTCCCTGGTCTTGATCCTTTTGTTTTTTGTGTCGTAGTTTATTATATCTACTAACATAGCTTAAGTTGTTACCTTCGATGTGATACCGAATATTACCGAATTAAGAGGTGAAAGAATGAATAACAATAATATAAAGAAAACACGATGAAAAACTGAGCTTTATATGTATAAAAGCTAACAAGAAAAAATATTCAGTAATTGAATTAGAATGTTATTGAGTAAATAACGACACATTGAAGAAGTTTTTTAATTGATTCCTACACATAAAACATATAAATTCTTATGCAGAATAGAAAGATTAACGAGATCCATTCTTTTATCAATCAAATGTTCCCTAGGAGCCCCGTAAAATTTTAACGGGTCCCGACTGCTACCTGTGATGAATTTTTATTATTGTCTGGTACGATTGGCGTATGAATCATCAAAATCAGACACGTTTGGTCTACAAACAATCACACATACATAGGCTGATAAACACATTACCGTTCTTTGCGTTGCGCAGTCGGATAGAAAAGAAATAGTGAGTGAGAATGCTGCTACTTTTGAAGTTGGCAAACTTATAGTCGCCCTATACAAGCCGAAATGGTGTTCTAGGCTACGAATCAGGAAGCTGTAAATTATAACTTGAGGGTTCTCAGTAAAACACCTCAGAAACAATTCAAATTGCAATGAATACTGAAACTAATTACATAACAATATAAGTATTTACGTTACAAATTCTGGCAAGTGTAGATTTTGTAAGCAATCCTGTTTGCATATCATTGTTTCCAACTATTTGCGCACTCTGTACATAGATTAACAAATAAATGGAGTGATTGGTCTTTGAATCAAACACATCTGTGCAAATATTACGAAGACAGTCTGTTTTGAATCTATTAGATAATATATTGTGTCTTAAATTAAACAATAAAAGAAAAATGTAAATACACCAGGTGTATTTAATTTCTGGCGCCAACCTACTTGTGTTGATAGAGTTCTATTTAAAGGGGCCTTTATTTATTGAGTGTAGTCTTTTTATAGGAGCGTGATATATTGTATTTGCATGACAATGGTGACTTTATTGTGAAAAACAATAGCAAATATAAATTAAGATTTCATTATTTTAATTAGGTTTTACTAGGAATTTGGAAGCTGGTTTGTAAGTGCCTGTGTGTGTTGAGGGCGAGAATATGCCACGCCTGATTGCCGAGATATTACGGGAACGTTTTAAGGTTGTGTCTCCACTAGCAGGTGTACAACAGGTGCTGGATGCTGAGGTCAAGGGTGGTGAGAGAACCCGGTTTCAAGTGAATTAAGTCGCTAATATTATTAAGAATATATCGAGAGATAAGTCTCCAGGGCATGATGGCCTCAGCATCGAGCACTTGCAGCACGCAGATGTTCATTTGCCTAGGGTGTTGGTCATGCTCTTCAATTTGTGTATAGGACATTCATATTTACCCCAGAAGCTTATGAAGACTCTTCTTATACCAATAATTAAAAATAAGACGGGTGATGCCTCTGACGGGATGAATTTTAATAAAATAGGTCTGATATTTATCAAATCCCCGAGAATTTGATAAATATCTATTAATTATTAGAGCTACGCGATATTTGACAAATGCTTGCACTGTTTGAACGGGCCTGCTCAAATCTGTGTGATTCTGTCCTTTAAAGGGCGCCACAGGCATATACCTACATGGCTCTCATAATTATGACTTGATCACTACAGATTGTATGGACTTCAAAAGAGACGTTGACCTCTGAGTTTGTTTCAGTGTTTCTTCTCAGAGTAGACAGTTAGGAAACACTGGCCTCATCTAGTTTACATATACGAAAAAGAAATGACGTGTAAAAGTGTTATGTATAACCCATTTGCAAAATAAACATCATTATCATTATCATAACATTTTGGTACGGCAACCAAACCAATAATGTTAAGTGGTCGGGTTCACGTTCGGCAGAGTACAGTTTGGAGTGTGGGGTGAGGCAGAGTGGACTAACTTCACCACGCTTCTTCAGCTTGTACATAACTGGACTGATAGGTGAGCTCAGAAGGCCTGGAATGGGTTGTTCAATGGACGGAGTCTTCATGAACAACATCAGTTACGCTGATGATACGGTCCATCTGTTAAGGCCCTCAACATACTCTTAGGCATCTATGAGAGGTACTCAGTGTCACATGTCCTCAGGTATAACCACAATAAGAGTGAGTTACTTGTTTTTAAGTCGGAAAATAGAAGTCCCAAGACCGTTCCGCCGGCTAGGCTTGGGGAAGTGCCGATAAGCAGGATCACTAAGTTTAAGTACCTGGGGCATTAGGTCACTGAGGATCTCTCCGATGACATGGACATTGAGAGGGAACGTAGGGCGTTGGCAGTGAGATGCAACATGCTGGCGCGCAGGTTTGCAAGCTTCACTAGGGATATTAAAATTTCACTATTCAAGGCGTATTTTTCAATATAATTTTAACTACTAACATAGATGTAAATATTACTAACCTATGTATGGATTTACCTAATCTGAATTAAATGTCTAAAATAAATAACGTAAAGGTTTTTTAAACATAATGGCTAGAATTGTTTCTTTCCTATTGGGTAGTTTTCAACTCTTACTCCTTCTGATTAACTTTATTATGATGATGATCACTGTTTATTAGAATGACGATGAATGATCTATAAGTACTAGTAATAAAAATACGAAACTTAGATGTTATAAATAGATGTTTTTTACTCAATCACATTAAAATGACTGAACGGATCTTGATCAAATGTATAGAGATAGATAATAGTTTGGATTACGTAATCGTAATCCAAACTAATAACGTATACGTGTTAATACACGTAGGCTACTTTTGTCTCGGGAAAATGTACGATTTCTGTGTGATATATTTATCAACATTGGATTATGTCATACGCCTAGTTATCACTAGATGGCGCTTACTTCAGTTTTTTTATTAGACTCCCAGTCTAGTATAAAGTTATGAGTGTTTTAAAAAAGGTACGTAAGCATTGAGTATTCCATTAATGATGATACTCTGTGATTTTACATACGTGTGAGGCCCAAATCTGTCATAACGTTAATTGTTATAAATTGTTCGTTCCATGACCTGGCAATGTTGGGAATAAGAGCTATTCCTAACGGTGTGCGGTGCGAGTTACAAGCTTATGGGACATTCCACTATTATAATTTTTTAAGCTAACATGGTCACTGACAGTATCAGTTCAGTTCATTTCAGTTGTGAGCGGTGTTGATCACAAAAACAAACAAGAAAGAGGGTAAACCGATTCATCTGCTCATAAACGTCCACCCGCAATCACTTCAGTTCAGCCGTGATCGTGTGCGATTGCAACAGTGCCGAAATATCGGAAACACGAAACAAGATACACATGGTAGATATCCCGTTTTAAGTTTTAATTCCACTATTATATACGGAAACTAGCAGACACATTACTTTGTGTACCATCATCACCACTGCCATCAAAACGGTGAGGGCTGGAGGACTACAATGAGAATGTCCTATTCTTCTCTCTCTGGCTGGGAAAATCATCGAATGACTTCTCCCGCTCTGGGTGGAGCGGAAGGGAGTGTCAGACTTCTACTGACTAAAAACCCATCCTGTTCCTTCAGCAGCCCTTAAGTTCCGGGGCTGCGGTATCTCGTTAGAACATTCCCGCAACCCCGACAGAACAATGAGAACGTCCTAGGACCGAAATACAAAAACCTGTGACATACATCAACCCATACTGGGCCCGCGTTATGAATTACAGCCCATTCCCTATCATAGAGACGAGGCCTGTATCCCAGCACTGCAAAAGTAATAGGCTGGTTAGGTTATGTTATTAATATCAACTGAAATCTGGTTTGAATATCAACAATAAAACCAAAATTCTACTCCAATTCCCTTAAAATCTTCTTCTGCAATTTATGCATGCTTCTTAAATCAACTAAACAGTAAACTTAGCTGATTTAGGAAGGAAGCATGTTAAAACCACGTCCTGCTCCTCAGCTCGTGAGTCGCTTCGCCCCTCTGCGCCTATGCGGTTTTAAATAACACTTTAGGGGTAGGGCAGACAAGACTACGTGGAGTCGGTTTTGCAGCGATTCGTTTCTGTCACGCCGCTCCCGCAGCACGCTCAATCAATGTTATATATAAAGAAATTATATCAAAAGTTGGTATAACTCACATTTATTGTATCTTGTGAACGTTATTGAAATGAAAATATACCAAATAACTTTATATGATATGAGACGCACTCGTTTAGTTAACGACACTATTGTTGTAAAATAAATGACTCAATCGATAATGTCTGACCCAAAAATAAACCCACATAATCTCAATAACTTTCACCGCTGACTTCGTTAACTTACACCACATGCCAATCTTTTAGTGTTGCCACACTCAATCAATTCACATTACTTAAGTGCTAACAACTGGCTTTCGGTTTTCTTTACACCAGCGTTTATTAGAAAGAGACAGAAAATGTATCTAGCTGATTGAAGGTAGCTCGGCTGTAAGGGAATGCAGCCTAGTGGTAATATTACAGTATTAGGTATCCGCTTCTAGTTTTAGTTTATAAGCCCTAATTTAAATGAGTTGTTTGGTGGTTATCGCCTTGGTTAGATTTTAAATCTATAGAAATAGATAGTGATAAGCGAAAGCTATATATTTAAAACTCAATCTGTATCATTTATTCTAAGTATTTGCCATGGTGTTTAGAGTAGTTTTCTTCTTTACAATACGAGCTCGTTCTAGTCTCATGTGTGATATATGTATATAATATGAATAACACTAAATATTATTATCATTCAATATTATTTGGATAATGATCCAAATTATTTGTTTTTCATTTGCGTTGTACAATATGTTGTGTAATATGTACAAAACTATAAGAACTGTAGCATTTTTCTTTCTAATATAGGAAACAAATAAGGTCACAAATGAGTCTGATTGTGGCTAAATTAGATAACTAATGTCCTAAATCAATAAAGCTGTAAATAAGTAAGAAATGGGCTCCAATTGATACAATTTCATTCAATTTCATTTCATTTTGATACAATTAAAATAAATAAATCCTTTATGTCACCAAAGCCATTATAGCAATAAATAACCATAAAAAGTTAGAACAAAAGGCAGGGAGTCTTATACATAATTATCGTTAGAATGGGCCGTTCTAAAGCCGCACTCCTATTATTCACCCATCATGCGACGGCATAATATATTTTAAGACAGAGCTTTTAGTCTACGTTATTACAAAAACGTGTCATACTCACTTGCTAATGTCGCTTGTAGGTATGTTTTGTTATTGACGGCATGAGCCCAGGAAATTGTTGTTAAGTTCTTCATTGGTTCTTCCTCTGACCTCACCACAATGGCTGTAAAAAATAGTTTTTATTACCTTTTTTACCAATAGTATACTTACATAATTCTTAGTGGAATTTTCAATTATTTTTATGGCAACACTAAACTATAAACGTCATGAATTGACAACAAAGTAAACTCAAGGTCGTGTATTGTTTACGAATTGATATCTAAAATGAAAGCATGAATGATATTGTTCTACAAACCTGATTTTATATTATATAATATTATGTCGTTCACAGTTGTATTCGTTAGTAGCTTTATGGTAATACACTAGTATTCTATGTTCTTTCGAACGTATAACCTAGGAGCCGTGACCTTCCCGCAAATGTTGTAACAAATACTATTCGCTATCGCTAATCTGGTGGCGTGGCGCTAGTAGTCATACACACCAGCGATTTTGGTTTCAATATTTTAGTTCCATATTTCGCCACCCGCAAACGTATATTTGTTTTGTGTTGTGGTGGCTGTGAATTTTGTTAAACTCGTAAACGGGGCTTTTAAGGCATCTGGTCGTCGTGAATAACAAAAATTCTGATTGATGTCAATAATTAATATTATTTTTAATTAGTCTATTTCTAATATTATTTTGTTTCGTTTTTTTATATAATATTGTTATAAGTTCTTACCTCAAAATTAGTAGTTAGTGTATTAGTATAGTATCTATTAGGTATTAGTAGATTCCTTTAGTGTCCGGGGAAAAATTGCGATTTTACCCAAATGTCCGGGGTTTATGAAAACTTTGTCTGGGGCCGGCAATTTTGGTGATGGCAGCCCTAGGTGGGTAGCTATTAGATGTAAAAGCAATTAAAGTTTCCACGGATTTCTTTTTATAGTTTTTAGGTACTTAATTTCTCGATTTACCGTAAATGGATAATATCGTTGTATGATTAGATTGCAATTAACAGTAAAATGCAATTACTATCTGTTGTGAATTTAAAATTTGTCTGAAGTAGGAAGTGGCGGGATTTTATGGCGCGAAATAAACTTTGATCGTTAATTTAAAATTGAGTTTTAAAATACATATTTCTAACTAATATTATAGATTGATAAAATATACTTTATAATGTACCTTTTTAGTATTAATTACGTTTACCAAAGGAGAATACCCGTTGGAATATATGTAATATGAATCTGTATAATGCCATCGCTAATGAAACCATTTCGTCATCAACCATCATTGCTCGTAGCTCCAGTAACAGACGCACTGGCTTATCTGCAAGGTCAAGCTACTTTTGACCGTCGGTTCGTGGATGGGATTTAGGTATTATAGAAAGTGTTCCAGAAATACATATTTACATTTTCTGTATATTGTGTAAAATTTTTTTGGATATTTTCTTTTCTGTAAATCAAATTTATACATTTAATAAAACAGTAAAAAAGTATCTGACATTTAATTTTTATACAAAAATAATGAGGTGGGTTAAGAAACGGTAACACGGCAAAAATATTAAAAATAAAGCCTGTCTGTTTGTCTGTTTGTACACGCTAATCTCCGGACCTACTGGATGGATTTTAATGAAATTTGGTAAGTATATAGTTGACAACCTGGAATAACACATAGGCTACCACGCGAACGAAGTTGCGGGCAGTAGCTAGTACAAAATATCACTCTTTATTCATTACTAGCTTTTGCCCGCGACTTCGTCCGCGTGGAATAGTTACTTTGGGCTAACGTTAAATTTAACCCCGATTTTGAAGCATTCGTGAGTCACACAGTAATATTAATCATCCTGGATCTATTCAATTTCACTTTATTAATATATTTTATTTTCATAATAATATGATTTTGTTTGTTTCTTTTGGTTGTTTCTTTCGTGTAACTCCTTGTGTGTTATTAAGTTAATATACTGGTAATATTGTTTAGATCACGTTCACATGAGGCTTAAGTACCAATAGAACGAAAATACTTCAGCGCAAAGCTTCCGGGTAAACTATGTTGAAAGTTGACCCGTCCGGCACGTGAACATAAAGATTTCTAGAACTGCTAACTCGGGAAAGAGCGACGTACAACTGACCATGCGAGAAACAACTGACACCGAGATCTACTCCAGCAACATGAAAAGTCTGCCCTTGAGCCTTATTAATTGTCATTGCATAACACACCGATACTGGGAATTGCGTTCTTTTAAATTGGAATGGAAAATTATTTGGTATTATGGGAATTCTGGGAATAAAGACGGTTTCTCCTGCACCGCAACCTGTTAAAATTTGAGCCTCGATTATATTTTGTTGCAACTGGGTTACTTTTAGCCAAATTCCATTGCAAAGTTGTGGTGGTTTTAAATTTCGGAGCAGAATAATAATCAGAAAGCTTCGAACTGCTAAGCTATCGGGAGTTACACGTGTTATTGTGAGTCAACCATAAAAGATAGATATATGCTGTCGTGAGATATTTTTTATATAATTTTAAGGAGAACATTTCCGTAATAAATGATTTCTGTGTAGCTTTAACCATTAAGGTTGCACTCGCGACGGAAGCTTAAAAAATGGAGTAACTTCTCCCGTTTTCCCAACATTTTCCTTCACTGCTCTGCTCCTATTGATTGTAGCGTGATGAAAAGTATACTATAACCAGCTCAGGAGTATGAAAAATAATTGTACCAAGTTTCGTTAAAATCCGCCGAGTAGTTTTTGTTTCTATAACGGTTATACAGACAGACAGACAGACAAAATTTTTACTGATTGCATTTTTGGCATCAGTATCGATCCCTAATCACCCCCTGATAGTTTTTTTGTAAATATATTTCATGTACAGAATTTACCTCTCTACAGATTTATTATAAGTATAGATAGATAATCGCTCACTTTTCAAGCACTCACATAAATACAAATGAGTTTCAGCGAATGGTCTCGTCTAACTTCAATAAAACTGACAGTCGAGGAGCTCGTGGTTAATTAATTACAACCGCACGAGTTGATCATCAAGCTTAACGCTTGCCGAGATTTTTTTTAATAATTGATAGGCGTTTGACCACCATCTCACCTGATGTTAAGCGAGGATGTGGTCGAATATGAAGCATGCTTGCCTAGAAGTAACCTATTCACTCTTGATTTATAGACTCCCAGGTTATAGCTATCAGGAAACACAGAACGTAGATGGGTGACTGTCATAACGTATCAAGATTTCTGTCATTTATACGTCCTTGACAGTCGTTAAGTGCGATTATTCCCGATGTCCACCACTTGTCTGGCCACCACTGGGGGACAGCGAGACCACTTTAAAACATTATTCTCGTTGTCCACCACTGGGGGACAGAGTCACATCTTTGTAAATTATTTCCATTCGCCACCACTGGTGGCCGCCACTCACCTATGGTGCGTCAATTCAAAGTCATACCGAGTTTGATTCAAAACATACCGTCATTTCAAAGCATCAAGTCAAGTTTATACAGACAAAGAAATACAATCGCTGGTATGAAAAGACTTAAAGGCAAAAATGTGGAAGAATTCCATGTTCCAAAAGATTATAAGGACTTACTTTTAGCAGACTATTCATATAACTGCAACCGAATTGTAGTGTTTTGTATTGAAGAAGCCAAAAATGTAACGTGTGAGATTTATCGTTTCTTATGTGATGTACCTTCGAAAGCTGCACAGAGTCATAATTTACAAAGTTGTGACGCTGTCCCGCAGTGGTGGACAATGAGAATAATGTTTAAAAGTTGTCTCGCTGTCCCCCAGTGGTGGCCAGATAAGTGGTGGACATGGGGAATAATCGGTTAAGTGGAGTCAAAAGGCAGAAAATCTGACACTAGTTTTGCTAAAGCCCGCTCTACACGTTGGCCAATGGGCATTGGCCACTACATTCGCCACTATGTTGGCCAACGTGAAGAGCCGGCATAAGGGGTATGGTGTTACCCAACTTCTGGATTGTGGATGGGCATTCACTTCATGTAAAACACTAGCACTAAGCTGCATTTGGCTAGACAAGAAGACGACCCATTTTTTTTTTCTTATTGTTAAAGGCTCCATCATCTCACCTGGTGGTAAGTGCCGATGTGGTCGAACATGGAGCACGCTTTCCTAGAAGTAAACTGTTCACTACAACTCAGACTCCGGCAGGGAATTCCACTCCTTAGCCGTACGCACAATGAAAGTATTCCCAAACGTATGGGTGTGATGTCTACCCATCGCCAAATACAGTTGGGCAAAGGTACAGCGAATGATGAGTCGATAACGGCTAAACCTGAGCCTGGCTGTTGAACTAGCCAATAGGTTATCATTTTATTCAATAAAGTACATTTTTTTAACACGATTTTATTAGGTCGACCTGTATGTAACTAACTATGTAATGAAATTCCATGAATTGTTACTTAGCCTTCATCCTCTCTCCTAACTTTGCTGTGCCCGAGAGGGTCCATATTGATCTTGACATTATTTTATACCACCTATATGCATAATATGGAATGCAATAAAGTATTGAGTATTGAAATCTAAGGTAACTAATTTAACCATCTTCCAAGGGTCGTAGCGTAATGAAAATTGGCAGCTGTATGTAATTCTGATGACAATACAATAATATGGTACTGTCAAACTGATCTGATGATGAAGCCGGAAGATATGAACTGGAACTTCAGGATGGAAAATCGTATCATAGCTGTTTTGGATTTCTTAAAAAAGTCTTGTAATGAACTTTGACCACGATTAGGTTTCAAGGTCTGATGATGAAGCTGGAAGATAGGCACTGGCATTCCATGATGCAATATCGTATTATAGTCGCGTTTGCACTTGTGAGAAAGGCCACGTAATGGACTTTGAACACGATCAGGTTTCAAGGTTATAACAAACCTAAAGAAATTTATATCTTACTTATTTTAAAGATAACTAGCAATGTGGGTAAAATTCACATTAGTAACAATCATGTTAACTACGAATATACCACGGCATGTCGTAACCAGTCTGTGGTTACTCAGCGGTGCATCTGGTTCAAACATTCGCGAATACGTTGACGGCGTCACTGCGTGAACGGAAGCTCCACTCATAAATGCGTAATTTCGTTGGAATCGCACAGAAAGTAGGTTATCTTAATGTAAATATTGGCTCTGAATGTTCCGGAGATGTTCGCATTTTGGATAGGTGACTAATTTCAATGTAAGTATCATTAAAATAAGGTGGTAATGGTAGGTGGGTATATATATAATATGTCTTGCAGGTACGGTCGCAGCCTGGAATTTTGGGGTGGTCATTAACAATAAAATATGTCGAGTAAATGAGTTTTCTTTATTGCAAAATACAAATTTTATAGCACACATAAAACAAATGGAAGTCTTTCATTTCTATTGACAAATCGGTTGATAATATTTGGAACGTCTTATTTTGCAAAATTTTAGAAGATTTTCTATTTGGGGTGTACGATTTGGGGGGGGGGGGGTGATGTCCCCTGTGCCCCCCCTCCCCCCTTCGGAGCGCGCCTGCTGTCTTGGTTAAGGTTAAGTAAATGACGAGTCTCAATTTGATGCTATTGAAACCATCACCTCCAATTTTAATGCTCGTAGTATTTTTTCATTTATTAAGGAAAAAGTTGTGGAATATTATATTATTATTATTATTATAATTACGCACTATACTTGGTTAATATTAGCTTATAATCTAGGTTTATCAGTGCGTAAATAACCGCATTATTCACAAATTATATATAGTGTTGCAAGTAGGCAGCTGACACAATACCTGCTTATTATATTTTCAACTTAAACAGTTTTATTCGATACATAAATCACTAATCAGTGTGTAATAATAAAAAATTAAGAAAAATAAAAGCCCTATTAGCTATGGCGTGGGAAACGTTTTAAGCGCCTTGCAAAATGAAATAGCAATACGTCTTTTGTTTGATTGCTATTAAAAATTTCACAGGTTTTTTTTTTAATTACTTAAATCTTAAATCATGTCCTTAAATCCTAGTTTGCCTATATAAATATATGTAAGACCTTTAAGTATCTCAAAACTAAACCAATTAGACGACCGGTAAAGGTAAAAAATACCAGTATCGCTATATAACCAGAATAAAGACATGAAAACATACCCGCTACAGCCAAAACAAAGAGACGAATCATTTTTGTAGTCAAATTCTTTTTTTCCACTCAAAGAGTTTATATTATGTACTTGACAATGTTCGCGCCCGTCCTGCGGCTGACTGGCATACCCTGGCACCTGTTTATTATAAAATTGGCCAATCAAACTGACGACTTGATTGCTTCTAAAGTGCTTTGGAGATGTACGGCTACCAAGGACAGAGATGACGTTCTTAGGTGGGTAAGGAAACGTTTATAGTGATAACAGACTCACGAATCATGTGTAGTTGTCGTGCATTGCGGCGTGCATTTCCTGTAGGAGGGTAAAAGGACACGGCTATACGATTTATGGAAGGTACGTGCCTCTATCAAATGTCCTGATGGACATCTCTCTTCCTTTTATGTATTAAGTCTCCTAGTATCTCCAATCTACATTAATGTAGTCCTTGAAGGTATTTATTTTTTAGGGTTCCGTACCCAACGGGACCCTATTACTAAGACTTCGCTGTCTGTCCGTCCGTCTGCAGATCACCAGGCTGTATCTCAAGAACCGCGTTAGCTAGACAGTTGAAATTTTCACAAGTTATGTATTTCTGTTGCCGCTATAACAACAAATACTAAAAACAAAATAACATATATATTTAAGGGGGGCTCCTATACAAGAGACGTGATTTTTTTGCCGTTTTTTATAGAAAATGGTACGGAACATTTAGCCAGTTTTTATTTGATCAGTCTACCTAATGGTGACCTATATTTTTATGTTTTTTTTTTACAGTTGTTACATCAGCAATAGACTCCTCCTATTCTGGATGAATTGGAAGGGAGTGTCAGACTTTTACTAACTAAAAACCCTGTTACTCCAGTTGCCCTTGGGGACCGGGGCCGCGGTATCTCGTTAGAATATTCCCGCAACCCCAGGCAATGTTCCTATCGAACCCCGTCTATGGTGATGACTGCTCTTTGAGGCGCGCGTGCGCATTAAAGCTCCTAGTACTTTAGTGCTATGATCATCTGGGCGAGCTGTGCTTGGTCTTTCTTGAGGACGTTGGTCGCGGCCTCGAAACTGATGAACCATAGTCGTGGTCGATCGCGCCAGAATGATGGGATGCGCATGGTGACATGGTGAGCGATATGCCAGCAGCTTCAGCCATCGACACGGTGTGCGATGATGCTTGCTCTCCTGACTGGCAAGGATTTGACATCTTAATATAATTTCACTGACCTCAGGTATAACTGGTTCGGGTTTGTCCGCTTCAGGCGTGTTTAGCTCGGGTTTTCTCCGCTTCGTGTGCTTCAGGCGTACCGCGTATCACGTCGGGGTCAGCACTTTAGTGCTACGTTTGAGCACTATTTTTAGAGATTATATTTAATTTATAGTATTTATAATAATAATTCCTTTGTGCATTGTATACAGTACGGTTCTAGGTGCGCGTGTCTCAGACGTTTGTTTATGATCGACAGCTTCTCCAAAGCGAAGGGTAGGAAGGCTACAGTACCAATATTCATACAGTAGTCCATTGAAGGTCTTTCTTTTTTCTTTGATTACACCTCATTAGTGACCTACCGCGTGGTCAGCCGCCTTCGACTTTACCCGACATTACCATTACTAGGCCTTGTATGATTCGCTATGTATGTACATCTAGGTACTTCAATGTTAGAAACACACACTTTTCACTCATAGAGACAACGTGAAATAAGTTTGTAATCACACCGGCATGGATTCGGCATTGCATAAAAGCTTAACTGTTGGCTCATCCATCCAAGACTTTAGTGGCAATTACTAATAGAAAAAATAGTCAAACATTGTAATAAATTTTGTTTCAGTTGGCAAAAGCTCCGTTCCGTTTCCGTGGGAATTGTCCAGTTCTAACTATTCACTAAGGTTAGAATTGGACGACTTCCACGGAAAAGAGCAGGCAAGAAACTGTTACTCTTCAACTTATTTGATTTTACAAAGTTTCCATATAATAGTATTTTCTTTATTGCTCTAGCTATACATACATATTTCATCCCTAAATATTTAAAGAAACGCATGAAAATAGTAAGCTTGAAACGTCAATAGTGGTTAAGGAGTCGGACTTGTGATCGTGGATTTGAACCCCCACCAAATACACTATTACCATAAACCCACTAAAGACACAAGCACATTTAGCTTAGTGGGAGGGGTTAACAAGATTGCTAGTCATTTGAATACTTACTAACCACATTTCTAGTTCACTTTTAAATAAAAAACAGAGAATAATTTAAGAGAGGAATGAAAACGAAAATATTGTATTAAATTTAATTATTCGATCACATAGATACTTTAAGGAATATTTTCATTTTGTCGCTTCAACATTAGAAATATATTGCGTGTTTTTCGTTGTGGAACAGAGGAACTTTGATTGCTTTGGATATTTATACAACGTGTAACGGAAACCCCATATCTATTCAAAGGAGCTGAAAACAACATCTGGTATGGAGTCTCTATGCACAGTTTCAGCTCAAAATAAGTGACTCAAAGAATTGATAACAAATTATCGGTTTCATATGTTTCTTGAATACCAATCATAACAAACGTCTCAAAGCACTACGAGGGTCAATAACTTCCCACGTCACTTGCAAAACACGGTGATTTTCTGCGTTCTTCTTATTTTGAAAATTCTGCCTCTGGTATCAATGTATTGAAATTTCTATTATACTTCACACATGCAGACATGGGATTATAATACCCTTGCCATATCGTTTATTATCATCCAAAGAAACCGTGCACTTGGTATGTATATATCCTTTCGATTACACCTTGTATAATTTACATTATCGGGGTGCAAGTCGTCTTCTCTAGTGGTAGAAATATCGTATCTTTTCTACAATCTCTGTTTTTTAGACAAGGTTATTTCAGGTGCAGTGAAGTAATCGTAGTCTTAGACAAATTCTCTGCCTGATGGGAGATATCCTCTATCATTAACAAAAGCGAAGGAGTGTTAGGTTCTGTAACTTAAAAGGTAATACGGAACCCTAACAGGATCTCTTCGTTGTCCGTCTCTGTGTAAAAATTATTTTTTATTTTTCATAGACTTGTATAAAAGTATTTATACAAGCCTATGAAAGTATTACCAAAACGTTTCGTATGTATTTTAACGGTATCATCAGAGAAGTTTGTGTGAATTCATCCTATTCGACATCTTTATCTTACTTCTGAAGCGTTATCAAAATTTATCGACTAGGTTCATCCAGTTTATATCTGAACGACATGTAGGTAAAACAGATTATTATAATCGTTGAAGAAAATAGATAACTAAGATTTACTAAGCGGTTAGGAAAGAATATGATGTTTTATGTGGAAATTCATTTATCCTTTAGAAGACTAGTAGATATTAATCGGCATACTTACTAAGCTTCACATTTAATTATTTGTATTGCATTTAAATGTATTGTATTGTATTTATCAATTCTTTTTATGAGCTTAAACTTCTAAATAATGCCAATTTAATGGCATCTTTTTACCAAATTTTAATCTTGTTTAAATACGGATAATGTAGTGTAGGTTGCAATATTGTAAACACTATACTAATAAAATGTATGGCTGTATTGTTTACTCTTTTGGTATACTCAAATGGACTCAGACTGAGCTTGACGCCTGGGATAGGCGAGTCCTTACAATGCTGAACGCAAATCGGATGCATCACCCACGTTCATCAGTCGATGAGGGTGTAGGTATATCCCGCGGAAGTGCGGGGGTCGTAGCTTTTTAAATGGAAAGACCCTGCACAACCGCCAGGTATGCAGCTTTAGGGAAAAAATACTCCCAAGCTGACATGGGGATGCATCGGGATGTGGTAGCGGTGGACAAAGGCCTCATCCCGGTCTCCTTGGGTAACGAGAATTGGCACAAACATGCAGTATTAGATACTAATAACCGCAGGGAAGTATGGCAGAGCAAGCAGCTTCACGGGCACTATAACCACAGTATAAAAATATGGACAGACAGTACGGAATCTACCTACAAATTCTTGAAATAGCACACTCACACATACATGCGCACCAACGAGACTCCTAAGCGCGGGTCACGGTGCTCTCAATAGTGCGTGCCACGTCAAGACGAGTGGTCACGTTTAAAATTTTACTTATCTCCGAAAATGCCACGAGCGTATTGCGTTGTGTACGGTTGTTTGAACTCGGCTACAACAAAATCGGAGCTATCGTATTTCAAACTTCCTGCTGATTTTGAAAGGTAAGAATGATTTATTTATTGTTATACTCATAATCATTATTGGAATTATAAGTCCGCGATCATAATGAATTCGTGATCTTATTACTTATAAATCCCGAATGCGGCGGTTATGAAAAAGGATGACAAAGTTACAGATATATGTATAGTTCTACAAGATGTTGTGTGTTAATGTCAAATTGTTTTTCACTATCGTCTTTTGCTGAGATTAACCGACGTCATGAAATTACCTATTTAAATTGTATTTGTAAGCTAGGTAGTTATTTAAATTTGATGGATTGATCACTACAGAACAAAAATGTGAAAAAAAAAACAATACCAAAATCATTAAAAGTTACAACCCTATTGCTTCAATGGAGCGTAGGTAATTATGTCCTAAACTAGGCTTCGTTTCTGTACTGTCCATATCTATACTGTGCTATTACCGGGCCCTTCATGGGTCTGACGGAGATATATTAGCGTCCGTAGCCTGGCTACGTTTTGGTGAACTCTTCGGGGAAACCGAAGTTTTTGTCTGTGCAATTATGGACGAAGTTAAGATCATGAATAACTGTCGGAAATATAATTATTGTGTAGGATGGTACGAAAGACATTTATGCCAGGCACGTCACAAACCGGGAGAATCCATTCGACACATTATCTCTGTTTGTTCTCGTCTGGCTAACGGAGACTATTTGCATAGACACAACTTTGTAGCCAGGATTATTCACCAGCAACTTTCCCTTAAATACAATCTTGTGGAATCAGAAGTACCGTACTATAGGTATGTGCCCGACCGAGTTCTCGAAAATGTCACTATTACACTGTACTGGGATCGATCTATCATCACTGACAGGACTATGTTGCCAATAAGCCTGACCGAATAGACCGAATAGAGCGTCGCACAATGATTGTAGATTTATCAGTCCCTCATGACGAGAACCTCGTGAAAGCTGACATAGATAAAAAAACTAAATACGTTGACCTGGCGCGCGAGGTGGTCGACATGTGGGATGTAGATACAGCAATAATTGTGCTGATAGTCGTCAAATCGTTTAGAGACTGGTGTCTAGGTATGGTAGGTATAGCATTACATTACCTGTATTACAGGTCACCAGGGCCCTATTTCATAAAGCTTAATAATTCGACATATATGTCAAAAAGTGACAAAATTGTAGAATTGTCGCGCTTAGGCTGTTTAATAAAACTCACAAATATGTCAAAAAGTGGGCAAAATCGTGATATATTTGCCAAGTAAATACGCGTTTAATAAACTTGATATATGCCACAAAACTACTTCAAAATATTTCTGACAAATGTCAGCGACAATTGGTGATGACAATTGTCGGATTATCTTGACAATTATGTCAACTTTTGACATATTTGTAAATAATTTTGTTTTATGAAGATAAATGAGGATAAAATTAAAAAAAAATATTAACCGAGTAAAAGAATGAATCAATCGCTAGTGCAACTACGATTGTTTGTTTTGAGAGCCCTTGTCGCCGTTCCACCCATATTGAAACCCAATGACTTGGTGCGTAACGATGGCAAATGACTGGACGGCATGTCACTGTTTCCTTGAAAGATGGGGTAGGCCTTTAGTGTGGGATGCAACTTGTATCGATACTGACGCGCTGATCTCATCCTCCCAGTTCATTATGTCGTGCTGGCGCTCCTGCTGTGGCTACGGAATATCTCAAGCGACGTAAATACAGTAACCTCAGAGAATAACCTATATTTTTGAGCCGTTTGGCGTCGAAACTCTCGATCCGTGAGGCCCGTGTGCTCACAGCCTTTTTATAGAAATATCGTAAAGGCTCGTTAACTATTTCCTTGACCCATTGGCTGGCAAAGGCCAAAGAAATAGCCAGCATTACCAAACAATGAGGCCATACTGCTAATCTCTTGGGTACGTAACCACCCGACAGCGTTTAGAATGAATTTTTTATGCTTTATTCTAGTTAGCTTTTAAGTATTTTAGTTTTTCATAATGGTTATAAATAAATTACTTTCTCACACATTCAAAATATGATTTTGCGACAGAGTTTAATGCGTCTGTCAGAATTGTCTGACAATTCTACAAATATGTCAATATACAATTTTCTGTTTAATAAAACAGATTTGACAAGTTTTTCACGACAAATTGCCACTTAAAATGTTTTATTAAACAGAAAAATGTCGGATTGTCGCGATTTTCCGACATATTAGTCAATTTTCTACCATGACAATTTTGTCGCCTGTAAGTTTTATTAAACAGAACAATATTGTCGAATTTACACTTTTTGTCATATGTCGGACTTGTCGGATTGTCAGCTTTATTAAATAGGGCCCAGGTCCCTACCACGCTAATAATACAAAACGAAGCATATGTTTGGTAAAAGCAATAATCTAATTTATCTAAAAAATAATATATTAAAATAGTCGTTCGGAAAATATAAATAAATAAAACAGGCATAATTATGTCTTGGAACTGTCGAAAATAAACGTTAATAATAAGTGTTTTTACCTAAATTAATTAACAGTATGAAGCGATAAGAGCCTAATAATAATATGATATATCAGGCATCTAGGCCTATACAAAGCAATAAACTAATACAATTATAAAAATTGACCAAATGCGAGTTAGACTCGCCCATGACGAGTTCCGTAGTAACTACGCCAAATAACTTTGTTTTTCATAGTGTTTGTATGATTTATAAAGTTATTTTTGCGGTTTTAGAAAATATGCTGTATCTCAACTGCTGACCTGATCTCATTCAAACCAATTTTGGTTGAAAGTTTATTTATTTATTTTAACTTTATATTTAAATTTTATATTTAAACTTTATGTAACACAAAATGTACAAAGGCGGACTTAATGCCATAGGCATTCTCTACCAGTCAACCATAGGTGGTGAAGAGATAACATGGCAGGTGCATAAAAAAAATAAACTAAGTAGACAATCTATGTAAAGTAAGTCTTATTACAACTGTATATACATAAATAACTAAAATAAACTTACATACATATTTATCATAATACATACCATAATATATATTAATAAAAATCCATAGAAAGGGGGTTATGAAAACTCTGCTTCCACTATTTGTTTTGAAAATAATCCCGCAACTTTCTCTTAAACGCATATTGATTGGTGGCCGTCCTGATATCAAGAGGTAGTGCATTCCACAGAAAAATAGACTGTATATAAAAGGAAGAATGAATAAAATCAGAAGTATGAGAAGGGCAGAGTAAGAGAAGATTATTGGAAGAGCGTAGACTTTTAGCGTGTGAAGAACATAGAAATTGAAAATGAGAAATAAGGTAAGAGGGAGGGTTAGGAGAGTTTAGCAAAGAGAAATGCGTAGTCTAGGCGCGCAAACTTCTTCTCTGGCGAATGGGCATCCATTTGAGCTCGGTTCTGTACCTCGATACGTGGTCATATTTTTTTAAATTGAATATGGACCGGATACAGTTATTAAGAAGCCTATCGAGCTTATCCAGCAAGACCGCATTCAAGTCAAAGTAACATATGTCACCATAGTCGATTATAGGGAAAATTAAAGTCTGCACAAGCATTGTCTTGGTTTTCACAGGTAAAAAGTTTCTCAGACGGTACAGGCATCGCAAAGTCCCGTTAACTCTTTAACTGACACTGCAAACCTGACTTTGTCAGCCAAGCACAGAGTCAAGATGCAAACCGAGATCTTTAACGCTGGAGCTAATGGGGATGACGGTGCCATAGAAAATGACTGGAGAAAACAAACTAAGTAGTTGCCACTCTACCGATCATACGTGAGCTTCCAATCACAATGGCCTGACACTTTGAGGGGTTCACAGACACCCCGAATCCATCAGACCAGTTTTTGATAGCATCTAAACCTCGGTTTACATCTCCTATAGCGTCTGACACTTTCCACCCGCGTAGATGCATACAACTGCAAATCATCAGCGTAAAGATGATTAAGATCTACAGCATATGTTTTTTTTTTTATTATAGAAGTTAGAGGGGGACACACACATTTTACCACTTTGGAAGCGTACATCTTTTAAACGATTAACTTTATAATAAAGTGGTTTTATTTATTTATTTATTATTTATTTATTTATTCATAGGAAACTCAACAGCTTTTTTTACAATTCTCATTATACAATAACAATGTCACATGGGGTTCTGAAGCCTATTATAGAGTTTCACAACATGCATGTTAAACTAGACAGTATAGTAGTTCTAAAATTTTAACTATACAACCAAAGTAAAAATAAAAGGAAATATAACAACTGGTAATATAACAACTGGTAAATAATAATAATAATATACGAATATTATTTACTTACTGGTGAGTATTTTTAAAGATCTGTCTAATATTTTTAGTTTTATTTCTATGTATATATTTAAAATAAAGCCCCCCCCCCTTTATTTTCAATATTTTTTAATTTTTAATTTCTAAAATCAGAAAGCGGTTTACAGAATACATCTACCTACTTACCAAGTTTCAAATGTCTAGTCTTTATAGTTTCGGAATAAAATGGCTGTGACATACTAATAAAAATACAAATAAAAATAATTGGGAAATTGGGATGATGCCAAATTACACTCAGAAGATGCATTACGGACAGTAATGCATTGGTTAGCAAAAAATCTGTTAACCTTAAATGTTAAAAAGACCCAATTCTTACGCTTCATTCTACCGCACACATCAAAACCGGCTGTAGAAACCGAAAACCTAAAAGCCCATACCTGTCCGCAAAACACTGAAGCCTGTACATGTCTGTCGTTGACGATGGTAGAATCCATAAAATATCTCGGAGTATTCGTTGACGAGAAACTAGACTGGACTACTCAATTAGAGTCATTAACATCTCGCACCAGAAGACTCATTTTTATATTCAAAAACCTAAGATTTTCAGCGGATAAAGATACTCTCCGAATGGTTTACCTGGCTCTGTGTCAATCTATCCTGACGTACTGTATCCCGGTCTGGGGAGGAACTCATAAAACTGAGCTGTTGAAGCTTGAAAGAGCTCAAAGGGCTATGTTAAAAGTAATTCACTGTAAACCACGTGACTACTCTACGTACATGTTATATTCAGAATGCAATGTACTAACAGTTAGAAAATTGTATATCTTAAGTTCCATCATCCGCCAACACTCTATGATTTCCTTCGATAAGCAGCTTGTCAGTCAGCGGCGACGTGGCTTTCCTTTATGTCCAACTGTCTCTTGCAGGACTGCTTTCGCAAGACGACAGTTTAGTGGCCTAAGTGCTAGGCTCTATAATAAAGCTCACAAACAATTAAATATCTACACCTTAAATAAGTGTAAGGTAAAACACGTGCTTTATTCTTGGCTGCAGAAATTAACATATTGTGATGCCGAGGAGCTTATAACCGCTGTACAGTAAAGTCAAATAGGTTTACACACACACAATAGACTTTAAAACAATCAATCAATCAAACACACACACGCAAATTTACTCTCCCATAAACACACACAAACAAATTCACTCTAACATGCGCACGCGCGCGAGCGCTTTCAAACTGACTCACACACGCACATACAAATATCAGACGCACACTCAGAGTGACATATATACATATATACCATTGCTTAATTTTTAATTTTATTATTTAATGTATTAGTGTACTTTGTTCGCCCACTGCACGCGCCGATATT
Source organism: Tholera decimalis (assembly GCA_943138885.2). NCBI lineage: Eukaryota > Metazoa > Arthropoda > Insecta > Lepidoptera > Noctuidae > Tholera > Tholera decimalis. The sequence goes on along the minus strand of OW964557.2, from coordinate 2,749,722 downwards.
TTTGTGTAACACCAATTAGACCCATTATAAGGGCTCTCTTTCCTAAGATACAGACAGGTTTTCTGCCTAGTTTAGGAAAGGGAGGCCAATGACTCATCTTATTATTTTCTATATGATTTCTAAGTATAAGACAACTCTGTACTTACATTGATCTTATATGTACAAATAATTTGCACGCTTGTTACAAGCAAAACATGTTGTACCAATTTAGAATTTTTGTATCACCTATTATACCTACCATGTTTTTAGCAAATAAATATTATTATTATTATATTATATTATTATACGGACGAACGGACAGACAGACAGACAGACATGACGAAACTACAAGGGTTCCATTTTTTGCCATTCGGCTACGGAGCCCTGAAAACCAATACATAACAGATTATAAACTCTTAAAAACAAAAAACTACTTCACACGGCTTCCTTTGGCTTCTCTCCTAAATGGCTAAGATCGAGAGATCGCGGGTTCGAACTCCGCCATCTACACCATTGTCGTGAACCCACTCCAGACACAAGCATATTTAGCTTAGTTGGAGGGGTTAACTAGATTGCTAGTAATACGAATTCTACTCACATTATCACAACCTAACAATCTACATATAGACCATTTTTGCGCTCAATCTATTAGACACTCGACCAATGACAGACCATTTTATAACTTACTCCCTACAGATAGGAGTCAAAACGACGCAGTTTTTCAAGATGCATCCTGATTGGTTGTGCCCACAATGTCAACTGCCAACTCCCAGGATGAGGTGATGAGTTGAGGATGCAGGATGTAGCATTGTGTTGCAGTTCTTAGAACTAGGCGTAATGGCATGCTCACGTTTGTGGACTAGATTCTAGATACCTATCTGTTTTTGCGTCTGGCTTATATGAATTTATTTACCCACATCTATACACTAATTGACTACAGTAGGTAATTGTAAGAAAGCTCTAAGGACTGTTTGTCCTACGAAGATAGAGAAAAAATATTAATAATGCTAAAATAGATAGTGTTCGACTGTCATTATCTTTAGATTTGACCTGTACCTAGTTATGTAATTCTTTAGTTTTTTTTTTTTAAGTTATACATATATTTAATCAACAATGGAATATACACTTAAATAAAAACTGTAAACTACATAATATATACACATCTAAAAATAAACTAAAATATGGCATCCAGAAATTCGTGCGCATCGCTGTCTACTGGTAATATGCCCAAAAGACTGGCGGCATTGCCACGCTGTATGGCAACGCTTAACCACTGCTATCCAAGGTAAAAGCCAGCTTTTGGGTCACGCGAAGTGTCAACTAGGCGCCTGGATAGATCTTTAAATAATTTGTGAGCGACCTGGAGCGACCCCAAGGTCTCCACCCCATTCTTTTGTAGTTATATATTATATCCATTTTTTTTTATTTGTAATAGTTGCGCGTTTGACCATCATCTCACCCGATGGTAAGTGATGATGTGGTCGAAGTTGGGGCACGCTTACCTAAAAGTAACCTATTCACTCTTGACTTAAACTATAGCTATCGGGAAACACAGACTCAGACCAATGTTTTGCTTTAACTGTCTCGGTGGCCTACTGATCGCAAGCGCAATTACTGAGCAGTCTCGGATTCGATTCCCGGGTCAGGCAAAAAATGCTATTGGGTTTTTTAATACAAATTTTCTCTGTTTCTGTCAACCTGGAGTTTGGAAGTTGGTATACCCGTGGCTTGGGAAACACGTTAAACTGTTGTTCCTGAGCCTGATCTCTGTCGGGTCGTGTAGGATTGCCGTCCCATCAGACTATGAGATTAAAAGGAACAAAAAGTGCACCTGCACTTGAACACAAATACACACAGAGGACAGATAAAAGAGGTTAGAAAGGAAATAGTTCCTGATTTGAAAACGGCAATGGTTGAAGTGTGGCGTATGTAGTACATTGTAAGCGGACTTGGTCATTGCGTTGATTAAGCGAGTACACAACGGGCAATGTATACTTTTTGTAACTTGTTGCAATAATGTTGTAAATGTTCGGAATTTCATAGTGATCAGAATATTTTTATGTTTCTTACAAATAAAATTGTAATTAACCTTTTCGCCGCCAACGTACACAAAACGCAATGCCTCGCCGAGCGCCAAGCTATAAATGTTTAACTAAATATACAGTAAACAGTAGTGATGGGGATATCGTCATATCGATGAATAAGATTTGTACGCGTAAAGTTAAGATTTAAAGTTGATTTTACGAATATAAATAAAAACTGATTAAATATTTCCAGATTTGTTTTATTTCACAGTATCCTTAATAAGAAAAAACAGTATAAATTATGAGTATCAAAGAAACTAATACATAACTCAATTAGAACTATAAGGAATGGGGTACATCTCTATTTGTTGCATGATCTCATTCTTTAACTTCATATCAAGTTATTGGCACTGAGGGCACGTTGAATTCGATTCTGATCAGGGATGGGGTCTATGGTCTTTCTTTCTTCTATTTTTGTTTATTTATTTATTCCCTTTTCCGCATAATAATATGACCAAGTAGATATAAGCACAGAATAGGTACATTAATCATAATATCTACAATATAACGTTACGTTTCATCCATTTAGATGATTTTTATACGAATTGCAATTAGGTTTCCTTTTTTTTCTTTGAAAAGAATTTCTAAAAAAGTTAAAATTACAGTGCTTTCATACACTGTATTTACCATAATAGTGTATAGAGTACAAAAACAGTACCTAAATCTACTGTAATTACAGTGCATCTGGAGATACTGGGCTCACCGAACATTTTACATACTTATTGAATTCCTACTCTTTGATGAATAAACATTATTATTATCATCCAGTTAGACATACCTCAGAATTATCTTCTGGTTCAATGTTCTCCACAAAATACTCCGAGTCCGATTCCACACCTTGCAAAATTTTAAGAAGTTCGTCCGAATCAAGTTCTTCACTCATTTTTCTATTTGTTATTAAGTGAAAGAAAGAAAGATGCGTGCGCGCGAATCCGATTTTGTGCTGCACTATGCCAAAGTGACCTTGACAGCCGCACGCCTATGACGTCACTGACCAACTTCTATAGTAGTTCGTGGCACTCGGTGGCGCACAGGGGCAAAGACGACCAATAGTTTTGTAGAGATGGGAAAATAACTATCGACAAGAATTGGTAACAACTTTATAATTACGTATCGGCATCTACCTGAAGGTCGAAATTCATCTACTATCCTTTGTAATGAAGTAGATAACTAAGTTCATATTTTATTGACCTCAAATTGTTTTCGATATTCGTAACTTTCTGTATTTATAAATATTTCAATGGTGAAATCAACCTTTCACGGCACATCACTGGCCAACTTGATATGAAGTGATTGGCGTTCTGAGGAAAGTAACAAAATTCGGAGTTTCTGTTTTTGTCGATTTTAGGACAAACTAGGGCTTATTTTGTGTAAAAAAAATAAAAAACAGGGTAGTAGACAGTGCTATCTTAAATAATAAAATGAAACAAAGCTTTTAATCACAGTAAATTTATTTTAATAAGATAGTTAAAATGAACAACTTCTATAGAAGTTGTGGCGCTGGTGGCACGAAAATCCCGAACTTCTATAGAAGTGCTTGGCGGTGAAAAGGTTAAATGTTATTTTCGACTTACCGATGAAAAGATATACCTCCTCGCTCTATACTTGCGGTCTGATTTTTTATTTTACAGGTTATAATTGCACAACACGGCATTTTAAAGCAGAGCTCTGTCTTTCGAAGTAATCCGAAACGCACTAAACGCGGTGAATGAATTAATCGGTCGCGCTATGATTGTCGTATCATAAATGTGGCGCGCTCGCCACGCCCACATTACCATTCCAACCTTATTCATCTATTCCGTGCTTGTGCACTATATTATACGGGGTTAATTTTAAAACACCGAAAACCTCTAAAGAAAGCGGTTTATACTATCGCTTTCTTTTGCTTCACATAGACTTCGTAACATTTAGGGCGTTCAATTTAAATATTTTTATTTTTGTATGAAAATCTGGTGAATTAAATATGACGAATTTTTAAAAATCACAGAAAAAATGTTGTTGATTATGATGTTAGCAACATAGTCCTGAGAGGTTAACGGTGTTTTACAATTAACCCTGTATATTGTATAATGCACCTATGTGCGCAAGTATATTGTTTTATTTATTAATATCTTCTGTACGCGACTTCGTTTGCGTTTTCCCGCGTAAATCCCGATCTCGTGGGAATTCCGGGATAAAAAGGTAACCCTTATGTGTTATTCCAGGATGTGAACTTTACCAAATTTCATTCAGATCCGTTCAGTAGTTTTTATATATTATTTTATTATTAGTATCATACATCTCGCCATTCTCACAAACTTTCGCATTTATAATATTACTAGCGTAGGAGGTTTTACCCCGCATAATTCCCGATCCCGTGAGAATTCCGGGATAAAAACTATCCTTTGTCCTTCCCAGGTTCCTAAACTATTCCCATGCCTTTCATCGGTTCAGCGACAGACAGACAGAGTTACTTTCGCATTTATATTATTTAGTAGTATGGATATAAGAAAAGTAAGGTATGTAATTGTAAAGAAAATTTGTATAAATGATTTAATTTATTTAATAAGGTACATTAACAATATAAACTTTTGGTTTGGCTTGTCATTCTAACATAAAGCCTGCAATACATGTTGGCCGAGCGTTGTCGAGTGAAGGCCAATACCAACATGTAGACCTATAATTTGCCTTGTCTTGCTATAGCCTGCAATACATGTTGGCCGAGCGTAGGCCAATGCGAGCGTTGGCAAATACGTACAAGGCAAGAAATAATGTCCACACGTTCGACAAGTTCGTCGAACGCCAATGCAGACGACCAATGTAGAAGAGGGTCTGTAGAGCTGCCCAAACGTTGGCCGAGCGCAGGCGAGCGCCTTTGATTTGTGAACAAAACCCGACACCGATCCGAAGTGAGGCAAGTGATCACGAGCAACGGCGAGCGAAGACAAGTTGCACCAAATGAGTTCTATACACGTTGGCGCTGGTCTCCACTCTGCCAACTAGGCAAGTGACAACGAGCGATAGCAAGACAAGGCAAATACACCGTCTACATGTTGGTATTGGCCTTCACTCGACAACGCTTGGCCAACATGTATTGCAGGCTTAACGCTCGGTGTCACTTACCTAGTTGGTCGAGTGAAGGCCAGCGCCAACATGTAGGTATAGAGCTCATTTGGTGCAACTTGTCTTCGCTCGCCGTTGCTCGTGATCACTTAATTGCCTCGCTTCGGATTGGTGTCGGTTTTTGTTCACAAATCAAAGGCGCTCGCCTGCGCTTGGCCAACGTGTGGGCAGCTCTACAGACCCTCTTCTACATTGGTCGTCAGCATTGGCATTCGACGAACTTGTCGAACGTGTGGACATTATTTCTTATCTTGTACCTATTTGCCAACACTCGCGTTGGCCTACGCTCGGCCAACATGTATTGCAGGCTTGAGGCTGGGTGGTGCCTAAGAGTTCAGCGTGAAGGACGCTGAATGACTAAAATAATGCTGTATCAATAATGCCTACTGTCACGAAAAGTTAAAGTTTGAGCATCATACACTAGGTTCAAGAATATGGCTTAATTTACACTGCCGCGGAATGGAATGGAAGCGACTTTAATTGTACTCGTACATAGCATAATGAACTTTATGTCAATTGTATAACATACAAACTAAATAGGAGCCAAAAAATGGTCGCGCGTCTTCTGGGGAATCCTCGCGCATTCTCGAGAATTTTTGGCTCCTATTTAGTTTGCATGTTATACAATTGACATATAGTTCATTATGTTATGTACAATTTCGTTGCAAAAAGTCGCTTCCATTCCATTCCGCGGCGGTGTAAATTGAGCCTATAGCTTTACGAATTTGAAAGAAGAAGTGCCTAATAATTTAGAAAGGCAACAATTTTGTTTTTACCACAGCATCTTGTTCAAATCATGCAGGCATGTACTGCTTGAATAATGTTATTATTTTTGTTATTCCATTCTGACCATTGCCATTTTATCCATTCCGAATTTCCGACACTAACTCCTTTTAGTCTCAATTGCATGTTCTCAGTCAAGAGTTACTTCTAGGTAAGCGTGCTTCATCTAGACCAAGTCTTCATCGTTGTCCACGCTTCTAGTCTAACCAGAAGCAGCTGAGTATTTATTAGTGTTTTACATGGATCGTCTGCCTATCTGACCTGCACAACCCAGTAACTGGGTAACACAATACCCCTTGTCAAGACCAGTGTCAGATTTTCTAGCTTCTGACTATTAACCAACGGCTAAACACGCTCTCCGAGGCACGCACGGGGCATCACACCGCCAACACTCCGGGCTAGGCCTGTGTAACTCTTTACGGAACCGACTCACTGATCCGAACTATTGAAGTGATTCAAAAGATTGGTTCAGTAAACACGTTTCAAATGCATCATTTGGATCTGAAACATTACTTTGCTCTGGCTCATTCCGCGCGACGCGTCGCTCGTGTGGCGACTGAGCAATGAGCGAGCGAGAGAGGGACTGAGACACACCGAGTTACATTAACTATTGACTCTCGTATCCTATGCATGAAGATCGACTTTATTTATAATCTCACTTATTACAATAAATATGAAGACATAAAACATTCAGTATTGATGCCTCAAAACATTTCTATGTCTCAATAGTAAACGCCCGCAACGCAACGTAAGAATGTTACGTTTCTATACATGACGTTGCGTCGCGGGCGTTTACTGAGTCATTTGAGCCGATGATCCAAATGAAACATATTAGTGGTTCAGATCATTTCAGTGATCGAGATGCAAATGTTCCAATCTCAAAATTTATACACTTTGCCCACCTCTACTCCGGGCTACTACTTGTTTAGCGGTTTACTTTACAATTTACATTTTAATGTTGGTGTTGCAATACTTTAGTTAAAATATCCAAAACTACTGAGAAATTCCTTACCCGACCTGGGAATGACTGCGAAGAGACTGTGCAGATTTATTTATTTATTCATACTCTTCTCCAAATCACCTTACTCGTCTTCTCCAGTACCCTCACAACGTCCCTCTATTTTTATTTCAGCGACAAGGAAAAATGAAACAAAAAGTTTCACAACTATTTATTTTTATATTTTCAAACCGTTGTAATTACTTTTTTGTACAAACATAATCTAACTTACTTAAATACCACGCTATCATACCCCCCAATGAAGGGTATTATAGTGATTTTTTTTTACAATCACAACAACACGAACATATTTTATTCTTACTAGAGAACATATTTTTATCATACTTAGAACCACACATTGGATTTTAAACCACATAGTAATCATAGCGGCAATGCGGTGGGTGAGTATAATATACATATACAACAAAGAATATAAGTTTTATATTTTATTTTAATTAAATATATTTTTATGTCAATCACTGAAACTTTAAAATTTAGTGTAGTCTTAAATTACTTTATTTCGTTTTGCCTTACATTATATTTACAACATAACATTTAATATATAAACTAGTGTCATTTATAAAAAAATATTTTTAGAAAATAATGTTGTTATTTTGTTCTACAATAGCTCTGTTTTCTTTTACTGTACAAAAATTACAGTAAAGCCTGTGTCCCATCGCCGACGATGAACGAGTAGCGAGTAGAGCTGGAAACTTGAAACGAGTGGCGAGCAGCGAGTAACGAGCGTGTGGTTCCGATAGTTCTGTCGCTGGGCTATTAGCGAGTGTGCGAGTGCGACGGACGTTTTCTCGCGCCACTCGCTCGCGGCCATGCACAATACGTGTACTTTCAAAGCCGCACTACAGAGAAATGACCGCTAGTTGGTCTCTGGGCGTGAGTTCTGACCGCCAAGCAAGCATCGCTGAGCAACTATCATCTTTGACAGCTCTTGTAGCTCAGCGACCAACTGGTGGAGCGAGTACTCGCCGGCAGTGTGAACAGACAGCGATCGCCTATTAATATATGCATCTCTTTTGTTTACATAGAAAGCATACCTATTGTACGTTTCTTGAGCGAGAAATAAGCCGACAGTTAATCGTTTCCTCGCTGGCGGTGGGACTACTGCCTAAAACAATGTATAAAAATAAAGTAACCATGTTACCTTTTCTCAATAAAAAGCAAGGATACAATGAAGATATTAAATATGCGACATCTTTAAATACCCATAAAAATATATCTTTGAGTATCACAAAGTTTAATGAGCTTCTTTACTATACTATATTTATATTTCTTTATTTTACTGGAATGATAGATGATCTGGAAAACCTGCTTTAAACCTCAATCCTTAATAGATTGTTTATAAAAAAATTACAAAGACAAATTTAAAATCTCTTTGGTGTGAAACTAAAAATAAAACATAATTATCATAATAATAATTCTTTACTACTTAATACAGTGCAATTATCATCACAAACTAAATAATACTTTTATTTATATTACAAAAAAAATATCAAAATTATCGTTACTTATTTCCTAATTTTTTTGTGATAATAATTATGCCTGTTATAAAATCTAAAGTGGCAACGTATAGAAATATCAATACAGTTTTATACTCACACATACATACATACATTCGTTATCACAGGACATTTTATTTTCGTTACACACTTCTTATTACTTAAATATAATTTAATTTAAGTGATGTTCGTCTGCGGGTGGAACCCCTGTTTTATTTTTATTTGAAAATAGAGATCTGTGGTGTTTTTTTTTTTTGTATAAAGTCATAACAATTTATAGTGAAAATGTTTTGGTTTTTAACTGGACGAATTGACATGATCTTATATGTGAAATTAATGGATGGATTAAAAAGTTTAAATGGAGGAAACTCATTTTGCTATTATTATGAAGATTTTATATTCGATACGGCACATCTCATTTACAGTCACAATTAAGAACGTTACCTGAGCCCATGCCTTTCATAAAAAATTCTAAGACACCAGAAAAATATCAGTTATGTCCATCAACCTTTTAGACCTGAGAGCGACTTGTCAAATCAATTCGTCAATCACAACATCTTCGTTCAACGAACTGTTGTATTTAACGATCCTTCGTAGATCTACGTTCCATAATTGAGTATGTACACGACCTATTCTGTAATTCATATAGGGTTGAGCTTCAATTCGGCTTCGTCTTTCGGCATTTGATATACGCATTCCTTTTTGATGTACTGTGGTTTTCTCGCCCAGCAGGTTGCTATGGTAACGAGGGCTGCGAACACGAGAGCTGCGCACGCGCATACGGTTCCGCCCCAATCAAAGATGGCGCGCACGAACCGAAGTTCAACGACCACTGACTTGTCCATTCTCACTTTTTGCTCTACCCAGAATATTGGGAAGAGCATTCTGGGCACGTTTTGGTAGAGGCTGTGGACAAATTAAAACACAATAAGATAAAGAAAGAAAAAGCAAGAAAGAACGATGCGTTTATTGGCATTTATCTTAAAAATTAAATTAACTAAAAAATCTAAGCTATTAATGCCAAAAGGGCCTCAGCTAGATCATCGTTAAATTAAAGTTAACAATATTTCGGAGTCAGGAGCTAATGCACGGTTCGAAATTGGTCTATTTCAATAGTTTCGTCATGTCTGTCTGTCTGTCCGTCCGTTCGTCCGTATGTCACAGCCATTTTATTCCGAAACTATTAGGACTATACATGTGAAACTTGGACATTGAGGTTTCCAAAACCACTTTTTCATAAAGTTAATCGTTTAAAAGATATACGCTTCCAAAGTGGTTAAATGTCGTCCCCCCCCCCTCCTTGAACTTCTAAAATAATGGAGTGAAAAATCTAAACAAAATATATGTCTGTAGATCTTAATGTACACTTTTAACCAAAATTGGTTTGAACGAGATCGGTTGTAATTCATACAAACACTATGAAAAACAAAGTTATTTGGCGTAGTTGTAAAAAATGTAAATAAGCTAATTTTGAGAAATTTGTTACGTTTTTTTGTCACATAAATATACATAATTATGTTATATTATTATAGTTACTACGGAAACCTTCATGGGCCAATTTTTTAACAAGACTTTGGGGTCAATAATATACTATGATATTGTGACAAGATCGGCTAATAATTCTACATAGTTTGAAAGCTTGTAATTTATAACCTCCGTTACTTACTGAGGATATAAAAAATTAATTAGGGAATAAAACTAAAAAAAAACGTAAAAGTTACTGGTACCTGTCGGCATATACCTACTTTTAGAACTAGTTTTCAACTTACACGCGATTTTAATTAGGTACAAGATATTTTTGACAGGTATAGTAAACATTTTTTGTACTGGCTGTCAATAACAATTAAATAATAATTATTGCAGCAGTATTTAAATATTACATTAAGTTGGTCGGTTAAATTTTGTTAAAGAAAGGTAAAGTTTAAGCTTGGAATTAAATTAAAGAAACTCTAAACTTACACATACATTTAAATTGTATTGTTTTTCAAAGAAATATCGACAAATTATCGGATTGCACACAAATTTTTAACCACTTAGGTTTTGTTAATTCTGTTTTTTCTGGATATATAAATATCTCTCGTCGTCTTTGAATTCCCTGCAGATTTGGTAATTGAATTCAATCTTTCAATCAAATCTAATACAAAAATATTATAGTTAAGTATCTATTAAAAAATGTTTACCATCTCTGACCTAGGCTGTTTAAAAATGAGTGATTGGCTTTGTAGCTATTGATTTTTTTTTACAATTACCTAGTTTAGCCCCAACTAGTTTTGTAACTACATATCTAGATCTACCAACTTAAAATAATATGGTTATATGATATCGCCTCATTAGATTGAATATTAATTAGCAAGATTTTATCTATTGGGTTGCTGGGATGTTCTTACAACCAATCAATCAATCAAAATATTTATTTGCTAGAATATGGTACATAAGGTGTTACAGTAAATTAGTTTTAGCATATCCTGCCATAACATGGCGTGCAAATATATTCACAGTCAGTGTTGTCAATTACTATATAACTTGCAGATTACAGATTCTATTGATTTGTCTTCTAAATAGTCCTTAACGGTATAATATCTTTTAAATACGAGGCATGCCTTTTAAGTTTTGTTGTTTGAAGAAAAAACACAACTAGAACCTTATAGTACTTTTTATTGTTTTTCAAAGTATTCACCACTTACACTTTCCCATTCGCTCAAACCAGTTATTATAACATTTATTCCAGTCTGAAGTGGGGGTGTTCAAAATGGCTGACTTGAAAGCGTCGACTGTTTCTTCACCGGACCAGGACCTGACCTTTGACAACGAAGACTTTTCTTAATTTTAGGAATTGTAAAGAAATCGTTAGGGCTTAGGTCAGGACTGTATGGAGGATGGTCAAGAATTTCTACTTTTTCCTGCTTCAAATACTCAATCGTTTGACGAGCGCTGTGTGAGCTTGCGTTGTCGTGGTGCAGGATGATGCGTCGCTTTGAGTTACGTTTTCGAAGTTCGGCGATGACTTGTGATAAACATACCACTCTGCGTTAACCATTCTACGATCTTCAAGTGCAATAGTCGCAACATGGTCGGTTTTTCCAACGAACGTGGCCACCATCTTCTTTGAAGTGCTTCGAGAACGAACAACTTTAGTCGGCTTTGGCTCGTTTTGAAAGACCCAGATTGTAGATTGTTGTTTGGAATCAGGATCGTAGGCATAGATCCAAGATTCGTCACCACTGATGATGTCGTAGACGTGATTTGACTCTCCTCGGTTGAACCTTTGCAGAGTTTTCTTACACCATCTGACGCGGGCCGCCTTGTGATCGTCGGAAATCAGATGCGGTATCCAACGGCAAACTAGCTTTCTCACACCAAGCGCTTCATGCAAGATCTTCTGAATGGTTGTCCCTGAGATGCCTAATAGAGCCTCTATCTCTCGATACATCACATGACGATCTTCGAGAATTAGTTGTCTCACAGCAATGATGGTATCTTCAGTGAAATCGGATTTTGGGCGTCCTTCGCGAGATTTGTCACTAACACTAGTATGTTTACGCTGGAATTCTAAATACCAGCGTTCGACAGTCCGCAGACATGGGACTTCATCACTGAACACAGATGTTAGCTCTTCAAAACACTGAAGCCGTGTCAGGCCTCTTCTAAAGTTGTAGAAAATTATTGCACGAACATTTTCCTTAGAAAGATTCATTTTCGTACGTAACCTGACAGATTCCAATCGACGCTATGACTAGACAATAGCATTAATCCTAATACTTTCAACTGTTTTGCGATTCAAAAGTTAAACACATTCGAATATAGAACAGTTCCAAATTCAAAATTGTTGGGAAATATGGAAACGACAGAACTTAAAAGACATGCCTCGTAATAGCAGATTGAAATGTATGTTTTTAAACAAGTAAGTCTTGTAAACTATTTGGTAAATGATTGTAAATAATAATCTTACTTCACTTAACTTAAATAATTTTAGCCTTATTGGTGGCAGCCGAAATCTGTCAAAGTCTATCTTTATGCCGTGTTCGGCTATTTGGCCCGTCAGTGTTAGTCTCGAATAAATTGTAGTTTTTCTTAACAAAAATACATATTTCAAAAATATATAAGCATGGCAAAGGTAGAACTTTAAGTTTTTGAAATAGTGGTTTACAGCTGTCTAAAAAGATACCGTGGCCTCGGACCACAGGGCAACTGAAAGTACAGGGTGGGTTTTTATTCAGTAGAAGTCTGACATTATTAGGGTTCCGTAGCCGAATGGCAAAAAACGAAACCCTTATAGTTTCGATATGTCTGTCCGTGTGTCTGTCTGTCTGTCCGTCCGTCCGTATGTCACAGCCATTTTATTCTGAAACTATTAAGACTATACATGTGGAACTTAGTAGGTAGATGTATTCTGTGAACCGCTTTCCGATTTTAAGAAAAAAAAATAAAAATAAAATAAAGCGGGGTCCCCATACATAGAACACAATATATAGTTTTTATTTACCTAAGCAATTAATTACAACAAATATACAAAATTATGTACTAAAATACAAACTACAATAAAGCATCAAAAAATTCATCCTCAACGCTGTCGGCTGGCAACGTACCTAAGATACTGGCGATCTCTTTTGTTTCACTACGCCTAGGAGCCCCTTGTTGTTCCCCTCATCGCTGTAATTGTGGGGAAGCGGTCAACAGCCTCGGGCACCATGGTCTCTCTTGCAGCCGTCATCAATCGTGAATCAAGCAGCAGTACTAACCGCCTATCATGCTTATGTAACGTCTACGCTTAGATATGGAATAATTTATTGGGGGAATGCTACAGATAGAGAACTCGCTTTTAGGGCTCAAAAGAAATGTCTTAGAGCAGTTTGTGGCATACGTGTCCCAGATAGCTGCAGGTCATATTTTAAAAACCTTAAGATTTTAACCTTTCCTGCCCTCTACATCTATGAGACTGCCACGTTTGTAAAAACCAATAAGGAAAAGTTTGGTAACCTATGCTCCCGTCGATATGCCCACAAAATAGCAAATATGATGCCCTCAAAAACAGCCCTACTGTCTAAAAGTTTCTTCGGAATGGCTTCAAGAATTTATAATAAGATTCCGAAACAAATAAGGGAAATTGAAAATATTAAACTTTTTAAAAAGCAATTATTTAATCTACTAGTAAATAGGCCATATTATACTGTGCATGAATTTTTGTCCGACAGATTTGAGACCAGATAGTGCCAATATTTTTATGTTTTGATGCAAAATTATAAAATACTATATATCAAATATTATTAATTAATGCTAATTGGAATGTTATTTTTATTTATTTGTAAATTGAATTAATATGTTATAGTTATTTTGTTTCCAAATATTGTATGCCTAATATGGTGGAGCAGTGCGAACGCACACAATAAACTAATAACAACCCTGTAACCACTGTCTCACAATAAACAACTTTTGACTTTTGACTTTGACTTTGGCCGTAGTGCGGGTCGTTTTGCACGACATGCCAACTTAAATGACATTATCCGACGAGCCCTTGTCACCGTCGGCGTTCCAGCCGTATTGGAACCCATTGGACTGGCGCGTGACGATGGCAAGAGACCGGACGGCATGTCATTGTTTCCTTGGAAGATGGGTAGGCCTTTAGTGTGGGACGCAACTTGTGTCGATACTGTCGCGCCATCCCATCTTCCCAGTTCATCATGTTGTGCTGGCGCTCCCGCTGCGGCTGCGGAAAACCTCAAGCGGCGTAAATATAGTCATCTCGGTGATAACTATATTTTCGAGCCGTTTGGGGTCGAAACTCTCGGACCATGGGGCCCGTGTGCTCACAGCCTTTTTAAAGAAATATCGAAAAGGCTCGTTGACGCTTCCCGCGACCCAAGGGCTGGCTATTTCTTTGGTCAACGGCTAAGCATTGCCATACAACGAGGCAATGCCGCCAGTATCTTAGGTACATAGAACTAGAACTGAAAATTTATTTTTTCATGAAACCTATGCGTGTCTGGTATCTATAGATAGGTCTTTAAAAATGATATAAGGGTTTCTAAAACCACTTTTTCATAAAGTCAATCGTTTAAAAGATATAAGCTTCCAAAGTGGTAAAATGTGTCCCCCCCTCTAACTTCCATAATAATGGAGTGAAAAAGCTAAAAAAATATCTGTTTGTAGATCTTAATGTAAACTGTTGTTAATGTGTTAATGTGACCCTAATAAAATTTAGAAAGATTACTTACATACTCATAGTAAGTATGCATATATATGTTTTATTGGTGTATATTTATTAGAGACTTAGTTCACTCACCAAACTTAAGGTGGCAGCACTTTCCATACATGCAAATTTTACCACAGAGTTGTCACTCTTTCTCACTATAGTTACTTTACTCTTTGCGTACAACTACAACTACGTGGAGCGGTACGGACGCGCGTGCAGTGTATAAAGCAGGAAGCCGATATCTTGTTATCAGGTGACACACGTAAACAGTACAATACTTAACTGCCGAAATAAGTAAATTCAAACTAAGAGGCAGCTTAAAAATACTCATCATTATCTGCTTAGCCTTTTCCAACTATGTTTGGGTCAGCTTCCAGTCTAACCGGATGCAGCTAAGTACTAGTGTTTAACATGGAGCGACTCTCTAAACCCAGTAACTGGGTAACACGACACCCTTTACCAAGACTGGTTTAAAATTTTCTGGCTTCTGACTACGTGTAACGACTATCAAAGATTTCTAAATTACAGCCGAGACTAACGGCTTAACGTTTTTTCCAAGGCACGGGGGAATCCCACCACCAAGACAAGCAAGTCATTCCTCATATCATTACTCTACAGTATTCTCTTCAATCCAACAACTCCGTTTTATCTCAAAGAACGTTTTAAGTTCCTTCATGACACACATATTAGAGATTTGAGATCATCGGAGAGGCACATTCTGTAAATACTGTTTTTTTTTTCTTGATTTGTTTATTACTTGCCTAAATTATTTCAGTTTAATATAGAGACATCATTGTAATAATTATGAATTCTGTTTTTTTTTATTGTTTCTTAATTACCTAATTAATTTATTAGTATAATGATTAGTTTTAGATTTAATTTTCTAATAATAATTAATTTAAATGTTAATATTTTTGTTATTCCTTTTTTTTTCAATTATGTATCTAAAATTATGTTTTTTTTTTCGTTTTACATTTTTTTTAAATTAATAACATAGGTTGTACTCGAGGGGATTGGCGCTGATAGCTGAAATACAGGCTTTTGCCTAGTTCGGCTACAGATGTCTAATTATTTTGTAATAATAATTATGTATATAGGCTATAAGTAGTATAATATTGTAACATAGTTTGAAACTGAAATAAATTGAAATTGAAATTTGAGACTTTCAATGCCTGCACATTCCACTAAATACTATGGCTCATTGTTTACGGTGCAAGCTGTTCGTTTGTGGAATGCATTGCCGGTGTCAGTAAGACAAGCTCAGTCACTCGCTACTTTTAAGAGCTCAGTTGCTAATCATTTTCTTTCAAATTTATAATTATTCTTTTGTTTCTATTATGTATTGTATTGTATTGAAAGTCCTTCCAAAGGTTGTCTGGAAGATCCGCCATTGTAACCATAGAATTAAGAAATAATGTTAAATAGGTGTGTGTAAATTTTGGTCTACAATAAAGTATATTCTATCTATCTATCATATGCTTTTATAACAAGTTGCCAGTCTGTTACAGAACTTAGCGAGGGAAAATTTAAAACCCACGTCAAACGTGTCCTTCTCAAAAAAGCGTATTATAAGATTCGGGACTACGTTGAAGACATGACTGCTTGGCGATGATTCCTTCCTTCTGCACATGTGGCTTCCCTGGCTTATTGTAATTGCGTTATCGACTAGTGTATTAATAACTCCACTTTCGTGAGTGTCTTTTTATTTTTCCTTACGATAATCCATCCGATTTGACAGATTTTCTTTCTGTTTCATTTTATTATTCATTTATCCTTCATTATTGAAAGCTTTTTACCCGACTGCGCCAGAAGGAGGGTTATGTTTTTCGAGAGTATGTATGTATGTATGTTTGTATAATTGTTTGGCACGCTCTGTGGCCTGAACGGCTCGACGGATTTTAGCTTGAGAGGTATCGTTAGATTCGTATTGACTGTGCGAGTGACACTGGGTATATCAAAATAATAAAAAAAAACAAAATGGCGGATTTTTGGCGCCATATGCTATCGAGTAGTGTATCAAAATAAAGGGTTTTAAAAGGTGATTACAAAAATATATATACCTACAACTTATATGGTTAAAAGTGATTCAAAGTGACAAATCGTAAAAACACGTATAAAGAACTAAATCGTCTGCGAAATCTTTCACATCTGTAAACTGAAAAGCTTCCAACTTTTATTTAATTTAAAATGGGCTTGTTTTTATTAGCTTTTCAGTTAGTTTTAGTATAAGGTTGCAGTCGGGATTTTTAATATTTTTAATTACTTTTTTATTTGTGAATGGGAGAACATCGTAGACTCTGAGAATTGTTTTACAATTTTTAATTTGTAATTTCATTGTGCTGTATTAATTGGTCTATACTGTCCTCTCATACCTAATTAACCTGTATTATGGATACATTCTAAAAATTACATTGGGTTTGAAAAGAGTAACTGTGGAGTTTCTTGCCGGTTCTTCTCCATAGAAAACGACCAATTTCGAACCGTGCCCTAACTGCTGACGTTTTGTAAGTGCGCCTATAAGGGCACTATGTGAAATTAAACATTATGAGTTTAAGTTTGTAATTTTTTTTTTTTTATTAAACCCAATAGCAAATTTGACTGACTCGGGAATTGAACACGAGACCAACGAGGCAGTCTATATTAAAATAGAATTGGTTGAGTGGAGTGGAAACTCACTTGACATTGTCACTCGGTTCCAGGTAGATATTTAGCTGGAATCTGGCTGCCACTTCCAGAGGAACTCCTAGTTTCTGCGAACAAAACAGTAAAACATCAAAGCTATTTAAAATTTAGGTTCATTGTCGAAACGGAGTGGGTAGGTATATGTGAAACTTAGCTAACCGACATGCTTTGTCCCCTCTTCGTCTTAACAAAACACTTGGTGAATATAATAATTGGACCTCCGATTTATGTAATGTATATTGTTCTAGCTGTAGTAAATGCCTTAGTCTGTAGTCTGTCTCTGTACTTATTAAAATAAAATGAAGAGAAGCTCTTAGTACATCACTAAGCGCTTCTCCTCTACATTTATTGTGCGCACAACCAAGGTGTGAAACTCTGCGGCTTCTGTATTCCTAGCCACATATGACCCATCAACCATTAAAGCAAGAATGAACAGGCATCTTCTAGGCCCACTCATTCCATCGTAGACCTCATCTATTTCGCTTACCATCAGGCCTATTTGAGGTCAAGAGTGGATTCATCCGTAATAAAAAATACCTCTAGGTCTTGGTACTTGAAGTTGAATAGTTGATGCTATTGTACTCGTAATGTTATGGTTTCAACCATTTTAGTTTCGATTGAATAGCTTATACAAGGTGTAACAGATTAAGCGCAATACCTCAGACACCCCAATTAGAATATTAAATTATAAGTCTAAAACAACATCCGTAACTAAATAAATTGAAACCAAACCTAGACATTTTCTATGAAATAGTTATCCTTACTAAACGCAAAACGTATGTGCGTCATACTACGCAGACACGCACACGAGCGAATTTCCTTGAATTAAGGATTGTATTAATTTGTCATGATACTGTGTTTCCATTTTAAGTTAAATGAAACATTTTCCGTCAAAATTTAACACCAATTTTTTATGATATAAATCGATTCAGAAGCCGATTCTGAACCAACTACTTTCAGGAATTGCGTTTATTCTGTTACACGTTGTATAAAAACTATTGAAATACCCAAAATTTGAGTACAGTCTCATGTATTGGCAAGATGGTCTGTTCGTAAGCTGTGGGTAAAGTCTTAAGCCATACCCTGGTCTGGCAATGTAGTTGAATAGGTATTTTATTCTGAAGGTGAACATTAGGCGTTAGGATTTGACTCTGTAATACACCAGGGTTAAGGGAATGTTCTAATGAGATACCGCGACCCGGGCGCCCGCGCAGATGCCCTATCTGAAGGAGCACAGGGGGGTGGGAAAATCATCGAATGACTTCTCGCTTTGGGTGGAGCGAAAGTGAGTGTAGACTTCTACCGTGGAGTTTCTTGCCGATTCTTCTCCATAGAAAACGGACCCTAATTGCTGACGTTTTGTAAGTGCCCATGTTGTGTTAATTTTACAGACTAAAAACCCACTCTGTTACTTCAGCTGCCCTTAAGTTCCGGGGCCGCAGTATCTCGTTGAAACATTTAGCGGAGTAAAGTCAATGTCCTCCAAGAAAATTCAGCACTACTAACTTTCGGGGTTGCGGGAATATTCTAATTCGAGATACCGCGGCCTCGGAACGCGAAGGGCAACTAAAGGAGCAGAGTGGGTTACTGCCACTCAAAGGAGGAGTATTTTGATGATTTTCTCCTCTGAAAAGGGGTCATATTTTTTTTTATTGATAATTTATTTATTTACTGTACCCGCGACTTCGTCCGCGCGGAATAATGAGTTTCGGCAGCATTTTGAATTTTTTAGGCTAATGATTTTGAAAACAAAACTCATACATAATTCGAATGTCGTATTTATTAATAACTCTAAAAAACTTATTACCAAAAAATTTAACCGACTCCCAAAAACACTGCAAAGTGAAAAATAACTTTAATTTCGGTAGTCGGTGTCTTTAGTTTTGTATTTTCGTTTTTGGCACCGACTTCCGAAATTAAAGTTTTTTTAGTTGGCTGATTTTTAATTTACCTAGTTAAAAGAGCCTAAATGTCAACTACTTATAACCTTTTACAAAATATTGCTTTTCCCAATGCTGGGCCGTTAATTGTTGAGGAGTTCTCCTGGTACTTCACCATCAGCTCTACATCACCATATGCATTGTGACGAACATAAAGTGCTTAACATCTATATTCAAGTAATCGATTCGCCATCCATGAAATACTTATTATTGAGTAGGTTCGGCGGCCATCTGTGGTCTTCATCATCAGTTCCACTTCCCCAAATGGTATTTTTTGAGAGCAACTGCACAATGGGACCAATTTCGAAGTATACCCTTTCAAACAAAAAAGATTATTCCAAATCGGTTCAGCCGCCTTCGAGTAATCGGTGATCATACATTAAAAAAAAAATAGACGCGTCGAATTGATAACCTCCTCTTTTTGTCGTCGGTTGAAAAATAAGTTTCAAGCTTCTAGCTTCAAAAATGAAGCAATTTCCATACAAATTTTCATCCCTTATTTCAACCCATTACAGCCCTTTTTTCGCATTAAAAAGTAGTCTATGTCCTTTCTCAGGCTCTAGACTATGTCCGTACCAAATTTCATTAAAATCTGTTCAGTAGTTTAGGCGTAATTGCGTAACACACAGACAGACAGAGTTACTTTCGCATTTATAATATTAGTGAGGATTTCAGGCTTCTAAGGCCCATAGAAAGTATACATACATAACAAGTAACAATAAACTAATACATATTTTTTTAATTCATACAAAAAAAATACATTCTATTACACAATAAATTATACAACGTGTAACGGAAACCCTATATCTATCCACAAGGGCTGAAGACAATATCTGGTACAGAGGCTCTATGCACAGTTTCAGCTCAAAATAAGTGACTCAAAAAATTTATACCAAATTATCGGTTTCATATGTTTCTTGAATTCCAATCAAAACAAACGTGTCACAGCACTACGAGGGTCAATAACTTTCCACGTCACTTGCCAATAACACGATAATTCTTTTCGTTCTTCTTAATTTGAAAAATTCGGTCTCTGGTATCAGTGTATTGTAATTTGTAATAAGTTCTACACACTGTAGCGTAAATAAGATTAAGTGCACAGTAAAACACAACCGCTACTTAACACGTTTAATTTTGATTAAAAGGAAAAAGATAGAAAACAAGTACTTAATTAAAAAATATAAAAAATTTAAATATTAGTTATTATTGGGGACCTTTCAGTGATGGCGTGGGTTAACTTAGCGGAAAGAAAAAAAATGTTATCGAAAGTATTATGCAAATATTTTTAACTTACCTAACAAAAAATCGATTGCAATCGGTTATAGCTAGGCGAATACGCAATATTAGTAATTTTTGTTACAAAAAAAACACTAAGAGCATCCAACGCGTCTTGATAGGCCTTAGGTTAGAAAGAGTTTTTGACGTGAGAATTTTTAGATTAGAAATATACAAATTAGGTGTATAAAATAGAACTCCTGCTGCGAAAACTCGGTAATTCCTGGACGGCTGAACACGACTGTGGGAAGTAACGTAGAAATCACGGAGCCACTGCGCTGCGGAGTCCGCATCTACCTCGTACTCGCTTCAGGCCTTTGGGATGGACGTCTCAGGCACAGGATGTGCTCGGATATCGGGCGAGAGCGCCCCGACCTCCGTCGTCGATAACCGACGTCGCTTGCCCGTAGGGTGGAGCCAAAAATTGGCTTGTAACGGGATCTAAACAAAAAAGTAACTTCAGACCACCGATGCAAGCTGAATCTTTGATTAATTATGAAACTAGTGCGAAATGGATCGAAAAGAAAAAAGGCGACAATACATACCAAATTAACCAGAAAATCACCCACAGACTATCCTTTTGCTAGGACACTTTATATTTTTTATTGGCTTAACACCAACAGAAAAAAACTTTCACTTCATAATTTCGATATTAATCAAAAAATAAGGTCGACCATCACATATCGGGTCCCAAAAATGTAATGACGCCGTCAAAAGGCAAAACATCCGAGGATATTTTTCACGATTCCTTGTTCAAATGTGAATAACAGCTATGAAGAAAAAATTTTATTGAAAAGTTTGGATTAGAATTGGAGGAAGTTTTAACCGTAGCGGTTTTACGCTACAGTACCCCATTTCCAGTAAAAAAAAAAAAAAATGAGAGTAGCAACCCTAAAGGTGAGTGGCATCCCTAAAGGAAAGGTGAGTGACAACCCTAAAAGAAAGGTGGTTGACAACCCTAAAAAAAAGGTGGTTGACAACCCTAAAAGAAAGGTGGTTGACAACCCTAAAAGAAAGGTGGTTGACAACCCTAAAAGAAAAGTGGTTGACAACCCTAAAAGAAAGGTGAGAGATCAACCCAAGTGAATGTATCAACCCAGTGAGAGGGTGACAACGCTATAACAGATTGACATCACAACAACAGATTGAAAACACAACAACAGATTGAAAACACAATAACAGATTGAAAACACAATAACAGATTGACAACACAAAAGGGATAGCATCAACCAAGAGTGAAAACCATAATATATACAAATTAAATAAACTAGCCTAACTAACTTTAAACTAAATACATCAAATCAACGACATCGAAGTGCAGCTGATACTGAATAAAATTGAAAGCCGGCCTCCAGTTTAGACGTTAACAGTGCGAGCTTCAGATGCGTCTCCTAAACCTACATTAGAATAGAAAAACAAACGATAGAACTAGAATAATATTCTTAAATATATAGGAACAAAGAACAATATTCAAGACAAAACAAATAAGAGTTGAGATTAAGAAATAACCTAAAAATAACTTCAAAGGAAGTCAAACAAAAACTCGAAGTCGAACACAAAAGCTCGAAGTCAGATAATAACTCGAAGTGAGACACGACACAAAGTCCAACACGACTCAAAGTCAAACACGACTCAAAGTCAAACACGACTCAAAGTGAAACACGACTCAAAGTCTAACACGACTCAAAGTCAAGAGCTTAAGTTATAGAGGGATAAGTTAGAAGGTTAAGTTAAAGAGAGAGGGTTAAGTTGAAGAGGGTGGACCTTAAATCAAAATCAAAAATACGACGCTTAATGAGAGGAAATGGTTATGAATAAATATTAACTCCAGGGAGGAATGAGGGTCGAAATAATAAAAGAGGTGTCGTTAATTGAAAACTAATGGCCTAACATAAGTAATGCTGATTAAGTTAAGAATATGGAACAAATTAATTCATTTAAGTATGTCTTTTATATGATATTGTCCAATATGATGAGAATCACAGTCTTGTAGGACATATGTAGTCATGGAGATGACTCTGATCACACGACATTTAATGAAACGAGGAGCAAGCTTTCCTGTAAAGTATTCGGCAGCTGACGATTTTGAAAAATTACGCCTCCATACAATGTCGCCGGCATTGAGTGTAATAGCCGTGCGGTTCGTATTGTAATTTCGTGAATTACGGAGAAAAGCAGAAGAAAGATTGTCCGCTACTTTTGCGTAAATCTCGGCGAGCGAAGTCAGATTACTCGCGTGTTGTTCCCGACTTTCAGCTAAATTAGTGCTTAGAGTCTGGATATTCGCACGCGATGAATCCATACAGACTTCTCTACCGAATATGAGAAAGTTTGGCGTAAACCCTGTGGCTAAATTAATACATGAATTGAGGTAAAGTTTGACCTTGGGTAACAATTTAGCCCAATTCCTTTGGTTCTCGCCAACCAATATGCTCAAACAAGTAACGACACTTTGGTTATAACGTTCTACCGTGTTTGCTTGTGGAGTGTAATAAGGGGTATACGTAGGGGATTCAATGCGAAACGATCTAAGAAAGTTTAAAAACTGATTACTACGAAAAACGGTAGCATTATCACAGAGAATAGACCGTGGAACTCCGAAGTTAAAAAATATTTCAGATTCCAAAGCTTTTATAACTGAATTGGCGTCAATCCTTTTAAGGGGGACTAACCAAACATATTTAGAAAAAACATCGACCATAGATAAAATGTATTTGAACCCATAATAAGCGATTGGAAGCGGTCCAATAACGTCGATAGAAATCATTTGTAAAGGTAAAGAGACTTCCTTTGGATAACACATATGACCACGTGGTTGGGAATTCGCGATCTTATAAGCTTTACAAACCTCACATTGCCTTAAAGTCTCAGAAACATCTCGAAACATATTTGGCCAGTAAAAGTTATCCTTGAGCTTAAAATAAGTCTTTGAAACTCCAGGATGTATAGAGAGAGGATTATTATGAGCTTCCCATATAGCGGATTTAACCTTTTCAACGGGTAAAACTATGCGCCAAGGATCAGAGCACAATGGGTTAGTGATTGGCATGCGTCTTAACAGAACACCGTTCCGAATGGCGTAAGCTGGAAACGTTTGAGGGGAGTCACGAGCCCCTAAATACACCTTTTTATACCATCTATCATTGGTATGGTCAGGTCCTTGATCGAATGTAACCGGACTCGCGTACATTCTAGATAAAGCGTCTGGAACGACGTGTTGCGACCCTTTGCGATGAATGATATCAAACGTGTATTGGGAAATCACAGTAGCCCATCGCGCCAAACGCCCTGAGGGATTACTTAGTGTGAGGAGCCATTTCAAGGCCATATGATCAGTTATAACAGAAAACTTCATTCCATCTAAATAACAGCGAAAATGCTTAATGGAATCAAGAACGGATAAAAGTTCACGTTCGGTTGTACTATAATTGCGTTCTGCTTTCGAGAATAAGCGTGAATAATAAGCGATAGGATGTTCAACACCATCGAACTTTTGAGAAAGAACCGAACCAAGACCGACAGCTGACGCATCACATTGCAAAATGAAGGGCTTCGAGAAATCTGGACAAGCCATAACGGGAGTATTGATGAGCGCATCCTTTAATTTTAGGAATGCTTGATCGGCGGCATCATCCCAACTTATAGGGTCACGACCCTTCTTTTTTCCTATAAGGGCAGTGAGTGGAGCTATTATAGAAGAAAAACCATCAACAAAACGCCTATAATATGAGCATAACCCAATAAAACCACGTAGTGACTTAGCTGTAGTAGGAACGGGATAATCCCTAATAGCATCGAGCTTGCTGGGATCAGTTTGTAAACCCTTTTCGTTGATGATATAACCCAAATATTTCAATTCGCTTTTACAGAACTCGCATTTTTTTAGGTTAATAGTTAAACCGGCCTCCTTGAGACGGTCTAGTACTTTTCTAAGGAGCGAGAGGTGACTATCAAAGTCTTTTGATATTATGATTAGATCGTCGACGTAACCGAAAACGCAATTATCACTGGTCGAAGTGAATTCAAAATTAACGATCATATCAGTAAGGCGCTGCATCTCGGAAGCTGCATTCGTGAGACCAAATGGCATTCTGACGAACTCAAATAAACCTCGTTGTGGAACTATGAACGCGGTTCTTTCACAACTCTCATCATCAGCGAGAGGAATCTGCCAAAATGCACTCCTAAAATCAAGAGAACTTATATACCTTGCACCTCGAAGGTTGTCAAGAATATCGTGAATACGGGGGAGCGGATAAGAATCTCTAGTAGTAACGCTATTCAATTTCCTACTATCAACGCAAAAACGTACAGAACCGTCCTTTTTGGTAACCATCACAACAGGACTGGCCCATGGAGAACGTGAGGGACGAATGACACCCATCTCCAGCATCTTATCGATTTCCTCATTGAGCAACTTTAACTTAACAGGTGAAAGAGGGTAAAACCGTTGTCTAATTGGTGGTCCAGTAGTGTTTATTTTGTGTGATAGCCAAGTAGTCTTACCAAGGCCAACTTTATCGGATGAAATGACATCGAATTCCTCAATGACCCGTTGCAACTTTAGCTCTTGGTCTGGTAATAAAACGTTACGAGGGTGAATGTATCGAACCTCGCTAATGCAATTAATCTGAGGAAGGGATTGAGAGTCAGAAGGAAGGGTATGTGGGTCAGGAGGTAGGGAATTAGAGTCGGGAGGAAGGTACATATTACCTTTGATATTTTTGTTAAAAGCTTGACTAAAAACTGAAGTCAAACCGAACTTATTCCAAAATTCGATACCTAAAATAACTGAAGAAGACATAGAACGTGCTACTAAAAATTCGTGGATAAAAGTCGTACCATTAAACTTAACTGGGAGAAAGATAGTTCCTAAAATATCAATAGGAGAGTTATTAGCGGAAATAACACGTGGGCACTGAACGTTTGATTTTAAAGAAATACCCAGTTGTTGGGTTAAACAATCACTAATAAGGGACATTTGTGCACCAGAGTCAAGAAGGGCTTTAACGACCCGGTTACACAATATGATCTCGATGAAAGGACGGTTATCAGATGAATCGGACGCTATCACCGGTGACACTGTACGGAGTAATGCGTGTCGCCGGTGGGCTAAACATTTTTTGGATTGCATTTTGGGCAATCACGAGTTATAAAACCAGGTGTGCGGCATTTAAAACATAGCATACCAGGGAAATCAGGGCAAGTACGATAGGGGTGTCCCGTTTTATTGCATTTTGGACAGATTTGTGATTGATTTGTTGCACTTGAAACTAATTTTGTAGATTTGGGCAAAAAACTTTCAAAATGCGATGCAGTGTCAATGAGCGCATCTAAGTCAGTAAATTTATGTATCGATAAGCATGGAAAATATCTAGGATGCATGTTGTGAGTGATAATTTCTAATAGTTCTGATTTATCGACAGGTTTACGTAATGTATCATTCAATTGAGAAATCTGATGCACAAAATGTAAAACAGGTTGATCTGATTTCTGTTTTGTATTCCTAACTTGTTGACCGGTTTTAAATTCGAAATCAATTTCTCCGAATGTTTTGAAGAATTTTTCTTTTAATTCGGGGTAAGTCATATCAGGTCGACGGATTGACCTATAATAATTCAAGGCGCGACCGGATAACACTTCGTGGAAGCGTTTAAGCAGATAACTGTCAGTTATGTCGTCTGCATCCTTCTCTTCTTCGATACTGGTAAAAAAATCTCGAACACTGGTATCTCCAGTATAATTTATGTTCCATTTCCTTAGCGAAAATCGTTTTAGAAAGTAACCGGGACAGTCCTCGGATTTCATCGGAGAAGGTAAGTTAGAACGACTAGTACCCGGAGTGGGCCTAGGCGGAATGGGAGGAGGTCTAGAAATAATAATACTTCCGTGTAAAGGAGTCTCAACGATAGAACCTTCTTCGGACATTTTTAAACACAAAATAGAAATAGGTTAAATGAAAGAGCGGGACTTAGCAGGAAATCGTTAGATATCGTGCCGTAATATCGATGCGGGAAGAAGACGACAACATGAACGTCAAAGGAATCGGCTGGGCTAAGAATCCAACAAAAACAGATACTAGCAAATAGCGGAAAAGCAAACAGACGGGCTAAAAAAATAAAGGTAGACACTAGCACACGACCATTCAAAAAGCTTACCTTTGGTCACGATGCCTAACCATCCACACATCAAACACACTCTACGGGAAACTAACTACCGCTACCTACTGGGATAAAATAAAACTCGGGATAGATACGTATATTTTGGGAGAAAATAAAAGAATTGGAAATTGGGTATAGTTACAAAGTTAATCTTTAAAATTGAATTTCACAAACATCACACAATTTAGCAAAGAACATAAATTCAGTTAGCAATTCTGTAGTCCAGTCGTATGAATCGGGAAAACATTCAAGACAGGTAATCCTTTTAACTTCCATACGGGTATCTGACCAATTCTAAAACCTGAAACTCACAACAAGAAAGATGAAAATTAAAGATTGCTCTCAAGAGCAACCACACACGAGATAACAAAAAAAAAAGGTATTTTAGTAATAATTAATATGCAAACTTACTTTAATTCGGGCGCCATATTGTAGCGTAAATAAGATTAAGTGCACAGTAAAACACAACCGCTACTTAACACGTTTAATTTTGATTAAAAGGAAAAAGATAGAAAACAAGTACTTAATTAAAAAATATAAAAAATTTAAATATTAGTTATTATTGGGGACCTTTCAGTGATGGCGTGGGTTAACTTAGCGGAAAGAAAAAAAATGTTATCGAAAGTATTATGCAAATATTTTTAACTTACCTAACAAAAAATCGATTGCAATCGGTTATAGCTAGGCGAATACGCAATATTAGTAATTTTTGTTACAAAAAAAACACTAAGAGCATCCAACGCGTCTTGATAGGCCTTAGGTTAGAAAGAGTTTTTGACGTGAGAATTTTTAGATTAGAAATATACAAATTAGGTGTATAAAATAGAACTCCTGCTGCGAAAACTCGGTAATTCCTGGACGGCTGAACACGACTGTGGGAAGTAACGTAGAAATCACGGAGCCACTGCGCTGCGGAGTCCGCATCTACCTCGTACTCGCTTCAGGCCTTTGGGATGGACGTCTCAGGCACAGGATGTGCTCGGATATCGGGCGAGAGCGCCCCGACCTCCGTCGTCGATAACCGACGTCGCTTGCCCGTAGGGTGGAGCCAAAAATTGGCTTGTAACGGGATCTAAACAAAAAAGTAACTTCAGACCACCGATGCAAGCTGAATCTTTGATTAATTATGAAACTAGTGCGAAATGGATCGAAAAGAAAAAAGGCGACAATACATACCAAATTAACCAGAAAATCACCCACAGACTATCCTTTTGCTAGGACACTTTATATTTTTTATTGGCTTAACACCAACAGAAAAAAACTTTCACTTCATAATTTCGATATTAATCAAAAAATAAGGTCGACCATCACATATCGGGTCCCAAAAATGTAATGACGCCGTCAAAAGGCAAAACATCCGAGGATATTTTTCACGATTCCTTGTTCAAATGTGAATAACAGCTATGAAGAAAAAATTTTATTGAAAAGTTTGGATTAGAATTGGAGGAAGTTTTAACCGTAGCGGTTTTACGCTACAACACGTAGACTTAGGATTACAAAACCCTTGCCATATCGTTTGTTATCATCCAAAGAAGCCGTGCACTTGGTATGTATATACCCTTTAAATTACACGTTGTATATATATTTTCATAACACTATCACTACTACTACACTACTAATAAAGTACAGTATACTCACAGGTTCAACAGCAAAATAAAACGAATGAGCTTCCGGGTCTGGCTGCATTCCAGTAACAAACTCCCTGAGCTGGGCGTCTCCGTGCAAAAAGTGTGGCAGCGAGAGGAACGCCGGGGAACCGAACCTGCACGCCGACACGTTCATGACGCCACTCCACGCACACTCGCCATTGCAGAAGCACGTGTTGGACGGGGAGATTGTTGCTGGTAACATGGAAAGGTACTACTTTAGATAGTTAAACAAAATATACTGAAATTCATTAAGTCTACCTTTGTACCTATGTACATAAAGTGAAATAAATAAATACATAGTTTCTGCCCGCAACTTCGTTCGTGGAGGAAGATTTTGCTGCATAAATCCCGATCCCATGGGAATTCTGGGATGAAAAGTAAGCTATGGAAATTACAGGATGTCAACTATCTATATATTAAATTTAATTCAGGTCCGTTCAGTAGTTTTTGCGTGTAAGAGTAACAAAAATCCATTCAACCTCACAAACTTTCGCATTTACATGGAATCAGCCATTGCTTTTCGGAAATCCATACCAAACTTTGATTTGAAAGTCTCAATTACCGTTGTCAAAATAAAATGAAATAAACAATACAAAAGCGATTCAAGGATAATTTACAAAATATTAAATAAAATATTAAAATTATATGTCATCAAATTAAAAGTTTTTTTTTTTTTAAACTAGTAATGTGTGTATAATTCACATTATTAGCAATTTGTGAAACCCTGCAACTAAGCTAATGTGCTTGTGTCTGGAGTGAGTTCACGGCAATAGTGTAAAAGGTGGAGTTTGAACCCGCGACCTCTCGCAAACAAGTCCGACACCTTAGCCATTAGGCTATTGACGGTTATAATTTATTTTAAAAAATTAAATACTAAATTAATTAAATAATTACAATTCATTAATAACCGTTAATGGATTAATTACAATTAATTGATTAATTAAAATTAATTAATTAATTGTAATTAATTAAATAATTAATCAATTACAAATAATTAATTAAAATTAGTGAAATAATTAATAAATATATAATTTTTATTTAAATGCTACAGATATCGAAACATGTATTAAACTTACAGTTATCAAAGCTGGAATGCGTAAGCGCATACTTGTTGTAGAGCAGACCGTCCTGTTCGCCGCTGTCCACGTACTCCATGTGCACAGTGCGACACAGGTCCGGCACGAACATGGCCAGGGTGGACTCTTCCGTCAGGTTGCGAGCTATGAACTCGCCTGCGCTGCCTGATAGCTGGAATGTGAGGATGGAGTTGTAATAATCTTGTCAAATTTCATGATTGTAGTATAAATTTAAGATTAACCTCCATGACGCATTTAAGAAAAGGTTTGATAATAGGCTCGCGTTTGACCACTATCTCACCCGATGGTAAGTGATGATGTGATCGAAAATGGAGCACGCTTACCTCGAAATAACCTATTCACTCTTGACTTAAAGACCCCCAGGGCTATCGGGAAATACAGACTCCGGCAGGGAATTCCACTCCTTGGCCGTACGCACAATGAAAGTATTCCCAAGACGTTTTGTGCGTATGGGTGGGATGTCCACCACGTAGTGAAAATATTATAAAGTGGAAAAGTCTGTTAAACAGCAGTAGTGATCATATAAACTACCCAAAGTAATGTGCCTGATTGGGTTTGAACTCACAATCTACAACTCTAGTAAAGAATCATTTTATCATGATAAAGGGTATGGATGGGACGGGAGCAAAGTTTATAGATAAAATAGGAGAATAAAAACTTAAAGTACACTTCGTTGAGGATGACCAGGTAAGAAAACATGTTTTTTATCTATCTAATCAGCCTCCACACGAAATACCTGATATTAAATTCTGCTTACCTTAGCGCATTCTCCTTCGTAGTACGGTAGGTGATCCTCATAGTTCCATCTGAGGATCTGACCGGGCGGGACACCACTTATCTGCCCCGTCGTCACCTCCATGTAGCCGTCTGTGTCTAACGAATTGTTTCTCTGTAACATCAGATTATATTGATCAGTTACTTATATGTTATTTATTTATTTGCTTACAATATCGCACCACTGAAAACTCCGGGAAATCGAAAAATCCTTTTTTTTTTTTCAGAAATGACTAAAACCTTATTTTGGAATATTCAGTAGAGATGTCAAGAAATTAGTAATTTATACATGAAGTAATATTTTCTAAAGCCTGTTCAATTAAATATTTTTTAAACTATCTCCCTGAAACTTGATAAAACCTATTTTTTTAGTTATTTTGTCTACTATAGGTAATAGGCACCATTTTTGTGTCGTAAGTAGAATTACCTTACTTCATCGTATGTATAAGTTATTGTAACGTGAGTTTTAACTCCGCGTATATAGTTTCGTGGGGATTTTGAAAACACCATTAACTCAATATGAGTACTTTTTGAATTAGTTAGGTTTTCATCTAGGGGTGCGATATGTACAAAATACAGGTTACTATGCAAAACATTTCATGGCACGGTATTACGATATGCACCCTGTAAGGATCCTATTATCCTACTAATCCTCCTAATATTATAAATGCAAAAGTTTGTGAGGACGTATGTATGTTTGTTGCTCTTCCACGCAAAAACTACTGAACGGATCTCAATGAAATTTGTTAAATAAATAGATGACATCCTGAAATAACACATAGGCTACATTTTATCCTGGAATTCCCACGGAATCGGCATTTACCACGCGAACGAAGTCGCGGGCAAAAGCTAGTTTTATTTTTACCTATTATAATGTTGATTATAGTTGATACAACAATTGATTACGTTTTATATACATTCAAAGTATGTAGAGTAAGATTTCTCCGTGCTTCGGAAAGCACGTGAAGCCGTTAGTCCGGGCTTTCATTTGTACATCTCTGACATCCAGTTATTGGTAGTCGGAAGCCAGAAAATCTGATCAAGTCTTGCCTTGAGGTATCTTATCATTAGAACTTGAAACGGGATATTTACCATTTGTGTATTTTTTGTTTTGAGATTCCGATATTTCGGCACTGTTGCAAGCGCCATGATCACGGATGAACTGAAGTAATTGCGGGTGGAAATTTATGAGCACACAAATCGGTCTACCCTCTTTCTCGTTCGTTTTCTGTTAGCGACACCGCTACCACTGTCACATGTATCATTAAACACTCGATTCTGTTCCCGACACACAAAACTAACCGTGTCGACTCGCGAACTTTCTATAGAACTTTTTCGGTTTTTAAACATTAGAACCACTGGATTCCAGGCCCCGACGGTTGAAACCCATCCTCCCGGTTGAAATTGTCATATTTGGTAATAATAAAATACACATTGTAAATATCCCGTTTTAACTTCTAATGATACTATTAGTGACCATGTTAGCTTAAAAACTAATATTGAGATATCTTGTCACACAGCTACTGACAGTGGCATGAGCAATTCTCCCATGTTAAACACTAAGTTAGTACTTAGCTGCTTCTGGTTAGACTGGAAGCTGACCCAAAATACTTGGGGAAAGGCTAAGCAAATGTTTCATCATCATACACAACTCACCTCATAAAACCACCCGAACTTATCAACCGGTGGGGCTCCTCCTGTAGTACTGGAAGGTAAACTCTTCGCCAGATCCAGCAAAGGGTCATCATATCCATCGAATAGCAGTTCTTTGGCCAGCTTTGAGACGGCAATGTCCTGGTTGAACATCGCCAAGCCCATGGATAAACCCTTCTGCTGCAGGAAGCCCCAGAATCTGGAGCGGTAGACTGCTGACTGTAAATGAAGATTGGGACTTTAGGTAACGCTGCAGACTTCTTTTTTGCAGTGGATCTCACATTCACACGCTCAGCTACCTGCTGTAAGCAAAAGAGAAGACACCGGGGTGGTTTTAGTCTAAGTCTGACAGACATCACCGCCGATTGACGGCGGAGGATATCCATGAACCATTTGGTCTTATACACTAACGTTTTCCACCTTCACAGACATCACGCCTACATCCCACTCCAAAAGTTAAGCAGAATCATGTATTTAATCAAATATATTTATCCCCTATATTTAAACCCTATATCTATCCACAAGGGCTGAAAACAACATCTGGTATGGAGACTCTATGCACAGTTTCAGCTCAAAATAAGTAACTCAAATAATTGATACCAAATTATCGGTTTTATATGTTTCTTGAACGCCAATCATAACAGACCTGTCACAGCACTACGAGGTTTAATAACTTTCCACGTGACTTGGCAATAACACGATAATTCTCTTCGTTCTTCTTAATTTGAAAGATTCGGTCTCCGGTATCATAGGATTACAAAACCCTTGCCATATAATTTTTTATCATCCAAAGAAGCTGTGCACTTGATATGTATATACCCTTTAAGTTACACGTTGTATATAGTAAGCCAATCCATAATCATGAACCGATAATAAATGTAGAAAACACCTAGATGAAATAACATTACTTCAGGCCAATCACATTAATTCAGGCGAAAGAATCAGTCATCAATATCGATTGGTTCGCAACCAAGTAGGCTTTTGTACATGATAAAAAAACCGACCAAGTGTGAGTTGGACTCGTGGACAAAGGGTTCCTACAAACTTATCTTAGTGTATAAGTTCAATAGTACCGAATTTACAACATATTTACGATTTCAGATTTTTTTCCTTTACATAAATGCTGTAAAATATTGTTTTTTGTCTTTCACGAGTCTAATTCAGCGAGAAGTACCCTAGAGATTATGATTCCTTTGTAAAATCGCATAATATACGATAGAATAGATCATATATTTTGATCACGTACAGATTACATGTTGGATTTGATGAAAACTCCAACGTTGTGAATGATTTCAGTTTGATATCTGAATCTGTACCCGTTCTTAAGAAAAAGGTTATGATAGACAAACGGACATACAACAAGTGATCAGGGTTCGGTGTTTTGTAGGGTTAAGGAACCCTATACACCTTCATCATCAGTTTATCTCCTTTATGGATAAACTTAGATCCTACGAACATAGAATAGGAAAATATACAAGTACACCGTTATCTTTATCATTTGGTGTACCGCAAGGTAGCGTCCTCGGACCCACTATCTTTCTCCTCTATATCAATAGCTTGTGTGAAATGTCACTACCAAACTGTGAAATTATTTCGTACGCTGATGACACTGCATTGATTGTGCATGGAAATAACTGGGAAGAGGTTAAACACTACACAGAGCTTGCGCTAAAGGAGATCATGACATGGCTTGATGATAATCTCTTGACCCTGAACGTAGACAAATTTATAACATTTTCCCATCGAATTCACACCCAACCACCCTCAGACTTTGTTGTTACGGCACACTCGTGTCAGTCACAAGTCAACTGTAGTTGCCAAAATCTGACACGTGCTAGCAATATTAAATATATAGGTCTCATTATTGATAGCTCTCTAAATTGGTCAGCGCATATAAGACAGTTAATCGCTCGCTCCCGTAAATTAATTCCAATTTTCAGGAAACTAAGAAATACTGCCGACTATAGAACTCTCCTTTGTATTTATTATGCACTTGCTCAGAGTCTATTGCGTTATTGTATTGTAGTTTGGGGTGGGATTGGCAAGACTACTCTTCTTCCACTAGAACGTGCTCAAAGGGCAATACTTAAGGTCATACTTGGTCGCCCTCGACGGTATAGCACTGTTTCCTTATACAGTGAGTGCCCTGTACTTACTATTAGACAAATGTTTATACAATCAACTATACTACGTAAGCATAAAAACTTGTACTTTACCCCTATATTAAAGCGTAACAAAACAAGAATTTGTCCAGTAACACCTCACAGAACCACACTTGCTAGACGGCAATATTATGTAATAAGCAGTAACATATACAATGTAGCAAATCGCATAAATAATGTATATGCACTAACAATAAATAAATGCAAGACTGTAACACGCAGCTGGCTTCAACGATTGGACTATACTGAAACTGAGAAGGTTATAAATAGCTTTAGTTGATTACTTATACACCAAGTACCCTCTTACCTACCAAACAACTCATTAACACTCACACATATACCTACATTCTCACTCACTCGCTCAACCCATTACTCACTTGCACATAGCTCATTACTCACTTACACACAACTCAATACTCACTCAAACACTACACTTGCACTACTATAACGTAAATTCACACAGACATCTTCTCATTTGCTCTTGGTAAAGCACTACTTATTTTATATTATATTAAATCAAAACACTTACTTACCTTATTTTTTTTATCTGTCATTAAATGATATCTTGTTTGTTTATTGGATTAAAATCAAATATGTATTTACCTACAAATTTAGAGTGCCAAAACGATGAATTTTGTGATTTTTACCAGGGTGGAAGGCGCTGTCGACTGTAACACAGCTCACAGTTAATACTAGTACAGTCGTCAACGTGATCTCTTATTATGTACCTAAATTCATTGCCTTGTGTATTTAGATTAAGAGAAATTTGTTGAAACATTGAGATAAAATATATAAATAAATAAATAAAATAAAAAATAAATAGAAACTTCGCTAGCAAGAAGTAAAAACACCAACAAGTTTAACGATTATACTGATTGTTCCCCGAACAGTTACTAAATTGAATGTTTTAATCGAGTTAATGAAACTAGCCATGCTTTAATCGTTACAACTTCCACGTAATCGATTAACAAGCACGGAGAGTTAACGACGGTTTTAAAAGAAGCTTTCTGGGTAGGGTTAAGCTTGAATGTGGAGTATAAAGGAGAATATACAGAAAGGCTTGTCCGTTTGTATGAAAAACGCGACGTATAGAGAGAAGTAAATAGATAATTCTTCTCCTTTCAGGTTACGCCGCAGTCGGGTAAAAATAGTTCACAATTAACCTCACCACTATACAAAGTTAAAAACAATGCCGTGTGACAATTCAAATGAAAAGCCGTATTCTAAGGTAAAACCTAATAAAACGGGCTAGAACCTTCGTATCAAGGGTTTTAATAATGTATTTATCCAGTCGTTAGCCATGATTTAGATGAATTCTTTTTAATTTTTACGGTTTTCTTTAGTATACACTGATTTAATGTGTTTTGTAATATGTTATGAAATGAGAGATAATTTATTAGTACCTATTTACGTTTTGGTTTTCGTTTATTATTTTACTCCAGTCTAGTGTTTTCAAAGCTTTTTTAAACGAGTTTTTTATGAATTATTGGATCGTGGGTAGGTAAAGTAATTTCTATTCCCCTGTGGTCTATGAGACCTAGCTCCACTAATTCTAGATGGAATTTTTCGTGTAAATTTGTAAATATTAGGTCAATACATGTGTTGCTTGAAGTTGTTACTCGGGTAGGTTCTGTCACTAGTTGTCGAAGGTTGTACTTGGTCATAGTATTTAGGAGATTAAATGAATTGCAGCTTTTAACAACGCCTTTAATACTTTTAGAGATATATATTACGAGACTCGAGAGCACAATCAAATACCATGTTTACATCACAGCGCCACCTGGCGAAAAAGTTTGTTGTTTAAGTATGTGTTTCGTTATCGTGTTTCGAAAAAGTATGTGTTTTACATTACACAAATAATATTTTTTTTTATAATATAATATTCCACAACTTTTCACACAACGCCATCTAGTCCCAAACTAAGCAGAGCTTGTGGTATGGGTACTAGACAACTGATAAACATACATATATATTTCTAAATACATACATATTATAGATAAATTACACCCAGACAAAGAACAAATGACCGTGCTCATCACACAAACATTTGTCCTAGGTGGGAATCGAACCCACGACCTTGCGCATAGCAGTCAGGGCCACTGACCACTATACCAACGGGCCTGTCGCCTGAAATAAGAGCTAGGTCTAAATATTTTTCAATGTATGCGAGTAGAATTCAGTTAGTCGACTATTACATTCTCCTTTAGACAGTTGGCAATTAAACCAGTGACAGATTGTAATTAAACGGTTCATCAGATTACAATCTCGCACATATTATAATCTAACGGTTTTCACAATTTTACGGTAACATAAACATATTTGGGTGTTTGTGAAAATCCACTCACGATACAGGAGAAATTTCTTATTTAGAATTATGATTTTTATTATAAAAAAGGTCTAAACTTACAGCAGCAATAGCATTCAAGGTCGTGATGTTATCCTGTAGAGTTCCATTCGAGGACTCTTCATCGAAGAACCAGCTTCTCTGCGTCCTGTATGCCACGGTCCCGTTGTTGTCATGCCACGTTATGTTCACGTGTTTCCTCTTCTCTTTGAAACGGTATGGACCTGAAATAAAGAAAGAGATTGAGGAATATAGGGACTTGTAGCTAAGACAAGTGAGGTGTCAACTTCGAAATCCGTGGAGTTTCTTGCTGGTTCTTCACCATAGGAAAGGACCGATTCCGAACAGTGCACTAGATTCTCAGGTTTTCTAAGTGCATGGGCACTTAGAAAACCTGAGAATCTAGGTAGGCCTATGTGAAATAAAATATTTTGAGTTTGAGTTTGGATGTTGGGGGAGTCAACCTGGGCGGATCGAAGAGTAAGGGGATTAACTTTCTTTAACGGAGGGTCTGTCAGACTCCCAGTAACTAAAACCACACGGTGTTTCTCTTTGCAAATTCTTGCTGTGGTCCGGGCACCAGGGCCGGATTAACCATTAGGCAGAGTAGGCAACTGCCTAGGGGCCCCGCATCCACTAGGGGCCCAGTGCACGCACCAAGAAAAAATCGAACGAGAATTTGATGTGCGTGTTTTTTTTTTCTATTTGTTAACATAAACTAATTTGAGTTTTACCGTGCACCAAAAACATCGACTACATAATTTGCAACAACCATATTCAAGTCAACCCATGAATGAAATACGTATAATTGAGTAGTTCTGGTGGCTATCTGTGGTCTTCATCATTAGTTCCACTTCACCGATGATGTTTTACGAGAGCAACTGCACAAGTTACTATAAAAAATACCCAAATCGCTATAGCTGTGCCTATAATATTTGAAGAGTTCCCTGGCTTTCTCCAGGATTCTATCATTAGATCTTGACTTGATGACAATGAGACCAACTGGAAATTAGTTAGTCTAGCCGTCTTTGATTAATCGGGGAACATAAATTAAAAAAAGTTTCCGGCGAACTGAGAACCTTCTCCTTTTTTTGAAATCGGTTAAAACACCCAGACTTAAGACCACATCTATGCCTTTGTCGAGAATCGTACCCAGGACCGCAGGGTGGCAATGATTTCAACAACACACAATTCGGTCAGTCAAAGTAAGAAAAGGGGCCCCGAGAATTCCATTGCATTGACAGGGTTAATCCGGCTCTGGCGGAGACACGTTGTCATTCTACACAATCACCCCAGCAGTATCAGTATACGGTCACATACTCCATCTCTGATGAATGGAGGAGTGAGCATTTGAGCAACTCTTCCCTCTTTTATACGTATTGAGAAGCGCGCGGAAACACCATAAGGCACATAGTCGGGCCTATGTGTTGTATTGACAGTCTTGTGGAGATAATTGCGGCACTAACCTACTGGCATTTTGAAGCAGCAATAGCCTTGTGGCTAAGACATTGGCCTTGTGCTCGAAAAGTCGCGGGTGCATATCCCACGCAAAACATAATTGCTGTGAACCCATTCCAGACACAACCATGTAGTTGGAGGGGTGAACAAGATTGCTTGTAATGAGAATTACTCCCCAAATTGCTTGTTCTCCCTTGCATTCCGGGACTGCGGTACCTCATTAGAATATTCCCACAACCCCGGCTGGCAATGACCCTACCGGGCCCCATCAATGCTGCTGATTGCTCTTCGAGGCGCGTGCGCATCACGATACGCTGCCCATACAGGCCCGGTCAATGTGACTATCTGGAATCGTACCAACGATCTACAACTACACTATCTACTCCTGAACGACCAGTCCACTCGTCCCAGTAACAATTAAGCCACCAATGCTCAATTTTTTTACGATAACCGGGTTTACTGAAGCAACGCCTACATACATTCTAATCACAATATTAATCTGTGCACCTATAATATCTATATTTAAAGCCCACTGTCTCTAAATGCAAGTTTACAATATTTGGAATGAAATGAAATGGAATTTGAAAGAAAAGACCACGCGGACGAAGCCGTTCGCACAACTAGTAAATAACAAACACATTTCATGTGTTCATTTCAACATGTTTAATGACTTAATTCAAGCATTTCCCACTGGCTGACTTGTGTGAAAGCTGCGCCATTTAAAAAAAGAAACTAGTTAATTTTAAATTCCTACCTCTTTAAATTTTGTTTTGGCATTAAACTTAAAATCTTTTTCATGTAAAGAAACGAATACGAATAAATTTACCGCATATTTTTTTTTTACCATTATGCTTAGTTTTAAGTGTTGATTAGCAGATTCTGTATTAAAATTTTCTATAGAGTATTTGATTTATGAACTAGCTGAAGCTCATACATATTTAGATTTTTTATGATTATAGGTACATATGGCTGAATATCTTACTTCCTTCCTTACTATTATAAATGCGAAAGTTTGTGACGATGTATGTATGTTTGTTACTCTTTCACGCAAAAACTACTGAACGGATCCCAATGAAATTTAGTTAGTAGATAGTTAACATCCTGATTAACACATAGGCTTCTTTCCATCCCGCCATTCTCACGGGATCGGGATTTACCTCACCTCCTATAAAAACCTCACACGCGATCGAAGTTGCGGGCAAAAGCTAGTGTTCATCTCATTGTGAAATTAATCAAAGATTTTAAGATTATTATTTTCTAATTCCTTTTTTTGTTTCACAATTATTTTTGACCTATTAATAGTGATTATATAAAAAACCTGTACGTAATTAATTTTGAACACATACGGCATAGATTTAAGATTCAGTCAGTCTTGTAATTAATTCTAATCAAATGCAAGAGCTAGAAAAAACTGCCTAAAATATGTTTGTTTGTTTCACTGCAATCTCAGATTGAAATCTTAGATACCGACCATTAGAGAAATATGTAGGTGATAAAAGATTTAACATAAATAATTTGATAAAATAATAGGTGCTGATTATTTGATTAATGATATGTAACAAAATAAGTAAATTACTAAAGAAATATATTATTAATATATTATTTATGATGTTTGTACACTGACAGCCCTAAATCTGTCTCCTTTAAGTTCTGCACATCCAATGGCTGTCTGTAAGAAATTGCCGTATGCGATAAGACCACCCATTCTACACTAGTTTTACTTTTAGTACCTTACCTGTATAATAAATATTTTTTATCAGTTCTAACTTCATTGCAATCAATGCTTTTGTAGCTTTTTTATTAATATTTATTTTCTTTCTGTATTTCTTGATGTCTCAATCTAGTTCAAGCTTCTTTTGAAGGTAGTCTAAACCTGAATTTCTCACGGTTCGATGAAACCGAGCCACTGTTATAAGTAACATGTTGTTTTCCTATGAAAACAATTATTATATACAAATGAGCGTATTAAGCATATTATTCGCGTTGTATATAAACTACTATATTTCTTTAATACCAGCAATGTTGGTATTATATACGAGTACATTTTGGTTTGTTCTAGAATGTTAAATAACGCGAAATATGTCTGGTTGTTTGGTGGCCAGCAGCCGAGATCCTATAGGAATTGATAAATTAACACAAGGTTGCTGTATGATGGTGTTGGTATTGTATATTGACAACAGTCAGACTGCAGCGAAGTTGGTTGTAAATGCTCACAGTTGGTAATTTGTGTGCTTACCGGCTCATTCATTGCTAACACATATTCTCTCATCACAATTTCAGAGATCACCAAACAGATACACAATAACAGACATACATTTATTTATTTATTTATTTTATCCAATACACATTACACAATTAATTAAAAAAAAATATTTTGCCATACACGAAAGCCTCTTAGGGCTTATCTGTGTGCTGGCGAGTCGTAATTAGTTAGTTAATTTACTATACAGTGAAAAGGAAAATTAGGAGTACTAAATACAATTAACTATTTTCTATGGAAAAACGTTTGTATCTGTACTTACAACTTTTCGTATTTGATAGGTATAGCGTTTGCAATTCTTCTGGGAGTTTGTTAATATAGTAAGGTACTACATACTCCGAAACCCTAGTCCCATAAACATTTTTGTGTTTTGGTACGATATATTTA
The DNA here is from genome assembly GCA_943138885.2 of Tholera decimalis. Taxonomy (NCBI): domain Eukaryota; kingdom Metazoa; phylum Arthropoda; class Insecta; order Lepidoptera; family Noctuidae; genus Tholera; species Tholera decimalis. The sequence continues at coordinate 2,709,228 of OW964557.2, read as the reverse complement.
TTGTTAATCAGTATGTTTCTTAGGAAATTCGGTCTTGTTTTTTCCGTTAGCAACTCGGGCCTATTATCTTCAGTGAGGATGGAAAATTGGACCTTGTTGTACACACTCACCACACCACAGTATTTAAAGAGTTCGTGTTCATTATTTTGTCATTTTTTTTAACATGTTTAGGCGTTATAATTTTTAGCATTCTCAAATGTAACCTGTAAATTTCCGCTAAGTATGTATGTAGTAAGTATGTATGCATTCACTCTGATTTTATTTCAATCTGTGTACTTCATAATACACATAACTTTAGTAATTAATTTTATGCCTGTAAATTCTGAAGCTACCTTTTATAAATAAATAACTGATTTCTTGTAAGTTTTAGTTCAAACTTTTCAGTCTATTAAAACATTATAAACAAAATTTACATACAAATAAACGTATATTTAAATACAAATTTTGTAGTTCCTAGTATTTTGTTCTAAATTAAAGGACTACACCTTTCTCTGTTAAATCTCACATTTTGAATTTAAAAAAAAATTGTTTATCCACTAACTTTTTAATTTTAATAATGCATTTTTCATTTCAATATGGTTTAAGTTTATTTTTACTGATTTAAGTAATTTAATTAGGAATAACATCTCTAGTTAAATATTGTGGCCGGTTTATTAGTGAAATCATGGTTGGGGCAATAGGCATCCGCTTGCAGAATAAACTTTGATTCAACAAAGCTGTGATATTTAAGTTTGTAGTTTTAAGTAGGGCTATTTTGGTTTGAATCTCTTTTAACTGTTGCTGTAATAAATGCCTATAATTATGATCTTGTTCGTACTCCCAAGTTACACTGAAAACGAAACATATTCACAGCTGATTGAAGCCTATCCCGGGCTTCTAAGGCCTCAGTGTACATATTGAAAGTAAAACTGAGTCAATTATTTTTTTTACTAGGTATCTAGGTCAGTGCGTCATTTTAGGGGCGTTTCATGAACTTCAGAGCACCCTTTCATTCTCATTTATTTTCTTATTCAGTCGATCAGAGCATTAAGTAAACAAGCGTCAAGTAAACATAGTGCTCCGTATAAATTAAATGGAAATAATGTTCTAAGTAATAGTTTGCTATAAAGTGCTATATCAAAACAGTTTAAACCGTGCAAATATTACGCGATATTGTTATCTCAACCGAACTTTCATAATAAACATTGCTACAGTGATTTAAAACTATGAACATGAACAAAGTGGAATGAGATTGTCCCTTTGGTGTTGATAAAGTGATCTAAACAATTAACAAAATACAATATAAACCGCCAAACTGCAATATGTAAGGAGAATACAACAACAATATATCAGTGAAAGTAAGAAAACAAACATTATTAAAGTGAACTGAATTTTTCGATCTACCCGTTATTTTTGTTAAATGAACTGGCATGCTAACGAACACTATCGGTAACTGTGAACGAAACCACAATTTCAATCATATCTGTAGGACGTATACGGTCTGTACGAAGTTGGGTCGCCTGCTACGTCAAACTGCCTGAGATCAAATCCTACGACAGTGAACCTTTTTTCTTTCTTTTTTTGTGCCTTTCTTTATTTATTGTTTGAAATAAACAATAACATTATAATTTAATTATTGGGTGAACAATTTACTTTTGCTTAAAGTGCTTTATTTCATTTTCGATTTATTTTGCATAATATTTCAACAGACAATAAATACGTTATAAGACATTTCTTCGCTCTGAAATTTAATTCAATTAAGTGGATCGAATCTAGGGAGAACCAATCTTTCAATACAAAATTATTATGCCTCGTGTTCAGCGTACTCCGCCAAGAGATTTGGACATTACCGATCATGTTCAGTCTGAGCCCAATTTGCAACATTCTTCGACCAACTCGCCGAAAACTGCAAATGTTTGTGTCCGACCGAAACGCCAACGTTTGAATAGCTCTCCTGAGATTGACTGTCAACAACCAAGGACAATCGAATGCATAGCACCATTCGCCAAGAAATTCGTTCGGTAATATCTGCAGAGATTGCAACAGCCATAAAGGAATGTATTGCTGAAGAGTTTAATGAGATGAAAAGTTTATTCCGTGAACTTAATGAGTCAGTAAAATTTATGAGTGAGGATTACGATCGCATCCAATCAGAGCTTAAAATGTGTGCAGAAAATAACAAAATTCTCAGAAAGGAGAACGAGTCCCTTAAATATTTGGTCTCAGATTTATCTGCACGAGTTAATTTAATAGAGCAATATTCGCGTCAACAAAATATCGAAATAAACGGCATTCCAGAAAACAAGGCCGAAAATTTGGTGAAGACGATAGTGCAGATCGGAAACGCAGTAGCAAGCGTAATCAAAGAGGAGGACATTCTATCGGCTGTACGAGTGCGGAAGTTGGACCCAGATAGTACTAACCCTAGAGCGGTTGTTGTCAAACTACGCACCACCCAAATGCGGGACGTAGTTTTAACTGCAGTCATGAAGTTTAACAAAGCGCATCCCAATGAAAAATTGAACTCAAAGCACCTCGGGTATGGGGGTCTCGTCAAGCCAATTTATGTATCTGAACATTTGTCTCCTCTAAATAAACAAATCCATGCGGCTACTAGAAAGGCAGCCTCTACAAAGGGATACAAATATGTGTGGGTTCGTGATGGTAAAGTTTTAATTAGAAAGGGTGATGGAGAGCAGGCCAAACACATAAGAAGCCTGGATGCCGTCGCAATGCTTTAACAAACCTACACATTGGCTTAATACCGTATGTTAACTAACAAAATTCAACATATACTATCAAAACTTCAGAGGTATGAAGACAAAATTGAACTCTATTGAATTATCCACACGACTGCGTAGTTACGATGTCATAATAGGTACAGAAACTTGGCTAGATGACAACATAAGTGATGGCGAAATATTTGACTCCAGGTACAACATTTATCGCAGAGATAGAGCTTCAACTGTACACAGTGGTAAAAGAGGAGGAGGGGTTTTGATAGCTGTTCTGAAGACAATAGACTCTGCTCGGATGTCACAGTGGGAAATAGACTCTGAACACCTGTGGGTTAGGCTGGCTGCCAAAGGGAAGAATCGCAAATATTTGAATATTTGCGCGGTTTATCTTCCCCCTCCAGTTCAACATTCTACGCAGGACTCGTTCCTGGAAAAGGTTTCCTCCATCATCGACTCTACAGGCGACGATACTTTGATAGCTGGAGATTTAAATCATGGCTTCATAAACTGGGAAATAGATGTAACCCACTCCCACACTTCCAGTACCATTGCCCATAACTATGCTAATGCGTTGGGTTATTCTCTGTTAGATTTTATGTCATTATGTAATATGGAGCAAATCAACGTAGTTAAAAATTGTTATCATAAAACTCTAGATTTAATATTTTGTAATTTCTATGGAGGAGTTGTACGTGCATGCAAAAACGCTCTGTCAGTGGTAGATGTCTATCATCCACCCTTAGAAATATATATAAAGGACATATTTCCCGCTTTATTGAAGAGTAAGAATGACATCAGACATAACTTTAGAAAAGCTAATTATAATATTATAAATGGTAAGATAGGCAATATTAACTGGACCAGTACTTTCTCAGACTTGAAAGATGTAGATGCTATGGTGGAATATCTCTATACGCAGCTAAATGCTATCATTGACGAGCACGTTCCAAAATCCAAAAATATTAATAACAAGTATCCTCCCTGGTTCTCTAAATCCCTTATTAGGGTCCTAAAAGAAAAAGAAAAACTTAGAGTAAAGTATAAAAAGTTCAAGAACCCTAGGGACAATTATGAATATAGATTACTAGAAAGAAGATCTAAAATCATGATAAAGAGTTGTTACAAAAACTACATGAGCTTTACTGAAGCAAGTATCAGGCATAACCCAAAACTATTCTGGTCCTTCGTCAAGGCGAAATAGTCCAAATCCAACGACATTCCTTCTGAGATGTACTTAGGGAATAACGTAGCAACTATCGGTGATGAAGTCTGCAATCTCTTTGCTATGCATTTCTCGTCTAACTTCACCCCGTCGATTGGTTCTCCAGTTATAACTGAAACAGGACCCATATATCACCAACATGCATTAGGCGATATAGTGTTTACAGAACGTAATGTCTTGAAATCATTGAAAAGACTTAATATATGTAAAGGACCAGGGCCAGATGGTTTGCCGCCAATTTTTGTCAAAAAGTGTGCTGCTAGCCTATCTCTACCATTAGCAATAATTTTCCATTATTCGATTACAACATCACGGTTTCCGACGCAATGGAAAATGGCAAATGTTGTCCCTATATTTAAAAAAGGCGAGTCTAATGATGTGCAGAATTACCGCCCAATTTCACTTCTCTCAGTTTTTGCCAAACTCTTTGAATCGCTGCTTTGTCCTATACTCACATCACACATTAATTCCCAATTAGTTCCCCAACAACATGGTTTCTGTGTTCGTAAGTCTACGACTACTAATTTGGTACATTACGTCATTAATATCTCTAGATTGATGGACTCTCGTGTCCAAATCGATTCTATCTATACTGATTTCAGCAGCGCCTTCGACAAGGTTGACCATAACATCCTGTTAAAGAAACTAGAGGGTTTCGGCATCTTTGGTCAGTTACTTCTATGGTTTAAGTCATACCTAGAAGGCAGGAGACAAAGAGTTGTTGTAAAGGGGTATGAGTCGCCGCTCTATATCTCTACATCCGGAGTTCCTCAAGGATCGCATCTGGGTCCAATTCTCTTTCTTATGTTTGTCAATGACATAGTTATCTCAGTAAAACACAGCAATTGCTCTATTTTTGCTGATGATTTAAAGATCTATAAAGAGATCAGATCATCCAGAGACGCTCAATTACTTCAGGCAGATATTGATGCAGTTCATGATTGGTGTCTGAAAAACCACATGACCCTCAATGTGAACAAGTTGAAAAACCACATGACCCTCAATGTGAACAAGTGTTACCATATGACATTTACCAAAAATCGGAACCTATTGCCGACATCTTACTCAATTAACGGGATTACCTTGCAAAGGGTAAACACGATTCGTGACTTAGGCATCTCCCTCGATTCTAACCTCACATTTGCTGGCCATATTGACATGATCACTGCCAAAGCTGCTAAAATGACCGGTTTTATAAAACGAATATGTCGGAATTTCCAGTCCATCTCCACCTTAAAGGTGCTCTTTAATACCCTTGTAAATAGTATACTGGACTATGCATCTCCAGTTTGGAACCCAAAATACCGCGTTCACATAAACCGAATTGAACGCATCCAAAGAAGTTTCACCCGATATCTTCGCTACAAATGCCCTACCTGTCCACCGGTTTTCACATACAAAGAGAGACTCCATCATTTTAAAATGTGCTCACTAGAACATCGCAGAGACGTTACGGACCAGATTTTGCTATACAAAATCGTGAATGGTTTGCTAAATGTTCCAGACCTTTTAGCGGAAATAAGGATTGCTGTACCTCGACAGATAGCTTTAAGGTCTAGCCGCGATACTATCACCTTTGCTACAAATGCGACTCGTACCAACCTTGGTAGAGCCGCACCCATGAACCGGCTAATGGGAAGCTATAATAAAATCGCCAGTCGCACTAGCAGCATCGACATCTACTCCAACTCTTTCCGTCAATTTCGTTCGATACTTTTGACTAACTTTGAGTCCCAGGACTGATTAGAATAAGCAATTGTAGTACTCACTCAATCATTGTAGCTTTAATAATTTTATATTTTAATAATTTTAATAATTGTTTAGTTTAATAATTGTATATCTTAATAATTGTTTACTTTAAGAATTGTATATTTTTATAATAATTGTTTACCTTAATAACTCTATATTTTATAATTGTGCATTTTGGCGATATAATTGTTGTTTAATAATTGATTTTGTAATTTTGATAACTTTCATGTAATTATTTACTTACCATTGATTGCTATTAATTTTGTTTTGACTTTTTTTATCGTATCTGGCAGTGCTGTGCACTTCTGTAAGGGACTTATTCACAATGTATAATAATCTATTCTTTTGTTTTTTTTTTTAATGCTGTAGTGAATACGTCGTTGAAGTGCCATAAATAAATAAATTCCTTGGCCGCCTGCAAATCGCTCAAAGCCAGTTTGAGTTTGGAGAGCTCTTGGCGAGTATAGGCGCTACGAGTGATAGGCATGATAGTAAGGAAACAGAAATAAAGTAAAATAAAGTTAGATAATTGGTCAGTGGGTCGTCTTAGGATGCACAAGGATGTGCTCTAATAGGCGTTGCACGGCTCCGAGCCACCGGAGTGGTCTTATAAGAGGGACCAGGAGCTACTTATATGAGTTGATGTTGATCATAGAGCTGGTTTTAGTGAGGTAAAAACTCACACTCTCTGGTCCAACAGTCCGTCTTTTGAAGGTTACCACCGATAACAAAAAACTCAAAAGAGTAATGCGTATAATCAACTTATCCCAATGTGCGTTGTAATCTTAATTTATATTTACTCACCTAACTGTACTAAATTAGGTTTCTCATCAGGAAACCGCTCAGAATTGGTCCAGTTGAAGAAGTAAATGTCGAAGTACAGGGGCACTGTGGGGGCCACCCAGTCGCGGAATGATCGGGAACTTGGAGTCAGGGCTAGTTGCTGCAACAAACAAAGGTTTAAACTTAGTTAATTATATACATTTTGTAAAAATGACGTGTTCAACCATAAATTAGATAACTACTAAATATGAATTGTATTGAGTTGATTGAATGGGCTTTTTTATTTTTCTCTGTTTGGGAAAATCATGGAATGACTTCTCCCGCTCTGGGTGGAGCGGAAGGGAGTGTCAGACTTCAACTGACTAAAAGCCCACCCTGTTCCTTCAGCTGCCCTTAAGTTCCGGGGCCACAGTATCTCGTTAGAACATTTCCGCAACCCCGGATAATGGCCCTATAGGACCCCGTCACTATTGCTGACAGCTCTTTGTCTGCCGGCCTGGTCCTTACCGGACGGTGAGCTAACCCTGCTCGCCGTCCGCAAGCCCGCGCCTACGGTGGCCGGAGATCTGCACGCGATCCCCGACGCCCGGGGGGTTTTTTTTTCTTTTATACTATCACTTTGGGAAGGCCTGTAAAGTTAGCTGAATGTACGTAATTAAATAAATAAATAAATGTATGACCGATGGGACTATGAGAAATATGAGAGTAAAGGAACAGAAAATGTACCTGCGTACATACTTGTGTACTATAATATCTCGTACGCAGATGGCTAATCAATTATGACATTATCCGCCATGTCCAAAATCGGTTGGGAGGACTAAATAATATGTATGCAAAATAAAATTCTATTCTATGACTATTTAAAAAATATATAGAGACTTGGTCTTGGTCCAAGACTCGAATGATAAAAGCCATCATCCTTCCCATTGTCACGTAGTAGTCCATACGCGGCCGAGGCACGTAATAGATATGGGCGTTGAATCAATAAACTGTTTGTTTAACGACTTTTCATTCGTCAACGAGTTAACTGTTATTCACAAATGAAAAAGCAGGTTGAAAATATTAGCTGTTAATTTTCGTCAACGCGCTCAACGTCTTTACACATTATATTCATTTCCGAAACAGGTTGAAAATGCTAGCTGATAATTTTCGTCAACGCGCTCAACGTCTTTGCACATTATTCATTTCCGAAAACTGTTAATAAATTAACAGTTTTTTCAACCTGTTGACCATAGAAGATTAACAGTTACATTACATTAACCAAAAATCCGTCAATGACACATGCCTAGCACGTAAATAAATAATTCGCAATCGGATCAAGACCTAGGCTGTCCAAGGCACAAAAATGTATCCATTCTATCTACCCACTAGGTACTTATCAACTGGTAAGTAGGCGTGACGTGAAGTGAAGACAGGTGTCTTCGTCGTATATTTTCCTACTTTTGTTGCATAATGCGGAGGGGGATGACAGTCTGGTGAAACTGTTTGTTTTCTTCGGAGTATAAGGCAAGAGAGCCCGAGATCTTTCGCTAAAGAGATGGTATGACCAAGTCAATGAAATAACATAAAAATATAGGTAATAAGCCCAAAACGGTGCCTTTACTGGGGCACAGGAATTATCTTACCTTCTTTTTTTGGAACGAAGTTCCTTAACGCGCGTTGCGAAAGGGGGTTAGACGGAAAAAATTAAGACGAAAAGTTGTAACGACACTTTTTGCTATAGTAAGCTATTGTAAGCCGTGCGGCGTGCGCATGTTTCTCTGTCTGTCTCTCTCTCTCTCTTATAGAAAGCAAGCCAGATATTTTCGTTTCGTCTTTTGTCCATTTTTTTTCTTTCTTTCGTCTTTGTTAATAATAAAAAATATATATTGTAACGTAAAAAAAAAATTATTACAATTCCTTCACTAATTAATCGAAAGGAACTTCGTTCCATCCGGGTGTCCCTTGACACCTCTCAAGCTTTTTCTCTAAGAGAGGGAATCAGGCTATGCGGTGCGGGTGTTGGATATCGCATGTCTTCGGATTGCGGCCCTAAGTCATGCTGGTTTCGTCAAATTACTTTCCTACATAGTTTTGGGAGTAGTAATGAGTAAGAAATTTAAAAAAAAAGCTGTTTTAATTTGTTTTATTGTATCAGACCATAGATCCACAGAGTTAGTAAAACATTAACAGAAAAAAAAAATAACGTAAGTATTTACAATAAATAAAAGCAATAATTTAAATAGCGACATACATGCCTAGTGCCTACCAGCCCTGCCCAAATGACAATTCAAACAAACAAATGGCTCATTGATTTTGTCCGCCAACGTCAGTGCCTGTGCCAGTGTTATCAGTGGTTGTTTGAACTACCCCTGAATCGCCGCAGCGTAGATGCACTTCATTTGCGCATAACAGCGTAAAAGTCTGTCTGGGTACGAACCCACAATGCCCAAATTAATGTTTTTTTTATTTTATAATAGGCTCGCGTTTGACCACCATCTCACCTGACGGTAACTGATGATGTGGTCGAAGATGGAGCACGCTTGCCTAGAAACAACCTATTCACTCTTGACTTAAAGACTCCCAGGTTATAGCGATCAGGAAACACAGACTCCGGCAGGGAATTCCACTCCTTAGCCGTACGCACAATGAAAGTATTCCAAAAACGTTTTGTGCGTATGGGTGGGATGTCCACCATGTAACGATGGCGCATCGCCGTTTGTCTTGTAGTCCGATGATGGAACGGGCTTGGCGGAATTAGATTATGTAATTCCATCGCACACTCCCCGAAATGTAACTGATAGAAAACCGATAGGTTTCCGAGATACGGAGGCATCTCAAAATGTTAAGATGGCATCCCATCTGTATTGCTGAGAGTTTAGGTAGCCCAGTTTAGGCTTCACCTTTCACTCAGTTGAGTGAAATTATTAAACGCGGCCTGTTCAACCTGGCAAAAAAATCTGCTTTAAACCTGCTCTTAAACCAATAAAAACCAAGAAATCAATAAAACAATTTTATTATTCGTAAACAAGAAAAAGTAGTTAAAACTGCCTATAAAACATTTTATACGATTGTATTTGATTTACAAATTAGGTACAAAGGCAGGTAACTAAAATTTAAAAAAGGTAGGTATGCCATTTGTATTTTCAAAGCTTATTATTCGTCACTTTTAACAATAAGACTAGCTTTCCGCCCATGGTTCCCGCGTGGTCTACACGATTTTAAGTTTTTAAAAATGGGTAGGCGGGATATTTACCGTGTGTATTTATTGTTTCGAGTTTCCGATATTTCGGCACTGCTGCAAGCGCCATGATTACGGATTAACTACAACAGAGCCGAAATATCCCTTTTTAAGTTCTAATGGTATGCGATTTTAGCTATTTAGATGATTCGTTTTGTTCCCCCTATGGCGGTTATTGAACTAGCCATGTATTCCTACCTTGTAGCACTAGTACCTTTGCTGGCGTAAACCACAACATTTGCTTAGCTTGACTATTTTGTGTATCGAAATAAAATATTTAATAGACGATGATACCTACTATATGGAGGAGTAGGCATGACATTTGGCAAAGTTGAAAGTTGATGTGGAAAATGAGAAAACTAATCTTTATGTAGGTATTACTTATAACGCATTAGAAAGGCATTAAATTATTAATTAAAGAAAACATTACTTACCTACATACGCTCTTATCTCATGCGTTTGCCACCTACACACAGATATACATATAGAGTTATGGGTGTTAGACCATTATTAAAATTAAAATCGTAGCTATATTTATTGTATGTAAAAACCTATACTAGAAATCGTTACATGGTGGACATCCCACCCATACGCACAAAACGTTTTGGGAATACTTTCACTGTGCGTACGGCTAAGGAGTGGAATTCCCCGCCGGAGTCTGTGTTTCCTGATCGCTATAACCTGGGAGTCTTTAAGTCAAGAGTGAATAGACTTCTAGGCAAGCGTGCTTCATCTTCGACCACATTGTCACTTACCATTAGGTGACATGGTGGTCAAACGCGAGCATATTATATTTATCAATAAAGAAAACCCTTGTTTATGTAAAACAGCTTTTATTGACGCTCTATTTCTCTCTTCCCGCCACTTCAGCTTTCACTGAGAAGGGTTTTCAGTAATGAATCTAAAGTGGCGAGAAGAGAGAAATAGAGCGTCACTAAATTTAATTAGAAACAAATTGTTTATTTAATTAAATTTTGATTGTCAACCAAGCTTTGAAACATTTAAAAATAGTAAAAAATCGTTAGCTTGTGCTAAAAGCACACAAAAATACGTTTTAAGGCAATAAAAACATAAAATATATATTTTTATCCTATCCAAGCAATTTTATAGATACGTTTTTTTCGTCAATAAAACCCTAGGTGAGATGGTGGTCAAACGCGAGCCTATTATTAATCTATACTAATATTATAAAGCGGAAAAGTTTGTTTGTTTGTTTGCTTGAACGCGCTAATCTTCGAAAGTACTGGGTGGATTTGGATGAAATTTGATATGGTGATAGCTTGAACCTTAAGGAAGGTTATAAGCTACCTTTACCCGCCTGCAAAAGACGAAGAGTTATGATTATATCGTGAAAAGTCCACAGAAGTGACGCACCGCACGACTAATCAACAAACGCCAATTTATTCCGGTATGTTAATCTATGCACAAAACAATCAATATTTTTTTTCTGTCATCCATTTATTGGTTCTCATGTTACAATAATTACGTATGAATTTAGTTAACATCTAATTAATCTTAGGAATCCTGTTACAAACTTCTTGTCTAGGCTTTTTTTTTTTTTTTTTTTTTTTAACGTGGTAAAATTATCAAATAAGTCCTCCCACCCCGGGCAGGGTGGGAGGGACTGTCAGACTTTTACTGACTAAAATCCACGGTGTTCCTTCAATAACCCTTTACATACCGGGGCCACGGTAACGGGATGAGTCCCACGACCCCGGCAGGCTTCGGCCCTCTGCAGAGGGGGCCTCGTCATGTTGCTGACGCTCTTTGAGGCGCGCGTGGAACACGACGCGCCGTCGACCCGGGCATGGTCCATGGTCGGACAGCGAGTTGCCCTTTACTCGCTGTCCGCATGCCCGCGCCTACGGTGGCCGGAGATCGTCGGCCGACGTCCGACGCCGTGGGCGTCTACCACTGCGGCTGGGCTGGAGGGAGGACGCCATCCTCTCCCTCACGCGGCCCGCCTCCTCCTTCGAAAGCATGACTGCTTCGCAGAAGGAGGCGACCGCTTCCCACTTCCTCTCGCCCCGCAGCATGGCCTCGACCAATGCCGGGCGCGAGAGGTCTCCGCCTATTGTCGCCGTGAGGACACGTCGGTGCTCTGCCCAAGCTGGGCAGTCCTGCACCGTGTGCTCGACTGTGTCCTCAGGGCGACCCTCGCAGTGGTGACACCCAGGCGTCTCTTCCTTACCCATCAGACACAGGTACCTCCCGAAACTTCCGTGTCCGGTGAGGACCTGCGTCATGCGGTAGGTCAGGATTCTTGTCTAGGCTAGACTTACATAACGACTCTAATATAAATAATATCATAATAATTTGTACAATATAATAGTTTAATGACATAATATAGTTTAATAATATTAAACTATTTAAGAATGTTGTCCATATAGGTATGAAATTTAATACATAATAATATTTAAATGATATTTTGAGTCTATCAAAATTCAAAATTAATTATCATGATTAAATTAACGGTTTAATGCCGTATTTAGCTTTAAGGATGTATTTAGCTTTAAGGATGTATTTAGCTTATATTATAAATAAACATTTGCAATTCACGTGACTTAATTTTAATTTTTTTTTGACTGTCAAAACTTTAATTAAAGTGGGTAGGGCTAAATTAGTGTACCACATATACTCATAAAACAGAAAATAATATACAGGGCGGCCCGTTTACAGTGGTCTAAAGACTTTTTAGCTTGAGAGCATCATAACTGATCATTTAAAACATACTTTAGTTAAGCGAAAACTTATGGTTTCTAAATTATAATTTTTTTTTAATAATCTAGTCTAGTTATTTACACTAGATGAGCATCTAAAGCGATAGGTAGATTATTGCACTATGCTTATACCAAATTTCATTCGATTCGGTCCAGTACTTTTCATAACAGAGTGGTTTTGTGTCAAAAATATTGAAATTTCGGGTAATTTTTAAAAAAACATAATTTCTTTTGCGAGTCGAGACATATTGCGAGTGTGCCACCAGTTCAAGTACTTGGGGCATTATGTAACCGACGACCTTAATGACCGAGTGGATATTGAGAGGGAACGTAGGGCGCTGGCCGTCCGATGTAACATGTTGGTTCGCAGGTTTGCACGCTGTAGCAGGCCAGTCAAAATAACGCTTTTTAAAGCTTATTGCCAAGTGTTTTACACGTGCGGCTTGTGGACCAACTATACTCAGCGGGCTATCAGCGCCCTACGGGTCCAATATAATAACGGGTTCAGGATGTTGATGGGGCTGTCCCATTTTTGCAGTGCATCAGATATGTTTGCACAAGCACAAGTCGATGGCTTCCACGCCATCGTCACACAGAAATCTGCCTCTTTGCTCTGCAGAGTGCGGGGCTGCTCCAACTCCATCCTGAAGACCATAGCGGAGAGGTACGATTATCCTTTGTTAGGTGATGTTGTTCAAAGATGCATTTTGAATAACAGCCTTGTTGTGAAATAGATAGATAATACATAAGTTTAGGTACTAACATAAGTATAAGTTATCTTTTGTTTTTTTTTTACTAACCCATATGGATGTTGCTTATCCGAATTAAAGATTATTTAATTTTATTTTATTTTTTATTTATATACAACGTGTAATTTAAAGGGTATATACATACCAAGTGCACGATTTCTTTGGATGATAATAAACGATATGGCAAGGGTTTTCTAATCCTATGTGTACATGTGTGGAACTTATTAGAAATTTCAATACATTGATACCAGAGGCCGAATTTTTCAAATTAAGAAGAACGAAGAGAATTATCGTTTTATTGGCAAGTGACGTCGAAAGTGATGACCCTCATAGTGATGTGACACGTTTGTTATTATTGGTATTCAAGAAACATACGAAATCAACAATTTGGGGTCAATTTAACCGGTCGCAGTCAGTATGTGAAAATCAATAATCACTTAAGTAATAAAAAAAATGTTGAATTTGGAGTACCCCAGGGCAGTGTGCTCGGGCCCAGCCTCTTCCTGTTATACGTAAATGAGCTGTGCCGCTTATCGATCCCAAACTGCAAAATAATTACTTATGCAGACGACACTGCTCTCATCATCTCCGGCTATGACTGGGCAGAAACTTTCCAAAATGCAGAGTTAGCCTTAGGCGTTGTCACAAAATGGCTAGCTGCAAATCTTTTAACCCTGAACATAGACAAAACTAAATATATTTGTTTCTCTATAAACAAGTCAGGCCAACCTTCATTGCCTATTGCGCTTCACGCCCATAATTGTCCTAACCCTAGTTCCGCTACAACCTGTGCCTGTCCTCAGCTTTTAAGAACGCAGTCTATAAAATATCTTGGTGTTATGGTTGACTCTCATCTTAAATGGCATCAACACATTGACTCTGTCGTGGCCCGCCTGAGAAAACTTTTATATATTTTTAAGAAGCTCAGAGGTTCGGCGGATTTTTACACCTTAATAAACATATATTTTGCGCTTGCTCAGTCACTCTTAGGATACTGTCTGACGGTGTGGGGTGTAGCTCACAAAACAGCGATGATACGCTTGGAAAGAGCCCAGAGAGCCGTTTTGAAGTTCTTGCACGGAAACCAATCCGCTTTCCTACTACATCCTTGTTTTCTCTTTGCCGTGTTTTAACTGTCCGGCAGTTGTTCATTTACCAAACGGTGCTGCGAACACATACCTATCTCACCTATGACCCAGAAAGAAATGTTAGCAGACGCCATACTGATCTAGTTTGCCACGTTAAACCACGAAAAACTATAGCTGCACGACGACACTTTGCCTACATGGGCTATAAAATTTATAACAAAATTAATTCAACATTGAGCATATATTCTATCTCTAGGAAAGAATGTAAGAGTAGGCTAGGAATATGGCTTAAATCTCTGTCATATGATGCAACAGAAAAACTTGTGGAAGTATAAATCAGAAACTAAATAATAAATAGGCAGACACACATTCTCATACACATTCATTCATTCACACATACACTACTCACACTAATACACACCACACACAAATACTCACGCAGCCACACAAATCAGTCACGGCAATTAATAATCTTAATCTTAGTCTTTAGACTGTTTTCTCTTTTTTCTTGTGTAATTTGTGTAAATACGTTCCTTACTTGGAATAAATTTCCCTCTCACCTGGAGTCGGGCGTTGATAGCTGCGCCACAGTTCTGTCAACTTTTGCAGCTATCATCGTTTAATATTGTTTTTCTGTCTGTATTTGTTATTTTTTCCAAATAAAACGTTATATTATATATTATTATATTAATTCTGTGAGTCACTTATTTTGAGCTGAAACTTTGCATAGAGACTCCATACCAGATGTTGTCTTCAGTCCTTTTGGATAGATATGGGGTTTCCGTTACACTTTGTATAAATACGATACAATACATAAGTAATTATATATAAATATAATGTATTCTTTAACACCATGTTGAGAGAAAACAAAGGAATAATCATAAATTAACGCGAGCCTATCAACAATGAAAAAATTAAAAAAAAATTAAATTGAAATTTAACCTTACTTATCATGTCTCTACTGCCTCGGTGACCTAGTGATCGCAAGTGCGACTGCTGAGCAAGAGATCTCGGGTTTGATTCCCGGGTCGGGCAAAAGTGCTATTGGCTTCTTCACTTAGAATTTATTTAAGTAATTAATTTATTTATTTGAGGACAACCAACAAAGCATACACCAATACACATGTTACAAGTTACAATATTATTACAAACAACAGTGTAGCCTTAATTAAAGGCTGCCACGGTATGCATTAAACAATAAGCGTGAAAGTAGAGATAAAACAAAACAACAAAAAAAAAACTTACTAACATTACAATGGTTAGCTAGGTATTACTAATTGCTAAAGCTAATACTTTAGTACCAACATAGCATTTCACATATTATAAGACGAATGAACAGTTAAATAATAATGATAGCTACTGCTAATGGTTTAACTGGATACACAAATTATGCTACGATGAAGTAGAGGATCTTCTATTAAATGTAATTAATCTTTCTCTAACCATTCCATCCACTTACTTAAACTGTTTCCATATAAAACATTCCACACACGTACACCCATATTTATACTAATACACACTAACACACACATACACGTACACACACACGCGCACACACCCCAACACATAAATACACGTACAAACAGACTAATGAAAAGTAAAATCTAGACAATAATTATTTGTTAATTTTTTTTTCTACATATTCTTTAACTTTATGGTTACACTTTTGTTTAATGTAAGTTATAAAAGAGCGGCGCCTCCTGGCACAGGCATATATATGCTTAAAAGGACACGCCACCAACTGTACAAACATGTATAATGTGTAAATGAAAAATAAAGCATACTGATTTATTGAAACAGAAGATTGGTCCTGCGCCTGATCCTGCTCCGGTCGTGTCGGTTTGCCGTCTCATCGGACAATGAGAGTAAAGGAACAGAGAGCTGTGCCTGTGCTATGTGCACAGGCACAGCTCTCTTGTGCACTATAATATCTCCGGCACAGATGACTACTTAATTATGAGACTGGCTGCCGTGACCGAAATCTGTTGGGAGGACTATTATGTAGCTGCTTCCAGTCTAAGGCATCACGGTACCCCTTGGCTTGGCTGTGTCAGATTTTCTGATTGCTGGCTACACGTATCGACTGACAAAGATGTACAAATGACAGCCGAGACCAACTGCTTTACCAGCTTTTTCTTTATTATATTGAAAATAGGTTCACGTTTGACCACCATCTCACCTGATGGTAAGTGATGATGTGGTCGAAGATGGAGCACGCTTGCCTAAAAGTAACCTATTCACTCTTGACTTAAAGACTCCCAGGATAACCTGGGAGTCTTTAAGTCAAAGCTATAAAGCTATCGGGAAACACAGACTCCGGCAGGGAATTCCACTCCTTAGCCGTACGCACAATGAAGGTATTCCCAAAACGTTCTCTTCGGGGCACGGAGGAATTTGACGACATGGATGGCGCAGTGGCTGAGCTATTGGCTGCAGCAGTGCGTATAACGAGTTTGATTACCGCCACGAAACAAATCTTTTATAGCTTACCCAGAACCAGCAGAACAACCGTTTGGTTGTTCTGGGTCTGGGCATTTGTACCTACAAAGTTGCTTTACGTGTCCCGTCTGCATAACTCTACAAGGGCATAGGACATTGTAATTGTAAAGTTACGAAAACCGATTTGTCCCTGAGGGTTGAACAGTTTCTTTTTCAACTTTCATGAAGGATGAATTTTGGCCGAGAGGTGTAATGTTCCGGCGTTTTCGAGGCCGGTTACCGGACACCGCGTGACACACGACGCCGAAAACTCGTGTAACATAGCAGTAGTTTTAGTTAAGTAATATATATTAGTTTATTTATAGTCATTGTTAAAGTATATATAATAAGTATTTTATTTGTATGGGTCAAGTTTGCCTGAAATAAATGAATTGATTGATTATAAACATGCATTCGCGATACAGGAAAATTTGTGTGGAAATGTCTCATAAAATATAATCAAGAAGCCTATTCTTATCAATACTGAAACTCAACTACCTACCCATCATTACACCATGACTAGACTAGAAAAATCATACGAAAGAGCATTAAAAGATTTTTCTCGTGAAATACAAAGGCCCACAAAGGAGAGTAATAATATCCGGCACACTCTTAGCAGTGAGTTCCTGTACAAACTAAATGGCTAGTCTTTCCACATTGTCATGAACTATCCTCATATATGTAACTCTAACCACGAGTAACAAATAACTAAGAAAAAAAAAATTAAAACCGACTTCCAAAAAAAACACTGCAAAGGGAAAAATAAACTAAATAAAAATAATTTAATTTGGGTCGTCGGTGTCTTTGGTTTTGTATTTTCGTTTTTTGACACCGACTTCCGAAATTATCTCATCGGTGGTCTTCATGATCAGTTCCACTTCTCCAAATGGTGTTTTTCGAGAGCAACTGCACAAGTTTCTATAAAAATACCTAATTCGCTTTAGTGTTCCTATAATATTTAAAGATATCCCTATATTTCTCCATGATTCCATCATTAGATACTGACTTGCATGATGACAATGGGACTACCTGGAAAGTATGCTCTTTCAAACAAAAAGAATATTTGAAATCGGTCCAGCCGTCTTCGAGTAATCTCGGAACATACATAAAAAATTGGCCAAGTGCGAGTCGGACTCGCCCATGAAGGGTTCCGTAGTAACTATAATAAATATAAAATACTTAATATATTTATTTGAAAAAAAAACAAAAAACCTTACAAATTTCTTAAAACTAGCTTATTTACAATTTTTACAACTACGCCAAATAACTTTGTTTTTCATAGTATTTGTATGAATTACAAAGTTGTATTTGCGGTTTTTGAAAATATAGTGTATCTCAAAAACTGCCGACTCGATCTCGTTCAAACTAATTTTGGTTGAAAGTTTACATTAAGATCTACAACATATGATATTTTTTAGATTTTTCTCTTCATTATTATAGAAGTTAGAGGGGGGAGGACACACATTTTACCACTTTGGAAGCGTATATCTTTTAAACGATTAACTTTATGAAAAAGTCATTTTAGAAACCATAATGTCATTTTTAAAGACCTGTCTATAGATACCACACACGTATAGGTTTCATGAAAAAAATATATTTTCAGTTTCAGTTCCATGTATGGGGAGCTCCCTTTATTTTAAATATTTTTTAAATTTTCTCTTAAAATCGGAAAGCGGTTCACAGAATACATCTACGTACCAAGTTTTACATGTATAGTCCTAATAGTTTCGGAATAAAATGGCTGTGACATACGGACGGACGGACAGACAGACAGACGGACAGACATGTCGAAACTATAAGGGTTCCGTTAATTGCCATTTGGCTACGGAACCCTAAAAATACTGACGAACTGGGAACCACCTTCTTTTTTGAAGTCCGTTAAAAATTCAACCATTTACGGAGATAACGGCTTATTAATTCGATGGAAAATTTGAATATAGAACGTTCTATACTAAACTCAAATTCCCTGTCAAAACTTTGAATAAATAATCAGCATTTAAGCTAACGATTATGAAGCATGTGATAAAAAAATAATTAATCGATCTGTAATTGTTAAACGACAGCGTCTTATAATTAATTGAAACAAATTACCATCGAAAAAAGTCTAGTCAAATCTATTTTGGTTTTACTTCAACATAAGTGCCTCCAAATCACAGTTAGTAAAACATATTTATTTTGAAAATTGTCTATTAGAAAACACTTACGCGCCATTTTGTATCGCGAATTTAAACTAGGTCAAGCCGGTGGTTTCTAGCCCACTACACAGAGAGGAATTACTAAAACTCAGACGCAAAATAATTATCATTATCCGTTATTCAAAGGTCAACGTCTCTTTAGAAGTTCATACAATCACTAATAAATTAGACCATTAAGACTAGTCCCACACTTATTGTCCTCAGCATAGACGTTTTGTCAAAAAACATAACACAACATTCATGATGTAAATACAAGGAACAAGGACAAAGGTTCCATCCAAAGGTAGTCTGTAAGAGATCGCCCTGTGCGATAAGACCGTCCATTGTACACTAGTTTTACTTTTTGTATCCATTGGAATATTGTAAGGTATACAATAAAGTATATAATCTATACTTATAATAAATCTGTAGAAAGGTCAATTCTGTACATTAAATATATTTCCAAAATAACTATCAGGGGGTGATTAAGGATCGATACTCATGCCAAAAATGCAATCAGTTAAATTTTTGTCTGTCTGTCTGTCTGTCTGTCTGTCTGTATAACCGTTATAGAAACAAAAACTACTCGACGGATTTTAACGAAACTTGGTACAATTATTTTTTATACTTCTGAGCGGGTTATAGTATACTTTTCATCACGCTACAATCAATAGGAGCAGAGCAGTGAAGGGAAATGTTGGGAAAACGGGAGAAGTTACTCCATTTTTTAAGCTTCCGTCGCGTGTGCAACCTTAATGGTTAAAGCTACACAAATCATTTCATGACGGAAATGTTCTCCTTAAAATTATATAAAAAATATCCCACGACAGCATATGTCTAACTTTTATGGTTGACTCACAATAACACGTGTAACTCCCGATAGCTTAGCAGTTCGAAGCTTTCTGATTATAATATTTGTCTACTCTTACGTTTATAACACTCTCAGTCACCCCTAATTGAAAAAGTTAACATTATTAACCATTCCATAAAAAAATTGGCCAAGTGCGAGTCAGACTCGCCCATGAAGGGTTCCGTAGTAACTATAATATAATATGCAAATTTATTTGACGAAAAAAAAACCTTACAAATTTCTTAAAACTAGCTTATTTACATTTTTTACAACTGCGCCAAATAAATTTGTTTTGAAAAAAAGACCTTACAAATTTCTTAAAACTGGTTTTTTTACATTTTTTACAACTGCGCCGAATAAATTTGTTTTTCCATAGTGTTTGTATGAATTACAAAGTTATATTTGCGGTTTTAGAAAATATGCTGTATCTCAAAAACTGATGAACTGATTTCGTTCAAACTAATTTTGGTTGAAAGTTTATATTAAGATCTACAGACATATATTTTTTTTAGATTTTTCACTCCATTATTATAGAAGTTAGAGGTTGTGTCCGCCACACACACATTTTACCACTTTGGAAGCTTATATCTTTTAAACGATTGACTTTATGGAAAAGTGGTTTTAGAAACCCCGATGTCGTTTTTAAAGAACTGTCTATAGATACCACACATGCATCGATTTCATGAAAAAAAATATTTTCAGGTTTAGTTCCATGTATGGGGAGCCCCCCTTTATTTTAAATATTTTTTAATTTTTTTCTCAAATTCGGAAAGGGGTTCACAGAATACATCTACCTATCAAGTTTCACATGTATAGTCCTAATAGTTTCGGAATAAAATTGCTGTGACAGACGGACGGACGGACAGACAGACAGACTGACAGACAGACAGACATGTCGAAACTATAAAGATTCCGTTTTTTGCCATTCGGCTACGAATCCGTAAAAAGAATCATATAAATCGGTATAGAAACACCAAAAGTTATACATGAAATACGCTTATAATAATAAGCCATCGCGCGTGAATACTGAATCATGCTATAAGGATTTTTTTTGAGAATCGGTCGCCGCGCTCGACGCGTCTCGCGGTCGAAGCGTTCTCTAGGTACTTAAGCCTCATGTGAACGTGGTCTAAACAATATTACCAATACATTAACTTACGCTGACGGAGTCGCGGGCACAGCTATATTGTATCATTACGCTAAGGCCAATACGAGCGGAGCGCCAATGAAGAATGCTTCAAAATCGGGGTTAAATTTAACGTTAGCCCAAAGTAACTATTCCACGCGGACGAAGTCGCGGGCAAAAGCTAGTAAATAAATAAAGACAAGTATATTATTCCTAAAACGACATTAAAAAAAAATGGTGGTTCGTTTAGATGCCAATGTACCTATACGTTTTTATAATAAAATCCCTTACTACATTCAAGAACATTAATAAATTCAAAATATTTATAAAACGTATCTATGTCAAAAAGCTTTTTTTTATTTAAAGATTATTTTGAGGAAAAAAGGCTTAGGAATAAGCAGCTCCAGTGATATACGTGGCCTTTTTTAACCGACTTCTAAAAAAGGAGGAGGTTCTCAATTCGGATGTTTGTTTGTTTTTTTTATGTTTGTTCGGGTATAGCTCCGTCGCTTGCCAACCGAATTGAAAAATTCTTTTTTTTTTTTGTTGAAAAGGGTATACTTTCTAAATGGTCCCATGAAAACTTTATCGAAATCGGACAAGCCGTTTCTGAAAAATCAACAAAAGTAAAAAAAAAATATTTACATGATGATCTTTTCGTTTACTCTGCATTGAGTTTTTTGTTCGCGCATAACTCCGTCATTTACGAACCGATTTGGAAAATTCACTGACCCACTAAAAAGCGCGAATGCAAAGGAAGGGTTATTTTAAAAGAAATTTTGATTGAGGAGTGTTTTTTTACTAACATATTTTGCTTTCCAAAGTATTGTATAAAACGTGTAACAGAATAAACGTAGGTAATTCCTGAATGTAGTTGGTTCAGAATCGGCTTCTAAATCGATTTCCGTCATAATAAATTGGTGTTAAATTTTGACGGAAAAATCTTTCATTTAACTTAAAATGGAACCACAGTATCATGACAAATAATATAATCCAATCCTTAATTCAAGGAAATGCGCTCGTGTGCCTGTCGGCCGCTAATATTGCACGAATGTATGCGTCTGCGTAAGGATATTGTATGACGCACATACGTTTTGCGTTTAGTAAGGATTACTATTTTATAAAAAATGTCTAGGCTTGGTTTCAATTTATTTAGTTACGGATATTGTTTTAGACTTATAATTTAATATCCTAATTGGGGTGTCAATAGCGCTAAATCTGTTACACTTTGTATATACCTTACCTATTTATTTTGTTTTCTATGTTTCATTATTGTGAATGTGAGCACTATGTAGGTTATTGTTTCTTCGTGAGAGCAATAGTGGCCCTGTAACCACTGGGCTACCGCCTACCAGCTCACAACTTTCTTTAGATAAATAAATAATTAGATAATAATTTATTGTTCCAAAATACATGATACAGTTTTTCCACTAGTTTTGGACATACAAACAAAAATGCAATATGGTACTAATCATAAGTGGAAATGATCACCTGTGTCCTGTGTAATTACTAATTAAAAAAGAAACTGTATTACGTAACAGGAGACAGGGCCTTCCATTACGATATAAACATTTTATATCTGTGCAAGCTGTTGAATGTTGGAAAAAATAATAATATACATGAAGGTTAAAAACAAGTTGGTATAAAATATATAAGAATTAAAATTAATTAACCAAAAGTGTGTGTGAAGGTGTACTCGTATTATCTGGGATGTGATGTGTAGATGTATTGAGTAAGTGTATTATGTGGAGTGTGTTTGCGTGTGAATGTATAGAGTTTCAATTCAGAACTATATTACTTGTACTAAAAGACTTTCAGTATCGCTATATGTCAGTTTTAGCAACCAGTCACGTAGCAACAACTTCACTTGAAGAACGAGGCTTCGTCTATTTTTAGATTTTTCTGTTTACTAAATAAGAAAATGCATAAAAGAAACGTACAGAACTATGGAGCGGTCACGTGCCCTTGTCAGCTCCAGTTGACGTTACTGTACCTACAGAGATATATTGTTCTTATAAAGAATTGTGACGCAGTAGTCGACGAGTCAACATCCCCTGAAAATACCTACTCCGTGGTAGGGCGAAACACGTGTCGAGAGTGGTTTGTTTGCATACTGGTATGTTTTAATGCATCCCTTCTGCATGTGCATATATTTGCGGGCGGGAGGGCGGTGCTGCATACTGCATGCAAGATTGATAATCTATTTTTGGCAGAATTAACATTTTTCTGAAGTATTTGTTTGAGTTATATTCTTTTTATTACCATACTAGTGACACGGCCCGGCGCACGGTGGGCTGAAAAACGGCTTTCATAGACTTAGGCATTTTATTTTGCAAGTGCCAGTTTTTGTGCCGGATATCACTTCTATTTGTTATAACAATATACAAAAATGACACCAGAATTGATTCTGCACAAAAACGAAGGAATTATAATTTTTTTACGAAAATTTTGTATGGAGCTAGTATGAAAAATCGAAATATCTCTGAAACGGCAGCGATAACCGTAATATCCTTATAGGAGGTTTTAGTACTAATTATTTATGATTTTTTGACATACGTTACATAATGGTTGTAGATGCCTTTTTTTTTTTAAATCGTCAAAATATTTTTATTTATTTTTACATATTAAACGTTCCTTTTAGTGTTTAAGTTGAAGAATTCAGAGCTTTAACAACTCTTAACATAAAATAGCATCACCCCTATAGACCTGAAGGACTAGACAGAGGTGTGTAGTATCTTGTTGATCTTGTAAGATTTCCAACAATACCAAATAGTTGAATATCAGTGTCAAAGTGCCCATGCTGTCGCTTCTTTTAGAAAGATAGGGGAATGAAATTGTTAATTGATCATACCCTAAAAGTATGATTACAACATAACCGGACACATAATAATATCGACACAAAAGAGTACTTGTGTGGCCTACCCAAAGGTCCTTACTTTGGTATTGTTCGTCAAATTGTTGAGCTCCTTAAGTTCTAAGTTGAGCTACACGATAACTGACAAATGCTTGCACTGTCTGGACAGGTCCGCTCAAATTTGCGTGGTTATTTCCTCAAAAGAATACCACAGACATGAACCTACATGCTTCTCATATACAAATACAAATTGTCTGGACTTTAAAAGAGACTTTGACCTCTGAGTTTGTTTCGGTGTTTCTTCTCAGAGTAGTCAGTTAGGAAATACCGGCCTCATCTAGCTAAACTAAACACGCAAAAAAACATGACGTGTAAAAGTGTTATTTATAACCAATTTACAGAATAAATATTTCATTTCATTTCATTTCATTTCATTTCATTTCAAAAGGAATTTTAAAACCTTGCATACGTTCAAAATACAAAATAACATATTGTGTAGTCATCTAATGAGTCTGATGACAAGTAATTAAGTAATTAGAATGATGGTTGTAGTCTTCTGATTATAATGAGCCTATTAAGTGATTAAATGATTTGAAATATCTCGCAACAATACCAACTAAGAACTGCATTCACCTTTTTATAATTAGTGAGCTAATGTGATTTGCTAATGTTGATTAGTTCTACTATGAGTTCTACGAAATGTTTTTGACGATTATAAATTTTTATTATCATATCTTTTATAAATTTAATGAGGGTAGTTAACTAATTATTGACTTTATACAATAAAAGGGCTATAATTTTGTTCCATAATTTAGATTGTTCACAACCGTGTAACTGCTAACACTAAAACTATTTGCTTTGCGACTACAAAATCTTAGAATGGAAAGTTTAATCACCAACTTAGATTTGTTTGTTCTTCTAAAAAGTGAGTGTCCTTCATTTAATCATGAAGTATTGTTTAGTGCAATTGTGTCCCGCATAGGCGATTGCCTTTCTGCCGAAGATCAAGTAACTCTCAAAGAATTTTGCCGGAGATTCACGCGAGCTGCTTTAAACAGGTGGCAGAAATCTAAACGATTCTTTGATAAGTTTAGAAATACGTACGGAGAGTGGTTGCAAGCAAATATTGATTGGCCGAGTTGCGTGCAAACTTTAATAAATCAAGAACCAACTGTTGATGAGATACCAAGAGCACGCTCAGTCTCTCCAGAACCTTCGACATCATCGACTGTTGGAACAATGACAAAAAGGTCCCGAAAACCATTCAAAGATCTGGGAAGCAAACAGAAAAAGAGAAGATCTAGTGAGCACATAGGCGAGGATTCCTGTGAATTGGCATATGCAGCTGCAGCACGTTTAAAAGAAGAAGGTTATGAAGATATCGCATCTGTAATCAATTATATGATCAAAAATCCAGAAGCTGCCGTTAAAATCAAGGAAAGCATTAAGAAAACAGTAATATTTACACCAGAGAAAGCACTTGGATTGCTTCTTTCACTTAAGCTTTCAAAGTGGCAATATATTACGTTGCGAGAGACTGCCATTCGGGAAGGTGCTAAGGATATTTACCCATCCTACTATAAACTGCAACAAACTAAGCTTGCATGCTACCCTCCTAATCAATCAGTATCAGTTACGGATTCATCAGCTAGAATTACACTTCAAGCTTTACTTGACATCACGGTGAAGCGGATTCTTCAAAGTCTTTCTGATAATGTGGAAAATAAGCAGTTAAAGCTGATATCGAAGTGGGGATTTGATGGTGCTTCCAATCAAAGCCGATACAAGCAGAAAATGGACGGCGAGCATGATGATTCAAGCATTTTCATGACCTCCTTGGTGCCACTGAAACTGACAGATGGAGATAATACTATATGGACAAACCCGAAACCATGCTCAACTTTTTATTGTCGTCCGGTTCAGTTCACTTTTGTAAAAGAAAGCCATGCAGTTGTCATTGATAACAAAAGAAAAATGGATGAGGAAATTGAGGCCCTTAACCCCACAGAGTGCATTAATAGTAACAGGGTGACTCATAATAAATGATGACAATGATCGACGCAAAAGTCTGCACGTACCTTTCTGAAGCTAGATCAAATGCATCATGCTACCTGTGCTTAGCAAAACCAACAGAAATGAACCACTTAGATGCTGTAACATCAAAAACTGTGTGTTCTGACATATATGAATTTGGCCTATCATCCCTACATGCCCGTATAAATTGCATGGAATGTCTGTTACACATTGCGTACAGACTTGACTTCAAACAGTGGGCAGCAAGAAGTAATGAGCATAAAGATATGTTACAAAACAGAAAAAAAACATTCAAAATAAATTTAAAGAGGAGCTCAATCTGTTAATTGATATAGTAAAACAATGCTCGGGAACTACCAATGACGGGAATACCGCAAGGAAGTTTTTCGAGTTTCCCAATAAAACTGCAGCTATTACTGGGTTGGATCAAAACCTGATAAAAAGATTTGCTGTTATTTTGCAAGCAATAACATCTGGTGAGAAGATCGATGTCATCAAATTTAAAGATTTTGCTCGCAAAACAGCAGAAAAGTACGTGGAATTATACGACTGGTACTACATGTCATCAACCGTACATAAACTATTAATACACGGAGCTGACATAATCGAAAAAAATGATATTGTCCCGATTGGGACTCTCTCGGAAGAAGCCTCAGAGTCTCGAAACAAAGATTTTAGGAGGTTCCGGGAACATCATTCGCGGAAAAGAAGCAGGCAAGATTCTAATCAAGATATCCTAAATATGCTTGTTGTTTCTTCGGATCCTTTTCTAAGTGCACAAAGGCCGAAGTTAGATGCCAAAAGGAAGACAACCTTTTTTGCTGAAACTCTCGACCTAATACAGTTTCCGGAAACTGAGTTCGAGTTTGTAGGTATATCCGATCTGGATTCTGACTCGGAATTGGAGTCCGACAACGAAAGTTGTAAAGAAAATTTGTAAAATTTAATTATTTTTCTTTATGTTCTTTTGTTATTTATGTTAGTTTATTGTACCAATATGTTTAGTTAATAATTTCATAAATTATAGTTTCAAATATGTATTTTGTATAATTGAATTTATTAGATATTATTTTTGTTACTTCTGTTTTATTTAAATTACCTATCAATAAAAAGTTTATATACAGTCTTTTTTTTTTCACATATTCTTAATATTTGGGGAAAAAGCATGCTTCCTAACGATGTTCTTAACTTTGACACAGTTCATGGATCGTTTTGAACAGTTTCATATGTTAAAATAAATAATGTTAGTACTATAATCCCCTATAAGGATATTATTATTATTATGTGTCCGGTTATGTTGTAATCATACTTTTAGGGTATGATCAATTAACAATTTCATTCCCCTATCTTTCAAAAAGAAGCGACAGCATGGGCACTTTGACACTGATATTCAACTATTTGGTATTGTTGGAAATCTTACAAGATCAACAAGACACTACACACCTCTGTCTAGTCCTTCAGGTCTATAGGGGTGATGCTATTTTATGATAAGAGTTGTTAAAGCTCTGAATTCTTCAACTTAAACACTAAAAGGAACGTTTAAATATGTAAAAATAAATAAAAATATTTTGACGATTTTTAAAAAAAAAAGGCATCTACAACCATTATGTAACGTATGTCAAAAAATCATAAATAATTAGTACTAAAACCCCCTATAAGGATATTACGGTTATCGCTGCCGTTTTAGAGATATTTCGATTTTTCATACTAGCTCCATACAAAATTTTCGTAAAAAAATTATAATTCCTTCGTTTCTGTGCAGAATCAATTCTGGTGTCATTTTTGTATATTGTTATAACTAATAGAAGTGATATCCGGCAAAAAAACTCGCACTTGCAAAATAAAATGCCTAAGTCTATGAAAGCCGATTTTCAGCCCACCGTGCGGCGTCGCATATCTCATTCTGCTAATTCAGACAACACCTTGATAAATTATTCACTAAACTTTTCTTATTTCTTATTCTATCTATTGGTGCAAACCGCTTCAAAATCTGTTTCTGAGTTTTTGAGTTAATCGCGATCAGACAGACACACAGACACGTCAGAAGATTTTTTTTTATAACCGTAAGGAAAGAATATTCCTTTCATTATAATAAAGATAACAACGCATCATTTACAAAAAATATACGCTTTTTTTAAGGATGGGAAATCAATAAATGCCGTTCGTGTTCCATCATATGCCCTTCGTGTTCCGAGACCGCGGTAACTCTTTCGAACGCAACCTTCGCAGGCAACGGCCCTCTTGTGGGCCCCGACAATATTGCTGACACTCTTTGAGGCGCGCGTGGAACACGTAGTCGGGCGGCGAGCTACCCATTGCTCGCAGCCCGCAGGCCCATGCCTGCCGTGGCTGGGAGTCACCCTGTGACTCCTAGGCTTAATAGCCATGAGTCTCAAACATGTAAGCCATTAAGCCACGAGACTCAACCACGTAAGCCATTAAGCCACGAGCCCCAACCACGTAAGCTATTAAGCCACGAGCCCCAACCACGTAAGCCATTAAGCCACGAGCCCCAACCACGTAAGCCATTAAGCCACGAGCCCACGAGCAACGAGTACCCCGCACCAGTAGGTACCTACCACGTAAACAGTCGATATCGATAAAAGTCTAATTGCTAAGGTGATAAAGTGTCGAACTTGTAATCGAAAGGTCACGTTTTCGAACTCCACCATTACAATACTGCCGTGAACCAACTTCAGACACAAGCATATTTAGCTTAGTTGGAGTGGTTAACAAGATTACTAGTAATTTTTGATTTTTACTCACATTGCTAGTTCTCTTTTTATTTATACTATTATTTAAACTATTTTGGTGTAAAATCACTGTGCTGATATACTATTTACTTGCAAAAGCTAAATTGTCAAATACGAACTAGGTATGTTTTTTTTTGGACTAAGTTAGCGTTTGACCACAATCTTACCAGATGGAAAGCGATGATGTAGTCGAAGGTAGAGCACGCTTACTCAGTAAATACCTATTCACTCCTGACTTGAACACGCACAGATCGTATGTAATTAACATAAAACTTCTGTTCATTAGTGTGCAGTGAAACAGCTGCGGAGACTCTCAAAAACACCATGAAAATTTGTTTCTGTCCTGTTGAAAATCTCTGAATATTTCTGTTATCCAGGTGTTTGGATAATTGCCGTCATAATATAAAATGAAGTAGGTACTACCTAGACATTAGCTTTCACGTGACATCTATTTCAAAGCTATTATACGCCGTTTTGATCGCGATCATTAGGAGATTTATGCCATTAAGAAGATCTGCAAAGATTAAATTTAAGCAATATTTTTGATAAGTACAAGTGAAGCCCTTTCAAATGATACCAAACACGTTGTATATACCATATTTTTATTTTTTACACATAACTTTTTCTCCGCTAGAGGATGCCACGTTAAATTTAAGCAATATTTTTGATAGGTACAAGTGAAGCACTTTCAAATGATACCAAACACGGTGTATCTATCTTATTTTTATTTTTTTACACATGACTTTTTGTCCGCTAGAGGGCGCCACGTTAAATTTAAGCAATATTTTGGAAATTTGGATGTGTCGCCCTTTC
This sequence comes from Tholera decimalis, assembly GCA_943138885.2. NCBI lineage: Eukaryota > Metazoa > Arthropoda > Insecta > Lepidoptera > Noctuidae > Tholera > Tholera decimalis. Next base: position 2,679,898 of record OW964557.2, on the reverse strand, counting down.
AAATGATATGAAACACGATGTGTTTATCTTATTTTTATTTTTTAACACAACACTTTTTGGGCGCTAGAGGGTACCACATTGGGTTTTGTGACACGTCACGGAGCCCATGTTCAGTGGACGGTCAAGACGGTTCTAACGATACCTCATTTGTCGAGTTCCGACAAGTAGCTTTGGAGCTATGAGGGAACAGATGAACATACACACATACATACATACATAGCCTGTCAAAATCATAACCCTCCTTTGGCTTTGCCGTAGTTGGGTAAAAATACATTCACGTGCAGTCCCAATAAACATACTGTTATGTATAATTAGTTGTAAGCAAGGGTAAATTCATATACTGCTATATAAGTTGTGACGCTTGCCAAATAAACTCAGTGTGCTACCAGCTATCATTCGTTTTACTTGTGTTCGCATACCTATTGCACATACAAACAACTTTTTGCATCCATACGCAATCATTTGACATCAGGTCATCGCAATATTGTCGGCAATTAAAAAGCTAATCCCCTATTGATGAATTGACATTCAAGGAGAGCAGACAGATGTCGCCTATGATTGATTCGTACTTCTAGTCTTAGTTTACAAGTAGATATTTGATATTCTTCAATTGGCAGGTCAGTCTACAGATTAGTTTGACGAATCAATTGGTTTGGAATGGAATTAGTTAGGTCTAGATATTGACGTTAGTAGGTATCTAATACCTAGTTTGCGTTAAGTTACCTACAAAGTAATTGTTTACGAAATCAAAAAGTAAAGAAATTGTAGCGCGATCAATGTGATGTAGATAGATCGCGTTATGGTTTCGTTATCGGGAATAGTATATTATGTTCATTGTTGAATATTAATATGAATATTGATATGATATAACATTATTATATTAGATTATAATTAAATCAAGTGTGTTGGTGTAGTGTTAAACCACCCATTTCAAAGTCAATTTTCATTCAGTAATTTATCATCTAGCTAAATTTAAATATGTATACCTTACAACAGTAGATTAAATCTTAACCACCTACATTCATCATTCTATTAAACGTAACTAAATATTCATTTCATTTATTCATTTATATTCATTTATTTGCTTTGCCACAATGTATATACAGTAGATGTTTAGTCTTAAAGATAAAATTAACAATTATGGACCCTGTTAGGGCACAGCAATTATATAAAATAGAAAACTAGAAACTTTAAACTAAAACATAACATTATTTAAAATTTATTGTTTGAATAAAAGATTTAGAAAAAAATACTTAAAAAGAAAAACCATATTTCGTTATAATTATTGAGATCAGTTACAAACAAGTAGGTACAATTATATTATAAGGTATGCAGAAATTATAATAATTAAAGTATTACGTGTGTAGATTATGTGGGTAGTAATTATTAGCTGTATTTTATTTATTTATAGTTTATCGGTTAAATATTCGTTTATGTTATAGTATACTTTGTTCAGTAGAAATAGTTTTAGTTTATTTGTAAAAGTGTTATAGTTATTTATGTTCTTAATTTCTTCGGGTAGCTTATTATATAGTTTGATTGACATAACATAACAACTAGAGGAATGCATTTTCAGTAGTGATGTAGGTATGTTTAATCTATTTTTGTATCTTAGTGTAATTTTTGTTTGTATTTCTTCTCGTTTAGTATATAATTCCGGGTGGTTACGTACAAATTTACACATTTCAAAAATATATAGGCAGGGTAGTGTGAGGATTTTTAGTTTTTTGAAGTGTGGTTTACAACTATCAGTCTCTTCGATGTTGACTAATATCCTAATAAGTTTTTTCTGTAGGGTAAGTAACGTATGTACGTCTGTACTATTTCCCCATAGGATGACCCCGTATTTAAGCCATGCATAGCCATAGGCATAGTACGTGACTAGCGCAGTTTTGAGATCTGTTGTTTTTTTTTATCTCACGGAGTGCGTAGGAGATAATACGTATATAAATGCAAAAAGAATTAAATTAGGCAACGAAATACTCCTCCAAATTGCTAAGTCAAATCTGGAAATCTATTATCCTGGGCTACCAAGATTCAGGCTGTGCCCAGTTTTATTTGATTACTGATGAGCCCATTCTTGACCTCGATCTCGCCTGATGGTAAGCGATAGATGAGGTCTAAGATGGGACGAGCGAGCCCAGAAGATGCCTATTTACTCGTGCTTTAAAGGCTGAAAGGTCATAAGTGGCAGGGAACACAGAAGCCGGCAGAGAATTCCACAGTTTGGCTGTGCGCACAATAAATGTGGAGGAGAAGCGCTTGGTACGACAAGACGGTATATCAACCAAGTGTGGGTGGTACCCAGCCGTGTGTCTGGTAGACCGGTAGTGAAAGGGAGATGGAGGAATCAGATCATGGAGCTCCTGCGCACACTCCCCGAAGTACAATCTGTAGAAAACCGACAGGCAAGCAATGGTTTGCCGATGAGCCAGGCTAGGAAGCTTGTCCACCAGCACCTCATCACCTATAAGCTTAGCTAGCTAGCTCTGCGCTCGATCGAGTCCAATGCAGCAAGTTGATACTTTACCACGGTTACTTCTATTGTTTCCAGTATATGTACATACTCTATCTGTATCTCTTTTTTCTTCGATAACTTGTATGTGTGTCCATAAGTCAATAATGATTAAATTACATCGTTGTCGTCTGGTGCCCGATAGAGCGGTTCGAAATCGTTGTCTTACTTATTCTTATCGTCTATACTTATTTTCTGTGCTAAGAACGAGTCCTCATCTACTTAGCCTTTTCTCAACTATGTTGTGCTCGGCTTCCAGTCTAACCGTATGCAGCGAAATACTAGTATTTTTAATGAAGCGACTGCCCATCTATAACCTCCACGTTCCGGAGCCGCGGTATCTTGTTAGAACATTTCCGCAACCCCGGCGGGCAATGGCCTTATGAGGCCCCGTCACTGGTGCTGACAGCTCTTTCAGACGCGTGAATTTCACGGTGAGCGACCCCTGCTCGCCGTCCGCAAGCCAGCGCCTACGGTGGCCGGAGATCAGCTCGCGATCCCCGACGCCCGGGGCGTCTCCCGCGGCGGCTGGGGCGTGAGGAAGAGAGTTGCCTCTCCCTCGTGCGTTCAGCCTCCGCCTTCGCTAGCATGACTGCTTCGCAGAAGGAGGCGACTGCATCCCATTCCCTCTCGCTCCGCAACATGGTCTGAGCCAAGGCCGGGCGCGAGAGGTCGCCGCCGTCAATCGCCTCCATGAGGAAACGGCGCGCGGTGGTGCTCCTCCCAAGCAGGGCACACATCCACTGTATGATCCACAGTGTCCTCCGGAACCCCTTGGAGACTAGTGTTAGATTTTCTGGCTTAATATTGCCCGTATCGGCTGTCAAAGATGTATAATTGACAGCCGGGCCTAACAGCGTAACGTGCTATCCGAGCATGGAGCGTACGTGCATGTAGTAATCTCGATATCTCGACCTCGGCAAGCGTCATGAACTCCTCGTATATTTTTCTTCCACTACTACTTCTTCTATTACTAATGTTATCACTACATAGTATAAAGCAAAGTCGCTTCCCTGTCTGTCTGTCCCTATGTATGCTTAGATCTTAAAAACTCCGCAACGGAACGGTTTTTTTAATAGATAGAGTGATTCCTGAGGAAGGTTTTAGTGTATAATAAGTTAACGTTTTACGTAGATTTAATTAAACACGACGATATTACTTCAACATGTCGTAAAGAATTAAGCCTATCGGGAGCTTTAATCGAAAACGCTGCCAAAACGTTTTCGGTTATAAAAATACAATGTATGGCGGAATTGTTTCTCTTTTATAGATCTACAAAAAAGTCCGCGATGGCATATGTCTATCTCCCAAGAATAACCCACAATAATCATTTTTTTTCTTTTACAACTTACATTAAAATTATGGGTTATTTACGAATCTTTTTTAATAGTACAGTATTATTCCATATCCAATTAAATACGTCAGATATGTTGAAGATTTAATGTAGATCAAAATTGCTTTTTACACTATATCAATAAAATAAATATCTTATGAGTTATCGCCGATATATGATTGAGAGATATGAATTTGCCACACAAATTACCGGACGAGCAAAATCATGTATAAGAAAATATAAACTTTATTACCCGAGCGAAGCCGGGCCGGGTCGCTAGTAATATAATAATTCGTAAATGTATGGATGTTAGTTATTCTTTCAAGCAAAAACTACTGACAACGTTTGAATGAAATTTGGTATGCAGATAGTTGCCATCCTGGAATAACACATAGACTACTTTTATCCCAGAATTCCCACGGGATCGGGATGTAAGCGATAAAACCCTCCCACGCGAACAATGTCGCTGGCAGAAGCCAGTGTAGCATAAAATATCATCAAATATTGTCATGTCAGTACACAAAATGTCAAATTATACTCGAAAAACAAGTCAGTAAGCGAAAATTCGTTTCATTGTATCACCCTCCCCCATTTATCCCTCCCACGCGTCCGTTGCTAGGCAACCGCTAAGACCTATCACATTGGACTTCAAACGCAGATAAAGAACAGACCAACAATGCTAACATTTCTATTGATATGGCAGTGGAAGTTACGATAACAAGCGTTGTGTAACCCTTTTGTGAATGTACTCGTATGATACTGCTGAAAGATTTTCTGTAACATTTTACATACTTAGTCTTTTTTTTTCCTCAGTTTGTTTTTTCCTCAGCAGAGTGGGCTAGAGACCCGTCAGGTTTGAGCAGTGGTGGTAGGCGACAGAAGTTCGATTCGACCGACTTTTGCCAGGGACCAAAACGCTTTGCTGCCAGCAAGTTATGAAGCGAGTTTGTTCCCAATTCGGCTAACGTGGTCAAACCTTGCCCTCCGCAAAACATTTCATTCATTCATTTCATTTCATTCGACTAATATATTCATACTTGACCGGTTTTAGTAACATTTTAAAGGGAACACCACTAAAATGAACGAAAAAATTTTTACAAAATGCACCTGTGGTTTTTGTTGTGACGCCGCAGACTTTTTCGTTGTTTTATCAAATAGTTTTTATTACTTTTTACAGTGTCTAAGTGGAATAATTTGTGTTAACATTGCCTACACATTATTGTGTTATCGTGTGTCTTTTTTCGTGTGTATGACTTCGAATGTGACTGAAAATTATAAAAGTGAAAACATATCACATCACTGTGAGGTAAGGTCAGTTGATTTGCTTATTGGATGATATAAATAGATAAACTCACAACGAAGCCAGGAAGGTATAATATATACCATGACAATGGCCATAAATTGCCGATTTATCATTTTTTCTGAAGTCCTACCCAAAAATCAAAAAGTACACATGCGACATTCGAGGGGTTAATACTGGTACCGCCAGTACTGCTTAGCCTTATCTAAATTATGATTGGGTCAGCTTCCAGACTAACTAATGCAGCTAAGTACTAGTGTTTTACATGGAGCGACTACGTATCTGACTTTCAGAACCCAATACCAGTGTCAGATTTTATGACTTCTGACCACGATTTTGACTGTCAAAGATGTACAAATGACAGCTGGAACCAACGGCTTAACGTGCTTTCCGAAGCGCGAAGGAATCTACCCATCCACAGACAGACCTCGACACGCGTTGCTTAACCTTGAAATTGATTGATTTATTTATTTCAATAATAATTTTTACATTGTGTGGAAATACATGATCTTAATATAAAAGTAGGTATAGGTATAGTAAAGAGTAAGCATTGCCATACAACGTGGCAATGCTGCCAGTCTTCTGGGTACGTTTCCGGACGACAGCGATGAGGAGGAGTACTTTGACGCCTAAACTTGTTTTTTATTTTTATTTTTTATGTACATAGTTAGGTTTAGTAATTATATTAGTTTATTTATAGTTATTGTTAAAGTAATAAAAATTAAACATTACTGTAAAAATTTAATAGGTAAAAGTACAAAAAAAGAGTAATGTCATGATTATATTCTTAAACTAATAAAATTTAATGTCAATAATATGGTAAATAATAAATTAATAAAAATTATAAAAAAACAAAAATAGTCTTATGAGGTCTAATTTTGGTCTAATTACACACGTCAGTCTGCAAGAAACTCATCAACAGCATAATAGCATTTTTCTACAAGAAACGATTTCAGTTCATAATTAATCATAATCTTTATTCTCTCACCACAATATTTATGTACAATTTTACAGTTATTAGGGACATATTCCATACAATAAACATTGTGGGAGACTGGTGCCTAAACTAGGCCAGGGCCTGTATTTCAGGACACCAGGTCTCCACCCTTTGGGTTAACATTTCAAGTGCTCTATATCTTAGTGGTCAGGAGTCACCTTATAATTTACAAGTTTTTAAAAATTTAAGAAGAAAATTTTGTTGTTTAAATTTAGTAATATTGAAGATCGAGTCATGCAGCTTAGTTATTATGTATCCACGAGCTCCTCTCCTATCCACGAGGTCCGGGCCACTGTCAAAACGGTTATGTCATCTGACATGAATAAAAATTAAAAATTGTGTATTGGCACATGTAAATACATTCAGTCTTGGTGTAGTGAATTGACTCATTTAAATGTATTAATTCAAAACTACTGATGCTGATTCCCAAACTAAGCTAGAGCTTGTGTTTTTTGAGACAGTGTTACAGTCATTACGAGTGATACAAAATGAGTGAATATCGGTTTACATGGACTATAACTACATTTTTTTCCAAAATAAGTAGTGGTAAGGTACGTGTTTGTATGTAACTAGTGAAGGGGTGTATGAGAAGTGTGATTGGTTTATTGGTTTTACGGTGTCCCTCAAGGGAGCGTCTTGGATCCCACCCTTTTTCAGATCTACATTAATGATCTCTGCACAACGTCCCTTTCCAATACTCACATATTCACTTATGTAGACGACACTGCCATCTATGTCTGGGGATTATTTGCTACATTGATCAAATGAACGTCAATGTCATGTTTGAGTCAAATTTCCGTGCCAAAGACATCTGGCCTTCTGGTGGTATTTTTGTCAAAAAATCCTTATTAGAAATAGAAATTATTGGCATAATTAAATTTATGTACCTAATGACCGTTAACGAGTTCAGTAAGAATTCGCCCCGACATTGACACAGTCGCACTAGAATGAACCAATTATATATGTACGGCTTCACTAAAGAGCTGAGGTTAATTTAATCCCATTAACAGATATTTGGCGCGTTCCTAATTATTATTGTTTTCGTTTCAATGTCGCACTTGTGACTTAAGTAGTGTTTAAGTGATTATTATCAACGACCTGTCAATGTCCTGAAGTATATCTTCGTAATGTGTCTGGATGAAAAAGTTTATAATGAAAAAATGACGTCCGTATAAAAGCATTTTTTTACAGTTTTCAGTTCGTTGCTCTTTTGGCCAGTTTTCTTTTTATGGCTTAAGGAGCTTCAATTGTTTGTTTAGTGTACTATACTTGATAAAAAACATTATGACCTATGTTTTCAGGGGGATAATCATTAAATGAGTTCTCCCGTTCTGGGTGGAGTGGAACGGAGTGTAAGAGTTCCACTGACAAAAAAAATCACCCTATTCGCTCTGTTGCCCTTGCGTTCTGAGGCCCTGGTATTTTGTTGGAACATTCCAGCAACCCCGGGCACCAATATAACCACTACGAAATACGCTCTCTATTCCTATGCAGGATTTACTTCAAGAACTGTTTCTGCTGAAAACATTCAGCTTTGCTTTCACTATGAGTCATTGAGTAGGTGACTAATTACAATAAGGTGATTTCATGAAATAATCTATTTAATGCGTCACGTAAATTACAAAGAAATTTTGGATATTATGTATTTTTTAACCGACTTCTAAAAAAGGAGGAGGTTCTCAATTCGGATGTTTGTATTTTTTTTTTTTTTTTTTTATGTTTGTCCACGCATAACTCCGTCGCTTGCCAACCGATTTGAAAAATTCTTTTTTTGTTGGAAAGGGTATACTTCCCAAATGGTCCCATGAATTTTATCGAAATCGGACGAGCTGTTTCTGAAAAATCAAAAAAAAGTCGAAAAAAATAATTTACCTTGATGATCTTTTCGTTTACTCTGCATTGCGTTTTTTGTTCGCGCATAACTCCGTCATTTACGAATCGATTTGGAAAATTCACTGACCCACTAAAAAGCGCGAAAATAAAAACTTTTTTGCAAAAAATAAAACCGACTTCCATATCAAAACACTACAAAGCCAAAAATAATTTTAATTTCGGAAGGCGGTGTGAAAAAAAAAGAAAATTCAAAACCAATAACACCGACTACCGAAATTAAAATTATTTTTGGCTTTGTAGTGTTTTGATATGGAAGTCGGTTTTTTCTTTTGTCACGTTGGTCAAGTGCGAGTCGGACTCGCCCATGACGTAGCTACGCAAAATCCCTTTTTTTTTCATACTGTTTGTTTAAATGAAAAATAATAGGCTCGCGTTTTGACTAACATCTCACCTGATGGTAAGTGATGATGTAGTCGAAGATGAAGCACGCTTACCTAGAAGTAACCTATTCACTCTTGACTTAAAGACCCCCATGTTATAGCTATCAGAAAACACAGACACCGGCAGGAAATTGCGGTTTTTGTAAATGTGCTATCTCAAAAATTACTGACTGATATATCGTTAAAACGAATTTTCGTTATAAATGTTCATTGAAATCTACGGCATATATATGTATATATTTTCCACATCATAAATTAATGTATATGTTAAAAGATTAAGCTATTTTTGTTATACTTTAAGAGGTAAATAATTTTTATTATCTAAAAAAATATTTTTTAGTTGATTACATTGTTAAATCTACACCTACTGGACGCCTGAAGGAGGACATCACCGCGTCGTCGAGATCGACCACGGTGCAGGTAGGGTGACGACTGAATCATGTTCGCGGGCCAAACATGGCCCGAAATTGCTCAAGACATAGAGGTTTGTAAGGATACCTCAGCAGTGGAACACAAAAATAATGAAAAAGCAAAAAATACGTAAACAATACCTTTCGCAAATCTAAATTTACAACACAGAAAACTATTTTATTCTGAAAACCATACAAGTGATCTGACGCAATGTTTAGTAGTACTACAGCCTGAGAAATATCCTTGAAGACTTACATAGTCTGCACGTGATTTGTAAAACCTATTCCACTTGAAGAAAATAGTTGATGATAGATTAATATTATTGTCAAATAGAATGATGCATTTCAACTGGACTAATATCGTTATAATGGTGGAAATACCATCCATACGAACTAAACGTTTTCTTTTTTTTTATTCAGAATAGACTCGCGTTTTACCACCATCTCACCTGATGGTAACTGATGATGTGGTCGAAGATGGAGCACGCTTACTCTAGGTAAGCGTGCTCCATCTTCTAGTATATCTTCATATATCTTCATCTTCTAATAAATAGTAATCTATTTTCTTGTAATCCGACATAAGCATAAAATAGAAGGTATCAATGACAATTACCACAAAAGCTAAATGGTACTTACAGTAGCTAATGCGGAATCAAATATGCTGGTCCAAGCGAGGGCTGCGGATAGCGCTGCAAGCGCCAGCAGGGCTCCACTGCCTGCTCCCACCCACAACCAGCGCGGCGTGCGCCCGCGCATCTTCACTGAGAGAGGAGACACGCTAGAACAAGAGAAATAGCACTGTTATTACTTGATGCGATACAGCGGAACATTTCAGGATCATTTCGGGATACTAGGTCGAATGTCCTCTTACTCGTATTATTGCATGGGGTGTAAACTTGAAAGTTACGTATAAAAGTGTTTATTTATGCAAAATAAAATATAAATTCTTCCTACAAAATTTTTGCCGTAATGTCCGCCGATTTTGCCTTACGGGGTTGCGGGAATGTTCTAACGAGATACCGCGGCCCCGGAATGCAAGGGCAACTGAAGGAGCAGGTTGGGTTTTTAGTCAGTAAAAGTAACCTCATAGAATTAACTTGTACCAATGACAAAACACGTACATATAAAAATCACAGTTTTTAGATACCTATACAGTTGAAATTTTCACAGATGATGTATTTCTGTTGCCTCTATAACAACAAAAACTAAAAACAAAATAAAAAAATATTTTTGGAGGCCCTTATACAACAATGGTGATTTTTTTTGTTGTTTTTCATAGATAGTGGTACGGAACCCTTCGTTCGCGAGTCCGACTTGGACTTATTATTTAATATCTTGTATACACTACCTCTCTCGAAGATTGCCGACCGCGTAGAGTGATTACTTCGGTTTATTTGGGCTTATTCGGGGCACCCAACAATCATTACTATACCAGTAATTACTGGAAATAACTACTTAATGTCATTCAGGTAACTTATTAATAAGGTAATGAATGAGAGCGGTGATAATATTTAATACCACAATAAAAATAAAGGCAACTGCCCTCTTTCCAATAAAATTTCTTTATTATTAAAAGCAGAATGCATCGCGTGATTCTTAGGCCAGCAGTTATTATGGTAATGGTGTAAAGATCAAGCTTTCGCCTCGACTTTGTTCAGTATATTAAAGTACCGCTCTATACTTCCACAGATTAATATCTACAAACAGACAATGTTACCTTTTCATATTACTTAGTTTATTTACATACAAGAGAACATCCATCCGCCACATTATTGAAGAAAAAAAACACGACACTTGGATTCACTGATAAGTTAGAAAAGAAAACAAAAACCAATGAAATACTTAAAAAAAACACAGTTTTAAAACACCACTGATGACTTCATTTATACACTAATCTCAAAAACAGCTAAACAGATTTTAAAACGTTCGTTCGCGCAGTACTTTATTTATTGAAAATGAGTATTTATAGGGTTGTGAACCCATCCAGTTCTCGTATTAAACTGATATAATTTTACAAAGCTGCAGAATGATAAGCCTTAATCACTATCGACAAAATTATCGCTAAGAAGCTAATTTGTTTGTTATTGAAATAATTAAGGTTAATTATGATTGTATTAGTAATTTTGTGGAATAGTGACTGTTTTGTGGATGTAACAAACGGTTTCTTGATCACATAGCTTACTAATATATTATGTTATTAATAATCTAATTAAGATCATAACACTATTCGTCTGTTTAACAGAGAGCCATCTCATATATAGTTACGTAGGTACTTTTAGACGTCTCTCTAGATGGACTAATTTTTATCCCGGTGTTCTTCAGGGAGGTTTTTCCCGCGTGAATCCCGATCCCATGGTAATTCCGTGATAAATAGTAGCCTATGTGTTATTTCAGAATGTCATCTATCTACTTGCCAAATTTCATTGAGATACATTCAGTAGTTTTTACGTGAAAGAGCAACAGACATACATACATCCTCACCAATCTTCGCATTTATAATATAAGTATTAAGTAGGATAGTACCGAGTATATACATAGTTCTAATGGTTTGCAGTAACAATCTATGCACACATATTAATTGAACAAGTCTCATAAACTAGCAGAACCTGAATCTTTCGAGTCAGTGAATCAGCCAATTGATTTTAATGTACATTGAAATCTGAATGACATAATCACAAACATTTCTTGCCATTTTACTTGCCTGAGTATTAAAAAAAACCAATAGTAAAATAGTAGTGAGTAATATAATCAATAACCTAAATTTGACGATAATCAGTTACCTTATCTCACGTAATTCATACTAATATTATAAATGTGAAAGTAACTCTGTCTATCTGTGTGTTAACTTTTCATGCCTAAACCGCTGAATCGATTTAGATGAAATTTGGCAGGGGAATAGTTTAGGACCCTGGAAAGAACATAGAATAGTTTTTATCTCGAAATTTCCACGGGATCGAGATTTACGCGGGAAAAACCTCCCATGCGAACGACGTCGCGAGCAAAAGCTAATTTAAAATAAATATCATATATTTTCACAGTCGAAAGCAATTCCAAAGTCCCGTAAAAATAAGTTCCTGAGACTGACCCAGACAAATAGAAAGACAGCGAAATAAAATAAAAACAAAGACTGGTTTGTGTTGAGAAAACGCAATTATTTTGAAATCACAGAAAGACAGTTTTGCATATTCATAGTACTAGATTCTCCCCACGGCTTCGTATACGTGGGAGGGTTTTCCCGCGTAAATCCCGATTCCGTTCGAATTACTATATAAAAAGTAGCCTATGTGTTAATCCAGGATGTCAGCTATCTTCTTACCTAATTTCATTAATTTCCGTACAGTAGTTTGAGCGTGAAAGAGTAACAAACATCCGTACATCCATTCTCACAAACTTTCGCATTACAGTGGATTTCGGTTATAAAAACGATGGAGGGACCACTGTAACTTCTACGTTATATCCGGAAGTCGTTACAAGCAAAGGTAAAGAGATACAGACATGTTTATGGTTTACTAGCTTCTGCCCGCGACTTCGTTCCGCGTGGGAGGCTTTTCCCGCGTAAATCTCGATCCCGTGGGAATTCCGGGATAAAAAGTAGCCCATGTGTTATTCCAGAATGTCACCTATCTACTTACCAAATTTCTTTCAGATCCGTTCAGTAGTTTTTGCGTGAAAGAGTAACAAACATCCATCCATCCTCACAAACTTTCGCATTTATAATATTAGTAAGAAAGAAGTAAGAAGTAAGATTAGTAAGAAGAAAGTAAGAAAATATCAAATTGTGACTGATTCAAAAATTGAACTCCGAAACGTTACACCTACCTAACTAATAACTATAAACAAAGAGTAAAGGTCACCATAGTTGCTGACCATCTGTGTGAATGTAAACAAAAGATAAGAAAACTTTTTGTATCTTTGGCGGCCGACTCTGGTCGCAATATTTCCATGGGATTGCTAAGAATTTGTTACAAATTATTCCTTTGAAAACAGTCGCTACACCCGAACTCGGCGTTATATCCAAAGTCGCTATAGCGATATATTTTGTACTAAAGTATGCTTTAAATTCATGGGACTTAGATTTAACGTCGTTATAAACAAATGGTCGCTACAACCAAGGTCGTAATAAATGAAATTCACTGTAGTAAGATGTTAGTAAGAAGTAAGATAGATAAAATTGCAGCACCCACTGAAAAACACCGTTTATGATTGAAAACACCTTTACATCCAAGACATAAATTAACCACCCAGGATGTTGGTTTCACTTGGATCTGAGATCCTTCTAGAACAAATTTTACAAGAGACTGCAAAGTGAAGTGCACGACAGTTATTAAAATAAATAAGATAACATATCAATTTCCTGGAAATATTATGTCCTGATCGCCTCACCAATATATTTTTATTATTGAACTAATTGTATTATCGTGTCATACTATGCTGGTTTTATCAGATTATTTCAAGCTAAGATTACGTGGTCTCTCCGAAGAATGCTCCGATTATAATAATCAATGACAACAATTCTACTATCAAATCGTACGATTACGTTGTTGCAGAGGCATTATTGCTCGATCACACTATCAATGCATGAATCGACGAACGTATAATTACGTGCTAGTAATTAATAACATCGCCCAGAAAGATGGACATATCCTGGAACAGCTCATGGTTACTTTGAAGGTCGATCGCAAGCGGTCTAGAGGTTACAACCCAACTAGATTCTGTGATCAATCTGCTCAACTCTTAACACCCTTTTTTATTTTTTTTCTGGGTGGGAAAATCATCAAATGATTCCTCCCGCTGTGTGGAGCGGAAGGGAGTGTCAGACTTCTACTGACTAAAAACCCACCCTGCTCCTTCAGCTGCCCTTAAGTTCCGGGGCCGCAGTATCTCGTTAGAACATTCCCGCAACCCCGTCAGGAAATGGCCCTATCGGCGTCGAGATGACAATGGAACCTGGAACTCGTCCTCGACAGCCGATGGAACTTCGTGGAGTACTTCCGTCGTTTGGCTCCAAAGCTGGACTGGGCAGGGGCAACTCTTAATAGCCAGATGCACGATGTACTCCACTACGCCAAGAATAGGCACCGAATGATAATGAAGTTAGACAAAATCCTGTAGAGGGAATTACGACCCACAGTAATGAGCAGTGATCGGTGTAGGTAGATTGAAATGGGGTCATTGATCCGAAACGTATATATTAATATGGACATTCCTCCGGAATTGGTGGATTATTAAAAAAAAACCGGAACTTATGTAGGAATTTTATTCTGCCAGAGTGGAAGGAGTCATTTGATGATTTGCCATCCTCAAAAAAAAGGTAGGAATTGTAATAAAACGCTAAAAATAAAAATTAAAGCTTCGATCGGAATTAGATTGTTTTTATTATTCAACAGATAAATAATGAATTAATTTAGTTTTTATATCTTCCTTTAAATTTTGAATTGAGTAGGAATAATATCACTACCAACATTAACAATATTTAATTGAATCCGGAAATACCGGAATTACTTTCCGGGAAAATGGCTTATCCATGTTATTCTTTCTGTGTGCATTTATGATACAAGTACCAAAAATCAATCTACCTACTCCGATCACTGGTAATGAGGCACACGACGCCAAAAGGGAGTGTTTTATATATTCTCACTTCTGGGAAATAGGCAAGCTGGATTGATCTTTAAGGTTAAGTGAAACTTGCCTAGGTTAGATTGCGGATACGTGAAAAAAGGATAGTCACCGATAGAAAAACATTGTTAAAAAAATATTTGAGAGGAGAAGGAATTAAGGACATTATTATGATTGCTTTTCAATAAAACGTCAGCTATTTCATCCAATCAACGTCCTATGCTACAGACTGGCATACGCTACGCACTTGTTTCGCAAAGATTACACTATGACTCGAACACCGCACTACGTAGCAGGTACGAGAAACATACATTATCTACCAATACGGGCATACGCTACGCAGTTGTTACAGAAAGATAGCTGTTGTCTCGTTGCTACGCCAACTCGGCCACCGCACTACGTAGAGGCTACGAGATTTGCTTTGCTACCAAAATACTGCCAGTTTACTTTTTAATAAACGTTCCATGCTACGTAGACTGGCAGACGCTACGCAGTTGTTGCAAATTGATAACATTGTTGCTACGCAAACGCTACGTAGTGGCTACAAAAATATGCTTTGCTACCGAAAGTTGGTCATTTTACGCAATTAGCGCACTTTTCTACGCAAATATGTCACGTTATAATGAAAAGATCTTTAAACACCTATGCCGTCCAAGTCTGTGATATTATGTTAAAGTTCTGTGGAATATTTTGTTATACTTAGGTACTCGACTTCAATATTTTTTTTTGTTTTCATTAAGGATTTAACTGCTATGCCGTGTTTGTTTCTTTCAATTTAATTTTATTTATTTAAAAAAAAAATCAATTCATACCATTTTATTTAGTTTTAGGTCTGTTTTGGATCCGGGACTCTGGGAAAATTCTAACGAGATACCATACCCCTTAAATGCAAGAGCAACTAGGTTAACAGGGTGAATTCCCCGAAAAAAAATTATCTGTTTTGATTTTTATGGTTAAACACGTTGTTATTTCTCTATCTACAAACCTGTTCTAAACAATCCACTCGGATGCTCTAGCCCCAGGAACCCTGACATAGTAAGCCTAGATGTGTTACATAAGGACTCACTGACCGCAACTTACAGATCGATAGCGGTGTCGCGTAACACATCTAGTTATAGGTATGTTTGAGACAGTTGTGCTAATAACAGGTCTGCGTTTGATTGTGTTTATCGCTACTGTTTGTAATTGTTATGTATGCAGAAGAGCTCTACTATCTATGAGCCTTTGTATGTTACAGCGTATAGGTTCTCACCGAACCGGGATTATGGCTATGCTATTTCTACCATTAAACTCTGGAACATGCTACCTTTTGATATCAAGAAGGCAGAATCTAAATTCTCTTTTAAGCGTAAAATGAGAAACCACTACTTAAAAGCCTGTCATTCTTAGTTTGGTTTTCGCAATAATTATAATTATTGTGAGTTCTCTTAGTCAGAAAGATTATTATAAAGCACCGTATTTATTAGTCTATTATTTTAACATATGCATGTATATTATTATTATATATATATTCATACAATATTCTTTCGATAGTGACATTTATTTTACTTGTATACCTTGTTGCATTGAGTCCGCCCATGTACCATTATTGTACATAAAGTTTAAATAAATAAATCTATGACGTAGAACTGTTATTGTATATTGTATATTGTTTCGAGTTTCAATATTTCGGCACGGTTGACGTTAAAGAAATATCGGAAACTCGAAACAATAAATACACATGGTAAATATCCCGTTTTAAGTTCTAATGATACTGTTAGTGATCATGTCAGCTTAAAAACTTATAATATTTCAAAGAGTTCGAACCCAGAGACATTATTTTGGGTAACTTATATCTTCACCTTCGCTCTCAAAACGGTGAAGAAAATCCTAGGACCTACAATTCGAAAATCTGGCCCCAGGTCTTCGAATTCCCCACCAACTGTGTCCCCACGTTGTCGTCGTGGTGGGGCTTGCGTGTTTCGATGATCTCTGGGGCCATGCCGGTAGAGGCACTCATGCCGGACGGGCCCAGAGGGAGAAACCAGACCAAGAGGGACACACCGGGGGAAAGGCGCGCCGCCTGGAGGATCGAGCAGCTAGCTCGAGCTTCTAGACGGCGCGGGGCCCGGTCTCAGAGATCGGGTCAAGGGGGAGGAAAGGTTCACTTCCGGTATGCGTCTAATCTTTAGACGTAACCGTGAAGTGAACCAGGGGAGGGGAAATGGGAGATAGGGTCGGAGGAACTCACCTCACTAAAAAAGTAACAAAAAATGGCAGACAAAGTTCTAGTAAAAACTACCCAGGCGGGTCCCAGCTGCTCCGCAGCTGGGGAGTCCCGCACCGGACACATCCGGTCAGTCCCGTCGTATTCTGGGGGGGACAGCGACAACTTTTACCCCAAATTTACCCCGGCAGTCGCCGCATTGAGCCAGGGAGGCTCACGTGCCCGTGAGGTGGAGTCGCTGGACTTGTCCAGCACGTCCACCTCACCGGCACCGAACGTTGAGCGAGCGCAGAGCGCCGCTCTGCGGAGGAAGGGGGCGCTGGTGCTCGGGTCGGAGATCGACTCGGCATCAGACGCCGAGAGCTTCCAGAGCTTAATATCTGGGAGCGCAGTCAGGAGTGACGAGGGGGGCGCCGACAGGAGGAAGGAGTTCCTCAAGCGCCCCCGCAACGACGAGTCGTCGTCGGAGGAGGGGCTTGTCTCGGCCCGCAAGATCCCCACTAGCGTGCGGGGTAAAGGCCGAGGCAAGACCTCGGGGAGGGGGCCACCCTCTGGAGAGCCCAACACTGGTCTGGCCTCGAGCGAGGCCAAACTAGAAGAGGCCGTGGCGGCTTCCATCCGCACCATCTCGCGGAAGCGCAGCCGCAAGAGCAAGGAGGACGCGATCGGCGAAGCCACGGCCTCCATCCTGGCGGCCACGCGGACTTACGGCGGGGCTCCGGCTGCAAGGGACGATATGTCCGATCTGCGGCCGGAGGTCACCCGCCTGACTGCCGCCATAGAGGCTCTCCAGAGGGAGAACGCCGCCCTCAAGGCGGACCTGGCCGCAATCCGGGGAGGCGGCCAGCGGAATGCGCCGCCGCGGGGCCAAAAGGAGAAAGGCCAGCCCACACCAGCGGAGGACTCGGTTCTCGACCTGGTGCGACAGGAGCTGGCCGCCTTCCAGCAGCGGTTCTCCGTATTGGAGAGCCGCGTGCTGCGACCCCCGCTGGCGGCGACTTCGTACGCGGCTGCGGCCGCGTCCATGCCTCCCCAGACGACGACGAGGCCGCCTCAGGCGAAGACGGCCACGGTGCGGACGGCACCAGTGACGGCGGCCCCTGCGAGGGCAAAGACGGCCCCGGCCAAGCCGAAATCGGGCCCATCAAAGCCGCCTCCGACCCCGACACCTGCGGGGCCGAAGCAGGCGGCCAAAAAGAAGAAGGCCCAGGCCGGGAACCAGCCGTCCCAGCAGCCTCCTCCAAAGACTCCTCCGGCCGGCGCCGACTGGCAAGTGGCCGGGGAGAAGAGGAAGGCTGCTGGCGCAGCCATGTCCTCGCGGCGTAGGGAGAGACGGCGGCGGCGAGACGCCGCGGCGCGACTGCGCGCCCCCAAGACCACGGCTGTAGTGATCACACTGCAGCCGGACGCGGTGAAGAGGGGCGTGTCGTACCGCGACGTGCTCGCGAAGGCGCGGCAGGTGATAGACATCACGGAGCTCGGCATCACCGGTGGCCTCCGTCACCGGGTCACTGCGACGGGGGCTCGGATGTTGGAGATCCCCGGCGCGGACAGTGGCCCTACCGCTGACGCTCTGGCCGAACGGCTCAGAGCGTCCTTAAATGCGGAGGAGGCCCGAGTCTCCAGACCCACCAAGCGCGCAGACATGCGCATATTGGGTCTGGATGACTCCGTGACGGCCGAGGAAGTGGTGGCCGCCGTAGCCAGGACTGGGGAGTGCCCTCCCGATCAGGTGAGGGCGGGCGCCCTGCGTCCTGGCCTCACGGGGACGCAAACCATTACGGTTAGCTGCCCCGTCCCGGCGGCCAAAAAGATCCAGGAGGGCCGAAGGCTCCTGGTTGGTTGAGTGTCTGCGCAGGTGAAAATCCTGGACCCCAGACCCCTGAGGTGCTTCCGCTGCCAAGTGGGCAACCATGCGGCATGCGTGTGCACCTCGGAGGTAGACCGCAGCGATAGGTGCTTCCGCTGCGGTCAGCCCGGTCACAAGGCCGGCTCGTGCTCCGCCCCGCCTCATTGCTTCGCATGTGAGGCGGTTGGCAAGCAGGCCGATCACCGGGCTGGGGGCAAGTCCTGCGCCCCACCCACCAAGGCCAGGCGCAGAGGTAGGCCCTCTGCCGCCGCCGTCACCGCCACAGCCGCCGCTGCCGCCGCCGTCACTACTGCCGCCGTCGTCGCCGAAGTCGTGGCCAAACCCCCGCGAGGGGCCCTGGAGGAGGCTGCAATGGATCCCAATTAATGGCCCCATTGCGCTTCCTCCAGGCGAACATCAACCACTGCGCCGCTGCTCAGGAACTTTTGCTCCAGAGCATGGCGCAGTGGTTGATCAACGTCGCCGTGGTCGCCGAGCCGTATTTTGTCCTGCCCAGGAATGACTGGGTGGCGGACTTAGACGGCTCGGTGACCCTCGTTTCGTCGGCCGCCGCCGGTACCCCGCCCCTCGATCGCGTCAAGAGAGGGCGTGGGATCGTCGCAGCACGGTTCAGGGAGATCGCTGTGGTAGGCGTTTATTTCTCCCCGAACCGAACTCTCGCCGAGTTCCAGAACTCCCTAACGGAGCTGGGAGACGTCATCGTCGCCTTCGGTTCCCTCCCCGCCCTCGTCCTCGGGGACTTCAATGCCAAAAATCCGGCTTGGGGTTCCCGGTCCATGGACCATGGGCGGGGCAGGATACTCGAGCACTGGGCCCGTGCGCAGGGCCTGGTGATCGAGAACCGGGGTTCTGTCCCTACGTGCGTGCGGTTTACGGGCGAGTCGGTGGTGGACGTTACGTTCGCCACCCCCAGCCTGTCACCGCGCGTCACCGACTGGCGCGTTGTGGAGGAGGTGGAGACCTATTCCGACCACCGGTATATCCGGTTCGACGTCTCCGCCCAGACCCCAGACGCGCCGGTCCGACGGGACCTGAAAGGTCCGCGATGGGCGCTGAAGCAGATGGACCGGGAGCTATTCCTGGAAGCCTCGATCGTGCAGGCCTGGGGGTCACCCCCGGACAGGCCTGCCGACATAAACGACGAGGCGGAGTGGTTCCGGGAGGCCATGTCGGAGATCTGCGACGTGGCCATGCCCCGGGTCCGGCAAGGACGCGCCCGGCGTCAGCTGTACTGGTGGTCGAGTGAGCTAGCAGCGCTGCGTGAAGCGTGCGTTGCGGCGCGACGCCGGTACACCAGGTTCCGCAGGCGCCGCACCCGACCTTCGGATGCGGCGACTGTTGAGGCGGAGCTGTACGAGGGCTACAGGGCAGCGAAGGCCGTCCTCCGAGACGAGATCTGGCGGGCCAAGGAACTGGCCCGGGAGGAGATGCTGGCGACTCTGGACGGGGACCCATGGGGCCGCCCCTACAAGTGGGTGCGAGAGAAGCTCCGCCCCTGGGCTCCCCCGTTGACGCAGAGTCTCCAGCCTCAGTTCTTGGAGGACGTGGTGAGCGCCCTGTTCCCATCGCGAGGGGAGCACGCTCCCCCGCCCATGGCTCCGTCTCCGACGGAACCTGAAGCTGGCGCAAACGCGGACCACAGCGACGACGACGTCTACGACGCTCCAGAGGTGACCGAGGTAGACTTGAGAGTGGCGGTACAACGGCTCAAGGCCAAAAATACCGCCCCAGGACCCGACGGCTTACCAGGGAAAGCGTGGGTCCTGGCCTCGGAGACTCTCGGGCCTCGACTAGGGGGGCTCTTTAGCGCATGCCTGGAGAGGGGCCAGTTTCCGCTTCGCTGGAAGACGGGAAAGCTGGTCCTGATCCAGAAAGCCGGGCGCCCTGCGGACTCTCCGTCCGCATTCCGGCCCATCGTGCTGCTCGACGAGGCGGGCAAGCTCTTGGAAAGAGTAGTTGCAGACCGCCTCCTCGGGCACCTGAATCGGGTGGGCCCGGATCTTGCGGAGTGCCAGTTTGGCTTCCGCAAGGGGCGCTCGACGGTGGATGCCGTCATGCGCGTGAGAGCCCTCACGACGGGGGACGCGGTATCCCGGGGCAGGGTCGTCTTGGCGGTGTCTTTGGACATCACCAACGCCTTCAACACCCTGCCCTGGAGTTGCATCAGGGAGGCACTCCGGTATCACCGGGTGCCGACCTACCTCCGTCACATAGTCGAGGACTACTTGACGGACAGAGCCGTCATCTACCCCGGTCACCGGGGAGAGTGGAACCGGCGAGAGATGTCGTGCGGTGTCCCACAGGGATCGGTCTTGGGGCCGCCCCTGTGGAACATCGGATACGACTGGGTGCTGCGCGGCGACCTCCCTGACGGCGTCAGCGTAGTATGTTACGCTGACGACACGCTCGTCCTGGTGCAGGGAGAGTCGCACCAGGCGGCGGCCGACCTGGCGACGCAAGCGGTTGCGACAGTCGTTCATAGGATCCGGCAGTTGGGACTCGACGTGGCGCTGCACAAGACCGAGGCCATGTGCTTTCATGGCGGTCGGAACGCGCCACGGTCCGAGTCCCACATAACGGTGGAGGGGGTTCGCATCGTCGTCGGGAGGACGATGAAGTACCTGGGACTCGTCCTCGACAGCCGGTGGAACTTCAGGGAGCACTTCCTGAGTTTGGCCCCAAAGCTGAACCGGGCAGCAGCCGCCTTCAGGCGACTCCTGCCTAATCTCAGCGGGCCAAACGCCTCCTGCCGAAGGCTGTACGCCGGCGTCGTGCGGTCCATGGCCCTCTACGGGTCCCCAGTGTGGGCCCTGTGCATCCGGACGCGACCACTAAAGTTGGTCGCATGCCAGAGGGTCATGGCTATCCGAATGATCCGGGGATACCGCACGATCGCCAGCGAATCGGCCAACCTCCTTGCCGGATTGCTGCCCTGGGATCTGGAGGCGACTGCCCTCCAGCGCGTCTATGAATGGCGTGTTGAGGCGCAGCGCCGGGGCGTATCCCCGCTGCCTCGAGAAGTCGAGGCGCGGCGGGAAGAGCTCCGGCGCGATCTCAGGGCAGTATGGAGGGAACGACTGTCGCAACCGACGGCCGGGCACGCCGCAATTGCGGCGGTAAGACCCCTCTTTGAGGAGTGGCTAGATCGGCGTCACGGCGTCCTGACCTACCGCATGACGCAGGTCCTCACCGGACACGGAAGTTTCGGGAGGTACCTGTGTCTGATGGGAAAGGAGGAAACGTCTGGGTGTCACCACTGCGAGGGTCGCCCTGAGGACACCGTAGAGCACACGGTGCAAGACTGCCCCGCCTGGGCAGAGCACCGACGTGTCCTCACGGCGGCGATAGGCGGAGACCTCTCGCGCCCGGCATTGGTCGAGGCCATGCTGCGGGGTGAGAGGGAGTGGGAAGCGGTCGCCTCCTTCTGCGAAGCAGTCATGCTTCCGAAGGAGGAGGCGGGCCGCGAGAGGGAGAGGATGGCGTCCTCCCTCCAGCCCAGCCGCAGTGGTAGACGCCCACGGCGTCGGACGTCGGCCGACGATCTCCGGCCACCGTAGGCGCGGGCATGCGGACAGCGAGTAAAGGGCAACTCGCTGTCCGACCATGGACCATGCCCGGGTCGACGGCGCGTCGTGTTCCACGCGCGCCTCAAAGAGCGTCAGCAACATGACGAGGCCCCCTCTGCAGAGGGCCGAAGCCTGCCGGGGTCGTGGGACTCATCCCGTTACCGTGGCCCCGGTATGTAAAGGGTTATTGAAGGAACACCGTGGATTTTAGTCAGTAAAAGTCTGACAATCCCTCCCACCCTGCCCGGAGTGGGAGGACTTATTTGATAATTTTACCAAGTTAAAAAAAAAAAAAAAAAAAAAAAGGTCTTCGAATTGTAGAGGGATGGGAGAGGGAAGAGTAATAGAGCAATATTTATTTATTTAAGAAGTATGGATGACTAACAGCTATTAAATACAGAAAATATTTAGAATAGTAGACCAATAGAGAGCCAATTAAAAGTCCTCACGTTTAGAGGCAGGAAAATCTTACAGTAAACACTTAAAAGGTGTATAATCTTAAGATAACCATATCATACATACAATATTCAAAATGACTAAATAGATAGCAGATATAAATAACACATACAACACAGTAACTATAGATATTAATTATTTTTGAAAAAATCAAGTCTCAGGCGTCTACTGGCTGCAATCACATTTGTTGTAAACGCATATTATTGTTGTGTATACAATGTGTAACAGAATAAACGGAATTCCTGAAAGTAGTTTAGTAGGTTCAGAATCGGCTTCTGAATCAATTTCCGTAATAAAAAAAAGGTGTTAAATTTTTCCGGAAAAATCTTTCATACAATCCTTAATTGAAGGAAATGCGCTCGTGTGCGTGCCGGCCGCTAATATTGCATGAGTGTATGCGTCTGCGTAAGGATATTGTATGACGCACATACGTTTTGCGTTTAGTAAGGATAACTATAAAAATGTCTAGGTTTGGTTTTAATTAATTTAGTTACGGATGTTGTTTTAGACTTATAATTTAATATTCTAATTGGGGTGTCTGAGGTATTGCGGTTAATCAGTTACATCTTGTTTAGCGTGCATATCTTCATTCCTTTTTCTCGCTCGAACGACTCACGATTTAACACGTCATGGTATGGCCCCTGTTAGATTCACGAGCCCACACTGGGTCCTGTTAGGATTATGTTCCATTCTATTGAGAGGGTGCTAGTTCCCCAGCAGTGTTAGATAATGTTATAGGGTGATTATGGTGTTGTTAACTGCAAATAACACTCACAGGGGTCTATTTTCAAAGTCAACCAACGTTTGCCGAGACCGGTTTGTAGATACCCATCTACAAGACCATCTTAACCTTTCAAGATTCATCTGTGTTTCGATAAAAACTTTTTACCAAAAAATTAAACTGACTCCGAAATAACACTGCAAAGTGAAAAATAACTTTAATTTCGTTAGTCGGTGTCTTTAGTTTTGTATTTTCATTTTTGGCACCGACTTCCGAAATTAAAGTTATTTTTCACTTTGCAGTGTTTTTTGGGAGCCGGTTTAATTTTTTTGGTAAAAAGTTTTTATTTAACTATTTTTAGTTGGTCGATTTTTAATTTACCTAGTTACAGAGCCTAAATGTCAACTACTTATTATCATTTACAAAATATTGCTTTTCCCAATGTTGGGCCGTTAATTGTTGAAGAGTTCTCCTGGTACTTCACCATCAGCTTCACTTCACCATATGCATTGTGACGAGCATATTGTGCTTAATAACCACATTCAAGTAATCGAAGCGGAACACATGAAATACTTATTATTCCTACTTATATATTGAGTAGTTCCAGTGGCCATCAGGTCCAATTAGAAATGGTGCTTTTCGAATGCAACTACACAAGTTACTATAAAAAATACTCAAATCACTATAGGTGTGCCTATAATATTTGAAGAGTTCCCTCGACTTTTTCAGGATCCCAACATCAGATCCTAACTTGGTGACAATGGGACCAATTTCGAAGTATACCCTTTCAAACAAAAAAAGAATTTTCTAAATCGGTTCAGCCGTCTTCGAGTAATCGGTGATAATGCATTACAAAAAACAAATAAATATACGCGTCGACTTGATAACCTCCTCCTTTTTTGTCGTCGGTTGAAAAAGTAGCTAACTGCATAGGTTCTTAAGATCGTTAGATTCTCTCAATATTCAGCATTTCAGCCATGTAAATACTTAGATTTTACGTCTTGATCATAGTAACTTAAAGCACAAAATACACATTTAATAAAGTTCTATTCATTTAAAATAATCATTTATACTAAAAAACTTTTTTGCAAAAAAATAAAACCGACTTCCATATCAAAACACTGCAAAGCCAAAAATAATTTTAATTTCGGTAGTTGGTGTTATTGGTTTTGTATTTTCTTTTTTTTTCACACCGCCTTCCGAAATTAAAATTATTTTTGGCTTTGTAGTGTTTTGATATGGCAGTCGGTTTTATTTTTTTGCAAAAAAGTTTTTATTTTCGCGCTTTTTAGTGGGTCAATTTGTAATTAATCTAGTTATAAAAGGCAAAATGTCAACTACAAAAAAAAATAAAAACGCGCGAACAAAAAACAATGCGGAGTAAACGAAAAGATCATCAATGTAAATATTTTTTTTTGACTTTTGTTGATTTTTCAGAAACGGCTTGTCCGATTTCGATAAAATTTTCATGAGACCATTTGGAAAGTATACCCTTTCCAACAAAAAAATAATTTTTGAAATCGGTTGGCAAGCGACCGAGCTATGCCCGAACAAACATAAAAAAAAAAACAAACAAACATCCGAATTGAGAACCTCCTCCTTTATCAGAAGTCGGTTAAAAAATAGCGATCACTTCAAAATAGCAAAAATAATGAGAATGTTTCAATGATAAACTTTTGTTTGTGAGATAACTTGGATATTATACAAGGCGTTTTTTTTTTTTTGTAGTATTCTTACTTGCATACCTTTCCAGATTACTTCATCAAATGTTGCAGACAAGTGGAAAATCTTGGATAGAAGATCAAATAACTTGAGATATACCTTACAATCTGCTCTAATGTTTCGTGAAAAGTTCAATGGTTTGATAAATTACAGATTATTTTGTGACAGCGTTGGACATGGTTATGTCATCTTAACTTTAACCGTTTTATTAGATTTGAATATATGAAAGCAGCAATAGACTAATGGCTAACCTGTCGGTACTGTGATCGAGAGTTCGAGGATTCGAACCCATAGACTATTGCCGTGAACCCACTCTAGATACAAGCATATTTAGCTTGTTTGGGGGATTTATTGCCGCTAACACTGTATGCCCAAGCAGACAATACCTAACACACACATACCTACATGAACTGTTTAATATAATTATAGCACTCACAAAAGGCCAAATGATAATATGATTTAGTCCTATATGGCTCGCGTCCCTAGTGAAATATAGTCCGCCATAATGTAGATATATATAACTAGTTGTGCCTGTGATTTTGCTTGCGTGGAGGTTATTCCCGCGTAAATGCCGATCCCGTGGGAATTCGAATTCAAAATAATTATTAAATAATATATATGTTCCCTATAACCTTTTGTATCTTCCAGTAAAATCAAAATTGTTCAATTAAAATTGGCACAGCGGTTCCAGAGATTTGCCCAGACAAACAAAGAGGTCGACTTTTTATAAAGTTTTTATTTTAATATCGTGTAAATAATTGTAAGCACTTGACAAAACAGTTATTTTTAATTAGTAAGTCACAGACAGAACTTAAATTTTATTTATATTTGATGATGGTATACTGTTTCATGAAAGGAGTATTTTTATTTATTTATCCTTTCATATAAATTAAGTCCCCCGGCTATGTCTGTCTGTCTGTATGATCACAGTTACGGGTTTCACCATTAGATAGTATAATTCCTGAGGAAGGTTTAGGTGTATAATTCTTCTTCTTCTTCTTTTCGAATCGATGCTCAAACGTTTTTGGACCAGTATGCAGCTACCTGAACAGCTCTGATATTGGCCTCGTTAAGATCTTGCACGGTGCAGGTGGCCGTGCAAGATAGGCATGACAAGAGGTGGGCCATATTTTGTACTGGGTCTCCAAATAAAATAAAAAGTAGAAATAACTCACTTTATAATATTAACTAATAGGTACCGAAATCCACTCGAGTGAAGCTGCGGGCGAAAGCTAATTATTTATCTTTCACTATCTTTTTTTATCATTCGGGAGAAGCGAAACTTATTTATGAAATGGTTGCTACATCACTAACTCCCTCGCTTACCCAATAATATGTGTTTTCTAATCCTTACTAATATTATAAACGCGAAAGTAACTCTGTCTGTCCGTGTGTTACGCAATCACGCCTAAAATACTGAACCGATTTAAATGAAATTTGGTACCGACATAGTCTAGAGCCTGACAAAGGATATAGGCTACTTTTTAATGCGAAAAAGGGCGTGAAGGGGTTGAAATAGAGGATAAAAGTTTGTATAGAAATTACGTCATTTTTAAAGCTAGAAGCTTGAAACTAATTTTTTAGACTTTTGATTAGATATTAATAAATACGACATTCAAAGTTGGTAAAAATTTTACCCTAAAGGGAGTAAAACTAGGTGATGAAAGTTTTTTGTGATGACGCCGGCAAAAAAGCTTATGGAGAATTATTGAAAAAGTGTAAATTAACGCGGGCGAAGCTGCGGGCAAAAGCTAGTAGTAGTATAAATAGGTGTAATTATTAATTAGATTAGGGTATGATGAGGCTGACGTACCTTTGTTAGGTAAAAACCTCTAAATAAATATAGATTTAAAAAAAATCCTTTTATTCTATTCTTTGAAAAAAGTAAACTAGAAATATGGTTAGTATTTACATTACTAGCAATCTTGTTTGCCCCTCCAACTAAGCATGTTTGTGTTTAGAGTGCGTTTACAAAAAAATTGATCAATCGTGTGCCTGTATGTCGGTCTGTCACTGCCAATTTATTTTTAATTATTATTATAGTTGACAGGCTTGCGTTTGACCACAATCTCACTTGATGTTAAGTGATGATGTGGCTGAAGATGAAGCACGCTTGCCTAGAAGTAACCTATTCACTCTTGACATAAAGACTCCTAAGTTCTCTAAGTCTTTTCCTGATAGCTATTATCAGGAAAAAGACTCCGGCAGAGAATTCCACTCCTTAGAACACATCGAAACTATTCCCAAAACGATTCTTTTGTATGGGTGGGATGTCCACCATGTAACGATGGTGCATCGCCGTTTGCCTTGTAGTCCGATGATGGAACATTCTATTACGGAATACAGAATACATTCTGTAAAGACCGCCAACTAGGTCAAAATGGCAAACCAATTGAAAAAAATCTTGATACGGCATAGCAACATCACGAGCCAGTGGAGTCCAGTCTCTTAACAAAACTAGTTAAATTTTAATAATTCAACACTTTTATGATCGAAAAAAATATACTATTAATTGCCAATAAATTCATTGTTAACATAACAAAAAATGTATAACTAATACGTTACGTCATTTGATGATTAAACAATATTGTGCAATATTTTAGGGTAGGTACATACATCTAGATTAGTTTTTAGTTATCAGAAGTGTTTTGAACTTTTGGTAAAATACAGCTACTTTGTGATATGACTTTATTATTGTTTTTCATGGGGAAAATGAATTAAGTGACTGCACTAGGTGGAGCAAAATAGAGTTTCAGACTTTTACTAACTAAAAACCCACGACGTTCCTGCAGTTACCCTTGCATTCCGGGGCCGCGATATCTCGTTAAAACATTTCTGCAACCCCAGAAAACCATAGCCCTATTTTTCTTAGAGGCGCGCGTGGAACACGACGCGACTTGCCACCGACCCAGGCCTGGTCCTTACCCGACGGTAAGCTATCCTTGCTCACCGTCCACAAGCCCACGCCTAATGAGATAAACCTTTATCAAAGGTGAACTTGGAGGAAGATATCGACTAATGATTTAAAATAAATGGTACTATCACCACAATTATTAAAATCCTGATCACGTTTAAAAATGGTTCAATTTCTACAAAACATTAAATTTAACATTCCATCAAACTATACGGGCGTGCTCAAACAGCACTAATCTTCTATCAAAATTCTAATACCTCTAGACGTGGTATATTTTCACTCACTCACAAAAATAATAAGACATAGACAAAAAAAATGTAGCAACAAATGTTTTTGCTTATGAAAGCAAACGGCAAATGTTTATGTTTATTTTAAATTCGTAAAGTCCATCCAAAGGTTGTGTGGAAGATATTGCTATCAGCGATAAGACCGCCATTGTAACATTGTAAAACATGTGTATTTAAATTTTGACGTACAATAAAGTATATTCTATTTATTCTTAGTAACAAATAAATTTCAAACTTTGAAAATGGAATGACATGTTAATTCTGTGTTATAGGCTTATTTATTTTAAAATATACTCTTTGATTAAATCTTTGATTTGATTTAAATACAGATTAGCAAATTTAAATTACGTGCCTATAGATTTGAATAAGGAATCTGAATTATAATTCAAACTTAGCATATACCTACGTATATTAATGATGGTATCATCTTTTTATGAACAGGAGAAATAAAGATTATTTTAATTTTATAAAAAGTACCTATATCACACAACCATTTCTCTCAAAACGGTAAAGGAAAACCATCGTGAGAAAAGTCTTAGGACCAAAAAATCTGATGACATGCGAAATCCAGCCCACATGGAGATAATGTCTCCTAGCTGTGGGAATGTTATAGACTGGTTACATATTTTATAAAATCAACTTATCACGGTAAGAATATAAACTAGATGAGGCCAGTGTTTCCTAACTGACTACTCTGAGAAGAAACACTGAAACAAACTCGGAGAAAAACGTCTCTTTTAAAGTCCATACAATCTCAATCAAATCATATGAAAGCTATGTAGGTTAATGTCTCTGGCGCCTTTTAGAGGACAGAATAACAAGGATTTGAGCAGACCCGTCCAAACAGTGCAATTTGTCAGCTATCGTGGTTCTAAGTTGAGCTTATCGCGTAGCTCAACTTAGAACCGCGATAGCTTTAAAAGCGGACTTTAAAAGAGACGTTGTTCTCCGAGTTTGTTTCAGAGTTTCTTCTCAGAGTAGTCAGTTAGGAAACACTGGCCTCATCTAGTTTATATTTACAAAAAAAAATTACATGTAAAAGTGTTATTTAATAACCAATTTGCAAAATAAACTTCGTTATTTCATTATTACTTCAATCAATAAGCCACATTACAACCCGGAAAAAACACGACAAATATTTAAAGTCCCTATAGAATAAATCTTGGTCTATTATAGCTTCAAAATACTCCATTATAATAAACTTGGCATTTGTAAACATATTAAAAAATAACTCTTTTGAGTCTTAATGCAATCTTGCATATTTAAACTTCAAGTTTTTTTGTTGTTTATTGTAATGTAAAACAAATGTCACACGAGCCAGATTCTTATCACGTTAATATTCGGTAAATTTATTATATAATAAATTAGGTCTAGTGCAGCCGTACCAGATATTACTAGATTAACTAGATTTTTTTGGCAAGTAATTTGAGAAGGACAGGTCTCACATCAAATATTGGGCGGTTAAGATAATCTCTGTTAACAGATACTTATATAATTCTATGTTCAAAAATAAAGAAATATCTGGTATCACCAAACCGCCTGCTTTTTAATTTTCAATTTTTTTTTATTCCGGTTCAGCCCACACTTGACCGAGGTCAAGAGTCGGCTGCGCCAAGTTCCAACTACTACTCCTGCGTTATCTCTCTCGTACATACACTTCGCGTGACCCAAGGGCTGGCTTTTACCTTGGACAGAGGTTAAGCATTGCCATACAACGTGGCAATGCCGCCAGTCTTTTGGGCACATTACCAGTGGACAGCGATGCGCACGAATTTCTGGATGCTATATTTTAGTTTATTTTTAGGTGTGTATATGTAGTTAAGGGTTTTTATTTAATTAAAGTTACAGACGTTATTTATAAAGTTAAACCAATATAACATTTCAACTTTCAATTAGCCTCGAATCTCTTAAAAAGCCATAAAAATTGACATCATTGTGAAATCACGTTGACAACAACGGCTACAGAAAACGCCTAAATGTATTTTTAAACATTTTGTGGGTAAAATTCTGAATACTCTCATTTCTTTTGTAACAACGCTAAGTGAAATTGGGAAATCTTACACAATACGTTTAAATGTTAAAAAAAATTAAACTTTCATTAGGTACAAGCATTAGACTGAGTTTGATTCCCCGGATCGGGCAAAGGGTTATGAGGTTTTTCCATATATAATATCTCAGTTGTAGACCATTGCGTATTAAAACATGCGTTTATAAGTCGATTAAAACTCAACAACATTTTGAAAAGTGAGTAATTTTTATACGTAACAATAAAAACAACTTAAACGTTACGCCAATAATTATGAAATACACAGATTTTAAGGAAATAGACAGTGAACAGTATGTAAATTATGTGTATGTAGCGTGTGTGTGTGTGTGTGTGTGTGTATGTGTGTATGGTGTGGATATCTGACTTTTTGTGTTGATGAGTGTATGTACGAGTATATCTCACTGGCACTAGATTAGACCTATGCACAGGATATATATTTACTTTGTACTTAATTTTCAACCGACGACAAAAAAAGGGAGGAGGTTATCAAGTCAACGAGTATATATATATATATATTTTATGTATGATCACCGATTACTCGAAGACGGCTGAACCGATTTAAAAAATTCTTTTTTTGTTTGATAGGGTATACTTCGAAATTGGTCCCATTGTTACCAAGTCAGGGTCTGATCATGGAATCCTGGAGAAATCGGGGGAACTCTTCAAATATTATAGGCACACCTATAGTGATTTGAGTATTTTTTATAGTAACTTGTTGCATTCGAAAAGCACCATTTGTGAAGTGGACCTGATGATGAAGACCACAGATGGCCACTGGAACTACTTAATATATAAGTAGGAATAATAAGTATTTCATGTGTTCCGCTTCGATTACTTGAATGTGATTATTAAGCACAATATACTCGTCACAATGCATATGGTGAAGTGAAGCTGATGGTGAAGTACCAGGAGAACTCCTCAACAATTAACGACCCAACATTGGGAAAAGCAATATTTTGTAAAGGATTATAAGTAGTTGACATTTAGGCTCTTGTAACTAGGTAAATTAAAAATCGACCAACTAAAAAGAGTGAAATAAAAACTTTTTACAAAAAAATTAAACCGACTCCCAAAAAACACTGCAAAGTGAAAAATAACTTTAATTTCGGAAGTCGGTGCCAAAAACCAAAATACAAAACTAAAGACACCGACTACCGAAATTAAAGATTTTTTTCACTTTGCAGTGTTTTTTGGGAGACGGTTTAAATTTTTGGTAAAAAGTTTTTCGTTTAATAAATTACCCGCGCCATAATAATAGATATGTAACAAAATTCTGCTAACAGGTACTGTAGCGAAACTTCTGTTATTTTCAAGCTAGACAATCAACTTGAAAGACGAAGTTAGCCGACTGTTCAGTTTAAAGTTACTTGATAGCTATTTAGAAAAGCCACATAAGGGTTAGTTAGGTTAGTTAGTTAGT
Source organism: Tholera decimalis (assembly GCA_943138885.2). Lineage (NCBI taxonomy): Eukaryota > Metazoa > Arthropoda > Insecta > Lepidoptera > Noctuidae > Tholera > Tholera decimalis. The sequence goes on along the minus strand of OW964557.2, from coordinate 2,648,245 downwards.
CCTTTAGTAAAGCCACATTAGGGTTAGTTAGGCTTTTGGGTTCCGGGAATGCAAGAGCAACAAAAGGAACAGGCCGAAATTCTAAGTACATTCCTAGATTTTTGTTAGTTCATACGAGTAATCTGAAACGAGGAATTTTAAAACCAGTCTTGCTATGAGTATTTCAATTAGTTCATAAATATGTAAATTCGTCATGATTTCAATTTGTAAGAAATAAAGGCATATTTTTTATTTCTAGTTAATCTTGTAAAAAAAAAAACGTAGAGCCTAGATCCCACAATACAGGGAATCTAATTTAAAATCTAGGATCACAACAATCATGGACAATAACTGTTACAAATATTTTTTATTTTTTCTATATACAACGTGTAACGGAAACCCCATATCTATCAAAAAGAGCTGAAGACAATATCTGGTATGGAGTCTCTATGCACAGTTTCAGCACAAAATAACTGACTCAAAGAATTGATACCAAATTATTGGTTTCATTCTAGGTATTTATGATGTCAAAAGAAACCCTAACTATTTTTTCGTGTTCTATCCATATAAATTATCAAAATAAACCAAACTTAATTATTGACGAAAATGAGAGTCCTTTACAGCCCAAAAAAAATGTAACTGAAGTATTTTACAACCACGAAAAATTGGTGATGATAAAGTTAGATATGTCGTAAAGGACTAATCTTGATCATCAATGGGTAGTACAAGTCAATTAAATCAGAGACTAAGGGGGTAAAAGGAACAAAAACCTAAAGTTCTAAATAGAAATTCCTCTACAATAGGTAGTAAAACCAAGTGAAAAAATGTATTTTTATTATGTTTTATTTATTATTTAAATATTAGTAAAAAAAAGTATCAAAAATGTTATTCTAATAGGAATTCAAAATTTAAACAAAATATTATGCAACTTTTTTAAATTTAAATCGCCAGTAATCGTTGCGATACTGAAAAACAACTCAAGTTTTAGAATAATCAGCTAATAAACTAATCTACTAACTAGTTTTTTTTTTACAATTAATGCAACTCAAACAACAGAACGTACTTTAACATAATAATAAAGTTAAAATAGCCAAAATAATAACAAATTTTGCCCACCAGAGTTCAAAACTCAAACAATTGACATTCTAAAGTATTAATCAAATGACAAGAAATTTCAGTCTTCAAAATTATAGTAATGAAACTTAGGCCTAGCTTTTGATCCGCAGATAACTCAACCAATGGTTAAATATTTTAACCAATGTTTGCAAACGGTAAAATACCATGTTTCTTCATTTGTTAGTCTCACAAATGGTCAAATAAGTAGGATAGTTAATTATTAGACCATTGTAAGACTAACAATTGAGGATAGCGATTAGGAATACAATTAGGAAAATTTAACCATTGGTTGAGTTATCAAAAAACTGGGCCTTAAACAGTAAAATCTTAGAGATCATTTGTGTCGATATTGTCTTCCTCGTGAGTTTCAGAAAGACTGTCTTTAACTGTCCCTAAGGACGGTAGATCTAAATACTCCTTATGAAATCGGTTTGGTATAGTACCGTTAGTACATAAACGCTTTAAATCGTTATACTTGGCGACCGGTATAGGGTTAGGTTTGTCATAAAGCGTTGATATACCAATATATCCTTTATATTCATCATATAATGTTACTACCTGAGCGTCTTCGTTTTCTTTCATTGAATATTTTCCTTCCATACTTTTAGCGTTATTTTTCTTGAATGGGATAATGCGCATTGCTTTTAGCTGTATTTTTCTTTGAGAAATATTGGTAAATTTTTCAGACACCAAGCTGTCCCAATTGAGAAAATCGGAGTACTCCAAAACATTAATTTTGTATGATTCAGGACGTTTTCTTGCAGATTCTATATACGTCGGCCATTGACTTGGACTCCATACAATAATAATTCATCTAACCTCGCGTTCAATGATTGCATGCATTGAATCGACGGGCATATAAGTATGCCCATGTAGTAAATAATTGATTTGTACTACTTCAACGTTTTTTGAGTTCTGTAAAAAGTAGTGTAGGGCTGTGAGAACTATTTTATTTCTGTTCTGCCTCGGGCAAGAGTCGCAATAAAGTAAAAAAAAATACCAGGACGTTTATCAATTTCTAGTAGGAATGTTTATACATTCCTACAAGTAGCAATTTCATTGCCACCTCTTTTTCCATCGTTTTCTACCCATATGAAACAGTGTCCTTTTTCGGTTTGGCTTTCATAGAGTGTACAGTTATAAACGGCGTATTTCCTAGAGTAATATAACAACAAACTCTCTCCATGAGGAGTATTAAGCACTTTTGCAGGTCAAAGCTAACTGTGAGCGTATCGTTGAAAGTTGATTTCTGATGAATTTTAAATCCTTGGTAGCTAGCCTTTTTTTCCTCGAGATGAACAGCCATGTCCTTGATTTCTTTTTCTGATAATAATTCTGTATTTTCAGCTTTTGTACATGTGGCACATTTGTCTTTTTTTGGTGTATGAAACCGAATATTGTAATCATCGTTAAATATTTTAATAAGAACTTTTTCACTCAAGTGTAATTTAGAATCTTTTTGGCAGTGTTTGAGATAAATCCTGAATGTAGCATTTTTAAATTCCTGAGGTAAATACAGATATGAACTCTTTTTACGAGAATAATGGGAAGGAACGGCTGGAAGGCTTTCGATAAAAGCTTTTGCGTATGCTTTATCTTCATCACTAAATCACTATATTTCTGTGCATGGCATGTTCTCTTTTCTACGCTTGCCATATTTTCGTGTGCATTTTTTACTGTATATAAAATAAACTTTTGGGTAATATCTAATGTGTTCATCAAAAACTTTTGACATACTGGTCTCTTTTTTTTTTTCTCTGGGTGGAGAGGAAGGGAGTGTCAGAAACTGACTAAAAACCCACCCTATTCCACCCAGCCGCGGTATCTCATTAGCACATTCCCGCAACCCCGGAAGGACTGGTCTAGAGATCCTTCAACTTCGTTTAAAATGTAATCAAGTCAACCTGTCGCACACTTCTTTGCGCCGTCGGCAATAAGAACGAAACTTTAATTGTGTTTTTGTTAAAATTAGGGTCGTAAAGAACAATAAATAAAACAAACGTCCTTTACGCCCTAATTACGTAAGTTAAAACAAAGCATATATTTGGTCGTAAGGGTTTCTATTATAAAATAACATGTTTACGACCTTTTGATTTGTAATAGTAATTATTATTTATAATGTCGTATAAAAAGTTTAATGCAAAAATGAGGAATACGACCTCTTAAGTAATTAAAACATGACTTTACGCTCCCTATTGAAACATATTTTTACGATACATCCCAAATAGTAAAAAAATCGTGCTAGAGATGTTGGAAAGCCAGGTCGTAAGGGGCTTTTTTTTTTAAGATAGAATTTTTTTTAAAACTACCAATCGATAGAGCCTGCGACGCTGATTCCAAATATATATATAACTCAATTTCGGCAAAATGTCCTTTACGACAATTGAAATTTCCGGTATCGATATATTTCTTGAATACCAATCATAACAAACGTGTCACAGCACTACGAGGGTCAATAACTTTCCACGTCACTTGCCAATAACACGATAATTCTTTTCGTTATTCTTAATTTGAAAAATTCGGTCTCTGGTATTGTGTATTGGAATTTGTGTTCTACAGACGTAGACTTAGGATTACAAAACCCTTGCCATATCGTTTGTTATCATCCAAAGAAGCCATGCACTTGGTATGTATATACCCTTTAAATTACACTTGTATATAGAACTAGCAATGTGGGTAGAATTCACATTACTACTCCAACTAATCTAAATATGCTTGTGTCTGGAGTGGGTTCACGACAATTGTATCATGGGTGGGGTTCGAACCCGCGATCTCTAGATCACAAGTCAGTAACAGTATTTGATCAGTGACAGTAAAATGAACAGGCAACATTTATCTGACTGAAGTGACTTGCAACCTATCCAAAATTAAATGAATATCCAGTCATAGTTGATGTTAGCTACTGCAATATTCCAGGTAGAATCATCGATTATGTCCCGGAGTACCGAGTCCTCAAAAAATATCAAAGCAACCTCCTCCTCCCTCTACGACCTACCTTTGATACTAACGTAATATCGGACCAGCTCTAAATTAATAACGTCCAGTTGTGATAAAAAATCTAAACTAGATCCATCAGATTCCCAGCTAACCGTTGTAGGCCTGCTTGCCAACCTATCATAAAGTTTTTTTTATTACTGGCTGATAACTCGTTTTAGATTTTAAAATAATCATAAATAATTTATTTTGTATTTTTAAATTCCATTAATTTTGAGTCATAATTAATAAACGAGTAGTAGGATACAAAAATATTCATGAATGTTATTTTCTTAATTAATTTTACCTGTTTGATATTTTTGAAACAAGTCCATATATTTAGAAAAGATAACATCTGACTTCAACACGCTAGATAAAAATCTAGCCGAGTTAAAATCCATCTAGATTTAATCTCGAGTGCCAAATCGTATGATAAGAATCCAATCTCAAAATGTCTACGTTTTGGTCTAGCTTCCATTAAGCAAGTGGATCTTGAATTAGCATTAATAACTGGCTTGCTTAAAAAAAAACGATTCTGGCTAGACAATGTCCATTATCACAACATTTATATGTAGTTATGTAACGCTAAAAATAGAACAATAGGATCATTTTCCTTATATACATTTTTTTTCATATACTTTCTTTTTTCCAGCTACGAAGGTTCATAGAAATATATATGTAAACATTATAAGTAACTTTAAACTAATATACAGTATGTTAACTAAAAGAGGGCGTTCCCGTTAACCCGCAATAGTGTAGCATCCATACATGCTAAAAAAATATTACCATTCGAAAACAAAATGTTTTTATATCAAAATATTCACTAAAAATATTAAATTGATACGTAAAAGAAACACTCTGTACACGCGTACTTGAAGGACGGCAACGTCGCAATTTATTTATGAATGACGGGCCGCGTGTGCGGTGAACTAATTGATGTGCTTATACTGTTGCGGGTTAACGGGAACGCCCTCTGTTAGTTAACATACTGTATAATGAAAAAACCTGATTAATTCATGAAAATAAATAATAATAATAATAATATTCCACAACTTTTCACACAACGCCATCTAGTCCCAAACTAAGCAGAGCTTGTGGTATGGGTACTAGACAACTGATAAACATACATATATATTTCTAAATACATACATATTATAGATAAATTACACCCAGACAAAGAACAAATGATCGTGCTCATCACACAAACATTTGTCTTAGGTGGGAATCGAACCCACGACCTTGCGCATAGCAGTCAGGGCCACTGACCACTATACTATATAGATAATATGTCGATGTAGTAGGATAACACCTGCCCTGCCGAGTCGCGGGAATGTCCTAACAAGATACCGTAGCTTCGGTCCACAATGGCTACTGAAGACACAGGGTGGGCTTTTAATCAGTAGAAGTCTGACATACTGTGACTGAGTTCGATGACTTCTTCCTACGCATTCACGCACATGACATGCAAATCACCTATGTTGGGGTAGCTTTCAGTCTCTAGGCGGGGGAACGACTCTATAGAGCGGCTGGTCGTTTATGGAAAGGTGGAGGGAACCAGGTCGCGTGGCAGGTCACCAATGCGCTGGACTTACCAGGTGAAATGAGCACTGGGAAGCGGCGTATCTGAGTGCGCCAAGCACTCTGCCAACAGGGACAGATGGCGGGAGATCGTGCGAAGAGCTGTTTCCGCCCCTACCACCAACGCGAAAGCCTCAACGTGACCACGACCGCTTTATCAAGAGCAAAGCGACAAGGAAGCTTCTACTTCTAACTGGATGCGGCTGAGTTTTAGTGTTTTACACGGAACCTCTGCCTATCTGACCTCTACAACCCAGTAACTGGGTAACACAATAACCTTTGCTGGACTAGTGTCAGATTTACGTGCGTCCGACTACCCGTAATGACTTTTAAAGATGCCTCAATGACAGCCATGCTTTTTGAAGCAAGGAGGTATCACACCGCCAATTTCCAAACTCCGGGTTACTACAGAGCAATTCTTCACATGCAAATGCAAATATAAATACATACTTAGTACACTGAAGTAGTCGGCCACGCGTCTACATCTACATAGTTGCGTGGGGTAGTCACCTTGACACGAGACATGTGTAGCCGATTCATATCTAATGACCAATCTTCACTACTTTGTCGTAAACAAATAGTTGTTGATTAGAGACGTAGAACAAATACAAATCAAAACAATGTGACAAGGTCTGTGTCACTATTTATCTTCGCAGATATAGAATACTGAAGTATATGAAATCTACCAGGTACTGAGAAATTTGTGGCTATTTAATAACACGGGTCGGTCGGTTTTCTATAGATTGTACTTCGAGGTGTGTGCGCAGGAGCTCCATGACCTGATCCCTCCATCTCCCTTTCACTACCAGTCTACCAGGCGCACGGCTGGGTACCACCCACACTTGGTTGATATACCGTCTTGACGACAAGACGGTATATCAACCAAGTCCAGTCTCTTTCAAACATTCCCATGTCATTTTTGCTGCACATATAGGTTTGATATTTTTTTTATTATTTACAATTCCATGTATCGACAGAAAAATATTTGTAAAATTCATAAAGCTGTTCACAGAATACATCTTTCTCCAAAGTTTTAACTGTGTAGTCCTAATATTTTCAGAATAAAATGGCTGTGGCATACGGACGGACAGACAGACTTACAATTATGGAACCTTAAAAAAATTTGCGACTAAACTAATATTTTTATAATCATCAAACTAAATAAAAATAATTATGTGCGAATTTTGATCACTGGCCGCCTACTAATTTGAATACTTTAATGGCTTTTATTTGATTGTTTTGCTTTAATCACTTGTTTCTCAAATATGTTATATTTAATTACTTCACTGCTGCAGTTAACTTGCTAAGCAAGCTTATTTTAAGATTTAAAAAAATATAGAAATGGTCTTACGACGGCTGGACTTAGATTGTACCAATTAGCCATTTCTTCAATAAATCTTGGCCTCAGAAATAAAAGGAAGGTAGGTATCGATGGAAAACAATTATTATTTTCCAGGTCAATGCTTTATTAGTAGCACAATACAAATAGGTTATCAGCAGCAGTACCTACAATAGGTACATACTGTCAAATGATATCTCACCTTCACCAGGTCAATGAGCATTGAACTCAATTATATTTTTCTCTATCTCTAAGCCCTAGTTTCTCGAAACAAAGTTACCTATTACAACATTTTTGTAGCGCGTACATTCATTGAGTCATTTTTTTCTCAGGGGGTAAATGACTTCTCTCGCTCTGAGTGGGGCGGAAGGGAGTTCCAGACTTCTACTGACAAAAAACCCACCCCATTTCTTCAGTTTCCTTTGCATTCCGGGGCTGCTGTATCTCATTTGAATATTCCCGCAACTCAGGCAAGCATTGGCCATATTGGGACCTATCATATGCATGCTCTGACTGCTCTTTCAGGCACACATGGAACACGACGCGCCGCTGTCGACTTACCGCAATGTGAGCTACCACTGCTCGCTGCTCGCAAACCCGCGAATAAAGTTAATTATTCAAGCTTGTAATCCCACAAGCTTAATTAATTTACTCTACGTACGATATTTTTAGCCGCCAATACTAAATTTAAGCGATGATTTTGTTATAACGCATGTACCTATATCATTGATGCCGATGTGTATAAGCGAAAACGTATATTTATGAACAATTCCCATTCTCCATTGTAATTTTTATTGAAAATAGGTTCGCGTTTGACCACTATCTCACCTGATGGCAAATGATGATGTGGTCGATGATGGAGCACGCTTACCTAAAAGTAACCTATTCACTCTTGACTTAAAGACTCCTAGGTTATAGCTATCGTGAAACACAGACTCCGGCAGGGAATTCCACTCCTTAGCCGTACGCACAATGAAGGTATTCCCAAAACGTTTTGTGCGTGTGGGTGGGATGTCCTCCATGTAACGATGGCACTTTTTTTTTTTTTTTTTTTTTTTTTTTTATTGGAAATAGGTTCGCGTTTGACCACTATCTCACCTGATGGTAAGTGATGATGTGATCGAAGATGGAGCACGCTTACCTAAAAGTAACCTATTCACTCTGGACTTAAAGACTCCTAGGTTATAGCTATCGGGAAACACAGACTCCGGCAGGGAATTCCACTCCTTAGCCGTACGCACAATGAAGGTATTCCCAAAACGTTTTGTGCGTATGGGTGGGATGTCCACCATGTAACGATGGCGCTTCGCCGTTTGTCTCGTAGTTCGATGATGGAACGGGCTTGGCGGAATTAGATTGTGTAATTCCATCGCACACTCTCCGAAATGTAACCGATAGAAAATCGATAGAACAATGATGCTTTAATCCACCCAATACTGTCGAAAAATATCGTGTACAAACAAACTTTTCGCTTTATAATGTTAGTAGAGATGCATAACACACAAAATACTTGAGTCATAGAAATGGAAAGAAGCTTATTCTTGTCTCTCATATCACATTGTTTAAAAACAAATGCTCATTTTTTTTTTCTTTATAAAACATAATCATAATGATTATGTTTAATCACAATGTTACGAGTCTTCGCATTTTTTTTGTTCCTAGGACATGTCAATTTCATCATAATGATTTCCATCACCGTTTTAAAAGCAGTGGTGCTGAGATAAATAAGCCCACAATGGTGACCGACAGGGTTCGGGGGATGATTAGTTTACATGAAGTAATGCACCTGACTTTGAACTGAATTTGAGACTTTTGATGCCTACACATTCCACAAAATTTTACGAGCAGTCGTTTACGGTGCAGGCTATTCGATTGTGGAATGCATTGCCGGTGTCAGTAAGACAAGCTGTCCCTCACTGTTTTTAAAAGCTTGGTTGCCAATCATTTGCTTTCAAACTTATAATTTTTCCTTTGTTTTTCTCCACACGATGTTAAAGAACACATTATATATTTATTTATTTTATGTACTTATGTATTGTATATATATATATATATAATTATATTTCTTAGTTTTCCGTTTTGATAAATATTTGTACAGGAGTACACTAATATAGCCCTCCGCATTTCAATTAAAGCTCTTAAAATTCTTCCAAAGGTTGTCTGGAAGATTTCGCTCTCAGCGATAATACCGCCATTGTAACCAATTTTATTTACAGTAGTAGTATATTCGAATCCACGACCTGCAATCCGAAGTCGGGCCCGTGTTATAAAGAGAAAATATAATATTTTTTTCAATAATATGAACATAAACTAAACTATGACTTTTTTTATTGATATTAGGCTCCCGTTTGATCACCATCTCATCTGATGGTAAGTGATGTTTATGACATTGACAAAAGTAATTTATTATTCAGATAGGTATTTAAATGATCTTGCTAATGTTTTATTTTGTAATTAATTCTAAACGCTTTTTATAATTTACGACCGTGTCTCGTAGTTTTCTAAATTATTTTTTATGGTAGTAAACTAGTTATGTATTTTTTGTTTCTTTAGTAAAACTCGCGTTGTATGGGAAGAATAGTCCTCTTAACCGATTTCGGTCACGGCGGCCGGCGGTAATTGATTAGCCATCTGCGCTGGAGATATTATAGTGCACAAGTATGTGCGCTGGCACAGGCACAGCTCCCTGTTCCTTTACTCTCATTGTCCGATGGGACGGCAATCCGACACGACCGGAGAGTGATCAGAGGCAGGACCAGCTTAACGTGCTTCCCGGGGGTTATCACACTAACAACTTTCAAACTCCGGGCGTCTACTAAGAAATTTCTAACAGAAAAACCCATAAGCACTTGCCTGACCCGGGAAAAGAACCCGAGGTCTCTTGCTAAGCAGTCGCGCTTGCACCCACTAGGCCAGTCAGTTATAGGGAATGGGCAACTATAGTATACCTATACCCGGACTTTTAATTCGATGCAGTAACCTGACATAAGCTAGTCTCACTTACTAAAATAATGATACCCGATTTAACCTAATAATGAGGGGATTCGATCAATCGAATAATAAATGAGCAATTTTTAATCGTGAGAAATATAAAAAAAGATTAAATTTATACCATTATCTTTTATTTTGAAGTAGTTAGTAACTAAATTTTACTTTAAATAAATCTATTTTTATTAAAAAATATTCATATCTAACCAGACGTGACAAAAGCCACTCTTGGAAATTGTTTCATGTGATGAATATTTTAATAAAATGCGCGAGATTTCAAGTAAAAAGACTGCCCCCGCACCACTGCGACCTAAACCCCGTTGGAATGGGGATACAAGTACAGAGGCCTATTGAAAGAAAAAAATTATCACGATCTATTCGTTTTAATTTCTCGCCCCTTTATAATCACATTTTACTTTTTGTTATTTTCACACAATATTATTAAAAAAAAATTGTTTACTTCGTTATTCGATTTTATTCCTGAATCGATTAATTTAGTTATATCACAATTTCGTAGTCGTTATTATCTGACAACTCAGAAACTGTCAGTCTACTGCATCGAATTAAAAGTCCGGGTATAAACAGGGCGACTACTAAGATTTAGAATCAACACTAGTGACCACCAGAAGAAAGCGGAGTCAATGACACTCAACAAGTACTAGTGAAACCATTAAACTGTCCAGGATTCAGAAAAGAACATTGTAGGACTAAGAAACAAATTTAACACTGATGTTGTTAAATATGACACGTATTTTTCTAAAACATAAATAGTATTTTTTTTTTCTTTCTAAAAAGTAGTTGTCGTATTGCAGTACTCGTCAGATTATCGCGAACAGCCCGCCTGTAAATCACCCTAACAACGGAGACAACGCTGCAAAATCGAGATACCACAATCATATAAGTTTTTAAGCTAACACATTTTATACCATAATCATAACATTTATTGTTTCGGAAACTCGAAACAATAAATACACTTGATAAAAACACTGCTAAACCTAATAATGTACGTAAAAAAAACTAACAGAAACACAGCAAGGTATAGTCGACGTGACAATGATTGCCGCAATCTTTCAATGAAGCGATGATGCGTACAAATGTTGGAGCGAATTGGAGCATCCGTCAGCGGTGCGTAGGCGCCACGCTTTCTTTCGAAGACAGAACGGGCGGTTTATTAGTCCAACAACTCCCTTCTATCTCCACGTTAACGTTGTAAGTTCTTTCATGTCGCAAATATTAGAGATTTGATATCATCGGGACATTTGAGACTTTCAATGCCTGCACATTCCACCAAATTATATGACTTATCATTTATATTGCAGGCTATTCGCCTTTGGAATGGATTGCCGGTTTCAGAGAGTCAGTAAGACAAGCACAGTCACTTGCTCCTTTTAAAAGCTGATGCCAATCATTGATATAAAAATGTGAACCTCATTTATATTAACCTCTTCGATATTGATCGAAAGCTACCTTGTATTTCTCTCCATATGACATTTTGGGGATATGCGGAACAGGGTGTAAAGTATCGCAATCCCATTGAAAAGGGAGGATCCTCCGACCAGACAGGTGTTTTTGTCTGGTGGGCAACTGTCCGATGTTTGTGATCGGGTGATTTGTATGTAGGCTAGTTGAGAAGTAAACTTTGCTTGCGCGATACAGGATTTCTATCGTTTAGTTTGTATGTTGCGAGATAGATGTCGCTACAACATTAAAAACACATAATATTATATATACATGTATCTTACATATTTAAAGTACACTGACTTTGCCCTTCCCTCTTTATTTTATGTTTGGTAAGTCCATCCTAAGGTTGTCTGGAAGATGTCGCTATCAGCGATAAGACTGCATTGTAACTATAGGTTAAGCTCTATTGTAGAACAGGTGTGTTTAAATTATTGGTGTACAATAAAGAATATTCTATCTAATCTTCTTAGTCTTTAAAGCAAGAGTAAATAGGCATCTTCTGGGCTCGCTCGTTCCATCGTAGACCTCATCTATCGCTTACCATCAGGCGAGATCGAGGTCAAGACTGGGCTCATCCGGAATAAAAAATAAAAAATGTCGGAGTCGACTTTCAATCTGCCCGGATCTGACCTCCAAGACAGATTTTCTGGCTTTCGACTACCCAAAACGAATGTCAAAGAAATCTATATTTTATAATCTATCTCTACACCTAAATCCAGTGATGCAATGTTATATGACCTCCGAGTTCATTTTGGTTTTTCTGAGGGTATTTAGCTACGAGACATCGGCCTCTTCCTGTTTAGATTGACGTGTGAAAGTGTTATCTTTAATCTATTCACATAATTAATACCTTAAATGTACATAAAAAAGTATAAAAGTGGTGATAATAAAGTAACAGAACTCAAATCAAAGATTTTAGGAATTATTTTTGGTTTCTTAACGCAAAGCTTCAAAACTACCAGCAAACATAAACATCCAGCGGCCTTAGTATGAGTTTGCGATACTATTATCGTGTTCGAAAACTATAGTTTTGTCTCTTTCACACTAATCTGGTACGTGTGAAAGAGACAAAGCGATAGTTTTCGAAAACGACAAAAGTATTTCAAACTCATACTAAGCACACAGTATCAACAGGTTGAAATGGTCCGTCTGCATCAAACGTTAGTTTACAATATTTAGATTAACACGATAACACTAAATTCCTTGTGGATGAAATCACGGCGCAGGCGCATCTAGATAAAAATAAATGGAATGGCCCAAGTGCGTCAAAAATATGAATATCAGACTAACTTACTTACTCAGATTTGTTATATCTAATCTTTTTTTTATTATTGATAGGCTCGTCGCGTCTGACCCATGCCAGAACCATCTCATCTGATGTAAAGCGATAATGTGATCGGAAAAGGAGCACGCTTACCTAGAATTAGCCTATTCACTCCTAACTTAAAGAACCTCAGGTTACAGCTATCAGGAAGCAAAGACTCCGGCAGGAAATTCCAAACCTTATCTATACGCACAATTAAAGTATGTACTCCCAAAACGTTTTGTGACAAGAAAAGACAATTCCGTGTCTAACATTTGAGTTCAGCAGCACTCGAATAAGATTTAATGCGATGGGTACCGGCTAGGGTATACAGAACCTTATAATATATATTTAGAGGACGTTTAACTAGGCCAATTGAGTACAGAAGTACTCAACAAACAAATATAAATTCAACGTCTGAAGATGTACTGATGATACAAACTGTCATGATGTCGCCGGTCGATGATCACGGGTTCGTATGACCGGACCAAGAGTCACAAGTAGGTAATGACCCTATCCGGTCCGGGCGAGCGTGAGCCCGAGAATTGAACAGGGAAGGATTTAAGTAGAGTTTAAACTTGCAGTCACACCGCCTCATCTAGTTTAACTTAAAACGATAAAAAAAAAAAGTATTTTACCCGTAATATTTTGTCGTTTAGTTACACAATTTTATATATTTGTTATCTTTTATATATGAGCTGTGTGTTCGTAAGTCGTGTCTGGAACTTAGGTCTCAGTTAGAGGCAAGACCAGTTATAAGGATTCGAACCAAGGTAGGTTTTCAAAATGATAAAAGAAGGCTGGACCTCACAACACAGGGTATCCTAGTGTGGGGTACAGTCATTTTTTGACTTTTATTCATAACTAATTTGAAATTTTGGAAAATATTTATGAATTTTATTAATTATGATACTATAAACATTTTCCGAACGCCCTTACCCCCGATTTCCAAACAAGTAGGTAATTTGATTTCGAGTAATTGTCTCCCTCGAATTAAGCGTAAAAACCTGCCAATCTTTGGCATTCAAACAGACATTTGACACTTTTCAACTCGTAATATTCACTCAATCCATAAAACAATCCTGAGTACATCCCTGACCACAATATCAGACAGCAAAAGTACGCATGGCTGACCCTCACTAGTTTGATTCACATACACTTATCATGCATTCAGACAATGTGATAACATCCACAGATAAAACACTCCACTTACTATCCAATTGTTATTGTTTAATTAATTGCTTAACCTTTAAACTTGTGTTCCAACATCTATTTAAACAAATTAAGTTTGGAAATGATACCAAGTAATTAGAGAAATTTATACTTTTTTTTAAATAAGGTTACTAGCAATGTGGGCAGAATTCACATTACTAGCAATCTAGCAATCTTGTTAACCCCTCCAGCTAAGCTAAATATACTTGTATCTGGAGCGGGTTCACGACAATAGTGCAATGGGTGGGGTTCGAACCCGTGACCTCGCGATCACAAGTCCGACACCGTATCCATCAAGCTATCGATTTTTAATATTATAAAGAGGTAAAGTTTGTGAGTTTGTGTGAAGAAATTTCTAGATCCACTGAACCGATTTTGAAAATTCTTTCACCAATAGGTAGCTACATTATTCCAGAGTGACATAAATTTCATTTTTCGCTGAAAAAACTTTTCAGGCGAGTGAAGCCAGGAGCAGAAGCTAGTAATTAATATAGCTGTTGCCCTCGACTTTGTCCGTATGGTTCACACAAACTTTCATTCAGTAAATTTATCCCCCAAATACTAATCGCTGGAAAATCAGAGATGCTTAAAAAAAAATAATATCAAATTCGTCCATCAGTTATGCTATCAAAGATAACTATTTTTTATTTTGTCACATCAATAAACAATATACTTGAGAACTTGTTACGTCACTTCTAGACAAAAAAAAATACCGAAACGTCCCGCAAAATTTCCACAGATTTTATTTCTCCAATCTCGAACAATTCATAATTACTGACAAGGTTCATGGCAAACGACCTAGAGGCCGTAGCCCAAAAAGGTGGGTTGATCAGGTTTGTTCCACCCTGGACGTCCAACTACACATCGCTCTACACGATGCCAAGAACAGCCATAGATAGCGGAACACCAGGGAAAAGCTATTTCCACGGGGGCTTCACGACCCTCAGCGTTGAGGAACTCGACGTGCGGAGGAGGAGAATATTTTAATAAAACTGTAGCGACATCTATCTCGCAACATACAAACTAAACTACAGAAATCCTGTATCGCGCAAGCAGAGTTTACCGCTCAACTAGCGTACATACAAATTACCCGATCACAAACATCGGGAAGTTGCCCACCAGATAAAACACCTGTCTGGTCGGAGGATCCTCCCTTTTCAATGGGAATGCGGGACTATACACCCTGTTCCGCATATCCCCAAAAAACAATAAAACAGTCTCCCTTAAAATTTAAAAGTACATGTACAATTTTTTTTTAAATCTAATTAATAACTTCTTCAGGAGTACCTATACCCTATTGTCTCGCCAATTAGATTGAACCTGTGGAAGTCAAAACCATTATTTTCAGATTCACTTCATAGTAAGATGGTCACAATGTCAAAACTATCAATGAACAACTTTAAGTTAGGTGTGTATATAATTATGTACAGGTAGATATAATTAAACTCTAATATATTGCAGTTTCATTGCGTAATCTAATTAGAAATGATGATCAAGAGAACCACGGTATAACTTTACCTCTTCTGGAAAACAAACCTCCTCCCTATAGGAGGGAAAGGGCCGAAATCTACCATGCTGGCCCTGTACAGGGCCTACTGTACGTAGGATATAAAGAACAAGAAAGAAATAATAATAATAACGATATAGCAAGGGTTTTGTAATCTTATGTCTACATGTGTGGAGCTTATTAGAAATTTAAAAAATTGATACCAGAGACCGAATTTTTCAAATTAAGAAGAACGAAGACAATTATCATTTTATTGGCAAGTGACGTGGAAAGTGATGAACCTCATAGTGATGTGACACGTTTGTTGTTATTATTGGTATTCAAGAAACATATGAGACCGATAATTTGGGGTCAATTCTGTGAGTCACTTATTTTGAGCTGAAACTTTACATAGAGACTCCATACCTGATTTTGTCTTCATTCCTTTTGGATAGATATGAAGTTTCCGTTACACGTTGTATACGGTGAAAAATCCGAAGACAGATATCATTTATGTTTATGTGGATTTTTAGGTCCGAGAACATTTTCCTCATGATGTATCTTTTACAGTTTTGAAAATCTACCTTGGTTGGAACGTTTACAACTCGTCCTACCTGTAACTGTGACCCAGATCCAGACACAAATTACGAACCCATTACACGTTTACAGAGTTGAATGATTGCGGCGGTAAGACCCCTCTTTGAGGAGTGGCTAGATCGGCGTCACGGCGTCCTGACCTACCGCATGACGCAGGTCCTCACCGGACACGGAAGTTTCGGGAGGTACCTGTGTCTGATGGGAAAGGAGGAAACGCCTGGGTGTCACCACTGCGAGGGTCGCCCTGAGGACACCGTAGAGCACACGGTGCAAGACTGCCCCGCCTGGGCAGAGTACCGACGTGTCCTCACGGCGGCGATAGGCGGAGACCTCTCGCGCCCGGCATTGGTCGAGGCCATGCTGCGGGGCGAGAGGGAGTGGGAAGCGGTCGCCTCCTTCTGCGAAGCAGTCATGCTTCCGAAGGAGGAGGCGGGCCGCGTGAGGGAGAGGATGGCGTCCTCCCTCCAGCGCAGCCGCAGTGGTAGACGCCCACGGCGTCGGACGTCGGCCGACGATCTCCGGCCACCGTAGGCGCGGGCATGCGGACAGCGAGCAAAGGGCAACTCGCTGTCCGACCATGGACCATGCCCGGGTCGACGGCGCGTCGTGTTCCACGCGCGCCTCAAAGAGCGTCAGCAACATGACGAGGCCCCCTCTGCAGAGGGCCGAAGCCTGCCGGGGTCGTGGGACTCATCCCGTTACCGTGGCCGCGGTACGTAAAGGGTTATTGAAGGAACACCGTGGATTTTAGTCAGTAAAAGTCTGACAGTCCCTCCCACCCTGCCCGGGGTGGGAGGACTTATTTGATAATTTTACCACGTTAAAAAAAAAAACAAAAGTATACTATACGTGTTTAGTGTTAATTTGATACAGTTAAAAAATAAAAAGAGCCAAAAAAAATTTTTTTCATACAATCTGAATAGCTTACAAATCAGAGTAAAACGCAACCACCCTTTGTAAATAAATGTGACTGACCTTAAATACCTAGGTAACAAAGTGGCAACGTAGCGCGGCGTGTGTTATCTCTTGTCTTGGTCAGATTTATGGCTTTAAGGTGCATCTCATCAAAATCATTTGCGACTAAACTGCTTCTCCTATTTAATTGATTTTTGGTACAAAGCTTGAAAATGGTACGTAGTATACGCAGTTTAAACGAAAGCCCCTCAGTCGTATCAACTCTGTATACAAAGAAAAAAGTGTGCCATTGGCCGTTTCTTATTTATTATACTATTAATTATTATCAAGCAATAACTATAATTATCAAGCTCAGTTCTTTTTCTAAAGTATTATTAATTGGGCATTAGTCTTAATAATTGCATAATGAAATCTGTTTGACTTTACCTGGTTTATAGGTTTGAAACAAAATGAAATAGCTAATTCATTTTAAAGTGGAATTAAGTGAATAATTTATTTTAACTACGTTTCGCTCATGGTTTCGGCTGCATGGAGAACGAATATTATCGCACGGCGAAAAATGAGCCATTTTTACATCAGGGCGTAAAGTTTCGCGCAGTTATAATATTTGTATCCCTGTGATCTTGCGGTAAAAACAATTATCTGTTTTTGGGCTTCATAAAATCACCTTTAAAAGACAGTTGGTCAATGGTCAATTTCTACATACATTCTTAAATTTTCCCTCATAATTATCTTGCTTTATCGGTAGGAACATCATCAAATGACCTCTCCCGTTCTGGATGGAGCGGAAATAAGTGTCCGACTTCTACTCACAAAAAATTGGCCAAGGGCGAGTCAAGACTCGCCCATGTAGGGTTCCGTAGTAACTACGCAAAATAACTTTGTTTTTCATAGTGTTTGTATGAAATTTTATATCTCAGAAACGAATGATTCTATATCGTTCAAATCAAAGTCTTTATTAAGTTCTACAGCATATATTTTTTTTAGATTTTTCACTCCATTATTATAAAAGTTAGAGGGACCTAAAGTAAGTCGTACTTGAAACCACTACACACACAGACGATCACATTTACAATATTAGTAGGATGTATTTTTTCTTGTAGTTCCCTATCTAAAGGTCGTTGAGCTAGACTAGCGTCAGTCTATGAGTTGTAGACTAGTAATTTAATTGAAAGATGACCAATTATCGTGTCAGTTGTTTTAGCGAACATAGGCACGCTAAGATTCTGCCCGTTTCGTTTCGGAGTGCACAAACGAAACAAGTTTCTTAGAACATCAGTAATTCTGGGTAAAGAATTATTTTTATCATTTCACTTAAAAATAATATGGTCGAAGGCCAATTACGTTTGTTGAAGATATGTTTGGGACCTAAAACATGAATTATATAATAATAAAGTGGCTACATGATGACTGCCGCGTGGGTTCATGGTTAAGCAACGCTTCACCATGAAACCAGGTAATAATGAAAAACCCAGTTAATAATGAAAAAATCCTCCGTGTCTCGGAATGCATTTTTTCGTGATTAATCAATCACGAAATCTCAGAAACTACAAGTAGGAGGGCTCTAAAATTTTACTTAGGGGTTCCTTTTAGTACATAGATGCTCGCTAAGACGGGATTTTGCGAAATTCCTACGGGATCGGGATTTACATGGGAAAAACTTCCCACGCGAACGAATTCGCGAGCAACTGCTAGTATGAATAAGTTCACGGCTTGCGAGAATGCTTTAGCAAGGTACCGCGAGCACGGCTGTCAAGGGCAGCCAAAAGAACAAGGTGAGTTTTAAGTTAGTAGCAGTCTGACATTGCGTTTAGCTCCTCTTAGATCAGGGCAGTCATTTGATGATTTTCTCCCAAAAAAAGGCACCTGTTATGGTTATGATGATGTACAAGGTGTTTTTTTTATTTCATAATTGTAGGCTTGAAATGGGTCCATATTAACATCAACTAGCAAAAGAATTATTTTTCAATTATCTTGTGTTTTGTTTTCATTTTTCGTACAAAATAATTCGAAATATGACAACGTCGCATTTTCGTAAATTTAAATATGATTGAAAATGAATTACTCGTTTTTATCAATGGAACTTAAATACCTACACGCATCGAGAGTCTAGTACATCTTAGTATTTTAATGATATCTTCAAAAATATGCATTTTGAACCATATATTCCAGTACATTCGTTTTATTTTTACAGAATGATAGAATATTATAGAATGACCCAGAGTTAAGGGATATCAAAATAAAATATATGTACATATGATGTAATAACAAAATATTTTCTATGATACGTAATTTCCAAACTATACATATCTATTTTGATTGATGAGCCCTATGTGATAAGTACCTTATCAGTCAGATGAATGGCCACTATCACCATCCATGGATAACAGTGACAGCAGGAAGTAACGAAACAAATTGAAATACACGAAAAAATCGGCCAAGGTCGAGTTGGACTTGTATGTTATTTTCATAACATCTTCACTCGCTTGAAAAGTTTTTTTCACAGAAAAAAGGACCCTATATATACTCTTCAACTATGGATAAAATCTCTAAATCTAATAAATCATACTCGAATAAATCGCTTTTTGCATCTATATTTTTTTTAATTTAGTTGATGTGTATCCGAACGCCGCTCAGGTGGGTCCCGCCGCACCGACTTGTCAAGTTGTCATTGTTGGCAGTTGAGTAAAAAACGAAATTAAAATCAGACAATCTGTCATTGCGCTTTCGTGCACTTTAATTTACAATATACATAATTAGTACAACTATAATATGCGTGTTTTCGAGTAGAAATAATGAGTACATATCAAATATTTGAGTAAATTAATAAATGATCTTTACATTGCAAATTAATTATGAAATAAAACTTTTACATGGCATTTTTTCCGTAAATGAAAACAAGATAAGGCCGGTACAGAGTATATGCATAATTAATAACAAAAAGGCTTTCTACGAAATGACAAAATAAATTCTGCGCTACGAGATCTACGGGCTACGGACTACGGCGTAGGCGGGTGATCATAATATCATAATGCAGTAACTTATAGTTAGCAAACTGTATGCACTGTGTAATGTTAAACTATGTACTTTTAGCAAACTATGCACTATGTATTGTGCTGTGTGCATATGCTTACACTAGCCAAAGGCATAAGGACAGTATCAACGTATTTTTTTCTCACAACAGGGTAATGACCTTTTCTCATACAACGAAGACCTCAGCGACCTTGCGAGTCATTATCTGCTGAGCAATTATGTTAGGATCAGCTTCCAGTTTTACCGTATGAAGCTAAGTAACAGTATTTTGCATGGACCAACTGCTTATCTGACCTCCACAACCCAGAAGCCGGATAACAGGATACCCAAGCTATTTATTTTATTTTATTTCATAGGAATATAAAACAGTATAATACAGATTATAAACAATACAGGATCGAATCATAGTAACAAATATACTACTCATTACGTTATTCACAGATTATAATAAAGATAAACTGTTGATGAATGAAATTGCATTGTTAACTTAGAGCTTACAACTACATAAATTTAATTATAAAGTACTATCTTTTAAAGCAGATGTAATATCTATAGAACAGATTATCAACTAGACGGTGTAATGGGGAGCGTGCGTCAGAGTTGGTACGACGGAGGTTGGTTGCGAACAAATGTCTCGTGCGTGTTTCTCGACCGTGTATAGTGCGACGGACCAGAAAGCACAAATTGTTCACAAGTTCGACGCAGTCAAACTTGTTGCGACATATACTAAAAAGAGTCATAATTTCTAGCAGAGTACGTCTAGATTTTAGTGTGAGAAGATTATACTTTTGCAGTAAATAATTACTTGATACTTTTTTCCGAAAGCGTCTATTGTGCAGTACGGTTAGCATGGTGCGAAGATATTTACGTTGAACTAACTCTATAATATTACTATATTTATTGTAGCTATAACAAGAATAGGCAAGACTGCTGTCAGGTATTCTGGTTTCTACCCGTATCGACTGTCAATGATTTACAAACAACAGCCGCGACCAACAGTTTAAAGTGATTTTCAAGGCACGAAGGAGTCTCGATATGTATGTCACCCATCCGCGAACTGACCCCGGTAAGGTTTGCTTAACCCTGAACATCAACCCTTAGGGCTGTTATGATTAAACCATAAGATCCTCTAATATTTCTATAGAGTAGTTAAAAAAAATGATAAGCACTTGCTCCACGATCTAATCCCTTCATCCCCCTTTTACTACCGTTCTACCAGACGTACTGCAGGATAACACCCACACTTGGTCGATATACCGTCTTGTCGTACTAAGCGCCTTTCCTCTACATTTTTTTTGCGCACAGCCAAGGTATGGAACTCTCTGCTTCTGTATTCCCTGCACCATATGACCCGTCAGCCTTTAAAGCAAAAGTGAACAGGCATCTTCTGGACTCGCTTGTTTGATCTTAGACCTCATCTTACACTTACCATCAGGTATGTTCCAGGTCAAGAGCGAGCAGATTCGTAATAAAAAAATAAATAAAAAAGGGGTTCAAATGCCAAAACATACATATCTACTTTGGAAACGGAAAGCTGAATTGTCAAAGCTAGGCTTCATAACTACGTGCGTATCATACACAATTCCCACTTTGCCTTTTACTCTCAAACCTACCTACACTTATCCCGTATGTGAGAGACCTTGTTTAAATTCAGCCCTGATTACGTGACAGGGTTGCAAATGTATAAAAATTGAGAGAAATACGTATTTCACTGTAAGCGTGGTATGATTACAGATTCATTAGAATACCAACCAATTAAATAGATATTAAAAATAATCGCTTACACATTAATCTTTGTGCAAAGCTATTCGTTTTGTGTCAGTAAGATAAGCTCAGTCACTCACTACTTTCAAAAGCTCGGTTGCTAATTATTTTCTTTCAAATTTATGATCATACTTTTGTTTTCTCTCAACATGATATTAAAGAACACATTATATTTATATTTTGTATTTTATTATGTATTGTATTTTCTATTTTTATGAGTAAATGTAGTAAGTACACTAATTTAGCCCTCCCCACCTTAATTAAAGTTTTTAAAGTCCTTCCAAAGGTTATCTGGAAGATTTTGCTTTCAGCGATAAGACCGCCATTTGCATTGTAACCAAAGAATAAGCAATATTGTTAAATAGGTGTGTTTAAATTTTGGTGTACAATAAAGTATATTCTATCTATCTATCTTTTTTGGTAGGTAAAATGAAGATGAGGCCGGTATTTCCCAGCTATTACCCTCAGCTTAATATTTCTTAACCAACTCGCACTGGACCCGCTTGGTGATCTATGTTCCGATCCCTTTTAAAGAGAGGAAGCCTCTATCCCAGTAATGGGAACATTATAGGTTGTTAAGCCGCGTTTCCACTAGGCAAAAATTGACGCGCAACATGTTGCACAACAAGTTGCACAACATGTTGAAAGTCAGCGTGGATTTTTTATTGAACAACGTTGTCTGTCTACGCATCTACTACTTTACGTCAGTCGTCGACAACATGTCGCCAGAGGAACATTACGAATTTTACCCGAATGAACAAAACAGACTTCGAGATACTGTTACAAAAAATTGAACTCATCACTGCTCTGTGAGCAGTATCCCATAAACATTCTTAGTTTTGGTACAGTTCGATTAATTTGAGCACTTGTTCGTTACACCACACTACGGACATTGTTGCGCGTCACGTCTTCACTCGACAACAATCATCAATTATTGATGCTCAACTAACAATGCTGTTTTAAACAAACAACAAGCCGCGCGTCATGTTGCGCGCCAGTTGGCAACGTCGCGTGCTGTTGTGCAGCGTTGCCGTACATGTTGAGCGTCACGTGTCGCGCGCCAAATGTTGCCTAGTGGAAACGCGGCTTTATGATAACATATTTGCATGCCATTACAGTAAAATATAAAAAAAAATTGAAAACCTCCTACGCAAAAATACTTAAGGGATGTTTCTTAAACTACTGCTAAGTATTTTTTGCGCAGGGGGTTTTTTAAATTTTTAATTAAATTTTTGTTTTATGCTTTTTAAACTTTTCACCTACCATAGTTTTTGTCAGTTATTTCATTTGATACGCCACTTGAGTATATTTGACAATATTCAATTATTCATCCCCACTTTCACTCCCCATATCTAGTAAATGGCTGAACCGATTTTGATAAAACATGTTTGATTGTAATATACTCGTCGTGATCTTTCATTTGATACCCCACTTGGATACATTTGACAACATTTAATTGTTCTTCCCCACTTTCACCCCCACAACTTTTAAACAGCTCAACCGATTTTCATCAAACATGTATAAGATCACTCGCACATAAGTCACCTTTAATACAAAAGAAACTAAATTGAAATTGCTTCATCCGTTCGAGAGCTATGATGCCACAGACAGACAGACAGACACACAGACAGACACGTCAAACTTATAACACCCTTCTTTTTGCGTCAGGGATTAAAAATACATTTACGTGAATAAAAATGACAATTGTTGCCTGCAGCAAAACTAAACAAAAATACAACGCGATTTATTTTTCTGTCGACTCTAATGATCTTAGTAAATCAATTCACTATTGTAACAAAAAATAATAACAATATATCTATTTCTATTAAATCAACATCTGCTAATAAACAGCTTATAATTAACAAAAAAAAAAAAAAAAAAAAAACCAGACTTCTTCATCTTTGACAAGAATATTCGAATGACTCAATGCATTCTAATGACTTGCATCACTAATTAGATAGCAAAGGTTCAATGAACTGGTACAAGTCGAGATTGAAACAAGTATGGAGATAAGTAATATATTGTAGGAGCTCACGGCTTGAATGACAGTCCTACAGGTCCAGAGATCCAGCCGTGGAAGGGTGATTGATCATCTTTACATAATTATGGAGATTTCTTCGTGCTTATGAAATATGAAAGAACACTAACTAAGTCGTTGACCCCGGCTGTCATTGATAGAACTTTGACTTACGTCGTTATGTGGCGATTTTAAAATCTGACACCAGTTTTGCCCAGGTCAGAGAGGCAGTCACTCTATGTTAAAGACTAGGACTATGCTGCATCCGGTTAGATTGAATTGATAAGGTGTGACGTGTGATCGAGAGGTCATGAGTTCGAAACCCACCCATTACACTGTTGCCATGAACTCACTCCAGACACAAGCATAAGTATGGAAGGGTTAACAAGATTATAAGTTTTTAAGCTAACATGGTCACTAACAGTATCATTAGAACTTATACGGGATATTTACCATGTGACACATAACCGTCAAGTCATCTCGACAGAACGCTTTTTGTATACAACGTGTAATTTAAAGGGTATATACATACCGAGTGCACGGCTTCTTTGGATGATAACAAACGATATGGCAAGGGTTTTCTAATCCTATGTCTACATGTGTGGAGCATATTAGAAATTTCAATACATTGATACCCGAGGCCGAATTTTTCAAATTAAGAAGAACGAAGAGAATTATCGTTTTATTGGCAAGTGACGTGGAAAGTGATGACCCTCATAGTGCTGTGACACGTTTGTTATTACTGGTATTCAAGAAACATATGAAACCAATAATTTGGGTTCAATTCTGTGAGTCACTTATTTTGAGCTGAAACTTTGCATAGAGACTCCATACCAAATGTTGTCTTCAGTCCTTTTAGATAGATATGAGGTTTCCGTTACACGTTGTATATTAGAGATTACCAAATACGACAATTTCAACCGGGAGGATGGGTTTCAACCGTCGGGGCCTGGAATCCAGTGGTTCAAATGTGTACAAAACCGAAAAAGTTCCGTAGAAAGTTCGCGAGTCGACACGGTGAGTTTTGTGTGTCGGGAACAGAATCGAGTGTTAAGTGATACATGTGACAGTGGTAGCAGTGTCGCTAACAGAAAACGAACGAGAAAGAGGGTAGACCGATTTGTCTGCTCATAAACGTCCACCCGCAATTACTTCAGTTCATCCGTGATCATGGCGCTTGCAACAGTGCCGAAATATCGGAAACTCGAAACAAAAAATACACATAGTAAATATCCCGTTGTAAATTCTAATGATACTGTTAATTAGATTGCTAGTACCTAATGTGAAGTCTACCCATATAGCTATTTATTAAAAAAAAAAAAGCTTTTGCGCTGACCCCAACATAGATAAAAAAAATTCAAAACATGATAACTTCAAAATACGATATCTCAGCGAAAAACTATTTGAGCAAACTCAACGGCATTTGAAAGAGGAAGACTTGTTCTTTAATATGGTAACCTTTATTTTTATTAGAAAAAATAATTCGTGAGTCTACATAACCTCAAAATCGGGCAAAAACGGTACCTTTTTCACTTTTAGGTTAGGATATCTCAGAAACCTGACGGGGTAGAGCAATTCTGAGGCCAGATTCGGATTCAGCGCATCGAAAACCTTCGGAAATGTATAGTCTAGTTTCTGGTTAAGAAGTTTGGTAAAATTTTGTTGGCTTGTGATATTGATGTTATTTTATTTTGCAAAGGTTTAAATAGGTTCCTACGTCTTCATGATCACCTGTCCGGATTCTGGGAATGTATCTAACAAAATACCGTGGCACCTGCAAGCAAGGGCAACTGAATAAACAGGGTGGGTTTTGACTCAGTCGAAGTCTGACACTTCCTTCCGCTTCACCCAGAAGGAGGGAGGAGTCTTTTGGTGATATTCCCACCGAAAAAAAACTTCATGGTCAGGGTCACCAGTCCATTCAACAAATAATATTTATTAATGGATTCATTTGAACCCATGGTTAAAAGGTGCATAAATCAAATATTTCTCACTCATTTATAATGAACAATTTTTTTTTTCATTATTTGACAAAGTAAATAGTGTTTTCTTTTAGCATGTATTATAATAATTATAATATATATTTATTCTCAGAACATAGTCTATTGTGTTAGTAACATTTTAACCTTACAACAACACGACAACTAAAACACAGAAAATACTCTCATCCTTACTTCAAGTCTATTGCTACCTTTATCCAATGTCACTGAATTAAAATGATTCGCTATAGATACACAGGTAGCCCAGGTACAAAAGTTTGGAAAAAACGAGTTTCATTAAAAAATTATATCTACAGAAATAATTTAAAAATTATTCAAATAGCTGCTCATTATGTAAACCTGAATCTTGACTTTTAAATGTACTCGTAAATTATATATTTTGTAAACAATTTATTTATTCTTTGACATTTTCATTACTAATGAATCTTTGAATATGGAAATACTAAGCAACTTTTTATAAAAGGATTAATAAGCTGTACCTATGTGTCAACATGCACAGAAATATGCCCTATAATTGGTTAAGAAAATAGTGACGTCATCAGTACAACTGCAGGGTAAAGGGGTTTTCACATTGGAGTTAAAATTAAAAATTAAATTTATATTTCAAAATAATCTCAATGAATAAAAATACAACTAAGTACTTGTCTTAAATTTATAATTAATTAATAAACTTTATAATTAATAAAACAAATAAAACAAGATTTTCTTCTTGTATTATGTGGTCGCAGCATTTTTTCCATCGATTAGCATCTATTAAAGTTATTGCGTCTCAAAATATCTTTTTTACATCACTCATCTTGAATGTTGAGTTATTGGCAACAACATATTTTTTTATTTGGGCCCACACGAATTTAATAGGATAGAATTAAATTAAATTATTTTATGTAGATAACGCATAAATGACACAACCGTTTCGTCAAAAGATCTGCAGTCAACTGGTCACTGTGAACTTAGCTTTCTAATTTGTTGCGACCTCATTAGTCGAGAGGCGGCGGTCTACGATGACGTCACTATTTTCTTAACGTGAACCAACTATAGATAATATGAACCTTGCGGTACATTAAGACCAGGCAGTGGAAAATAGTTTTCACGCAAGCTCCGCCCCCATGCACCCCGGTTAGGCCGTTGTGTGCTAAACGCTAACGCAGCAGTGATAAAGTTGAATATCGCGTGCACTCTTACACCATGTTCGGTTTCGAAACTGCCGTTGTGTGCTAAACGCTAACGCAGCAGTAATAAAGTTGAATTACGCGTGCGCTCTTTTACCATATTCGGGTTCGAAACTAAATGTCGTAAGTCTCAATTCTTATTTCGTTTATAACTAAAGTGATAATTGATCTAGAGAAAAAATGTCCTACATTTGGATAATAAACTATATTTTCTTACTGTCAATACTAATTTTAGACATAAAAGCCGAGTAATCTTGATAAAATTTTGAATAATCTTTAAAAAAGACATGATTTTCGATTAAAAAATGAATCTAGCGAAAATGTTCCAATTACGAAACTGGTCTAGACATGGAAAGAAAAAGATCCAATAAATCATATACTAAAGTTCCATTTTGATTGTATGCGTGATTGTTTCAGAATATTAATACAAAATCACATACAATTCAGGGAGCCTCCTCTTAAGCTTTTTTCCAGAGACTCGTAACTATTTAGCGATCATCAAGGAGAAGCAAAGCTTGTCAAGATCGATCCATGGATGAGTCCCCGTCTTAAAACATCCAGATTCCTCCATGCCTCAGACCGCACGTTAGCCGTTAGCCGGCTGTCTTTTGTAAATCTTTAACAGTCGTACACGAATAGTCAGACACCAGAAAGCTGGTACCAGTCTTGTCAAGGGTAATGTGTTACCCAGGTACCGGGTTATAGAGATCTAATGGACAGTCCCTTCATGTAAAAAATTTATACTCAGCTGCATTCCATTAAACGGTAATCCGGCTCCAACATATTTGTAAAATAGGTTTAGCAGATGATGGCTTAGCAATAGTTTAATAATTGTTAATATTCTCTCTATTGCTGGATAATTATAATTATTAAAAAAACTTCAAAACTCAATCTTTATCAAGCCCAGGTTCGGTCGTGTATGGAGTACTGCTCTCATCTTTGGGATGGATCTGCTAAATACCAACTAGACGCGCTTGAGTCTATCGAGAAGCGGGCCAGGAGACTCATTGGCAACGATGCACTGGTCGAGTCAAAGCTCCAGAGCCTTGAACATCGACGACGAGTTGCTAGTCTATCGGTTTCTATGGGTTACTTTTCGGGGAGTGTGCGATAGAATAACACAGACTAATTCCGCCAAGCCCGTTCCATCATCGGACTACGAGACAAACGGCGAAGCGCCATCGTTACATGGTGGACATCCCACCCATACGCACAAAACGTTTTGGGAATACCTTCATTGTGCGTACGGCTAAGGAGTGGAATTCCCTGCCGGAGTCTGTGTTTGCCGATAGCTATAACCTAGAAGTATTTAAGTTAAGAGTGAATAGGTTACTTTTAGGTAAGCGTGCTCCATCTTCGACCACATCATCACTTACCATCAGGTGAGATGGTAGTCAAACGCGAAACTATTTTTTAATAAAAAAAAAACTGTTTACAAAAAATTTAACCGAATTCAAAACATACAAAAAAGTCCTACACTACAAAGAAAGAAATAACCTTCAAGATTGTTTTAGTGGATGTCTAATTCCGTTTAAAATAAGGGCTAGGTATCTACTCACATGACAGAAGTCGGTGCCAAGCCAATGAATAGTTTTGATAGGCTAAGTTCGCCGCATTCTCGGGAACGCCCGAGGTGATTAAACCTATTCATTTATCTTGGCACCAACTCATACATAGATGTACGAAGGCAGCTATCGCGGGAGATTTGCTGTTTTAAATTGAAGAGTTCCATCACTTATCTCCGAAGTTCTTCATCATAACCTGATTTGCTCTATACTAAAACCTTCCTTGTAAAATATGCTTTCAAACAACGAAAACGCGATCGAAATCGGATCAGTAGTTTCTGAGAAAATCGAGGATATACAAACATACATACATATATACATACATACATACTGGTCGAATACAGAAACTCCTTTTTTGAAGTCGGTTAAAAACGACTAACGATATCTATAGATTGACTTAATTTTTTATTTGATTCAATCAGGACATAAACTTAAAAAGACTGCTGTGTATCAGTGGCGAAGGGTGAATTTTCATAAAAGGGAAGCCGGACCAAAAAATGCTTACCTTGCTCAAGTGTGATGCGTGAATTTCAGTAACTGTGGCCCTGTGGCTGACTTCGAAATCTTTTAACTTCGTAAATAATTATTTGTTTAATTGAAAATAATAGATTACTATTTCTATATTCATATATAAAATAATAGACTAATATTTGCCATATTTCAAAAGGGAAGCCGGTAGGAATCGAGTTGTATGGAGCCTTCGCCACTGCTGTGTATTCAGATTAACGTTAATTATTCATACAGTATATGATTAAGACCTAATTTATAAAGGCAATTTTAACATATAGAGACTCATAAAAAATCAAAAGTCTATAAATTATTGCATTACCTATCCCGAATCCGGGTATAGCCGGTTTTCAAAGAATAAAAAAGTGTTACTGGAATATTCAAAAATGACATATTTACGATAATAGCGATGACTATATTATATACGGATGCAACCTTTGGTATTATTGTTATTTGGTATTTATGTAAATATTTGTTAATAAAGAGCATCTTTTCATGAATAATTAATTGTTGCCAATCGAGAAGACACGTGTTGGTATAAAATTCTTCCCTCCATGAATCTTTCTTACTAATAAATAATATAAATATAATAAATATGTAATAATATAAATAAATAAATCGAAAGTGCGAAGCGAAACTTTGTGAGGATGGATTGATGTTCGGTACTAACTATTTACCACGACAATGGGACCAATTTCGAAGTATACCCATTCGAACAAAAAAGAATTTTCCAAATCGGTTCAGCCGTCTTCGAGTACTCGATGATCATACAAAAAAAATATACGCGTCGAATTGATAATCTCCTCCTTTTTTGTCGTCGGTTGAAAACAGAAAATTATTTTGAAAATTTTTAGGATTGTCAGAAAATTCTGACAGGAGCGTTACCCTCTGTCGCGAAATCATATTTTGAATATCGAAGGTTAACCATTATGTAAAACTAAAAAACTTTTTACCAAAAAATTAAACCGACTCCCAAAAAACACTGCAAAGTGAAAAATAACTTTAATTTCGGTAGTCGGTGTCTTTAGTTTTGTATTTTCGTTTTTGGCACCGACTTCCGAAATTAAAGTTACTTTTCACTTTGCAGTGTTTTTTGGGAGTCGGTTTAATTTTTTGGTAAAATGTTTTTATTTCACTCTTTTTAGTTGGTCTATTTTTAATTTACCTAGTTACAAGAGCCTAAATGTCAACTACTTATTAACCTTTTACAAAATATTGCTTTTCTCAATGCTGAGCCGTTAATTGTTGAGGAGTTCTCCTGGTACTTCACCATCAGCTCTACATCACCATATGCATTGTAACGAGCATAAAGTGCTTAAAATCCATATTCAAGTAATCGAATCGCAATCCACTCAATACTTATTATTGAGTAGTTTCGGCGGCCATCTGTGGTCTTCATCATCAGTTCCACTTCCTCAAAGGGTACTTTTTGAGAGCAACTGCACAAGTTACTATAATAAATACCCAAAACGTCATAGGTGTGCCTATAATATTTGAAGAGTTCCCTCGATTTCTCTAGGATCCCATCATCAGATTTAGATTTTAGATCTTTTATGAAAATGGGACCAATTTCAGAATATATCCTTTCAATCAAAAAAGAATTTTCCAAATCGGTTCAGCCGTCTTCGAGTAATCGGTGATCATACAATTAAAAAAAAATATATATATATATATACGCGTCAAATTGATAACCTCCTCTTTTTGTCGTCGGTTGAAAATAAAAGGAAACTAGAATAAAATATTTAAAAATCATTTTAAACGCTGTCGGCTGGTAATTAGAGACTGGCGGCATTGCCTCGTTGTTTGACAATGCTGAGCCTTTGGCCAAAGAAATAGCCAGCCCTTGGGTCAAGGAAGCGTGAACGAGCCTTTATGATATTTCTATAAAAAGGCTGTGAGCGCACGGGCCCTACGGTCCAAGAGTTTCGACCCTAAACGGCTCGAAAATATAGTTATCACCAAAGTAATACTGTACAATACTGTACTTACGTCGTTTGAGGTACGCCAGCGTAACATGATGAACTGGGAAGATTGGATGGCGCGAGAGTATCGACACAAGTTGCGTCCCACACTAAAGGCC
This sequence comes from Tholera decimalis, assembly GCA_943138885.2. Taxonomy (NCBI): domain Eukaryota; kingdom Metazoa; phylum Arthropoda; class Insecta; order Lepidoptera; family Noctuidae; genus Tholera; species Tholera decimalis. The sequence continues at coordinate 2,617,163 of OW964557.2, read as the reverse complement.
TGACCATACTCCAAGGAAACAATGCCATGCTGTCCGTTCATTTACTATCGTCACGCACCAAGCCATTGGGTTCCAATATGGTTGGAACGCCGACGGTGACAAGGGCTCGTCGGATGATGTCGTTTAAAAATCTCAAAACAAACAATCGTAGTTACACTGACTGACTGATTCATTCTGTTACTTTGCTATGTTTTTTTTTCTATTTTATCTTCATAAAACAAAATTATTCACAAATGTGTCAAAAGTTGACATAATTGACGTGGTTTTATGACATTATGTCGAGTTTATTGATCGCGTTTTTACATGATAAATATGTCACGATTTCACCTGTCCATTTTTGACATATTTCTCAGTTTTATTAAACACTCTAAGCGCGACAATTATACAATTTTGACACTTTTTGACATACATGTCGAATTGTCAGCTTTATTAAATAGGACCCTGTACGTATGAATTATACCCGTTTCTTAGTTCCCTCGGAGCTAACAAACGGCTGAACCAATTTCTAAAAATTATACGTCATTAGCATCGTCTTGTTAGAGCAAGCGTCACTGCAACTGATTTAAATTTGAGCATAAAAAATGGCGGATTCGGGGGCCATATTAAGGGGTTTTAATCATGTCATGTTGTTGTCAGTGTGACTTATATAAATAACAAATTGCAACGAATTACATCACAATTTAAAGTCACATTACATCTCACTGTTGATAAAAGAACCTGGTGATAGATTGCAATCTGTCCTATTATCATGAATATCGGATTATTGTTGTCATAGGTTAAGTACTGTACCTGTTGATAAAGAAGTCGGTGTTATCCTGCCTCCTCGAAAATATTAAGTGGATATTATTAGTTGCATTTTCATAACATGATAAGAATAAGCAAACGATAACGATACGATGCATGTCAAGCTCGTGGCTCAATAACCTTCAACATTTATTTATGTGTCCCGTCTGCATCATTCTACAACGACAGAGGACATAGTCAAATACATTATGGCGAAATCTAATTTCTCCCTGAAGGTCGAACGGCTGGAGTCTCATCATGAAACTAATTTTAATTCTTTTGTGGTAAGAGCGCCGACCGACCATACTTTCGACCGACCGACTTTCATGAAGGAGGAATTTTGGCCGAGAGGTGTAATTTTCCGACGTTTTCGAGGCCGGTTACCGGCACCGCGCGACACACGATACCGATAACTCCTGTAACATAGTATAAGTTATGGTTTAGTGATGTATGTATTAGTTTATTTATATTTATTGTAATAGATTGTATTTTGTTTGTATGTCACGTCATTTTTTTTTCCGTAAATGTAAACTAGATGAGGCCAGTAGTAGTGAAACTTAGCCTAATGTTTGTATTCAATTAAAATTATAATTGAAATAATCAACCATTGAATTGTTCATTCAATGGTACACTAGTTTATTTAGAAAAGCGTATCTGAACACGTATCCACACCTAAAGATGCCATCAAGTGCATGAGACTTCTTTTTTTTTTATATATTTTCCACTATTTCTTTGCTTCAGATATAAATTACCATTTTTATATACTCGCATAAAGATACTTCTAAGACACTATATATACCTTCTTGTAATAAATAAGAAAAAACAGAGCACATTGACAGCTGCGGTAACTTAATTTAGGGTTGCGTAGTCAAACAAGGAAGCCATATTAAGTCGTGTTTTCCTGTCATTGAAAAGTTTTCCCACCCGGAAAAAAGCACTTTATAAAATTATACTTGTTTTCTAAATGTAAAGTTAAGGAAAATAATATCTATATATACCTACAACATAAATGTCCCCTAATACACGCACACTGTCAAGAATATTAGTTTCATACATTACACTGACTAAATGTTTGGTTTTATTTAAAATAACAGATAGTATTTTTCAAAGAGTTTAACATTCTTGGACTTAGTTATTTTTTTTTTATCACGTTCGCTGACAGTAAGCACTTACCCTGACACCACATTACGACAGTAGAATTTTCCATACTAAATAACAAATCAACGTAGTACTCGTGCACAAGCAATTAATATGAAACTACCCACAGAATACTCGTGTTATGGCAGTAAGAAATATGAAATTGCTCATAATATGACAGTGGATACTGCTCTTCATAATACGTATAAGAAAAATTATCGTGAGACGACGTACTCTTAAAAATAAGTGGCCCGTCCTTTGACGTACTGTCATAACGCACTATTTTAATTTCCCGCCTAACGACGTACTGTCAGCGAACGTGTTAATAGAGCTAGCAATGTGGGTAGAATTCTTATTACTAGCAATCCTGTTAACTCCTCCAACTAAGCCTAATATGCTTGTGTCTGAAGTGGGTTCACGGCAATAGAGTAAAGGGTGAGGTTTGAACCCGCGACCTCTCAATCTCAAGTCCTTCACCGTAGCCCATTGACGCTTAGTTTAACTAGTAAGCACTTACAAACAAAAATAAAATACACTTGTGTATAAGGTTTACTTTTAAATAGAGTAATCTTGTATAGAGGTAAGTTTACTTTTAAGTAACCTCTACATCGCTCTAAACTTGCTCCTTCTGCCTGGGTTGAGGGAATGTTCTCACGAGATACCATAGCCCCGGAATGCAAGGGGAGCTGAATCAAACCAAATCGAATCAAAAATATTTTATTTCACATAGACCTGCATGGGCTCTAAACAAATCTTCGAAGCTAGTGCACGCATTGCACAGTTCGAAACTGGTCGTTTCCTATGGAGAAAAACAGGCAAGAAACTCCATGGTTACCTTTTTTCAAAACTACAAAAATGAAGGACCAGGCAGGTTTATTAGTCAGTGAAAGTCTGACACTCCCTCCCAGAGCAGGAGGAATTAATTGATAATTTCCTCCCGAGAAAAGACTGCCACCATTGCCGCATTGAATGGCATCGCTTTTAGTAAATAAGTAAGTCATTAATTTGTCATCATCTTGAGTACTTTGGCAGGCAAGTAGGACTCCCCGGTTTTCTCATGCTATGGTGTTGCTGCTCCGGACACCGTAGAGTATATATTTGACATGTAACGGAAACTCCATATCTATCTAAAAGGAATGAAGACAATATCTGGTAGTCTCTATGCACAGTTCCAGCTCAAAATGAATGACTCAAAGAATTGATACCAAGTTCCCTAATTATGTTTCTTGAATACCAATCATAACAAACGTGTCGCAGCACTACGAGAGTCAATAACTATCCATGTCACTTCTTAATTTAAAAAAATCGGTCTCTGGTATCATTTGATTGAAATTTCTAATAAGTTCCACACACGTAGACAGGATTACAAAACCCTTGCCATATCGTTTTTTATCATCCAAAGAAGCCGTTCACTTGGTATGTACTTATGTAGTCTTTAAAATACACGTTGTACATACTTTTTGTTATTTATCACAAAAAAATACTAACAATCGTGGAAAATCGTGTACAAGTAGTAGTAATAGTTTATTTATGACAAATAGGTATTTTGCCATAAATAAACTATTATTATTTTTTGTACACGGTTTTTTGGGTACATAAAATTTTCATCAAAAATCACTTGATAATTAATAATATGTTGTTTCAAAAGTAACACAGCACATTTGCACGTGTTCTGTTTTACAAACGCTTAAGATAAATTCAATCATCCGATTACGATAATTTTGATAAGGACAAATAACAACAGTGGAAAAACTTCACAATAAAGTAAATAATACCTACAATAATAATAGTCCTCCTAAACCATTCCGGCCACGGCGCGCGGCGGCTATTCTCATAATTAACTAGCCATCTGTGCAGGACATATTACTGTGCCTGTGCACAAGTATGTGTGCAGGTACAGGTGCACTCTCTATTTCTTAACTCTCATTGTCGGATCCACTGAATAGATGAATAAGGTTGGAATGGTAATGTGGGCGTGGCGAGCGCGCCACATTTATGATACGTACATCATAGCGTGACCGATTAATTCATTCACTGCGTTTAGTGCGCTTTGGATTACTTCGGAACACAGAGCTCTGCTTTAAAATGCCGTGTTGTACAATTATAACCTGTAAAACAAAAAGTCAGACCACAAGTATAGAGCGAGTAGATATATCTTTCCATCGGTAAGTCGAAAATGACATTTAATTACAATTTCATTTGTAAAAAACATGAAAATATTCTGATCACTATGAAATTCCGAACATTAACAACATTATTGCAACAAGTTTCAAAAAGTATACATTGCCCGATGTGTACTCGCTTAATCAACGCAATGACCAAGTCCGCTTACAATGTACTGCATGCGCCACACTTCAACCATTGACGTTTTATCCTTTGCCCTGATTGGCCGTGATGCACGACGCATGTTTATCGACAGTGAGTTACAATCAGTAGCATGCTCTCGATTTAAGTGTGTGTAATTTATTTGTGTGCGTAATCCGCATAGGTAACGGGCCTCTTGCTTGTAGTGGAGCGATACGCGTTCTCATACAAATCAGGAACTATTTCCTTTCTAACCTCTTTTATCTGTTCTGTGGTCTAATTGGACGGTAATCCGATCAGGCGCAGGACCAGCTTAACGTGCTTCCCGAAGCACGGCGGTTATCACACCACCAACTTCCAAACTCCGGGCTACTACTGAGAAACTACTAACTGAAAAACCCAATAGCCCTTTTTGCCCAACCTGGGAATCAAACCAGAGACCTCTTGCTAAGCAGTCGCCTACAACCTACACTTAGAATGTAAGGGCAGGATGACCAAAAAAATCTTGCGCTTTGCCCAACTATTTATTTATTTATTTACACTTTATGCACATAGGTACAAAGGCGGACTTAATGCCGTAGGCATTCTCTACCAGTCAACCATGAGTGGTGAAGAGATAGTGTGGGAGATGCAATATGAACGTGTGATGTAAAATTAGAAAAAAAAAATATACAACGTGTAACAGAATAAACGCAATTCCTGAAAGTAGTTGGTTCAGAATCGGCTTCTGAATCGATTTCCGTCGTAAAAAATAGGTGTTTAATTTTGATGGAATAATCTTTAATTTAATATAAAATGGGAACACAGTATCATGACAAATTAATACAATCCTAAATTGAATTGAATTGAATTTTAAGAAATTGTGTGCGAGTCGCGTCGGCCGCTAACATTGCATGAGTGTATACGTCTGCGTAAGGATATTGTATAATCATAAATGCACATACGTTTTTCGTTTAGTAAGGATAACTATTTTATAAAAAATACCTAGGTTTGGTTTCAATTTATTTAGTTACGGATGTTGTTTTAGACTTATAATTTAATATTCTAATTGGGGTGTCTGAGGTATTGCGCTTATTCTGTTACACGTTGTATAATAATAGTAATAACACAAAAACCAGTCTAACCGGATGCAGTTGAGTACTAGAGTTTTACATGGAGCGACGGTCTATCAGGCCCATAGATAAAATAAATAAGTAGATATGGTCAACAGACGAAATTATATCGGAACCGTGTGTCTCCAGTTAGGCGCTGGGCGGGGCAACAACTACACATGCAGTTTAATAAAATCAATAGATATGCACTCGCGCACACACCCGCATTTCTTAAATCAGAACGTACTATACAATCAATAATAAATCTTATTCCGTCAAACACAGCGTGTATTTACCATGCACCGTAGAACTTACCCACACAAAAACATCGGTCACTATCGTTGTGCTGTGCAAAAGCAATTTATTTTATATATACGCTAGTGATTGACTAAATCGGAAAGTTATCGATTCTTCCATTTATTATTGTACAATTTTTTTTTGGGCTCCTGAACATGAAAAACTGCATGTCCAGAAAATATTATAATAAAAATAAACATATTATTAAGAACATAACATAACCTAATTATAATTAAGTACTCTTTAACTTTAAGTTTACTCACTGACCTGTGAAGTGGAGGTATTTGTATAGCACTTGACGTTTTGATATTACTGGGGTGGCATTTTTTTGTGAAATCTTGAATTCACAAAAAGTTGTAAGAAATATTATGTGATTATTCATCGGTGACTGCTCAAATTGGTGAAACTTAATACCTATTATTAAAGACATCTAATCCTATGAAATGTGGCAAAGCCATTGCCATGAGTTCCTGTTTGACACTTTTACTTTTAACTGTAAATTTATCATCCGTGAGACAAACTGTTTTCATGACTATTTCCATTTTTTTAAAATAGTTTAGTAGATTATAATAGGTTGTTTTTATAAGAAAAACCCTAGTTAGTAGAGAAATTGTTAAATATATGAAAACAAACACGCACCCATGCATAACAAATAAATAGCATGAATGTATTGACTTATTTTAAGCTAAATTCACTAATATATTATCTGAACCATGCCGTTAACGACGTTTCGAATGCGTTATAATAATTATAACGCATTCGAAACGTCAACGGAAGTAAAATACAAAAACCATAAAAAAATAAAGAAACAGCACGAGGATAATGTACGATAATATATACAATAACATAACATACGATAATTCGAAACCTAAAAACACCACCGATTATTAACCTAAAATTTAAGTAACTTACTTTACGAACGATGTTTACGCATTTCTCTAATACGCTGTAAAATAATCAAAATAAGCAAAAAAACATTATATACATCGATATTCCAACCGGGTTAAAACGGCTGACAGATTGAAAAATAAACTGTTGTAGCGACGGCGACGTCGGAACTCCTTACGCATGCTGCGGGCGTAAAATAAATTATAATAATAATAATAATAATTTATAATTTATAATTTAGTTTTTATTTTTTATATTAATATTTAAAAATGTAATCTATATGTATATACACTACTAATTTTTAATTAGTACAAATACTTAAAGGGCTTATTAGAAAAGGTCTTGTTATTATATATGTAAAGTCTCACTATATAATATTGATAAATAGCAAAGTTATTAGCGTTTGTTTATATCCCAAAATGTCACTCAATTTACGGACATATTGTACAGGCCATTCATGTATTCATTAATCGTGATGTCGCGGTCACGCGGTCTCGCTCAAACTTGCCCCGCCTCCAACAGCTGTTATCGTAATTGTAGGTAGCTTGGACGCATCTTTAAGCTTTACGATAAAAAAAAGTAAAATAGAAGGTTTACGAAGAATAATAGGCACTTATTCAATTCAAACTTTACCTTCATACTTTTATTGGACTTAGGACCAACAAAATTAGCAACTTTTTTACAAATAAAACAACTAGGTAACTAAAGTAAAATGAAATCAAATCAAATCTTTAAAACTTGTTTGAAAAGTAATTTTGGCGTATTTAAAAGGTTTGAATCAGCTGATATTTACAATAATGAACGTTTACAAAACTTAAAAACAACTTACAGGTATTTTAATTGTCCTTCGAAATGTCCACCACCATTATCAATGCAAAGACGGGCACGTTTAATTAAATTATTTTTTAACGATAAAAGTATGTTTCGCTCACTTTTCACTAGGTCAAATGCGTCCAATATCTAGGTACTCTTCCCTGTACATACGAACAGCGGCACTAGCGTTTTCACCAGACAAAAAGTACACACGCAACATAGCCACGTACTCCCGAGATGAAAACTGGTAAGCCATCGCGACAGCAAAACGTAACAATTTAGATTAAAAAGCACGCGCACGTTTCCGCTAACAAATTGGCACTGTTAGTTCAGGTTCACTCAGTGTTGCCGTTTAGGAATAAAAAGAGTCCCCAGACGTCGATGCAAAAGTCGCTAGATTTTGAAAAGAACAATATTAAAAAATCCGCTAGAAGTCGCTAAATGTTAGCAAAATATGGTGTAAATAAAAGCAAATTTCTATAATCAAGCTTTTAATCATAGTAATGAAATCCCTATAGGTTTAAACAACTAAAAATTTCGTTATCTATTGCGTCATTTTCGACTTCGACAACTTCTAATGGCTAGTCTTGTGCATGCTCGGTCATTTTTGAGATTGCTCCGTACTAGTTCATTTCGGACAGTGAACTATTTAATTTTATTAGTTCTAATAGCTCTAATCGGTCATCGCTTTCAGCAGTCAGCGGTCACTAGAAATGTCTCGCGTGTTCGGGTGATAAGCTAAATTAGACATTATGCAATTGAAATAACACGTATCTTATCTCATTCTTGTGAATTCAGTCGGTAGGATTCGGGTAGCATCGTCATTAATCGGCTACTCTCTCCCGTTCTCATTGATTCACAGGCATCGAATGGATTCGTATAACGCTTCTGTCAAACAATCAGTGACTGTATTTCAATTCCCGTTCGCACATTACGATCGCGTGGTTTAGAATGTACATCTGTACGAGTTCGAAAAAAATCGAAAAAAAATGTCGCTAAGCACATCAAAAAACCGCTAGATCTAGCGACAAAGTCGCTAGAACGGCAACACTGGGTTCACTCCGCGATAAAGGATCGCTGGCCAGCCGAAAGGAGGGGGCGTGGCTTGAGCTTAGACGCGAGTTTGCCGGGATCTATGAATGGCGATCGAACTGGACTAGCACTGTGCGTAATATTTTCTAGTAGTAATTGTTATGAATGATTGATTCAGTTATGAGTTTACCAGTTATGGCAAATTTTCGTAGACAATTTTGGGGTTTCGTTTTTTTTACTTTTGACTACATAAATATGATCAGTAAAGTGTACGGATAGAACCCCATTTTTTTTTGTACTAATTAAAAATTAGTAGTGTATATTAAATAAATGGAATAATAATATTTTTTTTTTCTAGGGTTCCGTAGCCGAATGGCAAAAAATGGAACCTTTATAGTTTCGAAATGTCTGTTCGTCTGTCTGTCTGTCTGTCTATCTGTCTGTCTGTCGGTCCGTCCATATGTCACAGCTATTTTATTCCGAAACTATTAGGACTATACATGTTAAACTTGGTGGGTAGATGTATTCTGTGAACCGCTTTCCAATTTTAAGAAAAAAAAATGAAAAATATTTAAAATAAAGGGGGGTACATGGAACTAGAACTTAGTTTCTGTTCCATGTATGGGGAGCCCCCCCCATACATGGAACAGAAACTGATTTTTTTTTATCATGAAACCTATGCGTGTGTGGTATCTATAGATAGGTCTTTAAAAATGACATTGAGGTTTCTAAAGCCAATTTTTTCATAAGGTAAATCGTTTAAAAGATATACGCTTCCAAAGTGGTAAAATGTGTGTGTGGGGGACACACACATTTTACCCTCTAACTTCTATAATAATGGAGTGAAAGATCTAAAACTATTTATGTCTGTAGATCTTAATGTAAACTTTTAATCAAAATTAGTTTGAACGAAATCAGTTCAGCAGTTTTTGAGATGCAGCATATTTTCTAAAACCGCAAATATAACTTTGTAATTCATACAAACACTATGAAAAACAAAGTTATTTGGCGTAGTTGTAAAAAATGTAAATAAGCTACTTTTAAGAAATTTGTAAGGTTTTTTTTCGTCAAATAAATATCTAGACACGCGGGAGCGTGTCAAGCCAAGAACTGGCGCGCAGCTCACCGTGTGTAATATTACACGAAGCATTTGGAGCCACTTTTGAGCCCCTCATAACTCAAAAACTGTTTCACCTAAACTTGTCAAATTTGGCTCATATATTGAAACTGGCAAGATACATATGTGTTCCAAATTTTATAAACATATCTCAAACGGTTATTTAGATATTAACGTCCAAAAATCGTCATTTTTATGACTGACCTATAGATCAAAACTATAACCCAGTTCCAGATGACCTAAAAAGTTCAAATTTGGCATGAAGATAGGTAATTAGGTGAATACAAAGGAAAAAATCAGAAACTGGTAATTTTTTATCATTTTATTATAATTTTCACTTAACTTATAATTAGTGCCTGTAAATCTCTATATGTGGATTTTAAGATCTTTACGTGAATATATAACGAGTTAAATACCACCCTTTTTTTTTTAATCCAAATATTTCCGTTTTTGTACTTATAATTAAGAATATAGTAAATTTTCGTATTTATTACGTGTAACTAACCGTATTCTACAACCACTAGCGCCGCCTATTATCTTAGAGGGTCACTACACCATGGAGGCAAAACGCGTAAAAAGAATTCCGGATAATGAATAGGCAATTCATTCGAACATTTCAAAGGTACAAGAAAATATAGAAAATAACACAAAAAGGACAATTATACCCCGTAAACGTAGGAAAATACAGTAGTTTAACAAAAAACCATTTAGTATTAATTTTGTTATAATTAAATACCTACTACTAATTTATGTACAAAAAGTAATGATATCCCATGAAAAACATAAATGTGAAATGAGAGCCAAGTTCAATATTATCATAAATGCCTTGGTTGTTGACTTCAACGACAAAAAAAGTGAAATCTAAATGGGTGCCAAGTTTAATGGTCAGTCCTGAAATTTATTTATAACAACATAAAATATCATTTATTCTTATAACTTAGGAGAATATATTGTAGCCTAAGGTCTGACTTGGCTAGTTTTCATATACGAATTATATTATAGCCTTTGCAAGTTCTAAACCTGTTACTTGTCGGTTCTTAATTTATTATTCCGAAAATTTGGCTTGCTGGTAGAAATTAACCATCGAACATAATAATTCGTATATAAGAACTAGCCAGGTCAAACCTTAGGCTACGATATATTCTCCTAAGTTATAAGAATAAATGATATTTTATGTTGTTATAAATAAATTTCAGGACTGACCATTAAACTTGGCACCCATTTAGATTTCACTTCTTTTGTCGTTGAAGTCAACAACCAAGGCATTTATGATAATATTGAACTTGGCTCTCATTTCACATTTATGTTTTTCATGGGATACATATTATATTATATTATTATGGTTACTACGGAACTCTTCATGGGCGAGTCTGACTCGCACTTGGCCAATTTTATACTTTTTTGTACACTTGACTTTTCAACGTATTTTTCTTTCTGTCATCTCATGTAAAATAAAAGTTAGACATACTTTCTTAGAGGTTTCCATATGTTATAAAACCCCTAAACTATAATAGCAATATTTCATTCGTCTATCGACATTGTTATCGATAGCCTACGTTAGTGGATCTGCACAAGCACATCACTAACTCGTCGCAAGAAGCGGCGGCCTCACTACAAGATGAATTCGCGTAATACAGTATCATTTTGTTATTTTTACATTGCTTGTCCAGTTACTTAGTGACGAACTCAGGTAGTGGTTAAGGAGTAATGTACTTATAGCAAAGTAGTACAGTCGCTTTGATATTTGAAAACAAAAATAACATAGTAAAAGCAAGAAATATTTTACGATTTATTATTTTTCATGATTTTAAAGACAAATATTGTAATCATAATAATCATAATCATAAATCATTTATTTGCTGGTCAAGGGTATACACAGTGGTGTTAACATTACATTGGATTTCGTTCTCCTTGATCTACCTTACTGGCATGCAAATTTTACATAATAATATGTTTTATTTAAAATTTAAATAGGTACATGCATCAACATAAAATTATTAACATAGAATTATTAGAGTAGTTAGCTCCTATGATAATTTAATTAACAAAGAATAGCAACAATTTTATAATACAAACAAAACAATTAAGCATTTTAGAATATAAGTAAAATTATTAAATTCATTTTATCAGGGCCATTACAATACAAAAAAATGTCAAAATATCAATAATGTGTAAAATAATAAAATAAAAGAATGTCCGTTTTGTTGAATTGTCAATACAGAAAATAAAAATATCACTATAAGTCATTGTGTAAACTATTAAAAAATTTCAAAATTAAATTCATTTGATCAGGGCCATGTCAATACGAAAAATTAAAATGTCACGATATAAATCATTGTGTAAGCTATTAAAAAATGTTAAATTAAATCCATTTCATCATGGCCATTACAATACAAAGAAAAAAAAAATGTCAAAATATCAATAATGTGTAAAATAATAAAATAAAAGAATGTCAGTTTTATTGAATTTGTATTTTCTAGTCACATTATTTACCTTCAAGAAAATCACTAATTTTATAATAGGTTTTACTGACTAGAAAATCATGTAAACGTTTTTTGAAAGAATTACCATCTAAGCTTCTTAATTCATCTGGTAACCTATTATAAATTTTTGGTGCCATGCCGTATATACTCTTACGTAGTAGCGCCGTATTTGCTTTATGTAATCGCAATATATTTTGTGTGTTTTTCCTCCTGCTACGAGTGACTGTATCTGTTAGAGTCTCAAAAAGTTCAGGATTTGCTTTTATAAAAGTCGCGATTTCAAAAATGTACAGACAAGATAACGTCATGATTTTATATTTTCTAAAATATGGTTCACAGCTATCTTCAATTTTAAGATTAAACATCGCTCGTATACACCTTTTCTGGGCTTTGAATACTAGTTCTTTATTTGTCGAATTGCCCCAAAATATTATACCATATCTGAGGTATGAAGCAGTTGCTCCATGATATGCTGTGAGTAAGGCATCAATATTAAGTACTGGTGCAAGTTTAAATAGCGCATACGCTGTACTACTGATTTTTTTACATAGTTCCTCTGTATGTGCTTTCCAATTCATATTGTCCAATAGTTAGTCCTAAAAATTTTGTTTTTGTATCCTCGCTAATTTCAGTATCATTATGGTCAATTCTCAAATCTTTAAATTTTGGCATTCTTTGTGGTTGCGCTGATATACGATTCTTTTCGTTTATATTTTTAATTATTGGCAACACGCATAATCGCTAATTGGTTAGACATTCCCCTTCCGCATATTATCCTTTCTCCCTTGCACTAGACCTTCGTCTATTCGAGAGTGAGGGAGAGAGACTATACCGCTCTAGAAAAATCGATCGCGTCTGGATCTTCCGATGGACGATCGGACCTTCAATGGCTGTCGAGTCGCGTTAGAGCACACACGCATCGAATCGCATTCGAACGGTCGCGTCGTTTTGTGCGACCAATTCGTAGCAGAAGAACGGTTATACTGTGGTGGTGAACTGTGATCAGAGTGCTGGCAGTCCTGAATATCCTGGATTATCAAGGTTAGTGCTGCCTTTCCTATACGACGCTGGACTCTTATCTTTTGTTCCAACCAGCGCCGGTTCCCGTCAATTGTGTAACCGAAAACTTCTAAGTCGCATACGTTGCATTACCGCCCATCCATTTAATGGTCCTTCCCGAGTCGGATAATAATCAGCACAGCCATTCCCTAGAATTCGCTAGGTATATCGTAGTTTCGTATTCGTATTTCGTAGTCAACCCCGCATAGATACTTATTTGCCAACGCGTGGCAAGTAAGTACATCGTAATTCATTACGTCGTTTTCGTGTCTTCCTAGCTAATAATCGATTAGTAAGGAATTTCGCAACCCCGCTTAGTAGTTAATTATCGTTACTTGTAAAGTAAATACCAATCGGTCGAGTCAAGGTTACTCGAGACCGCGTCGCGCACCCGGCCGTTATTTCGCAAAACGGTGGGTAGTTACTAAATATCTTATAATAATTAGTTTGATATTCATAGCTCATAAATATGGCACCGACCGATATTACTCTTAAAAGATTGATAGCAAAGAGAGATCGTATCTTTGCTCGCATGCAGAGTATTGCAGATAAAATAAAACACATTCATTCGGATGAAAGCATTAAGGAATCATTTTTGTGCGACATCTCGTTAGTACAATCACTACGTGTGGATTTTGAAAGTGCTTTGGATGAAATTATTATTCATGAGCTAAAATTAAATCCTGAATATGTTGTAGATTATCAGTCGCTTTCTGCGTTCGAAGACCTTTTAGGGCGCATTTTACGGGCTGAGAAGAACCTGACGGCTCACTCTCATAGTGAGGTCCAAAGGTCACCTCGATTGCCGCCAATTGAAATACCCGAATTCAACGGAGATATTAAGAATTGGCCATTATTCGTCGCTAGTTATCGTAATGTCGTGCATAATAATGTTTCTCTAACAGACTGTGAGAAATTATATTATTTATTAGGTAAATTAACACATAAAGCTCGTACAATTTTCGCTGGTATTAACCCGTCTGCGGATAATTACCCACTCATTTTCGATTTGCTTTGTAAAAAATATGAAGATAGTCGACAATCGGCAACTTCATACTTAACTCAAATATTTGAATTTAAATCTATTACATCAGGTACCCCTAGTAGTTTAGAATCATTTATTGATAAGTTCGCTTCGTCGGTAGTTGCTTTAAAACATACAAAAGTCAGTGACCTGGCTGATTTTATATTATTGCATGTCGCGCTTAAAAAACTGGACCCAGACACCGTTCGTACGTTCGAATCCAATTATCAATTAAAGTCGAATGGATCCGAAATCCCATTGTTTTCCGATCTAGTTAATTTCGTTAGTGATCATATAAAGGTTTTAGAACGAACTTCGATACCTGTTGCTCGAGTCAATACTAATAAAAGGCCTTTAGATCGTAAATCAACTAACGCATATGTGTCCAGTTCTCAACCAGTCGCTTGTAGTTTGTGTAAGGAAAACCATGACTACATTTATAAGTGTTGGGTTTAGGCGAATCACAACTACTATAAACTTAGTAATTACTTTAATATAGAATTAATTATAAGTAGAACATAAATCACTACGATGTCACAGAGTAGAGATCGGATAGCGGGGAAAAATAGACAACGCTGCCAAAAAGTAAGTTGGTGTTGCAAGGCGCAGAATTCAAAATTACATTTAACACCCTTCCTGAATTTAAGCCTTACTAAAATTAAATGGTTTTATTATTATATAATGCAAAGATCAAAATAAATTTTTTAATACCCTTCCTGAACCTATACTTTCCAGTTGCCTTTATCAATGTGGAATACTTATATATTACAATATTCAATTAACTAACCAAAGAAAATCATAAAATTTATTTAAGATTTTTCAGTTTAAGATTATGTTTAGACTTACATCAATTTTTAGCTTAGTTACTTTAGTGAGCTATATGAACACATACCAAGTTTAGTTCTCAAAAATTGAAATTTATCTTTTGACAAAGCTTTTGTGAGTATATCTGCATACTGATCATTACTATTAACAAATTTTAATACAATAACCTTTTGATGATATTTTTCTTTAATGAAGTAGTACTTAATTTCAATGTGCTTACATCTTTTATGAAAGTTAATGTTTTTAATTACACTAATAGCACTTTGATTGTCCAAATAAAGACACACTGAGTCTTGTTTGTATTGACCAATATCACTTAAAAATTGTTTGATCCACATAGTCTCTTTTGTAGCAGCACAGGCTGCCATGAACTCGGCCTCTGTTGTAGACAGAGCGACTGTTTGTTGTCTTTGACTTGACCAAGTTACAGCTGCCCCATTTCTGATAAATACATAACCAGTAACTGAACGTCTCGTATCCAGATCATTTGCATAGTCTGCATCGCTATAACCAGTGACTTCAGTAGCTGGTTCAGTTTGTGTGTAACACAGCCCATAGTCTTTTGTATCTTTCAAATACTTGAATATTCTCTTGACTGCATTCCAATGGGTAGTGTTGTAACAATTAAGAAAACGACTCACCAGACTGACAGCAAACATTATATCAGGTCGACTCACAATGGCTAGATGCATCAGGGAGCCGACTGCTTCCCTGTAGGGGATATCTTTATCAGGTTCTCCATCCACTTTATACAACTTCATGTGAGGATCTACTGGTACACTGTTGGAATTAGAGTCAGTCATGTTAAATTTGATTAACATTTGTTCAATGTATTTAGTCTGATGTATAAATATACATTTACTGAATTGTTCTATTTGCATTCCCACAAAATTTCTAGGTTTAGTTAATATTTTGATATCAAAAATGGTTTTCAAATCTTCAGTTATTTCTTTTAGTGCCTGTTCATCTGATGAAAATAACAATCCGTCATCAACATACAAGCACAAGTAACAATTCTTTCCATTGGTTCTACAAATATATACGCATTGGTCAGCATTGCTGTTGACAAAACCAAATTTCTTTAGTACAGAGTCAAACTTACTGTTCCAGCATCTAGGAGCCTGTTTCAGTCCATAGAGGGATTTATTGAGTTTGCAAACCATATTTTCTGTATGGTCTAGCCCTTCTGGTGGTGTCATAAATATGGTTTCTTCTAGTTCTCCATATAGGAATGCTGTTTTGACATCTAGCTGAATGACTTTGAAATTATTTTGAACAGCTACAGAAAGTAATAATCGTATTGAATCATACCTGACCGTTGGTGCAAATGTTTCCTGATAGTCAATGCCCTTGGTTTGAGCATATCCTTTTGCACATAAGCGTGATTTATACCTTGGTCCTGTTGGTTCCTCCTTAATTCGAAACACCCACTTACAGTGTATCACTTTGGAATTTACAGGCTTTTTAACCAATGTCCATGTATTATTTTTCTGATGAGCATCCAGTTCCTCATCAATAGATTTTATCCATTTGTTTTTATCTATGGAGTTCATAGCTTCATTATATGTCATAGGAACATCTGCAGGGTAATCTTCATGTTGACACAGATAGATTTTTCCTTTTTCATCACCCAGTTTTGCATCTTCAATTCTGTTGTTTCTAGGTCTCAATGTTATGTTCCTAGCTGGAGTTGTATCTAAACTGGTGTCTGGAGTATACTCACTGTCTGAAGTAGATATTGTTTCACATACAGTATCATACGAAGTTATACTGGAATCTGCATCTTCCTTTTCAGTTTCATCACTATTTCTTGTAGAATTCTTCTCTGATAATTCTACCAATACATAATCTCTTTTCACAGTAGATTCTAGAAATGTAGCATCCCTGCTTTTTATTACTTTTCTAGATTTTGGTATCATAAATCTATACCCTTTTGAGTGGTCACAATATCCAATGAAGATCATTTTCTGTGCTTTAGGATCCCACTTCTTGCGTTTCTCCTGAGGTAAGTGTACCATTGCTTCACAACCGAAAATGCGCAAATGTTTCACATCTGGTTTTTGTCCAGACCACATCTCTTCAGGTGTTTTAAATGATAGGGACTTGGTTGGAGAACGATTTATTACATAGGCAGCAGTATGTACCGCATCAGCCCATAATTGCTTTGGCAAATTAGCATTAAGAAGCATACATTTTGCTCTTTCAATAAGACTTCTGTTCATGCGTTCTGCAGTCCCATTTTGTTCTGGTGTGTATGGTGTGGTCGTTTGGTGTATGATACCTGCACCTTTTAAGTAATCCGAGAAATTCTTGTTGACATATTCCAAGCCATTATCTGTCCGGAGAATTTTTATATGAGCATCAAGTTGATTTTCTACTTCATGTCTAAATTCTTTGAATTTTTCTAGTGCATCTGACTTGTTTCGAAGAAAATACACATAAATTTTCTTTGAGTAGTCATCAAGAAAAGTTATAAAATATTTGGCACCACCTAGTGTTTGAGTCTCCATTGGGCCACATATGTCTGAATGGATCAATTCAAGTGGAACCTTTGCTCTGGTTCCTTCACTTTTAAAAGGTAATCTTGTCTGTTTACCTTCTTTACAGGTGATACAAGTCAGATTTTCTAAATTTGCTGAGAAAATTACATGTTCAGTGTTTTCAGTCATTTTCTTTAAACTGTTGAAATTTAAGTGTCCCATTCGTTGGTGCCACAGGAAGGTATCTTGTTCTTCAACATCGGACATGCATGCATAGCCTCCTCCGGGCATGTTCAGACGGTACATGTTGTTGATGATACTAGCTGTTGCTACTATCTGACCTTTTTTGTTTAAAATAACACAGCCTTTTTTGTCAAATCTTACTTGGCCACCACTGCGAATAATCTGACTTACTGATAGCAAGTTGGTTGCAAGTTCTGGAACACATAATACATTTGTAAACAGTACCTTATTTTCTTGACCATTTTCATTGTAAGTATTTAAGCTCACTTGTCCTGAGCATTGCACTGGTAATATTTTATTGTCTGCTACTCTTATATTCTTTATAACTGAAGTAGTTTTATTCTGAAGTAAACTCTTGTCTTTGACCATGTGTGAGGATGCACCCGAGTCCACATACCAGGCATCACATTGAGTAGTTGTTGCTATGAATACAGCAGCATATGATGAAGAACTACTCGACTTTAATGATGTGTCTTTAGATTTTAATTTACATTCTGGGCTTTTGTGTCCATATTTGTTGCAGGTATAGCACCGTGGTCCTTTAGACTGTTTTCTAAAACTTTTCTGAAACTTCTTGTTAACTGTGAATGCTTTGATATCATTTTCAGATAGTCTGACATCTTGTAATAATTTTGCTTTGACGGCATCTGAAGTAATCTTCATGCCTGAGCTTTCAATAGCTATAATCATTGGTTGATAAGATTCTGGTAGACCAGAGAGCAGCAGTGTGCCGAGCCACTCATCATCCACCTCAAAACCAATGTTTCTGAGCTTGTGAGCTGTGTTCATAATTTTGCTTACATATTCCTCTACATTTTGACATCCTGTTAGTGACGTATTGCAAAGATCACGCAGCAGACCAACTCGGCGTGTCAGCCCAGAGTCGTCAAAGGCTGAGGATAGTTTGTTCCATACTTCTTTAGCAGTGCGAGCTTCTTGGATATGCACATAATTTGTAGGATCAACTGAGAGAATGATTTTTGTTTTCGCCTTAGTATCTCGTTTCGGATCCGGTTCGGAATTGGATTCTACACAGTCCCACAATTCCTCATGCTGTAGGTATGTTTGCATCGCAAATCGCCAAGTTGTGTAATTTTCACGACCAGACAGCTTTTCAATGAGTGCCATGTGATTATTTACTGCCATTTTGAATGATTTCACTTAGTTTGTACGTACAAAAACACGTTTTGAAAAAGTTCGAATGAGAAAAAATGAAAGTCACGTTGCAGTTTACAGGTTATGTTCATATGAAAAGTATTTTATCACTGTTTTACACTAAGATTTCGCACTGTCTTTATTTCTGAGCTTACTGGGCCATAACCTGTTGGGTTTAGGCGAATCACAACTACTATAAACTTAGTAATTACTTTAATATAGAATTAATTATAAGTAGAACATAAATCACTACGATGTCACAGAGTAGAGATCGGATAGCGGGGAAAAATAGACAACGCTGCCAAAAAGTAAGTTGGTGTTGCAAGGCGCAGAATTCAAAATTACATTTAACAATAAGTGTACGGTTTTTAAGAGTTATAACCCCGATCAACGTTTTAAATTCGTTAAGTCAAACAACTTGTGTATAAATTGCTTAAGTAGTGGTCATCGCGTGTCTGCGTGTGAGTCGACGTCTACATGTAAAAAATGTAGGTACAAACATCATACATTGCTATGTTTTGGAAATAGGCCTGCGTCAAATATGTCGCCGTCACGCTCAGTCGAAGAGCCGAGCGCGGGTTCGATTCCCGCGAACTCGGATGTAGCATTATGCTCAAGTGCAGTCGGCCCTTATAAAGGCTCTAGAACTGTGTTGTTGGGTACCGCACGTATCGTTATTCTAGATTCTCGTGGTCACGAACATTGCGTTCGTGCATTGTTGGACAGCGCGTCTCAGAGTAGCTTTATTACTCGCGATTGCTGTCAACGTTTAGGATTAAACATAAATAATAGACCTACTTGCTCCACTGTTAGGGGTATAGGAGGTTCGAGTAAACCCATTCAAGGTTCCGTACAATTTAAAATTCATTCTCGTTTCGATCATAATATAACTTATGATATTGAGTCGTTGGTAATAGATAGGATTACCGAACGTCTGCCAACCGCGACAGTCGACACTTCGCGACTGTCTAACTTCGAAGACTTACCGTTGGCAGACGATACATATTATTCATCAGGCCCGATTCACGTATTGATCGGCGCTTCGATTTTTCCGCACCTGCTTTTGTCGAACAGAGTTCAAGGATCGACTTCGAATTTATCGCCGCTCGCATTAGAAACGGTCCTTGGCTATGTGATCGTAGGTGACGCACCAGCATGTACTGACGGTAATTCGACCGTATCGCATTGCTGTATCGCGGACACATTAGACTCTGCTGTCCGGAAATTCTGGGAATTAGAGGAAGTGAGTGTTCCCCCGGTATTCAGCCCGGACGACCAATTGTGTGAGGAATTTTACACCCGCACTACCACTCGGGATAGTGAGGGACGTTACGTAGTAGCTTTGCCTTTCAAGGCTGATGTCGAATCCCTTGGCAATTCGCGCCAAGCAAGTGAACGGCGGTTTTACTGCTTGGAAAGGAAGATGCAAGCTTCTCCACAATTAAGGGTCGCGTATGACAGTGTCATCCGGGAATATTTAGAAAAGGGCTACATTTCATCTACGAATCCTGATTCGGCGGGAAGTTCGTATTTTATTCCGCATCATGGTGTGATCCGAGATGATAAGGTCACAACCAAACTTCGTGTCGTTCTCGATGGTAGTTGTAAAACTACTACCCGCATCTCGCTTAATGATCTCTTGTATGGTGGACAGAACCTACAAGGGAACTTGTTCAATATTATTATTGGTTTTCGTTTGTTTTCGATAGCGCTTTCCGCAGACATTCGTCAGATGTTTCTCAGCATTGGAGTCCGGGAATCTGATCGGCGTTTCCAACGCATTTTGTATCGCTTTTCCCCGCAAGAACCTTTACAGGTTTATGAATTTAATCGTGTCGTTTTTGGGCTTAAGTCTAGCCCCTTTCATGCACTTCGAACTATTAAGCAGTTGGCTGAGGATGAGGGTGACTCCTACCCTCAGGCCAAAGATATTGTCGCTGCGGGGTTGTATATGGACGACTACGTCCATTCCGTTCGCACGGAAGACGAGGGCATTTCCACCGCTTCGGAAATGATAGGTCTCATGAAGGCTGGTCAATTTGAGCTAGTTAAGTGGACCAGTAATTCCCAAGTCGTATTAGATTCGATCCCACCCTCGCACCGCCTGCCAGTTGTCAAGGAATTCGATGAGTCCGACCAACATAAAGTACTGGGCTTGTGTTGGTCACCTACGTCGGACAACTTCGGCATGAAAATTAATACTCCCGCTCAGATTTGTACTAAGCGTACAATATTGTCGTGTGTCGCTAAAATATGGGACGTCATGGGATTTGTCGCACCTGTTGTCCTGTACGCTAAACTTCTAATCAAGCAGCTTTGGCTGTCTGATTGTGACTGGGATGATACTCCACCTGAAGATATAGTCAGGCTGTGGATTCGCTTCAAAGAAGAGCTTCCCTTGCTCTGTACTATAAGGATCCCACGTCACGTTGGTATCGTCGGCGATAGTGTGGTCACTATATTGGCTTTCGCGGACGCCAGTGAGAAAGCATACGGGGGGGTTATTTACTTCCACGTTCAAAATAGTGATGGCAATATCGTTAGGTTGTTGACCGCTAAGTCGAAGGTCTCCCCTAAAAGGGTCGTTTCTCTTGCTCGTCTGGAGCTGTGCGCTATTCTTGTGCTAGCTCAACTCATAAAAAATGTCGTAGTCGCTTGTCAAAACCGCATTATATTTCGCAACATATTCGCATTTTCGGATTCAACAGTCGCTCTCTGTTGGGTACATTCGTCGCCCCATCGGTGGAACACCTTCGTGGCCAACAGAGTCTCGAAAATACAGGACGACTTATCGCCACAAAACCTGTATCACGTGTCCGGTACGGACAATCCCGCAGATTGTCTGTCACGTGGGCTCACACCTTCGCAAATCATTGATCATCCGCTTTGGTTCAGTGGTCCTCCGTGGGCCAGCTTAGACGTTTCAAAGTGGCCTGTCATCCCCTTCAATCCCTCTTCGGTATGCGAAGTGCCCGAAGAGAAGAAACATTCGTTGCTCTCCGCTACACCAACTGAAAGATCTACTATTCTTTCTTTGGTCGATCGTATCTCGTCTTGGAGTAAATTACTTCGAGTAGTAATTTACATTTGTCGTTTCGCTAAACTATTGCCTATTGGTTACCGCATGGCGGCAGCGGATTACAACTTCGCTGAATTGCTCATACTTCGCGAGCTTCAACGCTTTTATTTCTCCACTGAATTGGTTAAACTCAGGAAAGGCAAACATTGTAGTCCTGCTTTTCGACACTTAAAACCGTTTCTCGAAGACGGACTCATTAGAGTCGGAGGCCGTTTAAGAAACTCGGATTTAAGTTATGATGGGAAACATCCCATTCTGCTTCCAAGCAAGGACCTCGTTTTGAATTTGTTAGTCGATTATCATCATAAATTGAACTGTCACGCAGGTCCCGACCTGCTAATGTCGCTCTTGCGTCAGAAGTATTGGATCCTTTCTGCACGCAATTTAATTAGGAATAGGATCCATAAGTGCCTTCCCTGCTTTCGGCTGCGCCCTAAGCAGAGCTTTCCTGAGATGGCCGATCATCGCTCTTGTCGTATCGTTCAAACCGCTAAGCCATTCGTCCACACGGGCACGGACTACGCCGGTCCGTTTAAGGTTACGATGTCTCGCGGTCGAGGTGTTCGCTCCACCAAGGCCTACGTGTGTCTGTTCGTCTGCATGACTACACGCGCGGTGCACATAGAGCTCGCTGGGGATCTTAGCACAGCTAGTTTTATGGGCGCCTTTAAACGGTTCCTGTCAAGGCGTGGCCCGGTTAGTAGAATTTATTCCGATAACGGGACTAATTACATAGGCGCTAAACGGAAACTCTCGGAACTTCACGCATTTCTTTGTTCGAAGTACCATAATTCGGAATATGGTCATACATTAGCTATAAATCGAATAGATTGGTCACTCAATGTCCCGACGGCTAGTCACTTTGGCGGCAATTGGGAAGCTAATATTAAAAGTTTAAAGTCACACCTATATCGGGTCATAGGCGATACTATTCTGTCGTTTGAAGAATTAAGTACCGTTCTTATTCAAATAGAATCGGTAATGAACACTAGACCTCTTTGTAGGACACTCTCTAGTGATCCTTCAGAGCCGCTCGCATTGACTCCAGCGCACTTTTTGAATCTCACGCCTCTGAAATACTTGCCTGCCGAGGAAATAGACGAGAGAACTCTTACTGCTAGACACGAGCTACTAGATAAGTTAGTACAGTCGTTTTGGAAGCGCTGGAGAACTGGATATCTCCATACTTTGCAATCTCGCCGCAAATGGAACACGCCGGTCGATCCGGTCTCTGTCGGCACGGTCGTGATTCTTATATCCGACAACTCGCCCCCCCTACACTGGCCTTTGGGTGTCGTGGAGGAAATTTTCCCTGACTCAACCGGAGTCACTCGTATCGTTCGGGTTAAGACAACCACCGGATCCTACTTGCGTCCCGTGGTGCGTCTTTGCCCATTGCCTAACCAGTAGTTTATTTAATTCGTCTTTAAGGTTAGGTTAATATTAGTTATTAGGTATTTAGTTTCGTAGTTATAGGATAGTAATTATCGAATAGATTCGTTTTCTTGTGGTTTGCCTCACTCTTGAAGGCATCCCTTCAAGCCCGGGGGAATGGTTGCGCTGATATACGATTCTTTTCGTTTATATTTTTAATTATTGGCAACACGCATAATCGCTAATTGGTTAGACATTCCCCTTCCGCATATTATCCTTTCTCCCTTGCACTAGACCTTCGTCTATTCGAGAGTGAGGGAGAGAGACTATACCGCTCTAGAAAAATCGATCGCGTCTGGATCTTCCGATGGACGATCGGACCTTCAATGGCTGTCGAGTCGCGTTAGAGCACACACGCATCGAATCGCATTCGAACGGTCGCGTCGTTTTGTGCGACCAATTCGTAGCAGAAGAACGGTTATACTGTGGTGGTGAACTGTGATCAGAGTGCTGGCAGTCCTGAATATCCTGGATTATCAAGGTTAGTGCTGCCTTTCCTATACGACGCTGGACTCTTATCTTTTGTTCCAACCAGCGCCGGTTCCCGTCAATTGTGTAACCGAAAACTTCTAAGTCGCATACGTTGCATTACCGCCCATCCACTTTGGGTAAATTGCATTAGTTTCGTTTTATTTATATTTATCTTCAAATTATTATTATCTAGCCAGTTTATAATATTCAATAATGTATTATTTATGTCAGCTTCGTATTCATTTTTATTTTTACATTTTATAGCAACGGTACTGTCATCCGCAAACAAAGTCATAGGATGAGTGGTTACTTTTGGTAAGTCATTTATATATAAAAAAATGTTTGTAAAATACTTGTACTTACATATGGTAATTGATTCCATGATTCACAAAGTTTTGGTTTTGGCTTCGGTCTTTACAAGATACCACTGAACAACTCGGCATTCTTATAAGTTATCACGATCGCTGTCGAAAGCGGACTAGTTCGCGGAGACGGTCACTAGCCTGTGATATGAGCCCTGTGGCCATGTTGCGCGGACACCGATACGCCCCCTTACCACTTCTCCTGTATTTTAGATTTCTATGATCAGGGCCTCTACAATCCAGTAGCTGAGTAACACAATACACGCTGGCATGTTGGTTAAATGAAATGTTACGTTGATTAAATGAAAAGGAAGAGGCTGTTATTAAAAAAGTTCTAAAGCTCTACAATGATCATTAATCATTAACTATTACTATAATTTTTTTTTGTTTACAATTATGCATATTTTTCTTTAATTTGTCTTGTTAAATTAACTTAATTTGTTAAATTTGTGCTACAAAATGGATAATTATCAATGTGAATTATTATGTCAATTATTGTTTTTTTTTAATATTTAATTAGATTTATTTTTTAACTGGCTGTGCTGTATCACTCTGAACCGAGTAACGAGTAGGTTTCTGTCAACCTCCGCTTTAATATTGGGCCACCAAGATACAGGCTGTGCCTAGTTTGGGGCCCATTGCTAAGTGTTTTGTGTTCTGTTATTTTGTGCATAGTATTTACTGTCTGTATTGTCATAACTTGTGTGTGTAAATAAATAAATAAATAAATAAATAAATGTTATCACTTTATCAGTAAATAAAAACCATAATTAAACATCGTTATTTTTAGTTTCAATTGCAAAAATGTATCCCATAAAAAACAATACTTGTCAAAAACCCAAGTCTCGCAACTTAGTTGTTCTACCGTAAAAAGTTGTGAGATCCATGTAATACCAAGTCGGTTATTAATTTATTCAGTCCCTACTTAAGGGACCTTCTGTCTTAAGTTGTTACGTAATTACCTAACCTAACGACATCTTATAGTGACCATATCAATATTAAAAATCTTTACCGTTTTAAATAAATAGATTAACTCGGCCATCGCATGAAAACACAATATATCTCACAAGTAATACATATATAAATTAAATTGTTTATTGCGATTGCCAAGTCAATCTATTTATTTAAAACGGTAAAGATTTTTAATATTGATATGGTCACTAAACACTAATTGTATTTTAAATTTGAAGCTTCTATGTCTGCTAGAAGTGCTTTAGACTTTTGATGATCGGTCAGTCAGTGAGTGACAAAATTTACAAACTTAAGGAACTTTGACTCGTTATAATTCTTAAACTACTAGTTCAAATTGAATGAAATTTGAAATATACCGTGTTTATACAATGCCTGTTTGGTTACTGAAAATTCAGGTTTCTAGTTTTATCCACAACAAAGTTATAGGGGGTCGAAAATGGCCTGAATTGCTTCGAGAAAAGAATGGTACGGCCGCGCCGTGCCGCTTTTTTGCTCGACTTGGCGGGGGCACTGCCGTGCCCCCAGATTTTTCTACGGTGTCCGGGAAAAAACTGTGATTTTACCCAAATATCAGGGGTTTATAAGTCTATGTCTGGGGCCGGCAAAGTTGGCGATGGCAACCCTATTTCTAGAGAGGAGATATCTAGACATGTTAAGTTGGTAACTCATCCACGGGCCAACCTCGGCAATCGTTGCTTACCCTAAAAGATTATCTTCTGCGGTGTTACTATTAAGCCGGGAGACCACAAAGTTTTTACCGGAATAACAATTAATTTATTCATTAATATAATTAAAACGGTTGAGTATTAAAAAACTAACAACAATGTTCAAAATTTATAATCTCGGCTAATAGACAACCGACAAAATTTTCCTCAATTAGGGTGACAAAAAAAAATTTTAGGCAAACATTTTGTTGTGCCAATTAATACAAAAAATATATAAAATAATTCAAATAAATAACAGCCAAACTTAAAATAAACGTAATACTAAATGGAATAGTTCCGGGTCATTCCGCCGATCCACAAGTTATTTTAATAATACTAATATTATAACTAGTTTTGGGAATAAACGACAAATAATATAACAATAATATATAAATACGTCAGGTCGAACACAAAGCCAAATTCCAGATCCAGCATATATAAATAATAGATTTTATTGAATTGTGTACGGAAACAGATGAAAATGAAGTCAACGAGATTATAGACAAAACCAGCTTCTATCGTAAGAAACAATATATGCCGTCACATACAAACACACAATCTGTGCATCAAAAAAAGGCCAAGTGCGAGTCGTACTCGCTCATGAAGGATTCCGCAGTAACTACGCAAAATAACTTTTTTTATGCGTGATAGGCTCACGTTTGAGTACTACCTATCTAACCTGATGGTAAGCGATGATGTGGCCGAAGATGAAGCACAAAATAAGTTCCAGTTCCATGTATGGGAGCCCCCTGTAATGTTTGTTATTTTGATTTTTATATCAAAATTGTAAAACAGATATCAGAATACATCGTTCCGTCATCGGACTACAAGACAAACGGCGTTGCTACTAAACGGCCCACCTATACGCACAAAACGTTATGGGAAAACTTTTATTGTGCCTAAGGCTAAGGAGTGGAATTCCTTGCCGGCGTTTGTATTTCCTGATCGCTATAAGCTGGGAGTCTTTAAGTCAATAGTGAACAGGTTACTTCTAGGCAAGCGTGCTCCATCTTAGACCACATCATCACTTACCATCAGGTGAGCTGGTGGTCAAACGCGAACCTATTATCAATAAAAAAAACATCTCCCTACCAAGTTTCAATTGTGTAGCCCTAATAGATTCGGAATTAAATGCCTGTGACATACCGATGGACAGACAGACACAACGAATCTATAAGGATTAAGATTTTTGCCATTCGACTACGGTACCCTAAAAACTAGAACTAGGTTGCAAAAACTAGTCTGAATAAGATGAAACGTGACACCGGAAACAAGTCAAAATATGAAGACAGCAATTTGAAAATTATTTCATCAATATGTGACCTTCAGTATATTACGTTATTCGTGGAATATATTGAATAATTATTCAAAATCATAGCAAACACGTGTGAATTTTAATTTTACGAATAGGTAGTCGTTATTACAGCATCTATACGTCATATAACAAAAAAATTAAATGTTTGTGATTTCATAATAACTCTTTTTTTATTGATAATTATAGGCGAATTTTAGTGATAATAGGTTCGCGTTTGACCACCATCTCATCTGGCGGTAAGTGTTGATGCTGTCGAAGATGAAGCACGCTTACCTAGAAGTAACCTATTCACTTGTAACTGTGGTTCAAGTGGTCTCAAGTGCTTATTGTTATATACATGATACTTCTTAAGCTGTCTTTTGTTTTTCTTTTTTCCGGGCTAATCTCAGGAACGGCTGAACTGATTTAATGGGACTTGCACTGGAAGATAGAGGAAATTATAGGCCAACATAACAGTAGCTTTATATTCTAGATTTATCACGGTATCAGGATTTAATCGAGGAAAACTTTTGACGCGAACGAAGTCGCGGGTATAGCTTGTACATAATCTCACTAATATTATAAATGTGAAAGTTTGTGAGTATAGATACATGTATGAATATATGGATGATTGTTACTCTTTCAGGCAAAAACTACTGAACGGATCTGAATGAAATTTGGTAAGTAGATAGTTGACATCCTGGAATAACACAGGATACTTTTTATCCCGGAGGCGCACAGAATCGGGATTTACGCAGGAAAACCCTTCCACGCCAACGAAGTCGCGTGCAGAACGTAGTACATAATAAAGATGTTTGTAAATGTTATAACAAGATACTTGAAACATTCCCGCTTTGCAGACGGAATAAATTTCCTCCAATAAATGTAATAAAACATTATTTAAATTTAATTAACTTTTTTTTATAATTAACCATTTATTTACTTCAAAATAACACGGCCAAAGTGACATGTTAAATTATAAAAAGCATCTAACAGTCATACACTCATCTCACAGTACTCCAGGCATACAGACAACATAAATAAGTGATTTAATCCTTACTTAATATTATAAATGCGAAAGTAACTCTCTCTGTCTGTGTGTTACGCCATCACACCTAAACTACTAAACCGATTTAAATGAAATTTGGCACCGACATAGTCTAGAGCCTGAGAAAGGACATAGGCTGCTTTTAAATGCAAAAAGGGCTGTAAGGGGTTGAAGTACGGGATGAAAGTTTGTATGGAAATTACGTCATTTTTAAAGCTAGAAGCTTGAAACTTATTTTTTAGACTTTTGATTAGAAAAAGGTATTTAAATAAGCTATTAGCAGTAAAATATTGCACATAGCTTATTTATGTATGAGTTTTATTTTCAAAATAATTAGTCTGAAAAATTAAAAATGCCGCCGAAATTCACTATTCCGCGCAAACGAAGTCGCGGGCATAGCTAGTTAATTATAAAGTTATTTCAGTTTGTGAAGGTGCTTAAGGTTAATCCATTTTGAATTTTAATTTCCAACTCATGGTAATGATTATTTTCAAAGATTAAATTTAGGTTGTTTTTGTACACCTACCAGACACGTCATTTAATGCCAAAAGCCCTGGTAGAGAATGCTTTGTAGCAAGAAGTCCTCACAATGATACACTTCCGTGAATAAATATCTATGTTATTTTTTATACATACCTACTTGAAACCGGTTATCAGTGCATAATTAATATCGAATATTTGAAGTAACACCTGTGCATAACAATTTGCATAGATCAGACGATTAAAAAGTGTATCGACAACAAATTTTTAATTATTTTGGAAGGAATCGTAATTTCATCTCGCAAGTCAGTGGCGTAGGAATATTGTCTGCCAGGGTCAAGTTCTAACGAGATACCGTGACCTTGGAACGCGAGGGCAACTTAAACGGGGTAGGTTTTGAGTCAGTAGAAGTCTGGCGCTCTCTTCCGCTCCACAAAGAGCAGGACACATTTGATAATTTCCCACCCACAAAAAAAAGCGCTTCAACTATCATCATCGTATGCTTAATTCAATTCAATTCAATTCAAAACATTTATTTCAGACTTACGTCCATAAAGTGTTAGTATTACACTAAAGGAACTTAAAACTGTGTTAGTAAATTACACACAATTTAGAAACAAAATAAAAATGTGAAAAAAAGAGAGTCAGCCTACCTAACATGAACCTTCATCCATTGCCTCCAAATCGGACTATGGATGTTTTCAGCAATGACCTTCAGGTAGCTGTTGGGACTGTCCCTCAACCTTCGCATCAGCGATGCTACTCTTTTATGAATAATGGCGTGAAAGCCGTCCACTTGAGCTTCCGCAAACATCGCTGACACACCACAGTAACGAGGCACTCCCATCAGCAACCTGAAAGCATTGTTATATTGGACCCGCAGAGCTCAACTTCCAGTCTAACCGAAAGACTAATAGACGAGATCGAGGTCAAGAGTAAAAACAAAAAAAACCCAGATGCAGCTGGGTATTAGTGTACCGACCTTCCTTCGTTTGAAGATCTCTAAATATCTAGCTTTTACCAATGTCAAATCAAAATGCTTATTCACTGATGAAACATTTAGATAAGATTAATGACGTCATTGTCGGCATTGAGGTACACCTTTTATTTGCAAATTTTTACCGTTATTGTTATTAAATATTCACATTCTTTTCTATTTTCAAACTTGTAGTATCTAAAATTGATCTCTATAACAAGGACATTGATAAAAATAAATAGCCTAGAAATCTAATCTTATCTAAGAATCTTCACATGTCGTCCATAAATCTTACAAATTTTCTCATCATTATAATAATTTGATTTAAATGTTTAGTCTCTGTCTGCATTTATGACTGTGATATTGTTCTAAACTGCACGACGTATTTTGGTGTGGTTCCTAGCTTATTTTTTAATATTTAGTAACTTTGAACAGGCATGATCATGCCACCCTTATAGGCCTCATAATAACAACTTACTCTGTACACTTAATTCTACTCTAAATCTACGCTAAATTGCTGAATTTACTAATTTATAGACCGGCTCCTACTTTCCGTGGTGTAACCGTGCCGATAACCGATCGTATTGAGCTTCTTGGGGTAACTCTAACTTCCACCCTCAATTTTGGTCCGTTTATCGAGGCTAAGGCTCAATTAGAATCAAAAAAGTTGGGAATTTTGGCAAAGGTGAGACGGTACTTCACACCCGAACAGCTGCTCAATCTGTATCAAGCCCAGGTTCGGTCGTGTATGGAGTAGTGCTCTCATCTTTGGGATGGATCTGTCAAATACCAACTGGACGCGCTTGAGTCTATTGAGAAACGGGCCAAGAGACATTGGGCACAGAAGTCATTGGCAACGATCGGTTTTCCATCGGTTACATTTCGGGGATTTCCATCATCGGACTACAAGACAAACGGCGATGCGTCATCGTTACATGGTGGACATCCCACCCATACGCACGAAACGTTTTGGGAATACTTTCATTGTGCGAACGGCTAGGGAGTGAAATTCCCTGCCGGAGTCTGTGTTTCCCGATAGCAATAACCTAGGGGTCTTTAAGTCAAGAGTGAATAGGCGACTTTTAGGTAAGCGTGCTCCATCTTCAACCACGTGATCACTTACCATCAGGTGAGATGGTGGTCAAACGTGAACCTATTATAATAAAAAAAAAGAAATTGTAAATCAAGTGTGTGTTTAAATTATTGATGTACAATAAAGAGTATTCTATGTATCTATCTATAGATGAGCATTAAGGGAATCCTTTCAGGCTCGTTCTGTGTACAGTCGTGCAACACATGGTACTCATCCTCAACCACACCACACTCATTGCAATTAGAAGTGGTGGCTTTACCCATCATATGGGCATAATTTAGTAGTATGTGTCCGGACCTAAGTCAGTGTGATTAATCTACTCAGTCCAGATTCTGCAAATCAAGGTGACATGGCTGTATAGACTTGTACCTCTGGATAGAGATCTCTTGTCAAAGTATTCCTTCCAAATCTTTGTACAGTTATCCCTAACCAAGTGTAATAATTACTTAAATTATCTAAAATCTTATTTTATCTGATAGCGACTTTCATTTAAAATAACTTACTAGCAAGATATAATACATAGATAAACTGGATCAATTTCATTGTTGGCCGTCGTAAATATTATCACATTTCTTGTTTCCCTTCTTAGCTTTTTAGGTTATCTATCCGCCAAAAGAGATCCTCTAATCCCTCTACATGCTCTTCACTATTATGAACGATCCTTGTGCTTCTCCTGTCCACTTATAACAAAATTTTAAAGTTTTGGGCAGTTTTCATATTGTTAACCTTCGCGTATCCAAAAACTTACTTCTTCAGATTCCTTCTCACTGCACCGGGTTTCAGTCTAATTCTACGCTATTTCTACCAATAAACTCTAGAACATGCTACCCCTTGACATCTAGAATGTTAGTCGAAATTTTCTTTGAAGCATAAAATTAGAAGCCACTACTTAAAAGCCTGGCTGTCATTCTTAGTTTAGTCTTCGCCATAATTTTTGTGAGCTAAGAGTTAAGCACCGTATTTATTAGTTTATTATTTTAGCATATACATGTATTTTATTATCATGTATATTATTTGTATACACTCTCCATAATTTATGTCATTTTATTTACTTGTACACCTACCGCATTGTAGTATTTTCAACCCAGAGGAGTTTACCATAATTATGAAAAATTATACTTGCTACTACGTCCGCGAGGGGATTAAATCCTATAGCCTTTATACTGCCCTAAAACCTCCCGCAACTTTCCGTGAAACTCCCATTAAAATCGGTACGGAAGTTCCAAAGATTAGCCCAGACAAATTGACAGACAGTTGCATTTTTTTAATATTAATTAGTATTGTTTAAATAACTTTAAGCACTTGAGGAAATAAAGTTACTTTAAATTATAGATAGACACTTTTATAAATGTATTTAAATTTATAGATAACAGACAATTTATCGGTGTTTTGTAGAATCATAGACGCCGCCTGAAGATAGGGAGGAATGCTAATTAATGATAAACAGACATGCATAGACAAACAAATAGATATTATTCTAAATATATCTAAAGTTGAAGGTTACCATTCACATCTAGAGTGAGGCTATTGAGAAGCACTTGCTGATTCCCTTGATATCTCCAAGGCCTATGATAGGGTGTGGCACGATATTGCTAAGCTTCCTTCTTTCGGTTTACCCGTTCAACTTTGCGTTTGGATTGAAGACTTCCTGAGAGATCCGTCCATTCGAGTGGTCATTGATGGCTGCTCGTCTGGCCAATTGGCAATTAATCCCGGGGTCCCTCAGTGGTCGTTTCTCTCAGCAACTTTATTCTTGCTGCACATTAATGATCAGCTTATGCCCGGTATCTTTGGGTATGCAGACGACAGTACGGTTGCTGAGAGATGTGTCCAGCGCGCGTGCTGGTGGGTCACAGCAGACCCAGTATCTCCGTGAGGACATGGCTGGGCGCTTGAACTTGTCCTTGAAGGCCGTCTCCGAATGGGGCGATGCAAAGTTGGTCAAGTTTAATGCAGCGAAGACCCAGGCGTGTCTCTCTTCTCCGCAAAAAATATTATAATATGCATCGATTGCCATCGATACGCTCAGGCGAACTAAATTATAATCGGATAACGCGCAACACAAATAAATAAAACGCATTTTGAACAATTAATTCATTTATTCCATTCACAAAACTACGCGTTAAAAATAAAACATAACACTTGCAGACGAAAATAGTTATTTTAGTTACTATTCAACTAGAAGTAGCGCGGAGTTTGACTCCTGTGGATTTAATAACGATAAAAACTTTACACCTTCCTTCTGCATTCAGGTAATAAGCTTCCTGAAGCTTCATGCTACTTCTATACCAAATTTCAACCAAATCCACCCAGTACTTTCGAAGATTAACGCGTTCAAACATACAAACTTTTCCGCTTTGTATAGATTTGCAAACGTGTGTTTGCTAAAATACCTATAGAACTTCAAATTAACAAGTAAAGCGAATACATACTATTCCAAAGAGGCCTGTTTGACGCCGGGGGTAAACAAATTAAAAATCATAATAGGTTATCATTAACATACAAATAATAACCTTGTTTACTTGACCTTTGACTTGTGTTAAAAAAATCTGTTTTGTTATAAGTTTTTCTTGTGATGGTTCACGTGACGACGTTTATATCAGAACATGTTTCCGCTGTTGCGACATTACTAGAACTGAGGAAAATCATAATTATTTATTGATTCCGTAAAAATTACAATAACTAGAAAAGAAGGAAAAAAGGAAATAACTCTGGCTTCGCTATTTTTCCTGCAAAAATTCCGATCCCGTGGGAACTCCGGGATAAAAAGTAGCCTATAATTCAGGCTGCGAGCGCAAAAACGGCCTAAGTAACATTTTATAAAAAAAAAATTAGTTAATGGACTTAACCTCTTCAAAGAGATTTTTGAAGAGGATAGGTCCACTAACTAATTTTTTTTATAAAATGTTACTTAGGCCGATTTTGCGCTCGCAGCCTCAATTATATTACCATGTAATCTTCTCTATCTTCCAGTAAAACTGCCATTAAAATCAGTTCACTCGATTCAGAGATTAGCCCGAGCAAACAAATAGACTTTTTTTAGGTTACTCTTCTACCCCATAGTGTGGGATATTGTTGGATAGGTCGTTCAAAACCAACAGGAGTGTGGGAAGACGAATTTTAGGTTCAGTGGGACTCGAGTGGCAGTTTTTTAATTCAGGAAAATATACGAGAATTCCGATCAAAGTCACGGCAACAAATAGTACCTTAACTGTAATAATGCTGTAATTCTGACCCTAAATAACCCTTATCACTAACCATTGCTACCTACTAACTCGATATTAATATGTAGAACACGTTATCAAGGTTTGAGACGATTACGTAACGACGTGGATTGGTAGTCATTTGTTCGCACATTCTTATTTCGGATGTTACGTTCCTGAAACTGGCTCAGTTTTATAAATATTTCGTTTCAATTACTATTTTTAACCGACTTCAAAAAAAGGAGGTTTACAATTCGTCTTGAATTTTTTTTTTTTTTTTTTTTTTTTTTTTTATGTATGTTACCTCATAACTCGGAGACGGCTGGACCGAATTGAAAAATTCTTTTTGCGTTTGAATGGGTATAGTTTCTAGTTGGTCCCATTGTTACGAAATCAGGATCTGATGATGGGATCCTGGAGAAATCGAGGGAACTCTTCAAATATTATAGGCACACCTATAGCGTTTTGGGTATTTCTTATAGTACCTTGTACAGTTGCTCTTGAAAAGCGCCATTTGAGGAAGTGGAACTGATGATGAAGACCCCTAATGGTGACCGAAACTACTCAGTAATAAGTATTTCGTTGATTGCGATTAGATTACATGAATATGGATGTTAAGCACTTTATGCTCGTCACAATGCATATGGTGAAGTAGAGCTGATGGTGATGTACCAGGAGAACTCCTCAAAAATTAACGGCTCTGCACCGGGAAAAGCAATATTTTGTTAAAGGTGATAAGTAGTTGACATTTTGGCTTTTGTAACTAGATAAATTACAAACCAACCCACTAAAAAGAGTGAAAAAAAACTTTTTAGCAAAAAATAGAACCGACTTCCATATTCCAAAACACTACAAAGGCAAAAATAACTTTAATTTCGGAAGGCGGTGTCTTTAGTTTTGTATATATTTTCGTTTTTGACACCGCCTTCCGAAATTAAAGTTATTTTTGCCTTTGTAGTGTTTTTATATGGAAGTCGGTTCTATTTTTTGCTAAAAAGTTTTTTGTTTAATCACAAGCTCTTCGTCCGCGTGGATTTCGAAATAACATATAGCAGCACACACCAATAAAGCACCTTACTACCAATAAAATATTTTTCTTGAATTGGGTCAGTAGTTCCGGAAATTACCCCCTGCAGACTAACTTACGTACAAATTGTAATATTAAGTGTAGATTTGTCACTGGTTCCGATATTTTCGAGCCGATTGGGGTCGAAACTCTATGCGATCTAAGATGGAGCACGCTTTCCTAGAAGTAACCTATTCTCTAGACTTAAAGACCCCCAAGTTATAGCGATCAGTAAACACAGACTCCGGCAGGGAATTCCACTCCTTAGCCGTACGCACAATCAAAGTATTCTCAAAACGTTTAGTGCGTATGGGTAGTATTTCGTATACTCTACGAATATTATATGATGTTCAAACGTAAGCCTATCAACAATAAAAAACATATTAAAAAATCAATACATGTTGTAAAACAGTCTACTTGGTTTTAAAGAGCTTTGGTTTTTTTTTCGGAAATAACTAAATAAAATAACAACATTTTAATGAATAAATATTTGAAATCCATACGTTAAGCTTTTTTTTTATATATTAGACGGCTTAACGATATTTCTATCATGGCTCAATAAAAATAATTCCTTTCTAATCAAATGTGTACATAAAACATGATTACTCTGATCTATCAATGAATATTGGCAATACTCTTAATTTTTTGTTAATTGATAATATGCTCGCGTTTGACCACCATGTCACCTGATGGTAAGTGATGATGTGGTCGAAGATGGAGACTAAGATGGATAACTAAGAGATAGGCCAATATTCATTGATAGATCAGATACATCAGTACATGAACCGGATTCATGATTATTATTTATGGAACACTTCCGGTAAAGAAAGTGATCATTTTTCAATCTTAGTCCGCAGGTTTTATATAAAACTTACTATAATAAATGCTTAGAAAAATAACGCATTATGCTTCTAAGAATAAATGTAAACTAACCGATAATTATTGCCCAATGTTTGATTGATAACTTACTGAGCATATACTGTATACAGTATGTCACAGATATTAGTTACCGTAATTAAAAACGTTTTAAATCCATTAGCGATCTTATTTATAAAAAATATATCTAAATTGCATGGAACTAGTAAGTACCGTTTTGATGCAATTTCTTCTCGATGATAATCAAGCACTTTCAAAAAAGGTGGGAAATCATTGATTTTTTGACATATGGAAACTTTCTTTTCATAGATAAATAGTATAGTTTAGAAATATTATCGCTGTACCTATGACAAACGAACTGAAATAAAAAAATTGGCCAAGTGCGAGTCGGACTCGCCCATGAAGGGTTCCGTAGTAACTATAAGAAATATAATATACTTAATATATTTATTTGAAAAAAAAAAAACAAAAACCTTACAAATTTCTTAAAACTAGCTTATTCACAATTTTTACAACTACACCAAATAACTTTGTTTTTCATAGTATTTGTATGATTTACAAAGTTATATTTGCGGTTTTAGAAAATATACTGTATCTCAAAAACTGCTAACTCGATCTCGTTCAAACCAATTTTGGTTGAAAGTTTACATTAAGATCTACAACATATGTTTTTTTTTAGATTATTCACTTCATTATTATAGAAGTCAGAGGGGGGGGGGACGCACATTTTACCACTTTCGAAGCGTATATCTTTTAAACGATTAACTTTATGAAAAAGTCATCTTAAAAACCTTAATGTCATTTTTAAAGACCTGTCTATAGATACCACACACGTATAGGTTTTATGAAAAAAAAATATTTTCAGTTTCAGTTCCATGTATGGGGAGCCCCCTTTGTTTTAATTTTTTTTTAATTTTCACTTAAAATCGGAAAGCGGTTCACAGAATACGTCTACTTACCAAGTTTTACATGTATAGTCCTAATAGTTTCGGAATAAAATGGCTGTGACATACGGACGGACGGACAGACAGACAGACGGACAGACATGTCGAAACTATAAGGGTTCCGTTTTTTGCCATTCGGCTACGGAACCCTAAAAATGACAAAAATAATGGCTAAAGATATTATTTCTATCTTTGTTTGACAGTGTTTCATACTCATATTGTGGCTAAGTTATTGTTATAGGTAGTCATTTGATATAGTATATTGATCTCTTAGATGTATTTCAATCTTTTAGAGTGACCTTTCAAACTGACCAATAAAGAAATGTACGTCAATTACTTGAAGACACGACATGTTAGAATATTACAGCCCTGCTGGTACTTTTTATTAACCGACTTTATAAAAGAAATCTATTTTTTTATCGATAATAGGTTCGCGTTTGACCACCATCTCACCTGATGGTAAGTGATGATGTGGTCGAAGATGGAGCACGCTTACCTAGTAGTAACCTATTCACTCTTAACTTGAATATATATAGATAAACATAGAAATAATATTGTGCTTTGGAAGACTTATGTAATATCAAAAATAAAATGTATTTTTTTTAGATTAGATTTTTTAAATTAAGGACGTTAACCGCGATCTCGCCTGATGCTAAACGATAGATGAGGTCTACGATATGACGAGCGAGCCCAGAAGATGCCTATTTACTCTTGCTTTAAAGGCTGAAAGGTCGTAAGTGGCAGGGAACACAAATAATAATCTATTTTATTAGAATATGATTTGAATATCTAAACATATTTTTTGGTATTTATTTTCTTCTTCTGTGTCAAATCTATTCAAAGGTGGTCTGTAAAGATCGCTTTTAGCTATAAGACCGTTGTATAAGACTGCCCATTGTATCACCCTGTTTTAGTAGTTAACACCTTATTTGTTTTCTGTTATGGTGTACAATAAAGAATAGGTATATCCATCTATCTATATTTTACAAGTTCGGTGATTAAAAATATGTTTACTGAATGTTGCAGTAACTAGTGACGTTGTATGTTTTAGCTAGTAATTTATAAACCAATTTAAACCTTTTTATGACAGTGTACAGTGGCGACGTAGTAGTTACATGCATGACTTCCGAGTTGTAGGTAATGGGTTGTAGCCCAGGCAAGCTTTTCTCTTTACTCAACTCTCCCAGCCCTCCTTCTTATCTAATATCTCACTTTCAATTTCTATGTTCTTCACACAATAAGTCTACGTTCATCCAATAATCTTCTCTTACTCTGTCCTTCTCATACTTCTGACTTTGTTCATACTTCTTTTCATATCCAGTCGATTCTCATCTGGAATGCACTTCCTCTCGAGATCAGGACGGCTGACAGTCGCTATACATTTAAAAAGAAATTGCAGATCTATTTTCTACACCAATAAGCAGAATTTCCACATTTCGTTTTCATTTGCTTCTTAATTATATGTTACTATGTGTATTTTTGTTTTGAAATAATTTCAAAACAAAAATACACATGGTAAATATCTCGTTTTATGTTCTAATGAAGCACATTACTTTGTTATTCAGAGGCAGTACTTACAACTTG
The DNA here is from genome assembly GCA_943138885.2 of Tholera decimalis. Lineage (NCBI taxonomy): Eukaryota > Metazoa > Arthropoda > Insecta > Lepidoptera > Noctuidae > Tholera > Tholera decimalis. The sequence continues at coordinate 2,578,846 of OW964557.2, read as the reverse complement.
AAGGTCGTGGATACAAACCCAGGCTGGCAGATTACTTTGTGTAATTTTAATCATCACCAATGCTCGCATAACGGTGAAGGAACATCATGAGGAAACTGGAATATGTCATGTAACCGAAAAATCCCGAAACCACGTACCCGTACTGTGCCCGTGTGATAGATTTTAGCTAATTCCCTCTCATAGAGGAGGGAGGCCACTTAGGCCCAACTGTGGGAACGTTAGATTGACTATGTTATGAGTGTTATGACAGTGAGAGAAATTAATGTTAAGAAAAAGGATGTCTTCATTCATTTATTTATTTAACATACAATTTTAACATTGCGTTTAAATTATACAGTATGACTACACATAAAACTAAAATAATCTATAGGTAGGTATTGTAACAATACAATACAGCAGAAACTAATTAAAATAAAATTAGTTACAACATAAAAATTAAAATAATATTCTTGGAATAGCACTGTTACACAAACCATGTATGTCAAATAAATACTATGTAAAAATAAATAAATTCAAATTCCAACATTAAATGTCAAAAGTAAAAGAATAAACAAAATTAAATAATAATTAAATTAATGCAAAACAATTAACATGTATCACTGAACTACATACTCATGTAGGTATTCAGATAACCGATTGAATGATTGTCACAAAAATCATTGATTGACATATGACCGACAATTTGTCGTCCATTTGAACACGAGGATATGTCTCATATAAATTTATTTATCTAACAATGAATTCTGCCGTTATTGATTCATTTTCTTACATTTATTAAACACAAGTGGCTCGTTAAATAAACAAGACAGGTTTCGTGAAGAATTATAGTATAGTTGTATAAAGATCAGCCAGTTACACACTAATTTTATTTATGAAGTGAAAAAGTTTGTTATAAAATGAGATTTTGTCTGCGATCGCCAGTTATCCAATGAGGGTTTCCAAGAAAATCCAAACCACTAGTTGGCGCCACTGAGGCGAGAGGTTTTTCCTTTGAAAATGTAAACATGAAATTGACGTCAATTTGACAAAATTAAATGTCAAAATCTTAAGCGTTTGACAGTTGGCCCGGTCATAGTGTATTACATGCTCTTTGGGCCCGGTCCTGACGCCTCGGTGCCTTGCCTTGTGAACGTTATTTCAGAAAAACCTCATGGATTAATTAATTGGAACTGTTTGTGAAGCTTTGCTTTGTATCCCAGCCATTAGCAGAGTTTGCATTTCTTATATTATATAGTTTATAAGTCATGTTTGGGACTATACTACTACACTAGTATACTAACAAAACTATGGACCTTGTAGTCTGAAAGAATTTTTTAATTAGAAATAAAGTCGCTCTCCCAATAGCAGTGAATGCAATCATGTCGGAAATGTACAACATTTGCTGAAGGAGTGTGTTCCAAACAGAAATGAAAGTTATTGTTGAAGGACTTATAAGCTCAAACTGGCCTTGATTCAATCAATATTGTCTCGACCAACATTTGATAACAGTTTTTCAGCAATGACTCACATACTATAATAATATATTTTTTTAGTATATTTAGAATAATTATTATAAGTTACGATGTAGTTATCATATCGGTTACGAGGAAAACGCCAAAATAAATATTAGAGTTTAAATATAAATGGCTAGAGCTCATCCATACAGGCTGCAAAGATTTTTCGGTATTCACGAAATCATCAAGTTTCATTAATAACTGCAGAAAATACTTACGCAAACAAAATTCAAATAGTTAATTTGAATCATCAATACAATTTGAATATCAGACTTGCTTGATCCTTATGATTATGTTGTCCTGTTACAATAATATTAACACATCACTCCGACGACCTCCAGTACTGATTCACTGGAGTATCGCCGAGTAATTGGCTCGTAAAGGTCATACGACATCGCTCCGTGTCAAATACTCTACTTCTACATTTATCCAAACGCAAATAGTGGTAAAGTTAAGAAGAAAACTTTAACAAACAAGAGAAAAGTCAGGTAATGTCGATGGAGGGTCGCGTAGAAAGAAAACTCTTTTCCTCATATCGGGAAGAAGGATAAATGATAAAATAATAATAGTCCTTCTAACTGATTTCTCTCTCTCTTTCGATCTCATAATTGATTAGCCATCTGCGCAGGAGATATTGTAGTGCACAAGTATGTGCGCAGGCACAGGCACAGCTCCCTGTTCCTTTACTCTCATTGTCCGATGGGACGGCAATTCGACACGACCGGAGAGAAAACAAGTCCAGAGCCAACGGTTTAAGAGGAGGCTCCCTAAATTGTATGTAATTTTGTATTCATATTCTGAAACAATCACGCATACAATCAAAATGGAACTTTAGTATTTGATTTATTGGATCTTTTTCTTTCCATGTCTAGACCAGTTTCGTAATTGGAACATTTTCGCTCAATTAATTTTTTAATCGAAAATCATACCTTTTTTAAAAATTATTCAAAATTTAATCAAGATTACTCGACTTTTATGTCTAAAATTAGTAATGACAGTAAGAAAATATAGTATATTATCCAAATATAGGATATTTTTTCTCTAGATCAATTGTCACTTTAGTTATAAACGAAATAAGAATTGATACTTACGACATTTAGTTTCAAACCCGAATATGGTAAAAGAGCGCACGCGATATTCAACTTTATTACAGCCGCGTTAGCGTTTAGCACACAATAGCAGTTTCGAAACCGAACATGGTGAAAGAGCGCACGCGATATTCAACTTTATTTCTGCTGCGTTAGCGTTTAGTATACTACGGCCTAACCGGGGTGGATGGGGGCGGAGCTTGCGTGAAAATTATTTTGCACTGCCTGGTCTTAACGTGCTTCCCGAGGCACGGGGGTTATCACACCACCAACTTCCAAACTCCAGGCTACTACTGAGAAATTGAGTTTTTCTAACAGAAAAACTCAATAGCAATTTTCTAATAGCCCAAATAGCCCGGGAATCGAACCTAAGACCTCTTGTTCAGCAGTCGCACTTGCGATCACTAGGCTACTGCTAAAGATGAAGACACGACGAACCTAAAACTCTCGAACGTAAAAAAAATTATATCTAGATTCATCGTTTGCCGTTTTTATTTATCTCTGTGAAAACTATCCAATATAGGTACAACTCGTCTAATATTATCATACTTTATTTATTTATTTATTAAAACTTTATGCAACACAAAATGTACAAAGGCGTACTTAATGCCATAGGCAATTAGGCATTCTTTACCAGTCAACCATGGGTGATGAAGTGATAACACGCCAAGTGCATAAATCAATAAACAAGTAGGTAATATATTCACAATAAAAGTTTTATTGCAAGTATACATAAATAACTAAAATAATGTTACATACATATTTATCATAATACATACCAATATATATAATATATATTAATCAAAAATTATAGAAAGGGGGTTATGAAAACTCTGCTTCCACTATTTGTTTAGAAAATATATTTGTTTAGTTTAAATACAGATTACTTATTTCTATTTGAATTTTCACAGCTAGGGAGTGGAATTCGGAGTCTGTATTTCCTGATAGCTAATAACTTGGGAGTAAGCTTACTTCATCTTCGACGACCACATCATTACTTACCATCAAGTGAGATGACGGCCAAAAATGGTCCTAAATCATTGATGTATTAAAAGGAGGAAGATACGATACTAGACACAGCGTTTTGTCCTACTAAACTAAGTGATTGCCCGTAGTTGGCGCTCAGTTGCGCACGGAACGTTGTTGATCACACAGTACAAGAAATTCTCGTTTCTTCGTGTTTTTAAGGATTTTTTGGAATAAATACGCATCAAAATGACTTCTTGTGTAGCTAAACAGCGTTTTAATTACACCAGGAAAAATAATAAGAGACATGGGTCATGGGATCACTTACTACTTACTTACCTAATACATGCAATCTCATTTCATTCATAATCGCAAACATTCGGCAGCTGAGGCGATTTCGCTTGCACTACAGCGCTGTCTCCTATCTTTGTCCTTGTCTATCGGCAACTGTAGGTTTGGGACTGATAATAACACTGAACACAGATGTGTGAGTTTCCGGGCATGTATTCGTGCGCCGAGCCCAAAGGCCGAGCCCAGGTTTACTGATTGCGATGTTAGAGAGTAACGTATCTTCCTCCTTTTAATACATCAATGTCCTAAATATATTAAATTCCTACCGAACAAAATGGGTCTAATGATTTATAAACCTATTGTTGCGAGGACTTCAGGATAATAATGAGAAAAACATTCCGGAATATAAAGGCTTTGTACGAAGTGGACCTTGTCTTTTTATTGTTATCTCATAGCCCAGGATTAAGATTAAGTAAATAAGTTGGTATTTATTTAGAGGTAAGACTGCTCTATTCGTCTAATGTAGGTATTAGCTAGCAAGCACGCTCGCGCGGGTATGTTTTTCCCCCGTAAAAATCCCGTGGAAATTCTGGAAATAAAAGTAGCCTTATAACATCCTCTATTTCCAGTGAAAGTCCTGTTAAAATCGGACAAGCCGTTGCAAAGTCTAACCCGGGTAAACAGAAAGTCCGACAAAAAAAAAGTATGTTTGTGTTTTAGTTTCGGTTAGTTTCGTACTACAAGTAATTGAGAAAACAAAGTTATTTTGAAATAACAAACAGACACTTTAATTTTATTTACATATGTAATGTATAGATATGAGAGGTAATATACTAGTAGTATACTAATCAAGTATTTTATATATAGAACATATGTATATATAAAGAGTATACTTATCTATCTAATCAAGTAGACAATGCGTTACCCGCCTTAACAGGCCTCATCTAGTTTAAATTCACGAATACAATTAATGGGTAAAAGTGTTATTTATAATCAACTAGCTGTGCCCGCGTCTTCGTCTGCGCAGAACTATTGACTTTCGACAGCATTTTTTATTTTTTAGGCTAATTATTTTGAAAATAAAACTCATACATAATTTGAATGTCGTATTTATTAATATCTAATCAAAGGTCTAAAAAATAAGTTTCAAGTTTCTAGTTTTAAAAATGACGGAATTTTCATACAAACTTTCAACCCCTTACAGCCTTTTTTTCGCATTAAAAAGTAGCCTATGTCCTTTCTCAGGCTCTAGACTACGTCCGTACCAAATTTCATTAAAATCGGTTCAGTAATTTACGCGTGATTGCGTAACGCACAGACAGACAGAGTTACTTTCGCATTTATGATATTAGTAAGGATTTGCAAAACAGCGACTGCCTACCTGACCTCCACCACCCAGTAACTGGGTAACAAGATATCCCTTGGATAGACCAGTATCAGATTTACTGGCTTCTGACTACCGTAATGACTGTCAAAGATGTTCAAATGACAGCCGAAACCACCGACTTAACATGTTTTCCGTGGCACAGGGGTATCACACCGTCAACTTCCAACCTCTGGTTTACTAATGAGAAGTTCCTTACAGAAAAACCCACAGAACAGATAAAAGAGATTAGAAAGGAAATAGTTCCTGATTTATATGAGAACACGTGTCGCCGCTTGTCTCCCACTTTTTAGCTCCACTATAAGCAAGAGGCCCGTTACGTATCCGAATTACGCACACAAATAAATTACACACACTTAAATAGAGAGCTTGCTACTGATTGTAACTCACTGTCGATAAACATGCGACGTGCATCACGGCCAATCAGGACAAAGGACGAAACGTCAATGGTTGAAGTGTGGAGGACGCAACGCATGCAATACATTGTAAGCGGACTTGGCCATTGCGTTGATTAAGCGAGTACACATCGGGCTATGTATACTTTTTGTAACTTGTTGCAATAATTTTGTTAATATTCGGAATTTCATAGGGATCAGAATATTTTTATATTTTTTACAAATAAAATTGTAATTAAATGTTATTTTCGACTTACCGATGGAAAGATATACCTCCTCGCTTTATACTTGCGGTCTTTGTTTTACAGGTTATAATTGCACAACACGGCATTTTAAAGCAGAGCTCTGTGTTCCGAAGTAATCTGAAGCGCACTAAACGCGGTGAATGAATTAATCGGTCAAGCTATGATTGTCGTATCATAAATGTGACGCGCTCGCCACGCCCACATTACCATTCCAACCTTATTCATCTATTCCGTGGAAAAACCCAATAGCACTTTTCGACCGACCCGAAAATCGAACCAGACACCTCATACTCAGCAGTCAGCACTCGCACATGTGACCACTTGATCAACAAGGCAGATATTACGAGCAAAATAAAAACTCAGAATTCTAAATAAATAAATAGTGATTGCACGCATGTGTGTGTGTGTTTGTGTTTTTGTGTGTGCGTGAGACAGTGTGTGGGTGTTTGTGTTTATGTGTGTGTCAGTTATCGTGACACTCATCTTAGAACTTTAGGAGTGCGAACCAAGAACTTGAGTTCCATTGTTACGATCGACCAGGCAGCACTGATTCGTCTGGTCTGGGTGTCTGTCAAACGCTTAAGTTTTTTAAATAGGTACTGTCAATCGCGACATTAGACTTAGGTTTAGTGGCTAAATACATAAGGCAAATCCGTGCAGCGATAAGACAAGAATTAATTCGGTTTGAAACAATCCGAAACACGTGTCGTGTGTATCATGTACATCGAGTACACACAAGTACAGCGAGATTACATCAAAAAGTATATAAGAAAGGCGTCGTCATATTTGAAGGTGATATACAGTCAAAAACAATTGCATAAATAAAGAAAAAAATATTTTGGGGTTCCGTAATATACCAAGCAACCGTTATTTTCATTTGACCAGTACGGATTGTATGAAATTCAAAAGAGACTTTGATCTCTGTGTTGGTTTTAGTGTTTCTTTTCAGAGCAAGGAAACACCGGCCTCATCTAGATTAAATTTAAGAAAACATTTGATGTTTTACAGTGTGTGATGTTCTACGTTCTACATGAGCAGCCTGTGGGCTAGGTACACTCAACAATCGTATAGTGCCCTCCGTGTGCAGTACAATAACGCATTCAGGGTTCTGTTGAGACTGCCCCGCTACTGCAGCGCGTCAGGAATGTTCGCGGACGCACATGTAGATTGTTTCTTTGCCACAATGCGTAAACGCTGTGCATTCCTGGTGTGTAGGGTGCGGGGCAGTAGTAACAGGATCCTGTCCCTAATCGCGAGCAGGCTGGACTGTTCGTACGTGAATCACTGCTCCGCCATTTCCCATGGAATGGTGTTGCCGCGGTAAAGCGTCGTACAGTTCGGCCTCTATATGTAGTAAAATGTAAAATTAATTTTAGTGTATTTCAGTTTAAGATTAAATTATTATTATATTATTACTAACATAGGATAAGTGCTACTAACAAATGAGTTATAGTAACTTGTAAATAAATAAATTGAATTGAATTGAATATTACCAATTTGCAAAATAAATATCATTTATTTTCAGTACGGCAATGCGCGGTCGTTACATGGCTAAACGTTTTGGAAATAGTTTCATGGTGCGTATAGCTAAGGAGTGGAATTCCCTGTCGGAGCCCGAGTTTCCTGATAGCCTGCTATAACTAGCTATAGGAGTCTAAGTCAAAAGTGTATAGGTTATTTCTTTATACCAAGTATGCTTCATCTTCGACCACATCATCGTTTACTTACATAGTTTTTTTTTAGGTTAAAAAACTCTCTTAGCTCCTTCCAAGAATGATCCTGCGCAGTCATGAACAAGTACGGTTCGTATGGATTCTGATCTCTGAGTTTGTTTCGGTGTTTCTTCTAAGTAGCTGTAGTATGGGGTACTGCTCTCATCTTTGGGATGTATCTGCCAAGTACCAACTGGAAGCGCTTGAGTCTATCGAGAAACGGGCCAAGAGACTCATTGGCAACGATGCACTGGTCGAGTCAAAGCTCCAGAGCCTTGAATATCGACGACGAGTTGCTAGTCTATCGGTTTTCTATTGGTAACATTTCAGGGAGTGTGTGATGGAATTACACAATCTTATTCTGCCAAGCCCATTCCATCATCGGACTACAAGGCAAACGGTGATGCGCCATCGTAACATGGTGGACATCCCACCCATACGCACGGAACGTTTTGGGAATACCTTTTTGTGCGTACGACTACGGAGTGGAATTCCCTGCCGGAGTCGGTGTTTCCAGCTACAACCTAGGGGTCTTTAAATCAAGAGTGAATAAGTTACTTCTAGGTAAGCGTGCTCCATCTTCGACCACATCATCGCTTAACATCAGGTGAGATGGTGGTCAAATGCGAGACTATTGTTAATAAAAAAAAGAAAACCGGCCATATTGTAATAAGTGTCATTATATTAGTTCAGAAACAGGATTAAGGTAGATTAACAGCCAATTTTTTTTTTATAGTCTCGTGTTTGACCTTTGTCTCACCTGATGGTAAGCGATGATTTGGTCGAAGATAAAGCACGCTTACTAAGTAATCTATTCACTTATGAAGATCGCTAGGTTATAGCTCTCACAGGAAATACAGTAGGTACTACATATTATTATTTTCGCAGTTCATTCTTCTCAAACAGTCTGTTTATCCATAATCTTGAGAATGCGCACTTACAAAGAAATGCAGTGATCTTCAACTTTTCAACGCCGGAACTTTCAATAAACGTCGTTAATCTTAAGTACTTACATAGAAGTAGCCGGAAAGAGTTGAGACGTACCCAAGATTAAATAAGTTAGTAACTCATACTCAAGGAATGCTTCACGTCCTATGCTTAACTTTAGCAAGAACACGTGATCATCCATATTCCTAATAATATCATTAGCCCATTGTAACACCCTTTGAAGTTTTTAAGTCCTCATTTAATTCTGTTTAGAGTATATTTATCTATCTATTAGAATCAGTGAGTTTGTTTCTTTGTCATTCTTTAGAATCGCTTAATTAATTATGTATAACATAATCTTAGTTAGTTAATAAATGTTGCATCTTAATTTCAAAAAATTACAGCTACACATCAAGTAGACCAAGCTATTAGACGACACAGGTGTGTCACACTTCATTTAGCGATTACAAGTTTAGAATCATCGTTTGTCAGCAAATATCAGAGTCCAAAGTCCTGTTAGTTTTCGGCAGAATTCGAAAGATAGTAACAAACGTAAAAATGACGCAAGCCTATACATATCGCACTCTCAGAATGAAAGGGACTTAACTCAAAAAATAGTATTTTTTGGATTTGAGCAGAATAAAGCAGCATTGAATAAATTACATTCATATATCTCAAGTGGCAAATGTATAAGCTATCTCTTTATAACTCGTAACTTAGATTCCTGTTTCCAAGGCAATTCAGAGTAATGTTTTAGGCCAGTTTACATCAAAATCTGAAATTACACGAATTTAGAGATGGGTCACTTTATATATGGATAAGTCAATATTACATCATTAAATTGTTTTTGAAATTGAAAATACAAACGACTTTTTCTTTATTGATTGTAAAGGGTTTTTGTACATAAAAATGACGATGACGAACCCATCATACCTTATATTAATGTTTGAATGTATGTATATAATTAAAAATTACAATTAACGCTTTGATTAAAGTAGTATAGATTCTAGCTGCATCCGAGCTTGGTGAAGCTAGAATACTATGAAGGGCACCAACATCCAGATAAATTAAATTAATTAAAATACGGAAGATGTTTTGTTGTAATTGTTTTATCTTTTTATAAGATGATGGGTAGGAAGCACCCATCGTTACTTCTTAACACAGGGTGTTTTATAATAATGCAAGGTTAGTTTTAAGGGTGGTTTTCTGCTATTCATTATAGACACAGTGTGTATAAATATTAATTAGTTACGTAAATTAGAATTATTAGTTCACTAATCATTTAATTTATGGGAGGTTTCTATATAAAATCATTTGCTCTTACAGGTAATCGTTTGAAAGATAAACATTTCCAAAATGGTAAAGTAAAAATAAAATTTTCAAAAAGCTGGTATCTAACATCCCGTAATTTTATATATTTATTATAAGTACGTATTTTATAGCATTAATATAAATATGTATTTTAACTCTATGTATGTTTCTATTTGTTTGTTAGATCATTATAATTTAGTTAATTAGCTAAGTATGTTTTTAGGGTTCCGTAGCCGAATGGCAAAAAACGGAACCCTTATAGTTTCGACATGTCTGTCCGTCTGTCTGTCTGTCCGTCCGTCCGTATGTCACAGCCATTTATTCCGAAACTATTAAGACTATACATGTAAAACTTGGTAGGTAGATGTATTCTGTAAACCGCTTTCCGATTTTAAGAGAAAATTTAAAAAATATTTAAAATAAAGGGGGCTCCCCATACATGGAACTGAAACTGAAAATATTTTTTTTTCATGAAACCTATACGTGTGTGGTATCTATAGACAGGTCTTTAAAAATGACATTAAGGTTTCTAAAATGACTTTTTCATAAAGTTAATTGTTTCAAAGATATACGCTTCCAAATTGGTAAAATGTGTGTCCGCCCCCTCTAACTTCTATAATAATGAAGTGAAAAATCTAAAAAAACCATATGTTATAGAACTGAATGTAAACTTTCAACCAAAATTGGTATGAACGAGATCGAGTCAGCAGTTTTTGAGATACAGTATATTTTCTAAAACCGCAAATATAAGTTTGTAATTCATACAAATACTATGGAAAACAAAGTTATTTGGCGTAGTTGTAAAAATTGTAAACAAGCTAGTTTTAAGAAATTTGTAAGGTTTCTTGTTTTTTTTTTTTTCAAATAAATATACATATTAAGTATATTATATTTATTATAGTTACTACGGAACCCTTCATGGGCGAGTCCGACTCGCACTTGGCCAATTTTATTTATTTATTTATACACACTGTGTCTACCATCTCTTGAAGAACTCTCCTGTCGCCAAGGGCGGATCCAGGGGGGGGTCATGACCCCATGACCCCCCTCCCCCCCGAGGCTAGGTCCAGGACCTAGGTGGACAACTAATTAAATTTTTAAACATTGTTACTAGATAATACTCCAGTTTCTGTCGTTGTAAACGAATATCGGCAGTGGATGGCCAAGTGGCAGCGAAGTCAGGAAATACAAATTATAACTTCTTGTAACTTGACCACGACTGGCACCAAAGCTAGATCCGCCCTTGCCTGTCGCAGGTCTGCTGGAAGAAATTTCTTAGGAAATAAGCAGCACCTTTGTGCTCTTTTGTCTGTATTAAATATTATTCTCTTGTGTCATGTGTGTACATCTATACTAATATTATAAAGCGGAAAAGTTTGTTTGTTTGTTTGCTTGAACGCGCTAATCTTCGAAAGTACTGGGTGGATTTGGATGTTATTTGGTATGGAAGTAGCTTGAAGTTTGAGGAAGGTTATAGGCTACTTTTTACGCAACTGAAAAAAAGGAGAGTTATATTTTTACTGTGATAGAATGCACGGGAGCGAAGCCCCGCGTGAGTACTAGTAAATAAATAAAGAAAACTTTCAACGTAAATTGGATTGAACGAGATATAGTCAGCAGTTTTTAAGATATTTCACATTTTCAAAAACCATAAATATAACTTCGTATCTCATACAAACCCCATGTAAAACAAAGTTTGTTTCGGTAGCTACTACGGAACCCTTCATAGGCGAGTCTGACTCGCACTGTGCCAATTTTTTATATTTGATATTTCCTCGAAGTGCCATGTTTTCGATATGTTTTAAATTTCTCTTTTATCAAGATAATGCTCGTAAAATTATCTTGATAATAAGGAACACAAAAAGTCAATTGGGTGCGAGCATTCGGAAGTTATACGAGTTCATACATTCCAGCGATTATTTAGATTATTTTTACCCGACTGCAAGGGAAGGGTTATGTTTTTCGCGCGTATCTTGTATGTATGTATGTTTGTAATATTCTTTATTACCTCATATCTCCAGAACCGCTGAACGGATTCACACAATTAAGGTATCGTTAGATTTGTCTTAATAGCCCGAGTGTTCTTAGATAGGTGACATTCAAAAAAATTAAAAATGGCGGCTGTGCGAAGCCATTATACATGGTGAAAAAAAAACTTTTTTTTTTTCAAATGCTACAATATGGGTATCAAATTAAAGGGCTTAACATAAGGATTTCAAAAAGGTATATCATGTTTATCATTAGTGTAATACTAGCAAAATAACAGAATGAGAAAGTTTAAAAATATGGACTCACTTTCTGAATCCGGTGGAGTGCCAATGTGACACGACCGGGAAAACTAAGAAATTGTTAATTAATATTTTAACTAAAAAGTTGAGAAAAAAACTTATTTAAAAAATCTAAAAAACCCGACTGCTCAACTGAAGTGTAAGAAACAAGCACATTTTTATTTTTAAAAGTGACAAGCAGGCGGACCCATCTCATTTAAAAAAAATATAATATTATAGGGTCCCGCCTGCTTGTCACTTTCAAAAATAAAAATGTGCTTGTTTCTTACACTTCAGTTGAGCAGTCGGGTTTCTTAGATTTTTTAAATAAGTTTTTTTTTTATTTATATATCTAATGCACGCTCGTCTAATTTGGGTTTTATGCAATGGAAAAGTGAGATGGAGTTTAAGGTGGGATATCAGGAACCAGCAGGACGAGTGAACGAATACCTAACGATCATGCAGGTAGTCAGGGTATGCAGGGTTGAAAGGGATGTACAGCAGTGATAATATTCCATCTGCCTGTCAGTGTCTCTGTGTATATGCAGTGTGTGTGAATTCTGATGCTGGTTGTACTTTATATTGAGTTATTTTATTTCTACGAACTATACTAAGGTGGCGTTGTCGCGGAAATGAGCGAGTTAATCCGTCATTGTTTTTATAATTTACGTAAAATTGATAATCAAGTAATCAGATAAGTACGAAAAAAATATTTATCGAAGATTATAGTACTTAAATTAATAACAGATACTACGCCGGATTTGTAATACAATGTAATGAAGTTTTAAAAACAATAAGTAGTTAAAGTTCATCACTTCATGTATGGTAAATAAAAATATAAGTATAGTAGTTCAAATACTATGCCGATTCTGAATTTGAATTTTGTATAGAAAATTAAAATAATAAATCTGAAAATTAATATACAGTTAAATATGTAGATATTATTTGCGTATAATAACAAAGTATGGCATTGATGATTACATAATTATTAAAATGTTACTTTAATCATTTGAAATAACATTTTCTGATAAATTGATAATTTATCAGAAAATGTCAACACCACACCTTACACCTAAAAATCCTTTATCAAGGATATACTTTGAAGCGACTGGGAACGGCTTAGATAGTGTCTGTAAATATATATTTCTAATCTAAGCCATTTTGGGCCATTTAAAATTTTATCTTCGTACTCAGATTCAGATATTCGCTATCAGCCACGTACACCTACAAACTAATTACGCTTTAAAAACATTATCAAATACTTAAAAGCTGAAGCTTAATTTACAAAACAAATAACAAACTTACCTTTCGAATTCACGTCCAAAAATCAGAACTAATAGACTATAAAATTAGTCGATTATTACAGCGCGCACTAATTCGTCCAACACTATTCATAAAAAAAACACTCGATATTCAAACTGTTATTTATATTTTCTAAACTCGAAACACGTTGCGACAATTCCGATGTTTTTCGCCGCGAATCGCGTGCGTTCAACACGGGTGGTCAAATGTAACTAAATATCTACTCTGTATACTTACATAGATAAAGTTCACAATAGGATTCTGAACGTATTGGATCTCAAATAGAATGATAGCTAATAGAGAGTTATTGACAAGACGAGCGATGAGTTAGTATAAAGCTTGACGTTGAAATATATGTAGATGTTCATAAATAGGTATATCTAGCCATCTAGTTTAGTTTAGTAGTACTTTAGTTTAGTCTTGTCTCTACTAAGTACTAGGTCTCTTCTCCTCCTGGTGAAATGTTCTAACGAGATACCGCAGCCCCGGATCACAAGACAACTGAAGGAACAAGGTGGGTTTTAGGCAGTACAAGTCTGACACTCCCTTCCGCTCCACCAAAAGCGGTAAGAGTCCTTTGACGATTTTCCCACCAGAAGAAAATAGAAAAAAAAATGATCCAGTTTACTAGTCTAGTCTCCACTTTTCTAGTTTAGTCTCTAGTTACTTAACCATAAATACAAACGCAGTCTTTCTAATGAAAACGTTATTTACGGCGTTCCGTTCGGCAAAGAAAAACAAGGAGCTTACATTGAATTTTCTTTGTATATAAACAAACTTTTTATATGTAGCGATAACAGTGAATGAATCACGTTTAGTACTTATGGGTAAACGTTTGTAGTTTTTACGATGAATTAAGAGATTTGCGGTGTGTTTGCGAGAGATGATAGCGCTGAGCTTAGTTATTTTAGCAAAATGTATGCTTTTTTATTGATGACTGATGGGATTTCGCTCCTGTGGATAAAAACATAACCTCCTTCCTTTGCAGCTGGGTAAAAAGTAGCCTTACCTATAACATTCCTCAAGCTTCGAGCTACTTCCATGCCAAATTTCATCCAAATCCACCCAGTACTTCCAAAGATGAGCATGTTCAAACAAACAGTTTTCCGTTTTATAATATTAAATATAGATAGTTTCGCGTTTGATCACTATTGCACTCGCACCTCATGGCTCATGGTAACGGATAATGTGTTATATCACATAATGAAATTCACGAATAGATATTTACTATATCTTGGTTGACTGGTAGAGAATGCCCATGGCATTAAGTCTTTGTACATTTTGTGTTGCATAAAGTTTAAATAAATAAATATCCTACATGAATATTATATAGTTCGAGATTCGTCGAATCTGTCGCCAATATTTTTTTTGTATTAAGAATGTCCTTAAAAACATGCCAAGTGCGATTCGGACTCGCGCTAAAAGGGTTCCGGAGGAATGATATATTTTTTTGCATCCGACATTAAAACCAGAGAATAGGCGTAGGTTTTCCTGTAATCCAATTTTAATAATTATGTTGTTTCTTTTTTTTATTTTAGGTTCAGTGTGATCTGCCTCGTTGGTCTAGTCGTCGAAAGTGCGACCTTTGAGCATGCTTTCTCGGGTTCAATTCGCGGGTCGGATAAAATATGAGAAGTTTGAAACCCGGAGTCTAAAAGTTGGCAGTGGGAAACCCTCAGAAATCACATCAAGCCGTAGGTCTTGATTGCCATTTGTACATCTTTAACAGTCGTTATTTTTTTTATAGGCTTGCGTTTGACCGTAATCTCACCTGATGTTAAGCGATCATGTGGTCGAAGATGAAGCACGCTTGCCTAGAAGTAACCTATTCACTCTTGACTTAAAGACTCCCAGGTTATAACTATCAGGAAACACAAACTCCGGCAGGGAATTCCACTCCTTAGCCGTACGCACAATGAAAGTATTCCCAAAAAGTTTTGTGCGTATAGGTGGGATGTCCACCATGTAACGATGGCGCATCGCCGTTTGTCTTGTAGTCCGATGATGGAACGTTATGAATAAGGTTATGGGTAGTTAGAAGCTATAAAATCTGACAGTGGTCTGACCAAGGGGTATCGTGTTACCCAGATACTGGGTTGTGGAGGTCAGATAGGCAGACGATCCATGTGAAACACTTATGATCAGCTTAACCCGGTTACACTGTAAGCAGAGCACAACATGGGAAAAGACCACGGAATAGATGAATAAGGTTGGAATGGTAATGTGGGCGTGGCGAGCGCGCCACATTTATGATACGACAATCATAGCGCGACCGATTAATTCATTCACTGCGTTTAGTGCGCTTCGGATTACTTCGGAACACAGAGCTCTGCTTCAAAATGCCGTGTTGTGCAATTATAACCTATAAAACAAAAAGTCAGACCGCAAGTATAGAGCGAGGAGATATATCTTTCCATCGGTAAGTCGAAAATAACATTTAATTACAATTTTATTTAAAAAAAAAACATAAAACTATTCTGATCATTATGAAATTCCGAATATTAACAACATTATTGCAACAAGTTACAAAAAGTATACATTTCCCGTTATGTACTCGCTTAATCAACGCAATGACCAAGTCCGCTTACAATGTACCGCATGCGCCACACTTCAACTATTGACGTTTTGTCCTTTGCCCTGATTGGCCGTGATGCACGGCGCATGTTTATCAACAGTGAGTTACAATCAGTAGCAAGCTCTCGATTTAAGTGTGTGTAATTTATTTGTGTGCGTAATTCGCATACGTAACGGGCCTCTTGCTTGTAGTAGAGCTAAAGAGTGGGGAGAAAAGCGGCGACACGCGTTCTCATACAAATCAGGAACTATTTCCTTTCTAACCTCTTATCTGTTCTGTGGAAAAGACTAAGCAGATGATGATGAGTGTGAACGTGTGGATAAGCGTAGCGTTATTTATACTTTGTCTCCTTATTATCTCCATTGTTTTTCCTCATAGCTACTAGTAACTGAGAGTGCTGACCGCTTATCAGGCAGATTAATTGCACAGTTCAGATGTCAGATGAGTGGATTACTTAATAATAACATCAATGTATTAGAACTTGAGTGCTTTTGCTGTTAACTTAATTCATTTAATTTATTATTTATAAAATGGTAAATCTGAAATGCGATAACCCTTCGATTATATAAATGTAGGTATGTCTAATATTATAGACCCGTTGCTGAGAAAAACAGTCTACAGACGGACGGACAAATGGACAGCAAAGTGATTTTAGAAGGGTTTCGTTTTTTTAGGAATACGGAACTCTAAAATTTGGCCAAGTGCGAGTCAGAATCGCCCATGAAGGGTTCCGTAGTAACTACGCCAAATAACTTAGTTTTTATAATGTTTGTATGAAATACTTATATTTAAAAAATGTAATTATCTTAGAAACTACTGACTCTATAGAGTTCAAACAAATTTTCGTTCGAAGTTTTTATTAAGATCTACAACATATTTTTTCTTACATTTTCGCTCCATTATTATTAAAGTTAGAAGGGGGGGACGCCCATTTTGTCACTTTGGAAGCGTACCAATGTATATCTTTTAAACGACTAACTTAAGGAAAACATGGTTTCAGAAACCTCAATATCATTTTTAAAGACCTGTCTATATACACCACACACGTATAGGTTTGACAAAAAATATTATTAGTTTCAGTTCCATATATGGCAGCCCCCCTTAATATTATATATTTTTGTCTAATAATTGAAAAGCGGTTCCCAGAATACATATACTTCCCAAGTTTTAAATGTGTAGTCCTAATAGTTTCCGAATAAAATGGCTGTGACATACGGACGGACGGACAGACAGACATGACGAAACTATAAGGGTTCCATTTTTTGTCATTTGGCTACGGAACCCTAAAAAGGGTTTCTGGAGGTCATCAATTCAACGTTTTGACGTACTTATAGTAATTTGTCAACATGAATTAGGTACTAATTATACCATAAACCAGTAAAGGTGTTCCTAGTAAAGATAACCAGCTTTGCAAACGTGATAGTTGTAAACAAATAATTGCTCGAATGTGTCAGGTTTGAGCTTTGAACCACACCGACTTGTTTTGGGTTGATAAGACAAACAAAATACCTCATGGTTAAATAATAACGATTAATCTTCAAGGTTAAGCAACACTTTCCAAGGTCAGTTCATGGATGGGTAACCATCTTAAAATATCGACATTTTTCCAGACAAACTCCTTCCGAGGAGGTAGTCTCGGCCATTCCCGGTAATTTTTACTACGTTGACAGTCAATACAGGTAGAATACAGTAAATCTGATATCAGCCGTGCAAGGGATATCGTGTTAGGCAGGTCGAGGTCAAATAGGCACTAGTACTCAGCTAACCGATGCTGAGCCAGTAGCAGTAAATAACCCCTTTAATAACAATATGACCCAGCCTGACCTTTTGCTGCCCTCCACCAACGACCCCGCTATGCCGAGGCCCGTACCACAGATTACTAATAAGTTACTAAACTCCACAGGGGCTGCCCTTCGCTCCTAAAGAATGTAAACCTCCATTTACACTCCATTTACGCTTCACGAACTCAACTTGGATCACCGTCCCGTTATCCTACACCTAGGTTCCCGCTCGGGCAACCATGATCCTACCCAACCTCCTCCGACCCAATTGATCACCGACTGGAGGAAAGTAAGTGAAAAACTGAAATCCACCACGTCGCCTCACTTGGACACCATTCCTGACCACATAGTCTCAGTCGCTGACACGACGGCGGCGATCGACTCGCTTACAGATCACGTACAATCCGTCCTGAACGATTGTTCAAGGGAAGTTCCAGTAGCGGTAGACCACCGCTGGAAATTCCCGGACGATGTACGGAATCTGATAACCGAGAAGAATGCAGCCATCCGTGCGTACAGCGCTTTTCCCTGCGCCGCAAACAAAGCTCACATGCGCAACTTACAGCGTGCTGTAAGGAAACGCATTGCCGAGCAGCGTAATGCGAGCTGGGACAAGATGCTGAGCGAACTTGAGCCCACCCATCTTGCCTTCTAGCAGCTTCAGAGGAAGTTACGATCCACTGAAGGGGCCACAATGCCTCCTCTCATTCGTCCCAATAAGAGTTTTGCCTTCGATAACTCTGAAAAAGCAGAATGCCTAGCCGACAGCCTAGAGTCCCAGTGTTCTCCCAGCTCTCAACCAGTAGACCAAGCCCACCTCGATATGGTGAACGCCGAAGTCGAACGTAGAACTTCCCTTCCGCCCGTCGAATATCCCGATAATCCATTGGCCCCCATCACTCCTGATGAGGTCCAGGATATCATTAAAAGTCTCCAACCGCGAAAAGCCCCTGGCTCCGACGGCATCACCAATAGGGTTTTCAAACTTTTCCCCGCCCAGCTTATAGTGCTAATGACTGCCATCTTCAATGGCGCATTGAGCAATAATATGTTCCCCGCAACCTGGAAACAGGCCACCGTCATAGGTATTCCCAAACCAGGCAAGCCCAAGTCTGACCCGTCTAGCTACCGTCCCATTAGCTTACTCAACGTCCTCGGTAAAATCTATGAAAGGCTTATATATAAGCGGCTCAAAGATTTTGCCGAAGCAAAGAGTCTTATACCCAATGAGCTGTTTGGATTTAGAACCGAACACTCATGTATCCAACAAGTCCACCGCATCATAGAACACGTCAGCGCCGGCTTCCAACGGGGCGCAATAACGGGAGCCTTATTCTTCGACATAGCGAAAGCGTTCGACAAAGTCTGGCACAATGGCTTAATCTATAAGCTATACCAACTCGGCGTGCCTGACCGTCTCGTGCTCATCCTACGGGACTTTTTATAGAATCGCACCTTTCGTTACCGAATTGAGGGGGAGCTTTCCTCCCCCCATCCCATTCACGCAGGAGTTCCTCAAGGCTCCGTACTATCCCCCCTCGTTTTCACGCTATTCACTAGCGATATCGCCAAGCATAAAAATACTCAGCTAGCCCTATTTGCCGACGATACGGCTATCTATTATACCGGTCTTAAACCCGATGCCATCGCTCGCACTCTCCAAACTTCCGCAAACACTCTGGCCAAGTGGTTCCGGAAATGGAGAATCGAAGTCAATCCAGACAAAAGCCAGGCAGTCCTCTTTTCTAAGCCACGGATAAACCCACCCTCCCCCCGTCCGATTACCATGTACGGCAAGCCGATCCCCTGGGAAAAGCAAGCCAAATACTTAGGCGTGGTCCTCGATAAACACCTTTCCTTCGCTGAGCACATAAAGCAGGCACGTTCGCGCGCCGCTTTCGCTCTAGGTAGGCTCCACTTCATTCTTAGCTCCCGCAGCAAGTTATCACTCAGGTGCAAGCTGCGTATTTTCACCGCGGTCATCCGTCCCATCATGACCTACGCCTGCGTTGTTTTCGCACACGCAAAGCCCTACCTCCTCCACAAGATGCAGACCCTTCAAAACCGATTCCTCCGTAGAGTCACGGGAGCCCCCTTTTATGTTCGAAATAAGCTTCTTCACGTAGACCTCAAGATGCCCACCATCCAGCAGTTCATGAAACGTGTCTCCAAGCGTTTCTTTGATACTGCAATCCAACATAGGAATCCCCTTATCGTATCGGCCGCCCAATACGAACCCTCGCGTATCTCTAAGATTCGCTGACCAAGGCGTATGCCTTCTTCTTCATTCTTCATCGGGAGTGACTAGGGTATCCTAGTCACTCCCGATGACGCACTCACCCTGCTCCAAGAGAGCCGTAAGGAAACCAGCACAGTTTACAAAAACAAAAATCGACCGTCTTTCCGTCCTCGCCGCCGAGGCCCGCCGCGACGTCCCCGTAATAGTCCGCCCCGACCCTTGCCAGAGCCAGCCCGCGACGCTGAGCCAGTAGCTTTAAATTCCCTTATTAATAATAATAATGATATGATCCAGCCTGTCCCTAGCTGCCCTCCTGCTGCTACGCCCTAAGCCGAGGTCCGTACCCCACAGGGGGTGCCCTTAGCGTGTAGTCGCCTAGTTTGTAAGTTTTTGTAATAAGCCCTGGCTGGAGGCTTTAATTAATTTATTAATTAAGGCAACCACAGGCAAGCCCGGTTAAGCAGCCGACAACCTCAGAGGTTGACCTGCGAGATGACACCCACAAAAAAAAAAGGGGCTGCACTTAGCGTGCGGTTGTTTAAATGTAAATCTTAGTATGTAAGCCCTGGCTGGGGGCCTTTAGAGGTCACCACAGGATCGTCCGGTTAAGTAGTAACCAGCCTTAGTGTGCTGAACTAAGAGTGGTCCTAACAGAAAAAAAAAAAACATTAGGTTAGGGTTAGGTAGGACTGAAAGTTGACATCGACATACATAGTTGGGATAAGGATAAGTTAGGGCTGTCATCACCAAATTTGCCGGCCCCAGATAAAGACATTTGGATAAAATCACAGTTTTTTCTCCGGACACCGTAGAAAAATACATTTTTGAACTTGAAACTAAAACAACGATGTTTAATTATGGTCTTTATTTACTGATATAGTGATAACATTGTAGAGCTTTAGAACTTTTATTAATAACAGTCTCTTCCTTTTCATTTAATCAACGTAACATAAACAATGAGATGAAATACCATAGAAAAATAATAATAGAGATCGTGTTTTTTGGTACCTGTAAGACTATCGTGTGTCCGGGTTTTACCTGGACGCTTATTGGAAAATCCCCCCAGACGCCCCCGGACGCTCTCCAAACTAGGACAAATCTGGGAAAACCCGGACGGATGGCAGCCCTAGGCTAAGCGGATGATAAATTAAAAGAAGATCCATTGAAAATGACAAAATATAGGATGGTAGTAACTATGGTATCTCGAAGACTTGTGAACGTGATCGTAAATCCAATTAGCCAAACCTATATCTTTTTTTTCTGATAATAGGCCCGCGTTTGACCATCACCTCACCTTCCTTCTTTCAAAAACATGGTAAAAGATCTCTATCTCTCTCTTTAATTTGTTACTATTTTTTATGTATCCCAGCTTTTTATGTATAACAGACAAGATCGCTTTTAGCGATAAGACCGCCCATTGTAACACCCTTTAGTTTTTAAGTCCTCATTTAATTCTGTTATGGTGTACAATAAAGAGTATATCTATCTATCTATCTGATGGTAAGTGATGACGTGGTCGAAGATGGAGCACGCTTACCTAGAAGTAACCTATTCACTCTTGACTTAATGACCTCCAGGTTATAGCTATCGGGTTCTGTTCTCTGGGAAACACAGACCCCGGCAAAGAATTCCACTCCTTAGCTGTACGCACAATGAAAGTATTGCCAAAACGTTTTGTGTGTATGGCAGTGGCGAAGGGTAAATTTTCATGAAAGGGAAGCCGGACTAAAAAATGCTTACCTTGCTCAAGTGTGATGCGTGAATTCCAGTAACTGTGGCCCTGTGGCTGACTTCGAAATCTTGTAACTTCGTAAATAATTATTTGTTTAATTGAAAATAATAGATTACTATTTATATATTCATATATAAAATAATAGACTAATATTTGCCATAATTCAAAAGGGAAGCCGGTAGGAATCGAGTTGTATGGAGCCTTCGCCACTGGTGTATAATGGTATATCCAAATTACAAAGGTATTGCTGAGCAGACACTCTTGATTTCAATTCCCGAGCGGATTCATTTTCATTAGCACTTTTCTCACAGTAAACCGAATTTGTACTCTCTTAACAGTGCAATAGGTCAACTTCAGAAATACATTAAGCGACAGTAGAACACTGCCTCCCAAGACACAGGGTATCCTAGTTTAGGAGGCAGGGTCGAAATATTTATGTATGCCTTCCACCAATTATAAATAAGCTAGTTTTAAGAAATTTGTAAGGTTTTTGTCAAATAAATATATTACCTTATATTATATATACACCTGGTATTTGTAAATCAATGTGGGTAGAATTCACATTACTAGCAATCCGGTTAACTCCTACAACTAAGCTACATATACTCGTGTCTGGAGTGCGTTCACAGCAATAGTGTAAAGCATAGTTTACCCGAAGCCAACACTGGCTGACAAAAAGACTGGCAGCCAGCACTGGCTTACTACACACATCAAAAGTGTCTAGGGATCAAGCATTTTTATGCGGATTTCTTGAGATTGAGATGTGGCTTTGTAATAAATTTATGATTTTATAAATTTATATGGATCCTTTTTGGTGCATTTCATAATTTGAAACAGGAACTGTTAACAAATTCGAGTAAAAGATGAAAATCAGCTGTCAATATTTTCCCTATAAAAACATACAACGCATTGAAGACATTATTAGTGCTACTGTTTCCCTACTACTGATTAAAACCAACGTTATTATGGAGCGGTGACGTCATTTAAGCAGGGAAGAAATGCTCAGAGCCGTGGGAATGATAGAAGCTGGTTCCCGGCAACGTACTGTGGCTTTAGCTCTGAATACAAGTCAGAGTGTTATCAGTCGACTTTGGACACGTTACCGAAGCACTGGTACCGTGGCTGAGCGCCATGGAGGACGGTATCGCTGCACCACACGGAGACAACACCGATACATTCAAATCTTAACTCGAAGAGCTCCAACAATAACCGCCATGATGTTAGCCGTGAGGCTTCATCACTCTTCAGGGAACTTAATTAGCGACCAAACAGTCAGAAACCGCTTGCATGAAGTGAACCTTCATTCCCGAAGACCGCTACGGGTACCACCTATAGCAATGCACAATCGTAGGATTCGATATCAATGGGCTCTTGAACACAGAAATTGGGCAGAAGAACAATGGCGTTTCGTGTGCTTCTCTGATGAGTCTCGTTTTGGTATGAGACCGGATACAAGACGTATACGACACTGGAGAACCCCTGGACGCCAACAGCGATTAAAATCCTGCCAGGAAGTCCATCCTTATAGTGGTGGAACCATCATGGTATGGGCGGGTATTTGGATCGGCGGAAGAACTGAGTTGATTTGGATCAGAGGCAACTTCAACGCTCAAATTTATGCTGAGACGATTGTATCTGACGTCATCGTTCCTCTACAAGTGCAAATCGGTCCCTTATTTCAGTTAATGCATGATAATGCACGACCGCACACCGCAAGATTTGTAAGACAGACTCTCGCCGCAGCTAACATCAATGTCCTGCTCTGGCCTGCTCAGTCGCCAGACTTGAACCCGATTGAGCATGCATGGGATATGCTACAGAGAAGAGCTCTGCCGAATATGGAGGGTATCCAGTCGCAAGAAGACCTTTTTTTGTTGTTGCAACGAACATGGGCGGCCATTCCACAGCGTGATTTGGATGAACTCATTTTGAGTATGCCAAACCGATGTTCTTGTGTTGTTAGTGTTCGCGGTAGAAACACGGATTATTAATTGTTTAAGTTACCCAATAAAATTTTAAAGAAAACTGTTATTTCAGTCTTTTTTTCGAACTTTAATGTTAGTGGTTCAAATGTCAAAAATCCCTTTATAAGGAAAATGGCAAATTTCTTTATTAATGCAAAGGTGACTTGGTTTATCGTTACTGTGACAAACGAAAACACTTTATTTGATGAATCCTTAAAGAAAATTTTAATTAATATCAATCAGGAGAAAAGTTATTGCAAAAATATATATGTTGATCCCTAGACACTTTTGATGTGTGTATTTGCCTTGTGTAAACAGTTTTTCAAGCCAAGCCAGCGCTGGCTGCCAACGCTGGCAAAAACAAAAGAAAAAAAAAAAAAAAAAGCGCCCGTCTATTTTTCTAGCCAGTGACCTCCGCCCGCATACCTGTTGAATTGCTACATAAATTAGTTACAAAAATTAATATAAACAAGCTTCAACACAACAAAGCTCTGTACTCGCCTGCCCTCTATCGTTCTATTCATTCATCCCGCCTGTGTGTTAGGAGCTAGACACATTCCTTCCAAATAAATTAAACGATTAATAAACGTTTAAATATTAAGTGAAAATTCTAATTGTGGTGTTTTAATTACTCTCACAAAATAATAAATTAATAGGTTATGGGACCAGTTGTGCGCGAGTGAAAATCCGCTGTGTTGAACAATAAAAAAAAAATGGACCATTCCAAGATAAAACGAAATATCAAGCCGTTCGACGGTGAGAAGTATAGTGTATGGAAGTTTCGTATTCGTGCGTTGCTTAACGAAATGGATGTGATAAAAGTTATCGACGACGACTCATTACCTCGCAACGAAACGTGGGAAAAATATAATAGTACAGCTAAAAATGTAATCATCGAATATCTATCGGATTCTTATCTCGGTTTTGCTAAGGAGGGTGTATCGGCAAAAGACATTTTGAAGAATTTAGATACGTTGTACGAGCGTAAAAGCATTGCAACTCAATTGGCTTTAAGAAAAAAGTTGTTGTCGTTAAAATTAAAAAGTGAAGTGTCGCTCATAAAACACTTTGCAACGTTCGATGACCTCATCACAGAGCTACTTTCAGCTGGTGCGAAGTTAGAAGAAACCGATAAAGTTGCTCATTTATTGCTAAGTTTACCCTCAACTTACGACGGAGTGATAACAGCGATCGAGACGTTATCGGAAGATAATATGACGTTAGCTTTCGTTAAAACACGGCTATTGGATCATGAAGTGAAGCTGAAAAACGAGTCAGGCGATATGAGCGCAAAAGTGTTGCAAATTGAAATGAAAAGTGACAAGTCGACGAAAAAAAAATTTAATAATAAACAGTCAAATAAGTATATAAAACGAATGAATGAGAACTCTCAATTAATAAAATGTCATCATTGTGGGCGTAGAGGACATAAACGAAATGATTGTTTCCATTTCAAACGAATGAATCAACAAAAGGGCAATAATATAAACAATAACCGGCCAAGAACAGTACACTCAGCTGAGATAAGCCAGAATAAACAATCAGCATTGAATGAGTTCTCAGGATTTGCTTTTATGATCGGAGAATATGAAACGCAAGACTGTGATAACAAAGTTACCTTTCTTCTGGATTCCGGCGCCTCGCATCACATTATCAATAGAGAAAACTTGTTTACTAACTTTGTCGTTTTAGATACACCACTGAAAATTTCAGTTGCTAAAAATGGTGAATTTATTTCAGCTACAAAAAGAGGTACACTGCAGGTTACCAGCAACATGGGTATCCAGGACTATTTGGACGGTGTTCTGTACTGCCCTGAGGTTCCGTACAATTTGCTGTCGGTTTCCAAAATGCAGCGAGCTGGATACACTGTCATTTTCAGTACTGATGGTGCGCAAATATGCAAAAATGGTAAAACAGTGATGAAAGGTATGCCCTTTAACAATTTAATTGCTGTAGATTTTGTGGTGTCTGTAAGCGAGAGTCGTCCTGTTTCCCAAGCATGCATTAGTGACAAAACTACATACAAATTATGGCATCAGCGCCTTGGTCACATGAGTAAAAATAAATTTATCGAAATAAAACGACTTGAGTTGTTTAAGGACATAAGTGAGTTAAGCGCTGTGGTGCCGGATAATGAATTATGTGAAGCTTGCATTAATGGGAAGCAGAGCCGACTGCCGTTTAATCACGCCAAGGACAGAAGTCACGTAAATCGACCTCTATATGCTGTCAGTTCTGATGTCTGTGGTCCTATCACTCCAATGACAGTTGATAATAAAAATTATTTTGTGTTGTTTGTTGATCAGTATACCCATTATTGTGTTTCATACTTAATAACATACAAGTCTGACGTATATGCTGCGTTCAAAGACTTTGTCGCAAAAAGTGAAGCTAACTTTAATTTAAAAGTAACTAACTTGTTTTGCGATAACGGTGGTGAATATTTATCTGCCGAAATGAAGAGGTTCTGTGCTGAAAAGGGTATTTCATACCATTTAACAGTTCCTAGAACTCCACAGCAAAATGGTGTTTCAGAACGGATGGTAAGAACCATTACTGAGAAAGCTCGTTCTATCTTAAACGGTGCTCAATTAGATAAAGTTTTTTGGGGTCAGGCAGTTTTGACTGCAGTTTATTTGATAAATATAACACCGACTAAAGCCCTCAAACTTTTAAAAACACCATATGAGATGTGGCACGATAGGAAACCGGAAATAAAATATTTAAAGGTTTTTGGATCGACAGTTTATGTGCATAACAAAACGACTAAAGCAAAATTTGATGACAAATCATGGAAAGGTATTTTGGTGGGGTATGAACCAAACGGTTATAAAGTTTGGAACCCAGACTGCGAAAACTTCGTAGTGGTTAGAGATGTTATCGTGGACGAAATTAACTTTTTGAGGTCTAGGCCTTCTTGGAAGCCTGAAGAGAATATTGGAAATTCTCATGACAAAACTGATAATGATAGTGTGTTAAAATCAGTGTCAAGTAAGTCCCGAAACTATCTCGAAACGAAACTAGATGGTTCAAAATCTAGTGAGAACGGTGAATGTCCTACTAAAGTTTGCAAATTGAACCATGATACGCAAAATGTAAACAAAAATACTGAACTTAGAAGGAGTGATAGGATTAAAGACAAACCCCCTGTTTCATATAAGGAAATTGATGACCAAGACTATTTGATATGTGCTCAAACTGTTTTATGCAATTTACCAAAATCATTTGCAGAAATTAAGTACAGAAATGATAGAAGTAAATGGGAAAGCGCGATTAAAGAGGAACTTAGTTCATTACATAAAAATGAAACGTGGACTTTAGTACCACAACCGCCAAACAAAAACATCGTAGATTGTAAATGGATATTTACTGTCAAAAATGATGAATTTGGAAATCCTCAAAGATATAAGGCGCGTTTAGTGGCGCGTGGTTTTAGTCAAGAGTATCTTACAGACTATAATGAAACATTTGCACCTGTCGCCAGAATAGCCAGTTTTAGATTCATTATTAGCCTTGCCAATCAATTTAATTTATTAGTTCATCACTTGGACGTTAAGACCGCCTTCCTAAATGGCGAATTAAAAGAGGAAATCTATTTAAGGGTTCCTGAAGGTGTACCGTGTAAAGAAGGCTATGTTTGTAAATTACAAAAGGCGTTATATGGGCTTAAACAAGCCGCCAGGTGTTGGTTCGAAGTATTCGAACATGCTTTGAAAGGAATATATACTAGATAAAGGATATATATGTAAAAATATATACGTAGTGTTATACGTTGATGATCTAGTAGTAGTATGCGCTGACATAAATACTATGACTAATTTGAAAAGATATTTGATGAGAAAATTCGAAATGACCGATTTAAAAGAAATAAAACTGTTTCTAGGCATAAAAATCACTAGAGAAGGTGATCAAGTGTATTTAGACCAAAGTGCATACATAAAAACAGTCTTGACTAAGTTTAATATGCATGAGTGTAAACCTGTGTCTACACCCTTAGAAAATAAGTTAAACTATGACGCGTTGAATTCCGAGGAAAGATATGACGCACCCTGTCGAAACGTCATAGGATGCCTTATGTATATTATGCTATGTACTAGGCCCGATTTAAGCGTCAGTGTAAACATACTGAGCAGGTACACACACAAAAATAATAAAGAACTATGGCAATGTTTAAAAAAGGTACTAAGGTACTTAAAAGGCACAACTGATCTTAAATTGTGTTACAAAAGGTGTAAATACAATGAGATTTTATGTGGATACGTAGACTCAGACTGGGGTGGCAATGATACACATGATAGAAAGAGTACAACTGGGTATTTATTTAAACTCTTTGACCAGTGCACGATCTCCTGGTGTACTCGAAAACAATTGTCAGTCGCAGCTTCCTCAACTGAAGCTGAGTATATGGCATTGTTCGAGGCAGTTAGAGAAGCATTGTGGCTAAAGTCTTTAGCGGCCAGTATAAATATACCTATTGCTGCACCAATTGTCATTTATGAAGACAATAATGGATGTATAAGCATAGCCAATAACCCGTCAAGTCATAAACGGTCAAAACATATTGATATAAAATATCACTTTTCTCGGGAACAAGTTGAGAAAAATGTAATAAAATTAAATTACATTCCCACAGGTGAACAGCTGGCCGACGCATTAACAAAAGCTCTGCCTGCAAGTACATTTCAAATGATGAGATATAAAATGGGTGTACAATAACAGTGCAGTGTAAAGAAGTGTGTAATGAACGAATTAATTTTAAGAACACACGTCATTTATAATAAGTATTAATTTTATTTGAATTGGTCTGGTTGAAGGTTTTACTGGGTTTTCCTCAACCCTCGAACGAATGTTGGACCAAATTGTAATTCCCCAGCAAGTATTTGGAAGTTAATGTGATTTAGTTAGGTAGTCGATTTAAATCTATTTTTGTTTGTATAACTATCGATTAATTTTTGAGGGGGCGTGTTGAATTGCTACATAAATTAGTTACAAAAATTTATATAAACAAGCTTCAACACAACAAAGCTCTGTACTCGCCTGCCCTCTATCGTTCTATTCATTCATCCCGCCTGTGTGTTAGGAGCTAGACACATTCCTTCCAAATAAATTAAACGATTAATAAACGTTTAAATATTAAGTGAAAATTCTAATTGCGGTGTTTTAATTACTCTCACAAAATAATAAATTAATAATACCCCTCGACCTCGGATCTTCTAATCTTAGTTGTTTCAGCAACAAGGCAGAAGCTCCAGTTATAGGTCTATCGCTTAACCATTTTCTTATCCAAAGTCGTTTCGCTTTCTTTTTTTTTTCTAATATTATATCAATCAACTCTTCTCTTAACTGTGCAGAGATGTTCCTTAAACATTTCTTTTTCAACAGACTTTGCCGCGAATTCATTATTTTTTAACTTCAAACGTGTGCACACCCGAAGGAAAATCCGTGAATGAATGGCCTCGTCTAAACAACAGGGGTCAGGCCAACGCTGGCTTGTCTGCAGGACTGGCGCCAGCATTACTGGCTTCGTATAAACTCTGGGGTTAAAACCCGCGACCTCTTGATCACAAGCCCGACACCTTACCCATTAGGCTATTGACGCTTAAATCACCTTAAGTATTTTTCACCATACGTTGAGCGTGACTGAAAGTATGTACCTATACCGCGATGGCCTCACCTGACAACAAAGGCGTGTCGCAACTGTAAGGATTCTTTTACTGTGGCTTTTTTACCAAGCAAAGAACATGAAAGATGCAATATGGAAAAACGAACACGTAAAGAAAAAATACATAGAGACCAACAAGATTTGTAGATACTTCTAAATTAATTTACTACATGTCACTACAATTTAATTCAGAATTTATTTATTAACACCTCCTCATCTAGTTTAAATTAACTAAACAAAAATTGGCCAAGTGCGAGTCAGACTTGCCCATGAAGGGTTCCGTAGTAACTACACCAAATATTTTTTTTTTTTTTATATTGTTTGTATGAATTACAAAGTTATATTTGCGGTTTTAGAAAATATGCTATATCTCAAAAACTGCTGACCCGATCTCGTTCAAACCAATTTTCCTTGAAAGTTTACATTAATATCTACAACATATATTTTTTTAGATTTTTCGCTCAATTATTATACAATAAGTTAGAGGGGGGACATATTTTACCAATTTGGAAGCGTATATCTTTTAAACGATTGACTTTATGAAATGAGGGCTTAGAAACCTCAATGTAATTTTTAAAGACCTTTCTATAGATACCTACCACACACGCATAAATTTCATGAAAAAAATATTTTTTCAGTTTCAGTTCCATATATGAGGAGCCCCCCTTTATATTACATTTTTTTTTTCTTAAAATCGGAAAGCGGTTTACAGAATATATTTACCTACCAAGTTTCGTGTGTATATTCCTAATCGTTTCGGAATAAAATGGCTGTGACATACGACACTATAAGGGTACCGTTTTTTGTCATTCGGCTACGGAACCCTTAAAATGACGTGTAAAAGTGTTATTTATAACCAGTTTATTTAATTATTCCAATGCGTGATTATCCTACCAGCTGCTTCCTAATTAGTTCACTCAGCTTTCGCATTTAAAGAAAACTAAAATAAAAATTTATCGCAAAAAAAAACAAATTCTACTCCTCCAAACTTCCCTCACATATAATTTCACTCTAAAATGGTTTTTCCATTTATTTTTCCTTGACCCAGCATCCCAGCTTAACAACTCTAATGACCGATAGCATCTAATGACCTTGCTCATGTAACACATGTCTTATAAACATACACTTTACATATTCGACACGTGTCGCTAAAACTCAAGTGCATCTCATTGTTTACTTGACCAGTCAGTCCGGCGAGGTAGTACACAGATAAGAATACAAGTATGTCGACGCTAACGATCATAATGTAATCATTTGTTATAAGTATTATCTATCTATGTATACGTCTAGTATACAAGAATACGCAGCGCGATTCTCGAGTCAAGAAACTGTCTTCTACGGTCAACTTCAGTCAACAGCGCGTCATCAAAGTTTTAAGCGTGCCGGTGCAATAATTTTCGTTTTTAATACAATTCCCAGAGAGTTATTTGAAAAAAAAACTAGCAGCACAATTTGGTATAACTGAGTCTACTCACTCACTATAATAAGAGAAGCAAAACGTAGGTTACTTTTAGGTAAGCGTGTTCCATCTTCGACCACATCATCACTTATCAGGGTGAGATGGTGGTCAAACACGAACCTAATATCAATAAGAAAAAAAAATTGCGCGTTTAAACAAACAACGCGAACGAAGTCGCGGGCAAGAGCTAGTGTAATTATATGCAATGTGACTCGATGTGATTTTCTATCGCCCTTCGCTATAATGTCATAACTCGTTGAATTAAAGCACTTGACACGTAACAGGGATACATTCCGAATTCCGCTCTAAACGCAGGGGATACTACAACGTGTAATTTAAAGGGTATATACATACCAAGTGCATGGATTCTTTGGATGATAACAAACGATATGGCAAGAGTTTTGTAATCCTAAGTCTACGTGTGTAGAACTTATTACAAATTCCAATACACTGATACCAGAGACCGAATTTTTCAAATTAAGAAGAACGAAAACAATTATCGTGTTATTGGCAAGTGACGTGGAAAGTTATTGACCCTCGTAGTGCTGTGACACGTTTGTTATGATTGGTATTCAAGAAATATATGAAAACAATAACTTGGTATCAATTCTTTGAGTCAGTTATTTTGTGCTGAAACTGTGCATAGAGACTCCATACTAGATGTTGTCTTCAGCCCTTTTGGATAGATATGGGGTTTCCGTTACACGTGGTATAATCATAACAACAGAATATCTCGTGACACAGTTCCTCTACACAAACCAAATTATATGAACATTTAGGAATACCGTTTCTTTGATAAGTCGTTTGCGGCTCAAGCAGTATAACTGTGGAATGCTCTATCCATGTCAGTAAGACAAGCAAAAACTCTTTCTTCTTTTAAAATCATGGTAAAAGATCACTATTTCCCGCCTTTTATATGAATATATGTTTTGAGTATGTAATTTATTAATAATGTGTTGTATATAGGTAAATTGTACACCATGGACTACCCGCTTATTTATTTTCACCTTCAGTGTGAAATCCATCCATAGGTTTTTTGTAAAAGACCGGTTTTAGCGATTTACAACAAAAAATACTAACCAAGAGTTTCGACCCCAAACGGCTCGATAATATAGTTATCACCGAGATTACTGTATTTACGTCGCTTCAGGTATTCTACAGCCGCAGCAGGAGCGTCAGCACAACATTATGAACTGATAAGATAGGATGGGGCGAGGGTATCGACACAAGTTGAATCTTCCAAGGAAACAATGCCATGCCGTCCGGCTATTTGCCATCGTCACGCACCAAGCCATTGGGTTCAAATATGGTTGGAACGCCGACGATGACAAGGGCTCGTCGGATGATGTCGTTTAAAAATCTCAAAACAAACCATCGGAGTTGC